>OY728164.1:1464132930-1466540284 GCA_963277665.1 Viscum album | reverse complement strand
CAACACGCCGCGGTCACGCCGCGGTCACGTCGTGGTCACGCAGTGATTTTTCCCTGCTCCAGCCACATCAAGCCCACACCAGCCCCCTTCCACCTTCATTCCACCCGCTGCCCAGCAGCATGCCAGCGCGAACAGCCCCCCCCCCCCCCCCACCACCTTCGAATCAGCCCGCACCATCCCCCCTTCCACCTGCAACCAGCCCCCTTCCACCAGCATTCCAGCCTCCTCCCACTCCCTTTGCTCCTAGCCGGAAGATGCTGCCCTGAGGATGTCGCTGGATCGGGCCTACACGCTGCGGTCACGCTGCGGTCACGCCGCGGTCGCGCCGCGGTCACGCCGCTGTCACACCGCGGTCACGCCGCGGTCACGCCGTGATTTGCCTTGCTCCAGGACGAGGATGATCACTGCCAAGTTGAGTTTTAAAGGATGCAAACAATCTGTTTGATGCAGTTACAAAGAGGTTGTTCTATTCTGAAGGCCTATTTCATGCTGGAGTTCCCACATTTCCCCACAAGCTGGAAAAGGGAGGTCTGTTTGGGCCTATGCAAACAGGGCTTGTTTGTTATGGACAAAGATGCAACTGGAGACCTGGTTTTCTTGAAGAGTTTCCATAAAGGGTCTTCACTGTAGAGGAGACTAGCTCTGGTCTGTATTTGGTAGATGCTTCCATGATGGTTCCCACAACCGTTTGACTGAATTTCACACCAAACCAAGCCCTGCAAGTGACTCTTTTTTGATGCACTATAAAAATCCCATGGACAACCCACCAAAATCAAACCAGCTATTCTAGGGCCATTTCCACTCTCACGAAAAAATCGAAACTCAAGCCCTTTTACAATTCCAAGCCCCCACTTAAATTTAGCCACTATGAACTCCTTTCTAGTCCCCACCATTTTTCAATCCACCTAGGCAACCCATCCACAACTTGACAACCAATCAGGCCTACCCACCTCTCAACTTCTAAGCCACCAACCCCACATTTTCCACCAGGCATCCCACTTTAAAACCATTCCAAACCTCACCCAATTCTAACCAATTAAACCAGACCCCTTAACATTGAAGCCCTCATCTAAATTCCTTTTCCAACTCACTTAAGGGGGGAAGGCTGTCCAGCAGGGGGCGGGGCTGTCCAGCAGGGGGGAGGGCTGTCCAGCAGGGGGGAGGGCTGTCCAGCAGGGGGGAGGGGTTGTCCAGCATGGACTTAACTGGTTTTTTGGCACCCAAAAATTACTGAATGATATTGTCTCATGCATAGTAACCGCTCTTAAATTGATCAAAGTACATTACATGCTGACTTGGATCTATTAGACAGAGTAATGGTTGAAATAAACCTTGACTCAAAACTTCCCACCTCAATTAACTTCAATGACAATGAATACAAAACTGAAGATATAGTGTAATATGAGCGAAAACCCCCATTTTGGGATCACTATAAAATCATAGGGCATACTATCTTCAACTGTAGGGTGATTAGGAAGCAGGTAATACAACCATCTGAGAATGAATGGAAGGAAATGAGGAGACCTAAAAAGGAAAATCCCCCATGATAGACATTCCTGAAATATCCAAAATGAAATATGAAGTTTGGGACAAAAAACTCACACTTTGACTCACATAAGAGATAGTTCAGGAACCAAATGGGTGTATGAAGTGGAGGAAGAAGAGAACTCTATTAATGATCAAAACCTCTCAATTGAAATTACAAACCTTTTACTAGACACTATTGGAGTATCAACCGAGCAGGAAAGATTTCTAGCTATCAACATGACCTAGAAAAGCATAATCTCTAGCACCCAATCTTGGATGGAGGGAATTTTTCTACTAATGAACTGAAGAAACTAACCTGTACTCCTAGTAATTCAATCCACAATAATGATGTTTGCACTAAATAAAATGATGTTGCTGACACTCCATACTTAAGCACCATGCAGACCCATATTACTTTCACACCTAAATTAGGTATGCAAAATCAGGAAACCCCCTAGTCTTCTAGCTCCATGGTGAAACCTGCCTCCATAGACCTAGAAGCTCGAGCAGGCATGAAAAAGATTCCAGCACCTGTTTTATATGACAATTCAGTTTCGGTTCTTGTACCCTATCATATGTAGGTTTTTAATGTTCCCCCAGAGCAGAAGTAGAATCTCTCTCAGAACTCTATCGAACAACAATCTGCTCTAGATCATGTGATTCCAGGTACTTCTCCTCCTCTTTCTTAATGCTACTGATAACTCTTCCATTCTGTCTAAAAAATTGCGTTATGATCAAAATGAATCTTCCTCTGATTTTTTCTCTAAGAATTCTGCTTCTCTACACTGATGCAACCTGACCACTACTATCCCATCCCATATTGCTAAAAAAACAATGCCTCTTTTATGAACAGTAGCATGGTTTTAACTACAGGTGACTCCACAATGGGAAAGTAGCATGAGACCAAATCACATGTCCATAATCCTGGGTCTGGGGGGGGTTTGTCCTGGGGTGTCCAGAGTCTGGGGGGGGGGGGTCTGTCCTGGGGTGTCCAGGGTCAGGGGGCAGGGGGCAGGGGGCAGGGGTGTCCAGCAGGGGGAGGGGTGTCCAGCAGGGGGAGGGGATGTCCCAGGTAGGGGGAGGGGTGTCCAGAATGGGGGAGGGGTGTCCCGGGGGTGGTCCAGGGGTGTCCAGGGACTGGGGGGGGTCTGTCCTGGGGTGTCCAGGGCAGGGGGCAGGGGTGTCCAGCAGGGGGAGGGGTGTCCACCAGGGGGAGGGGCTGTCCAGGCATGGGGAGGGGAGTCCAGCATGGGGGAGGGGTGTCCAGGGGGTGGTCCAGGGTCTGGGGGGGGGGGTCTGTCCTGGGGTGGGGTCTGTCCTGGGGTGTCCAGGGTCAGGGGGCAGGGGTGTCCAGCAGGGGGAGGGGTGTCCAGCATGGGGGAGGGGTGTCCAGGGGGTGGTCCAGGGGTGTCCCGGGTCTGGGGGGGGGTCTGTCCTGGGGTGTCCAGGGTCAGAGGGCAGGGGGGCAGGGGGCAGGGGTGTCTAGCAGGGGGAGGGGTGTCCAGCAGGGGGATCAAATATAACTCTTGAAATCTCATTCATGTGTTTCCAATGAGTTCTTCGACTGATGTAACAGTAGAAAGCATAAACCATTTAACAAAAAGAGATCTGACCCCTCATTATGGAAGGTGCAAGTGATAAGCTTGAAAGTCGGGTTTCATGTCCTCAAAGCACACAAAATTTAGAAAAGTTCTTGAACTGTCCCTACTGTTTTGTTTACATCCACATTGCCCAAAAACTAATTCCCAGCTCACCATAAGCCTAACAAGGATAAGCTCTCTCTTTTATCCAGTTCTGATACCGCCATCACTACCTGGTCCAATATGGACACTTAATGATTAGTTTTTCACTGAAGGTAACCTTACACCGTATGCTACAACTCTATTCTGCTATGAAAATAATGAGGAAATTTCATTTGGCCAATAGGGGGGGC
Organism: Viscum album; assembly: GCA_963277665.1. Taxonomy (NCBI): domain Eukaryota; kingdom Viridiplantae; phylum Streptophyta; class Magnoliopsida; order Santalales; family Viscaceae; genus Viscum; species Viscum album. The sequence goes on along the minus strand of OY728164.1, from coordinate 1,466,536,824 downwards.
TGTCCAGCAGGGGGGGCTGTCCAGCAGGGGGGGTTGTCCAGTAGGGGGGGTTGTCTAGTAGGGGGTGGGGGGCAGTCCAGCAGGGGGAGGGGGTCCACGGGTGGTGTCCAGGGGGTGTCCCGGGTTTAGGGGGTCCAGGTGGTGTCCAGGTGTGGTGTCTAAGGGTGTCTAGTGGGGGTCCAGGTGGTGGTGTCCAGGGGTGTCCAGTGGGTGGTGTCCAGGGGTGTCCAGTTGGGGCATGGGGGCTGTCCAGTGGGGTGCAGGGGGTAGGAGGCTGGGGGCAAGGGTGTCCAGCAGGGGGAGGGGTGTCCAGTAGGGGGAGGGGCTATCCAATCGGGGGGGAGGGGTGTCCGGTAAGGTGGGGAGGGCTGTCCAGGGGGGTGTCCAGTGGGGTTGTCCAGTGGGGCTGTCCAGTTGGGGCATGGGGGCTATCCAGTGGGGTGCAGGGGGGGCATGGGGGACTAAGGGGGGCATGGGGGGTGCATGGGGTGTTTTGTTTCATGTGGATTTGTGGCCTCACAAGATTGTTTGTTCCATTTTGAGGTACTATAGTGTAAGGGTAGTGATAACCCCTATGACCCAAATATCTTCAAAATCTTGATCATTTGTATTTCTCATCATCTAAGATATTTCTATTGGTTTCCTCTGGGGAAAACCTTGATCGCCATTGCTGCTTTGCTTCATCAGAGCTCTTTCCATACCTATCTCTCCTTGAACTCATATCATTTCTTGTTTTATAGTGGAGATGATGTCCTTACCTCAAGGAAGAGTGAAGACCCTTCTTGGTGATAGTTCAACAAGTGCAGAAATGAGAATATGATCTTTTGGATCCTGGTGCAGATGGGCTGCGAGGGGGGGGGGGCTGGTGCAGGTGGGCTGGGGGGTTGCAGGGGGCAGGGGGGCTGGCAGGGGGCAGGGGGGGCTGGCAGGGGGACAAGCAGGGGGGCTGGTAGGGTGACAAGAAGGGGGCAGGGGGGCTGGCAGGGGGACAAGCAGGGGGAAGGGGGGGTTGGCAGGGGACAAGCAGGGGGCAGGGGGGCTGGCAGGGGGACAAGCAGGGGGCAGGGGGGGCTGGCAGGGGGGCAAGCAGGAGGTAGGGGGCTGGCAGGGGCAGGGGGACAAGCAGGGGGGCAGGGGGGCTGGCAGGGGGATAAGCAGTGGGGGACTAGCAGGGGGCAGGGGGGGACTAGCAGGGGCAGGGGGGACTAGCAGGGGGTGTCAGGGGGTAGGGGGACTGGCAGGGGGTGGCAAGGGGGGACAAGCAGGGGAGGGGTGTCCAGGAAGGGGGGAGGGGTGTCCAAGCAGGGGGGGACTTGTAGGGGGTAGGGGGACTAGCAGGGGCAGGGGGGCTGGCAGGGGGACAAGCAGGGGGCAGGGGGATGGCAGGGGGACAAGCAGGGGGAGGGGGGAGGGGGGGCTGGAAGGGGGACAAGCAGGCGGCAAAGGGGGGGGGGGCTGGCAGGGGGCAGGGGGGCTGGCAGGGAGCAAGGGGGGCTGGCAGGGGGACAAGCAGGGGCAAGGGGGGGCTGGCAGGGGGCAGGGGGGCTGGCAGGGGAACAAGTAGGGGGTGCTGGCAGGGGGACAAGCAGGGCGCATGGGGGACTGGCAGTGGGGGACTGGGAGGGGGTGGCAGGGGGGACTAGCAGGGGGCAGGGGGGCTGGCAGGGGGACAAAGAGGGGGCAGGTGGGGCTGGCAGGGGGACAAGCAGGGGGCAGGGGGGCTGGCAGGGGGACAAGCAGGGGGCAGGGGGGCTGGCAGGGGGACAAGCAGGGGCAGGGGGGGCTGGCAGGGGGGACAAGCAGGGGGGCAGGGGGGGCTGGCAGGGGGACAAGCTGGGGGCAAAGGGGGGGGGGGGGGCTGGCAGGGGGACAAGCAGGGGGAAAAGGGGTGGGGGATGGCAGGGGGTAGGGGGGCTGGCAGGGGGACAAATAGGGGGAAAAGGGGGGGGGGCTGGCAGGGGGCAGGGGGGCTGGCAGGGGAACAAGTAGGGGGTGCAGACAGGGGGACAAGCAGGGGGCAGGGGGGACTGGCAGGGGGGGACTGGCAGGGGGTGGAAGTGGGGGACTGGCAGGGGGTGGCAGGGGGGGTGTCCAGGGGGGTATTTTTTATGGATTTGGACACCCTATAGCCATGGTTTTAAACCGTGGCTATTGGTTTATTGCCACGGTTTTTAACCGTGTCTATAGACATAATTCCATGGTTTAAAACCGTGGAAATATATTCTGTCCGGCCTTTAGTGTAGCCACGGTTGAAACCGTGGATATAGATTTAAAGCCACAGTTCCTCAAACCGTGTCTATTACCAATAGCCACAGTTTGAGGGCCTATAGCCACGGTTCTAAACCGTTGCTATAGCCCGAATTTCCAGTAGTGTTCAGATATATATGGACGGAAATTGATATGTGCATAATGAAAGGATAAAGAGAAAATGAAATTTTGATAGTATTCATGAGCTCATGACTGATATTAGGAAAACGTTATATCATGGTTTGAGTATATAGAATTTTTGTATTTTGGTATGTGGACAGATTTAACTTTTGACAGCATTCATGTTTTCACTATGGTTCTATGGTAATTCCTGTTTCAAAAGAATACATGATTAAGGTATTCACATGATTGGATTGTGACCAACAATATATATGAGGGATAAATGATGGTATTCACATGCTTATTTTATGACCTTTAATAATCGTTCTCTTTATACTATGATTTTGGAAAGAAGTATTTTGGATAAGAATAAAGATTTGAATAGATTATGTTAAACATAAGTTAGTATTGTTTATGGCTTTAACTTTTTGTTATTATTTTTGAAATGTTATAATAGTATAGTTTTAGAAAAAGGACAACCCGTAGGATGAGCGACAACCCGTCACGTTGGATAAGGCTGTGGGAATCAATCCCACAACTGATGTGTGACATGCCTTCATCTCCTACCACTGTCCTACAGGATGTCCCTGTTTAATAGAATCTAGTTTTATTTTATTAAGCGGTGTGATATATGAAGTATAAGTCCATTTTAGGAATAGTGTACGATTAATCTCCCCATTGATAGACATATGTATATAACTTTTGCTAACCTTATGTTTTATCCATATGGAGTGTCCTACCATTCTATCGCATAATCTTCTAGCATTTCACAGAAGACAAATTCAACTTTATTTCATTAAGAGATGAAGTGGAAATTGTTCACGACACAAACAATAGTGAGATTTTACCAAAATCAAGTAAGTATTATCCCTAATTAAAAATTTTCAACTTTAGGGAAATGATTTTAAAAACAAATTTTTTTTTGTCCTAGTGCACTTATATTTTATGAATCCAATGGTAACTTAGAACATCACAAATTTATGGCTTTTTCATAGCCATGTTCTCTACCACTCTCCATCAGAACATGATGGTTATATTTCTCTTCCATATCCATATTTCCACCTGTGTTATCCTATGTGTAAACCTAGTAATTAGTTAATTTGGGTAACCTTTACGTTTCATACTTTAGTTTTTAAATAAAAGTTTTGGTATTCCTTTTAACGATGTGGGTTTCTATAAAGGAAACTCTCGTGTAATAAACCATTTTTAACCCGGACAAATTTAGAGGGAGAAATTCATTTTAAGGGGGGTAGAATGTAACACCCCCGATATTTTAAAAAGATTCTTTTTTTTAATTTCGTTGATTTATTATGTTACATGCAACACCAAAGGGAGATTTCACTACACACAACCCTAACCTGGCTTGCATTACACGCAATCACGACCTTCCTCGATAGCGTGTGTTGTACGCAATGCTGGGTTTCACTAAACAACGATATATGGTTATAGTATTATCATGAACTAGCCGTTATGAATAATATTAACTAAATTTTTAATTTTATAACATTATTATTCATGTGACACATTTTCTAGAACATGATATGAGAATAAAATAATTTTTTTGGATAAAAAATGTATTTTTCAAAAAATCCAGTTTTGTCGGCTTTTGATGGAGCACCCACATTAAATCTAGTTTTTGACATGTTTATATGTTCAATTTTACAAAATAAAATCATTCGTTGAATCAGGATATAAAATTTTACCTTGGATAAATTTTTCATATTTTTCTGATAACTTTCTTATTTAAATGAATAGTAAAAACATGATATATTTTAATTAAAAACAAATTTTTTCATCGTAACAATTTATGTGGTTAAATTATAATATTTAATGGTTATAAAGTATAAATAGAATATATTTTTACCATTTAATATAATGTATGTCATTATCATTGATTTTACATTGAATTTGTAGGTTAAATCAATTTAATCTTTTGTAATGTTTTAAACAAAAACCCGTTTTCTTTCGACAACGAGATTAATTTTTATTTAATTTCTACAACATATTGTGTATTGAATTTGAAAAAATGGATTCCATATTTGGAATCATTAGGTCCAAATTATATTAATATACTACTTTTTATTTTTGGGTATTATGTATAATAACTACAGTGAATTTTATTTACCACAGTAAAAGGTAAATCAGGTAATTAAGGGTAAATATAATATTATCAAATTACCGTAACACTTGTCTTAAAACAATTGGATGATTATATTTCACCCTATGTCATATTTGGGTCTAAATGGAATCCATTATAACCCACTTTGATGTGATTAAAACCTTTAGTTTATTTTATTTAAAGGAAAGTGAAATATGTCTCACTCGAACATTAATAAATAAAGTATTTTTAATATAAGGTTATACAGAATATAAATTTAGTTATAAATACTCATATGAAATATGAAATGTTTTTCTTTATCATGGTAATTTATTTGTAATTTTTATGAGTTATTTAATTACCTTATTATCTTATACATTAATGATGCCGAAATTATTTATTTAGTAAAAAATCAATGATATTTTTTTTATTGAAATAGTAATACATATTAAAGGGCTCACAAACCTGACCAAAACTTATTTTTAGTGTATGTATACACCATAATCATCCAATGACCGAATATATGACTGTTTGGAGTCTTGTAAAACTGATTATGACACTTATATTATATTATTTTATATGATGTCAAAGTTGTCACCTTCATAATTTAATAAATATAACATTTTACAAAATGGGTGTTTTAGAAGATAAATCTAACTAAATGTATTCTTATGAAATATATAAGATTAATATTCATCATAGTATTTTATTTTTAATATTTATGAAACAGATAAGTATATTTAATAATTATACAAATATGTTGTAGTAATTATTTTATTAAGAGAGATATCAAATAAATGGTTTTACAAATAGTAAAATAAATAATATATGAACTATTTAATGTGATAAACTAATTTTTTAGATTACTATGATTTTTTAGGAACCTATTAAATAAATATTTTTTTGAATATATCCTTTGTCTGGATTTTATTTAAATTCAAATAAATGAATAGTGTCAAAATTGACATTATTGTTATTTTATTAAAATAACATATTATTAAATTGTTTAAAAATCAAAAAAATATTTAAAAATTATAAATTGAAATTTATATAGTCTAAAATGTCATAAATTATCTAATTATGGATAATTCATAGAATATAAGTAATTATTTATAATAATTTAAAATTTAGAATCATATTACCACAAATAAAATTTAATAGATTAGATAAGGATAAATCAAGTTGATAATGTTTAAAATAAATTCCCTACATGTCTAAATTTTATTGGTTTATTAGATTACAACCCTATATCATCTAATATTCGAATATGAGTCATTTTTGGAGGTTTTTAAGTGGGGTTAGATTTATTATAGATTAATATTTTTAATATTTCCAAAGGTTCCCCTCTCCTCCCTTATAAAAGGGCACCTCCTCCCTCTCGTTTTACACAACTTTCAGCCTTAAAGCTCAGTCAAAACCTACCAATTTTGCCTCTCAACTTCCCCAGAAATATTATAGAGGTCCTGGTCTTCTTCAAAGACCAATATTAGTGCCCTAAGAGGAGGTTTCCATGAGGCGTGTCGAAGAAGAGGTAATACTCGTTACCGATTCTTTCAAATTTATTTTTTCTTCTTATTAATATTCTTTTTTTGTTTCATTATGAAGTAATAACATAAGTATCAATAATATACTGATATGTTATTATATATATAAAACAACCCTATTTCAGCTTCTATCCATCCTACGGAAAACGAAATCACTGCACGTGCGTACTTACAGAATACCTTCTCCACGCCGTGGTGTAATCTGTTTTCCACCACCACATTACTTGGATGGGTATAATGGTGTAAATAAATATCTATATATGATTATTGTAAAGTGATAATGATTCTGAAATATTATACAAACACTTCAATACAATTCCATGATCATGGGAATGATATCATCGTTCGTGCGTACGTACGGACTACCGTCTCCACGACGCGATGAGATTAATTTTCCATGTTAACAATTCATGAATGATTATAAAGTATGTATAATAAGTAATCATGAAATATATGACATAATAATGCTACTGGATTTATTTATATATATTTATGTCCTCTACTTAATTCCATTCAATTCAATAAGGAATCGAAAACTGCGTTCATGCGTACGTACGACCTACTGTCTCCATGAACTGTGTATTTATTTCCATTTATCGATCTATTATATATATGTATATTCTTAAAATATATTATATATAGATCATGTTTTATATTCTATAATTAATTAATCATGATCTACGTAATCATATGAATAATTACAAGTCAAATCACAGACGACAAATGAAATGATTTTACCCAAAATGCTATTTAACATGGAATTTACAAAAGAACGGGTAATATAAAGTCATAAGTGAACCATATATGATATAATAAAAATAATATGATTATTTAATAAGTCAATGACATTATTTAAATCATTATATAGGAGTTTTGGATATGTACGAAGCATATCAGACCTAAGATAAGAGAAAATCTCACAATCTCATTTTTATCCGAGATTGTTTATACTTTGGTATTTACTCTTATCATCCACATCCATGTTTCCTCAATATGTAATATTATTTCTGTCCTCCTAAAATTTTTTAATTCCAATATTACTTTTTGGTGAGTTTTTAGTAAAAGATATGAAAGTAATCTTTTGTCGTTTTTAATACGAGGTAATTTTTTACTTTTTCGGCCTAAGTACGAGAAGAATGTTTTTTAAACTTCTATGGAATGAATGGATTTTATGATTTCATAAAACATTATTAGAATGAAGATTCATTTAAAAGTTTTCATGTTTATTTTTAATCAAATTCTTTTAGATTAAAATTTTATGACATATTAATAAAAGAAAAATGTTTTTGAAGTAAAAATGATATTTTCCTCAAGAATGGAGTTCAAGCATTTTATCAAAATTAATTTCCCTCTAAGATAATATATGGTTATATTTCTATCTCTATTTTTACATTGTTTTGATTATGTTATGATGGAATTATTTTTATGATGTCCTTATATCTTATATGGATTGTGTTATGATGGCATGATGTTTAATAATCCTATTTTTATTACATTGGATATGTTATGATGTATGATTTATGAACTTGTGGCACACATAATAATGGTATCATTATGAGATGGGTGGGACCTATATCTCCCTCCAATGCATTGGGTAAAGATTTATATCTCATGAGATACACATGGCTGGAACGGTAAGTTAATCTAGTTCAGTGTTATAGGACTGAAACGATGAGTGAACTCGATTCAGAAAGGGACTTTTTCCACTAAGATGTTCTTGACAGCAATGCCATGGCTACTATGGAAATCATAACATGTGCTTAATGGTTTCCACAATTACATGTTTTATTCCCATGCTATTATATCATGATTAATGGTTCTTTATGATATAATCCTCTCGTACTACCATGTTTTATGTCATTTCTCAACAATTTGATATTTAAATATTATGTTCATGTTTTGAAGTTCAAATTTATATATTTTGTTTTATTTTCTCTATAGTTACCCTTACTGAGCATTTGAGCTCACCCTTTATATGTTTTATTTTCACCAGGATATAAAGAAAGGTTTTAGGTAATAAAAAAGGGTTAAATCTTTATATGACATGTTGAAGATCTTTCACCAAGATTAGAAGATTATGTTCCAAGTTTCCAAAGACATTAAACTATTATGGTCCTTGTGTGTCTGTTTTTGTTATGTATTAAGTATTCCGAAAAAGTAATGTAATGTCCTTGTAATTCAAGCTTTGGGTCTCTACATAATCCCTTCCACAAAATAAGATGAATGATGAATCCATTATTACATATGAGGAAAATTTTATAATTATTGATGATACCCTGCTTGTACTATCATCCAATATAAGATAAATATCTATAGATTCATTAGTTTCTTAAATAATATCTCCATATGGTGTTAACCATAAGAGTGATTGTTAGTTTTGAAGAAAATGTATTATTTGATATAATGTTCAAAATAGAGAATGGGGATACCCTTAGATATCTAGATTTGATGATAAAATATGTATTAAATTAAAAAGGAAAATATAATAACCCAAAATATGGAGAGAATATGTTGATATTTTTATTATCCCCAACATGTCAGAGGAAACATACGGCTGATTTTATTAAGGGGACTTGAAATTGTTTTTAGTGTGGAAAATAATTTCTTCTGGAAATAGAAAGTCATAGTTATGGGGAGATGAATTTAGTTAATTATGCAGATAAAATTCTAAAAAATGTTTCATCCACATTCCAATGTTTGAAATGTGATGTGTATATACATTATTATAACCAGTTATTAGATTTAGTGGATAATGAAAATGTATGATTATGACAACAAATTAAACCTAAAAAAATGGAAATATCACTTGGTCACAATTTTCAATGAGAGGAATGATAAATAAGTTTTGAAAGGTATAATCTCCATCTACACTTGAACCAATAATATATTATTTTATTTTATATATATTCACTCCTTTAAATCAAAATAATTTTATAAGGTTATAATAATACTTGCTTAATGATTATATAGTTATTATATACAATCCTTATACATTAGACCACATTGTGTTGTTATATTTCAAAATTCGACTCTTTGAGAATCCTGATAAGGGAATCATTTTTCCAATTACATCAAAATATGGTGTAGTTGTTCTTATTTTTATGAATAAAGATGGAACAATGAGTGTATTCAATGATTATATATAACATATCAAGATAAAAAATGAATAATATGTATCTATTACCCCATATTGATGATTTTTAAATTAGTTAAGGGGATCTTAATAATTTTCCAATATTCTTCATTAATATTGATACAATTAGCTAAGGAAAAAAAGTGATTACATACCAATGAAAACCATCCATATGTGGTATGTAAACTAATTATTTATAGATATTCCATTTAGGCTTGCTTATTCCTTATCTATATTTATCAATTTAATAAATAGATTATTTAGATATTATCATGATCAGTTTATGTTAGTCTTTATAGATGATATGATTTTACATTCTAGGAGTATGGAAGATCATGACAATCACTAGAGTATTGTACAAATGACCCTAAGGTATGAGAAAATGTTTTAAAAATTTACATATTTTGAATTTTTGGTTTAAAAATCTCATGTGTTCATATATCAGCATATCCATCAAATATGGATGTTATTGAACATTGGTCCAAAACAATCATTGTGACAAAGATCTAATGTTTTCATAGTTTGGAAATTAAATATCTATAAATTTTTGAATAATTTATCAATGTTGCATAATCTAATAAATGTTTTTCTCAAATGCGAGAAAATTTACATTTAAAAGGTTAATGTAATGAATATTAAAATGAACAAATAGAATGTTTTCCAATACACATGTTCTTACACTACCACATAGTAGATAAGGGTTAGTGAGATTTAGTGACGTGTTGAAAAAGTTACTAGAACATGGAAACATGCATAATAATATAGTGATAGATTATCCATCAATATAGTTAATTTTTAATGGAATAAATTACCCAACTAATTATTTAGAGTTCACTATGGTATTCATTTCAATAAGGATTTAGATGAATATTCATTATGGAGAATTTTTGGACATATATAATGGTCATAAAATTATATTTTATATTTTATCTAAAAAACCTTTGATTATGTTCCCGAGAAGATGGTTGAGGTTTATTAATGATTATGACTTTTTAATAAATTACCACCATGGAAATGAATGATGTGTAGACTCTGATTCAAAATGATAATACATGATCATTTATGATAAGGATCACAAAAGATCCAATATTTATAGATTTTAAATATATCGATATAGAAAATTTTAAGGATTTGGAGAAATATTATCTTAATCCAATTTGGATTGAACAATATATCCAACTGAATATTTAGGTGGTCTAGAAGGAATATATAGAGTTGAAAAATAAGGTAATAAATGTTCCAATGTTTTACCATTATTATTATAGAATTATAAAAGTTAAGGAACTATGCATCTATTGAATTCAAAGGAGATAATAATAGAAGATTTTTTTACTGGTCATCTTTCCAGAATATACATTAACGAAGTAGTAAGGTTTCCTAGATTACCATATTTCATTATATCTGATTGGGATCCAATTTTTTCCTCGATGTTATGGTTATATCATTAGAATGCTCTATATTTAGAGTTATGTTTTGGTACTACAAATAATTTTTATATAATCAGTTATTATTATAAATCATTCATACCCAAAAGGTTTTTTTGTGATATTTTTATATATATTTCAATGGTTTTTGGGATTAACACAACCCTCTTATCAAATTCTATTTTTACAATATCATTCACTAGAGAATTTATATGAATCCTTATGAATCCCACTATGGAATTAAGAGTTTAAATCCAAAAAATCCTGGATAAAAGTTGAGAAATAATGAAATTATTAACTATGTTAGATAAGGAAATGATAGGAAAAATTATGTTTATTTAGAAGAATATAATGACAACTAATAGTGGATAGAAAATTTATGCTTAAAATTGTTGGGTAAAACTAGAATAAAAATATTAGTGATAAGGTATTCCAATTAATTTCTCCATGGAAGAAGTTTATAATATTCATATAAGGTAATGGTGAGCTATAGTTATATTGGACCCTTCATGATTCTTGATTGAGTTGTGATGGTATCATATCAATGAGAACTTCCACCAGAACTCTCTCAAGTTCATGATCTGTTCCACATATATATATCTTGAGAAAGTGCATACTTGATAATTCACATGTATTGAACCTCAAGGTTATAAAAATATATAATCATCCTCATAATTTTTTTATTTTAGATTGATTTAATTCCAAGAAAAAATCATTTTAAATTGGTTTTTATGCAACCCCTTTTTGTTTTAGAAGATATTTATCTTTAAATAAATTTATTCTCTTCAATAGATTACAATACATGAAAACATTAGTCCAAATCAACAATAAATTATTATACATTTATATCCTATCCATTAAATTTTAATATTAAATATGAATAAATATATTTTGAAAATTAGGTATAAAGGATTTTGTTATTGAAAATATATTGATAAATAAATACTCATTTTTAGTAAAGCCCTTATATTATCTAGAGATGATTTTTATTTATTTTTGTGAGAAACTAATATAATTAAATTTCTATACTATTATAAAATATATCTAAAAACTAAACTTCAATTATGAAATTATAATATAAAAATTATCTTTGAGATATATTTAGTGAAAAATATGAAAATATTGATTTTTAATTGAATAGTGAATAAATTATTTTTGTTATAATGTATATTTACTTTCACGAATTTAAAAATTTTAATTTTTTATAATTGTTAATTATAAGATAAATTAGCTCATATATAATATATGTTATCCAATTATGGTTATTGGAATCAATTTTACGTTGAATTTTCGTATAAAAATGTTTTATACATTGGAATGGTTTTTTCCGAAAAATTGCATTTAATCTTGTTTTTGAGTGTATAAAATGAAGTTAAATTATATAAATTATGTTATTTGAATTTGATAAAATAAATTACATATTTGGAATCATAATTTTTAGTATTTTATAATATTTTAATCCTAATTTTCAGTTGTAATAAATAGTAAACTTAGTAAAAAATAGGTAAAACCATTAACACGAAAAATTGATTTTCATGCGGAGTTAAAACAAGATATATGGGAATGTTTAATTGTTAAAATATTCAAAAAAATATTTTAGTGAGCTATTTAAAACTAATACAATCTCAAAATATATATTTTATCAAGATGGAATCATTTTTACTGACTGTGACTTTATTTTTTTAAAATATTTTAATAAATTCCATGTGTTTCCTCAACCCACTTATAAAAGGACACCCCAAATTTATCTTCTTTAAATCACGTATATAAATATAAAATTACCAAATCTTAACCGATTTTATTTAAAAACTTATTATAAATTTATTAGTGTGTTTTTATTCTTTAAATATAATTTCATGGTTCCATTAAAATGGATTAAAAGATGCCCTAAAAAGAAGAGGTAATAATCCCACGTGAAATATTTTAAATTATTTATTATATTAATTCTTTATCATCTAATGTATATGTTATAGAATAATTAATTCAGTATCCGTAATGTTTTTAAATTTCATTGTTATTATGTAATAACCAATATTCACACCCTTTCTCATCAAATGACATGTGATAGATTCATTCATGCGAACTAGGGGACTACCACCTCTACATAGTGATAAATTCATTTTCAATCACCATATTACAAAGATATATATTATGATTGGTTTAAATTTTATAAAATATATATTTTACATAATTATTATTTTATAAAAATAGTACCATATATATATATTCTTACATTCTAATCCGTTAAAAAAATAATAACATCTCTCGTGCAGACTTTTGGACTACCACCACCTCAATGATATGTGATTTTATTTTATTTATAAAATTACATTAATAGTAATAAGGATAGATTTAATGAAAATATTCAAAATATATTATATAATAATTACTCTAAAAAATATAATTGTTATTTTTCTTTCTTATCTTCCATCTATCGTAATGTGAGAACAACATTCATGAATACCTACGACCTATAGACTCCATGAGCTCCATGAATGATGTAATTCATTTTTTATCTATACAATTCAATGATGAATATAAATATATATAATAAATATTTAAGATATTTATATCATGATTAAAATTATGTAGATGATGGAACCCTGATCAAATAAGAAGTAATGAAACTTTGGAAAAAACCTTCATAGGAATACAAATGTAGGTAACACTTGGAAAATGTGATTTCAATAAAACATTATTATGTAAATTTTGTTAAAAAGTTATAATGAGATCATATATGATACTATAATTAGTTAAATGAATCTACTTTAAATTTATTTTAAATTATAATTTATTATAAATTTTTCAATATAACATTTGATGAATTTAAAAATTGAGATAAAGGATTTCTGTTACAATATTATTGTTTATCAATATTATTTATGATAAGGTTCTTGATTGTTGTTCCAAAATGGATCATGAAAATTGCGAGATGGTGAGAGGGGAATAATTTTTTTACATTTATTTTTATAATAATGTTTATTAACAACTTCATTAAAATAATTTCTTAACCTTTGAAAGCTTGTAAGAGTTATGATCCACTAAACATTAAATTTGAATCTCACCATTCATATGTGTCAAATATAATGAAAGAGTAGTGCATGATATTTCTAGTGTTTGGAATAAATAAATACTTGTTTTCATATTGGTTAGTTCCCAAAATTTGGCTTCCATAACTAAAATATTTCCAGAATACAATATCATTAGAATCAAATAGTTATATGAATTGATAGACAAATTTTTTACAATAGTTGGTTATAGCCACCAAATATCATTATCCTATCTAGTTTCCCCACATCTAGTTATACACCCTATAAAAAGAGACTTTTTAAAAAACATGTTATACCACCAGCTAAAATATTCATTTTTTCCTTTTTAATCATCTTTATAATGATCTTTACTTCCTTCACGTGAAATGTAGATCATAATTATTTTTGTTCAATCATAAAGAACATCAATAATTATCTGTAGAATTTGTTGGTCCAAAAAAATCTTTTATATCATTGAAATTTCATCATATTTGAAATAAAAATATTCCAAAATATATATCCTAAAAAATTTATATAATAAATTTCAATCCTGTCAAACTCCCATCAGTCGCCATTATTGGATGGTCTCCATCGGATTAGTCTTTGTCAGGAATTTGTTTCTCCTCTTTTGGCTTCAACTAATTAAAAAAAATCCATGTTATGAAACATAATATCATCAGACACAGAATAATGAGACATGATATGATGAGACTCTACCTACTAAGACTCTTTCTGACATATCTCACTCTTTTGAAACTTGCTCTAATGGGTCTCTCTCTAAAAGAAATTATTATGATGTCTCTTCCTATGATGTAAGTTACTCTAATGGATCTATTTTAGATCATCTAAAAATTCAACATGAGATAATATTTTGGTTTGGTATTTCAATATTTCACAAGATTCTGATTATTATCATTCCATGAATCTTAATTTTTCTACACAAGTCCAAATGTATTTTCCCCTCTATTTGTAAGGAATCCCAGAATGGTAAAGGAGGGAAGGAAAATTATAAATCCCGCTCAATGACTGAAAATTATTTTTTATTTTATTATCAAATCACTTTGAGGGGAGAAGTGAGAAACCTGATGTCCATCAAAACATCGAAATAAAACAGCACAAAAGAACCCTAGGCACAAAACTGGTCCTCCCTCTCCCTAGAAAATCATTATTAAAAGGCCACCACCTAAGCATTAGAACTCATAAAATAGTCCCATGGAATGATGTATAGGCATAAAACCAATGGTCAAGCCATAACCTCTCATTTGTCAACTCTAATGATATTCATAAATCCTCATATTTCTATATTATTTTTATATCATGTTTGAAAATTTCAACTATTCCAAAAAATTATAGTCTTGAATACTATACGTGATCCATCTCAAAACATTAACCCTTCTTCGAATTTACAAACCAATATATAGAATGATTTTTGTCTATTTGGTGACGCATATATTTCATTCTATGTTAGTTTCAGTCCAATTGAAATTATTACAATAATTAAATCTGATAAAAATTACCATGAAAATACCTTCCATTTGATAAGTATATTATAAATTTATGAACTAAAAATCTATATATTTTCTCCAAACCGAATTAAAAATAGTAAAACACATTGACTTCTCACACTCATACTTCATGAAAAGTGAATATTTTTAAATAAAATATTTTAAATTCTATATAATTCTTTCACCATTAATAATTTAGTAGTAGCTTTAGCTTTCCCAACATATTCAATAAAATTATCAATATGATAAAATTATTAAATTATTTTATCCATCTAAATAAATAGTTTCTGAGGAAAGTAAACATCCAATGAATTATCAGAGTCAGAACATAGAAGTTGTATTGGTGTTGTCAACTTTTATGTGACAAAAAACACATTGTTCTTAGGGTCCCCCCATTTTACAGTATGGAATTTGGAATATTTATTTTTAAATGTCTGAATACATATAAGTATTAGATACTCAAACAATGGATCCCTATCATTCAATTATTAGAATTTCTGATAGATCATCCTGATCATTAATTTGGAACTTTTTTAATCTTTAGCTTATTCCCATATCTAGATTTTGAAAAACTTCTAGATCCGATGAACCTTGGCCCTATGATATCTTATTGGATAATTTATGACACTAATGGATTGGTTGGTCTAATGGATTATCATTTAAGAAAAACTTGTTCATAAACCAATACTCCACTTATTCTCTTTCAAGACATCAAGCTATTATCTAATGAATTTTCCATTAATTAGTACCATTAAATGTTCATCGTAGAGCCAGCATATTTAGATATTAGAATTTCCTATATTATACTTCACCAAATTTCACCCAAATTCCTAATATAATGGATTAGATTCAATATATTATATGATTTCCTTTCCCGATTGATGGGCTTGGTCAGATGGACATATTAGTAAACCTGTTGTTTACTTACCATGTCCACAAATTCAAAAAAAATGATTCATTGATAACATATACAATCAAAAGGCAAAAAAGTCCTACAAAATCTACCATTGGGATTTTTTCCAAAACACACATAACCTAAAATACTTCTAAAAAAATCATTATCAATCTATAAACTCATCTTACGTACACATTTCTTGACTCCCCATACATTTCTTCTTCCCCTATATTTTTCTCCCCCATATTTAAAATCAAAATCAATGGGACCAATCATGAGTATTTTCCATTATTTTAGAATCCTAAAACATTTCATAATAATAACATTAGTATCACATTATTTTCATAACAATAAGACATGAAATAAACATCTCTAAGTCTACATGAGAAAATTATTTGTTACGAAAAATAGTATATAATCAAGGTTATCAATGTTGTGCATGAAAAAATATTCATGTAACACTTTTCTTATGCTCCATTAAACATTCTCATATATGGGAATATATGAGAAAAATAAGATATATAAGAAAAACATGCAGTAATCCCATGAAACATATCATAAATGATCCGGTCGATTAATAGTAATTTCCAAAACACTCATCTATTATAACAATGTTAATTAATATTCTAATAAAATTAAGAGATTCAAACCTCATATATAGATTCCCTCCATAGGGTAGTCCACAACATCTTGTTGTAAAACATCTACAATACACACCCAAATTTCTTACATCTACTCTATAAATTTCATGTAAATTGGAATAAATAATAAGAATTTTAGTAATAAATAGGATTCATGGTTGTTTTATAGATGAATTATTTGGATAGAGAAACATAACTAAGTATTAATTTTTTTTTCTATTTTTCATATATTTTTCATTTTATGTGTTCTCTTAGTCATCATATTTTTTAGAATATTTTTTATCATATTTTGTATCTTCATATGAAGATGGAAACATTTAATAAACATTTGTAACATTTTTTAAAAGTGTTTATAACATATTATTTATGTTTTCCTATAATACTATTTATATATTCATAAAATTTTTGTAACATTCCTTTTTGAACACATCTATTTATCCTTTTTTCTATATTCAAACAACCATAAAATGATATCTTTTAATGAAATTTGTTCTGATCTTAAGATACATTTTTCTTCCCCTTTTCGACACCTTATTTTTTTTCTTATTCTAGCATTATAGAAAAGGAATCTTGTTGTAGAAAAATAACAAGTCACTATTTATTTTCTGGTATAAATTTTTTATTTTCCATAACTTTCTTAACATAAATAACTTTGATTATTTTTTTCATATATCTTTATTGATGCTGGAAAATTCCTCACCTAATGAATTTTATTTTCTAATTCCATTATTTTTTTAGAAATGATTATCGTTATTTTCTCACCATAAATATCCCATGAATCATACATTTTTATTGGTTGGTAAATATTATACCTACATGAATAGGTTTTATGTTAAAAATTCCACAAAAACAATAATAACCTATTAATGTTTTTATTTTAGAATGATATTAAAGAGAATATGTACTCTATTATTATTTGTAACTCCTAAATAGTGGAACAAATTTCTTAGGTAGACACATTATTGATGAAATTATTTCTTTAATATCTATAGAGTTAATATAAATCGATGTATATAAATATTATATAGGGAAAGAAACAACTTGGTTATGTAAACAATTATTTTCATCATCTGTATAAGTTTCACTCTTTACCTCTACTACTTTAGTGAAGTATTATCTCATAATTAATAACGCACTTTGTGTTGTAAGAAACATTTATTTAATTTTTAATAACACTTTTTCATTCATAGAAAATATATATTTTATAAATTTTTTCATATTCCCAAAATGTATAATCTTTAACTTGTTCTTTTTAAATTTTTCAATAAGAGTGGTTTTGAAAATGTTAAAAATCATGTCACTAGATAAATTTTTTCATAAAATTTATTTTTTAATTCAATCACAAACGTCTTTTGAAAGATTTTTTCCTGATGGAATATATCTAATTGTTCTATTCCATTGTCACAATAATAATTAATTCCAGATGAACCATATTTATTAATAACTTGATCAAGGAGTATTAATTATTTATGAGATTCATCATGTGATATGGAATTTCCATTCTTTCTACTGAAAAAATTAATTTCTTCTTCTTTTGATAAATTAAATTTTCTTTATCTTTCTTTATGTTTTGTTCCAATGAATATCTACCATATTTTTCAGGCTCTTACTATTATATTTTCTTCTTAAGAGAAATATTTTGAAAAATTTACTTTTCCTTCACAATTAGAGAATTTAATATAATTTTTAAATTCCCCCTTGAAGTTATTATATTTCTATGAAAAATGGGAAATTATTTTCTTGCAATATTTTTATTCTTTATTTACATCTGAATCACATGATTCTTATTCTAATTCTTTTTCTATATTATTTCCCATTAACATATCTTTGAATAGAATATATTTAAATGTATTTTTCTTGAAAATAATACTTTTCATTATTTCATATTCTACTATAATATTCTAAATTTCATCTAAGGATAAATATAAAATATATTTTAAAGGTGAAATATTTTAATCAAATATATCTTGAAAAGTTTCTCCTTACTTTCATAAAAATTGTGTAATCTTTTAGAATCTCACCAAAACATCTATTTTTTCTCCAAATATCAATAAATCTTATAATATAATCATTAATACCTTAAACATTAGATATATTTATACCTTCGGATCTAATTATCTTGATTATTAACATAGATTCTTTATGAATATAATTTTATTCATAACTATTTCTTTACTTTTCCTATGTCTACATAGATATTTTCAATCCAATTTTCAATCTATAATTATTATTTGTAAGGGAAATAAATATAAAATTATATGTATTTCTATTATATTATAGATTTATATTCAGAGTACCATTCATAAAATATTTACTGATTAGAAGAAACCCCATTGTTTTTATATATCATACTTCAAGGCCAATTGAAATAAGATAAGAAAGCATGCCATTTTTCAACTATGATGATTTTTCATATCCAAAACAAGAACATAAATGTTATTCATTAAATTGAAATTATTTATTCTCAGATTAATTTCATTCAGTGAGACACTTCACTAATAATAATTGTCGTTCCAAAAAATTAAGATAATTGAGAGGGGAGTGTGAATCAGTGTTTACCTTTCCCTATGGGAACCTAATAGAGTTACGATGCACTAAACCTTAAATCCCAACATTACCATTGATATGAAAAAATATAAAGAAGGTGCATTAAAAAATATTTATAATTTTTAGTATAAATACCAATTCTTTCTTGGTTGGTTCGTTACACAACATGTATTCATGTACTTACATATTTCTTGAATAAAAATTCCTAAGAACAAAATAGTTCTTCAACCCAGTATTCAACATTTCTTCAATTGTTGGTTATACCACAACTATCCATTTCATAAGAAGATTCCCTAATATTTTCAATATACCCCAACAAATATTCCTTTTATAAAACATATTATACACTCTTTTTTAATTTTTTAATTTTCTTTATTTTTGTTCAACATTAGAATGTTCTTCAATTCCTCTACAAGTATGATATGTCATCTTTATCTTGGAAAAATCTCCAATAACTTCAAAAATTATAATAATAATTTGTTGTTATTGAATATTATTATAGATAAATGTAAAATTTAATTATCCTCGTTAAAAACATTCAATAATTTTTATCTACAAAAAATTAAGTAGAAAAAGATAGTCTAATTAGCGGTATTTTGAAAGCCTCTGTCAAAAGGCATCCATCTAATTGTTATTTTTACAACTCTTCTTCTGTGTCTCCAATTTTGTGTGAGTAAAAAATCAAAAAGAAACTCAAAATTTATCCATTTGATAGAACAATTCCTAATGATACTCTATATGATGTGGCAGTTTCTAATAAGGCTATATTTGATGAGACTCCATTTGATGCATCACACTATGATGGAGTTCACTCAGATGGATCTCACTTTGATTTAAATCTCTCTAATGAATATTTCTCCTATAGAACTAACTCAAATGTATCATTCCCCATTCATATCAACTCCAACAAGAAACAATGTTTTTGGTTGAGATCTTAATCTATTCAAAATCTCATAGAATCATATTTATGTGTATATGAATAGTTCTACACAGTTACAAATGTACTTTTCTCATTTTTTCTTTATCCTAGAATGTTGAACGTGGGAAATCCAATTCTAATTCTTATATAATGAAATTTAAAAATAATTGAATTTCATTTTCATTTGATTGTCATTTTTTATATTTTCACTATTCTATATTTTTTTGGAAGATATCACAAATATTCTTTAAAGCTTTTGAAAACATTTATCCCTCATAGAATTGGGAATCTATTCTCCAGTCTGATCATTAAATATTTTATCACTTTGATTTTCATTCCAGCCTCAATTTTAGTTTTATGAAAATTCATATAGAAATTTCACCCTATAGACTTGATCATGAATGGGCATATGATTTACCACTATATCATAACATCATGATATCAAACAATGCATCCCCTTATCATGACCAAAATGAAAAAAAACATTGAAATCTAAATCTTGTGCTTAATTCCAAGAGAAAAATTTGTAGTAATATATTTTAATGTCTATAGACTTCAGCCACATACATCCAGTCTTTAGAAGATTTAGTGTGTCCCACATATTCAATCAGTTTATCATTTTGATAACACTATTGAACTATTTTATTATTCTGATTAAATAGTGTCTAATTGAACTCATCATATAATGACTTATTAGTGTCATAATTAATTTGACAGACCAGTGTTATGAAGAATTCAGTTTCAATAACTCTTCAATGCTAGGGTATCTTTGAAGGACAAAAAACAATTTTAAAAATGTAGTAATCTATATCTAATTAATAATCTGTCTCAAACACTCATCCAAATATCCTTAGAATTAAATTTACTAGCCTATCTAATACATCGTGTTGGTTCATACTTTTTATATTATTTGATAACCATAATATTCCCATTTTTAGATTTTGGAAAAAATCTACAGGGATATTTGGTTCAATAAGGTACTACTGATGAATATATAATAACAATTGATCAGTTTGTATGATTGATCAACCTATCTAATATAGTATATTCTCAAACCAACACTTATCTTCTTGTTTTTCAAGTAGACCATATTATATTATGAGACTTTTTCATGAATTAGTAACATTGAATGACCAACTAATTGTGAAAATGTTTATTGATTTTAATTTTCTTTCTTCAATATCCCCATTTTCAAGCAATGTGCAAATTTGATAGACTAAATTTGATAGCTCATAATTATTCCTATCCATTTGGATGGACTAATTCTGATGGATCAAAATTTCAAATTCACATCTTTGAAATTGTTTTGGGATTTTAAGGACTTCCCTATAAAATATTTTTCTTCTTACCACAGCGACAACATCCACATGTGATCTATTGAAAAGAAATAGAATCAAAAAAATAACTTGTTTCTGACAATGATTATGAAATTTTATGATCTATAAGTCAATAATTCAGTAAATTTTTTAAACACTATGTAATTATAGAGAGTAATGGTTTTTTAATTTTCAACACTTATAAAACTCAAGAGACTGGAATAATGTTTTATTGGAACGACAATTTATTTATCTATTCATTAAAACATCAATATTCTTTTATATCCATGTTTTATATAATAAATAATAAAATGTTTTTTTGTTCATCTAGGATTACTTATAGTCATATTTAACCATGATTTATATTTTAACAAATTTCTCAAAATGATTTTTTTTTGTATTTCGAATGACATTATTTTGTGTTTTAATTGAAAATATAATGGGAATATATGGTTTATCATATATTTAATTAATGAAATCTCACACTATTATGATCACTCAAGTAATTCATTCAAAAATTATATGACGACATGTTTTCTTGGAAATATTAATATTTTTTAAATGTATAGACTATTAATAAGAGATTTAAAAATGGAAAGGAAATTTTACTCGAGAAATATTCCAAGCGATATTGTTGAGAAATTTTAATTTATGCTAACATAATTTGACGTTACATATGATTTACCACATATATTTTTAATGTATAGAATAATTATTATTTCATTTGTATGATTTATGTTTATGATGATGAGATTTTTATGAAAGACATTTATTTCACATGGGTTATTCAATTGTGAATTGATGATTTTTTATGAAAACCATTAATTTTACTTGTGTTATAGTATTTGATGAATGTTTTATGATATTCTGGACTATATACGAATGTATTATGATAATATCATGGTTGAGAAAATATATATATGACCATAAAATTATTTGAGTAATGACGGACACATTATGATATTTTTGGACTGGAATTGGGAATAAATTTATTTCAATAAGGGATTATGTCTGTTATGATAGTCATGGGAGTACACCTCGACTAAGCATATTATAGAGTAAGGTGTAAAACCAATCAACTATGATATTATTGGTATTGATAATTTTATAATTAAATGATTTATTACACTCATTTATATTCCAAACATTTATGTGTTATTCTAATGTTATGCCCCATTGGATAATGTTCTTTGATTCATTTGTGATTTATATCTTATTAACTACCCTAATTTGTGCCATTACCCATGATTATGGTATATGATATATTGGTTGCGGTTTTAAAATTATAAACACAAGCTCATAGTCCCTTATTTTAATGTTATTATTAAGTAATAATTGTTATTCTAATTTATTTACTCTTATTGAGCATCTCAGCTCACTGTTTCTTGTGAATCCTTTCCATGGTTTTGGAGAAAAGATTTAGGTATGATACATTTATAAATGTTTCATGTTATGTAAAATATGACAGGAGAAGATGAAAATCTCTTTTGAAAATTTTCATTATGTATCCATGTTTCTAAATACAATAAACCTATATCATTATAACATAGATCATAATGTTATTTAATTAATATTAATATAATAAAATGTAATATTTATGAATGAAACTTATGTGTTTCTATAATTATGGAATCATAAGAACTGAATTCTGAACATACACTGACATATTAAATTAATTTATTTCAATTAAATGTTTTTTCTCAATACCCAATTTGAAATGCCTATAATTATTGAAAAGTAACCACATACTAATCACTATTGAAGGATGTAGGTTAAAATCCTCATTAGTTATCATAATAAGTAAAAACTTGTTGGGAACCGCTTTAATTGGGCTTATCCTTTCAACCATATAAAAAGTTTAGATAATTCCACATTCCTATAACATAAATATTTTTTACACCACCCATATTAGATTCTAGTTGAGTGTCCACAAGGGACGTTGGGAATGATTATCATCTGTTTTAGAAATATCTAGTTTATATCATTGTGTGGGATAATCCTAGGAGTAATAAAAAGTGTTCATTCAACTGATTTGATATGGGTACTCAATATTTCAAGAATAATTCTCTCATGTTTAGATTATATTGAAGAATAAAAGATTAAAATGAGGGGTTTTTCATCATATAAGAATTAATAAATAGGGAACACAGATATGGACATGAATTTAATATTTGGTTAATTAAAATTTCCAAATATATATTAATAGTAAGTCTTAGAATATGTTTATCATTCTTAAATTATTGTTATAATTGGATCCTTAGAATACATGTTTCTATCTCCAAATTGGGTGGATTAGGTTTGGGGATGGTTTGTACCCATAGTTCATGATTCCTCTCAATGGTTTTTTGATCTCTAATGTTAAAAAAATATAGTGACACAATCCTCTAACATATTTCAAAACTTTATTTTCAACATAAATATTCAAAGAGAACCCTAGGATCCATAGTTCTATTTTCTTTAGAAGCCATTGTGCATAAAACATCAACATGAAAATAAAATACAAAATAATTTTTTAATCTCTACAGGGATCACCTAAATCCTTTTAGGATTATAAAACAATATAGGATAACCTACGGAATACATATAAAGAATTAGTGGGATATAATGACTAGTAAATTAAAAATAATTATAAAGGATCATGAAATATGAGTAAAATAACGAAACATGTCATCATAAAAGAAAAAGAACATTTATAATCATTTTAGAATAGAAAATTAAAAATATGGAATGATAAGCTAAAATATGAAATGAAATTTGGAATCACTTTAAAAAATGATATTATAAGAATATGTCAAGTTCAATCCCAAGGCATCATAACATGGTGGACAGAGTCCCATAATCGACAAAGAATACTCTTAAATGTTTTACATGTCATCTCAAATGATATAAAAAATGCCCAATTATATAGTTCATTATATTGGAGCACCCATCATAACAATTACTTGTATATGATTACCATATAAGTAAATCATACCTAAGGAATAATAATAAAAATTACCCATGGAAGGAAATCGGTTACATAGTCATGTCATATAACATAACTGAATGGAATATCATAATGGATTATATGAAGAAGGGATTAAAGAAATATTGGAAGTCAATAAGTGAAAAATAAGTAGTGTTCATGATAAATGATTACTTTTTTATTTGAAAATGTGAAAAAATATTGGATAGGTCACTTTAGAAAGATACCTCTTATGCATGGGTTTTAAGAAAATGGTAGAAAAAATTTAAAGAGGGGAAATGAAAAATTAATATAAATAAAAATAGAAATTAACTAAAACTATTTTACATAATAAAGTGTATTTTTTAATCCATTCATATTTTAAAATATTTTATATATGGGAACAAGAAATAGGGTATGAAGAAAAGAAAGCTTCTTCATTTGGGTATGCTTAAATAATGAAATTAAGAAAAAAATCTTAAAACATATATTATATAAAAAATTAAGAAGCTAATAATAACTTAGTATATATGTGAGGGTAATATTAATAATTAATATTAAATAAATAAATCAAAATAATATTGCAATGAATTGAGTTTTAGATGTAAAATAATTGACCTAAAATAATGAAGGGTGGTCCATAAGTTCCCTTACATCAGGTTCAGATTTGTTATGGACTTACACTTAACAACCTGAATCATAAAATTATATTTTTTAAAAACATTATTTTGGCCTTAATTCATATATTAGTTTTATTTATTATATATTTTATTATAAC
This sequence comes from Viscum album, assembly GCA_963277665.1. Taxonomy (NCBI): domain Eukaryota; kingdom Viridiplantae; phylum Streptophyta; class Magnoliopsida; order Santalales; family Viscaceae; genus Viscum; species Viscum album. The sequence continues at coordinate 1,466,511,684 of OY728164.1, read as the reverse complement.
ATTTCCATGTCATTTAATTGACAGACATAGTATATATTCAATATACTATGGTAGTTTGTTTCATGGTTTAGAGGTCAAATTAATTTATAATAAATTGTGAGTGTTTATTTGGATTGGTAATAGGACTAAAAAAATATAGTTGTATAGATTTATATAATTTATATAATTTAAAAACATTCATATAATCCAGTAGAATTCATAAAAAGTAATAATTCAAAGGGTATAGGTGTCATTACTATACACTAAGATCATTTTGGTGGGTCTTCTAACCATAATGAACGTATTGGGTTTTATTCAATATTTTTGATATTTATCCATTCCCAAATAATAAATAATATATATTATATGTTTTAGTTAATTTTAAATCATAATTTGTTAATTATTTCAATACATGAATGTAGTTGTGGTAAAAATTATGTATGTTGATTATTGAGGTGGAGGATTGACAATATTATCAACAATATTTTCTTTTTAGACCAAAATTATAAAAGCATATATAACTTATATTATATTAAAATATTAAAATAATATAATATTTATGAAATTAGATTAATTATTTCTTGTGGGATATTTTTTGGAGGATTAATCAAAGGAATTATTATAAATCTTGACTAAGAGTATTATCTTATCACTTAGATGTATCTTCTAAAGACACCCCTTAAAGTTACATGGAATGGTATTTTGGAAGAAAAATATCACCTGGGACATTAATATGATTGTTGGGGTGAAAAATAAGAAAATTTTGGTCTATCTCCATGACATTACCAGTGTGAAGAGAAGGGCTAGAGAGGGGTGGTATATATATGTGCAGAGACAGGATGTCATTTAATATAATATTCATTATTATTTTTTTTATTTTTTTTTTCAATAATATAAACAGTGATTAATATTATTACTTAATGAAATATTTAGTGAATTTAATTTCCAAAAAATGGGTTCTTACATCTTTTATGACTCATTAATTCTTATATTTATCTCATAATATTAAATATTTCATTTTTAAATTTTTTACTTTTGGCCACAAATTAAAAAGACCTAGAAATATAATATCAAATTACTCTAATTTTTCTTTTCAATATTCTGAATTTAACATGAAATCCAATTTATTAAAATAATTTTATAAATATTAGGAATTTTATTTTTAACGAAAATTCTTATTTTCGTGAAAAATACTATTTTTATATTATGATCAAATATCAAAACCGTAGGAAAATTAGCTATGGTCCCATAATATTATTCAATAATTATAAAAAAATAAAATTATATTATAAACCCACTTTATGAAAATAAATCTAATTTTAATCTTTATGTTTTTAGATAAATTTAAATACAAAATATGTATTTTTTGAAAATCTAAAAAAAAAAATTATTTTCACTTTTTAGGAACATTTTTATTTACCATGATAAATTTTTTTAAAATTTTCATTTTTTAAGACTAGAAATTTTTTTCCACAGTTACATAAGTGATTTTATTATTTTAATTCATATTTTAATGTTTCAAACTATTATATTAATATTTTAAAAGATATATTTCTAACTTTGAGAATGTTTCTCTACCTTCTATAAATAACATATATTTTATTAATTCATCATTCACATATATTTTTTCTCGTAGATATATTTACATATTTTCATTTAAATAAGTAATAATTAATTACTAATATTTTATTTCCTTTCAAAAGTGTTATTTGTGAGTGTGGTCAATCTAGGGCAGTATGAATATAACAATTTTCATATTGTAGTTATCTTATATTTTAGATTTTTTTCCATTATAATACCTCAAATTCTAATGGATATATTTATTCATTAAATTTAATTTTGATGTCAATATAATAATATTTATGGGCATTATCGTGTGGATCATGTGCTTTATATAATAATAATTTACTAAATATAACACATTTATATGTTTAGATTGTCAAATTATATTGAAAAAAATCTTGATCATTAACAACCACCTCTATTATGAAATATCACCCTTGATATCTCATTTCACCTAATATTATGAAAAAATGAGGATACATCTATCTCATTTGTTGCTCGAGTTTCCATTTCTCCTTCTCATACAAATGGTTTTTCTATAGTACTTTAAACAAATCAAATTTTTTATGGAATAAATCATTCAATCTATACTCTATGATCATCATTGGTTACTTATCATAACAAAATAATGATTTATTTGGATGACCTAAATATTTATTACAGGTGTGAGATAAAGTGTACTTCTTCAATAGGATACATTGAACACTTTTTATACATGAGACAGAGTTGGTGGGAGATCTATTTGGTAGGTCACAAATATGACAAAACCATGAATCTAAAAAATGATGGTGTATCTATGAAAAAACATTTCCTTTTTCCAAAAACCCTTGAATCTCTTATATGGAGATATAAATAGGAACACATTATGTGAAACTGTTAAAAATAGGTCTCTATGATAGTTATAAGTGGAAAGCATTCTTTAATATGATCTATCATAATTTTTTATTGATGGGTCTAAAAATTTCCTATGATTTCTTGAAATAGTTAATGTCCTAGAAGATTTAATTCACTAACTTCTTCAATGTACATAGGTTTCCTACATATCTTCCCATAAAAGGATATATTTGGATCTATTTGGATTCTTTAGGTAATACTACTATTGAATGAGAACATTAAATAAATATATTAATCTTAGTATCATTAAAGTATATTGAGTATGTTATCAACATAACATCATTTTTCGGTATAGTATTCATGGATTTACCATCATTTTGTTGAGTGATAATACATATTTAATTTTAACTAAGTTAATATATCATTACAATGATATTTACATAACATTGAGCTAAATAATAAGTCTTTATTGAATGAAATCAATAGTGGTGTTCCATTTAGTCCCACTACATGCATGATGTATATCCTTTCATGATGATAGAGTGGGAAGTAATAATGAATTTCAATAATGATTCCAGTCATTGTAAGATGATCTACAAAAAAAAATATACGTTTATCCTCTAGATGACATTAGAACACCTATGTTAAATTCCATGGATACAATTTCCAATTTCTGTATAAGTATGGGTAATTTTTGTATCATCTACTTGACAATTTTACATTCTTCATTCACCTAATGAAATATAGGTAACCTTGATGTATTTTCTATTATATCATTCTTTATATTGTCCCACAAATTGTGCTCTTATAGAACATGATACAACTTTGTGCTCCCTAGGAGGGATGGACGATGTAGAGCTATGTGAATCATTCATCAAATCCAAATTTTTATTATTAATTTATTGTAATCATAGTCATGAAAAAAATATTATAACTCCATAAGAATAAATTTTTAACTATAGAAAATTCATTTTTCTTATATCATCCACATTCTTTTATATTTTCACATCATCCCCTTGGTAATCTGTTGCCTTCTGTATAAATTATTGTTGAATAGTTAGTTGAGATAGTAAGGTTGTTATTACATCTTTAATGGATAAAAATTATATCCTTAAAAAGAATAAAAATATTGGACGCTTCTCAGTTCTCGTCATTGATTAGGTTATATGATGATTTATACTAAGAATTATTGACATTTTCAACCATCCCAAGATGGTAATGGATTGGGTGGATATAGTCCTTGATCAGATGTAACCATATTCAATGGTTCATGTTATTGTCCTTCTATGAGAATATATATTTTAGTATATTTTTATTGATTTATATATCACACTTCTACCCATAAAGATAATACATATAAATATTAACTGAAAAGTTATTTTTTTTTTCAAACTCCAGATCATGTTTTGGATAATTATTCTCATAATCATTCAATTCTTTGAGGTTTAGGATATCAATTTATCATTTTTCATAGTTACATATCTCAAGGCTATCTTTTATACACCGTTTTATACCACTAAAAGTTTCCCACTTGATGTTAGTGTGTGAAATAGTAAATTGATAATCTTATTTTAAAATTCCTTTATACTCTCCTCATATTCATTGATCTAAAACAACTTCACTTCCTTCTAATATATATTGGTTAGTGGGTTTTATAATCATGATAATTTCCTCATAAATAATAGATAGTACCTCCCTTGTATATTGAATGTATATATAACTATTATGGATTTTTCTCTAGACCAATCCATAATCACCATTGCGTTTACTGATGCAACAATTTCTGTTCAGTAGAAATAAAATTCCCTAGTAATGATTCATCCTATATCTAGAATTTACATTTACTATAAAATAGATGTAAATCCAATGAAAAAAATAATGTATCAGAAAACATGGTAACATCACATGTCCAAATGGACATATAAACTCAATCCAAAAGAGTCAAACACAATTTCCACCTCCTTGAAGTGCTTTCCACTTACTCTAACCTGGGAGAAAAAAAACAATAAACACATGATGCCACAGTTAGGGTGTGTGCTAAAAACTTAATAGGGTCTCACCCAGGATTCCATAAATGGATTCCAAACTAATTAACCAAATAAATCTTCTAATTTTAAATTATGGGGAATGGAAGTACGAGAATCACATTTAAAAAAATTGTGAATTACAATTCATTTGATGGAAAATATATCTACAAAATTGATTAATATTAATATTATATCCAAAAGATTATATACATTCACAGGGCATGTGTAAAATATATAAACAACTATATATATATATAATTTTTCAAAAAAGATACATCTACGGATTTCAAGTGTTAAGATAGATCCTGGTTATGGGACCCTCACAAACTCTTACAGTGATAATGTAAATTTCCACACATGTCCCTCTAACACATTCCAAAGTGGACAAACCAACATCCCATAGGAGATAAGATCTTCCAATATGCTTATATTATAGTTTTAATGAGTCAATCATATGCTAAATAAATTCCCACTAAGCATGTTTTTCCCAAATAACTCACAAACTATCTAGGATTGTGTAATAAAAGAAGGTTTTATGAATCTAAATTCCATTCATATAATCATGAAATATAGTATAAATCACATAAAATGAGATTGCGCACAAAGAAAAAAACTTTAATTAAATAATAAAAGGAATAGTTGGTGTTATTAGATGTTAATGAACCTATAACAATGTAATTGTAACATTACCATTAGAATAGTAATGTGACCTTAAAGTTTAATAAATCAGCCAATTGAATCATTAACACACCTATGAATGTTTGAATAATATTTACCCATCTTAAAAATTAAAAATATTATATAATTTTTCCCTTGTGTATTTAAATATATATTTTAAAAATGATAAATTAAGTGTCGGTACTTTTCTAAAATATATTTGTTTATTTACAATTTTATAATTAATATAATTATTTAAATGAAAATTTATTTTCATAAATTAGATTTTTAAATTACTATTTTTTTCATGTCATTATAATAAAATATTAAGGGATGTAGAGTAAATTTTGAAACTGTCATAAAATCAGTTATAATTTTAAAATTAGTAGTTTCGAACTAAATCATTTTTTAATTAAAAATTAATTTTAAAAAATTAGTATAATATATTTAAAAAATAGGGTTCATTTTTAAATTTCACACATCTAAAAATGTTTTGGATTATTTTGTTTATAAAATAGCTATGTTTTGGGTGAATAAAGAAATATAATAATTTAAGGTATTAAATAAATACATGAACTTTTGAGTCATTGATGGTGTATGAACAATGTAAGCCCAATATATTGAACTAAATTTAATAATTTTAATAAATTTATAAATAATGAACACGAAAATCATATTTTGATCCAAAATAATAAATTAATTCATAAAATATTGAAAACAACACCCCTCTCCTCCACTATAAATACAAACCCTCCCCACCTCTTCTCCTCACACAGTCCAAAGAATTAATGCTTGTACAATTTCAACCCAATACACATTCCAATCCCCATAACAATGTCTATAATACATTTTTTAAACAAAAGAACAAAACCAATCACACAATGGAGGCTCTCAAGTAGAAGAGTTCAAGATGTAAAGACATCTTTATTTTTTTATATTTATTCTTTTTTTAATTAATTTTTATATTCGATCCCCAGATCGACCTATCCATTTCAAATAATAACCCTAGTATATTATATATAATATAATTTTATACTATTAATTGAATAATATATCATCAAACATTTTATCCTCTCTATTTTATTCTAAAAATGGAAATGTTATCCGTTAAGTGTTATTTTATTTCTCTCAAGGATGAAAGGTTTTAATTTTCCTTTACATCCATCAAGGATGGTATTAAAATCATTATAATGGTTGAAAAAGAATTTTCAATTTCTACGACAACATTTTTATGTTACAGATCTATCATAAAAAGACATTATTAAATAATAAAATAGAACGAGTTTGTTGTGATCAAAAACCACCGAATTGATCTCAATGATTATCATTAACATTTTATCTAATGAATCATAATAAAATTTGAAAAAAATATTATACGAGACCAATTAAATTCATGAAATGTAATTGATAATATTTAATGTCAATCCAACATAATTATCCAAATTTTACATGATCTTGAATACATGTATGCAAGTGAACCTATTTATAAAACCAAGAAAATGAACACTCCAAAATGATTTAATTGAACAAAATAACTCATCAAAATGGATATAAAATAACTTAATAAAATTATAATTAATCAAATACATGTATAATAGGTTCTTTATTTATTAATTTAAAATCTAATTTTGTTATCTAGTATATTATAATGAATAAATTATTCAGACATAAGTTATGGGGATTCTTTCCCCTAATTCCTTTATTTGGATTACTCACCCTTTCGAGGTATCCATGTTCATATAATTATCATAAAATGTCATTTTCCTTTCATTTTTGAGGATATACCTTTTTCCCAAATTGTGTTTATAAAAATTCAAATGTATTTTTCCAAAATAACTATTCTTTCTGAAAAAGTGGACCATATTTCCTCTATTTATAATGTTCCATCATCACTCAAGAGTGATGATTATTATATAAGGTTTGTTATTCCCTATTATTTTGGTAACCCTCAAATATTAATCATGATTGTATGATTTATGAAATTCCCATTAAACCCTTTCTATTCCTTGTGTTGTTTCATGTCCATTATTGATATACGTTTTATATGTTAAGAATTTTTATGTAAATGTTATTATGTGACGAGTGATCCAAGAATTATATATCACTCCAATGAATTTGTTTATGTGATTTATCTCAGGTAAAAATGTGAAATATCTATGAACATGATTCAATATTTTTTTCACAATGACGATGTCAGTATTATGAACATATATAATGTGTTCTCATTATTCTATCGTTGTTTACAACTATGTGTGGTATTTGACTAATAAGTCGTGATTTTTAATTTTTGGAATTTCCAAATTCCATGAAATTATCTAATGATTCTTCAATTTATTATAATGATGAACCGTTTTAATTTTATGATGATAATTATTATTCTTAGACATGTTATATTGATTAATGTTTTTATCTATCATCTTACTTTCCATTTAGATCACCCCTTTAATTGATGTATGCCCTCAACTGATTAATTGTACTAATGAGGAAATAAGATCCACTAAGAAGATAAATAAGTTGTAATTAAATACTATTTATGTTTTATTATATAAATGTGATGTTTTATCCTAATCTTCTGAATGCACTAAATTTTGGGATCATGATTTTTTAACATTATTATAATTTTTAGCATTAAAATGATTTAATATTAATGTAATAAAAACTAGGGTCTCTATAGTTATTATTAGAGAACAGTTTAGTTTATTTGGTCATTAGTATTAGAGAACATTAGCAAAAGCCCTTTCAATGAGACTATGTGTTTGCATGCACCAGATAAGAATGTTTACAAAAATTATAAACTTATGAATCCCACATGATATGTATTTAGAGTAAATTTTACTAAGGAATAAATTATTTATCCATGACGTGTTGACTTATGTTTTTTCAAACTTTTTCTATTTTAGAAAATTTTTGGAACCAAGAGAATCCAGAACAAAATGATGTGCGAGGGAAATATAGTGATTTCCCTAATGACATCCTCAATTATATTGGGTGTGTAATTAAAAATTTCATGGTGATTCTTAAAAAATCATCTAAGGTTATGAACAACAGATTGAATAATTTTTAATTTCCTACTTCTCCTATGAGGGAGAAACATGATATCAAATATTTTATACAATAATGGACACTAATGTTTAGGGGATCATCATATCCACTAGTCGTAGAATATTGGATCAACTAAACAGAGAAGTTATTTCCTATGCTTCACTATTCTATTATGGGGAAGGATACTCTGGTATTTTACCATTTATATAGGGAGGATGATCAATGGTGAGTGATGAAAAAGAACACAAAACCAAAGAACAAAATTGGAGTAATGGAGTGGGAAGACATTAAGATAATATTTTATTGAAAGTGTTCCCCTTGAACTCTTTAGAAAATAATAAAGAGAGAATTCATAGAGTTGATGAAATAGGAAGACAAATCTATTACAAATTACAGTGAAAATTTCACAACGCTTCAATGGTATTCCTTATGTTTTGTTATCAATATGATAGAAAAATAGATAAATTATTTAGTGGTTTAAAACCACACATTCAGAAGGATCTAAAAATATGATACATTGGAAGTTATGAAGAATTTTTTTCATGTTCTATCAATGTGGATATGGAGTTTAGGATATGTTTCCATAACTATGAAGATAGGAAATAAAATATGGATTTTCAAACTAGTGGATTTAATGAAAAAAAGTAAGAGAATACTAAACCACTCACAGGTCGAAAATATTAGATGAAGCATCATGGGAATTGCTCCAAAGGGGTGGGAATATGTTTAAAGTGTGAGAGAGAAGGCCACCAAGGTCATTAATTTTGAAGATACATGAGGAAGAAACAAAATGTGGTGTTGGAAAGGAGAGCACCACCCATGGTTCAATGATTCAACTGTAGAGAGAAATCACACTATTCAAGCCGGTGAATGAAACCTCAATTCTTGGAGAGTAATCCGGGTCAGCTACCACTAAATCCAAAGGAATAATGGAAAGCATATTCCATTCCTACAACTAATGTGGAGCCCAAAAATGATTTGGTGACATGAACACTAGTTATTTATTCATTAATTGTGAACATAAAATTTTATTATGATTTCTAGCATACATTAAGTTCTTTCTTGTATAGTAAAACTGTTGAAGCAACACCTCAAAATATAATGGTTGAGTTATCCGTTAGAAAAAATATGGTAAATTATTTTATCCAAAGTATATACCTCCCCCTAGATAATTTTTAGGAACTAAACCACCTAGAAAATATTTTTTTACTTCTTTAGGTGGATGTTGATTCTATATTAGGAAAATATTGGCTATCATTGTACATTTCTCACATCAACTATCTAGAAATGGTGATCACTCATTACATCCTGAAGAATACTCAAATTTGATACAAGGGTACATATGAGGATTAATCTATTTAAAATTCATCATCTCAATTGTGGATATTTTTTCTTTATGTGTAAGAATATGTAGCACAAATTATTGAGACAAATGAGAGTATCGTGGTCAAAGGAATGGCCAATATGAGATACTACACTAATGTGTTTCATAAAGAATTACCTTGTCTCCCCCCTCAAAAATATGTTGATTTATCAATTTAACTCTATCCTAGATCACTTCCAATATCAAAAAAAAACATTATAAAATTGCCACCATTGAGTAGAGAAACTAAATAATATGTTACAAGAGAATCCGGATAGGGGTTTGATTGTCTTGAGTGCTTCACCATGGGGTAATATAGTCCTCTTCTTCAAGAATAATTATGGGAAAATACATCTTTTCTTTGATTATCTTGATCTCAGTATAATCCTCATAAATAACAAGTAACCCCATCCACATATATGTGACTTGAAAAATCAACTTCAAGGTCGATGTTTTTTTTCTATGAATGACATTCAATCATTATATAACCAATTAAAGTTGTGTAAATAAGATATTTATAAGACTGCCTTTCAAACAATGTATCAACACTATCAATTCATATTGATTCTCTTTAGACTAACTAATTATTTGGATTAATTTAGGGATTTATTAATTGAGCCTTTATCTATTACCACATTAAAATTTGGTAATATTTATTAATTATATTCTAATATACTCCAATATCGTGAATGACCATGAACCGCATTTGAATAATATGGTGACAAAATTGGAATGGGTCAATCTAAATTCCAGGTACATTGAATGTGAGATCTGGATGGAATATGTATCATTCTTGGGTAATGTTATCATAAGAATAAGATCATCTTTGAAACATTTCATGAAAATGAAAATCAAATAGTTTTTCGAACTAATACATATAAGAGAGATCTATAGTTTCAATGGTCAATATTGGTATAACAGATGATTTGTGAAGAACTTATCTTGATTGTCAAGCCAACTAACGATGATGACTGTGAAGGGATAACATTTTTTCTGGACCAGTGAATGTGAATACCGATTCAAAAAATTTAAAAAGTTTCTTATCACCATGCCAGTACTCACACATCTCACTAGTGGTGAAGGCTATATGGGACACTGTAATGCTTAAAATATGGTAATAGACAATGTAATGATGAAAAATTTTAATGTTATAGATTACTCCTCATGGTAATTGAAAATTCATGAGTGACATTGTGCAACACATCATCTAGAGTTGGCATCAAGGATCTTCATTTTGAAAATAAATACGAATTTTATATATGGGGAGAAGTGTGAGATATATACTTATTATAAGAGAATAAAATATATATTTTCACAGAAGGATCAAATTATGTGCTAGTGAAGATGGCTACAGTATATCAGGGATTATGAAAGATAAATCCACTTTCATCTTGGTATGGAAAATAAAGTGGTGGAATCTCTTTGTTGAAAATATCCAGAAACATTACCAATGATTAGAATTGAAAATGATATGATTTCCATAGATTTTAAATGTATGTAAATAAGAATTTTTAAGGAAGGAAAATAATAATTTCATTATAAAATATTTATCAACCATCTGTTTTGGATAAAATTAGGTATTATGAAAGATATTATGTTGAAATTTAGAATAAGGTCAAACCCATGAGATATCAGAAATCGTCAGTGTTAAAAAATTATGGGTAATGAGTTATAATATTTGAGTGATGAATTTATGTACTATTCGATAAATAGATAATGAAATATTTTCTAAATGATAGAAGTAGAAAAACCTTATATATTCATCCAAGGAAAACAGATATGTATCGACATCTCTTAGAGAAATATTGATGTGTCAATATGAAGAATGAGATATCTGAATATACATAAAACTGCCCATATGTTTTCTAGATAACTATTAAAGAAAGAATTCTAAGGGGATGATTCAACCATTACCCATACCAAAATGTAGATGGGAAATCATCCCCATGGAATTTGTCATCAGATTTCTGAAGACATCCATAGGAATCATTTTTATATTTCTTGTTGTGGATCATCTAACAAAGACAACTCTATTTAACATAATTATTGTGAAATTATCACAAGTCCAATGTGGAAAAATATATATCAATGAAGTGTAAATTCTTCATGGATTATCAATATAGATTGTATCCAATCAAGATCTATGATTAGTCACGATGATGTGGAAAAGTCTACAACATTCACAAAATATAGAGGTCAAATTAAGCATGTCTTAACATCCACAAATTGATGTCCATTTAGATAATACTATTCAGAAATTTTTGGACATGTTTTGATCTTATTCTATAGACTTTATAGAAGGATGGTAGCAATATCTACCTCTAACTGAATTCTCTTTCAACAACAGTTTCCACTCAAAAATCCAAATTGCTCAATATGAATCCCTTTAAATGAAAATATGTAGAACACCAACATGCTTGGATGAGGTCAATAAATGTAATATTCTATGACCTGAAATGGTTAATGAAATGTGGGAAGAGATGCGAACCATTCAACATCACTTAAAAGAATTCCAAAGATGATAGAAGAACTATGAAAACACTCATCAATAAGATCTATAGTTTCGTCATTTAGAAATTATATTCCACCAAATATATCAAGGGAAAAGGATCCTCATATTTGGGAATAAAGGATATATGTGTCCCAAGTATATCTACTCCTATGATATTCTTGACCATGCCCAATATGTGTCCTTTCAACTTGAACATCAACCATACATGCCTCATGTACAAGATTTATTCCATGTATCCCTCCTAAGGAAGTGTATACCGGTTCACTCACATATACTTAATCCATAGGTGGTATAATTAGAAAAGTGATATCTCTTATTAGAAGTAGCAGGTGAAGGTCATGGACCGCAGAGATAATGTTATACACAAAATACAACTCCCTTGGTCAAAGTACTATGGTACAACCATATTTATAGAGAGGAAACATTGGAACCAGAGTAAGTGATGAAGGAGATGTTCCATTACTTATTTTTACAATAGTACGTGGAACAAAATTTCAAGGAAGGAATTTCAAAAGGGGGAAATTTTAACAACCTAGAATATTATCAATTTTAATTACCTTATTATAATTATTATATATAGTATAAATCACATAAAATCACATATAAAATAATCTAAAACCCTTTTAGATGATTAAAGAATGTAATTAGATATATTTCTAGGAGAAAAAGTACTTATAACAATTGAATAGTAACAAGACATTTGGAATAGTAATTTGAGCATTAGAAATAGAAAAATCAGATAATAGAATAGAAACATCAATTATGAAATTATAAATAAAAATTAGTCATCTTATAAATGAAAATATTATATAATTATATCATAGTTTAAGTAAATAAATATTATAAAAATGATAAATTTAGTGTTGGTATTTTTCTAAAACATAAATGTTTATTTGAATATTTTAACATTGAAATTGTTAATTAAAAGAAAATTTAATTTCATAAAATATATTCATAAATGAATAGTTTTTCCCGTGATTATTTGATAACTTAATTATACCTAATGTAACTTTTCTATATTTTATAAACAGATTTATAATTTTATAATTGGTATTTTCCCACTAAATGAAGATTTTACTTAAATATTATAATTGTTATATTTCGAAAATTATTTTCATAAAATTGAGTTTTGATTTTAATTCTACACATCACAAAATTTAAGGGTGTGTTTTAGGGATTTTTCGAAAATAGTTAAATTTTTGGGGAATGGTAAAATACAGTATTGTATGATATTTAACAAATACATGAATTATTGAATCATAAATGATATATAGATGATATATTCCCATAATACTGATCCCTAATTCATTTTTATAATATATTTAGTTATATGTCTCAATCTATACATAGACTTAATCAAATATAATTAAATAGCAAATTAAATAATGAAAAAAACACACCTCGCCTCCACTATAAATACCACCCCTCACCACCTCTTCTTCTAACACCTTCCAAAGACTTAAATACTATCTAATTAATTGCCAGTAATATTTTTATAAACCTTCCCCACATCAAGGATCCTTTTCTGTCAACAAAATATAAAAAATGATGTCCCTAAGGAGGTTCTCAATGAAAAGATTTCAATATAAAAACTCCCCATTATTTTCTTTTGAATTTATTACATTTCTCTTTTCATTTCTTACATTATATTCATTTACCCATATCCAATAAGAGAGATAACTAAAATATATTATATATACTTTAATTTTATTATTTTATTTGAATAATGTACCAGAAAACCTCTTTTCCTCTTTATTTTATTCTAAAAATGGAAACGTCATCTGTGATGTGTTTTCTTACTGTCTTCAGGGAAAAAAAGATATCATTTTCTTATACCATGATCATGGATGATATCAAATAAAATTAATGTTTGAAAAATAATTCAAAATTTATTTTATGACATTTTTATGTTCTAAAAAATAACATAAATACATAGTATTAAATAATTAAAAAGTATTTTGTTGGGACCAAAAATTTTCAAATTAATCTAATTGGTTATCATTAACATGTTATATAATTAATGATACTAATTTATAAAATATAATATATAATAGAAATTAAAGTTACATAATTTCATTAATAAGATAGAATTTCATTTCTGGATAATCATCCCCAATTTACACAATCTTCCATACATGTATACAAGTGAACTGAATAAGTCAACTGAGAAAACGTACTCTCCCGAATGATGAAATTAAAAACTATAACTAATAAAAAGGTAAATAAATGAAAATAATAAAATTAATATCAATTAAATATATTTAAAATAGTTTATTTATTCAATAACTAATGAATCTGAAATGATTATCTTGTATATTATGGTAAATAATGAAATTGTACGTTAGGTAATGGGATTCTCAAACCTAATTCATTTTTTCCAGTTATTGTATCTTCTACAATATTTATGTTAATATTATGTTTATAAAATATAATTTACCATTTCATTTCAATTATATACATGTCTAATATCTTATTTTATGGCATAATGAAATATTTTTCCAAAATAACTAATCTTTGTAAAAAATACACATTTTTTACATATACATAAAATGTTTCTTATTCACTCATGATTGATGATTCTTTTACCAAGTATGTTATTAAAATTTTTATAGTAACCAAAACGTTTATTCATGATTTTATTATTTGTTAAAATCTCTTGAAAAATATTCCTTTCCATAGGTTATTATATGTCCATTGTTAACATATATTCTATGGGGCAAGCCAGATTATGTAAATGTAATGATGTGACAGGTGCTCCCTAAATTATTTAGTGCTCTCATGAATTGGGTATTGTTATGTATCTCCTGATATAATGTGAAATATGTGGGAAAAATATTCTATATTTTTTCAAAATGAGTATTTTAGGATTAGTCACATATTTTACATGTGAACAAGATCATAGTTTTGTTCACAACTATGTCTGTTAGTTGACCATCAAGACATGATGTTTCACTATTATGCTTATCCAAATTCAATTAATTTAACAATTTATTCCTCTCACAATTTTGATGATGATCCCATTTTTATTTTATAATGATAATGAATATTCTCACCCATGTTATATTGGTTTATTTTCGTATATATCCTCCTACTGGGATTTTAGCTTAGCCATTTCATTCATGTATATCATTAGGTGATTACTTATTCTAATGAGAAAACGAAGGCAACAATGATGAAATAGATAAATGAATTAAATATTTTTTAGGTTTTATTATGTAAATTCTATGTTTATTCATAATTTTAATAAGACACATAACCTTTTGATCCTAGGTTTGAACCATTTTTATATCATTTATCCGTAAAATTATGTAATAGTAATGTAAGAAAAATTAGTGTCACAATATCATGTGAGAGAAAAAACAAAAGTATATCCATAATGGGAAATATATTTCAAATGTTTTTGAAATATATGAAAACCATTTCCCAATTAAATATGCTAATTTCCATTCAAAAACAAATCATGGGATTTTAATAAATAAATAATTTTCTCAAGGATTTAACCAAATAAGTTCTTATCAAAAAATAATTATCTATTTTTCTCCAATTGAAATTTAAAATAAATTTATAAATCCAATTTCACCATTTAAATTCATAATTTTCCTTCAAATTCCAAAATCTCACCCAATGCACTTGAATTCGGGGTTTTCCACAATTTTCATGCCAATAAAAATTCAAATCCCAATTCACTAGAATTTATTTTTTCACCAATGAACTAAAAGAAATTTAATTTAAATCAAAAAATTTAGGGTAAAATTATATGGCTAATCATAAATAGAAACACCTACTAAAATAATGAGTTTATATCTCATAACTCCCATAATGGTAAAATCTAATGAAAAAAAATCAAAAAATATATCTCAGAATAAAAACTAGACTGCTGATTTAAAAAACCAATATTATATCCTCCAACTATAGGAAGATCTATCAAACAAAGTGGAATATGTAAGGTGACATAGGGGATAACTAATGAGACAAGAACTCATTCCAGTAAAAAATCAAATGATGATCCCCAAGATTTGATATACCATATAGAGGGTATAGAGAAGTGAAATTTAGTTCTTGGATCCCTTTATACCTAATAAATCAAAATATAAAAAATACGATTGAGTTGGGGTCAAAATATGGTTTTCAAATTTTTGATGAATTTTTTGAATAGTTAAATCACATGCACATGGTTAGCTGGGCAGGGCCACACATTTTTTCAGACTGTGTGCCAAAATAATTTTCCCCTACAAGGGGGTATCATGGATTATACTTGGTGGCAGAATAGGCATTCAAGATGAATTTATTCCCTGAAAACCCCCGCTTTTGGCTTCTCAAGGTTTCCATTAAGAGGGAACAAAGTGTTGGAAAACTATGATCCAACCTTGCATATCCGAAGAATTCCCAAAATATTCAACTTCTATCCTAAAATACCTGAGATGAACCCCAAAAAAGCATGGAAATAAATAAGGTTCAATGAGTATCAAAAAAAATAAGAAGATTTTACTGCCTCCCCATAATAGAAAAATTAAATCCCCATAAACCCATTCATGAAGTTTCCATGTAAAAAATATTAGGCCACTATTATGTCACAAGTTCCCCCCTCCCCCATGTGTCACGAGTATTAGAACCATGATACTATAACACTCAGAATAATGGTATCATCCAATGATGAAGCATAATGGTTTTAGAATCAACTATCCTAACTCGATGTTTAGTCACTCATAAATTTGGCTCATCATTAGGATCCCTCGAACTAAGAAAATGTTTAGGGTAAGAAAGATACATTCATTGATTCAATAAATGGAACACATTATCTATCGGTGTTAACTTTTGTGGATGTGAAAAATTGTATTAAACATTCATCACATACTCAAAAACCTCAATAAGGTCCTATTTTTTTTGAAAATCATCCCTTTTCTCCCAAGCTGTCAATGACCCAATTGATTTGAAACTTTTAATAGGACCCAATAACCAACTAAAAATTAAAAAAGGTATGTGTAGATGATTAGTATAAGATTTATAATTGATCAATTCCATCAACATTCGAAGATGAATCAATAAAATCATTTCTATCATATATTGAACAATTCATGGTCCAACAATAACAATTTGACTGATCTATGACCAACACAACATAGAATTATATGTCTAATTATAGAATACCTCAAAAGGTGCCATTTTTATCATATAATGGTAAATACTATTATAAGAATTATCAACCAACATCAAATGGTATAACCAAGATCCACCATATTCAATTACATAGTGACAAATCATACCCTCATGAATATGAATATATCGACCTATTTGGCCATCTAAATATGGATAATAAGCCATATTCTAATGAACTTGAGATTCTAGTGCATCTTTAAGGCCTCTAAAAAAGTAATATGAAATCCAGGGATCTTTATTATAGAGAATAGAAAATGGAATTTTTGAAAATAAAAATTCTATTTCACATAGTGATTTAAAAACTCATCAAATTTTTTCTTATCACACGTGGGTATAAAGTTACCTGATTTGGTCATTATATCGATCATATCTCGTATCAAATTATTCTATTTCTAGGTATGTTTAAACTCATCCACAATGTTCAAAGAGATCTCATCCCACATCCCATGTGGGCATTGAAGTGGATGAATCAAACCTAAAGTTCTTAGGTGTATGTACGTGACCTGTTGGTATAAAAAATAATGAGTTAAAATTTAAGAAACCCTCATCACATACCTATACCATAGAATCATAATCACATGTCAAGGTCCATCTTCATGGTCCATTGGTACACTAACCACCAGGAATTATGGAAACTTCCACCACATATTCCCTTACCTCTAATGGTGAAAAAAATATCGTATCTTTGAATACACTCTATAGGGAATGACCACTCAACAATGGTCTCACACAATGAATAGAGTCTCTAATGCTGCATAACTTAACATCAAGCGGTTGTTCTAGAACCATCGTCTAGAGAATAGAAGAGGTCAAATAAATTATCAAAAAAACTTAGGACCCTATTCCCAAACTCCAATATGAGACTATAAAAAAGGATCCATCATGTTCCACTCTTCTAATGTCTCTTTAATGTACTGGTTTGTATGTTTCCTTATAAAAGAATTATTAATTACATTCCCATTACACATGGTAAAAGTAATATCAATGCCACAATATTATAGTAAATGCACCCAAATCCTATGATGGATATTCAAATATTTTTTATACAAGATATTATTTAAGATATTCTATTTGAAAAATAATGTCATGTATTCTATAAAAAGTTAATGAAACTACTCTTATGTGTGTGAATCAAAACAACATGATCAAGTTCATGGGTAGAGAAATTTTTCATAGGTGTCCTATGATTCTTAAAGTCATAATAAATTATATGATCAACCTACATGAGAACACAACACAAACCCAAACATGATACCTCACATAAGAATGCATATCCCTGTTTGGCCTCTGGAGGAGTTAATAGCAGCATAGTTTTGAAAATACACATCAGATCAAAAAAATAATTATGAAATTTATTATAACAAACAAACATTAATCCCTTATGTTTTTGAGCAGTCATTAGAGAATCCAATATTGTGAAATCATTAAAAAATTGGTGATAATACGCTGATAATAACAAGATACACCAAATATTTATAACATTTAATGGTTTCTCCCATTTCAAAAAATGTTTCACCTTTTCTGGATCAAATAAGATACCATTTTTCCTAAAAAAATAAATTCCCAATTCTAGAAATTAAATTTTGAATGCCTTGCAAAATATTTCTGATTTCTCTATAATTATAGTGCCGATTTCAGATGATGAACATGTTCCTCCTAGAATTTAGGGAAATCTAGTATGTCATCCATAAATTCAAACATAAAAATATTGATATACTAATGGAAAATATATTTCATCCATTAAATAAATACATAATGATAATTGGTTAGTAAAAATGAAATGATATGCAATACATAATAGTCATACATACTCCAAAATACATATTTCTGATTGTGAGATTATTTTATTCTTAAATGATTGTAACTTGATAAATGATAAATATGTGAGAACTACATCCCTCCATTTAACAAGTCAAAAAGATCATAAATCTGTGGCAACATATATTTTTTCTTTTCCATAACTCGATTATGTTTCCAAAAATCAATAGAAAGGAAAAGATACCTATCATAATTATTAGAAAAGAGAACCGGCGCTTCCCAAGGTGACACACTCTGGTATATAAAGACTGTCTCTAGAATATTTTCTAACTGTGTCTTCAACTATTTAGTTTCTTTTTGTTACATGAAATTATAAGGAATAGATACTAGATGATTACCCAACACTAAATTGATAAAAAAATATACCTCTCTTACCGTTAGAAAACTAGAGATGTTAAAAGAGAACACATTGAGAAATCTGATTACCACTAGTTGGAGATCACCATTGAATGATTACCTCATCATATTTGAAGTGAAAAAATAATATTACTTTACCCAACAATGGATAAGAGGGTCCAACTCTACTCAACCTCAGGTCCCATTGCCTATGTCAGATACCGCCAATCCCATCACGTATAGTAAAGAAGACCCATCAAAGAAAAAAATATATTCAATATTTACCTGAAATGATATATTACATCATGAATTTGATTTCAAGAGGTTTTAGGTCAAGAATTATAAAATACCATGCAATAACTATATCTAAAAAATAGTAAACACATGTATGAGAATGGAGACCTGACTCTATCTTCATTATAAAGGGCATGGTAATATCCATCACATAATATAAACCCTCAATGGGAATATTATAAATATTCACAATAAATGTTGAAATAAGTGAATGAGATACACCATTATAATATAATGAAATCACTATGATAAAAAAAATTATGATGGTACATCTCAGAGAATTGGACACATTTCTGCTTACACTGGAGACTCTTCCACAATGTGTAGAAGATGCATTATATATGCTTATGGCTTAAAACCCATAGTAATTGAAGAATATTTTTACACGTCATTTTTATTAGGTGATTATGATCCCTTATAACTTCAAGGAGTAGAATAGAAAAGGATGAAATTATGCAAGTGACATGATTTTCTATAGGAACAACATATTTTGGGTCCCAAAATGAAAACATGTTTAAAATTCCTAGGCTTACCACAATCGTAACATTTCAAGGGCTTCTTCCGAGCACTTTTGGAGGTCTAGAAAAAACCCAACTACTATGAATAGCCCTGATAATGATCATGATTTATTGTTCAATTGAAGGGAATCATAGAACAACCATTGGATGGAAAAGGATCTACCCTCAACCCTGACATACCATCCCGGTCCATTTCAACCATTAGTCCTCTATCCATCACATCATCATAGAAAGAATCATCAGTATGAAAACATGAGAATGGATATCAGATCAATTTCCCATCTTGAATGATATAGTCTTCATCTTATTATTCATGACAATCTTATGTGCAAACTATGAAGGCTCAAAAAAGAAATTTACATATTCTATCATGGTATTGTTATCCTGCTAAAGCATCAAGAAATGCAAACCCTTATCCGACATAATATACTATAGATATAATTAATCATAGAAAATAGATTCAAACACTATGAACTATATAATATATTTCTTTTTTTTTTCATCCCCATGGTGATCCAAAATCTCATACTAGGTCCACCCAGCATTAAGTTAAAACTTTTTACATTGATTTCATTAGTAGTTTCCAATAGCTATCACAAAATAAATGTATTTATCAAAGAATACTCTACCATTTAAGTATAATTAGATACATGGAACACTATTTATTTTTGTGAAGGAACTCTTGATCGTGATTCGGTAAAACATTCAATTTATGTTCCACAATTGGATCCTATATGGGAGTAGGTGGAGGTTCTTGTGTCAGAGCATGAACACCACACATGATAACCTCAACCAGATTATATTCCTTGAGAGGGATTTGTTGTTGAGGATAATCAGAAACTCAAAAATATATCTTGGTCATACATCTTTTTAGAGTAATGATGATACACATCATCAACAGATAATAATAAAGACATCATAAAGGTAATACATAACTCCTCCAAATCAATAGAAACATGAAAATTAATCCCCGCAAACAGAAAATCATGATTTGGATTTAAATATATAAAAATTTAAAATAAATAGAAGACAAGATATAATCCTCAATACATCTTTCAAAAACCACCCATGTCATCTTAAGGCCTATTGCAGTTAGAAATGGCCAAGAACTCAATAAAATCTACCTCTTATATCCCAAATATATTACTCAACTACATGCTACCTCCAAGGAAGGATAAAAAACTAATTTTTTTTTACAATTTTTTCACAAACCAGCTATGACACTATAGTACCCTAATAACAAAGCTGATCCAGATATAGATCAAAGGGAATTACCCATCCACACAGGTTGGAAAATAGTACCTAGAATCATAGAAGAAAGTAGTGGGAACATTTTTTCCAACTAAATAGTGGAATAAATAGTTAAAAGTTATTATGATAAAAAAACTCTATGGAAAGAATTAAACCAAAAGTCAAATAGGTAAGACACAAAGTAATATGACAATGTACTAGAAAATATGAAATAAAATCCAACATGCAATGGACATAGAAACTGGATTCCAAATTGCCAACTAAAACTTCCACCTCTTTATGACACATTCTCCTGGCATGAACCTAAAAGAAAGAAATATTATATGAAACTGATGGAATTGGTAGGGTGAAATATAGAAGGAATATAGGGTCTCACCAAGGATTCCATAATCTGATTACAAATTTATTAACTAAATAATGACTTCAATTTCAAAAAAAACCCAAGGAATTACCAAAAGATAATTTAAAACAAATCATGAATTAAATTTTAATTGATGTTAAATGTGTCTAATTAATAGATTAAAAAACAGTTTATATAAAATAGATTATGTAAATTCACACGTCTTTTTTAAAATATATTTCAAAAAATGAAAAAATATATATATCAAAATAATCACAAATGAGAATCGTGTTCATCCACCACGAGGTATGATAGTTATAGGTTAGGAGAATCTTAAACACTCATTTCATTATAATTATAATGTGATAACACATCCCTAAAACACTATCTAAAGAGGACTAAACAATATCCCATTATAAATATGTTCTTCCAATATTTTTTTGTTAGAGTTATAAATCATTAATCGGAATCTAGGGAAATTCCTACCTGGCGTGTTTGTTATAACTAATCACTAACTACCTAGGATTGTATGTTCTAAAAAAATTCAATCAATAAAGGGAATTTTTTTTCAAAACTGTTTAAAATACAGTTATCCCATATCCCATTCCAGTATTCCCACTTCCATTCAAATACGAAACATGGGGTTCTAGTCAAGTGATAAAATAATTGCAACTACATTCAATTTCTTAAATAGTGTATATTAGATCCTCCAACAACATGGAGATATATCAAATCATATGTAAGAGAGTAGGAGAGATGATATAAATAATACGATAATAACTCTTACAACGAAAGGATCAAATGATGATCTCTTAGCTTCGATCCTCATTAGAGAGGCTCTAGACAAGACAAAATTGGTTCCATGAATCCCTTCCAACCTATAAAATCATTAAATATAAACTTATGGTTGAAAAGGGGGGTCATAAATAGGGTTTATGTTATTTTTAAATAATAATTTTAATAATTAATTCTCATGTGTATGGTATGCTGGGAAGGGAAACACAATTTATCAAACCATGTGCCCTAATAGTGAACTGATGCTGGTTGGCATTCACATTTTCTCCATGATTGACTCAATGCTTTTCAATTCAATCCAAAATCATGAAAAATTCATATATTTGTCTTTTCACAACATCAACTGGGAGGTTTCATGGTTTAGGATAACAATTTTTAACTTGTGAAAAACCCAAGAATTTTCAAAATATTCAACTTATTCCCTGAAACAACTGGAGAAGAACTCCAACCAAAGCCTAAACAGAAATATGGGAAAATGAGTAACTAAAAATAGTATTATGATGTTACAAAGATCCCTAATTTTTAGCAAACCCCATTATATCATGGAATTATCATGTGAATTTTTTTTAAAAAAATAGGGTGAACATAAAATTTTCTAGTAATGGGTTTTAAAACCTCTAAAAAATAATTTTATAAATAAATATTTAAAAACTACATGAATTATTTTTGAATAAAGTATATTATCTTTGATATGTAAATATATTTCTTATTATAACTTTAAGGTTTTTAAAAAATAAAAATACTATTCAAAACCCTTTTAAAACACATATCATATGAAAACCTAATTAATTTTAAAAACTGATACCTTTGAAATAACATTTGGATTTCCCTTTTAGAATAAAATAAAAATAATAAAATTTATGTCTTAAAAGGATTATTTAAAACCCATAACAAATAATAGAGGGCACTAGTATTTTAATTATTAGGAAAATGTCCCCATAGGTTGAGAATCACAATATTCGTCATCAATGTTGATGCTCCTTTTTCGTCATAGTGTCTAAAAGAACAGAAAGGGAAATGAAATAGCACAAATTGATTCATCCTTTGATGAAAACCTCAAAAATTGACAAAGGCATGAACAGGGTTTCAAATGAACAAGGGTCACGCATGTTCCATCACTGTCGCGCAAGTGACTTGTGTGCCCTAAAGGATAACTACCCGAGGTCTTCTCCAGCCTATAAATAGACCATGTGGGCCCCCCATTTCAGGGGGGATTTTTCCAGAATTTAGATACAGAGCCCTGAACACCCAAGTCTCTTCTTCAGGTCTTCCGAACACTTCTAAGGTAATTCTTTACCTAGAATAGAAGGTCTAAACCTGATGAGTATGTTCTAAGTGTTATAATTCACTAACACTTGCGCGCCTAAGTGTTTTACCCTTAAGTGGAATGAACACACTTGTGTGCTGACCTACTTCTTCACCATAACTTGAACACCATCTTTTAGGAAGCCTCTAGGGATGATTCTAAAGGCTCTGATCAAGGATCACTCAAATATTACTCTAAGGGCTGAAAATCGCGCAAGTACCAATGTGCCACACAGGTATACCTGCGTGACCAAGACTTGCGCGCCCACGTAGTACCTGCGCGCCTGCCAGGACATGCGCCCCCCTACCTTTTTGGGTGCCTTTCCTGCCCATTTTCAACACTCTTATGCCATTCCACCTCCCCTATTCAAAATTCAGTCTTCAAGACACTCTTCAAATCCATTTATGGCATGATTTCTTGATTTGGCTTCCTTATCTGAAAAGAAATATGTGGAACATCTCTCAAAATCTAGTGATTTACACATCGTTATGTAACTAAATATTGAGATTTCATTAAATCAACATCATCCTTTATGATAAGAGAATATTTAACATGGGCCTCTATTTCAGGAGTAAGCCCCAGTCTCAAATATGGGCATCCTCTTCAGGAGTAATCCCCAAGTCCCTTTAATTTTCAAATTCCTTTAACCTGGGCCTCCTTTTCAGGAGTATGCCCCAGTCCAAATTCTCATTATTATGGGCATCCTCTTTAGGAGTAACCCCCAAGTCCCTTAATCTGGTTTCCTTTTCAAGAGTAAGCCCCAGTCTAAAATATGGGCCTCCTCATTAAGAATAAACCCCAACCGTAATTCTTTTAACCTAGGCTTCCTTTTTAAGAGTAAGACCAAGTCTCAAATATGGGCCTCCTTCTTATGAATAAGCCCCAATCTTAATTTCTCTTAACCAGTCATAATTCCTTTTGATCTGGTCTTCCTTATCAAGAGTAAAACACAATCATAAGTCCCATCCTTACATGGGCATCTTCTTTAGGAGTAACCCCCAAGATTATAGTATCCAAATCTCCATGAATCACATATACCTTTATGGACCCTGATCTTGGATTTCCTCCCTGAAGTAAATTTTAGCCCTCATTTATTTTGGGTAGTTATACACACATAAGCGCCACATCATTGCATCTTTCATGGCACAAATTGTCTGGTTTCACCGATACGTATTGTTTCTCACATCAAGCATTACTCACGTGATCTTAGAGTGTACAAGTAATCATGAAATATTTCATGATCCATCAATAATGAATTAACATCATACCCCCTTACTCGAACTACGTGGGTTCTGATTCCTTTTCCAAAACAAAGGATACGTAGGTAGCCCATCAGCGGGTACAATCCCAAATCAGAAATAATCCATGTCCTCCAAAATGACAATAAACTTCTAGTGCCCCACTGAGTGGCTTTAAAACTAGTAAGGTCATCATAATTACCAAGAGACTTTTACATATTTTTAAGGATACTATCAACTAAGAATCTCTAACAACTACATATGAATCTTCATCGATGAAGAACCTCGAATACATATAAAAGATTCTATGAATTTCTTACGCACCAATCATTGATTTTCATACTAAAGGAAAGATCATTTTTTACTTGGTAATGTAATAAGAATTCATAAACATAACATAAATCTATAAAGAGAGTCGCAGAGTAGACAATAGTTTCCCTAAAATGGTGTGATGAGTCCGACCTCCCATCATCTCGACCAATGAAAATTCCTAAGCCTCATCAGTCCACAACTAATGCGCACCTACCTTTGGAAAGTATGTCCAAATGGATATGGAATCATTGGATGTTTCTGGTTCTACGAACAAAACCATTAGAAACCGATTGGAATGTTTGAACATTCAATCAACGTGGTCATCCCCAATTCCAGAGGGAAACAAAAAATGGTGAACTCGATGTGAATCCTTATCCAAGTAAAAATAATGTTTTACTTATTTGTTAAGCCCCTATTTAAAACTCAATGAGCGGGCCAACAAAAACAATCATTTATATATGTGATCATCCAAAATATAGAGTGGATGAATTTATCGTGATTACTTTTGTTATATCAAACAGGAACTCTTTTCCAAGATTTTTTGAATTCTATGAAATGGCTGCTCTCAAGTTCACACCCATGAATACGTCTCCTTTGAAGACCTTTGCTGCAAATTCCACTGCTGCTACTCCGGCTGGATCATCGTTCACTCTGAGAAAGACATCAACTACTCAGCATCTTCAGCTCTGGGTATCAAACACACTGGTTAAAGAGTATCGTCGAAACGGTACTATTCCGACTCTGGAGGGTTCCCAACAAGACCACCAAGTGAACAATTCACCCTGGTCGTCTGGACAGCGACGATCAGTGATCAAGAAGCAGGCGGTGCTAAACACTATCTCCAACCCTTTCGGGTCGTTATCCCCAAAATTCAATCACCATTCGCTTCCTTATTCTGAGGTGGTGAATGAGAAGGTCCCTCAGGGCCTTAATTCAAAGAGATAGGAGTCCTTCCCGAGGTCTCCCATCAACAATCGCCACCAGACTCGTGTGGCAGTGCGCCCTCAACATGATGAGGGTACCGACTTTAGGTGTTTGGCTTAGGTTCGTTGAACCCGAGCAGGAAAGAAGAATCGACAGAGGCGAAATCCGGTAAACAGTGAGTAGGTTCTCATCTCTGCCATCTCCGAGGATGTCCACCAACCTAACATGGTGGAAAGCAAAGAGAGGGCACACACACCTGCTCATTTTAATTCTGCTGTCCAGCAGACTAATCTGGCAGCATCATGCGAGTCCCGCCAGGAAATTCTGGCGGAGTACTATAGGCAGGAACATATACCTGTTTATACATCATCATCTAGTCAGCAGGCTCATCTAACTACATATGATGGATCTTGTCAACAACATTAGGAGAAGTACAATCAGCAGGCACATACACCCACTAGATTTGATCAAGCCTACCAACAGTCTCTCTTGGTAGCACTCAGAGAAGTCAGTCAGAAAGCTCTGTCGACAAACAAGAGGCATACTCAACTTTCTGCCCTCACACTTGAGTACTGTCAAGATTCACTGACAGGAAAAGGAGGACAGGAGCAGGCACATACACCTACTCCAATCATGGAATAGACGTATATCCCCGTTCCGGAAGCTGAAGCCACCAAGCATATTCTATCAATGGTGAAAGTGCAGAAGCAAATCCCTACTCAAATTCTGGATGTTTTCCAGGATATTATAACAGCTTCAGCAACATGTCATGGAAAGGCACATAAATCAATCCCTTCCAGTGGAGAGACACATCAACAGTTCACTCTAGAATAGACATACACATCAGTTCTAGTCCAAGAGGGTTGTGGGGCACACTCCCCCATATCATGCAGACATCTAATTCAGGCACATGCACCTGATTTGAGTAGAGATCATCAGCCTAACCTAGACATTTCTCCTGATCAGGAACATAAACCTTCTCAGAGAAGAAAATTTTATCAACAAGTGGTTTCCAAGGAGTGTAATAAGGCGTCTAAGAAAAAGACCCACCCAGCACTGTCAAGAGATCAAGAGCCAATCTGTAATAAGGCCTTCTTCGATGCTGGTGTTCTTGAAGCTCTTAGATAGTTATCTGTTGGAATTCAAGATTCTACTCCCTCATTTACCAATAGTGGGAATCTTAATTCCAAACGACTTCAACAAACACTTCCTCATGAAGGCTTTCTTCATGACAATTTGGTCGATCTCGACGTTTCATCTTCAGATGAGAGATACAATAACCCTATGTGTGGCCAAAATTCCAAGGAGCAAGAGATCTCATTTTTTTCTGTAACCCACCATGGTGTTCCTCCCCATGATGATGAATTTCGCCGCGAACGTCCTCTTTGTAGAAGTGATGCACATTTCCCGGAAAATTCTCCAGTGGAGAATGTAGTTCTGAGAAAGCCCTCTTATCTTGAGCCACTTGAAATGTGAAACCAATCATGTCTGATGCTTCATCGCTAGAAGGTGAAATACTTTCTTAATCCAAAGATAGCCCAGGGTCTAGGTCATTCTCCAAACTAACCCTATTTCATGCATCATCTAGTTTTATCAGTGGTTTCTCTACCAATCTTGTTGAATCCGATGAAGCAACAAGGAAGCACCAGCTTTGGTTAAATCAGTTAGATGATTCTTCATTGAATGATAAAGAGGAAATGCTGAACATGAGAAAACAACTGGCGAAGGGTGAATTTCCATTCATGTTTTGGCCTCTGGCTGACTCTCAGTATCACATTCTAGTGATGTTGAAGGAAGATGGGATTCATCATATTCATCTCAACATATGGAGGACTCTTTTTTAGTTAAAAAAGAAAGTATTATATTATGATTAATATGAAAATCATGTTATGATAATAGAAGGGTTACAACGTCAAATTGACTTGGCATCTCTGTCAGTCTCTTGATATCCCAATGCTGAAAAGTAGTAGAGAGCCCTTCAGCGTTCATGCCTTGCCGCACTAAGAAGATTGCTCCAGTTAATTTCCAATGCCCCATCTGGTATTAATGTCAAAGGATGGGGTGTTCATGGAGCACTACATTTCATTGTGCTCTCTAGTCAGCAAAGCCTACCGAATATGGTCTCATGCAATGTTATTTCCCATGGCCGGCCACAGTCAATGGGATTTGTTTGTAATCAAAAGCATTCCCAAGAACATGCCTCAACTAGTTCTTCTCAAAATCATGAATACATAGAACAAGTTGATGAATTACTCCTGCATCAAACAAACGAGAATATTGAACATGCCTCTCGTATGGAGCATGCACATCATCAAGTGAAAGAAGTGTTGGAAATCATCCAATGGTCTTTCGATCCGGGTGATGAAAGTGGATACAAGATGATGCATCCAATTAATTTCCAGAACAAGATACGCAAGATCAGTAGAAGTTTTAAGAAAGTCTTTGACATAGCACGTCAAGATCCAGCCCAGCTTGCCAGATTGGGGACTCATTTAAACCAACCCTTGGAATCAACAAATAGAATTCAAGGAGTTTAGCGGGAATAGTTGGAACAGCCCCAGTCCACCAGACTAGGGATTTTTTCAAATCATCAATCCCCTCCACAGATAAAGTCAAACTTTTCTCGATTGGGGAAGAAGCCTCAAGAGGAACGAAGAGCCAAATTATCAGAAGATTCCCTCCAAATTACGGTTCGTCAAGAAGTTCCTAAGGTATTGAATCAACAAAAGGCAATGTCTCATCGAAGACATGAAAGAAGACAATATCATAGAAATGCTGACAGAAGGGATGCGATGCGTTATGCATAAATCAATGTCATCAATGTCGTTGTTGCTGATCCATCAGATGAGGGTCACTCAGGGGACTCAGATGAAGAGGTTCCTACTCAGAAAGTTGTACGCATAGACACAAATAAAGAAGGTGTGCATACACGAAATCAACTATTTACCCAAAATCTGGGTGTTCCTTCAAATAACCCACTTCCCCCTCTCCGAAAAGGATCAAATAAGGGGAAGGGAAAAAATCAGGTTACATATCCTCCCTCTGAAGATGGCCAACCGCTCTCACTAGAGAAATGATTTGCACAACAAGAGGTAGAAATGAAAGAATTGAGGAGGTTGAACGCAGAACTACATCAAGGTAGTCTTCCTCCTAAGCGTGCTAGAGTTAGTCATCCAAGGGAGTTTTTTTAGCTACTGAGATGGATCAAGAACATCCTCCTTTATTAGTACACCCTCACAGGTCTAATCCAACGGGTCATGTGAAACAACAATTGGCAGTGCTGCCATCGGTTTCCGTACCAACCACCACATCTGTCCAAGCTTCAACCAGTTCACCATTTTAGATTCAAGCTCAACCGGATGTTTCTCAAAAGTTAATAACTACTATTGAGTCATTAATAGCTCGGTTGGAAGCTCTGGAAGGGAAGCGTGCACAGGTTCAACCAGAGAAGAAATCTTACCCTGAATGGGTAGATTCACTCTCTCCACCATCAAATTTTGGGAACCCTGTATTCCTTATTTTCAATGGATCAGGTGACCCTGAACAGCATTTGACGCATTATGTGTCTTGTTGTGATCCTATGATGTGAACTCCAGAGCACCAAGAAGTAGTGAAACTCAGATGCTTCGTGCAAACCTTGCAAGGACCAGCTTTTGTCTGGTATACAAGCTTGAAATCCCGGTAAATTACCGGATGGGAAGATCTCCATCAAATATTTCTTCTTCAATTTTGCTCAACTTTGCCAAAGACAATAGTTTTTGATCTTAAAAAATGTAAGAAAAGAGAGAATGAAAGGGTCTCTGATTTCATTTCTCACTGGAAGGGATTGACATATTCCATGAGCTTAGAACTCCCTCAGGAGAAACTGTTGCCAATCTGTGTGGCAAATCTGCGTGACGAATTACGCACACCACTGATCCCTATGAAATACACAGGAGGGTTTCGAGACCATACCTCAATCACTCAATAGATTGAAGATTCTCTTATACAGACTAAGGATAAATCTCATGTAATTCCATTAGTTCCAGGAAGGAGAATGTGTAAAGTAGAAACTACTACAATTATGCTTAAACAAGCACCTGTACCTGCTTCTATCTCAAAACCTTCATCTTTTCGAAGGGCTCCACCTCTTGAGGAAAAAAAACAAAGGCCATTTCATCAAGACGATCAAAGAGATCAAAGACGAACATAATTTGAGGATCTGAAGAGCAAACCATAATCTTTCTGAAATGAACAAGTGCCTGGTTACTTTATTTCAGCTCTGGAAAATAATTTGGTTCAGTTTCCAAGGCCCAAAATGCCAAACAAGGAAGGATATTAAGACCATCCCAATTATTTCCCCTTTCATTAAATGTTAGGGCATCCCATCCATGAGTGTTTTGTCTTCAAAGACCTCCCTCAAAAGATGGTTGACTCGGGAAAAGTCAAATTAAAAGGTTCTTCAGCTCAGGTAGCATTTTTTACTGCTAAAGTTCTAGAGGAGGAAGGCGAGTGGCAAGAAGTTAACAAAAAAATGCACAAAAGTATGATGATTGGATGGTTAGAAAAATGATCAACCAAACTCATGCTATTTTGAGAACACAATTGAAGAAACCAATTGTACCTTTTTCCATGATTGCCGCAGCAAAACCCTCTTCATCAGAGGGAAAATCCTTAAAGAAACGACATGATTAAAAGAAAGAAAAGAATCAGAAGAAGATGAGTACATGTCAAAGCCTAAGTTTTCTTTGACCATGGCATACTTAATTCCATCTACTTCAAATCAATGGGCACTGTCCCAGAAAACAGCACAGCCTAAACAGGCTAATCAGGAAGAGTCTTCATCGGATGAAGAGTTGATTTTCAGTTCTGTTAATATGATTCAATTAACAGATCCATATGCTAGTCGTAGTTTCGATTTCGATGAGCCTGAATTCCCTGTATCAAATTGAGGAATTAGAGGAAGTTCCAGAGGCTTAGGATATAGGGGAATACATGGATATTTCAGAAGAAACTATTCCAATTCTACACCTGCTGGAACTGTGTACGCATCAGAAACTCGTGGTAGAGCCCTTCAACGAGCTCAGCAGGAAAAAACAAGTTCTTCTACCAATAACAAATTTAGTCCTGGCATAGTTATTTTGGAGGATCATTTGGGGGTTCCACATTTATCCTCTCAACAAATAAATAGGTCTAATCGGTCTAATCTTCCAAAACCAGGAATATTGCCAACTCATATCCCAATACAAGATACATCAACTTCCGAAGCATCTGCTTCCAAGGCACCTGCTAAACCACATGTTCCTATTGGGAAACGCAGACCTCTGGATCAGAAGTATGATGTATTGAAACAATTGTCCCAAGTACCATCCATGTTAACATTTTCGGATGCTTTGAATCTGTCCAAAGATCTTCAAGAAGCACTCATCGAGGCTTTGTCATGTCCTCAGGAGTTTGAAACTGAAATTATTGCAGCTGAATTCTATCACATAGAGAATAATCCTATAGAATGACATGAAATAATATATTCTACTAATGAAGATTAAGATGATGTTGTTCATGGTCATATTATACCTTTGTACTTATCTTGCAAGGTCAATGGCATAGACGTCCGAAGAGCTTTCATTGACAATGGTTCAACAGTCATCCTCATGCCCATTCGCACACTTTATCGATTGGGCCTCACAGAATCTGATTTATTTCCTTCTACCATGAAGTTACAAGTATTTGATAAAAATGAACAAGAACCATTGGGAGAAGTTACACTCAAAACTCAGTTTTGAGATCTTGTATCCAATTCAGATTTCATGGTTGTTGATCAAGACTCAACTTTCATCATCGTGTTTGGAAGACCCTGGCTACATCAACATGCGTATATCCCTTCATCATACCATCAATGGCTCAAATATTGTTTTGATGGTCATGTTGGGACATTATATGGTGATAAGGCCTTGTTCAAGACATGTGAGTCTCAATACATTGAGGCAGAATTCTATCACATGAATGGAAAGGATAAATCCACAACAAAGGAGATTACCATTGTTAATTCTCCATATGGTTTGGAGAAGATTCCAGTAAATCCATTTGTGCATGTGAGTACATATTTTTTGTTGTCTATCATTCAAATTGACATGATAGACCCAAATCAAAATACTCTTATGGAAAGATCCATAATGTCAATTATGGCAATCAAGCCAGACAACATGGGAGAAATTGGTGATCCTACAAGCAGTGATGAAAGCCCAAATAGTGACATCTTCATTTCATCTGCTGCAATCCAACAAGTCTATACTTCACCAATTAGGCCAGAAAAAGTTATAACAACATCGGAGGTGAACAATGATGTAGATTCTCAATCCATCATCTCATCTTTAATTCCCATGGAATACCCTTCATCATCAATTGGGTCAGAAATGGAATCTTCTTTTTCATGATGTTCAAATTATAACATCTCTTCTAATCATGGAAATTTTGCTTTATCATATACTATGAAAGTATAAATGGATGAAATAACACATGTTAAAGAAGAAGAGGAAGATCTCAGAGATGCCCCTCCACCATTTGAAGAGGGTATCTCTACCATTGTGGATGAACTCAGAGAAATAAATCTAGGTACAAAATAAGATCCACGCCCCACTTTAATCAGTGCGGCCATGACTCCTGAAGAACAAGCGATGTATGTTTTATTTTTAAAGAAAAATCGAGACATCTATTCTTGGAACTATACAGAGATTCCTGGGCCTGATCCTGATGTTTTTACTCATCATTTGGGTTTACCAGAAGAACATCGAGGATTTAAGCAACCCGTGAGAAGAACACAACCAACATATGCTTCCAAAATTGAAGCTGAAGTGGATAAGATTATCAAAGCTAACTTAGTCAGGGAAGTTCAAAATCCCAATTTTTTGGAAAATATTGTCCCTGTAAAGAAGAAGAATGGACAAATTAGAGTTTTCATCGATTTCAGATGTCATAATCGGCATTTTCCTAAGGATGATTTCCCAGTTCCGATTACAGAACTTTTAATTGATGAAACAACTGGCTATGAAGCACTTTCCTTCATGGATGGATATTCCTGATATAATCAAATCCGAATGGACCCAAAAGATGAGGAATCCACATCCTTCCGAGCCCCTCGGGGTGTGTTTTTCTACCGGGTAATGCCCTTTGGCTTAAAGGATGCGGGAACAACATATCAGCGTTCCATGCATCGTATCTTCAATCCATTTCTAGGGATGTTTTTTGAATGCTATGTGGATGATTTGGTGGCCAAATCCAAAAAAACGTTTTAATCACTTGGCTTATTTAGAAGTCATATTCCGCAAGATTTGACAACATAATTTGAACATGAACCCCTTAAAATGTTCTTTTGGGGTATCCTCGGGAAAAATTCCCGGCTTTTTTTTACGCCATCGTGGTATTGAAGTCGATCCTGAGAAGAAAAAGTCAATCCATGGTATGTCGCCTCAATGAAATTTGAAATATTTAAGAGGAATTCAAGGACACTTATCCTATATTCTATGTTTCATCACCAATTTGGCAGGCAAAAGTTTACCCTTCACCAAATTAATAAACAAGGGAGTCACATACCAGTGGACTAAAGAATTTCAAAAAGCATTCAATATTCTCAAGAAATACCTCTTGAGTCTGCCGGTACTCATGCCACTTGTTGAAGGAAGACCACTTATCCTCTATGTGACAGATTTATAACAATCATTGGGTTCCTTTCATGCTCAGAAGAATGATGCTAGGAATGAAAACAACCTCTACTACCTCAGTCGGACTATGCTTGAAGCAGAAACCCGGTATTCAAGTATTGAGAAGTGCTGCCTGGAATTAATCTTTGCAGCTCAGAAGTTGAGTCACTGCCTGCAACATCACGAGGTCCAATTGGCATCTCGCAATAACCCGCTCAAATTCATCCTTAGTCGTCCAATGCTTACAGAGGGTCTGGCAATGCGGGCAGTTATTTTGCAGCAATTCGACATTCAGTATGTGTCTCAAAAGGAAATAAAGGGGCATGATCTGGCTGATTTCCTGGCTGAACACCATTCAGTGGAAGACACATCTTTAGATATTGAACTCCCTGATGATGAAATCTTCTCTATTCAAGAAATTCCTCATGCAGGGAAATTTATTTGGATGGTGCTTCTTGAAGTCCAACAGGAAGGAAAATGGAAAATCATAAATTCAAAAAAGTTGGCTTAGGAATTGTGCTAATTTCTCCAGAAAAGGAAATGTTACCTTATTCCTTCTTATTGTTGGAAGTTGGTACCAATAATTAAGTAGAATACCAAGCTCTCATTGCAGGCTTGGAATTGGCGCTTTAAGAACAAGTGAATCACATAAAGTTGAAAGGTGATTCGGACCTGGTAATCAAAAAAGTCAATGGGGATTATGCCATCAGAAAATAAGAACTAATCATTTTATATGATTACGTTAGAGATTTAATGTCATAATTCCCTTTGGAACCGACATTTTCTTATGTCCCACGATCACAAAATGCTCAAGCTGATGCACTGGCTAATATAGCCATAGCTTTGGAAGATCCAAATCAAGACGAGATAACTATCAGTATTGCCCACCATCATGCAATTTCACCTTATGTTCGAATCAGAACAGAGGAAATTAATGAAATTAGTCTCATTCCTGAACCTTATAGTCATACTACAGGATGGATGTCACCTATCAGGGAATACCTTCAAAATAGAACATTTCCACCTGATGGAGCCGAGAAAGAACAAATTCGGTGATGTGTGGTTTATTTTACTGTTTATTATAGCCCAGATCACCTAGAGAAAATTCACTACAAACGTGGTGTTTATGGAGTTCTCTTTAGATGCATTGACGGTGAAGAGACAATGGTTGTCATGAAAGAAGTGCATGCAGGAGTCTGTGGTGCCCACCAGTCTGTACATAGACTGTCTGATCCGATTCGAAGGCTTGGATACTTTTATCCTTCAATGATACAAGATTGTGATGATTTCACAAAAAAGTGTCATTCATTCCAAGTAAATTCAAACTTCATTCATCAACCTCCAGAGTCTCTTCATACAACTAAATCCTCATGGCCATTTTACACATGGGGAATGGATGTGTTGGGACCTTACCCTTCAGCTACAACCAAGCAGTTTAAGTATATTCTTACTACTACTGATTTTTTTTCCAAATGGGCAGAGGCAATACCTCTCAAGGAATTCAGTTCTAAATGCATTGTTAGCGTCATCAATTCTAACATCATTACCAGATTTGGCGTCCCTCATACCATATTGACAGACAATGGCACCAACTTCTACTCATCTGGGGTGAAGAAATTGTATCAAGAATACAACATCAAATCCAACCATTCATCTTGGAATCATGCAGCAGCCAATGTCCAGATAGAATCCTTCAATAAAACTCTGTCAAATATACTACAAAAGATGGTGGATAAAGATAAGGAAGCATGGCCTAATAAACTCTTCCATGCTTTATGGGATTATCAGACTACCAACCGCACTGCAACGCGGTCAACTCCATATTCACTGGTATATGGAATGGAATCCATCATTCCCATTGATGTTCAATTACCCTTGAACAGAGTAGCCATTTGTGATCAGTCATCAACAGATGAGAAATCCCAAAGTTATTGAATGAATTGGAAAGGATAGATGAGAAAATATTGTGCACTTTTAACCACTGGGAAGTCTATCAGAATCGAATAACATGAGTTTTTAACAAAAAAGTTCATCTTCGTTCATTCACTCAAGGAGAATTGGTATTAGTTCTCAGAACTCCAATTATACCAGGAATGAAACCTCCAAATCTTTGGCCAAAATGAGAAGGACCTTACTCAATACATAGGGTCTAATCTAATGGAGCTTATTCATTAATTTAGATGGGTGGAGAACACATCACTACTCCAACCAATGCCAGATTTTTTAAGAAGTATTTTGTATAAACACAAAATATATCATCATTGGTCCGGTATGACCTTAAAGTGCACCACCATCCAGCAAGAGGTTAAACTGCATCATCCACGGTCCATACATATGACCATAAACTATTGGTATTACATTCGTCCCACACGACGTTAAACTGTGAAAAACTTTCCTAATTCGTCCAACATGACGTTAAAATGTGTCCCCTTCATCATCCTTGCTATATGACATTAAACTATACAACAATGGTCCATGCATATGACCCTAAACTATTTTAATGTCCCTTTAGTCCAACATGATATTAAGCTGTATCGTCCCTTTTTCATTCAACATGACATTAAACTATGAAAAAAGTCCTTAATACTTCCAACATGACGTTAAAATGTGTTCTCTTTTGTCCTCACTACATGACATTAAACTACACAGTCCCCCTTTTTTCCCAACATGACATTAAACTATATTGTCCCCATCGTCCTAACTACCTGACGCTAAACTGTATAGAATGTCCTTTAATATGTCCTACATGACATTAAACTATACTTTGTCCCTGCTACATGACACTAAACTGTGCAGCACCAATAGTCCTAACTACAAGAATTTAAACTAAATAGTCCCTTTATATTTCCTACATGATATTAAATTGTGCATCATTAAATTTGTGGTTACCTCTTGTTTCTCACATCGAGTATGAATCATGTGAGCTTAGAGAAAACTTCAACCATAACACTCTCTCTGGGATGCTAACCACGCATAAGTCCCAACATCATTTTTTAGGTCATTTTCCCCAAGAACAACTTGATCATTAATTCATTCTTTAACTGAACTATGCGGACTTTTATCCTTTCCTTCCAGGATAGGTACGTAGGTAACCTTACAAGGTTCAAGCCCAAAACCAATCTCTTCACATCGGTTCACCTCCATCTCATACGATGTTGATTCATGAAACCGCCCCTATAATCAATATCTTTATATTGGTCCACTTTCGTCCTTGCTATACGACGTTAAACTATACAACACTTTTTTCCAGTTTGACAATAAACTATATCATTCTTTGATACCCTCACCTGAGAGGGAATCATTATTTACATTGATTTTAAATCGTGTTTCATTCCAAAGACTACGTGAATACATGGAAATGCCCAAACCTTTTATGTTGGGTTAAACCATCATTGGACTAAATTCCCTTTTCACCCTTCACATGTACGAACCAAATTTGTATACAGGTTAGTTCTAAAACTATGTGGGCTTGATTTCCATCCTTATGGGATACGTAGGAACGTTCTAGTGTCCCTCGAATCCATCCCCAAGTCTTTGGGCCTAACCCCAAATTCCACTTTCAGTCCCTTGGCTGAAAAGTTCCTTTGAAAACACACACTATGTATTTCTTATAATGGGCCAAGTTCTATGACCCTAAACTAAGATCTCCAATACTTTTGTCCCACATGACGTTAAACTGTAGTTTAAGAACTATGCATTTTTTGATTCCCATCCTTATGGGATACGTAGTGAAGTCCAACATTTCCATTCAAGACCCAGCCACAACATGATTATGGTTAGCATTGATTTGTGTATCTCTGAATACATTGGACAATACCCATATTTATGTGTCATAATCCAAACCTTAAATATTTTCATATCTTCATAACCCTTTTCTTAACTTCTAATCACAAAAGGCCTGAAATTCTGAGAGTTCTTTTGCCTGACCATGCAGCACGTGCCCTTAGGCGGCCTAGCATAAACATTCTACATCACGGACCTGTTAGCCCAAAATGCTATTATTTGACTATGCATTCAATTCCCTTAGGTGGACCTGCATAATTAAACCCCCTAATGTGTTTGTTAAATATTGGTAACTTCATTCTTGGGAAGAAAGCTTCTTTTTTCCTTATTTGTCTTAATGAAAATATGTAGGGATCCACCAAAAATAGTCATCCTTAACATACTAGCCCCATATCCTTTCTCATGATCTAAAAATATTCAAGTCTATGGTTTATTTTTTCCTTCCCTACATTTGGGTCAGACCTTCGTAGGAGTAATATTCATCCAGTTTTTCAATAATCTTGTTTGTAAATATCTTCTCCTTATCCAAGTACATCTTTCTATACAGCAAACTCTATACTTTGGAAAATGTGAATCTTCATAAACATTCACATGATTTTTAGCACTAGGAAAGTAAATTTCTAAGAGTTCTTTTTTCAGACTATGCAGCACGTGCCCTTAGGCGGCCTTGCATAAACAGTCTACATAATAGACTTGTTAGCCAAAAGAAGCTATTTATTTGACTATGCAGCCAATGCCCTTAGGTGGCCCCGCGTATTTCAACCCCCTAAAGGCTTTGTTAAATAATGGTAACTTCATTCTTGGGAACTACTTGTTCTAGTGAATTTTATCTCTTTTTCATATCATTCCTCAGATTCAAATATTCTTAAGTCATAGTTTGCATATTTTTTCCCTCATACTTGAGTATGGTAATGTGTTTTCAGATAAATTTTCAAGGAATTGAGTCAATTATAATTCATTTGGTCAAAGCTATTTCGAAATTAATCATTAGCCTTTTTATGTCCGACAGGAATGACTTTAAACTACAAATAAGAGAATGCAAGTACAAATGATTGAAGACGAAAGAATTTTTCATTGATGTACAAGAGTTATATGGACATCCAAAGATTGAAGTCTCTTCTATTTTTCAATAATTACAAATGGATTTCAAAATAACTCTTCATTTTATTTAAGGCATCCCAAGCATCATCAGTAGTCACCTGGAATTCATTCATTAAACTGGATACAATAAGAGATGCAGTGATACCATCTCTTCTTGAAACAATTGTAGAAGAATGTTCTTGAGTGCAGTTTGAGAAAATTTTCTTCTAATCAAACACTAACTCTGTTTCTATACAATAGACTTAAATGATGGATACATGGATTTGAGAATGGAGCATTGGAAATAAAGAGCCACTTGGAGAGATTACACTTTTCAGATATTATTCCAATGTCATGATAATCTTCTCTCCACCAACCAGTAACGGAAAACATTTCAGCCCATGGGTTTTCCATTTTCATATCTGCAAGGAAATGGCATGGAGGAGAAATATGAAAGTTCACACAATTGTTGTTTCTATTAATGCACATCATAACCAAAATAGAAGAGTAGTAGTGAAGCTGCATCTCATGAATATAGTTCGTTGCTTTTGGAATAGTAACTTCTCGAAGATGACCATAGCCATATGAAGGAAAATAAATGCTTTGGGGGAAGTCGTGATGACATTTCTTCAGATACTTAGCCAAATTTGGAAGAGTGCTACTATTGATGGTATAATAATCATGGCCAATGATTTTCATCATATCCTCAATCCCCTTTCTATCCAGTTCATCAGCTATTCCAGTTCTAAGAGAAATTTGATTTTGCACAAAAGTTAAATAA
The DNA here is from genome assembly GCA_963277665.1 of Viscum album. Classification (NCBI taxonomy): domain Eukaryota; kingdom Viridiplantae; phylum Streptophyta; class Magnoliopsida; order Santalales; family Viscaceae; genus Viscum; species Viscum album. Next base: position 1,466,472,098 of record OY728164.1, on the reverse strand, counting down.
ATTAACTCTTAAGGTAGTTGATTTTTATTAAAATTTGAGAAGGAATTTTAGAAAAATGGAAAAGGCATTAAGGCGCACATGTCTAAACTTTGCATGCAAGTGTTAATGTGCCCCACAAGGTTTTGGCGCGCAAGTATCACGGCGCAAATCCTATTACCTTGACAACAACACAACAGCGATGAAACAGCGGAAAACGGGCAACTTGCGTGGCCAAGGGGACCTGCGCGGCGAGAGCTTGAAAATCCGGAAATCAGATGCTATGCGCGGAAAATGACTGCATATTTATAGGCCAGGATTCCCACCTGCACGCCTAAAGCTAGCGCACTTCATCCAGGGCGCTCCAGCCCTGCACGACTTGCACCTGCGCGACTCGCCCCTACACGCCTCTTTCCCTTTGGTTTTCTTTTTTTCCTCAGAGTCACATCCTTATTCTTTTGGATCCAACTCTGAGGGGGGGTCTTTTGTTGGCGCTCCTTTTTTGTCACATTGTCTAAATGAATCGAAAGGGAAATGACTTAGCACCAATTGATTCATCCTTTTAAGAAAACATCAAAAATTGACAAAGGCATGGACAAGGCATCAAATGCACAAGGGTCATGCAAGTTCCATCCTATTCGCACAAGTATACATGCGCGCCACCTAATGGTCGCTCAAGTGACTTGCACGCCCTAAAGGATAACTGATCTGGGTCTTTTTCAGCCTATAAATAGACCCTGTGGGCCCCCCATTTTAGGGGGAATTTTTCCAAAATTCAGATACAGAGCTCTGAACACCAATGTCTCTTCTTTAGGTCTTCCTAACACTTCTAAGATAATTCTTTACCTAGAATGGAAGGTATAAACTGGAAGAGTAAGGTATAAGTGTTAGAATTCACTATCACTTGCACGCCTAAGTGTTTTATCCCTAAGGGGAATGAACACACTTGCGCTCCGCCCTACTTCTTCACCATAACTTGCGCGACAACTTCTGGAAAGCCTCTGGGGATGATTCTAAAGGCTTTGATCATGGATCGCTCAAATATTACTCTAATGGATGAAAATCGCGCAAGTACCCATGTGTTGCCCACGTATACCTGCGCGACTAGGACTTGTGCACCCAAGCAGTACCTGCGCGCCTACCAGGACTTACACGCCCCTACCTTTTTGGGTGAATTTCCTCCCCATTTTCACCCCTCTTATGTCATTCCACCTCTCCTATTCAAAATTCAGTCTTCAAGACACTCTTAAAAGCCATTTATGGCATGATTTCTTGATTTGGATTCCTTATCTGAAAGGAAATCCATGGAACATCTCTTAAAATTTAGTGATTTACACATCATAATGTCACTAAAGAATGAGATTTCTTTCATTCACCCTCATCCTTTAAGATGAAAGAATCATTAACATGGGCCTCTTTTTCAGGAGTAAGCCCCAGTCTCAAATATGGGCATCCTCCTCAGGAGTAAGCCCCAAGTCCCTTTAATTTTCAATCCCCTTTAACATGGGCCTCCTTTTCAGGAGTAAGCCCCTGTCCAAATTATCATTATTATCGGAATCCTCTTTAGGAGTAAGCCCCAAGTCCTCTAATCTGGGCTGCCTTTTCAGGAGTGAGCCCCAATCTCAAATATGGGCCTCCCCTTTAGGAATAAGCCCCAAACATAATTCTCTTAACCCGGGATTCCTTTTCAAGAGTAAGCCCCAGCCTCAAATATGGGCCTCCTCCTTAGGAATAAGCCCCATTATTAATTTCTCTTAACCAGTCATAATTTATTTTGATATGGGCATCCTTATCATGAGTAAAACCCAATCATAAGTCCCCTCCTAACATGGGAATCTTTTTTAAGAGTAATCCCCAAGATTAGAGTATCCAAATCTCCATGAAGCACATATACCTTTACGTACCCTGTTCCTGGATTTCCTCCTGGAAGTAAATCTTAACCCTCATTTATTTTGGGCAGTTATACACACACAAGCCCCACATCATTGCATCTTTCATGGCACAAATTGTCGGGTTTCACCGATACCTCTTGTTATGTCCACTAGGCTGGATACCCTGAGAGGGGGGGTGAATCAGGGTATGACTAATTAAAAATTAATGCCCGTTCTGATCTTGTTTCACTGTTAAGCAAAACACTCTTCTCTCTTTTCCCTGCTGCACGATATAAACAGAAAGTAAAGCAAGCACAGGACACAACAATTTTACTTGGTTCACCGCTAAGGGCTACGTCCAAGGAGCATACACCGACAGGTTGCCGGTCGTACCAAATTCCACTAATCTTCACTAGCTGTGGATTACAATGTTCGGGCTAAATCACTTCTATGCCCAGGCTCACTGCCTTTACAATGTTTAGGGTCAGCTCACTGCTTTCCCAAGGGTCACTCCCTGTTTCTCTCTCTCTGGCTCACTGCCGGTGGAGAGGATCACCTTCTTCCTCTTCCTGAGCTCACTACTCTTGGATGGAATCCACTCACAGTTTATAGACCTGTAGGTCTCTTCATTTTCATGAAAGAATGCATATTCTCTTGTATGTAGATGCTCTATTGAAGTTTAACTTTCACCCGTTGATGAATATCTCTTTGCACCGAAGGTATCGGGCAAACTTCCAACTTCCACACAGTCTGAAAATCACTGCGGGAACAAAACCTTACTTGGCGCGCAAGTCAACCTCGGCGCGCAAGTATCGGCGCGCAAGTCACAACGGGCGCGCAAGTCCTCCTCTGACACTTGCGCGACACAAGCTTCCTCAACTCCAAACTTGCGCGACTCTCTTCCCTTTACGCCCAAACCACCATTGGTGCGCAACTGCAAACCGGCGCGCAACTTCTAACACCGGCGCACAACTTCAACCACTGGCGCGCAAGTCCCACCTGCGCGGCCACACACACCACCTGCGCGACCACCACACCTGCGCGACGGGAGCTCTCGTCTTCAACTCCGGTGAGAAATGAGGAGGGGTGGTCCGGTATTTATAGGCAATCTGACCACCCTGCGCGACGGCGCGCAAGTCACCTGCGCGACCCAGTTTCGGCGCGCAAGTCTCCTCTCCTTTAGACACTTGCGCGACCAACTCCCAAACTTGCGCGATCCTATTTCCTTAGCCATATTTTGATCTTCTGATCTTGAAAAACATGTGGCGCACAAGTTTCCTGTACACCATGTTCGCGGCGCGCAAGTCCCTTTGCCAAAAACACTTTTCTTCATTTGTCGATTTTCAGGCCCAAAAATTTGGCAAACACTGGAAAACGGCGCCACCTTGTATCTGTTCTTTTGTACCGCCTCCAGATCATCAATTCCATTTATCGACGTTCTTGAATCAAACATGGATCGTTGAACTCAGCTCTTGAACTCGTCATTCAACCATGAAATCCTCTTTGTCAACAATCACAACTTAGATGTCCACTTTGTCAACAAACACAGTCACCTCAAAAAGGCTTCAATGATACCTTGAGGGATTTTTGCCCAACAATCTCCCCCTTTGGGTTTGTTCATAACTCTTCCAAACAAAGATACGTCATTGATTATTCAACCTCCATTAGCCTCATTTTGATTCTGATAGTGACCAAGGATTTACTCAACAAATACTCTAAGCCCACATGAGCAATGCTCGGCGTGAGAAACAAGAGTAAATGAAAAGTTCATCAATGAATCACTTTGTCTCTGACATCCACTGTTGACACCAAACACTGTCCAACACCACTCTTCTTCTTTTATCACGATCCTCAGCTGTCGTGATATCTATTCTTTGATCGATCACTTCTAGAATCGTCAGAATTAAATACGCTCCCCCTTTCTGCTCACAGCTTCAACACCTCTTTAGCCATATTTCCTGTGTTGTCCAAGCTAAGCTCTGGCTAAGCACGTTCAACTAGCTTCAACTCCCCCTATCTGGCGGCTCCACCTGTCAGCGTCTCCCCATATAATTCATGATTTATCAAATCGCCGCACTGTCTCCCCCTTGAACATCTCTATTTTCTCCCCCTTTGTCAACGAACCCAAAGGTCACGCCTTTGTAGTCTGTAACATAGTAGAGAACACATTAGCACAGTAGGGAAAACACAGCATACCTCGGGGAGAGGGGGTGATCCCGCGTCCACACTATTTCAAGTGCGGGGAATCGACTGAACTCCCAGAGCTAGTCGATGCCTCTCAAAAGCTTCCTTGGGTAAGGCCTTTGTCAGAATGTCTGCAACCTGTAGCTCTTTAGGCACATACTCCAACTTCACGATACCCTGCTCAACCTTCTCCTTTATGAAATGATACTTGATCTCAATGTGCTTTGTCCTGGAATGATGGACAGGATTTTTGCTAAGATTTATAGCACTTGAGTTGTCACACTGGATTCCGATCGGAGACTTCACTTCAACTCCCATATCATCAAGCTGCTGCTTCATCCACAATAACTGTGTGCATGCTTGAGTGGCTGCAATATACTCAGCTTCTGCGGTGCTTAATGAAATGCAATCATGTTTCTTGCTCAACCAAGCAATACATAGTCCGCCAAGATAAAATGCACCTCCAGATGTTGATTTCCTATCATCTGCTGAACCGGCCCAGTCTGCATCAGTATATCCCAATAATTCTGTCTGAGACTTGTCGTTATATGTCAGCCCGAAGTCCACTGTGCCCTTGATATACCGAAGTATTCTTTTCACTGCAAGCATGTGACTTTCCTTGGGATTACTCTGATATCTCGCTGCTTGGCATGTAGAGAAAACAATATCAGGCCTTGTTGCGGTTAAGTACAACAGACTTCCAATGATTTGCCTGTATTCTGTGATATTAACTGCCTTGCCATCCTCATCTTTTGATAATTTCATCCGGGTAGCAACCGGAGTCTTCATTTCCTTGGAATTATCCATTCCAAACCTTCTTAGAACTTCCTTGGCATATTTGGATTGAGAAATGAAAGTTCCATTCCTTCTTTGTGTCACCTGTAGACCAAGGAAAAACGTTAGCTCTCCAATCATTGACATTTCAAACTCATTTTTCATGAATTCGGAAAACTGTCTGCACTGAGCTTCATCTGATCCGCCAAAAATTATGTCATCGACATACACTAGCACCATCATCCTTTGATTACTGTCATTGCTGAAATAGAGATTGTAATCAACTCCTCCACGCTGAAAACCAAGCTTCTTCAAGTACTGATCAAGCCTTGAGTACCATGCCCTTGGTGCTTGTTTCAGCCCATACAATGCCTTCTTCAGCCTGCAAACTTTGTTCTCATCCTCATGAATGAGAAAACCATCTGGCTGCTCAATATACACCTCCTCTTCCAGAACCCCATTCAAGAATGCGGATTTGACATCCATCTGGAACACTTTGAACTTCCTTTGCACTGCGATGGCTAGGAATAATCTTATTGTCTCCAGCCTTGCAACCGGTGCAAATGTCTCATCAACATCAATTCCCTCGATTTGGGAGTACCCCTTGCACACTAGACGTGCTTTGTTCCGAATCACTGTGCCATCTTCATTCATCTTGTTGCGATAGACCCATTTGGTCCCAATGACATTCTTGTCTGCTGGCCTCGAAACAATCTCCCATGTCTGGTTCTTCTCAATTTGATCAAGCTCTTCGTTCATGGCCTGAACCCAGTTTTCATCTTCAGCAGCATCAGAAAAACATTTCGGCTCCACTTGAGACAAAAACGATGCTTGCTGTGATGATTTCATTCTTCGAGTCTGAACTGGAGCTGTTTGATCACCAATGATATTCTGCCTATCAATCTCAGCTCGACTCTTTGGCTTCCTCGCAGACACCGACTTGACACTTTCCTCTTCATCATCAGTATCTTCTTCTGAGTCAGCTTCTGCCACTTCTGCTCCCCCTGGGTTGCTTATCTCATCATCACTTTCATCCAGGAACTGTTCACTGGGTCGTTGGGTAGTCTGTTCATTTTCGACTATAGTGACATCATTACTCTCAACAATTTTTCCCAGCCTCTTGTTGAAGCATTTATATGCTTTGCTTTTCCCTGAATAGCCGAGGAATATCCCTTCATCTCCTCGTGCCTCAAACTTCCTATGATGTTCTTTGTTGAGAATGAAACACTTACTTCCAAAGATTCGAAAGTATTTCAACGTTGGCTTCTTTCCGTACCACAGTTCATACGGAGTCTTCCCTTGCTTCGGACATAACAGGGACCTGTTTGAAACATAGACCGATGTCAAAATTGCTTCCTTCCAAAATTTCTCTGGTAGGTCCTTATCAATAAGCATTGTTCTGGCCATGTTGTTAATGATCCGATTTCTCCTTTCTACTACTCCATTCTGTTGGGGAGTTCTCACTGATGAAACTTGATGCCTTATCCCATGTTTCTCGAGATAGTTTTCAACCTGACTGTTTGTAAATTCCGTACCGTTATCAGTACGAAACTTTAGAATTTTCTGCCCAAGCATCTTCTCTGATTCCCTCCTGTACTGCTTTATGCAACTGAACACCTCTGTCTTGTGGGTTATGATGAATACTCAGGCCATTCTGCTATAGTCATCAATGAAAATAACATAGTACCTTTGCCCATTTATAGCTCGTGGTGAGATAGGTCCACATACATCAGCATGCACCAATTCGAGCACTCTAGTTGATTTCTGTTCCTTTGGCCTGTATGTCTTTCTGATGATTTTCCCTTGCTGACAAGCATCACATGTATGAGTGCGATCACGTGATAGTTTGGGAAGGTCTCTAGCAGCATCACATTTAACGAGATCCTCCATAGATGGTTGGCATAGATGACCAAGTCGCTTATGCCACAGCTGGTTTTCTTCCTCTCTGGATAAAAGACAAGTATCTTCTTCCCCACATACAAGATAGAGATTTCCCTTTGACCTTTTTCCCTGCAGAACAGCTGCTCCATCTTTTCCTCTCACAACACACATCTTCTTGGTAAATTGGATAGAGTGCCCAGAGTCACATAGTTGACTGACACTGAGTAGGTTATGACTGAGACCCTCTACTACCAAGACATCAGCACGTCTCATGTCTTTGCCCCCAAACTTGGCTTTCCCTGAGCCAACAATCTTCAGGCCTTCATCATTTCCAAATTTGACAACTCCTTCTTTGTCATATTTGATGCCTGTAACAAGATCCTTATTACCCGTCATGTGGGATGTGCAACCACTATCAAGGATCCAGACACCAGATCGATCTGATACTTTAAGAGCAATCTGCGCCACCACAGCCTTCTCATTTTTCTTCTTCTTGGTCCATACTTTTTCTTTCACACTCGGCATGGATTGAGGCTTCTGTTCTTTCTCAGAGTATGACGGACCACCCTCATCTTGCAGAGCTGCAAATCTGTTCTGAACTTTTAACTCACTTGTTGGTTTATTGATCTGCTGCTTGCGAACATTTTGATTATTCTTTGACACATTTCTCTGAATGATTGATGTGAAATACCTAGCCATGTGTCCAAATCCTCCACACCAAAAACAGTGTCCTTCAAAATGTGTTCTGGAAAACCGTTCTCTGTTTGGCTGCCGTCTCTACTCATGTTCCCTTCTGTATCTCTTGGCTATGGAACACACAAACTGTGAATGTCCCATTTTCCCACAGCAATAACACCTGATGTAGGATGCATTCCCTCGTGATATTTCAGCACTGTGATTTCCCCTTTGGGATCTCTGAATATTCTGATTCTGTTTTGTTCCCAAATCAACCTTCACTTTCGGGATGAGTTCTTGTGGTCTGACTGCAATTGTCGCCAATTTTTGTTCTTGACTAAGCCCAGAAACGACCTTAACATCTAAGCTCAATTGCTGTTTCTTTCCTACTGAACTGCTAGGCTCCGCTTTCGTCTTCTCTGTCTTCTGAATAGCCTGCTTTTCGGATATCACATTGGGGGTCAAGAGTTTATCTTGATCCTTGAGTTTTTGTCGCAGACTGACCACTTCTTCTTCAAGCTCTTTGATACATCTAACCTTCTCCTTTCCTGTGTTTGTCAGACAATCAATTTCCTTCTTTTGTTCCTCAATTTTAAGCTTATACTCAACAATATTTTCTGAGCTCTCTGGTGTTGAGGATTTTAGTCTTTCAATTTCTTCTAACAGCTCAGACTTTTCTTCATCCTGTTGTTGCATGTAGAGTTTGGCATCACGAACCACTTTATTGGATTTCTTCGTTTTGGCTCTCCAAACATCTATCTCCTCAAGAGCTTCTTCCAATTCGGCTTCCATATCAATTCTCCCTTCAATTTCTTCTTCTTCTTTAGAATCAGCTTCTTCTCCCTTTTGAGAAATACCAACAATTGCCACCAAGGCATTTACCCCACGATCTCTGCAATTTTCTATTTCCTCAACTTCTTCATCCTCAGACTCATCTGAACTTTCAAATTCTTGTGAAAGAAGATTCTTTTTCTTGAAGAAATTTCTCTTGAATTGTTTCTTCCCTTTCACAAAAGCTGAAGCCTTCTTTTTGGGAATTTCAACGTCATCATCATCATCATCATCTTGAAACTTCTTGGGGCATCTTGCCGCAAGATGACCAACCTTTCCACATCTAAAGCATGCTAGTGGAAGTTTACCTTTAAACTTTCCTCTTCCTCTTTGTAGATTCTAAGAAAGGAATGACATCACTTCATCTGTCTCTTCTTCTTCATTAGAATCTTCAGTGGTGAGCTTCTTCATGGCCTTAAATGCCACCTCTTTAGACTTCCCCTTTTCCACAGCCTCATTATCATCGTTCCTCATTTCATATGCAACCAAGGTACTGTGCAAATTGTCCAATGTCAGCTCTTTTGGATCTTTATCTTCTAGTACTGAAACTTTCGGATTGAACCGAGGTGGAAGTTTCCTTAAGATGCGCTTTACAATCTTTATGTCTTCGATGACTTCTCCAAGACCTCGCATATCTTCCACAACAATGTTTACCCTGTCAAAGAATGCATCAACAGACTCATTCGGGTTCATTTTCAGATCTTCATATTTGTTCCACAACACCTGCAGCTTTGCCTCTCTGACTTTTGTGTCCCCTTAATATATATTCAAAAGCTTTTCCCACATGGAATGTGACGTTTTGCATGACATCACTTTTGTGTAGATGGGATTGGAAAGGGCACCCCCTAAGGCATTGATTGCTTTGGAATCAGCATCCAACTCTCTATGCTCAGCTTCTGATAAAGAACCACTGTTAATATCAGCTGTGATACCATGCATAGCTGCTGAAAACACATCCATTCCCAAGGATCGGAAATAGTGTTGCATCCGATTCTTCCATATCTGAAAATTATATCCGTCGAAGATCGGAATCCCTTTATGATTGGTTACCTCCATTGAGAGAAGAACAACTTTTCAACCTTTCCCTCTTATACCACTTGTTAGGTCCACTAGGCTGGATACCCTGAGAGGGGGGGTGAATCAGGGTATGACTAATTAAAAATTAATGCCAGTTCTGATCTTGTTTCGCTGTTAAGCAAAACACTCTTCTCTCTTTTCCCTGCTGCATGATATAAACAAAAAGTAAAGCAAGCACGGGACACAGCAATTTTACTTGGTTCACCGCTAAGGGCTACGTCCAAGGAGCATACGCCGACAGGTTGCCGGTCGTACCAAATTCCACTAATCTTCACTAGCTGTGGATTACAAGGTTCGGGCTAAATCACTTCTATGCCCAGGCTCACTGCCTTTACAATGTTTAGGGTCAGCTCACTACTTTCCCAAGGGTCACTCCCTGTTTCTCTCTCTCTGGCTCACTGCCGGTGGAGAGGATCACCTTCTTCCTCTTCCTGAGCTCACTACACTTGGATGGAATCCACTCACAGTTTATAGACCTGTAGGTCTCTTCATTTTCATGAAAGAATGCATCTTCTCTTGTATGTAGATGCTCTGTTGAAGTTTAACTTTCACCCATTGATGAATATCTCTTTGCACCGAAGGTATCGGGCAAACTTCCAGCTTCCACACAGTCTGAAAATCACTGCGGGAACAAAACCTTACTTGGCGCGCAAGTCAACCTCGGCGCGCAAGTATCGGCGTGCAAGTCACAACGGGCGCGCAAGTCCTCCTCTGACACTTGCGCGACACAAGCTTCCTCAACTCCAAACTTGCGCGACTCTCTTCCCTTTACGCCCAAACCACCATTGGTGCGCAACTGCAAACCAGCGCGCAACTTCTAACACCGGCGCACAACTTCAACCACTGGCGCGCAAGTCCCACCTGCGCGACCACACACACCACCTGCGCGACCACCACACCTGCGCGACGGGAGCTCTCGTCTTCAACTCCGATGAGAAATGAGGAGGGGTGGTCCGGTATTTATAGGCAATCTGACCACCCTGCGCGACGGCGCGCAAGTCACCTGCGTGACCCAGTTTCGGCGTGCAAGTCTCCTCTCCTTTAGACACTTGCGCGACCAACTCCCAAACTTGCGCGATCCTATTTCGTTAGCCATATTTTGATCTTCTGATCTTGAAAAACATGTGGCGCGCAAGTTTCCTGTACACCATGTTCGCGGCACGCAAGTCCCTTTGCCAAAAACACTTTTCTTCATTTGCCGATTTTCAGGCCCAAAAATTTGGCAAACACTGGAAAACGGCGCCACCTTGTATCTGTTCTTTTGTACCGCCTCCAGATCATCCATTCCATTTATCGACGTTCTTGAATCAAACATGGATCGTTGAAATCAGCTCTTGAACTCGTCATTCAACCATGAAATCCTCTTTGTCAACAATCACAACTTAGATGTCCACTTTGTCAACAAACACAATCACCTCAAAAAGGCTTCAATGATACCTTGAGGGATTTTTGCCCAACACCTCTTGTTTCTCACATCGAGCATGGATGAAGTGAGCTTAGTGTGTAAAAGTAATCATGACATCTTTCATCATCCATCAATCATGCATAAACATCATACTCCCTTACTCGAACTACATGGTATTTGATTCTTTTCCAAAACAAAGGATACGTAGGTATCCCATCAGCGGGTATGATCCCAACTCTAAAATAATCCATGCCCTCCTGAATGACAATGAACTTCACGTGCCCCACTAAGTGGCTTTAAAACCAGTATGGTCATCATAATGACCAAGAGAATTTTTCATATTTTTAAGGATACCATCAACTTAGAATCTATAAATAATACAGATGATTCTTCATCGATGATGAACCTCGAATACATATAAAAGATTCTATGAATTTCCTACACACCAATCGTTGATTGTCAGACTAAAGGAAATCTCATTTTATATTTGGTAATTTAATAAGGATTCACGAACATAACTTAAATCTATAAAGAGTGTCCCAGAGTAGACAATAATTCCCCTAAAAAAGGTGTGATGAGTCCGACCTCCCATCATCTTGACCAATGAAAATTCCTAAGCCTCATCAGTACACTAATAATGAGCACCTACCATGGGAAAGTATGTCCAAATAGATATAGAATCATTGGATGTTTCCGGTTCAACGAACAAACCCATTAGAAACTGATTGGAATGTTTGAACCTTCTATCAATGAGGTCATCCCCAATTCCAGATGGAAACAGTCAACTAATTCGATCCTAAGTGGATGAGTTTTAATTAAAAACAATTTTTTTAGGAATTGCAGTATCATTTTTGATCCATTTAAATCATTTTAAAATGTACATAAAATATTTACAGGGAATACAATAATTACATATCATTAACAATTACAAAAAATTGTATTTTTTAGAAACACTATAAGGTTTAGAGGAAATACATGATTTTATAAGAAATTAATTAAATCAGTGGCAGTATTCATTAAAACATTGATATTCATCTTAAAATTATTGATTATATTAATATGCATCAAATTTTAAAAATAAATATAATATTTGTACATAAATATTATTATGAATTCAGTTAATTGAACTAAAAGAAAATTTTAAACCTAAAATGTTATATTTTATAATTTAAAAATCATTTATAAAATAGAAATAATAGTTATATTTTTATAAAGATTTTGATAAACATGTAAATGTGTATTTTAATGTTAATTGATAATAAATTCATTTCTCTATTGATGTAGTTTGGAATAAAAATAATTAACCCTTAAAATATGTTTTAAAATAGAATCTTAAAAATAATGAATCAAATTATTATTCTGAAAATAATTTTACTACAAATAATTTTTATGAAAAACACATTGAAATTTTATAAAAAATTCATAAAATAATAAATGTAAAATAAAAGTACATTACAAGGTTTTTCTAAAAATAATAATGGTTCTTGAAAACATAAAAACACACTTATAAAAAATAATATTTTATTCAAGAAATAAAGTGGTTTACAAATAATAATATTATGAAAAACCATGTATAGAAATGAAAATTTAAAATCATAAATCCCTTACTTCATATTAAAGACAAGGATGATCTAAGGATGCTTACTACAACGTCTTGAACAAATTGAGCAAATTAGCAGAGTGAGTGAGTGAGAAAGAGAAAGTAAGAATGAGAAAGATAGAAAGATATTGGGGTCTAAGTTTCAGGTTCTTATGGTGGATGAAATGAAGAACTCAAATAATTGATTGGCACACACAATTTTCACATAAATTAAAGGATGCCAATATTGAAAATCATATCATTAATCACATAAATTGTTGGTAGAATATTCAAAATCAATATCTATTCCTATAGAAATTTATATACTATTTGGAATATAGTATATATATATATATATAACTTATCACATCATTAATACTTGTGAAACCAGAAGATTGAGAAATCCAATCGAATGTTCATGCTTTTATATACTGAATGTCTTTGTAATGGTTAAATATCAATTTATAAATTTAGTCCTTTAACTTAAAATTAATGAATGGTCGATTCCTATTAGGTATCATTATAGAGAATTAATCAAAACTAAACTTTCAAAACTAAAAAACAATGGAATATTTTGGCATTATTAATTTCATGGAAAAATTGTGTAATATTGATGTTTTATAGATGATACCATATTTTCTAACAGCTATAATAATTTTATACTATACCCTAAAATAAAGATAGTGGTGGTTTCATGGTGGAATAAAGTTAATATATAAACTTGTTAATGTTTGATTCTTTTTTGGGAGAAGAAAAGAAAGCATTAAGGGATTTAAAATCAGAAGGACGAAGAAGCTGATACAGGAATTTATCAGATATTTGATATTTTTTCGGTCAAACTACTATGATATAAACAAAATTTTATGTTTGGTGATTAGTTCCAGTATATATATGTATTACCTTGAATACATGAATGGCTTAACACTATTATATTAAATAACTATACTAAGTAACTTAGTAGATTCAAGTAACTAGGTCTACTCTCAGCTCCAGCATGCTAATAATCTATGGAATGCCCCACTTGAATCTATGCTCATAGGGGAACACTATCCACCTATTCATTGACACACCCTTACTCTTTGTGGGTTTCCAGTCAATCATATCCCACACGGATACCCCTACGAGTCCCGCATGGGTTTTCCAGCGTCCTGTCTAGTTTCCTAGTTCAAATATTTTAATCTAATGTGACTAAATTTAAATTATTTAAAATGATTAAAAACATAGTAAAATTTCATTATTTTTTTACTTACATGTATTTTTTTATCATTAAACATTTACTACCTTATGTATGTTACTTATATGTAATTTTTTAAAATTTTAACATAAAACTATTATTTCTAACTGTATTTTATGTTACGATTTACATGTCTTAAATTTTTTTTACTTCTATTAATATATAATATTGTTACTAAGTCTTATATTAATCAAAGGTAAAAATATTATATTATTTTGTAAAATATAAATTCCCATATAAAAATAATTATTGGTCACTACAAATTTTTAACACAATGTAGGTTGTAAAAATTACTATTACTCAACTCGTGCATTTTAAAAACATGATCATTTAATTATACATTCAATTACATATATGTTTGATTTTTTTAAAATTTAATTATAAATCAACATTTCTACATTCGAATTAAATCTTGACATTTACATTCAATATTTCTTTTTTATTCTTAACTAATTTCCATTAGATTAATTTTTATGATCATTTGATGCTGAATAATATCTACATTATATAGTGGTTTCTTCATATCCTACACCAAATATTTGATGAACGAAACAAGGACTTAGAGGTGAAAACTAACACTAAGATATAGATTCTTAGGGTAGAAAACATTTTAAGGAGAATTTTAAGAACCACAATGCCATAAAAAACGTGTTATGAAAAATGATATTGATTTTTTTAAAAATAAATTATAATAGGCTAACATTTTACTTCATGATCCTTTTCATAATATTGGGAATTTTTTCAAATAATATATAATTACTTTATTTTTTTCTATTCAATAATGAAAATTTCATTCATTGGTTATGTGTTGGTAAAATTGGACATCATCACTTACTCTAAGAGATGTTTTTTGTAGAACTATATATTATCCATAAATTAATGAAAATTAATTCCATGAATCTCTAGATATTATTAAATACAAAATCTTTAGAATAAGTTATCAATAAATATTAATATTTTCAAATAATAAATTATTCAATTAAACATAATTCCAATTTTATCTCAATCCATTACAAAAATGGTTTACCTTATAACCCTTATAAAATTTAAAAGTCATATATAAGAAAAATAAACTTCTAAAATTATTATTTATATTATTCCCCCAAATATCATGAAGTATATCTTCATTTTCTCATTTAAAAATGTAAGTACCATATTCATATTTTTTCAGGAATCATAGAAATAACCATAATTACCGTTAAACAGTAATGAAAATATAAAAAAATCATCATTCAATGAATTTAACCACATATTATTTAATACATTCCACAAATAAAATAATAATGTAAAGACTTTCAAGGATAACATAAACCCCCATTTCTACAAATCATCAATTTTTTCCAAGGTTATAAATACTATTCATTTTATTTTATTCATTAAAATCATCTCATTATCTAATCTAAACAACTTTATCTTAAAATAAAGTATATATCATGGGATATATTTCCTTAATAAAAAAATCACATTTCCATTAAATCCTGTTTATATGTTTTTATAAGAATTTAAAATATTTTTTCGATTTTTTATTGAAAAAAATATGCTAAAAATTAATTATATATTTCATGATAATATCACATAACTATTGAATTCAAATAAATTAATATTTTAATCATCCAACTTATTTAAAAAAATATTAACTGGGATTCATCATCTTATTCCTTAACACCTATTTATTAAAATATGAAATATGAAACATGTATTATCATTCATCACCCTAATCTCAATCAGGCATTTCGCATTTAATATAAAAATACTATTTGAAAAACTCATACATTCCAAATGTCATTTGTTTCCTCTTAATCATAAATAGTATAATAATTAATTGTATTAGATTTTATATTCTTATCATGATATTTTCCCTTTGGATGTCTACTTTCCTAATTCACATACTTCCATCATTTGAAACATTCATCCATCGATGATATCATTGGGAAACCAATACTATCACCCATTGTGTAAACTAAAATTTTCAAATTTCATCTATTATTTATTCCTTGGAGTCTTCCCTTTCCACACAAAAAATAACTTTACATTTCTCTAAGACATACTCTTGGGTTATTCTTCCCTCATTCTCACCATATAAGAAACTGAATCTTCCTTTCCCCATGGTATGCACCACCTGAACTCTCAGGAAACATTATTTTTATCTTATATAGTCATCCAGAGAGTTGGTTAAGCCGAATATTTTTAATAATATATTATTATATATGATTTTGAAAAATCAAATTATTTTTCACCCCAGTTATCATAACATTTTTTATCTCATCAACACATTATCTATCAAATTAAACATTCATATGGTTCCTTTTGGTTCCTTCTATTAACTACAACAAAAATAAATATTTTGAGAAAAATAATCATAACAGGGAAAAAATTAATAAATAAAAATAACAACTAGCATTTTAAATCATGACACCTTTGAAATCATTAATAATATAGGATTATCCTAGGTCATTCATGGTTATTATTTAAATCCTTCATGATGGCTCGTACATATTTTGTAAATTTCCAAAGCATATTTCCCTAGAGTATCAATCTAGGTGTGTATCACGGCCCATTTTAGGGTTATAGGTGATGATAATGTATATCTCAATGCACCCTTTTGGTAATTGTTACCATTAGGTACAACTATGATAGAGAAACATCAAATTATAGTATCCAAAAATATGTATGTAATTTCATGGAAATCACCTTCATTATCCTTCACCAAAATTAGAATGCATTTTACTATTAGTTGAATTATATTTTGAACATTATATTGATAAATTCCTAGAAATATAATTATAAGTATCACTACATATCTCAATAATTTTTTCTCAGTATTATTTCCAATTGTTAACTATTCCTTTTCTTGGATACAAATTATAGAGACACTGTAATTTATCAAATAAATATGATATATTTTTATATTAATATCCTATTCGTTTCACGACTATGTTTTTAAGGATGGTGATAACTTTCTGTCTTCATACAATAAAAACAATATATTCTTATTTAATGAAACATATTCAATATCTTCATAAAATATCTTCTCACATAGTACTCTTTTTTGGCATATTCTACGTAAACCATTCATTATAATCCGAGTATGGAAACATATAAAAAGGATAGGATCGTGTGGAAAATTAAGCTAGAAATGTGATGTATAAATCTATGATCATATTAAATAATTATATAATAATATGGATATGTTATTATAAACATAACTTATGATTTTCATACCTAACATGTCAAAGATCACGACACAAACATTATCATTTCAGAAAACATGGGCCATAAGTGTGAGAAATCATCAAAAATCAATCATGGATCAAAATCTCATGTCATAACATATTTTCAGCATCATAAATATTTAGAAATATATTTTATTTCATGTTTAAATACCAAGAACACCAATATAGTAGATCATGAATTTTAACACATTTCCCATTTTGGACTAGGACAGACCTGTTTCTAATAGTGGATTAGGATACACCTATTTCCCTTAATGAATCAATCCAATAATTTTATTACCAATTTTATCTAATGATATATAATGCTTAATACAATTTACTAGAGTAATATATAGGTCCCACCCATCTCATAATAAAACCCATACTTATTTCTTCCACAGTATCATAAAACATTCATCATATCATCACATCATAACCTGTGTAAATAAAATGGGTTCCATAAACATTTCATAAATTCATAATAGAATAACCCTTAAAGTATAAATATTTTTTATAAAAATTGATTCATCATAAACATAAACCAACCCTAGAAAGAATAAGATTGTCATCATTCAATTTTTCTCTAGGAAATCATAAACAACATCAAAGGATGTCATCATATATGTAAAATGATTTCTAAATATTACCTGGGAATTTTCTTAAAGATTACGGCCTTTTCAATTTGAAAAATAAATTTTTAAATAGTAATAAAATTCTATAAAATTTTCATTAAAAATATCCTTAAAAATATTATGGAAGATTTAAATTACATTTTATGATTTTTTTGAAGAAAATATCCTTTCAATATAAAAATATACTATAAAAAATAAAAAAAATTATTTATTTATTTTAAAATAACCTTGAAAACATTTCAAGTAGGACTTGAAATAATTATTGTTCATGATGGTGGAAAATAATGTATATTTCATACACATTAAGGTAATTATTCATTACACATTTTACAAAAATAATGTACATGTATTCTTTTGAAAATTACATGATGATTCATTTTAATATTTAATGTAGTAAGGTCAAACATTTTTTAAAATTTCATTAATATATAAATGTTATTAAACAAATTTTTTTGAATACTTTTTTTAAAAACAATGTTTTTGAGAAAAATGGATTTTCAATTGAATAGTGAAATAACAGAAATTGTTATTAAAAAATATACCTTCGATATATTGAGTAGATAAAGAGAGGAAAATTAAATAGAAAACATGTACACAAATAAAATAACCATATGATAAGAATAATCATGTTTTTATTATTTGTATCATAATATTTCGTCATATGATGCATAATCATAAATAATCACGATAAACGATGAGATTGTATCATAGAACCCTTACCACTTTTGAAATATTGAATCATAATCCATATAAAATAATAAAACTAAATGAATCATAATATATATCATTAATAGAATTATATTAATGATAGAAAATAAAAAAAATTGTTTTTATATACACCTCATTAATTAAGACAGGTGTATAACACCATATATTTCCAAAAGAAGGAAAGTATAGATGTTAATCACATACCACATTGGTATATTTTGTAACATAAACCCTATGAAAGTGAGTTTTGAAAATGTATATGTAAATCACCACTATTTTGATGATAAACATCAAAGATACATTCATGCGATGCATATACACAATATAAAATAAAAACAAGGTGAATATGGAATGTGTCTCATAGAGAATAGAAGTGATTCGAAATCCCTTACTATAAGTCTTGACTTCCATCATAAACTTTCAAAACTCAATTATAATAAATATATGTTTATTATACGTATATTATAGGAAATTAAATATATATTTCATACCTTGTATTATATAATTGTTCCTTTTATTATCTTTTTGTTAATAATTGTTTGTTTATGTTACATTAATCTCAGTAACTAAATTTTTTTCATGTAAATTTTTATTTTTTAGTTTTTTTTCCTCTAATAGTTTAAATTTGGATTATAAAAAAAGCTAAGAACATTATTTCAATATCATCCAAAATAGTGTCACAAGGTTCACCTAGTCACTATTCTCGTGGCTCATCATCATTCATAACCCATATTTCACCAGAATCATCAGCAGAGGTTCATTCAGAGAATCCCCGTGATCTGTAGAATTATCAAGGAGGAATACCTACACATGTAGACATGTGGTTTGGGTAGTATGATGCTATCCATTTCAGACTGATCCTACAATATCCATAACTACCTGATGATATTGAATATATGACTCTGGGAACTGACACTATTAGTATGGTTGTTCCCAATATATGACCGGAAGGAGGTGATGGCACTGTATCTTAAGAGGATGAACTTCCCATATTACGACAAAATGTTTTTTCAATGTAAATTCCTTTCTTATAATGATGTAATATAATCACACTAAATCCCAACTCAATGAACTACTAGTTACTATGTGACCTTTAAACATAATATTTAAATTTCTGTGATTTGAATTTTGAAAATCTGACATACACAGTTGTGATCAGTAAGAAGTTTAGAGCATGATGGAAGAAACATAATTTTTTATTGAATAGTAACCTACCCTTATGAATAGTAACATACCCATATTAATATGAATATAAACCTAATGAAATTTTAATCATCTAAACCAATATTAACCACACCCATGAATGAATAAACAAAATTTTGGTATATAATAAGTGATAATATAACCATAGTAAAAGTATTGGTTTGTTTGTATGTCATAAATACTAAATTTCAATTAATTAATAAATTTTAAAGGAAATTTATTTTCCCAAAAGGTGTTCATAAGTTAAAAATTTTATTTCTATTAGTATTATGATAATTTTATAAGACCTTATGTAATTTTAGAGAGCATTATAAAATCAGTTATATTTTAAAAATCTATATTTTTAAAATAAATTATTTTTTAAAATAAAAATTAAATTAATCATATTTGGATAATTATATCTGAAAAATGGATTTCGTATTTGTATTCTATATGATTAATAATTCTTAGGGTGATTTTTTGGTATTTTTCTGAAATACATGAATTTTTTATGAATAGTAAAATAAGATAACTCTCTATAAGTTCTAAAACCCGAATTTCATTATCATTCTTGTCATAGATAATGTAAATGGGCATTGGTTATAAATCACGTGAGCGTATTACTATTTTTGGTCATGGAATCATCACTATCTATTTTCATATGGAAAAATAATAAAATAATGTTTAAAATAATAAGAAAACCTGCCTCCCAAAAACTATAAAAACCACCCACACTCCCCTCTTCTCTTCAATTCTCCCTATCGTTGTGTTTTTATAAATTTTTCTCAGTTATCTCAACAATCTACTACCCCACATCTAAAAGCTCTCGACCTCCTCAAATAGAAAAATCCTCGCCTCTTAAGAAGATCTCAAGGAAGATTAACTCATGTGGTAAATTCCTCTCATCAATTATTTTAGATTTCTTTCAAGTTCCATTGTTTTCTTTTCTATCCTTACCACTCATCATCCACATTTTATGAACACACATGTAAACTTTATGTAATAAAATTATTTAATGATAATGTAATAAGTTATTATCATCAATCCTTTACCATTCTTTTAAACTAGTTGTAAAAACACCATCTAATATGTGTTAATTTATCACATTCAAGGATGATGGGTTTTAAATATCTATTACCATCATCAATTTTGGACACGAAACTATTATCATGGTTTAAAAATACTATAATATATTTTTTATATCTCATCCATGGTTTTGGAATCTTTTTTTACAAATAGTTTTGATTTATAAAACAAAATGTGTTCGCGTGGTCACAAACCGCCAATTAACCCAAAAAGTTATTACTAATGTTTTACGTAATGATTTATCTTCACTAAAAGATACCAAATGAAATTTATAACCATGTAACCATTTATATATTCTATAATAATATATAACTCTATTACATGGAAACCATCTTCATTTTACATGACTATCCATTCATGTATATAAGTAAACTGATCATGAGACAAACGGACCCGAACAATGAAATTGATCTACATAACCAATCAAAAAGGATTTGAATGAACTAAAAAGGGTATAATAATCCAATTACATTTAAAATAGGTTCTGGAATTATTAATTTATTAACCAAATTTAATTATTAGGTCATTAATATCATGTGGAGAACACCATCAAACTTAAGTGATGGGATTCTACCAGAACCTCCATTATTCTTTATGTTTATTCGTACTCATTTTTTACCAAAATGAAATACTATATTATGTTTTTGTACATATTATACTTTCTTATTATATGTACAATATCATTTATCATAATCCATTATTCAATCATTTTCTTGTATATGCATGTTTCTAAGTGATTTCCACTTCAATACATCCCGATAAGCCAACCGGTTTTATGTTTACTTCCCGAATTCTTACCCTATTTCAAGTTCAATCTTCCATATATTTTTAAAAACTATTGTTTTTATAAAATAAGTATTTTTATTATGAAACATTAATGGTTCACTTCCTTTTTTATATAAAATTTTATTCCCTTGTCTATTTTAATGGTATCCCATATTTTCTTTAAAACCTCACTAAAATGTTTTAATGCTGAAATAACTTAAATAATTTACTTAAATATTTTCACCTATGTTTGACATAACTTAACCTAATATATTAATAATTTCCCTTATTATTTTTCATTTATTTTTTTATTAATTTCTTTCTTTGATACTTGTATGGTATGCCCAATCATTTTTCTTTATGCATGATTAGGATACCAATTTCATTCCATGGGTACCCATATGTTTATGTATTATTGATTATGTATGATGAAATATGTGGAAAAATATTCATTAACATGGTAATATGGGTTCAACTTGATAGATATCTAATGAATTGGGTAATATTTAGTCTCATGAGATGTTATGTGCAATGGTCTTAGCAGTTCAACATGACTCATGCTACCATGTGCAGCGGTCTTGGTATTTAACCATGACTTATGATCCTCTTGGTTCAATGAGCCTTGAGTCATGATAAAGTCATTTTTATGTTTATTCCACATAATTATGACTCCATGTTGATATGATACCATGTTTATATGTTATTAATTTATATTTTCCATGCCTTTTTATATCAATATTCCATGCCTTCAAACCCATTATCTATAGTATTATTACCATGAATTTTCCATTACTAGGCTTTTATCTCTTCACTTTGCTCATGTTATTATCAAATTATCCAATGATGATGTATGAAAACAATGAATGTTAGTATCTATTTTTGATGACTAAATAAATATATAATATATTTAGCCCCATGTTTTATGTTTTGTGTATCTAGTCTTCCACGAAACTATATATCATGATCCTTGTCTTGTAATATGATGCATTATTATCCATAAAATCATGTAATTTTATATTTAAAATTCTAGGGTTTCTATAGTTTCTAACTGAGGATGGTCTAGTTATTTTAGGAGATTAAGAACATAGCACATTATTAATAACCTTAGATATGGGACTAATTATAAGAAAATATCTATGAATTTTATTATGTATTGAGTAATTGGTTTATTGAAAAAATAGATTCTTTTCAAGATATAAATAGGTATAGGTGGCTCTTGTACAAATGTATCTAGGTGCAAAACCTAAAAACACCAATTTGAGCTAGACTTGAAATGGAACTGGTGCCTAAAAACGGGCCTAGTTTCACACTTGGTTTGACACTACTGGGGAATATGCTTTGGAAAATTCAAGATCTTAGTACAAACCATTATTAGGGGAAAAATGATCCCATAAGAATATAATTTAAGAAACCGATCAAGGATAATCTAGATTTTAACCATGGGAATCACTTGTAAGGATATAATTCTCCCTTTCATATTATCCTTTTATGATCAATGTTTCATTTTTATGTTTAATAGTTAAGTATTCAAGCCCTATAATTGTATGTTCTTCTTCTTAGATATTTATGGGAAATATAATAACACAATCCAAAGATCAATGTCATAGGGAATTTAAATATTGCCCTAATTAAATCCCAAATATGATGGGAGATGGTCCTCAAAACATCATGTCATAACTAGCTCAGTTGGCTCAGGTTATGAATAATAACTTGAATCACATGGAACACCCTCATTTCACAAGGGAAAAAAGTTGTTGTTGAGTCCTTTATGTAGAAAATTCCTACCATGTTTAGTGAATCATATTATCCCCTCATGGAACAATGGATTAACTCCTTTGAAAAGATATTCTATGTCATCTAGTGCATAGAAGAAGAGAATGTTGTACTAGACGTCTATTAATTTTATGGTGAAGTTGATCAATGGTGGACTCTGATAAAAAATATGATGTCCAAAGAGGAAATTAATTCCATTAATTGGGAGGAATTCAAGAGAATATTTTTTTAAAAATATTTTCCCAGAACACTCTATCTGAAGATTGAAAGGGATCTCCTTAGACACAAGAAGAAGGATGATGAGTCCATCGGGGCGTATGATGCAAACTTCACAAGGCATGCAAGATACACCTACATCATTATCAGGAAAACTGAAAGTAAGGTGGATCACTTCATTAGAGGACTAATGTCAAGTAAATGAAAAATTTTGCCGATTTGAGGGATTGATAGTTATGATGAGATTGTCTGTTGTACCCTCAAGGATAAAATTGTGATTGGAATTGTAATTTTCTTATGGACGCCTTGATTAGTAGTGGAAAATGAAGTCTAATATGGGTGGTTTAGAAAAAAATCCATTATGAAAGGATGATGAAACATCCCTTGTGTGAAAATTGGGGGAATAAGCCTCATGGGAACTGTCTAAAGGGAATCCTAAATTGCTTCAAATACGGAAAGATGTGGAATCTAGGAAGGAACTACCAAAGCGATATGAGGAATCCCACTAATGTGTGAGATGAAAGGAGGGTTTAGATAAACAATCAAATAGTGGTGTAGTGTTATAACTGCAAGTATCATGGGAATTATGAGAACAAATTACAAAATACAAGGTTTTTTGAAGGCAATCAATGACAAAATTCAAGGAAATATGGAAGGGATTATGTTATCACTACTACTGAGGTGGATCCAAACAATGACATAGTGAAAGGTGCACAAGTTACACATTCATGAATAGTGAACATACTTTTGATTCTGGATCTACACATTATTTAATATCGTGGAAGTTAAGTAGAACTATTCAAACACCACATGGTGGATAAGTTATCTATGAGAACATATAATAGAGAAGTTATTGCATCCATGGTTCATAACTTCTCTATAATTAACATTTGTGGACTAAAACTCCCAATAATTATCTTTATACAAATTTTAGTGAAGTGTGATGTAATCTTGGGAATGGATTGTATGTATTTATAAAAAGATAACATCAACTATTAGGAAAGGGGGGTCACTCTTCACATCCCGATGAATCCTCTAACTCTATACATGAGTATTGATGAAGATGAATCTAATTTAAAATCATTGTATCAAGTGTGGACATTAATTCTTTATGAGCATGCCTTTCTAGCTCAAATGATTTTGAAAAGGGAGAAAATCATGCTTAGATATATGCCCCTCATAATGGATTACAGTGATGTATTCCTTGAAGAGTTTCATGGAAGCCCTAACAATCAAGTGGTTGATTATCAATTGAAATTATTCCCCCGATCCTTACCTGTATCAAATATAACATAAATAAATTCCAATGTATAACTTAAAGAGATAAATAATTAGTTAAAGGGAATCTAGAGAAGGGTTTTATACGCCCGAGTGCTTCACCATGGGGTTTGGTCGTCCTTTTTATCAAGAATAAGTGTGGTTCAATGTTCCTCTACATTGATTATATTGATTTCAATATAATTAGAATAAATAACAAGTTTTTCTTACCTCATATAGATGACTTGTCCAACCAGAATCACATGGGGATTGTTTTTTCTATAACGTGGAAATTTAGTCGGGATGTCACATATTCAATGTGAAGAAGGAAGGTATTCCCCAGACCTCCATTCAAACGAGGTATAGACATTATGAGTTTATAGGGATTCTATTCAGACTCACTAATTACCATCAATTTTCCTGAATTTAATTAATAGAGTTTTTAGAGATAACCTGGAAAATATTTGGTAGTCTTTATCATTGATATTATGATCTACTATAATATAAAATAGGAACATAAGGAAAATTTGAATATTGTGTTAATCAAATTTTGAAGGGGGAACTATATGCCAAGTATAGTAAATGTGGGCTCTGGATGGAGGATATATCATTCTTGGGGCATGTTTTAATCAATGAAGGGATATTTGTAGACCCTTGCATTACAAAGGAAATTGAAGAGAGGCCCATGAAAACATCTATAACATAGATCCACATAATTGTTGGTCTAGCTAGGTATTATCATCAATTTGGGAAAAACTTTTCATGATTTTGAAACATAATGACCAAGATGACATGTAAGGAAGTACAGTCTTTCTGGACTCAAGAATGTGAAGACTTCTTTAAGGAGTTGTAAAAGAGGATTATCACTTCACCAATACTCACACTCCCAACTAGTGGGGAACTCCTTGTGGGGTACAGTGAGGATTAAAAGAAGGTCATTGGTTGTGTGCCGATGCAAAATGATAATGAGATAGACTATTCTTTAAGGTATCTGAAAATCAATGAGAAAAACTATCCTATGCATGATCTGGAGTTGGTGGTTGTGATCTTTGCATCTACAAAATATGGACATTATTTCTATGGGGAGATGTGTGAGACATATAATGATCAAAAGAGAATCAAATATATTTTCACAAATAAATAAATTAAGATCCAACAGAGAAGTTGTTCAGAGCTCATTAAGAATTTTGACTTCTCAATCCACTACCATCTCGGAAAGGTAAATAAGGTCGAGGATTCTCTATGTAGAAAGTATCATGGATCCTTATCAATGATAAAAATTGAAAAGGATCCAATATTCATTAATTTGAAGAGGATGGACATGAGAATAATTAATGGAGGAACAACATTAATCCTTTTTCAAATGATTGCTCAAACATCCCTCAAGGAGAAAATAATAGATGCTCATTGAAAAGATATGGAAATTTATAAAAGGGTTGAAGCTATTAGATATAGGAAATCCTCTAAATTCATGATTTCTGAAGTTGGAATTTTAATATTGGGGTGAAAATTATGTGAACCATCTGATCAATATATAAAGAAGAAGATTTTGAATGTCCCTCAACCATCAACCATCTGTATTCACCAATGGAGCACAATGATTTATCGAGATCTCTGAGTGAACTTTTTGTCGTAAAATATGAAGAAGAAGATTTCTAAATATATATCAAAGTTCCTGGTAGGTTAGTAAGTGAAGTCACAAAGTAAAAAATTATAGGGGGGTGATGAAATCCATAATATTACCTACGTGAATGTGGTATAACATTACCATAGAAATTGTCATTGGACATCCATGGAAATCTAGAGGAAACAATGCTATAAGGGTAATTGTGGATCGTCTTACAAAGATAGATCACGTTATCAGAATCCGAGAGGAATTCTCATTGGATCAAAAATCATGAATATATATGAATGATGTGGTAAGGATTCATATATTACCTATATTTATTTTATCTGATTGAGATATGAGATTTATCTCAATGTTATAGAAATGTATCCAACATGCATTAGGAACAGATTTGGACTTCAATAATGCCTATCATCCTTAAATTGATTTCCAATATGACCAAACTATTCAGACAATGGAAGAAATGTTGAGATCTTGTTCTATGGAATTTAATAGGGGGAATATCAACTTACACTGGATAAATTCCCCTACAACAATTGTTTCCACACCAAAATCTGAATGGAACTATACAAATCACTTTATCCGAAAAGGTTTACTACACCGGTGTGTTCGGATGAAGTATGTGATAGTAAGCTACAGGGACCTAAAATTGTTGAATAAATGGTGTAGAAGGTAAAAAACATTCAGTAAAACATAATGGAATCCCATGTTGACAAAAGAGTTATGCAAAAAATCTTGGACGAGACCTAGAGTTCAAAGTTTGAGACATGGTATTCTTCCACATATCTCCATGGAAGAAGGTCACGAGGTTTCAAAAGAAAGGAAAGATATGTCCTTGGTACATCATCCCCTCCAATATTCTTGATCGTGTTGTAGCTGTGGCCTATAGAATAACACTTTGCCCTACCATTTATTAATTATATGATGTCTTCCGTGTATCCCTCTTAAAAAATTACATACCATATCATTCACATGTACTCTCTTCATAAGTGGTAGAATAGGAGAATGATATTTCTTATGAGGAGATGCCAGTGAAGATCATGAATCATAGAGATAAAGTTCTATGTAACAAGACAACTCACAAGGTAAATGTATTTTGGTAGATCAATATGTATGAAGAGGCAACAAGGGGACTAGAGGAGGCATTGAAAGAAAAGTAACCTAACATGTTTATGGATTAGAATGTAAAATGAAATTTCAAGGGAAGATATTTATAAGGGGGGAAGAATGTAATGACCCAATTTTTTATCAACGGAAAATCCCAACTTATAATTATGTCTTATAATCAAATTAAAACACACACAATGAACTAATAAGTACTATTTGACCTTTAAACATAATAATTTCACTTTTGTGATTATAATTTCTAAAATGGCACACAGACGATTGCAATCAGTATGATATTTTCATTCCATTGGAACAAACATATTTTTTTGGTGGTTAGTAACCTACTATTATGAATAGTAACCTACACATATGAATATTAATATGAACTATATGAATATTAAATCTTCCAAAATAATAGTCATTTCACCCTTAAATGGGTAAATATAATTTAGGCATTATATAACTTATAATATGACCATAGTAAAAGTATTGGTAGTTTTGTATGTCATAAATAATTATTTACTATTTATTAATTAATTTAAAATGAAATGTATATTCTAAAAATGGTTTCATAAATAAACAATTAAATTTCTCTTTGTATTAATATAATTATATAAGACCATATATAATTTTTGGATGTAATATAAAATCAGTTATAGTTTTAAATATATATTCTAAAGTAAATTAGGATTTTACATAAAAATTATTTTAATAATATTTAGGTAATTATTTTTAAAAAATGTATTTCAATTTTGAATTTTACATGTTTTAAAATTGGTAGGGTGATTTTTTGGTATTTTTCTGAAGTACTTGATCTTTTTATGAATAGTAACATACGATAACTTTCGATAACCACAAAAACATGATTTTGTACATCATTCTTGAGTAATGGATGATGAAAATGGCCCTTTTATAAAATTCACATAACATATTAATTTTCTTTTTCATGAAATCATTTCTATTTATTTTCTGGTGGAAAAATAATAAACAAATGATTAAAATATTGAGAAAACCCTCCTCCCATCCATTATAAAAACCACCCACACACCACTTTTCTCTTCACTCCTCTCAACCCTTGTTACTTATCTAAATTATACTAAAATATATCCCCATGTTCCTCCCCCACTTACAGAAGCCCTTGGTCTCCTCAACAGACCAAATACTCTCCCCTAAAATTTCCCTCAATGAAGATTAACTCAATAGGTAAATTCCTCTTTTCAATTCTTTTACTTTCCTTTCAAGTTCATTTGTTTTCTTTTATAAACATACCTCTTTTAATCCAAATATTATGAAAAATATAGTACCTTATATGGACGGTAATGTTTTTATGATAATATAATATTTTATGATCATCTCCCCTTTACCATTCCTATATTCTAGTAGTAGAAACACCATCCGAGATGTGTTAATTTTCCATATTCAAGGATAATGAGATTTCAATTTACATTAATATATTCAATTATGTTCATGAATAAATTTTTGTGGTTGTGAAAGAGTAAAATTTATTTATTATGTCTCCTCTATGGTTTGAGAATATTTCTGTACATAAGGTTTTGATATATAAAACAAGATGTGTTCGTGTGGTTAAAAAACTGCCAATTTACCCAAAAGGTTATCACTAATGTTTTATATTATGATTGATCTTCACTCTAAGTAACATAATTTAATTTACACCATATATTCCAATGTATGTTCAATAATAAAATATAACTCCAGTTCAAGGAAACCATCCTTATTTTACATGATTATCCATTAATGTATAGAAGTAAACTGACCATGAAACAAATGGACCCGAACAATGAAATTGAACATTATAAAAAATAAAAAATGTTATAAATTAACTCAAAAAGGTTATAATAATTCAACTAAATAAAAAAAATGTTATTTAATTATTAATTATTAAACATAATTTTATTATTCAAGTCATTAATATCACGTGTAGAAAACCATCAGACCTAAGGTAACAGATTCTACCAGAACCTCTATTATTCCTTCAGTTTATTCATACTCTCCTTTTACCCAATTGAAAACCTATATTCTGTATATGTACATCTTCTAATTTCAGTTTATATTTCCAAACTCATGTATCAGTATCCATTCGTCTTTTACTTTTGGGGATATACATGTTTTTATATGATTCCCTCATCAATACTTCCTGATAAATAAACTCACTTTAATGGAACATCCTAGATTCTTATCCAATTTAAAGTGAAATCTACAATCTATTTTAAGAGACATTTGTTTTTATAAAATAATTATTTTTATTATAAAAACATTATTGTTTTATTGATGGTTTTATATAAAATATTACACCATTTTATATTTTACATTCTCTTTCATATTTTCCTTAAAACCAAACTCAAATATTTTAATGTTAAAATTTCTTAAATAATCTTATTACTTGTTTTCACTTATATTTGAAATCATGTACAATGATATATTATTATTTTACCTTATTAATTTCCATGGATGTTTTAATTCCTTTCATTCATGAACAGTTGTATGATATTCCAATTCATTATTCTTTATGACATGATTATAAATCCCATTTATTTTCATGGGATGCCTTATGTTTATGTAGAATTTTTTATGTGGGAAAAAAATTCATGAATATGTTAAGATGTGTTCACCTAGATAGTGCTCTAATACATTGGTTAATGTTGAGCCTCGTGAGACGTTATGTGGAACATTCTTGGCAGTTAGCCTTGACTCGTGCAACCATGTGTAACGACCATAGTGGTTAACCATGACTTGTACTCCTCTAAGTGAAACAATCCTGGAATCATGCTAAAGTCCTGTTTTAGGTTTCTTCCACATTATTATGATTCTATTTTGATATGATACAATGTTTATATGTTATTATTTCACAATTTCTACACCTTTTTATATCATTATGGAATGGCTTCTAATACATGTTTTAAATCATTATTACCATGATTTGCCCGTATTGGGATTTTTTCTCATCCTTTTTATTAGGTTATCCCTAGGTTATCATAGGATGATGTGTGGGAACAATTTAAGATATGATTTCTTTTTTATGACTAAATAAATAAATGTAATATTTTGTAACATGTTTTATGTTTTATGTACCTAGTCTTCCATGACACTAGCTTTCACAATCCTTGTCTTATAATATTATGTTTTGTTATGATTAATGTAATGTAATGTTATGTGTAAAATTATAGGGTTTCTATATCCTCCAAGAGTATTAAAATATTATATGTGTATACACTTACCATCATAGGTATTTTCTTGGCCCAAGATACACCTCTGAATCATGTCCCTTCAGTTGGAATTCCGATAAGGGTAAAGGATCGACTGGGATGTTTAACACCTATTTCCCATAAAAATTAATATAGTAGTCTAAGGTTGATACCATTAGGTCCACATTAATCTAGTATCTTGAATATAATAAAATTTCATTTATGTTCTCCTCATCGAGAACCTTGCAGAATAGAATCCAGAATATGGTGATCCACAGTATGATCTCATCCTTCCTCCATTTGGGAAATAGTGGAACTCAATTCTCCTTCTAGGTGAGTTTCTTCATATTAATATCTATAATATTGTTTACCCCTATATGGTATATATCATATACTATGGAAAGAAACCACATTATGTGTCTCCTAGTTCACCTGAGTTATGTGAGAATCATACTCGGGACCCAGCTCCACATGTTATTTCTCCAAAGGTTAGACATTTTGTTTGTATTGTATTTCTAGTAGTCGCACCACTAGATGCTGATCATACATACCATTTTAATGAGCTAGCTAACACATTTGTGGTCATGAATCCTTTCCATGATCTGATTACACATTAAGAGAATCTGATGGCCTCTCTCATCACCTACCTCATGGCCCCTCAGACACGATATGTGGAAATCCAACATGATTGAAAGATTTATCCATTATGGGTGGATGATATGTCAGAACCCCCAGATTTCGGGAACCCTAACTTCTCCCCCTTTGATGTTATGGTCATCCCACTACAGCATTTGGACCACTTTATTTCAAGGTGTTGACCCAGGCTGGGAACTCCATCATTTCAGGAAGCCACAATGTGATGGAATTTTCTACAGTCATTGGATGGGCCATCATTAATTTGGTACATCAAGTTACCTATCGAGTCTATAGCTGGTTGAAAAGACCTTCACATTTAGCTTTTTTATCATTTCATCTCTCCTATGTTCTAGAAAAGTATTTTTGAACTATTCATGTGAAAATAATGGATATATGAGAGAGTCTCAGACTATGTCTCTTAGTGAAAAGTCGTCACATAATCACTCGAAATCCCACTTTGTCATGAAAAACTACTAACGATGTGTGTGGGGAAGGTGAATACATAATTATTTCCCACCCTCATCACTCAAAATTTACTAGGTGGATTTTGGTATTTTCATGAAAAGGATCTCCAACTAGAGGAGGCCTTGCAGCAAGCTAAACAAGTATGCCCGATGCCTCCCACACCTCATGCATGAAGAGCCACTAGGGCCTAAATTGATGTTGTTTCATAGTTAGTGGACCCTAGGCCCCATGAATTGTTACCTGTAAAAACTATTACATAGAATATAGAAGGACCACAACCTTAGGCCCATCCTCTATCTTAGCATCACCCACCGCAGAATCATCTGTCACAACCCCATCAAGAATTGCCGCCTAGGCGGGGATTCAGGCCTCGTACCATCGTCAGGCCCAGGCTCCCAGAGTCCCTTCACATAAAGGATAAATTGGACCAACTCATTTGATAAGGATCAGGACCCTGGTTATTTTTTAAGTCCCTAGAATAAGGAATCACAAGGTTTCTAGAATGTAGGAAGCCCCTGGAGGATGATCACACTGATCACCTCGACTATTTCCATTGTCACTGATACCTTGGACACACCCTCAAGTGATTCTATGTGTTTCATGAATGGCTTTATTACCATATTGATATTAATTTGGTCAGATTGGGTCTGACCCTAGAACAAGTGGTATGTATCTCATCAGAGAATAGTAGTGACAATGAATGTGAATGAAATTGTGTTTCCAGTTTCAGGTATCAGAAATATGATAATTGATTTTCCCCTAGAATAATCTTGTCTAGACATGGTTTTATACATGAAAATTTGAATTTTCTCAATCATTATAATTTTTTTACACCTCCTCCTCCTACTACTTATGCATTGATGTCTCATCCATCTACATCATCGAAGAGAAGGCACTAATGGAACAAGGGAAAGGAAAGCCCCCCACCGGTGCTGATCCCATCTCTCACACTCAGCGATTTCACACCCCCATTGATGGGAGTCACCACCATAATTCTATATGTATCGAAGGATTACTTATGTTATGGTTAGGAGTATAGAATAGTTAATATCATCCATCTGGTTGACATCTACATTGATCCCAACAATAAGGATCATTTGGATGATCCTCCCAATGTTCTCGGTTGATTCCATAATCCGGAAGTTTGTGGATATGTGCATAGTTGGAATTCATAGGTTAGAACATCCAGAAAACACATTAATGATAGTGGTAATAAAACGATGTCTCAACACAAATATTAACATGCACTGTACTCCCATCATGTCTCATCAGGTTCACTGTCTTTTCTAATCATGCTACTCGACCAGGATGATCTACCATGACCACATTTTGTTCAGCTATATAGAACTATTGAATGTCCTCAGTAATCATATAGTCAGTAAACAGTAATTTTTCATGATTCAACTAGTGAACAATGGTACATCCCCAGCATTAGCAAGATTCCTTCATTTTGACCTGCAATAGTCATCAAGCTTTTGGCTACGAGAAATTTGTACGTGGAAAGAAAGAATAATTTTATTAAGCTTCTTTCAGTCTTTTCCACAATTCTAAATATACTAGAGGACCTCCCCCTATCAGAAGATATGTGTGCAGCCCTAGTATATTCATTGTAAAGACCTATCTTGTTTAAAAAATATGTAGCTGCTATATAGGCTTTCTTTTCTGAGAATGTCTAGAGAGAAGAATGTCATGCCATCATATCTTCCTCAAGATATGATGAAGGATCAACCATGTAGTGGAACATTCATCTACTACAAAACACAAGGCAATTCATTGGTGTGGAAGTCCACAATTTTATTATTGGGAAAGGTTTTGGGATCAATCTGATCCCAACCTAGCCACCCCATAGGCTAGGACTGACTGAATAATATCTGAGTCCCTACAACTTGATGATTTAGGGTTATGACTGGATCGAGCAGAGGCCATGTAGAAGAATCCACCTAAATACCTAGTTTATTTTCTTAGTTTCAATAACTGAATTTACGGTGGTCTCATAGGAAATTTCCTAAAATGCACTGATGGGTAGACTATGACTCTATCTGCATGTGATAGATCCCTCTTCATATCATCAGTTCCTGATGTAGTCCCTTAACAGTCGAGTGGGTGTGATATATGTCGGTGAATCTCCTTTTGGATCTTGTAAAGACTAATATGTAGATGTTAATTGTTACATGAGCAATGAAAATGGGTTTAGACTAATGAGGATGACCACACTACTACTATTGAATATCCATGGATTCACATGGATGATGCTTTCGTCCCCCACAATTCATTGGTAGGAGGCAAAAATTCTAAACTAGGGGAACTGCTCCATCTTCTATGAGATGAGTGGATGAAACATTAATAGGTATAAGGAATGTTATAATGTTACCATGTACACCTATATAATATAGTATTGGGTAATTCCTAAACCATTACCCTTGTTAGGTATAGATGCATTCACCCTATGGCTATAGTAGTGCACCTCGTCTACTTATTTCACTAGGCCGGACTAAGTCATCATAGACCAACCCACCACCACTACATTGAGATCATCAATAATGGGACACTCTATTGAAGTTATTATGGAATTGGATCAATAACTATTGTTTCTATAGTATAAAAATTTCATGAAACTCCTAAAAAATATTCTTCCACCACATTATCTAGCACTAGAGTTCCTCAAGGGTTAGTTAACTCAGAATAATTTAATACTCCCAATGATCATATTACTTTGGATAATGAAGTGGAAAGGGTGGATACTCCTCCAAAATATGAATAGGGTATATCCCTCACCATTGATGAGTTGGTACAACAATATCATGGCAATGAGACAGTCCATATGCGATCACTAATTAGCACAAATATGCCTATATAATAAGAAAAAAAGTATGTGGATTTATTGAAGTAGAATCATGTTACATTTTCTAAGAGTTATGAAAAGATGATAGGGTTAGACCCTTAGGTCATCTTCCATCATCTTGGTCTCTTGGAAAGGCATCGTGGTTTTAAACAACCTCTTAGGATGATTCTCCCTTCCCATGGTGATGTGGTAGAGGCTGGATTGGATAAGATCACAAAAGGAAACATTGATAAGGAATTTTAATACCACATATGGCTAGACAAAATCATTACTACCAATAATAATAACAAGAAGATCTAGGTATGTATTCACAAACAAGATCTGGATCAACAAAGTTCGAAGGAAAATTTTCCTCTTCAATTGAACATGTTATTGATAGATAACACCATTGGGTTCCCGACCATCCCATTCATGTAGGGTTATTCTAGGTATATTCAGAAATATATATCCCTAGAAGATAAGTATTTGAACACCTTCATGGAACCATATGGTACCTTATGATATTAGGTGATGCCCCTTAGTGTGAAGAATGAATGGGACAACTATTAGGGTGCCATGAACGGAATATTCCAACCCGCCCTCGAGAATCAAGTGGATTTTTATTTTGATTATTTTGTTGTCAAATATTTCCTAGGTGAGAGCCATCATAGATATCTTGAGAAACATTTTGTCTTCCTTAACTCCTACCATCTGAAAACGAACACCATGAAATTTGATTTCGGGTGTCCTATGAAATGTTCCATGGTTTTTCTATCAGATATAGAGGCATCGATATTGAACCACATAAAATCAATAATAAAATTTTGATGCTTCCTGTGAGAAACCACCATGAGATTTTAAGAATTCAAGGAAAAATAGAATATATATATATATATTCATTGTCAATATAGATATAAAGTGGGAGAAATTAAAGACTCTTAATGAATGGTTCTATCTACTAGTGGGATTGTAAAGTCCCGTGTTTTTTAATCGGGTTAAATTATGAATGTTTTAAAAAAAATCGATTTATCAACAGTTTATTTATTTTAAACTGAGCTCGGGAATTTTATTCTGAGTGTTTAAACACCTCATGGTGTCGTTTCTAGAATTATGTAACTACCCTATAAATTTAGCGGGTGTACCGATGAGTCTTGGGTGCACCGGATCTAGAAAAATCCACTTTAATGAATCTGCTTGGGCAGCGCATGGTTGCGGTTCAACCTATGAAGTTTAAATTATTTAATAAATAATTATTATTTTTAAATAAATATGATTATATGAGAGATTTGGATTAATTAAAATAATGTTTTAAGAATAATAATAATGAAGTTATTATTACTATTATTGTGGTTGTTAAATTAACTGAATGTTAATGAATTAGATAAATGTTAGTTGAATGTATTGACATTGATTTTGGCTTTATCAAAGAACCGTTTTTTTAAATTAAGTGTTTCAGAATTATTAAAGGACCATTTTTTATTAAATGGAGGAATGTGATAATAATAAAAATTTCATTGTTATTATTATGGAGACATAAATTATTTTGATACATTGAGATTTTAATTGCATGTTAAAGGAGTGTATCATCTAAGAGAATTAAATGTGGCTTTTGAGCTTCTCAAAGAAAATTTTAATTAAATTAGGGGTTATGGGTTAGTGTTTTTATCAAATTAATGATATTTTAATACATCGGGGGTTTGGGTTTTTAAATAAATTAATGTTCGAATAATAATAATATTAATGTTATTATTATTTTTCAGGTTACCTAGTTAAATAAATGTTAAAATAATTTAATGATCAATATGGATTTTTATAATTATTTACAAAACATTTATTATGATAATAATAAATGATGGTAATATAGAATAGGATAATTAATGTGGATTTTAATGGGGAGGTTGGACATAATTAAAATCGGTTTTTATTGTTTCTTTAAATGCAATTTAATTATGGGATTTGTCAAAGTTATGTTTTTAATTGATGTGGTGTAATATTTAGGTGAATTTAATGGCGATGTTGGGTATCTTGATGAAACACTTAATTAAATAAGTAGTTTCGAATTTGATGAAGGTGTGTGGTTATTTAATAGAGTTGTTGGGTTATATCCAAGGTTTGAGTAATAATTATTATATTTTTATTATTATGGTTTTACCAGTGTCATAATTACTGATCATTATGGATATTATTAATATAAATAATAATAGTAATGAATTGGGGAGTTTTGGATGTAATTTAAAAAAATAAATGTTTTAATAATAATAATAATAATGATTTAATTATTATTATTATTATTTTGTTGATTAATTAAATTCAAGGAAAATTGAATTTTATTAATTGTGGGAAAGGAGTTATTTATTTACTAAATTGAATTCAAAGAGATTTTAATTTAATTGAGGAGTAAAGGGGAGTTTGGTCTTCTCAAATGAAACATTTCCTTTAAGAAGGATTAATTGGGGAGTTTTTTTAAATTTGTAGATAAGTGTTTAATGTGTATAATAATAATAATAAAATCAGTTTTATTATTATCTTTTATTATTATTATCGCATTGATGGTATTATTATTATTGGGTTTTAAGATGTTAATAATAATTATTATTAATGTAAATTAATGTAGGGGTTTGAAAAAGAAAATAAAGGGAATCGAATTCCCCTCTTCTTCCTCCCTACACACAAGGTGCAACACGCACGCAGCAGTGCACCCCATGACGTGACCCCTTCCTCCCTCCTTCAAGCTTCCTCCTCGGCATGAGCTCCTTCCTACGGTGTGACCAAGAGGCACACGAACCCCCGAGTGACCCTCCCTGCAGTAGCGCGACACCCGGTAGAGCTCCTGCAGCGCGCAACCTCTGTGGCGCACCACCCCTCTCCCAGACTCCACTTTGCGCGCGGCGATTCCCCTCGGACTCTTCACCAATCATGTCTTCCTTGTCAAGGTGAGTTCATCTTTGTATATCTGGTGATTCACATC
This sequence comes from Viscum album, assembly GCA_963277665.1. Taxonomy (NCBI): domain Eukaryota; kingdom Viridiplantae; phylum Streptophyta; class Magnoliopsida; order Santalales; family Viscaceae; genus Viscum; species Viscum album. The sequence goes on along the minus strand of OY728164.1, from coordinate 1,466,434,953 downwards.
AATCATTTGACTTCTCTATCTCTCCATGTTTTCTCAACTAAAACCCAAAGGTTCAGGTTTAATCCGATCATTGCATTCCTCTATTTTTAGGATATGCGAATGTTGAATCAGGACCCATTGGTCCATAATTTGACATCCTCCACCAAGGGTGAGGTGGATGGTCTCAAATTGTCTTGCCGCCATTGGTTCGGGTTAGTTTCTAAAATTGCGGTTTGGTTTTTCACTTGTTATAGTAAGGCCTATTAAATTTTTTTATGAGTTCCTGGTACCAATTTAGAGGTGTGTTGTTCATTAAAACATTGATTCTGGTTACTGGTTTAATATAAGTAATTTTTTTGATCAATGTAGACAACACGCACAGATATATATATATCTGTGTGTGTGTGTGTGTGTTTTCGCGCACGTGCGATTACGGACTAGTTGTGTATTGGTTGCTGCCAAGTACATTAAAGCACATAAGATTTAAAATGGTTACACCGTGAGGTAGGGTCTCAAATCCTTAACACTTTATTTTAAGAATTATAGCTTCTTAAAATAAATTTTGAATGTATGTTTCCTTGATTATGATATGTCGATGCATGACACATTTGAAGTTATTAAATGATGCTGCCCACGTGAGATAAATGAGGGATTGAACTTGTGTTGTTTTTAAGCATGTTTTGCTTATTTGGATAAAGTGATATGATTAAACAGTTAAATGATTTGAATGGGAAGAATGTATAATAGGGTAATTAATTGTATAATTAATAATCAAGTCATGAGTTGGAATAAAATTTGTGTCTTTTAATGATGATTGGGAATATTGAATATTTGACATATTCAAAAGTAAAAATTGGAAGTTGCTAATAATTAATGGATGGATTAATTATTACATGTTAAATGTTAAATGGTTAATTAATTTATGATTGGTTTAAAAGATAATATTTAATTAATTAATTTTTGAATTAATTAATATGTATGAAATAAATTAAGACTATTAATTGATTATTTTTTACGACTGTTGGCCAAGGGTAATTTTTGATACATGTTAGATTTCCATGCATTAAGTTGTCTTGCATGGAGTTGTTCTATATTATGAGATGATGCGTGAGATGGTTTCTAAATATATGGGATTGTTCAGCATGTTTTTTGATGATTATAACATCCATGTAAATTGTTAACATCCTGGACGAATCACTATTAGAGTGGACGAGTTTAGACTTGTTAACGAATTTGGATAATTAAATGTTGAGTTAATTATTTATTTGGCTTTCTAAGAAAAATTATTTGTTAATTAAGTAATTACTATTGTGATATTGAATGGTTAATTAAGGGTTGAACTTTGACGGTTGATTTATGTTGTCAATTAGTTGTTGAATTAATTAATGGATTGGATTAATTAATTTATGAATTAATTAATTGATGATTTTGGGGAGTTAGACATGGTGATCTACACCAATGATAAATATATATGTATGATTGATAAATGGGTTGTGAGATAAGTACTGAAGCTCCAGATACTCACGGGGTTCTAGACATGGCGTTCTACACCCATCTTTCAAGAAAATATTCTCTTACGGGTCAGGGACTGATGCTCCAAATACCCATGGGTTGTGAGACAAGGACTAATGCTCAAAATACTCATGAGGGTGCTAGAAATGATTTTCTACACCAATTAATCAACATTGGACTGTGGGTCCAATTGTTCATGCATAAAATGAGTTAATGTTTAATGAATGCTATTGAGACATGATGATTTGTCAAATGTTTAGGAGGATGGTTTCCGACTTATTTATGAATTAGGTGAACCACTTTTAGTGGGCGGTCTCATACATAGTATATGAATGGTTGAATTGAATAAATTATGACATGTTATCCAAGCCAAAGCACAAGCTTGGAATTATTCATTACTTTGATTATAAAGATGGTCTTTAGAGACAACTGTGGTGAGTGATTTATACGGGAGATGTTGGGCGTAGGCCGAATCTCAAGACCTTCATAATTTATTAAGATCGGAATAATTAATATCTGATGAATGATTATGTAATGAATATTGATTATGTATGAGGAATGTATAATGCAGGTTCAGAAACTAGTTGAGGGCTGAAGAAGGTTCTTGGGTATATAGTTACATTGAATTGTTTACTTAATTTATGCATGCTTTCAAATGTTATACATTATTTATTAAATGTCTAGTATGGGGTAGACATCGGTGGTCCCAGCGTACTGATAATTATATCTCACACCATACTCGGGCTGCCATTGCACTGGGTACCCAAGTAGATTCTTTTTGGTCGCAGGACTATGCTGTTTTCATTTACTAGGGAGTTAAGAGCACAGCACCGAGCAGAGGCTCATGATGCTCAAGGAGATCACCCATGGGGCTTTGAGTCACTATTAATTTATTTATGCATTGAAATGTAAAGAATGCGGTTGGGTTCACTGGTTTATACTTTTGTATCAATATCATTTCATGCATGCGTCCATTGTATACGTTTTCTTTGGACATTTGTTTTGTACAAGATTTATAAAATATACTTTCCGCTGCATATTCAATTATTATATTGTTTCCTCTATTTATTGCCCTTGTCTATTTTTGAACAATAAAATGAGGGTATAGTCTCCACAATGGCTATCCTTAGACCCTCGCTACTTGTCAGCAGCCTCTAGAGTACGGGGAGGAGTGCTTGAGGTCATGTGGTGACTAGTCTGGCCTCCAGTTTAGTGGTGAGCCGGGTCAGGATGTTACAAAGTGGTATCATAGGATTAGATTTTCTTTCTTTTAATTTTTCTTTCTATTTTGTGGTTGGTAGACAGGAGACTGGGAATGTGTCAGTGCTTGGTTTAATAGTCGTGCTTGGGAATGATCACCTCATGTACAGGAAATGGCTGGGTGGCCAGGGATGGGAATTGATGTTTTTACTATTAGAGGTTACAGTTGATATGATTTCACCTTGAGTGACTGGTGCATTTTCTGCTGTTTATTGATTTTGAGAATTTCGAATAATTATTTTCATAGCCTTATATAGCAATGAAGTTTCATACATGCATTATCTTAGTCATGTATAGATTCACATTTCATGCATATAACATTCCAAGTAGTTTCAATAGTAGGATTCCTTCTAATTTGGATTGTGTTCCTCGGGTGCAATTCCATGTTTCGATCTGCTTTAGCATGCCTCTCTAGATAGATTGTTCTAGTAGTAGATTTAACATTCTTGAGTGATTATATTCCATAATGTTTCAGTTTTTAGCATGTTTTGTGGTTGTTCCATGCATCTGTGTTATAGCATGTTGTTGTGTTACATCATATGCTTACATGTTAAAGATGTTCTTATATGTGAAAGGGGTGATAAAGATAAAATGTTAAATAAATGTTAATTGGGATAAATGGGAGCCAAATTCTAGAAATAAGGTGTATGGGCGCCTGATCAATTGGTATATGGAAACCCATGTGTTTGAACCTTATACAACCATAATATGTTTGAAAATGGTTACAAATGTAAAACTGCCGAGTTTTGATTATAATGAACTCTTGTTGGGTTGCTTTGGAAGAACCCATATTGAATAAATGAGAACTTTGGATGTCACCTTTCTTGTAAAAGGAATTTAGATGAAAAATTGCCCGTTTATATTTGAATAACATTAAATGATGATTAAAGAAGATGTTTGTGATAACATGCCTTTTTTTGTAGGGTTTTGTTTTTAAATACAAGTGACATGTTGTGAATATGTACTTGTGTGTATGCTGAAATTATTTCAAATTTTAAATGGATGAATTAATTAATTAAAATAACTAAAAGAAAAAAGGGGTTTTGAACCTTGTGATTTGATTTTTGCATGACCAAGAGAGAGGGTCAATGTTTATGTTTTGTAAGGGGCTAAACTGTGGTAGGTAGTACGCATATAATGTTCTAGGCTATTAAAGTTAGTTCGTCTCACTACGCAGGAGAACTTCTTGGGACTCGATTGTTTTGGAATGCAGCTAGGTTTATGTTACGGATATTTTGATCAAAGTTTTCCGTGGTGATCATGGTTCTAGGAATGTCACACACAAGCATTAATGTGTTCTAAAAACACACGCTGGTGAGTGGCTAGTCTTTTCTTGAGACGTCAAGGAAAATCCTAAGGTGGGTATTGTTGCATCCTTTTTTTGATAAATGTGTCAGTAGGTGATGTCGAGCATTTTGAACTGAGTTTTCTGGTAATATTTTGACTGATCTTCTTAAATGAACTTGGTAGGTCAGTTGATTTAGTATTGGTTCCCAATGGCATCTCGAGGATGAGAAGTTTTTAAGGTAGGTATATTGTAATGTACCATGTTTTTTGAACCGGGTTAAAATATGAATGTTTTCAAATTTTTATTTTATTTATCAATGGTTTATTTATTTTAAACCGAGCTCTATAATTTTATTATGAGTGCTCAAACACCTAATGGTGTCGTTTCTGGAATTGTATAGTTACCCGATAAATTTTAGCGGGTGTCCCGATGAGTCTCAGGTGCACCGAATCTAGAAAAAATCACTTTAATGGATCTGCATGGGCAGCCCATGGTTTCGGTCCAACCTATGCAGTTTTAATTATTTAAGAAATTATTATTATTATTAGTTACATATGATTATATGAGATATTTGGATTAATTAAAATAAAGTTTTAATAATAATAATAACAAAGTTATTCTGACTATTATTGTGGTTTTTAAATTTATTGAATGTTAAAAGAATAATTAAATGGCAGTTGAAGGTATTGATGTGGATTTTGGGTTTATCAAAGAACCATTTTTTTTTAAATAAAGAGTTTCATAATTATTAAAGAACCATTTTTTACTAAATTGAGGAATGTGATAATAATAATAATGTCATTGTTATTATTATGGAGTCATAAATTATTTTGATACCTTGAGAGTTTAATTGCATGTTAAAGAAGTGTATCATTTATGAGAATTAAATGTGAATTTTGAGCTTCTCAAAGAAACTTTTGTTCAAATGAAGGGTTATGGGTTGGATTTTTTTATCATATTAATGATATTGTAATAAATTGGGGGTTTGGGTTTTTAAATAAATGAATGTTTGAAAAATAATAATAATAATGTTATTTTTCCTTTTGTGGTTACTTAGTTAAATAAATGTCAAAAGAATTTAATGATCAATATGGAGTTTTAAAATTAATTATGATACATTTATTATGAGAATAATAAATAAAGGTTAAAAAAGAATTGGATAATTAATGTGGATTTAAATCGAGAGGTTGGACATAATTAAAATTGTTGTTTTATTGTTTCTTTTAATGCAATTTAATTATGGGGTTCGTCAAAGTTCTGTTTTTATTTAATGGGGTGTAATATTTAGGTGAATTTAATGAGGATGTTGGGTATCTCGATGAAACACTTAATTAAATAAGCAGTTTCAATTTTGATGAAGGAGTGTGGTTATTTAGTAGATTTGTTGGGTTAAATAAAAGGTTTGAGTTATAGTTATTATAATTTTCTTATTATGGTTTTACGAGTGTCATAATTATTGATCATTATGGATATTATTATTATAAATAAAAATAGTAATGAATTGGGGAGTTTTGGTTGTAATTTTAAAAAATGAATGTTTTAATAATAATAATAATTATTATTTAATTATTATTATTATTATTTTGTTGATTAATTAAATTCAAGGAAAAATTAATTTTATTAATTGTGGGAAATGATTTTTTTTACATTGAAGTCAAAGAGATTTTAATATAATTAAGGAGTAAATGGGAGTATTATTTTTTCAAATGAAACATTTCCTTTCCGAAGGATTAATTGGGGAGTTTTTTTACTTTTTATATAAGTGTTCAATATGTATAATAATAATAATAAAATGAGTATTATTATTATCTTTTATGGTTATTATTATCGCATTAATGGTATTATTATTATTGGATTTTATGAGTTTAATAATAACTATTATTAATGGAAATTAATTTATGGGTTTGAAAAAGAAATAAAGGGAATCAAATTCCCCTCTTCTTCCTCCTTACGCACAAGGTGCAACATGCACACACCAGCGCACCCCCTGATGCGACCCCTTCCTCCCTCCTTCAAGCCCCATCCTTGGCATGATCTTTTTCCTGATGTGTGACCAAGTGGTACGCGAACCCCCGAGTGACCCTCCCTGTAGCATTGTGACACCCGGGGAGAGCTCTTGTAGCGAGCGACCTTCGTGGCGAAACCCCCCTCCGGGCCACACATAGAGGCACACCGCCACTCTCTCGAACTCCACTTTGTGCTCGACAATTCTCCTCAAAATCTTCACTAATATTGTCTGCCTCGTCAAGGTGATTTCATCTACATATAACTGGTGATTCTCCTCGATCATTTGACTCCTCTATCTCACCTTGTTTTCTTATCTAAAACCAAAATGATCGGGTTTAATACGATCATTGTGTTCCTATATTTTTAGGATATCTGAATGTTTACTTAGGACCCATTGGTCCATAATACGACATCTGCCACCAAGGGTGATGTGGTTGGTCTCAAATTTTCTTGTTGTCGTTGGTTCAGGTTAGTTTCTAAAATCGCAGTTTGGTTTTTCACCAGTTATATTAAGGCCTATTAAATTTCTTATGAGTTCCTGGTACCAATTTAGAGGTTTTTTGTTCATTAAAACTTTGATTCTGGTTACCTGTTATATATATATAATTTTCATTTATCAATGTAGACAACGTGCACTGATATATATATATATTTATATTTTTATATATTTATTTATTTATTCACATGTGATTACGGACTAGTTGTTGATTGGTTGCTGCCAAGTACATTAAAGCGCTTCGGATTTAAAATGGTGCCACCCTGAGGTAGGGTCTCAAATCCTTAACACTTTATTTTAAGAATTATAGCTTATTTAAATAAAATGTGAATGTAAGTTTCCATGATTATGATATGTCAATGCATGACACATTTGAAGTTATTAAATGATGCTTCCCACGTGAGATAAATTAGGGATGGAACTTTTGTTATTTTTAAGCATGTTTTTCTAATTTGGATAAAGTGATATGATTAAATAGTTAAATGATTTCAATGGGAAGAATTTATAATATGTTAATTAATTGTAGAATTAATTATTAGGTCATGAGTTGGAATAAAATTTGTGGCTTCTAATGATGATTGGGAATATTGAATATTTGACATGTTCGAAAGTATTAATTGAAAACTGGTAATAATTAATGGATGGATTAATTATTACATGTTAAATGTTAAATGGTTAATTAATTTATGATTGGTTTAAGAGATAATATTTAATTAATTAATTTTTGAATTAATTTATTTTTATGTATTAAATTAAGATTGTGAATTGATTGTTTGTTACGACTGTTGGCCAAGGGTACTTTTTGATACATGTAAGATTATTATGCATTAAGTTGTCTTGGATGGAGTTGTTCTATATTATGTGATGATGCCTGATATGGTTGCTAAATATATGTGCTTGTTCAGCATGTTTTGTGATGATTATGACGTGCATGTAAATTGTTAAAGTCAGGGACGAATCACAGTTGGAGTGGACGGGTTCAGAATTGTTAATGAATTTGGATAATTAAATGTTGAGTTATTTATTTATTTGGATTTCTAAGAACAATTAATTTTTATTTAATTATTTACTATTGATATGTTGAATGGTTAATTAAGGGTTGAATTTTGATGGGTGATTTATGTTGTAAATTAGTTTTTGAATTAATTAACGGATTGGATGATTTAATTTATGAATTAATTAATGGATGATTTTGGGGTGTCAGACATGGTGTTCTACACCAACGATAAATATATGTATATGATTGATGAATTGGTTATGAGACAAGAACTGAAGCTTCAAATACTCACGGGGTTCTAGACATGGCGTTCTACACCCATCATGAAAGCAAATATTCTTTTATGGGTCAGGGACTGATGCTCCAAATACCCATGGGTTTTGAGACAAGGACTGATGCTCCAAATACTCAGGAGGGTGCAAGACATGATGTTCTATACCCATTAATTAAGATGGGGTTGTGGGTCCAATTGTTCATGCATGAAATGAGTTAATGGTTAATGAAGGCTATTGGGACATGATGATTTATGAATTGTTTATTAGGAAGGTTTCCGACTTATTTATGAATTGGGTGAACCACCTTTAGTGGGTGGGCTCAGACTTTGTATCTGAATGGTTGAATTGAATGACATATGACGTGTTATCTAAGCCAAAGCACAATCTTGGAATTACTATTTACTTTGATTACATAGATGGTCTTTAGAGACATCTGTGGTGAGTGATTTATACGGGAGATGTTGGGATTAAGTCGAATCTCAAGACCTTCATAATATATTAAGATTGTAATAATTAATAACCGATGAATGATTATGTAATAAATATTTTGTATGTATGAAAAATGTATAATGCAGTTTCAGACACCAGCTGAGGGATGAAGTAGGTACTTGGGTATATAGTTACATTGTACTGTTTACATAATTTATCCATGCTTTCACATGTTATAATTTATTTATTTAATGTTTGGTTTGGGGTAGACACTGGTGGTCCCGACCTACTAATTTTTATATCTCACACCCAACTCGGGCCGCTATTACATAGGGTACCTGAGTAGATTCTATTTCGTTACAGGACTATGCTGTTTGCATTTACTTAGGAGATAGGAGCACAGGACCGAGCGGAGGCTCGGGATGCTCGAGGAGATCGCCCGTGTGGCTTTGAGTCAATATTTATTTATTTATGCTTTGAAATGTAAAGAATGTTGTTTTTTTTAACTATTTTATACTTTTGTATCATTAGCATGTCATGCATGCATCCGTTGTATACTTTGGCGTTGGACATCTGTTTTGTACAAGATTTATAAAATATACTTTCCGCCACATATTCATTTATTATGCATTTTATTCTATTTATTTCCCTTTTCTATTTTTTTACACTAAAATGAGGGTATAGTCTCCCCACTGACTATCCTTAGACCCTCACTGCTAGTAGGTAGCCACTGGCGTACGGGGAGGTGCGCTTGAGGTCATGTGGCGACCGTTCTAGCCTTCGGTTTAGTGGTGATCCATGTTGGGACATTACAGGGATGCAGAGTGCTAGACTACCTTTGAGGATATCATGAAGTATCTTTTTCAATCAAAATTTCTGATGAAACCTTTATCTGGAAATAATCTGGCCTTTTATGTGACAATCTTGGAATGATCCCTCAGATCCCTTCTCACAAAGAAGAATAGTGAAATGACCGATAAAGGATGGTGCTATCTCAGTTTCATTCTCCTCAAAACAGAGTCTAGTTATTCACTTATCGAGAAGATCCACCTCATGCAGGTTTTGATAGTGCAGAAGTTGTGAAATTATTTGAATCATCATGATATATAGATGGATTCTCATGTGAATCTGATAAAGTATATTCTAGACGTCCTTATATTGACAGGCTAGCTAGCTCAGTGGGAAATGATCCTTTAGATGTTCGACATCAGGTTCATACTGCAGAAGGCCATTTAAGTTCATGTGTTGAAAGTCTTTTTGGCCATCGATATAGCCCTATAGAATAGTATGTAGATCTTGATTTTCATGAAAAACCATTGTCTAAGTGGTTGAGGTTATTCCATGATATAATATGAACTTAGATGATCCTTCCCGGAGTCCCAGTAGAAGAAGGATTAATGATCCTCGACTCACTTGAGTAGGCCTTGAAATTTTCTTCATCACACCTACACATGATGTCTTTCCCTATGCATTCTTATTGTCAAAAGGTTGCACCATCAATGAGTATGAGTATCAAGATCTCATCATCTGTCTTTATTTGGATCTCTAAATTGTTATTCCCCACTAGCATGAGAATGGGGACTCAAAAATATCCATAAAGAAGATCAACAGTGACTATGTCGTTAGGAAGCCAGTGCTCGTACCCCTATTATAGTGAACATGCTAGCGGATGGCCTAGTTCCCCTCTTAACTAGAGCTTACTCATGTTCCATGGTCATAGAATGGTCCAACTATTTCCTTGTCTAGTCTAGACGCTTACCTTGTTGAGACTGACCAAGAATATATATTCCTTCATTTATCACATCGAATGGTCATCACCCCTTTCAGTTTAGACATTGATGATAACTAGCTGGTAAACAACCTTACCATATATTCTTCTACATTGGGTCCTCTAGATCCTCTTCCATTGTAGATTAATCCTTTGATCACAATTCCTATCATCGAGTATATCCATAATGGTAATCTCTCAATAGATAGAGCCGAGGGTGAGGGATTTCATTAGTGTGCAGTATATTTAACCCTATAGAGTGGTCTAAGACTTGAACAGGTCATCTAAAAACATGGTATTGATGAAAATATCCTATGTTTCATTCATAGAGATATGATTCCATAGTTCATGTAGGATTTTCTTGTCTGTTCCTATGGTATTCATTAGGTAGGGTTGAAGCTCTATTACACGATTCAAAGTTTGAGATAATTTAATCCCAACATAGCCCAATACTATGTAGAGTTATCTATAATGTTCCATGTATGTCAGATCTATGAAAACATTGTGAATGGACCACCAAATCCACTCCATACCATAGAATATTATGGGACATTCATGATCAAGGGAATCAATATCTTGGGACCACATCTCCCATCAACATCTTGGTAGTGAAAATTTATTCTAATAGAAATATATTTATCATCCATGTGGGAAGAGGCGATCTTGATTTATGAATTAATTTAATGTCCAATGATTGAGTTCATGAGCTAAAACAGCATTCACAAATTCTAATCACCCCTATATATTCTCACCAATAATGGAAACAATTTTTGTGCAGTTGAGCTGATGAAATTGTACTCCATGTACAACATTCGGTCTCACCACACTTCTTATTACCATGAAAAAATGGATAGATCATTGTGTTCAACCATATCCTCTCAAAAATTATATAGAAAATAGAGATCCAAAACAAGAAGAGTTGGTCATACAAGATACCCAATGCACAATGGGATTATCTTACGACAACATGAAATCCCACCTCGGTAACCCTATATTCCCTAGTGTACGAACAGAGGTAGTCCTGCACATCGAGGTCTAGTTTTCATCACTATGTAAAATTATCTTTGACTAGAAGATGTTAGATAAAGTTTCAGAATTCTATCTAGCTAAGTTGGAATCCTTCGACGTGAATAGGCTCTAGGCCATGAACAATATAGTGAGGAACAACAATTGGATATCCAAATCGTTCAAAAATAAATTTCCTCTCCACTACTTCCGTCATGATGACATGGTATTGGACCTGAGGACATTGATGGAACTTAGAAGGAAACTACTGAAGTTGGATCCCAAATGGTAAAGACCCTAAATCGTTCATAAGATTTTCCCTAAAAGTCCATATTCTTTGGTTACCATGGATAACAAGTGATTTACTCCTTCCACTAATGTCAAGTTCCTTAAGGATTACATCTCATAAGAACCATTGTCATCCCACATGACGTAAAACTGCATTGAACTTCCCAATCATCCTACTTGTTGATAAACTGCATAATGTTTCTTATGGTTTGAGCTCTACAACCTTAATATAGGATCCCTTTTATCTAAGAATCACGATGTAAAACATCTCAAGACCATCATCCTAATAACATGACGATAAACTGTACAATGCATCACCCTAACCATGTGACATTAAACTATATGGAATAAAATAACTAAACATGGCTTGATTCCCATCCTTATAGTATACGTAGAAATTCCCAAATAGTTTGTCTTTGTGCCTAGCTTTTAATTATAATTTTCAGCCCCATGGACTGATTTTTGATGAAGTTTATGGTGGAATATTGAGACCTCCCTGGTCCTCAGTCATTTTAGGTTTCATCACGGTACCACAGAACACATTTCAATGTTGACAGCTTCATAAAAAATCATTGAGTTATATAATTGTTAACTAAGATCTATTTCTCCCAAGAAAAATGATGTCAACCTACACCTCCATGTCCCACATGATGTTAAACTATTGAGTCCTACTTACAAGATGTTAAATTGTAAAATATTTATTGTATTCTCTACATGAACATAAATGTACAGATCCCTGTTTTATTACATGATGATAAACTAACTGTTCCAACAAGACATTAAACTATTGCCTCATCCTTGTTACATGATGTTAAGATATCCAACAACCTTCCTCCTAGACGCATGATGATAAACTGTAGAGCACACTGATTTCCTTATTTGAGAGGGGGTCACCTTTGGAATTGATCATTTACCTTTCCACATACAGAATCATGTACATCTTGATTCCCATCCTTATGGAATATATTGGAATGAAGAGTCATTTATTCTTTGTGACTAGCCATATTTTTATCATTTTGGCCACATGGCCTGAGATATCTATTAGGAGTGTGTGGTGTGGTGTGAAACTCTTTGTTCCACATTCATGTTGTGTTTATTTTTCCACATCGAGTGTATCCCCATTTGGATTCAATTCCCTCCAATGTCCTAGCCACATGACAAAAAATTGGTTTGTAAATATTATATATATTTCATGAAGTTAAATTCCACCGAACTCAAGAACTGTTTATGGCATGATTCCCATCCCTAAGGGATCCATATGAATGAAAAACATTTCTCTTTGTGTCTATCCCAGACAGAACAAAAAACTTTTCTTGGGAATATGTGGTATGCAGACATGACTCCTTGTTCATCATTCGCGTCAGTTTCATCATCTGGCCATGATACATCTATTTATTATAAAGGCCTCATCCTTTGGTCTCTGCTCCTTGACCATAATCCTAAATCCCATGTAATGGAATTATGATTTTAAAATATTAACTCCCTAGAAAAAAATTGTGTAACATGCATCCGTGGTCATTCTTCAGGTCGAGCTATAGGATCCACGTCATATTTACTTCTTTGGGATACATTATGCTTTTTGTGTCAGCGTCGTAGGATAATTAAATTCATCATAACCTTAATCCTTACAAAATTATGTGAAATTATTTGGAATCCAAGAACTATGTTTGTATTGATTCCCATATTTACAGGATAGATAGGAATTCCTTTGAATATTTTTTTTAGGTCCAGGCATTGATTTATAATCCCCCTTTAATCACTCCTCATCCTCCTCATTTAAAATTTTTCCATTACCATGTCATGTCCAAGAACTCTCCCTAGGATTCTTCCCTCGAGTAGTTACTGAGATCAATCCAGTTTATGTACCTCATTAATGCACTAATATTCTCCCTGACATAGAACCAGGAGTTTTATATTCTTCATGGAAAATATCTCATTCAACTTTTATGCTTCACACATCCACTTATTTGGGTATCTACTATCATTCACATCTGAAGGGACCCCCTAACATCATTTTCTCATGCCGCATTAGATTACCTACAATCCTAGACTAATGAACCTAAAGACTTTTCATGATATCATTATTTAGGTCATGGGTTTCAAATGTGGTCAACATTTGACCCTCATTTACCTACTACCATTACGGGTCACCGAATATGGATGTTGTGTTTCAGATAAGTTCAGGGGTTATCCTCCATCTTTACACCACCATCATCATGTACCAAATATAAGATTCTATGAATCACATCTCCCCTCACATCTTTATGTCCATGTAGAGCTTCCATTCCATTAGTGTTACCACTCTATGAACCATTGTACGTTGAACATGCATATCATCATCATTGGGACATCCTTAACCCAAATTCCTGATCCCCCTAATGTGTGTTCCCAAATGTCATAATAATCCTTCCACCCCCTGTTTTCTACACCGAGAATGAATCACATAGGCTTAGGGTTATTGGGAGGGGTTGATCTTAAATGGATGAATCTCATCCTATGGTCCAAACACTACTTAATCAATGAGTTTACATCCCTTGAACATGATGTAAAACTAAGAACCAAAGTCCAATATTTTATGAAATCAAAATGAACATACATTTTCCATGAGTAGTATGTGGTGTGGTGTGGATCTCTTTGGTCTTAATTCAAATTGAGTCACTTCATTGTGTCACACTACACATTTTCTCTTTAGAAGCCTCATCTTATAATCTAATCTCTATGACCATAAACTAAGATCCCCAGAATCCCTGTCGCTCGACGATAAAATGACTAATATCCCTCATTCTTTTCAAATGATGTTAAAATATGTATCCCACATATGAGATGTATGGTGATAAATTACATGGTGCTACGATGTGTTCACATATGAATAATTAACCCCTTGGAATTGGCCATATTGAAGTGCATATTCGAGAAATATGTATGGATTGATTCATGCCCTCATGGGATATATAGTGACACCTGGAAATATTTTCCACATGCCCAGCGGCATAATCATAATTTCATCACATTAGCCCCTTGTACTCGGTATCATTTAGGATAGTTCCATATGTTGTGGGCCAATTTATTCCCCATTAACATCAAGTTTCCTTATGTCACTGGAATACACATATCTTATCATTGCACTTTGAACTCTATGACCCTAATCAAATATTTCCCCGTTCCTTATCACATGAAAATAAACTATGTAACAACCATTATATTATCATTTTAAAGAAAATCTTCCCCCATGTTGGAAACAACCATCTTCCATGCCAAATTCCTTAACTGTGTGTGTATTAACTCTCATCCTTATTAGAAAAGTATCGAAGACCATATATATTGTCCTTAGGCCCATCTGTAAAAACATGAACCACTTGAACCTTTCCTGGCCTAGGTTCTCTCATTAGGAATATGTGATATGGATCTCATTGGTAATCATTCACGCCTATTTATGTTCCACACAACACACTCCTTCTTTGGGATGCACATGTCCTTGTCACATGATAATAAAAATACTGACATTTGCATCCTCACTGCATTATGTTAAACTACATGGGTATATCCCAGGTAGCCAACATTAAATAGGGAACCTATGGTCCACAATCTATGACCTTAATTTGAGGAATTTTTGCAAGTCTGACATGAACATCAAACTACTCTCAAAACACTACAGGATCTAGATCATCGAGGACGGTTCTAATCCTACCTATGGATATTTCACACTGCTATATTTGAGTGTATAGTGGCATAATTCCGAGAGTGTGGAAATACTTTCGATCATTCCATCACTCCACTCCCATGCTTCATGTGCCTTTTTATTTGTAACCCTATCATATTTTTCATCTGAAGGGACCCCCTAATATTAGGATGAATATCCATATGGTTTTCCTTCCATCCTGGGCCAACAAAATTGAATATTTTGAATGAATTCTTGAGTTAGGTTCTAGGTTTAGAATATTGTTAGTGTCCAACCACCATTTGTCTGTTCCCATTCTAGGTCACATGATAAGGATGTTGTGTTTTGAATATTGTCAAAAGTTATTCTCCATAAAAATTTTATCCTCATTCTGTTCCAGATGTCGAGTGCATTGATTCAAATTTTCAACCCACTCATGGTATTGTAGATGTAGGACACCCCTGCTGATGTACCTCCATGCATCTATGCAGATCATATAGGAATGATAGTGTGGTTGATTCTTTTACCATAATTTTGTTTCTAGTGTTATGTACCCCCATATGATGGGGAAGCTAAACATCACTCCTTGTTTCCCACTCTGATGATGGATAACGTTGTATTGGGAGTCTTGGTGGGTTTATACCCACATATAGAAGCTTCAACACCATAATGTTGATGTTATATAAACTTAAAATAAGTTTACTTCCAACCAAGTAACATGATGATAAACTTTGATAACCCATCCCACATGACGTTAAACTATTACATCCTTACAACATGATGTTAAAATACACTTGTTGGCCTTTTCATGTGTCATCAAACAACATCATCATCATCTTCGCCACATTTCAAAAAGTAGAAAAAATCGTGGTTTTATCACTTGATGGGAAATCACCCTTAGACCTTGACATACACTATTCCAATTTTAAATACCTATACATCGATTAAATCATGTGGTGACACCTGTACATTTCATCCTGGTCCACCCACTCAAAAAAAGACAAACAAAAAAACAAAAAAATATATAATTCCTCTTCTATCTATGAATGATTAATACCTACACATAGATGATTCTCTTTAAGAACTACAGACGCCTTGATTCCCATACTTCTGGGATACGTAGTGACACCTCAGTTATCCATATCATTTCAAGAAGAAACATTATTTTTCCATTTCATGTCAAACAATAATCATCCTTACCACATGAATTTAAATTGAACAAGGTTCTATAACTATATATGGATTGATTCCCCTCCTCAGGGGATACGTAGTGATACCCAAACACTTTGTATCATGACATACAACATGCTCATTTACCTTTTTAGCCCTTCAGCCCCAATTATACTCCAAAATCAATGAAAATAATCTAGGATCCTTGATGGGAAATGTGGCATGGAAGTACGTCTCCTTGACCTTCATTCATGTTGTGTTTTCCATCACTACATCAGATATGCCACTTTTACATATTTTCCTTGGTATTTTTATGGTGTGTAGGCCTATTTTGCCTCATTCACATCACGTTCATCACCTATGTGCCATGGAGACATTATAGGAAATCATATCATAGTCCATGTAACATGACATTGAACTATTTTCTAGGGTATAGGAAGTATGATCTTAAGAAATGTTAAAGTGAAAAAATAAAAGGTTGTTAAAATATGGGATGTCCTGATATCATTATAGTAAATCATCCCACACTTCTTCCCCACATTCAAGAAATAAAACTACATATATTTCAGGTCTTCATCTACGAGGTCCTCACCCTCAAAAGGGATTTCTACCACAATTTTCACATCTTCAATTGCCACTCGGCATTTGAGATGAATCTCCCTGGGGAGATAGGTATGATCTTTGATTAGACCAATGTGGCTACACAAATGATCTCCGAGCCACAAAAACATATATGAAAGAGTGTTAGAATCCATTAAAACATTCCAACACTCCACTAACACACATTATGTGATCCTAATTTAGATACACATACTCTTTCATGTCAAATGTACCCCCAAATGATCTAGTCCCATGATGCTTCAGCTCAACTTCCATTCCGGTCCAATGCCCTTGAGGGATTTGGATGACATGTTGAGTTGTGTCCCATGTTTTGAATATGGTTAGTAGTTGGGCCTTGTCTGTTTATCTCCATTCTAGGATAGCGATACAAATACTATGTTTACAATATAGTAAGAAATTATCTCTTAATATTATTCAATCGTCTTTGTGATATGAATTCTGGGAATTGGGATTCACACTTTTCATTAACCTTTTTTGATTGATCCAATCACAAATAATATTATCCCATTTGTGCACTAATGCACATCAAGAAAGGATTTTTGGATGGTTTATGTGACCTATTATCTAGTAACATCCTCTATAAGTCAAAATACTATAGGTTTTCAGTCAAAAATAGTAGACCTCGACTATTCGATGATTGGTTAGCACCCTCAAACAATGTGAATGATTATGTGGTCGTCCCTTGTTTCTCACACCGGGTATGAACCATGTGATCGTTGGGATTGATGATTAGTTACATCATAGATTTGATTGAGGTGATGTGATTAAAATAGGATAGAAATATTTTCATGGACACCATTCAATGAATAATAAAAAGTAAGTATGTTTCATAAGTTTGGTAAAAACATGACCCATAGAGATTTCCCCATCAGTGGAACTCTTCGATACATTCAATTTCTGTCACGTATCTTCCTTACTCTCCTACCACTTCTAGATATTCCTATCGATGTCAATAGTTATATAGAAAATCTCATTGTCCCTGATCTTCATTCAGATCCATTTGACCTCAATCTCAGACACTAGGTGGCTCACATGGATTCCAACAACTTATCCACTAGTCTTTCAATGAGTTCTGAATGATTGGTGAAAAATGTGGAATTCTAATTTTTCTACACTTTAGGAACTAGATTTCATAGTTATCCCTATGTAAATTATATATGTTTTTAGATTTATTTTGGCACCAGTTAGTGTCTAGGTGTCGACTACTCTCATGTTTATTTGCTACAAGATTATTCCGGAACATCACATGATGTTAAGGATAATCCACCCCTCCGAAATAGAAACAATTTATCCAATAACACAATGATCTTATTCAGATTATACATTATACCTATGGGGAATTAAGGGAACATTTGATACACTTACATACCCTACAGTGTGTCATCCATATCTCCTCAGCTTTATCTAGATCAAAGTCTTACAACTCCTCTTGGTTTTCTGGTTTGTATTGAAGAATGATAGCCAAAATCTCACCCACTAGATCTTCATCTATTATCCTCACTGAGGTAATGGGATCTTTGAAACATGGGTGACACTAATCAGCCATTTATTCAGCAGCCTCAACCTTTCTTGCTTTAGGAACATCCCATGAAGCGATATCACCCATAACGACAAATTCATTTTCACTTGGTGCCAAAGCTGAATCATATTGAGTGGTCACCTCCTCACAGATAGGTACATCCATCAAGAGATCCACCAAATATGTCCCAAACTTTTTGGTTTTTCTATCCTACATCTTTACGGGCATTGTTTGGAATAGAAACCTTGGTCAGCTAGATTATCAGAAAACAGATGTGGGTCTCTGAAGAATAAATACCTACAAGAGTGATGTGAAAACAGTTCAAGTTATCGAGTCATTGTGGGAACTTCCATAATATGAGAACCCTAATCACCAATTATTTTTATGATTGGAACTAGTGTGGGAATGGTTTGGGGATTTTATGTTGTCATTTTGGTCCTTTTAGTTGGATCACCTGTGACTGTGTCAACTATGATCAGTCGGTTTCCTTACTTAGCCCCAAACACGGGTCCAAGGACACATCCCCACATGTCTATTAACACATTCTAACCCCAACAATGGAAACTCATAGATAATCACCAATGTCTTCCTAGACATGAGAAAAAATAGTTTGTAGATCTAATGTATGTAAAGAGAAACAACGAGGAGATAAATAAGCTGAGACAAACTTCGAGACATTAGACATCTTAATCTTTATAGTCTATGTTCTCTCCAATCTATCATAGAAACTCAGAATCAGTCACAATCCCCTGATATTACTCACATACATGATCTTCATTTGTGGCCTCCTCTTATTATGCCTCAAATTCCCCTTCTTTTTCTTCCTCATCCTCCTCCTCCTTTTTTTCTTCTTTTTCTTCTGCCTCATTGTCACCATAATAATGGGGTGACTACTCTTTTGGGTCATGCACTTGCCTGAGCATTACTTTAATGCAAATATTAATCTCTTCATATTTTACCTTTGGCATGAATATATATCCATGGAATTCAGATAGAAATTTCGTAAATTAAAATCCACCCTTTCGACAACCTTGATAATCCCAATTTCTGACAGCAGTATCCCATCTCGCATCAATCTTTTCCACAAAATTTCAAGATGCATCTACTACCATATTATTTTCCAAGAAAACCAATGAGTGGGGAAGATTTCATCAGTGGTGGGTTAAAACATGTGTTTCAATTTATTCCAAGGGGAATCTATAACTAATCCATGAGGTCACCTTTGGAAAAACCCTCTTAAAAAGGTCAGGGTGCAGCCACACCTTGTGATGTTCCTACCACTAAGGTTTTAGCTCGTTCTTACCAAACCACCTGGCTTTCCCCTAGTCTTGCTTTCCAAGCATCATCTCACCTCATTTATCACCACCCAGACTCTATACTTCACACCTTGATTTTCTAAATGAGCTTTCACATGATGTCTTCTAAATATGCCGCCACCAGGTCATCAGTATATTCCATTGATGTGATGGAATCAACATCATTGGGGGCGGTGTGATTGTTTAAATAAAGATGGAATATATAATCTGGATCCACAAAAAGAAAAGTATACAGGTTAACAACTCCTCTCATACCCCTGTATAAACATTAATTGTCATTCGGTGTAGGCACCCAAACTATTTGGTGAAGCATGATAGAACGTACGGATCACAAAAGATCATTCCATCGACTTGGGCTACTATTGTGCCATCCTTTTACACTCTTTATATATTACTTATACTCCAGTGAAACATGATGCTCAACCACTCTCATGCCATATCAGGTTTGGATTGGGTGTAAATAAAAAATTTCATGATTACCAATCCAATGCTTGATCACATCCTCATTGACCGCTAGTGGCTGGACCCCATCAATGTTCAACAAATGTGGGTTTAGGATATTTACTAGAGGATGGATGGAATTTGGGATGTCATATCGGCCAACGTGAGCTATGATCTAGACATGATCGTTTTGGAATGGTCTGTAAATTCTCATATTGCACTTCCCCTTGAGATGTTCGCTAGAATAATGTATACCCTTGCCAATACAGGCACTTTGATATTAAAGTTGGGGGTTTCCATGATCTTATCCATTACCTGCATCCCCAGACATACCCCCACATTTGTATCCATTAGTAGAGTAGTCACCCTATTAGTAAAGAAGAATGGGAAGTGGGATATTTTATAGGAAGATCATGAATCTCACACACACTGAAGCCCCATGATTGATATTCCCCTACTTCAATAATCACCCAATATGATCTTTCCATGACCCATTGTGATTCATTCCAGAACTACATCCCATAGCCTAGAATCCTCAAACCCAAATCCCTATTATGTAATTGGTTGAACCACAGCTGTTATGAGATTTACATTAGAATGTATTTTCTCTCCAAACTCTCCTTTTTATGATCCAGCAGATGCCATGTATGGATGGATGTATGTGATGTGTTCTCGCATATGCTTTCTATCTAAAGGAACTCATCATACTGAACCCATCTAAATTAATTCTCCCAATGCATTGTATGTCCTCAATACTGATACTGACCTCCCTGTGACAAAGGTGAGAAGATTTTGTTTCTAGAGAGCACTATCCAAACAGCTCAGGAACCAGTACTTGTAGGTTGTAGAAATGAAATTTTGACATCCACAAGGATTTAGATAACCTGATTTTTAAAATATATCCCCCAAATTCCTCACATGTTTTGATCACCCAGTACCACCATGACAATTAATTCATGAAATTCTCTCAATTCTCATGTCTGAGATCTATTGGGAGCTCATTCTCTCATTAGTGATGCTTCTCTAGATGGTGCTCCTGTAGTTTGTGGGAAATTCTATGACCACCAGTTCACTCCCCATGGTTGTCTAGGATTTTAGATTGAGGATTTTGATTTCTCCCTCTCATGTCTCCCATGGGAGGGTTGAATTTTTTTTTGATGTTGTATCGCTGAAGGATATATTCACACGTGGCCCACGACCACAGTGATTCGGTCTTAAATCCCAAGATAACCACATCACCCATAATCCTGAAATTAAATAGTGGGAGACAATCATTGAAGTTGTAATACATTTGAAATACATCATTATTCCTAAAATTTTTTGACTTTATAATAGTACCTTTCTGCCATGAAGAATATGGGGAATCCCAATCATCTCTCCTCTTCATTCAATATGGGCATCCTCTATTTTAGCAGTAGTATATTTATCTTCCATGTTTAGTATGTCCTGAAATCAAGAAGGTAGGTGGAAGAAATAATGATGGTTAGCATAGAAAAATAAACATGTATACACAAGATCGAATGATAAGGACATAAAATATTAAGATGGTAAAAATGTGGAAGGCTATACTTTTTTGTATGAGGGAAAGGAATAATCTTGTTTCTTTCACATTATGTAGAAAATTTATTAACTTGAGAGTGAATATCATTTCATATGGAATTTCAAGGTAATGATCCATGGGACCCAATGCATATTTATATGCATATACTGTTTCCTCTGTATGAATGTAATGCATTTTCTGTAATAACTATAGGTTTTGCACACAACTCAAATATGGTGAGATATTTTAGGCATTTCCCCGAGATCCCAACCATTTGGTCCTCTTTTAGATCATATTATAAGGGGGTATTTTTGGCACCAAATTCATTTTGAGGTACCAGATAGTTTTATTTGGGCTACTTAAAGCCATAATTTGATACGACAGATGATTCTGAGAACCCCAAGGGAGTCACGCGTATGTTTTGGTGCTTGTGTGCAAAACAGAAATCCACATTCATGTAATTTATGTTCTCAATGAGATTTAAAAGAATATAATTCTCCACGGATACTCGAAACCTGACATGGAAATATCATTTTTCTTCTTAGTGCTACACGCAATATAGAAAACCACACATAAATACATTACGCATATAATGCACCATCAACATCTCCTTTCTGTGCCAACCTTATTACATGATATTTTTTGGAATTTAACATATAAAAATATGTGAACTCATCACTTTTCATGTTAAATATTTTGAACCCGGTATCCCTCTCTCTCAAGAATTGAAGATAACTCCTTCCATGACTGTGTTCTATTCCTGGCTTCAAGGTATATCATTATGCATGATAGGTCCCCCATGGGTCTCCCATTGATGGGGGTCGGGCACAAGGTATTCACACTCAATTTTTTTTCTATGGTAGGTGTGTTTAAAATACCCTCCTTGAACACATCTATCACATATTGGAAGTGCGTTCAAAAGATTCATCTTTGCGCACTATATACCCATGTGCCTACATCTTTTTCTCAGACACCTCCATTTTTTGTGAAAACCTCCAACCATGTGTGCACCCATATTCATAGGCTAAATGGGTTGTCTATTCCACAAAACACAATTTTATGCACCTATTGTGTGAAATAGCCACATCTTTCTTTCACCTCTTCCATAAATTCCAATAGGATCGTGTGTAGTAATTTCATAGTCAATCATGCGGTGTCTCATGTTGTTCTGGTCTACCTCAGGCTTCTCTTCATTGTATGCTAATAACTATTGCTTCTTCACATAGATACACTAACATGGAAACCTCGAGTAGCCACTCCTCTACACCATTATATACATGAATTGAGGTTTCCTTCCCTTCCCAAAGTGTGGGAGGAAATTAGTTATGTATGTCCAATGGGTTATAAGAGAGACGATTTTTTGAGATATAAGACGTTAAACTCCCAAGAAACAACATCCTCGTATCATGACATTAAACTGTATCCTCCCATAATGAAACACCCATGATTTTCCCTTCCTCGGTAATTTTTAACACCCGCTTGTCTCTAAGGTAGTGAGATCATCCTTATTGGGAATGAGATCATCCTTGTGTGGAATGACATCTACCCTTAATGGAAGGGAAACCATACAGGTGTAAAACCATATAATATCTACATGAGATAGAACTATTCATCCTCCATACCTCTTCAAGATATGAAGACCAAAGTGGTTATGGGAATATGGGACTCCCAATACTTTCTCCCTATCCCTATTTGATTTTTCACAATGGGATGCTCCTACGAATAAGACCCACACCATCATTTGTCGACATATCTTTCGTGATGCGACCATCTAGCCTACTTCTTCTTCTTGTTTATCACACTGATAATTACTCCAATGGGATTAAAGGATAATAGTGACCATGAAACATTTTTTATTTGCATCCATCTTATAGTGGGTCCCATATTCCACCTTCATGGGAAGCTAACCATGTGTATGACCTAAAAAATGAACATTGTTGGTTTTGATACCTTTCATCTAAAAAAGGTGTGTAGGAAGCCTCCCTGAGGTTCAATCCCAACCAACAGTAAACCATGGTGTGGTCCTCTTATGGGGTGCACCTCTTGGAACTCAGTATCCACCATCATTTATTCGCATCCTGATCATTCCCTCAACCAACTATATCTGGGGAAGATGATGCCCTAACCAGACACTAAATATCTGTATGGTCCTCATATATGACTAAACATGTGTATGGCCCAACAAAAAATACCATTTTGACTGGGCATCTAACCATGAATATGCCCTAATTCCCCCACCATAACTACATGGAAAATGATTCTCAATAAGCTAGGATACGTAGAAAACCTTTTTGAGGTTCAATTATAATACCTTGATCCTCAAATCGATTTCATCCCCTTCGTTCCACCCAATTCATCCAACCCTACATCAACAGAAATAATTCATACTAAGGATTCCACATATCAGTGGTATCACACCATTAAATTGGGTAGCTTCCATGTGTAATCCCTAGTCATATGCTCTATCACCTAACCTTTATTATGGTGGGATCATGTTGTCCATATTGGTCGTCTCAGTGTATAACATAGATTTATCCCATTGAATGTTATTTTGGAACTAGCAAAGAAAACTATTTATAAGTCCCACACAACACACATTCATCCAAATATGATTTCTCCTCCAGTGATTGGTATCTAGAATTTGTTTCCCCACACAATGCCTTGTCGAACTAAATGGGCATTGATCCATGTCTTCTAAGTAGGGTAGAATGGAATATTACTGAGTTTCAATCCCAACCAATGGTAATACATTCTATCCACATCATTCTGCTTCACCTTCTCTAATCCACCTTCTTGGTGTGTGTATCATCCTTAATATTGTGAAACCTTTCTTTTATGGTTAACACCTTTCTTGAGTCTATCCTCATTTGGCATTCGAATCCACACATCTGGTAAACCCTCTATGTTCTCTCTCATTGGGATATGAATTTATAATATGCCTTTATAATTATTATGATCATTATGATTCATATACTATATACGTTAAACTCATGGAATACCACATTATATGAATGGGATGTAGAGGAAACCCTCAGAGACATGGCTCTAGCATAAGATACCAGACAATCAATGTGGGACGCCTCGGGTTTCTACACCGTCTAGAATCCCTCATATGAGGAGGAATATAGGTTTTAGAATGTTTCATCATCTAGAAATGACAAAAAATGACCAATGTGACTACTCTCATGACCGTTGGTTATTAACAACACATAACCCTTTGTAATTTCCTAAAAAATGTGTCGTAAATATCTAGTATCCAAAAAGAGATGGCACCAAGAATGACTTTCATGAATGACGTATTATTCTATAACAGAGTCCTGGACTTGGAAAACAATTCCAAGGAGGAATCCATCTTAAAAGGGAATAAAATCCCATCATTTCATTTTGATCATGTTGTAGACATCTCTGGAGAATTGATCAAATCTACCCCTTATTGGAAAGCATGAATGCAACGTCCCAGTTCCGGGTGACACTCAACTGGTGCCCCAAACCCGGTTCACCACGTGACCTCAAGCGCGTCTCCTCAAAAGACAGAGGCTACAGACTAGCAGTGAGGGCCTAGGTCTGATAGTGGAGAATCTATGCCCTCATTTTTCAAAGTGTGGAGTAGCGGAATACAAAATAAAACATACAGCAAACAGTGGAAGCAGTAAACCATACACAACGGAAATAACCAACAGCAGTGAATATAACCAACAGTATGTAAATGATGAAGCTACATGTCTCAAGTTCTATGAAAATAGCCAAAACATGTTATACATCAATACAGTACAACCAAAAGTAAAGTACATCGAAACAAAGCAAAACAGATAGCAGCGACATCGTGAGCCTAGGCTCGGTCCCATGCCATCCTACTCCTCAGAAACACTCATGTACCTGTATAGGGACTCTTGTCCCTATCTACACCTACAACAACGTAATCTGTTTTGTGCTAAAAAGCATGACCCAAACAGTGTGTGAGAAATAAATTCCCAGTAGGAACCCACCAAAGGCCCGTGCCCAACTGTGTGTAAAGCATGCAACAATAGTGGGAAATAGTAAAATGCAATAAAGTAAGTAGAGCTGAAAATAACCAACATAACAATTAAATTTCCATTTTATTATTCCTTTAATCCATTAAATTTAGTATCATTATGTGATCAACAGCACCAAGACCATAGGCCAACCAGTATCTTTCCCTCAGGCTAATATAGTGAACCACACCCTCAGGCTATACCGAATCCAACCCGCAGGTATTTCTCTAAGGCATAACAGAGATTGCCCTCAGGCGTAGGAAGTGTCACCCTCAGGCATAGAAGTGAAGCCCTCAGGCGCGAAAGGTTTCCCTCAGGTGATATAATGACATCCCTCAGGCTAAAATAGTCACGCACTTAGTCTAATACAATATAGTGCCCACATGCTAATCACAACAATGCCCCCAGGCTAAAAAGGTAACCGGGCCATACCCAACAGGTAAACAAGAAGTAAACAATCAATTCCTCTCAAGGAAATTCTACAATTACTACTTTAAAGGAATACCCTCGGGTATCCTAGCCAAATGGCTAAACAGTAGAACACACCCCCGAGGTGGTTCTAGATCCCTGTAACGATCCCAGCCATCATTTTAATATCATAATTAAATACCTAATCAATTCGAGGTGTTTAATATAGCAATGTCCTCAGCCACACGACACCCCAACATGGGTTCGTGCCACAAAAATGCACAAAGCACATTATAGTTGGAAAACTAAACACCAAGACACCTACCTTATATGCCAACGAACGA
This sequence comes from Viscum album, assembly GCA_963277665.1. Classification (NCBI taxonomy): domain Eukaryota; kingdom Viridiplantae; phylum Streptophyta; class Magnoliopsida; order Santalales; family Viscaceae; genus Viscum; species Viscum album. The sequence goes on along the minus strand of OY728164.1, from coordinate 1,466,408,619 downwards.
TATACACGAATGCCGACTTGAGAAACGCCCAAGAACAGAGTAGATCTCACAAAGAATGAAACCCACTCAAACTTAAATAACATACGTTAGGTGAAGAATTGGTAAGAATCATGCTAGGAGAAGAGAGGTCTTACCCGTGCGGTTCCAACGAGATCGTCCGAGGCGGAAACCGATTCCAGACGAACACCTGGTGGATCTTCAAAGGTCCGACCACCTCTTTTGGCTCCAAAATGGTTCAAATTCCTCCTCTGACAAATGAGGAGGCTAATGCCTGTTTTAAGCCATAAAATCAAAGTACACGGCGTGTACTTCCAAGTACACGGTGTGTACTCCTTTTCATTTAACTGTTCACTTGGTGGCTTTCTGCCATCGTGCCACTGTTTACCTGGCGACAAGAGTACACGACATGTACTCCTGATTACACGGTGTATACTGCCACACGCCCAACTGGCGGTTGCTCCACCGCCTTACTATTTTCGCCTGTCGACTGACTACATGGCGTGTAAAGGACCACTACACGACATTTAGTCATTTTCTACACCCTTTGTCATCGGCAAGGCTACACGCCCTGTGTACTCATCCCAACACGTCTAGAAGTACACGGCGTGTAGTTCCAAAATTTGGGATTTTTCCTCATTTTCAATATTTTATTAAAAACACTTAAGTAAAAGAGAAAAGTAGAAGCCCATATCTCCAAAGAAGAACCAGGTTCTTACAAACATCCCCACCTATAGAAATTCGTCCCCGAATTGACCTTCCAAGGGTGGAGAAGATATAGCTGTGAACAACTCCGGCCACTGAGCATGTACGTCGGCCTCCCACTCCCAGGAATCATCCTGCACTCGGCCATGGTGCCATAGCACCCGTACGAGAGGAACTGACAGGCCCCAGAGAACCATCGTGCCCATGTCAATGATACGGATCATATACTCCTCAAAGGATGCATCTGCCTCCAGTTCAACCTCCTCAGGTTGAAAGACGTCAGACTGGTCTGAATAATAGCGGCGCAACTGAGATACATGGAAGACGTTGTGCATGGTTCGGTACCACTGCGGTAACCTCAACCGATAAGCAACCAGCCCGACCCTTTCCAGAATCTCAAATGGCCCCAAATACCGCGGTGAAAGTATACCCTATCTCATGATCCTCTTTTGTCGCAGCCTCGGCGAACCACGTAGAAAAACCTGATTCCCAACCACGAACTCCAAAGGTCGTCTGCGGCGATCAGCAGATGAATTCTTACGGGACTATGCAGTAGCCATCCGCTTCTGAATCAACTGAACCTACTCAGATGTCTCCTGTACGAGACGTGGTCCCAAGAAAGGTGCCTCACCTGCCTCTAACCAGCACAAAGGTGATCGGCACGAGCTACCGTATAAAGCCTCATATGGTTCCATCTCAATAGTCTCCTAAAATCTATTGTTATAGGAAAACTCGACTAAGGGTATATGATTCTCCCAAGAGCCCCAAAGTCTAGGACACATTCACGCATCATGTCCTCTAGCACCTGTATCATACGCTCTGACTGGACATCGGTCTGAGGGTGGTATGTTGTGCTCAGAAGCACCTGTGTACGCATCACCCACTAAAAAATCTTCCAGAAATGAGATGTAAAGCAGGTGTCCCTATCAGAAATGATAGAATGAGGGACCCCATGAAGATGCATGATCTCTCGGATATACAACCTTCTGATCTCGTCAACACCGAAGGTCTCCTTGATCAGCAAGAAGTGTGCCACCTTCGTGAGTCTGTCCACAACGACCCATACGACATCATTGCCATGAGGTGACCTCAGTAAACCAGTCACAAAATCCCTCGTGACATCATCCAATTTCCACTCCGGAATGGGTAACTGTTGTAATAGCCCAGCTGGTCTCTGATGCTCTGCCTTCACCTACTGACAGGTGGAACACCTCTTAACAAAACCAGCTACATCTTTTTTTATACCCGGACACCAGTGCTGACATCTCAAGTCGCAGTACATTTTGGAACCCCCTTCATGAACTGCCAAGCTGAAGCATGAAACTCTCCCATTATCTCCTCGCGTATATCCCCTGGAACCCATACTAGTCCATGGAAACACAAAACCTCATCATCTCTTATCGTCCAATCAGGAGGAGGGTCCTCACTTGCCACTGACTCCCATAGAACTAGGCCTTCTGAATCAGATAGTTGTCTCATCCTCACTCTGTCTAGGAGGGTAGAAGTCATAGCTAAAGATGACAGATAAGTCTTCCCCTGACTGTCATGCACATCCAGATGCATCTCAGTGAACAAGGCTATGAGCTCCCACTCACCACTGGCCACCTGCATTGTCTGTATTTGAGTCTTCCTGCTCAGTGAATCAGCTACTGAATTAACTTTACCAGGTGTATAGGCAAGCTCAAAATCTATGTACTGTAGGTATTAAACCCACCTCCCCTGCCTCAGATTCAAGTCACACTGAGTAAAGATATACTTGAGGCTTTTGTGGTCGGTGAAAACCACAAAATGCTCCCCCAATAGATAATGTTTCCGATAGCGCAACGAATGTACAACTACAGCTAACTCGATATCATGCGTTGGGTAATTCCTCTCATGTGGCCTCAACTGCAGAGATGCGTACGCCACAACTCGGTCACCCTGCATCAGCACTGCTCCCAGCCCAATACCTGATGCCTCACAGTAAATTGTATAGCTCTTCCCCTTGATATGGGAGTATTAGGATCGGTGTTGATGTCATCCTTCCCTTCAGGTCCTGACAAGCTACCTCGCAAGCTTCCAACCAATCAAACATCACACCCTTCATAGTCAAGCCTGTCAACATCACTACTAAGCTGGAGAAGTTGTGTATAAAACATTTATAGTAACCAGCAAACCCTAAGAAACTCTATATCTCAAACACATTCTTAGGCTACTCCTAGGAAACTACTGCTCTCACCTTCTCTAGGTCTACTGAAACTCCTACCTCTGAGATGATATAACCCAGGAAGTGAATATGGTCCATCCAAAAGTGGAAATTTGATAGCATAGCATATATCTGTTGCTCCCTCAGTGTACTCAATACAATCTCAAGATGGGTGGCAAGGTCGTGTCGAGTGTGAGAGTACACCAAGATGTTTTCCACAAATACTACCACAAAGGAATCAAGATACGGATGGAACACACAATTCATCAGAGACATGAAAGTTGCTGGCGCGTTCGTGAGTCCGAACGGCATAACCGTATACTCATATAGACTATACCTACTCTTGAAAGCTGTGAGAGGTATATCAGATTATCTCACGCGCAGCTGATGATATCCTGATCTCAGGTCAATCTTCGAGAACACTCGTGCTCCACAATGATGATAAAAAATATCATCAATCCTCGATAAGGGATATCAGTTCTTAACCGTCAATTGGTTCAGCTTCCGATAATCCACGCAAAGTCTGAGGGTAGCTTCCGCCTTTTTCGCAAAAAAGGATCGATGATCCCCAATGAGAAGTACTGGGTTGGATAATTCCCTTTTCCTATAACTCCTCTAACTACCTCTTGAGCTCCTAAAACATAGGTGTGGCCATCTTATATAGATGAATGGACACCGATACTTCTCCTGGAACAAGATCAATATGGAAATTTACCTCTCGCTCTAGCGGAAGACCTGAAAAGTCATCCTAGAAGACATCCCTGAAACAATCAACCACTGGAGGGAAATCCGCCTGACAAGTCCCCTGGTCATCTAGATATAAGCTCGCAATCTGGTTTGTGACTCCACCTCACCCATGTTGCTCTGGTCCAGCTTGACTCACCTGATCATCCCATTCTCCCTTGTATAGAAACTCTCCGCCCTCTAGTGACGTGAAATGCACCCTATGACGATAGCAGTCTAGAAAGGCTTGAAAGGGAACCAACCAATTCGTCCTGAGAATGACATCATACCTTGTCATCTATAGGACATAGAGGTCCCAAAGGAAGTGACACCCACCAACCTCAAGGGGGAACTCCTTGCACTGATGCACAATAGCCGCTCTAGTTCTCAACGTAGTGTCTACCATCATAATATCAGAATAAGGTGAAACATAGAGCCCAAGGATCTCCACAATAGGTACAGATATGAAACTATGTAAAGCACCCGTATTGAAAAGTACTGAAGATAAGACAAAAGCTGCTAAAATAGTACCTATGACTGTAGAAGGTCTGGGATCCTACTCTTGCTGGGTATGTTGCACTGCATATGCCTACCCAGTGCCGCGACCCTGCGACACAGCCTGGGAACCATGAGCTGTCTCACCCTGCTGCCTTTAAGATCCCGGTGTTTGGCTACCACGGCCACGACCACCATCTCTACATGCATGCCCTGACGTATTCTAGTTCCCTGACTAGAAAGAAGCCATTGGTCCTTCCCCCGCACGCGGAGTCTGCACAGAACCTCTCTCAATATCCACTAGTGGATACGCCCTGTAGAAGAGTGGTAGATGACCCATCTTGCCGCAAGTTCGGCACTCCACTGGGTCTCATGGACACTGCGGTATCTTGTGCCCCTCTCTGCTACACTGGTAGCACCTGATCGGGAAACCTGAAGAGATTTCCTGGCTGGTACTACAACCCTGATAGAATTCCATATGTCTCTTCCTCTAGCAAGTAGAAAAAGTACTAGTAACTGGTGCTGAGCCACCTTGTCCCACACCACCAGATTCTCGAAGGTTCCTCTTTGTGATCAACGCCTGATTCACAATAGCCTGTATAATAGGCAACCTGGAGACATTCACCAGCGCGTGGATGTCATATTAAAGACCATCCTCAAAACTTCTAGCTCTCAGCGTCTCATCACCCACCAGCATGGGTGCAAAGCACTAAAGCTCCGTAAAACGAGAAGAATAGTCCATAACTGACATATTTCTCTGCTAAAGATTCATGAACTCTCCAACTCTATCTGCCTTCAGCATATCAGGAAAAAAGAAGTAATAGAAAACTTCCCAAAAATCATCCCACGCCATGTCCCTTTGATGATCGGACTGGGTGGTAACATCCCATCACCTCTTGGCGGAATCATGCAGCATGTATGTCGCGAGCTTGACCCTCCGCCCTGGAGGCGTCTCAAGATGCTCTAAAATAGTCTGAATCGACACCAGCCAAGACTCTATAGCCTGTGGTCCTCCATCCCCTGAGAACGTAGGCGGATGCTACAGCTGGAAGATACGTGTCAGCTCGGCCATGGATGTGGCAGCATGCGGTGCTCTCTGAATGGTCTGCATGAACCGCAATAATCCTTCAAGGAACTGCACCTCTGTGCCTGTGTCCGGTATAGCAGCTGGTACCGCATCTGGCTCTACTAGAGTATCAACTAGTAGCCCGTGGCCCACCATCTCTAGAGTAAAGTCGTCGCCGCTCTCCTGGCGAACAACGCGCGGTTTTCTAGGTAGCATGACACTATAAGGTCAAAAGCACGCCTTAGATTCAAGACTATTAAGGCTGAAACGAAGAAACCACAAAAGGGAACAAGAGGAATAAGGCATCTCAAAATTTTCAAAACAAGACTACATGGTGTGTACACTGACTACACAACGTGTACTTGACTTCCCTTCCCCTGCCCGGGTCCTTCTGCATGGCTAAGCCACACGGCTCCCGTTAAACAAAACTACACGACATCTAATTAATATACATGGTGTGTATGGTGTTCTTTTCCAACTGACCGTGTCACTTGTGTCACGGCCGACTACTTGGCTGGAAACTACACGGTGTGTTACACCCGCACACGGCGTGTACATCACCCCGTTTCCCCAGCCACCCGGCTAAGTCCACATGGTCTGTCATCGGACAAGACTACACGTCGTGCCCCCAAAGGTACACGACGTGTCCAAGGAACAGTGGCATCGACCCATATTGTTAGTTACACGGCCGAGTCCCCAGGTCACACTACACGGCGTGTTCTTTATTAACACGGCATGTTCTATGCAGTAGTTCACCGACCCGTGTTGTTAGTTACACGGCCGGACTCCAGGTCAAAACTACACGGTGTGTATATCTGGTACACGACGTGTTTTACCCTAGCCCCTCCCTACCCTGTGTCGCCACCCACACGGTTTGTGACACGGGAAGAGACTACACGGCGTGTACTAAGAGTACAGGGCGTGTTCTTAAAAAGTTAATTTTTTTCTTCCTGAACAGAAGGCCATACACGACGTGTGCAAAAATACTACACGGCGTGTATAATGGGTTTCCAGATAGTATGCCTCCGAAACTTCCCCATAACCCAAAATCAACCAAAAAAAAACTTAAGTGTCATATTCCGACCCGTGAGGGCCCATACTCCCCACGAATCAATGTTTGACATCTTATCTGTGCTATAACTAATAAACAGGCAATGATCCACCAAATTCCGGTCAATGGGGGCCCATACACCCCAAAAAACCAAAGTTTGGTGTCCATTATATGAACAGATCACACAAATATAACCCTACCAAATAGAAGGTATTTTATCAGTGCAGCTATCACAACAACATGATTTTCTAGCACAATAACTATCACACCAACATGCAATTTTCTAATGATCCTACATGGAATGGAAACTATGCATGGCATGAGATTCTAGCATGTGCCTAAATGATGCATGAGATGGCATACCCTCATCTCATCGGGTTGCAACTAAATTGAACCCATAGATAAAATATAAACAACACAATACAAGTGTGTCACCCAAAGGTGAAAACATATCAACTATAAAATTTTCAAAATTCGAAGAATTGAAAAATACGGGGTAGACTGGATTTCCCCTATACGCGGGTTAGCTATGCCGGGGCACAACTTATTACCAACTATCGGTCCATCCTAACCCTGACTATGGCTCCAAATAGTAAGTCAAAGAAAAAAAACCCCTCTGATACAACATTGTAACGTCCCGGTTCCAAGTGTCACTCAAGGGGTGCCCAGAACCCAATTCTCCACATGACCTCAAGTGCATCTCCCCAAATGCCAGAGGCTGCCGACTAGCAGCAAGGGACCAGGTCTAATAGTGGGGAAACTATGCCCTCATTTGTCAAAGTGAACCGCAGCGGAATACAAAATAAAACATAAAACAAACAGCAGAAGCAGTAAACCATACACAACTGAAATAACCAATAGCAGTGAATATAACCAACAATATGTAAATGATGATTCTACATGTCTCATGTTCTAAGAAAACAGCCAGAACATGTTATACATCAATACAGTACAACCAAAAGAGGAGTATAGCAAAACAAAGAAAAACAGCTGACAGCGGCATCACGAGTCTGGGCTCGATCCCATGCCCTCCAACTCCTTAGCAACTGTCATGTACCTGTATAGGGACTCTTTCCCCTATCTACACCTTCAGCAACGTAATCTGTTTTGGCAGAAAAGCGTGACCCAAATAGGGTGTGAGAAATAAATATCCAGTAGGCACCCACCAAAGGCTCGTGCCCAACTGTGTGTAAAGCATGCAACAATAGTGTGCAAAAGTAAATATAATAAAGTAAGAAGTACTGAAAAGTAACTAACATAACAAATAAATTTCCATTTTATTATTCCTTTAATCCATTATATATAATATCGTTCTGTGCTCAAAAGCACCAATCCCTCTGTCCAACTGGTATCTTACCCTCAGGCTAATATTGTGAACCACGCCCTCAGGCTATATAGAATGCAACACGCAGGTATTGCCCCCAAGAGTTACAGAAATTTCCCTCAAGCATAGGAAGTGTCTCTCTTAGGCATAGAAGTCAAGCCCTCAGGCACGAATGGTTTCCCTCAGGTGAAATAACGATAGCCCTCAGGCTAAAACAGTCATGCCCTCAGGCTATTACAGTACAGTGCCCACAAGCTAATCACAGTAACTCCCTCAGGCTAAACAGGTAATCGGGCCATGCCCAACAGGTAAACAAGAAGTAAACAAGCAATTCATCTCAAGGAAATTCTACAATTACTACTTTAAAGGCATACCCTCAAGTATCCTGGCCAAACAGCTAAATAGTGGAACACACCCCCAGTGTGGTTCCGGATCCAAGCAACGATCCCAAATAGCATTTTAATATCATAATTAAATACCTAATCAATTATAGGTGTTTAATATAGCAACGACCTCAGCCACATGACACCCCAACATGGGTTTGTGGCACCAAAACACACAAAACACACGACTGTTGGAAAACTAAACATCAAACCACCTACCTTATATGCCAATGAACGATATACCCGAATGCCGACTCAAAAAACACCCAAGAACTACATAGATCTGACAAAGAACGAAACCCAATCAAACGTAAATAACATATATTAGGTGAAGAATTGGTAAGCATCACTGTAAGAGAAGAGATGGCTTACCCGTGCAGTTCCAACGAGATCGTTCAAGGCGGAAACCGATTCCAGACGAACACCCGGTGGATCTTCAAAGGTCCGGCCTCCTCCTTTGGCTCCAAAATGGCTCAAATTCCTCCTATTTTAAATGAGGAGGCTACTGCCAGCTTTATGCGGAAAAAACCGTACACAAAATGTACTTCCAAGTACACGACGTGTCTCCTTTTCATTTAACTGTTCACCTGGTTACTTTCTGCCAGCACGACACTGTTCACCTGCTGACACGAGTACACTGCATGTACTCCTAAGTACAGGGCATGTACTGCCGCCCAACTGTAGGCTGCTCCACCACCTTACTATTGTGGCCTTCTGACTGAATACACGACATGTAAAGAACCACTACACGATGTGTAGTCAGTTCCTACACCCTTTGTCGCTGGCAAGGCTACACGCCCTGCGTACTCATCCCACAAAGGCCAGAAGTACATGGCGTGTATTTCCAAAATTTGGGATTTCTTCTCATTTTCCATATTTTATTAAAAACACTTAAGGAAAAGAGAAAAGAAGAAGCCTGTACCTCCAAAGAAGAACCGGGTTCTTAGAATGAATATGTGGAAACAATCGGTGCGTCACCACAACCATGCACACCCTAGAGGAAAGCCTTCGATACAATTAAAATAACATAATAACATAGATTTGTATTGAATATAACAATTTTACTATATCATCATGGGTTAATAATAATTTAATTATGTTGAGAATGAAATAATATAACACACTTGCTTAAATACGTTACCTATTATTTACACATCTTTTTTTTTGTTTCACTTTATGTAAAATTGGGTGATATTTTTGAAAAAAATAATGATTCATGGATTTGATGAGGGAAGTGGATGATTTCTATAGTTAGTAAATTGAAATTCTAGAGAGTTTTTTATGTGTGGAGAGGATATGGTGATGTGATGCCTTTTAGCAGTAAGATTAGTGGCATACTTATAATATTTGAAAAGAACAATTTAACCCAAGATTATTCATCTTAAAAAAACTCATAAAAATGATAAAGACTATAACCTATTATATATTAAAAAATATGGCCATAAATTGTATTTTGGACTTATAATGGGAAATTTTCAACCTTTATCTTTTTAGTTTATCTCCATAGAAAACATATTTTACCTTAACCTGGATGAATAATTTTTACAACATTTACTATTAATTATGGTCATAAATTATTTTGAATTTTTTAGATAATATAAATTATGATGAATAAAAAAAATGAAATCTATTACTTTAAATTTCATTTAAAAAAATGGACAAATTTAAATTAAAACTAATCCCACAGATTTCATAAGAAAGCATGTTTTGAAATGAAAAATGTTCAAAAGCATAATAAGATTTTATTTAATAATTAATATTTAAAAAGATTCTAATAAAATCAATTTTATTATTAAATGATTAATTAAACTAATTAGTCATTCAAAATTAGTATAATTTTTTTTATGTTTTTAAAAGATTCACAAGAAATAAAATTTTATAATAAAAACCAATAATTTTAATAAATTATGAAAAACTAATATTCTCAGAAAATTATCCGAAAGTAAACTATATAATAATTTTTATATTATAAATCCATAATTTAAAAATAATTAAAATATATTTTCAAAAAACATTCGAAATCATTTTTATTATATGTGTTGAAAAGGTGATAAAACTTATTGTTAGAAAAATGTAGTCTTTAATCCTAATATATGATGTATTCTTATCATTTGACTATAAATCACATTAGATTAATGTTAAAAATTTTATGGAATATAATATATATATTTCATTAAAATAATACAACAAAACTGTATTTATATCCTTTTGAGGAAAAATGTTTTTTTTTCTTAAAAATCAATTTTTGGATAATGATTTCCTTTATTTTCAAATAGTTTATCATTTATAATTAATTGGTAACCAAATATTGTATTATATAATATTTAATATCATATATTTTCATAATTTAACAAATCTTATTCATAACTTTTATTTCAATGGATCGGTGACAACAATCACATTAAATAATTGTATTTTAATAGTATGTCACGTTGGTTTTATCTCTATGTTACATGTAATGCAAAATATCAAAAAATTAAATGTCCTTTAAAAATAATATCTTACAAAATAACAGAGTGTTATAGGAAAAGAGATGAATAATAGTTTTAAAATAATAAATATAATATTTTAGTATATTTATGATACCATGTTAATAATTTTAAGAAGATTAGAACCCATATAGAGGAAGTAGATGAAGAAATTAACTTGATGGAATTAATAAAGATGATTAAAAGATATTTAGAAGAATTTTATTAGATATCATATAATGGAAAAAAGTATTTTTCTTTTTGGACAAAAAACATCTAGAACATATATAAGTATTTTTAGAAGAGAAATATTTATGGTTTGTTTGAGTTTGGATTCTCAAATTTGGGTAAACAAAAGAGTAATGGGGTTTCATTTTATAAGTGAGGGGAGGGGTATTCATAGAATTCCCAAAAGTATTAAATTTATATTAAATATTTTTCATTTATATATGGAATAAATTTGATATAACTTTTATAGAATTTTAGAATTAGTCTAAATTAACCCATAAAATTAGAATTGGTAATGATTTTGTTATGTTTTAAACATTTTATTTTAGTTTCAACACACCATTAACACTTTTTACAATTACCATAATATTATTTTTTTCATCCATTTTATGGTTAGGAATGTTTCCATATATGGAAAACCAACCCACAAATATATGTTTTATGATATTTTAAACCATATCTCATTATCAAGGCCAATGATCAGTATTTTATTAAATTTAAATCATTTTAATTTTATTTATTAAAGATTAAATATCATTAATGTTTTTACACCATTCATAAAATTTCACATTAAATACACTAAAAAATATCTATTACAAATATAATCCTATATAAAATATCTTACACTTCATATGTATTTACAAAAATTAATTAAAACTAAAATTCAATCAATTTTATTTACTGTACATATTTTTAATAGCATTTATTCTATTTTCAATTAATTATATATTTAAAATATCAATTTTCTATAAAAGAATTATAGACAATTATTCAATAACTAAAAATTTAAATTAAATTTCATTTATAAAAAATAAATACATATTTAAAATTAAAATTTATGGATTAATATATGTTCTTTTTATCCATATCATTAGATATTACATATATTAAAATTAATTGAATGTTATTTTTGATTTAATCATTTAACAATATATTATAAATGTAAAAATTGATGAAAAATGGAAATATGTCAAATTTTATATGTTTTGATGATTATAGATTAAATGTACTATAAAATAAAATAAATTTTACTATTATATTTATTATAAAGTCCTTATCACGTTATTTTTAACTATGATTCTCAGATTTACCTTTTCATGATTGATAAATTCTTCCACTATTACTATTAGTAATGGAAAAAAATACCGAGAGATATTTAATAAATTTGACCATCATGATTACAAATATGGAATCCATATTATCAATATAAATTTATTTTATTTTACATTGTTAATTTATAAATGAACCCACTGAATGCGATAAAATTTGTTGTATAGAAAAATTCATTTTCATGACCAAAATGAACATATATTAAAATCAGATATAATATTGATTTATAAATTTTAATGAATTTATATATAAAGAAAGGTGACTTTTGTTAATTTTGTTATTAATTCAAAAAATTATGGGAATTTTTTTCAATTAAAATAAATAATAGTTTTATAAGAATCAATATTTTTCACTATTAACTGAAATATTAAATTTTTTAGAAAAATACCAAAAATTTCACCCTATGTAATATTGATATAATCAATGAAAAAATGATATTAATTTCAAATAAGATTTCTTAATTAGTATTACCTATTCATTTAAACATATTTTTGCGTCCAAAATAAGAATTAAAATATATTTATTGAAAGTGATATATATAATTAAATCTCATGTTTTTAGAAATAATAAATTATATGTAGTATAATTATGGATTTACAAGTATGTATACTATTTGGGTAATAATTTATAACAAATTTAAATATTTTATAAATGATTTTAATACTCTGACAAAACAAGTTGGGCTTTATTAAATTGTTTTTTGACTCACTTTTATTTATGTTAGAAATATATTATATTCACCACTAGATAATTTTTTGTGGTAAAGGTAATTCTCATGAATTTATTTTAGTACTAATTTATTAAGTATTATGTTTATTTAAAAATAAATATACGTTTATTTCAATCATAATTTTTTGATTTGTAAATTACTAAAGTGATAAGATATTTATTATATGGTCTCATTTCTTATTCTAATTCACTATATAAATTTATATTATGCAAAATTATATGATACTATCCATTAAAAACAATATTTTCTTTGCATTGGGCAATTAATAATATTTTTAGTTAGTATTACCACTTCCCCCTCTTTGGTATTTAAAATGATCAGTAAAATATTTTCAAGAAAACCCAAATATATTTCTTCTTTGGTCCAGAATCTTTTTCTTCCATGGCCATATTAGAAAATTTATTTTAATGAAGGAATTCAGTAGTCTATATTTATTTATTAAAATAATTTTGTACAAAATTTTATATTATTACAAAAATTTATATAAGTAATAATTTTATAATTATCTAAAGAATAAAACCTTTACAAATAGTGTGAACAAAATCTTGGTTTCAATTTATACCGTAAGAAAGAATTTCCATGAAGTGATGAATACTCTCTACATTCAAGAATCATTTACATGTTCTCAGGGTTAATTTACAAGGAATGTTTTTTAAATATTTCATAAATTTATACATTTAAAAGAATATATTCAAAAATGAAATGATTATTTTCCATAAGAAATATTGTCGGGGGGATTTTAATGGGGTTTTTATTTAAGGGAACATCCTTTGTTTCTACAAATGGATCCCTAGGGACACAATTCAATTATAAAATACATATTATTTATCTGGATGATTATTTTTAAGAAAATGATATTTTGATGAATGCCATTTTCTTTACCACTGGTCATGTTATGATGAAATGATAAATAATTTCATGACCTTTTTTCCTTAAAATGAATGGAATATAAATTTGTTGAGATTGGTTATATTATAACTCTTAAATTAAATGTTTAATGTGATATAGATTTCTCATAAGATAATGATCATATGAGAGGACATGACTGTGAATAGCTATTTTCATGTTTAGTTTTGTATGTACCATTGCTTATAACACATCAAACCAGATTATACATAGACATAAAATTTTATTTCTCAGTATGATTACTTCGATATCTTCTCATAGGATTATGAATGGAGTTTATTTTGAAAATATATGTTAGCAAGATTGTAATTTATTATAATTATAATTCCATTTGACTATGTTAAAACTCTTGAATGAAGATTACTTATTTGAAACCATTTTTAAACATGATTTATGATATGAATTGATTTTTGATTTTATGATCATTTATTTTATGTGTATGAATATTTTTTTTTGAGAACATGAACGTGAATATGGTGTCACACCCATAAATTGAAATTATTATAAAATGATTTATATCTTCCATGTTTAACCTTACATAAGATATTATCTCACCAATTTTTATGTTTTATTTTCCTTGTGATATGAATACTGGTTTTATGTACATTATTCTTATTAATGGAAAAAGATTATAGGAACATATTGGAATGTTATTTATATATATTTATGATCGACTTTTTGGGTTTATATGTTTCAGTTTACATAAAACTATATCATTTATTCATGGATTGTGATTATATGAAACAAATATTCATCTTATATAATGTAATATTTATATAGGAAATTATTTAGTTTCTATAAGAGATCTGCACTCATTAGGTTATACTCAAATTTTTCAGTTATAAACACATGTTGTCTTTATTCCAATTTGTTAATACGTTAAGATATAATCAAAAAGTATTATTGTTCTGTTTCTCCCCCTTCAATAATAAATATTCAAAGTATAAATGATATAAGGGATGAAATTAGTACACCATAGCCTTTAATTATTGATAGTTTGTATTTCTTTAAAAACCACTATGAATATATACTAAACTCATTTATAATATTAAAACAGATTTTATCTTTAAAATTATTTTCTTATCTCATTTTAGAGTGGTAGAATTCATATTCTTCGTGACATCAGTGATACCACATTCCAATGATAAATTCTTCTTATTTCCAATAATTTCTTGTTATTTTGCATAACATTTACATTATTTAATTTATATATATGATCCATATTCTTATATATTTTTATTACATATTTTTATTGAGATAAGAATGTTATCATTTTTATATATTAAAATTATTTCCCACTATTTTTAGAGGCAACCATCTCTAATGTCTTATCAACATGTTCATTTTTTTCATATGAGACATATTCTTCTTTAATGCCTCATTTATATTGAATCTATTTTAAAATATATGATACTCTTGTTTTTTAATTTTTTTGATACAATAGGAATATGAAAAACACATAATTTATACAACCAAATTGGCCAAAACTTCGGAAAACTTCATTAAATACATTAGAATGGTTTTTCGACTTCACTATTTATCATTCTATAACATTATTATTGTTTTTCTGTTTTCAATGGTTTTATCCACCAAAATTATTTACTAACATAACTCTTTATAAAATAAATTAAAATTATTTTTATAAATAATCATTTCCTCAAATTCATGTATACTCTATAAAACTAACAATGACCATGAATGATTAATGTTCTTCATTACCACCAATCATTCTATCGATAAAACCAATATAAAATTATTCATTTTTAAAGACTTCTTGGACACTATTTTATTAACTAGTACATTGAGACATTATAATTTTTATCTTCTTCATTTCAGATATTTTTTTTTCTTATTTTATTATCTTCACTCATAATAACAGATATTCATTAATTGTTTTAGTTGTTAGAAAAAAATAGATTATTCTGTGTCTTATTTATTTTTCTTCATTTCATGATTATCAATATACAATATGATTGAAAATTTGTGAAAATAATTCCTGGATCTTTATATATCATATTTAGAGATCCTTATTTATTATAATAATTTTAAGTCCCTCTTGAGACATAATATACTTCCATTTCATTGAGAAATGTCCCACTTCTTACATGAAATTAGAAAAATAATTTCTAAAAATATTTATATAATTTTTTTGTCCAACATGTCCACTTTGAGAGATATATTTTACCTTTCATATAAAATAATATTCTTTATATGAAATTAAAATTTATGTTTTGACTTGGTCAGTATGTCTCATAATTCCTCAACACAGTGTAATAACTCAACCTCCATCATTCTAAATTTATCTATATCCAATTCGACCATATTGGATGAATTCATAATTATAATACATAATTTCACAAACTTAACACACATAGAGACTCTCCTATTCAATTTTTTAATCAACATGTATTGTTTTTTATATCCATGTTACTATTCATCACTATTTTATGAAACATCTTATTTTTTATTTGGGTCATATTCACTAATTTAATCCATGAAATCAATTATTATAATGAATGTATTCTCAACTATATTTATTCAATAAAATACATTCTCACTTCTATCACATAAAACATTATCCTCCTTGAAAAAAGAACACCTCCTTTTGAAAAAATAATATTGCATTATGGAAGTTGATAATGAAAACATACATCATTTCATATTCATTTAATTCTTCTTTGAGGGATCATGAGAGGACCCACCTTCTTCTTTACATTCATCCTATAACATATTTTATAAATTTATAGTGACCATTACAATATCCCAATATCTTAAAATTTTCAATGGTAACATTCCTTGTAATTTACCTTTTCCAATTCAGATACATTTTTACATGATTTACATGAAGTTATTGAACATTTATTCTAAATCATTATCTTTAATTGAATTAAAAGGTTTATATTCATCACCATACTCATTTTTATTAAAGGGCCTTTAATTATTCCGATATTTTAAATAGAATTAATTATCATTTAAACTAATGTTATTAAAAGTTTATTCCTTTCTTATAACATATGCAATGAACATATTTTTCATATCATCCAAAGGAATATTTTTATGATCCTGATATTAAAAAGAGGAAACCATGGAATGAAATATAAGTAGTAAGTTACAAATTATCTTCTCAACCACCATTAGATCTTTAAGAGTCTCATCTACTTCTTTAATGGTCTTCAAAACATCATAAAAATCTGTAAATAATTCATTAGCAGATACCTTTTTACGAATAAAATATATTCTTAAATTATTCTACCAATATTTAATTTATTCCATTTAAATTCTGGATGACTTTATTGATATTTTATAGCTTCTCAAAAATACCATACATAGAATTATACATATAGAAACTGAAAAACAACTTTTATAAATATGAAGACAATATAGTATTTCATTATTATCCATATATCATTGAAATCTATATAGAATATATTTTTCATATAGATACATGTAAAATAAGTGTAAAACCACCTACCAAATTGTCTAGGACATCTATACCCTATGAAAGTAAGTATTATGACATTATTACCTTCCAAAAATTATATTTTTTTCATTTCATGTTTAAACATCTTTTCAATTCAACAAATTAATATTATCTAAAATTGATATTCAAATTCAAATCCCAACATGATATCTAGTAAAAATGTTCCTCAATAAAACTAAAAAAAACTCAATTATTAAAGGGAGTTATGACTAAAATACAAATAATTTTTAATAATAATAATAATATCTAATAAAAAAAATTTGTACTTTGGGGAATTCAATATTTCCTTGATATTACATTTTATGGTCCCATTCATGGTGTAGGTTCTAGGAGAGGGGTGGAGGTGGATTAGGGAACAATATTATATTTTTACTTTTTTTTATTTCTTATAAAATCACCCTTTTACACTGGTTAGAGATAGAAATATCACTTTTGACCTTATAGAAATTAAGAAATGAAAATAAAAAAAACTAGATGTACGGAATGTTACAAAATCCCCCCAATAACATTCCAATAGAAATAATAACCATGGTGTATAAAATGATAAGGGTATACCCAAGACTCATAATACAATTATACAACATTTTTGTCTCATGATATGTCTTCCAAAACACCACATTTCTATATTAATACTCAATTGTGTAGGGGTTATCCTTTTTCTATGATTAGACTATCTGTCAATATTTTATTATTCTATTGAAAATCATAGAATTTTTTATCATGTTTAAAATTCCTTATTCAATAGTATATGGAATCCTTGTAATTATAAGACACAAAATATGGGTGTGGAATTTCTCTACTTCCTCTCTTTCTATGAACACAATTCATTACACTCTCTTTTTATCTCATATCTTACACTCTCTATCTTAAATAACCCTGCATTACTTATTTAGAATATATTTAATAAGACATTATTGAATCATATTCATTTTATTATTCTTACTTTTTATCCTGTAATATACTGTCGCGCCCCAAACCGTGCGTTTATTTTATTTTATGTTTTCTTTGGATTTAAATTATTTTGACGTGGTTCGTGTTCAGTATCGGACTAGGTTCTTGAGTTTCTGTTAAAAAGTGTACGTTTTGAGGCGACGTCGTTGGGTGCGCGAGCGGAACACGTTTTGGAAACTCTGCATGGCTCCACTCGGGTAACTGCGCATCCCATTGCACATTCCGTTGTCTTTGGAAAGTTGATATAAAATGTTTTGTATTTAAAAATGTGCATTTATTAGAGTTTCGTTTAAATTTTTATTGTGTTAAGAATTTTATTTCTATGTTATGACTACTTTTATTATCTTGAAATTTTATCTTCATGTTGTCATTATTATCATTCTAATTGTCATTCCAATTATTATAATTAAATTGATGTTAATTAATGCAATTTCTATGAACTATTTTATCGTTGAATTATAAAGATTACTAGTTGATTCACTATTATTTATTTAGTGGGAGTTTAAGTATATGAATACACCTATATATAGATATATAATATTATAGTTGTGTTTATTTAATTATTTTATTTATTTTATTGATATTATTATTTTTATTGATTTGTTTTTTCCTCTAACCCTAGCGGGCCACCCCTATATACATATATATATCTTTTTCTTTTCTCTCCCCCACGGGAGCTGCCACCCCCTGGTTCTCTTTTCCTCTTCTCCTCCCGCAACAGCAGCGGCCACCCCCTGGTTCTCTTTTCCTCTTCTCCTCCCGCAACAGCAGCGGCCACCCCCCTTCAGCCCGCCGTCGTCCGGCGTCCCTCCTCTCCTTGGGCAACAACCCAGCCGCCCCATCCTCCTCTCCTCCCCTGTTCAGCGCGCACAGCCGGCGTCCCGGCCTCCCCCGCTTGCTCCCTGCTCAAGTCCGCAGCTGGCTCCCGCTCAGCCCAAGCGCGCCGCCGCGCGGCCCCCGGCTTCCCCTCTTGCCTCCTCCCTGTGCCGCCTTCCGACCCCCCCTGTCCCGGCCTCCTCTGCGCGGCCGACCTCCGGTGCACCCCTCTGCCGGACCCTCCCTCCTACGTCCTGTTTCAGTGCACCCAGCCGCCACAGCCTTCAGACCTTCTTCGGTTGTGCTAGCCAAACCACAACGCCCCCCCTGCTCCATCAAGCAGCCGAAGACACCTCGACGCCATCCCCGGCACTGCCGCACCGGGCTTTTCCGTTGCCGGCGCACCTCCTCCGGCCGAACCGCCGCCGTCCGGTCCCTGCATGCGCAGCACCCTCCAGCTCTCGGCCTTCCCTTTTTTCTTCCTCCTCTTCTTCTTTCTCTTCTCCTTCCTCTCCTCTTCTTCCTCTCCTCTTCCTCTCCTCTCCTTCCTCTTCCCTTCCTTTTTTCTTCCTCTTCTTTCCCGTTCCGGCGCCCCTGTTCGGCCTCCTACGCGCAGGTTGGTTTCTGTTTCTTTTTATTCATTTTATCTTATTATTTTAACTTATCTAATAACACATTTTTTTCTCTTTTATTATTATTATTAATATGTTAGTTATTATTATAAATATTAATATATTATTATTATTATTATTATTAATATTGTTAATATTATTATGATATTATGATTATTATTATTATTATTATTATTATTATTATTATCATCATATTATTATTATTATTATTATTATGCTATTCTTGTTATTAATATTAATATTATTATTATTATTATTATTATTATTATTATTACTATCATTATTCATATTCTAATTATTATTGTTATTATTATTAATATTATTATTATGATTATTAACATTATTATTATTATTATTATTACTATTCTTATTATAATTCTTTTATTCATATTAACACTATTATTATTATTATTGTTGTTTTTTATTGTTATTATTATTATTATCATTAATCTTATTATTGTTATTATAATTTTTATTTTTATTATTATTGCTATTTTTTTTATTATTATTATTATTAATCTTATTATTGTTGTTATTACTATTATTTTAATTGTCATTGTTATTATAATTATTATTATTATTATTATCATTATTATTATCATTATTATTCCTTCTTTGGCCTTTACTCTGTAGAGGGTTATCAATTTATGTTTCTTTTGGTAGGATTATTGTTTGAGGACCCGCGCAGGGCATTTCCAAGTGAGCGCCACCGCCGCGCCTTGTTTTTGAGGCTCCGTCGTCGCCGCGCTTTAGTTTCAAGGTGAGCGTTTATTCCCGCCGCTTGGTTTCGGATGCTCTAGTGAGTTTTTGTATGTGTCTCAGTCCTTGGTACTGACTATGCAGAGTGTCGGACTTTGTCACGTGGTTTCGGACACACGTCGTGTCATCGCGCCTTGCTTCCAAAGTTGTTTTGCCGTCGCGCTTGGTTTTGAGGTAGGTCCCCTTTGCACTGCTTTTAAAATTTAAGTTATATTATTTCATGCTGTTTGCGCACCCTAATTGTTCAAAATCAACATTTTATTAATTGTAATAAATATGAGATAATATACGATAATTAATTTTTAATATAAGATGGTTAATTTTTAAATGGTTATTTAATGTCAAAAGGAGCCGTTTATTTTATACACGACACATGGAACATCCTTTTGACGGGCGGACACCCAATAATGAAAGAATGCCTGTTTGGATTTTAAACATAATTCATGGAATATAAAATGGATTTATGGTTTAATGAGAAATGATTTCTTTTGAAGCATGAACAAATACTTTGGTTCGTTTGAGAAATTGCCCGGTTGGCTCTTAAAGTTTATTTGGAAAAGAAAATGGTTTGGTTTGGTTTATAAAAACACTGGCAACCTGTGAAGTAGTGTTTTGTGGATTCTTCAAATAGTTTTAAACTGGTTTTGGTAGTAATTGTGAACTGTATTAAATGCCCGTTTGGCACTTTATGGAAAGCGATGGAAATGTTTTCATAAAAAACCCTCTTAGGACGACTCTCATGCCTGGGTTGCGATTGATTGCTTGGGAGGCCGCGCTTAGAGGCTCCCGGGTACTTGAGTGGAAAAAGGCATGAGGTTGTCCCATGGAGTGGCTCGGGGAATGCCTGTTGTTCTTTATATATAGATATATCTGATTGGATGCTCGGTTGGCATCGGTTGGCTCACCCCCTTTTTATTAAACACATGAGACATGGGAATCTGGCATATTGAGAGAATATTCTAAGAACGATTGCTGCACTGGTAGGTTATGGTACTGACCAGTGGCCCATAGTAGGTGGATATGTTGGGTTTATTGCTATGGGATTTGCCCTCGACCTGCCTGTGAGTGGATGGTCGAGCGTTTTGTGCATTTTGATTTCATCGTGACATGTCAATAAGGATGATTTCTCATGTATTGGTGTCTTCTGGTTTATTCTCGATCTCCTAGGTTCACCCATGTCTATTCAGCTTTTGTAGCTTGCAGTAATGATTATGATGCTCACGTGTATACTTACATTGCCCTTGCTGTATGTTTTACTTTGTGCATTATGGTGTATTGTTTTCCTTGGAAACTGATGAATTCCGTTTTAATAGGTTTCTAAAAATTGTTTTCAAGTGGAAGTGTTTTAATCCCTTTTGTACAAATTTGAAAATTTAAACATCATTTTCCCTTTTTCTGAAATGTCATTGGCACTAATGAAATGAACTCGAATTTCGAAATGGCTAAGGGCAATGGTTCGTACTTTGTTTTTAAGTAGAATATTATTAAAAACATACTTTTTATAGATTGTAGTTCAAACTTGAAATGATGTTTCTTTTATTTTAAAGGTAGTGCATTGGGAATAGATAATCGGGCTACCCTACTGAGTTTTAATACTCACGCCTATAGTTGATTTCTGTTTTTAGTGTTTGTGCAGGCTATAGCTTGAGTGCGTTCGCCTAGGGTGACGCTTGATCGTTGAGTCGGAGAGCGACCCACGAGGTCGCGCGGAGTTTGTTCGCACGTCGTGTTTGGTTAGTTTGTTTCCTGTTTGTTTCTGTTTGGACACTTTGTTTAGTTTACCTTTTTCTGCGCTACTCTGTTTTATCTTTGCAATCTTATTTAT
This sequence comes from Viscum album, assembly GCA_963277665.1. Taxonomy (NCBI): domain Eukaryota; kingdom Viridiplantae; phylum Streptophyta; class Magnoliopsida; order Santalales; family Viscaceae; genus Viscum; species Viscum album. The sequence goes on along the minus strand of OY728164.1, from coordinate 1,466,386,784 downwards.
TTATATTGGGCGAAATCGTTCCCACAGTCTCTAAATGATGCCCTGGCGCTAGTTGCCATCCCGGAAGGATCGGGAACGCCTCTCGGGCCATGTCGCGGACCGGCTCGGGTGACCGGTTCAGGGTCAACCCGGGTTGGTTCGTGACAAAATGGTATCAGAGGAGGTTTTCTCTTAGCAGACCTCACTTTTCAGAGCGCCCTTTGTTATTTGGGATGTCAAGGTAGATGGAGTAGGATTGTCGGGACTTGAGGGGTAGGTACGAGAAGAGCGTCGCGAACTCTTGCTTGTACCGATCCTCAGGTTTCCATTGGAAGTCCAGTTTAATTGGTTTGTTTGGGTTTTTATGGAAATGTTTTGCGATTGGGGTACGACAAATGGAGTTGGGCTAATAGTCCTAAGCCGCGCGGCCTGGCAAGCCATGTGGATCTAGGAGCATGGTCCAAGAAGGCTCTCTATGTCAGTGGCGTGTTTGGCATATGGCCGCCAACCATATGGTCAAGTCACCCACTGACACTAGTCCCCTGTTGATTTGTTTTGGGTTTCCGTTGATTTCTGAAAGTGGTTTGAATCAGAAAAGTTGGTTTTGAAAGAAAAAAAGTGTTGTTTGAAATGACATGTTTAATTTGTGGATTGTTTTAAAAGAAGTGGTATGAATAAATTGTTTTTGGAAAAATGAAGTTGCTTTGTTTTGGCCTTGGTGTTCCGATGAGTACTCACATGCATTTTGGTGTGTTGGAAATGTGGATGGATGTCTGGTATGGTGGATGGATGCCCTGGGTGGCACAGATACATGCATGTGAGTGAGACTCTAAGGGATATCAATGGCGAGGGTTTAAGTTACCAAGATTGTTTTAAATTAAAGATGTTTTCAAAGAGAAAATTTTTGATGCTATGATAACTTGTTTTCTCAGATTTTGAGCTTGTCACCCATGCAGTGTTTGATTTTGAGGTTGTTACTCATTCGTTGAGTTGGCGTTGATTGGGTTTTTGACCTTTTCTTGTCCAGCGGTTATCCCTTTGAAGCTTCAATGGGTGATCGTAGTGCAGTTGATCAACCTAAGGATTTTATGCTTGAGTTTCGGAAGCTCGATCCACCTCTCTTCTATGGTCAAGCAGAAACTTCTGTGGCAGAGGAGTGGATGCGGAAGATTGAAAGGGAATTTAACCTCATTGAGTTGCCCGAGTTGTTGAAGGTCAAGCTTGCGACCTTCATGCTTGAAGGTTCACCGTGGATGTGGTGGAGGTCAGTGTCTCGGAACAAGCCTCGTCAAGAGATTACTTGGGAGTTTTTCAAGGCCTCGTTCATTCGTCAGTATTTCTCTGAGGAAGAAAGGGTGAGAAAGGGGATGGAAATGTGTTGTCTACAGCAGGGCGACAGACCCGTGTTGGAATATTTCCAGCACTTTGTGGAGCTAGTACCTTATGATTCAGAGTATGCCACAAATGACCCCATGAAGGCTCGGCGCTTCGAGGCGGGTCTCCGCCCTGATCTGCAGTCGAAGGTGTCAGAGTCCAACTTAACTTCTTTTGTCGATGTGGCAAGACAAGCTTTTCGTATCGAAGCCGCGATGGCAGGAGTGCTCGAAGTAGTTCTCCCTCCTTCGATCCCTATGGGCACTGGTGAAGATTCTGGAAAGGAGATGAGTAAGAAAATGAATGTGAATGGAGCAGGTCATGGAATCAAGAGACCTCAGGATCTTTCATCAACCTCTTCGGAGCGAGAGATTATTGTGTGTTATCAGTGTGGCAAGCGGGGTCACAAGAAGTCGCCGTGCCCAAGCACTCCGAAGCCCTGCCAGGCATGTGGACGCCTGGGTCACTTGCGACGATTTTGTCGGGGCGTAGCAAGGAAGCGTCGCAGAGGAAGCTCTCAGAAGTAATGTGTTATAGGGTCCTTGTTCAAAGTTTCCAGTGTAAGTTTCCTTTCTGTGTAAGTGATCTATTATCGTGGCCTATGTATGGGTGTTGTTTTGGGTTTGAAATGTATGGGAACTTCATGGGCCTTTTGACGAACCTCGTCTTACAATGCTGGTGTGTTTTTAAATTTTGAAATCTTGTTCTTTCTTTTGTCAAATCAAAAGATGTATGTTTCTTGTTGGGATTATCATAACCTGACTGCGAGGCAGGAGATGCTTCATCCATCAGAGCTCCAGCCGAAAGGTCTCGGAGTGAAGCCGGCGCGTAGTCAGGAACCCCCCGGGGAAAAATTTTAAAGAGTCCGGTTAAAGGCGCGCCTCTATCGTCGTGGTGAGATAGTTTGGTGTTGTTGCTCTGGTTCCTCTGTCGTTGTAGTTTTTCTCTTGTCGCAAAGCGCGCGATGGACTTATCCCTCGCATAGCGTCGGGAGTTGTGCATTTTTTGGATGTATGTTGCTAATCAGTGACCTCGTGTGGACCACCGATGTGAATCGATTATGGCTTTGGTATGTGTCCATCCCTAAGTAGTGGTACGTGAGTAGTTTTCCGTCCATGTTTCAGTGATCCAATCCTTGGGCCCACCCTCCCCGCCCATGGGGTAAGGGTTTTGGTTTGCATAAATTTTTCAGATTAACTCCTATTACTTTTGGACGTGAGTAAGTGGTTTAAAGGTCCTTGCTGTGCTCTTTCTAGCTGGAGTAAAGTCTCGTGCATGTCTAAGCTGGTTCCCCGTTTGGTCGTTAGTTGGTCGGTTCTTTATGGTGGGGAGTCCCACCATGAGTCTCTTTGGGTTTTCTCTTAAATCGTTATAAAATGCTAGTCGAGTTCTTATGGTGGGGAGCCCGTTCAGGCCTCCCCTCTGTTGGTGATTTACTTTGGGAAATGAGGTTCAGTCCCGCTGGTAGTCATTGTGACATCCTTGGTTAAGAGGTTGGATCGTGTTCTGTGAGATCCTTAGGTGTTGATCGATCGGCTGGTTGGTGTTGTGGCTTTCCGGGGGCGGAAAGCGTTATGGTGGGGAGAATTGTCGCGCCCCAAACCGTGCGTTTATTTTATTTTATGTTTTATTTGGATTTAAATTATTTTGACGTGGTTCGTGTTCAGTATCGGACTAGGTTCTTGAGTTTCTGTTAAAAAGTGTACGTTTTGAGGCGACGTCGTTGGGTGCGCGAGCGGAACACGTTTTGGAAACTCTGCATGGCTCCACTCGGGTAACTGCGCATCCCATTGCACATTCCGTTGTCTTTGGAAAGTTGATATAAAATGTTTTGTATTTAAAAATGTGCATTTATTAGAGTTTCGTTTAAATTTTTATTGTGTTAGGAATTTTATTTCTATGTTATGACTACTTTTATTATCTTGAAATTTTATCTTCATGTTGTCATTATTATCATTCTAATTGTCATTCCAATTATTATAATTAAATTGATGTTAATTAATGCAATTGCTAGGAACTATTTTATCGTTGAATTATAAAGATTACTAGTTGATTCACTATTATTTATTTAGTGGGAGTTTAAGTATATGAATACACCTATATATAGATATATAATATTTTAGTTGTGTTTATTTATTTATTTTATTTATTTTATTGATATTATTATTTTTATTGATTTTTTTCCTCCAACCCTAGCGGGCCACCCCTATATACATATATATATCTTTTTCTTTTCTCTCCCCCGCGGGAGCCGCCACCCCCTGGTTCTCTTTTCCTCTTCTCCTCCCGCAACAGCAGCGGCCACCCCCTGGTTCTCTTTTCCTCTTCTCCTCCCGCAACAGCTGCGGCCACCCCCCTTCAGCCCGCCGTCGTCCGGCGTCCCTCCTCTCCTTGCGCAACAACCCAGCCGCCCCATCCCCCTCTCCTCCCCTGTTCAGCGCGCACAGCCGGCGTCCCGGCCTCCCCCGCTTGCTCCCTGCTCAAGTCCGCAGCCGTCTCCCGCTCAGCCCAAGCGCGCCGCCGCGCGGCCCCCGGCTTCCCCTCTTGCCTCCTCCCTGCGCCGCCTTCTGACCCCCCCTGTCCCGGCCTCCTCTGCGCGGCCGACCTCCGGTGCACCCCTCTGCCGGACCCTCCCTCCTACGTCCTGTTTCAGTGCACCCAGCCGCCACGGCCTTCGGACCTTCTTCGGTTGTGCTAGCCGAACCACAACGCCCCCCCCCCCTGCTCCATCAAGCAGCCGAAGACACCTCGACGCCATCCCCGGCACTGCCGCACCGGGCTTTTCCGTTGCCGGTGCACCTCCTCCGGCCGAACCCCCGTCGTCCGGTCCCTGCATGCGCAGCACCCACCAGCTCACGGCCTTCCCTTTTTTCATCCTCCTCTTCTTCTTTCTCTTCTCCTTCCTCTCCTCTTCTTCCTCTCCTCTTCCTCTGCTCTCCTTCCTCTTCCCTTCCTTTTTTCTTCCTCTTCTTTCCCGTTCCGGCGCCCCTGTTTGGCCTCCTACGCGCAGGTTGGTTTCTGTTTCTTTTTATTCATTTTATCTTATTATTTTAACTTATCTAATAACACATTTTGTTCTCTTTTATTATTATTATTAATATGTTAGTTATTATTATAAATATTAATATATTATTATTATTATTATTATTATTAATATTGTTAATATTATTATGATATTATGATTATGATTATTATTATTATTATTATTATTATTATTATTATCATCATCATATTATTATTATTATTATTATGCTATTCTTGTTATTAATATTATTATTATTATTATTATTATTATTATTATTACTATCATTATTCATATTCTAATTATTATTGTTATTATTATTAATATTATTATTATGATTATTAACATTATTATTATTATTATTATTATTCTTATTATAATTCTTTTATTCATATTAACACTATTATTATTATTATTGTTGTTGTTTTATTGTTATTATTATTATTATCATTAATCTTATTATTGTTATTATAATTTTTATATTTATTATTATTGCTATTTTTTTTATTATTATTATTATTAATCTTATTATTGTTGTTATTACTATTATTTTTATTGTCATTGTTATTATAATTATTATTATTATTATTATCATTATTATTATCATTATTATTCCTGCTTTGGCCTTTACTCTGTAGAGGGTTATCAATTTATGTTTCTTTTGGTAGGATTATTGTTTGAGGACCCGCGCAGGGCATTTCCAAGTGAGCGCCACCACCGCGCCTTGTTTTTGAGGCTCCGTCGTCGCCGCGCTTTAGTTTCAAGGTGAGCGTTTATTCCCGCCGCTTGGTTTCGGATGCTCTAGTGAGTTTTTGTATGTGTCTCAGTCCTTGGTACTGACTATGCAGAGTGTCGTACTTTGTCACGTGGTTTCGGACACACGTCGTGTCATCGCGCCTTGCTTCCAAAGTCGTTTTGCCGTCGCGCTTGGTTTTGAGGTAGGTCCCCTTTGCACTGCTTTTAAAATTTAAGTTATATTATTTCATGCTGTTTGCGCACCCTAATTGTTCAAAATCAACATTTTATTAATTCTAATAAATATGAGATAATATACGATAATTAATTTTTAATATAAAATGGTTAATTTTTAAATGGTTATTTAATGTCAAATGGAGCCGTTTATTTTATACACGACACATGGAACATCCTTTTGATGGGCGGACACCCAATAATGAAAGAATTCCCGTTTGGCTTTTAAACATAATTCATGGAATATAAAATGGATTTATGGTTTAATGAGAAATGATTTCTTTTGAAGCATGAACAAATACTTTGGTTCGTTTGAGAAATTGCCCGGTTGGCTCTTAAAGTTTATTTGGAAAAGAAAATGGTTTGGTTTGGTTTATAAAAACACTGGCAACCTGTGAAGTAGTGTTTTGTGGATTCTTCAAATAGTTTTAAACTGGTTTTGGTAGTAATTGTGAACTGTATTAAATGCCCGTTTGGCACTTTATGGAAAGCGATGGAAATGTTTTTATAAAAAACCCTCTTAGGACGACTCTCATGCCTTGGTTGTGATTGATTGTTTGGGAGGCCGCGCTTAGAGGCTCCCTGGTACTTTAGTGGAAAAAGGCATGAGGTTGTCCCATGGAGTGGCTCGGGGAATGCCTGTTGTTCTTTATATATAGATATATCTGATTGGATGCTCGGTTGGCATCGGTTGGATCACCCCCTTTTTATTAAACACTTGAGACATGGGAATCTGGCATATTGAGAGAATATTCTAAGAACGATTGCTGCACTGGTAGGTTATGGTACTGACCAGTGGCCCATAGTAGGTGGATATATTGGGTTTATTGCTATGGGATTTGCCCTCGACCTGCCTGTGAGTGGATGGTCGAGCGTTTTGTGCGTTTTGATTTCATCGTGACATGTCAATAAGGATGATTTCTCATGTATTGGTGTCTTCTGGTTTATTCTCGATCTCCTAGGTTCACCCATGTCTATTCAGCTTTTGTAGATTGCAGTAATGATTATGATGCTCACGTGTATACTTACATTGCCCTTGCTGTATGTTTTACTTTGTGCATTCTGGTGTATTGTTTTCCTTGGAAACTGATGAATTCCTTTTTAATAGGTTTCTAAAAATTGTTTTCAAGTGGAAGTGTTTTAATCCCTTTTGTACAAATTTGAAAATTTAAACATCATTTTCCCTTTTTCTGAAATGTCATTGGCACTAATGAAATGAACTCGAATTTCGAAATGGCTAAGGGCAATGGTTCGTACTATGTTGTTAAGTAGAATATTATTAAAAACATACTTTTTATAGATTGTAGTTCAAACTTGAAATGATGTTTCTTTTATTTTAAAGGTAGTGCATTGGGAATAGATAATCGGGCTACCCTACTGAGTTTCAATACTCACGCCTATAGTTGTTTTCTGTTTTTACTGTTTGTGCAGGCTATAGCTTGAGTGCGCTCGCCTAGGGCGATGCTTGATCGTTGAGTCGGAGAGCGACCCACGAGGTCGCGCAGAGTTTGTTCGCACGTCGTGTTTGGTTAGTTTGTTTCCTGTTTGTTTCTGTTTAGTCACTTTGTTTAGTTTACCTTTTTCTGCGCTGCTCTGTTTTATCTTTGCATTCTTATTTATTTATATTGGGCGAAATCGTTCCCACAGTCTCTAAATGATGCCCTGGCGATTGTCGCCAGCCCGGGAGGATCGGGAACGCCTCTCGGGCCATGTCGCGGACCGGCTCGGGTGACCGGTTCAGGGTCGACCCGGTTGGTTCGTGACAAAATGGTATCAGAGGAGGTTTGCTCTTAGCAGACCTCACTTTTCAGAGCGCCCTTTGTTATTTGGGATGTCAAGGTAGATGCAGTAGGATTGTCGGGACTTGAGGGGTAGGTACGAGAAGAGCGTCGCGAACTCTTTCTTGTACCGATCCTCAGGTTTCCATGGGAAGTCCAGTTTAATTGGTTTGTTTGGGTTTTTATGGAAATGTTTTGCGATTGGGGTACGACAAATGGAGTTGGGCTAATAGTCCTAAGCTGCGCGGCCTGGCAAGCCATGTGGATCTAGGAGCATGGTCCAAGAAGGCTCTCTGTGTCAGTGGCGTGTTTGGCATATGGCCGCCAACCATATGGTCAAGTCACCCACTGACACTAGTCCCCTGTTGATTTGTTTTGGGTTTCCGTTGATTTCTGAAAGTGGTTTGAATCAGAAAAGTTGGTTTTGAAAAAAAAAGTGTTGTTTGAAATGACATGTTTAATTTGTGGATTGTTTTAAAAGAAGTGGTATGAATAAATTGTTTTTTGAAAAATGAAGTTGCTTTGTTTTGGCCTTGGTGTTCCGATGAGTACTCACATTCATTTTGGTGTGTTGGAAATGTGGATGGATGTCTGGTATGGTGGATGGATGCCCTGGGTGGCACAGATACATACATGTGAGTGAGACTCTAAGGGATATCAATGGCGAGGGTTTAAGTTACCAAGATTGTTTTAAATTAAAGATGTTTTCAAAGAGAAAATTTTTGATTCTATGATAACTTTTTTTCTAAGATTTGGAGCTTGTCACCCATGCAGTGTTTGATTTTGAGGTTGTTACTCATTCGTTGAGTTGGCGTTGATTGGGTTTTTGACCTTTTCTTGTCCAGCGGTTATCCCTTTGAAGCTTCAATGGGTGATCGTAGTGCAGTTGATCAACCTAAGGATTTTATGCTTGAGTTTCGGAAGCTCGATCCACCTCTCTTCTATGGTCAAGCAGAAACTTCTGTGGCAGAGGAGTGGATGCGGAAGATTGAAAGGGACTTTAACCTCATTGAGTTTCCCGAGTTGTTGAAGGTCAAGCTTGCGACCTTCATGCTTGAAGGTTCACCGTGGATGTGGTGGAGGTCAGTGTCTCGGAACAAGCCTCGTCAAGAGATTACTTGGGAGTTTTTCAAGGCCTCGTTCATTCGTCAGTATTTCTCTGAGGAAGAAAGGGTGAGAAAGGGGATGGAAATGTGTTGTCTACAGCAGGGCGACAGACCCGTGTTGGAATATTTCCATCACTTTGTGGAGCTAGTACCTTATGATTCAGAGTATGCCACAAATGACCCCATGAAGGCTCGGCGCTTCGAGGCGGGTCTCTGCCCTGATCTGCAGTCGAAGGTGTCAGAGTCCAACCTAACTTCTTTTGTCGATGTGGCAAGACAAGATTTTCGTATCGAAGCCGCGATGGAAGGAGTGCTCGAAGTAGTTCTCCCTCCTTCGATCCCTATGGGCACTGGTGAAGATTCTGGAAAGGAGATGAGTAAGAAAATGAATGTGAATGGAGCAGGTCATGGAATCAAGAGACCTCGGGATCTTTCATCAACCTCTTCGGAGCGAGATATTATTGTGTGTTATCAGTGTGGCAAGCGGGGTCACAAGAAGTCGTCGTGCCCAAGCACTCCGAAGCCCTGCCAGGCATGTGGACGCCTGGGTCACTTGCGACGATTTTGTCGGGGCGTAGCAAGGAAGCGTCGCAGAGGAAGCTCTCAGAAGTAATGTGTTGTGGGGTCCTTGTTCAAAGTTTCCAGTGTAAGTTTCCTTTCTGTGTAAGTGATCTATTATCGTGGCCTATGTATGGGTGTTGTTTTGGGTTTGAAATGTATGGAAACTTCAATGGCCTTTTGACGAACCTCGTCTTACAATGCTGGTGTGTTTTTAATTTTTAAAATCTTGTTCTTTCTTTTGTCAAATCAAAAGATGTATGTTTCTTGTTGGGATTATCATAACCTGACTGCGAGGCAGGAGATGCTTCATCCATCAGAGCTCCAGCCAAAAGGTCTCGGAGTGAAGCCGGCGCGTAGTCAGGAACCCCCCGGGGAAAAATTTTAAAGAGTCCGGTTAAAGGCGCGCCTCTATCGTCGTGGTGAGATAGTTTGGTGTTGTTGCTCTGGTTCCTCTGTCGTTGTAGTTTTTCTCTTGTCGCAAAGAGCGCGATGGACTTATCCCTCGCATAGCGTCGGGAGTTGTGCCTTTTTTGATGTATGTTGCTAATCAGTGACCTCGTGTGGACCACCGATGTGAATCGATTATGGCTTTGGTATGTGTCCATCCCTAAGTAGTGGTACGTGAGTAGTTTTCCGTCCAAGATTCAGTGATCCAATCCTTGGGCCCACCCTCCCCGCCCATGGGGTAAGGGTTTTGGTTTGCGTAAATTTTCAGATTAACTCCTATTACTTTTGGACGTGAGTAAGTGGTTTAAAGGTCCTTGCTGTGCTCTTTCTAGCTGGAGTAAAGTCTCGTGCATGTCTAAGCTGGTTCCCCGTTTGGTCGTTAGTTGGTCGGTTCTTTATGGTGGGGAGACCCACCATGAGTCTCTTTGGGTTTTCTCTTAAATCGTTATCAAATGCTAGTCGAGTTCTTATGGTGGGGAGCCCGTTCAGGCCTCCCCTCTGTTTGTGATTTACTTTGGGAAATGAGGTTCAGTCCCGCTGGTAGTCGTTGTGACATCCTTGGTTAAGAGGTTGGATCGTGTTCTGTGAGATCCTTAGGTGTTGATCGATCGGCTGGTTGGTGTTGTGGCTTTCCGGGGGCGGAAAGTGTTATGGTGGGGAGAATTGTCGCGCCCCAAACCGTGCGTTTATTTTATTTTATGTTTTCTTTGGCTTTAAATTATTTTGACGTGGTTCGTGTTCAGTATAGGACTAGGTTCTTGAGTTTCTGTTAAAAAGTGTACGTTTTGAGGCGACGTCGTTGGGTGCGCGAGCGGAACACGTTTTGGAAACTCTGTATGGCTCCACTCGGGTAACTGCCCATCCCATTGCACATTCCGTTGTCTTTGGAAAGTTGATATAAAATGTATTGTATTTAAAAATGTGCATTTATTAGAGTTTCGTTTAAATTTTTATTGTGTTAAGAATTTTATTTCTATGTTATGACTACTTTTATTATCTTGAAATTTTATCATCATGTTGTCATTATTATCAATCTAATTGTCATTCCAATTATTATAATTAAATTGATGTTAATTAATGCAATTGCTAGGAACTATTTTATCGTTGAATTATAAAGATTACTAGTTGATTCACTATTATTTATTTAGTGGGAGTTTAAGTATATGAATACACCTATATATAGATATATAATATTTTAGTTGTGTTTATTTATTTATTTTATTTATTTTATTGATATTATTATTTTTATTGATTTTTTTTCCTCTAACCCTAGCGGGCCACCCCTATATACATATATATATCTTTTTCTTTTCTCTCCCCCGCGGGAGTCGCCACCCCCTGGTTCTCTTTTCCTCTTCTCCTCCCACAACAGCAGCGGCCACCCCCTGGTTCTCTTTTCCTCTTCTCCTCCCGCAACAGCAGCGGCCACCCCCCTTCAGCCCGCCGTCGTCCGGCGTCCCTCCTCTCCTTGCGCAACAACCCAGCCGCCCCATCCTCCTCTCCTCCCCTGTTCAGCGCGCACAGCCGGCGTCCCGGCCTCCCCCGCTTGCTCCCTGCTCAAGTCTGCAGCCAGCTCCCGCTCAGCCCAAGCGCGCCGACGCGCGGCCCCCGGATTCCCCTCTTGCCTCCTCCCTGCGCCGCCTTCCGACCCCCCCCCCCCTGTCCCGGCCTCCTCTGCGCGGCCGACCTCCGGTGCACCCCTCTGCCGGACCCTCCCTCCTACGTCCTGTTTCAGTGCACCCAGCCGCCACGGCCTTCGGACCTTCTTCGGTTGTGCTAGCCGAACCACAACGCCCCCCCCCCCTTCTCCATCAAGCAGTCGAAGACACCTCGACGCCATCCCCGGCACTGCCGCACCGGGCTTTTCCGTTGCCGGCGCACCTCCTCCGGCCGAACCGCCGCCGTCCGGTCCCTGCATGCGCAGCACCCTCCAGCTCTCGGCCTTCCCTTTTTTCTTCCTCCTCTTCTTCTTTCTCTTCTCCTTCCTCTCCTCTTCTTCCTCTCCTCTTCCTCTCCTCTCCTTCCTCTTCCCTTCCTTTTTTCTTCCTCTTCTTTCCCGTTCTGGCGCCCCTGTTCGGCCTCCTACGCGCAGGTTGGTTTCTGTTTCTTTTTATTCATTTTATCTTATTATTTTAACTTATCTAATAACACATTTTGTTCTCTTTTATTATTATTATTAATATGTTAGTTATTATTATAAATATTAATATATTATTATTATTATTATTATTATTAATATTGTTAATATTATTATGATATTATGATTATGATTATTATTATTATTATTATTATCATCATATTATTATTATTATTATTATGCTATTCTTGTTATTAATATTAATATTATTATTATTATTATTATTACTACTATCATTATTCATATTCTAATTATTATTGTTATTATTATTAATATTATTATTATGATTATTAACATTATTATTATTATTATTATTATTCTTATTATAATTCTTTTATTCATATTAACACTATTATTATTATTGTTGTTGTTGTTTTATTGTTATTATTATTATTATCATTAATCTTATTATTGTTATTATAATTTTTATTTTTATTATTATTGCTATTTTTTTTATTATTATTATTAATCTTATTATTGTTGTTATTACTATTATTTTTATTGTCATTGTTATTATAATTATTATTATTATTATTATCATTATTATTATCATTATTATTCCTGCTTTGGCCTTTACTCTGTAGAGGGTTATCAATTTATGTTTCTTTTGGTAGGATTATTGTTTGAGGACCCGCGCAGGGCATTTCCAAGTGAGCGCCACCGCCGCGCCTTGTTTTTGAGGCTCCGTCGTCGCCGCGCTTTAGTTTCAAGGTGAGCGTTTATTCCCGCCACTTGGTTTCGGATGCTCTAGTGAGTTTTTGTATGTGTCTCAGTCCTTGGTACTGACTATGCAGAGTGTCGGACTTTGTCACGTGGTTTCGGACACACGTCGTGTCATCGCGCCTTGCTTCCAAAGTCGTTTTGCCGTCGCGCTTGGTTTTGAGGTAGGTCCCCTTTGCACTGCTTTTAAAATTTAAGTTATATTATTTCATGCTGTTTGTGCACCCTAATTGTTCAAAATCAACATTTTATTAATTGTAATAAATATGAGATAATATACGATAATTAATTTTTAATATAAGATGGTTAATTTTTAAATGGTTATTTAATGTCAAAAGGAGCCGTTTATTTTATACACGACACATGGAACATCCTTTTGACGGGCGGACACCCAATAATGAAAGAATGCCCGTTTGGCTTTTAAACATAATTCATGGAATATAAAATGGATTTATGGTTTAATGAGAAATGATTTCTTTTGAAGCATGAACAAATACTTTGGTTCGTTTGAGAAATTGCCCGGTTGGCACTTAAAGTTTATTTGGAAAAGAAAATGGTTTGGTTTGGTTTATAAAAACACTGGCAACCTGTGAAGTAGTGTATTGTGGATTCTTCAAATAGTTTTAAACTGGTTTTGGTAGTAATTGTGAACTGTATTAAATGCCCGTTTGGCACTTTATGGAAAGCGATGGAAATGTTTTTATAAAAAACCCTCTTAGGACGACTCTCATGCCTTGGTTGCGATTGATTGTTTGGGAGGCCGCGCTTAGAGGCTCCCTGGTACTTTAGTGGAAAAAGGCATGAGGTTGTCCCATGGAGTGGCTCGGGGAATGCCTGTTGTCCTTTATATATAGATATATCTGATTGGATGCTCGGTTGGCATCGGTTGGCTCACCCCCTTTTTATTAAACACTTGAGACATGGGAATATGGCATATTGAGAGAATATTCTAAGAACGATTGCTGCACTGGTAGGTTATGGTACTGACCAGTGGCCCATAGTAGGTGGATATATTGGGTTTATTGCTATGGGATTTGCCCTCGACCTGCCTGTGAGTGGATGGTCGAGCGTTTTGTGCGTTTTGATTTCATCGTGACATGTCAATAAGGATGATTTCTCATGTATTGGTGTCTTCTGGTTTATTCTCGATCTCCTAGGTTCACCCATGTCTATTCAGCTTTTGTAGCTTGCAGTAATGATTATGATGCTCACGTGTATACTTACATTGCCCTTGCTGTATGTTTTACTTTGTGCATTCTGGTGTATTGTTTTCCTTGGAAACTGATGAATTCCTTTTTAATAGGTTTCTAAAAATTGTTTTCAAGTGGAAGTGTTTTAATCCCTTTTGTACAAATTTGAAAATTTAAACATCATTTTCCCTTTTTCTGAAATGTCATTGGCACTAATGAAATGAACTCGAATTTCGAAATGGCTAAGGGCAATGGTTAGTACTTTGTTTTTAAGTAGAATATTATTAAAAAAATACTTTTTATAGATTGTAGTTCAAACTTGAAATGTTGTTTCTTTTATTTTAAAGGTAGTGCATTGGGAATAGATAATCGGGCTACCCTACTGAGTTTTAATACTCACGCCTATAGTTGTTTTCTGTTTTTAGTGTTTGTGCAGGCTATAGCTTGAGTGCGCTCGCCTAGGGCGACGCTTGATCGTTGAGTCGGAGAGCGACCCACGAGGTCGCACGGAGTTTGTTCGCACGTCGTGTTTGGTTAGTTTGTTTCCTATTTGTTTCTGTTTAGTCACTTTGTTTAGTTTACCTTTTTCTGCGCTGCTCTGTTTTATCTTTGCATTCTTATTTATTTATATTGGGCGAAATCGTTCCCATAGTCTCTAAATGATGCCCTGGTGCTTTTCGCCAGCCCGGGAGGATCGGGAAGGCCTCTCGGGCCATGTCGCGGACCGGCTCGGGTGACCGGTTCAGGGTCGACCCGGGTTGGTTCGTGAGAAATGGTATCAGAGGAGGTTTGCTCTTAGCAGACCTCACTTTTCAGAGCGCCCTTTGTTATTTGGGATGTCAAGGTAGATGGAGTAGGATTGTCGGGACTTGAGGGGTAGGTACGAGAAGAGCGTCGCGAACTCTTGCTTGTACCGATCCTCAGGTTTACATGGGAAGTCCAGTTTAATTGGTTCGTTTGGGTTTTTATGGAAATGTTTTGCGATTGGGGTACGACAAATGGAGTTGGGCTAATAGTCCTAAGCCGCGCGGCCTGGCAAGCCATGTGGATCTAGGAGCATGGTCCAAGAAGGCTCTCTGTGTCAGTGGCGTGTTTGGCATATGGCCGCCAACTATATGGTCAAGTCACCCACTGACACTAGTCCCCTGTTGATTTGTTTTGGGTTTCCGTTGATTTCTGAAAGTGGTTTGAATCAGAAAAGTTGGTTTTGAAAAAAAAAGTGTTGTTTGAAATGACATGTTTAATTTGTGGATTGTTTTAAAAGAAGTGGTATGAATAAATTGTTTTTGGAAAAATGAAGTTTCTTTGTTTTGGCCTTGGTGTTCCGATGAGTACTCACATGCATTTTGGTGTGTTGGAAATGTGGATGGATGTCTGGTATGGTGGATGGATGCCCTGGGTGGCACAGATACATGCATGTGAGTGAGACTCTAAGGGATATCAATGGCGAGGGTTTAAGTTACCAAGATTGTTTTAAATTAAAGATGTTTTCAAAGAGAAAATTTTTGATGCTATGATAACTTGTTTTCTCATATTTTGAGCTTGTCACCCATGCAGTGTTTGATTTTGAGGTAGTTACTCATTCGTTGAGTTGGCGTTGATTGGGTTTTTGACCTTTTCTTGTCCAGCGGTTATCCCTTTGAAGCTTTAATGGGTGATCGTAGTGCAGTTGATCAACCTAAGGATTTTATGCTTGTGTTTCGGAAGCTCGATCCACCTCTCTTCTATGGTCAAGCAGAAACTTCTGTGGCAGAGGAGTGGATGCGGAAGATTGAAAGGGACTTTAACCTCATTGAGTTGCCCGAGTTGTTGAAGGTCAAGCTTGCGACCTTCATTCTTGAAGGTTCATCGTGGATGTGGTGGAGGTCAGTGTCTCGGAACAAGCCTCATCAAGAGATTACTTGGGAGTTTTTCAAGGCCTCGTTCATTCGTCAGTATTTCTCTGAGGAAGAAAGGGTGAGAAAGGGGATGGAAATGTGTTGTCTACAGCAGGGCGACAGACCCGTGTTGGAATATTTCCAGCACTTTGTGGAGCTAGTACCTTATGATTCAGAGTATGCCACAAATGACCCCATGAAGGCTCGGCGCTTCGAGGCGGGTCTCCGCCCTGATCTGCAGTTGAAGGTGTCAGAGTCCAACCTAACTTCTTTTGTCGATGTGGGAAGACAAGCTTTTCGTATCGAAGCCGCGATGGCAGGAGTGCTCGAAGTAGTTCTCCCTCCTTCGATCCCTATGGGCACTGGTGAAGATTCTGGAAAGGAGATGAGTAAGAAAATGAATGTGAATGGAGAAGGTCATGGAATCAAGAGACCTCGGGATCTTTCATCAACCTCTTCGGAGCGAGAGATTATTGTGTGTTATCAGTGTGGAAAGCGGGGTCACAAGAAGTCGTCGTGCCCAAGCACTCCGAAGCCCTGCCAGGCATGTGGACGCCTGGGTCACTTGCGACGATTTTTTCGGGGCGTAGCAAGGAAGCGTCGCAGAGGAAGCTCTCAGAAGTAATGTGTTGTAGGGTCCTTGTTCAAAGTTTCCAGTGTAAGTTTCCGTTCTGTGTAAGTGATCTATTATCGTGGCCTATGTATGGGTGTTGTTTTGGGTTTGAAATGTATGGGAACTTCATGGGCCTTTTGACGAACCTCATCTTACAATGCTGGTGTGTTTCTAAATTTTAAAATCTTGTTCTTTCTTTTGTCAAATCAAAAGATGTATGTTTCTTGTTGGGATTATCATAACCTGACTGCGAGGCAGGAGATGCTTCATCCATCAGAGCTCCAGCCAAAAGGTCTCGGAGTGAAGCCGGCGCGTAGTCAGGAACCCCCCGGGGAAAAATTTTAAAGAGTCCGGTTAAAGGCGTGCCTCTATCGTCGTGGTGAGATAGTTTGGTGTTGTTGCTCTGGTTCCTCTGTCGTTGTAGTTTTTCTCTTGTCGCAAAGCGTGCGATGGACTTATCCCTCGCATAGCGTCGGGAGTTGTGCCTTTTTGGATGTATGTTGCTAATCAGTGACCTTGTGTGGACCACCGATGTGAATCGATTATGGATTTGGTATGTGTCCATCCCTAAGTAGTGGTACGTGAGTAGTTTTCCGTCCAAGTTTCAGTGATCCAATCCTTGGGCCCACCCTCCCCGCCCATGGGGTAAGGGTTTTGGTTTGCATAAATTTTTCAGATTAACTCCTATTACTTTTGGACGTGAGTAAGTGGTTTAAAGGTCCTTGCTGTGCTCTTTCTAGCTGGAGTAAAGTCTCGTGCATGTCTAAGCTGGTTCCCCGTTTGGTCGTTAGTTGGTCGGTTCTTTATGGTGGGGAGACCCACCATGAGTCTCTTTGGGTTTTCTCTTAAATCGTTATCAAATGCTAGTCGAGTTCTTATGGTGGGGAGCCCGTTCAGGCCTCCCCTCTGTTGGTGATTTACTTTGGGAAATGAGGTTCAGTCCCGCTGGTAGTCGTTGTGACATCCTTGGTTAAGAGGTTGGATCGTGTTCTGTGAGATCCTTAGGTGTTGATCGATCGACTGGTTGGTGTTGTGGCTTTCCGACATTGAAATTCAGAAAAAAATATTTTACTTCAAATAATTAATACCATAATATTATTCAAATAAGTGTATAAGAACATAGATTCCTTTTTAGTATACTTTTATTTATTTAATTTTACTTTTGGATGACCATTGTTCATCTTCGAGTAATCTAGATCCCAATGGTGTAGTTTTTTTTATCAATTTTTCATTACATTTTTTTTCAATGAATCAATACTTACATGAATATAAAATCCATACATATCATAGATAATAATATTATATATAAAGAGTAAATTATGAAAAACCTTAAATATTAAACTTTATGTTTAAAGACACATTTAATTTTAAATTTATATTTAAAAAATTATAAATTACTTTTATAAAAAAAGTTGGTTCTAGTAAATTTTCAATTTTCCTACCAGATACAAAAAAACTATGATAAATTTTTGTCTTTTTATTGAAAATAAAAAACATATATATAAGAAACCTTTATTTATGAAGAAATCAATATTTTTTAACATAGTTTTCTCAAAATATTCCTTAAATAATGAATATAAAAACCATATATAAGAAAATACAAAAAAACAATATTTTGAGGAATGTCAATTTTTTCAGAGCCTAATTAGATAATAAAACTTACTTATTGTGGATTAAATACCTATTTATTATTTAAAATATACATATGTATTGTGTAATTTTCAATTTTAGACATAGTTAATCAAAATTCTAAAACTATTCCATATTTTATCCAAAAATTTCCTCATATATTTGATGTCCCTACAGTAACTCAAATGTCATTAAATGATATAACACTAGTGTAAAAGCATAATTTAGCATTACATTTTTATTTTTAAGGTTGGGTTTTATAAAATGTTGATATAGGTGACTAAAAAATAATAGTATTGACATAATTATTATGAAAATAAACAATGAAACATAAACTAAATTTTAATTTAAGTGATGTTTCGCTGACTATTTTTCAAAAAAACCAAACTATAAAAAAGACTTCCCACAAAAAAATTTATAATTTTATCCAATATAGGGGAAAATAAACAATTCCACTTCATTTTTATAATAAAAAATAAATTGAAAAATTCATATATATCGTTCCACATTGTTTTTTTTAATAAATAATTTCAGAATCATATATTTTTATGTCTATTTTGTTTTATAATGAAATTGACATGGAAATCTTGATGTTTTTAAAATTTTATCAAATTACATGTTCAAAAACTGATGAATCCTTTTAAATAAAAATATAAAATACTAACTTAATATAGAGAATAATTTTTTAATTAAAAATTGAATATACCATCGTAATAAAATAATATATCTTCCAAAATTCACATTTTAAACTTTAATTAAAAGATACATAATAGATAATTTAATTTTTTTCTACATATATATAATAGTTTTCAATTAACCATTGAAAATGTGTAAGGTATTCATTTTTACATGACTCAATATCATTGAAAATATATATCAAAAAGGACTGTTATAATATTAAAAAGTGGAGTATTTTGATATAAACCATAAAATAATTAATATTATAGTGACCAGGATCCAAATATCTTGTAGCCATTTTTTTCTTTATTACATTAGAATAATATAAACGGTTTCTCATCCCAATGGACTGAATAGTATAATAGTCTCGGAAAACTATACACATACTTGAGTATTGCATTACAATTGTAATAAAAAAATTATAGTATATTATTTTTTGATAATATAATTATTCTCTATAGCATATCGTTTTATATCAAACATAGTACACTTTATGGATACCTGAGAATGGGAGAAAATAATTGTGAGCTCAAATTATCAGTTAGAGTTAAGTACATTATAATATCTCATGATTCAATAAAAACAATCAATATGATAAAGTGAATAACTAAAATCATATAGTATTTAATAAATAAATTGAGAATTAATTTAATCAATAGATGATATCACTACGAAAATATAATGGATTATAATATAAGGAATAATCAAAATGGAAATTTTAATAATAGATAAGGAATGACATTTAATCAATAAAGAAAAAATAAAATGTATCTAGGGGTAAATTCATAAAGAAAAAACACTTGGATAAGATATATAAATTACAAATAAAGGAAAATTATATTTATTGGATGGCGTGTCTCACAGTAACATGATACCTCTTCCATCATGATTTATCCTTAAAAGAGATTAAAACTGTTGTGTAGAAACCCATTTAACTAAGGGATTCAAACTAATTCATCCCATGAGACTATCAATTATTTGATAGGATATCTATAACTAGGCCCCACACATTTATTTAATGAAACAAATTACACATAAATATATATAATAATCAAAAAAAATTAAAAAAAACATGCATCATCATGAATTTTTTTTTGAGAAACTATAATGTTTAACAAATATTTTTCATGATTAAAAACATATTTTAATGTAGAAAATTGAATGTAGAAATGAAATATGTTTTAAATGATAAACACATTAATGATAAATAATGTGGATATTTAGGGAAAATTTAATATTCAATTATCATAGTAAATTAAACATTTCAAGGGAATGTTATTGTGTACAATAATGAAATTAGAATGTGAAAGTCAATAGTCTCATTGTTCAATATAATCAGAAAAAATATAAAGGATAAATATGGATTACATAAATACAATATATCCCTAGTGGATTATATGTAACATAAAGGTTTATTTTCATTTATTAATAAAAATAATATAAAAATATATTTAAAAACATTTTGAGGAAAATATAATTTTCATTGGGAAAATAACTTTTTAATAAATAAAAAATTCTAAAAATTATTTTCTTTGAATATATATTTTAAATACTAAAAACATGTAGAATTTTAAAGAAAAATTTCCTATAAAAACTACCTTATAAATATGAATGGGAAGATTCTAATAATGATTGGTCACAATGGATGGAAATTTAGTACAAAACATATAGGTTGAAATGAACATTCATTTCGATTTGAATATAGGGTAAAAAGAGCACTATTTAAAAAATGAAATGTAGTTTTATTTCGATCCATTTTTATAAAAATATTATAAATGGGTATAAATTTATTGAATAATTTTTTAATGCAATTATAAATTTTTTTTCAGAAATATTTTTTGAAATCATGGTTTTTGATGAAAATTGATTTCCAATAGAAGAGTGAAATGTTTTCTAATTTTTTTAAAAACAATTTTTCTAAAATAATAAGTACCAAAGAGTGTTGAAATAATAATATTACCTAAAAATATATTTAATAATGATATGAGAATATAATGAAATGGGATTATTGGAAAATGATGAAATGATTTCCTTCTATGGAAATACAAGTATAAATAATCTCGATTAGAATGAGAATGTGATATAAAACATTATAATGGTAATAATGTAGATGTGAGTATTGATACTTGAATAGATTATGGTTATGGAAATTAAATAAATATAAGTATAGTGGAAATACAAAATATGATTATAAAAATTAATTATACACTTAATCATACAATGTTGAAGACAAAAAAAGAGTAATATAAAAAAATAAAAAAACTGAGTTATTAAATTCATTTCCACATGGTAATCATCATGTAAAATATACATGGATAAAATAATTAAATGTGAAACATATAATACCAGAAATTATTAAATACTATTTATATCACATGCTAATGGTCATGTATATAAAATATATAAATGAAATTAGGTTCATAATATTACAATATGACTTAATGAAGTGAAATTGTGACAAAATCAATTAGCTCATAATTAATTATGAATCAATTTGACGTAACCCAAAATATAGTTGATTTAAAAATTTCATTAACCTTTAATACATCCATATTAAAAATTTTAATATCATATATGGTCTTTTTATAAAATCTTATCACCCATTTGTTCATAATAATTATTTATTTTCATTGTTTTGGGTGTTAATTGCCCTTTTTTCCATGTCGGGTATGTAATTAAAGATATAGTTTTTAAACATATTATATATATTTAATAATTTTATTAATAATAATGGAGAATTTATTATCATATTTTTACATTAATTAATATTTTAATACAAATCATGAGATATATTTTTTATAAATGATGAATGTAGTGATCATGGAGATGTATGCCAAACATACGCATGAGTGACATTTCCAATGATAAAAATAGGATGAGGGAAATGTATATTTTATATTAAAATAATAAAAATTATATAATAGAATGAATAATATGTGTTTCAATATATTTTATATATATACCATCATTATGGTGTGGTGATGAAAAGATATTCACATCGCTATTTGGAGGTGGTTGTCAACACACACATGAACAATGTTATCTAGTTTTAGTGTAAAAAAATAAAATGATACAGTAAATATTAATAATGATAAATATTTTATGAATATCATAATTACATAATTTATATCACATATATTCATTAACATTATAAATATTATCTTCTATGTACGTCATTCGTTAAAAAGGAATCACATCGCTTTGTGAGGCAATAGTCCACCATACAAAGAAGCAAAGATATTGTATCCACTATATAATGGAACATAAAAAGGTATATATGATATAATTATTAATAAGGTATAATTATTATATATATATATAGATAATATAAATACATTTTATCAATCATCATAGCACAATGTTTTTGGTTATAGTAGAAAACTAAATGACATCGATTCGCAGGAAGGTAGTCCACCATACACACAAATAATAAGTTTGTATCCCATTTTCTGGAAGTGGGGATGGTTATATTTCATTACCTCAAAAATAAAAAAATACAATTATTTTTAATACATTAGTTTATTATATCACCATATTTTAATGATAAATATTTTATGTGGAGGAAAATAAGATAAAAACACTCATTGAAAATTGCTACCTATTATTTGAGAATCCTTCTTAAGATTGTACCAAAATCCTTCCATGGATGGATTTATAACCAAAAAAGGATTCTTGGGTGAGGGGATTAATTTTGGGAAGGTATGTTGGAAGTTATTTTCTAAACCAAAATGCTGATAATTTGTTAAGAAGAGAATAAATGTGGGTGCCCTCTATATGTGTGGTGAGTGGCACAATTGTAATTTTTTTGAATTGATTCAATCATACCAATGATTTTATCCTTACAAAAGCATAATAATTATTAAATTTTAAATAATAGTAGTTATGAGTACTAAATATGTCTATATATAGTTTTTGACATGTTTGTGGGTCATTTTAACCCTTATCTCATTAGTTTAACCCCCCCAGTGAAACAGTTTTCACCTTAATCTGATTAATTGTTTTTACTACTTTCACTATATGTTTTGGTCCCAATATTTTTTTCTTAAAATAAGTTAAAATTAATAATTATTAAACATATATAAACCAATTTTCCAATTTCAATCCATATAAATTGAATTTTTTTTTGTAATAGTAATATCAAAGATGTGACGAGGAAGAGGGGACATAAAGTGAAAACATTCAAAATATTACATACATTTTCAATCTAAATTCAAGATGAAAATGATTTAAATAAACTAAATTATATAATATATAAATATTTTTTCTTTTAAATGAGCACATGACATCATATATATATATATATATATATATATATTTAATGAAGATGTAGTTTTCAAATAAAATTTAGTATTCTCCATTATTCATCAAAAAATAAATATTTCAGAAAAATACAAAAAATTATTAATAACATAATTTTTATATTTTAATTTTAAAAATCATGTTTATTTTTTAAAATAAAAAATAAAAAATAGGTAAAAATTAATTCTGAATTACCTGCACAAAGCGTGACTAATCTGCCTTTTTGAAAAATGTATTTTTTCATAAAAAAATTAATTTTATTTCAAAATATTATTATTTTATTTATAATAAATTGTTAAACATAAATTTCATAATTTTGTCTATAATAATCACACCCACTAATTTAATGGATAGGTTATAATTGTATATTGTATTACGATTCTTTCAGAATTGGGGTTCCATGTTTCTCAAGCTATCAAAAAGAGTTAATTTAATGAAATATATTTTTCTTTTATTCATGTTATATTTTGATTGTCTCATACATTGTAAAACAAAATTTTCCTATTTTAGTATTTTTGGGTATCAAATTTTTCATACCTCAAATTAATTATTTCATTGTAATTTATACATGATCTTGGAAATCAAGGGTTTGATATTTTAAAATTATTTAAATGAAAATCAAAATTAAAAATATTTATGAAAATATTATTTTAATAATATGAAAAGGGAATAAAAAAAAGATACAGAATAACACCTAACACGGTTTTCATATAATTGAAAATTGGATGTAGGTGAATATATTCACATTCATGAAAATCATAAATAATTATAAATAGTGATTTAGGTCATTGATCACAAGTAGGTGAATGATTAATGGAAGGTTAAGGGCCTAAAAACCATATATCTATGATTATTTCAAAGTCTTTTTTATTCACCATGTATGAAGATATTAAGATAATTTTTTTTTCAAGATCATGTTTCAAAGATTTAGTAATTCTTATACTATTTATGAATATATGTATGAATACTTATTTTTATGTTTCTATTTCACAAGATTAATTTCATCCTTTGGTTTTGCTTTGATAAATTTTCAATTTACCACTTACATATGGAAATGAATCACTAAAAATTATTTTTTCCCTAAAGTGTTAAAATTGACATTTAAGATATCATAAGATCCATAATATGAAGATAAGTCTATTTATATCTCACTAATTATTTTCCAAATACATTATGGTTAGTACAAGATATTCAATATAATACATTAATCCACAAACATCGACAATAACACATCTGGTTCCTCATTAACATTTATCCATAAAATTGTTTAATAAAAAACATGAAATCATAACATAGACATCACATAGGCCAATGGTAGACACTAAACCCTGTCATCATTCAGGTGTTGGTTCAAGCCACATAGCCATTCTAGAAGACATGGGTATTCAACCATCACATGGGTTTTCCATTTTCGATAACTATGATAATATAATTCCAATACAGTTCCCAAAAATTATGATAGACATCATTGAAATAAATCATTAAATAACATTTTTTTCTATGGTTTTAAATATAACTTATTTTTTATACAATTTATAATAATATTTTTTTACTATTATCACAATGTCATTAATGATCATTTTGACCCTAATGTCTGTTATAACCAATAAACAGATGTATAAAATTGTAATGAAATTATGAAATTAATAAATTTTCAACTAAAACATATTATTTCCCTAAATATATCTCCAAATATGCTCAATATTGGTATAATCCAGGAACAAAAAATAGAAAAAAGGGTGTTCACGACATTGAACATATGATCAATCATAAAATCATAATCCCATGATGGTATTATTAACTCATAAGTTAATGAATAAATATATGCTTATAAACTTTCTACAGAATTCTTAATTTTTATAGGATTCTTAAACCCAATTACCGTTGGTAAAAATACTTCTATAATATAATTTTGGAATCCAAATAAATAATTCATCCATTTTATTTCAACATAAGTCCTAACTTGGCCTATGTGTTAAACATTAGATAAGTTAATGGACTTAGATAATTCCATTGTTCTCCATATATAAGACAACAACCATTAAATAGATCCCATAGGATTATAATTATTTTCGTATATTATACACTTAATTTTTCCTCAAAAATTATTTTATTTTTGAAAATCCATTTAACACATAATGAGTTTTCACCTTCATTGGGACACTTTCCTAGGAGAATACTTCCACATTTATAACATGAATAAAATTGAGTCTTCTTTTTTCCAGGTTGAACATCACTCTAGCTCTTAGTGAACTCAATAATTCTATTATTTGGTGATTATGACAGTTAGATTATGTATTTGTTTTTATTCATATTTTGGGATAACTGAATTGAAAAAAATGACAATATCTTTTACTATTTTCATCAGCCAATCAAGTTTCACATTTTTTTCACCTTTTCCTTCATATTCAAAGTTAAAAAAATTCTTTTGGGTTCAATCCCTTAACAATAACCAAAAACTAGAGGGTGGGCAACACTAATTGTATAGGGGAAACCATATGGTCATGTGTATGATGTCTAAATTATAACATAATATTTTCAATATATGTCACCTTAGGTTTTTTCATGTTCTTTCATTGTCATCGTCTATTATAATCCATCAAAATGGTTTGTAAATAAAATTTGAATTTTTTTATGAACATCCTCCATGAGTTTATAACATGGTGGATAGTAAGGCCTAATTTTATAAACCAAAAAATGATCGAGTCAACCCTAATGTGTTCATTTCATAATTATTTCCCTAGGTAACTATGTTCCTATACCATGTCAACTTATATAATCTATACATGGATATATTTCATGGGACCCCACATAATATAAACTTTATAAAATCATTAGGATCATATTTTATACATATCTTCAATGCAAATCATAAGGATATCATCCCTAATTTATGTTTTACGTAATTCAGTTCCCATGGTTTTCACTAAAACTATTTATGATACTAGCTATTGGATCCCTTGCCCTGGTATCCCAAAGCCAGTGTCTAAATTATTACATTTTCATAAGCTACAAACAATCATATACCAAAGGACCAAATTGTTTAGTAGTCTTGGAAAACAAGATATATATGTAAGTATTTCAATATATTTTAAAACTCAAATTATGAAATTTTTTGTATAATATCTTTATTACCTCTATAATTTCACTTCTTATAAGACATATTACACATCATAGATTTGTGTGATAAGAAACAAATAAAAAGTGAGCTCAAAATCTTATGTAGGGTAATGTATGGAAGAAGCCACCATGAATCAATAAGCATCACAACTTAAAAAAATGAATAACTAAAAACGTATTCCATTTATCAAAAAACTGAGAATTAAATTCATCCGAAGATAATATCATTATGAAAATATCATGGATAATAATATAATACATAATCAAAATAGTAATGTAAATAACTAAAAAACATTCCATTAAATCATGTAACTGATAATTATATGAATCCAGATAAAATACCATAGATAAAATATCCTAGTTATTAATAGCATAATTTTTAACATTTTAAAAGATAAATTTTATGATATAATGTTTATAGACAAAATGATACCTATAGCATCAAGATCTATCATCCTGATAGTTTAAAATTGATTATTAGAAACTAATTTAACTAAAGTTATCCAATTGATTCATCCAATTAGACTATTAACACATCATGGGGATATCGATAACATGGACCCACCTATTTAATTCATGTGTGTAGGATTCATCATATACTGGATAGTCGATAAAATTACTAAACAATCTGTATTTTAATCACATATCATAATTGAGTAACAAATATAAATTTATTTATATTTCTACAGATAAACTAATGAAATTAAATATTGAACACCTTATGTTGAAATGATATCCATGTAAATGAATTTTTTTTTTAATTAGACACTTTAAATAAATGTGAGAAACTATAGTTCACAAAACAAAGACCCAAAACCTGCTAAAATATCTCACTAAATTATTAAACACGTGGATAAGATTATTTTTTCAGAAACTCTATATAATTACCAGTGTAGATTACTATCCTAGGTATTTGGATCCTCAGTGATATGTTCTTAAAGGTGAGTAACCAATACGTCTATTGTATGAAGGAATTCCTTTATCCTTATGTTAAAATGACAAATAACTTAAAAAATGAAAATATCCAAGATAAATAATATGAATATTTATCTGAAATTTATTTTACAATGTTCACATGAAAGTGAAAATTTAATCGGAAAATTATTGACTATATAAAAGAACCCAGAAAGTGAATGTTATCACTATCATTGGTAAAAATAATCATAAACCATCCATATGAATAATAATTAAGGAATAAATACAATATATTATTAGAGGAGTAAATTTTAAATAATGAGTTATTTTCATTTATGAATACAATTACCATTAATAGATATTTAAAATAATTATATAAGAAAATATCTTATTCATTTTGAAAATCACTTTATAAAATTTAAAACATTTTGAATCCCATTACATTGAAAATAAATTTTAAAAATAATATATTACCAATATTTAATAGAAACCATTTCCCTTGAAAATAAATCTGTAAACTTATATAAGAATATTCAATGAAATTTCATTCATGATGGTGGTTAATTACATTTATGATGCATAATTTAAATATAATAATTCCTTTTCAATTACAAAGAGGTTTAAAACGTACATTATTAAGGAAAAGAAAAGAAATATTATTTAATCTTATTTCATAAAAAGTAAAACATCTTTAAAAATCTAAAAAAATAATACTTTAATGTATATGGAAATTTTTGAAATTGTTTTTAGAAAACATGGTACTTAATGAAAAAGGATTTTTGAATGAAGAGTGAAATAATGTAAGACATTATTAGAAACATTTTCCCAACAATTTGAAGTACCAAAGATTGAAAAATGGTACTATTACATGAAAATACAATGAAGTATAATATTTTGTTAAAATTAAATGTTATTATTTTAAAACTATTAAATAATTTACCTTAATAAAATACAAGTATAAATAATATTTATTAGAATGGGATTTTGAAAAAAATAATTACAATGATAATACCATTGATGTGAGAATTAATCAATGAATTAATTATGTGTATCAACTGTAAATACATATAAATAAAGTGAAAAAATGACTAATATTATATAAAATCATTACTCACAAAATCACAAAATATATAAGTCAACAAATGAGTAATATAACTGAATGAAAGCAAACTAAGATGTGAAATTCTTTATCACATTGTAATTTACAATTAAAATCCCCTTGGATAAAATAATTAAAATTGAAACACAAAATAACCTGAATAATTAATTAATCATGAGATGAGATGTCAATTTGGATTTATATACACTATATAAAAGAAATTTTGTGCAAAACATTACAATATGCCTCAAAAAAATGTAATTGAGATGAAATCCCATACCTAAAGATTATTTTGTTGAACGTGCCTTAAATTATGATATATATGTATTAAAAATGTTATTATTTTATTATAGGACAATATTTGTTTTTATTAAATCATTTATGGTCCTTTTATAATCTCTTAACACGTGTTCGTTAATAATAAATCATTATGTTCATTGTTTTGGGCAGTAATTTCAATTATCTGCATTTGTGTTTAGTCATGAATGATCTATATCATGAACATATTATATATTTACATATTATTTAACATATTAATTATGTAAAAATTATCATATTTATAAAAAATTACTTTTATGACCATTCATGGACGGTTTTTTTTAAATGAAGTACTTTGCGATCACTGAGATGGAAGGTCGTACGTACACATGTGTATCATTTCAATTTTTCAATGACCATTATAGAAAGGAGGGAACTAATATTTCCTATTTGTAGAATGACCATAATATTATTAATTAACAATTATTTTGTTAAATATATTTATATATATCATCCAAGTGGTTTGGTGATGAAAAGGTAGTCACATCACTTCGTTAAGGGAATAGTCCACACATACCAGAATTTTGTAATCATCTGTTACTTTTAAAAAATAAAATGATATAATATTCATTAATAATGATAAATATTTAATGATCATAATATTTTTTTCTTTTATGTCACATATACTCATTATCGTTATCTATATTACCTTCCATGTATATAGTTAGTAAAAAATGAGTTGGATCGCTTTGCGAGGCGGTATGTCGTCGTAGATACAAGAAACAATCTCTTTTCCCATACAGAATGGAATGTAAAAGGTATATATTATATAATTCCACCATAGATATAATAATGGTTTGAATATAATATATATACTTTTTATAGATCATTATATATAACATTGATTGGTGTTAATGTAGTAATTATTGACAATGGTACATGAGGTGTTTGGGCTCTTTACACATGAAAGTTGATTTATTAACCCATCTGATTAATGTGGATTTTTATCATTAAATTAAAATAAAATCATCTCATAATATTTAATGTACTTATTTTATTATATCATTATGGTTATATAATAATTTTGGTAGGTGAAGGAAACATACTTATTAAATAATGTTACCACTTCTTTAGGTATCCCTATTATGATTTCCTGAAAACCCTTGTTAGGATGAATTTATGATCAAAATAATTATTTTAGGATTAGTGTAGGGATATTTAGAAGTGACATGGGTAGGTTCAATCAGATCCAAAATGTTTTGAATGTGTGGATAATAGAGGAGAGGTGTGGCCTTTTTGAGTGACGTGAGTGGAACACATGTTATTTTTGAAAAGATTCAATTATACAAAGATTTTTATCCTGTAAAAATCCACCTAATGAAAAATTATTGATCTATAAAAATATTATTTCATAATATTTACAAAATAATTGTTTTTGAAAAATTGTTATGTAATTTTTAATCCACATCCTCTTAATTTAACCCTATTAAATCGATTTTTACCTTAACCGATGCAATTAAATTTTATAGTTATGACTATTAAATTTTGTACAAATAAATTAGATTTTTAAAAAGACAATATAATTATGATTAAAAATATGTAATCCATTTTTCCAAAATAAATTCATATAAGGGGAAAAATTAATTAAAAATTAATATTGAAAATGTGATGAGAAAGCATGTTTTTAAAGAGAAAATGTTTAATAGAAACCAATATTTCTACATCTAAAATAAATATAAAATTGATTAAAATGACGTAAATATGAATATCCATTATAAAAAAGATGTAATTTAAATTTAAAATAAATTTAAAATATAATATTTCTATATTAATGATTTAAACAGCACGCTGTTATGCATTAAAATTCATTAAATTTCAATGTTTATCAAAAAAATGATATATTTTAGATAAATCCAAAATATATACCCTAAGATAATTTTGATATTATGATTTAAAGAAAAAATCTTATTTTTTCCAATAATATTTATAGGGGTGCTAAAAATAAATTTTAAATTATGTGGGGAATGCTTTACTGATTCATATTTTTGAATAATACAGTTTTTCAGAAGGCAATTGTTTTTATTTTTAATGTTCCTAATTTTAGCTATAATAAAAATATAAGATTTATATTATTATTATAGTTAGTATCAAATAATTTTATGTCATAATTTGACAATTATATTTAATTATTGCCTCATTATCTATATATTCTGGATCAATAAGACCATAAAAATAGTGGTATAATTTTAGAGGAAAATAATTTTTTGATAACTAAGTAGATAAGTAATATATTAAGTCACATGGAGATATATTTATTTAAAATAATGAATAACTGAAAAAATAATTTTATGTACATAAAAAATAATTATAAGACATTTATTCTGAGCTCATAAAAAATAAAAATACTGAAGATATTTATTTTGAAGAGTCTCATCAGAAAGTCTCTTCCACGTATATCACATGTCATCCAAAACTCATAAATATTATCTAGAAATGAAGAAATATAGAATAATATTTTTATACCATAAAAATTCATATAAGTTCCCATAGTTATTGGTTTTGAAACATTTGATTCTTTTTTACTAAATATTATGAGTTCATATACTCCAATATAAATTAATTATATAAAAAAATTATAAGTAATTTTAAATCTAATGTAATTAATAGTTATTAAAAATTTTATACCATTTATTCCATATGTTAATGAAGTCTAGATAGATGTATTAAATAACAAACCACATAATCTACCACTTTGGAAACCTCTTATATAGAAAATGGAAGAAGGGAATTTGGATCATTAATATCATTACCTAACCCAACTAAGTTGGATAATGATGTACAAAATATACATAAATACGTATGACTCCATACACTACAATATGTATATGGGGATCTCAATCATACAACTCACAATATCTGTCTTGGTTCGAACAAAGAGGTGGATGATGTGGGAAGAAAATTTATGTATGTTTTGAATATAACTTCTCTTTTTAAATCATGAGTTCACAAATAATATTATTTTATTTTTCAAGGATTAATTCAGGTATTTTAGCTATTATTTTAATGAATGTATTTCACTATCCCTCAATTTCTTTCATTGATGACCAGATATTTTATTAATTCTAATAACCTCATCATGTCCTCTTTTTTTACTGAGGTTTTCTGGTTTTAATAATGATGTATATATAATGTAGATCCTCTCTTAGGGATAAACCTCCCCTCCATCACTTTCTCCTAAATTTCATCATAAATTAATAAATTTAAATGTCATGATATTGTTAGTAACTAAAAAAAATAAAAACATACAAGGAAAATTAATAAAAATCCTAATAGTTTTATTACCTATATCTTTATATTGATATGTAAGATAATTTTCATATTTTATTCAGTCTCGTTGTTTTCTATTTAAATTGGTGAGTGGGGGAGATAGAGAACTAAACTATATGTCATATGAATAACAACTATATTTAAATTGCAATGCATCAAAATTTTGATCAATCCATTTCCCATCCTATAAATGATACCCTCAACATGATAATGTATATCTATGTACATTCTATAATTGGATCTCATGGTGAGATTTAATAGAGTCATGTTAAAAAAAATAATATATAATAAAATAATATATAACAAAATTTATATTATATAATAAATATCATAATGTAAATTATTCTTCTTTCTAGTCGATGGGAAATTATGTCCACATCTCTGCACTTAAACCCCGAACATGAGGCATGGGTTTTAATTATATAAATACCCAAAAAATATTTTTTTTCTATTCTGTTTTTAAATAACATAATCGAACCACTTCTATATATGGAAATATTTTCTTTTTTTGTTTTATTTCATGAAAATTTAATTTCATATATAATTGAATATATTTTATATTATTAACATAAAATATACAATATTCATTAAATGTTATAATAATTCATCAATTGTGAGATTTTACCATTTTCTACTACTATAGTATCTTTTTTCCTTATTCATGATGTACACTCAATGAGGATATAAAATGTTAATCATGTAATGAATTATCATTATGATATAACTCCAAATATATGTTCCATTTGGTCCAGTTTGGTTATTATAACTATTATCATATTTCATATTTATCTTATTCTCTCTATGAAAAAGTTATATTTTTGGGTAAACAAGTAATCACAAGTTTATAAACTCTTAGAATCATTTTCATTATATAATAACAATACATCACTCTATGAGGTGAACTAGTAGTCATAATATTTTTTTGTGAATTAGATATTTACATTAATTTAATAAATTAATTATAGAAATTTGATAACATGATGAAAATATACATGAACATCTATAAATGGTAATATTCATTTTTTTCATTCATTGTTATATATTAATATAATTATATTTTCTGTACATACATATTATTATAAAGGTGAATATTTGAAAATAACGTATAAATGAATATCTGTGTAAAAAAAATTTGTCACATGTGTGAAAGATTCAATAACTAAATAAATATTTCATGATTAATAACAAAATAATATGAAACATAATCTAGTAAAAATAAAAATTATATAGAAAATTATAAATATTATAAATATTTATAAATTTAAATTCATGAGTGACAAAAAAATATTTTCATATGAATAAATTTAACCAATCCAGAAAAATGTTTATTGGGTTTTTTATCACATTTTTTTATCCATAACTGTTGAATATACAATTTAGAAAATTATAATATAAAAATACAATATATATATATATATAATAAAATAGAAAACGTAAAAAACTAGTGTTTTTAAACATGTATTTCCATAAAAATAAACAATATATTAGTATTTAACTAAATGAAAAGGAGAGTAATTTTGTGGTTTCCCAAATCCCTCAACAATTTTGATTTCATAAATTATATAGAACATCATTATTATAGATATTCATATCATCTCAAAATATTATAATAGATGAAGAAACCTTAGAGTAATTCATTAATTAATCGTCATTCTCATTACCCAAATAAAACTTATTCCCATGGAAAATGATTGATCACTGATCATTTAGTGGATGAATAATATAAAATAATTTTTTTCATGTGTATCAACATTAAATGGTCCTTTTTTTCAACTGAATAGGTTCAATCAACGAGTCTAAATACATAATTATCATATTCAAATCACCTTAACTATCAATCTAGTTACACATATATATATTTACACAAAATTTATTATAATTAAATTTGTATATAACCTCAAGAACCCCAAAATATTTTAATGATATAGAAATAATATTTATATCATTTACACATGGGAAATGCATCACTTCGGTGATGAATATTAATCCATTATTTTGTATAATACTCTTAATAACCTGATTTTTTGTGCAAAATGTGTAACCATTAATATCAAAACTAGACCATGTGATCACATTAAGTTAACTCTCCCTACCATAAATTTCAATGTTTATGATACTTATTAATCTATTTTGACTTTTTATTTAATCCAAGAATTAAATTTCTTTTTATACACAATCATTAACACATTTTAATTTATTTCTAGGTATCATACCTTCAATCCAGAAATATGAGATGATATATTTTATTAATAATATATGTGTTAAAAAAATATAAATTTTCCAACATCATTTCATCATGTGGAATTAAATATTCCTTTATCCATGAATTCCTATAATATCACTATAAAATGCTATATTTCATGATATTTGGAGAGAAATATGAACTAATTCATAAAAATAATTAGTATAAAATTCAATAACCTCTTCCGAAACATATTTTCAAACTACAGAGGCCTCCTGTTTGTGAGGGTTTCTAAAATATCCCATCAAAATATTCATATATCATTTAAAAGGATACATCCTATGTAAATAAGAATGCCCAGATATTCTTAGCTAATGCACCACATTAATCACCAGATGATAAGTTATATAAAAAACATTGGTGTGAAATACATTTACGGTTTACGATGTATGATCATAGATTCATTATTTGAAACATCTAAAAATTTGGAATTAATGAATTTATTATAAACTATTTTTGAAAAAATAACCTAACATTGTGCTAGTTTATCTGAGTGGTGTTAGAAGTATAAAACAAACCAAGATAGGTTAATTTTTTATCATCAATAGATGATAGTAATAAAATTTTAGAACTATAAAGTTTAAATCCATCAATGAAAAATTTTTTATCACATTTGATGAATATCCAGAAGGTACATTAATACCATGAAAAAACTAAAAAAGTCATCTTCTCACTCATGATTATTGTGTGATAAGCTGGAGGAAAATTTCTTCTATTTCTAATCACGGTGGGAGTTAACTCCAAATAAATTGTTGGGAAATCAGGTCATATCTATAATGTAATCCTTTTTTTCCTTCCTTTTATGTCGTAAAATGTTTCTATGAAACAATCAAATATGTTTTCGGTCTAAATTTATATAACAATATATTTTTAATATGATAGTTAATAACATCCATAAATTTTTTATGACTTGAACATAATTTCATTCAAAATTTTAAATAAATAATTTTTACCATGACTTCATATTCTTCTACTGATAATGGTTTTTGTGGAGATTATATTCATGTAAACCATTAAATTATTTTTTAAATCTATGAAGAGGATGATGAATTCTAAAAAATATTGTATGCCACACGTACACTATCTATCATCCATTCTGGGTATCATAATATGAAGTCACTTTTTAAAAAATGAGACATGATTTATTTCCTTTAAGACTATATCGATATAATTTTTTACATGAATGAAATTTGTTTATAGTAAACATTATCATATAATAAAAATTAAAATAATTTTTCTTACAAGCATAAATAAGTGTATCACCAAACATAAATTGGTGTTTAAAATCATCAATCCCTGGTAAAATATACTTAGTGGTAACATTTCTAGGCAGTTTTTGTTTATAAATTATCAAGGTCATAATAATATTTTTATCAATATATGTAGGTAAAGGTTTTAAACTACCAAGAAATAGTGCTATGGTATACGTTGCCTAATGAATCCCAAATATGGATTTGTTAAATCTACACATATTCCCATTCTACTATTTATTAGTTCACATCCAATATAAGGAAATTTTTTTATCAAATATATTCTACTTTTGGTGAACTAATATGGTCATGTATTTTTACATTAGAGATTCACTGAACTGTATTCCTCACTAAAACTATTTCATAAAATCAATTTATAAATTGATTCATTAAATGTAAAATTATTATATGGTAAAAAAAATTATTATAAGGAGTTATGATTCAAGAACATGAGAATGGATCAATGTTATATTTTTCATCCTTCGTACATTGTGAGGTACCACATCTAGGATATTTTAATTTAAATTTTTATCTCTTTTTATAAAACACGTATTCATTTGGGAATGTGTGGATATTTTTATACCCCAATCCCACTGAGCATAATATTTTCTTTGATTAATATTTGGTTTTTTGATCCCATTTCCATATAGAAGTAGCTCTTTTAAATTTTAAATAAATTTATAGAAACTTTTATCACTCGAATCATTTAGTACTTTTAGGTTAACTAATATATGAACTAATGATTAAAGTATAAATTTTTTGAAACACGACAATAGTTGTTTTGTATAATTTATATACAATCATTTAAAGGTTTATTTTTTAAGGATTTAACCCCTAAAATGGATTAATTATTTAATATGATCCTCTATGTCATGAACTATACCAATGGAGCCTAAACAGGGACTATCCCTACCCGCCTCCAATATTATAGATGAATACAATCGACTTTATGTAGGAATTTCACTCATATGTGTGTCCTTATCCAAATTTGACTCTAAACAAGCACACATATCAAATACCAAAAAACAATGAAATTTAAAACAAATAATAACCTTGTGTTCATATATCTAGAATTCCACTATCTGAGCATAAAAAGAAAAAATGGAATGAAAAAAGGGGCAAAATTAATGCCCACCATTATAAACTGAAAACAAGTGAGAGATGTAATTTTTTTTGTAGATTTCAATCCATGAAATCGAAGGATCACACTGTTGTTTTTCTATCTCACTATGATTTTACCTCTCCTAGTACCTTAAGGACATCTATAAATATTCAGTTATCTGTATTAGACATTACACATGCACACAATGACCATGAAGGGGTATGTATAACAATACCCAATATGATACCCTGAAATCACTATGAATATTTCATTAAGAACAATAAATTTTAGCTAATCACATGCATATGTCTGCATCACATATAAAAAAATATCCCGATCTACTAATCATTAAAGAACATTCTTAAGTACAATCCATAAACGTAATGCCAACCTAATATTAATCCTCAAAGGTTGCACATAAAACTCATTTTGGAGAACACACTTCATGAGTGAAATAACATTTATGACATCGATATGATATTTCATACTCATTGAATCATGCCATGAGACGTAAACAGTTGAAGTTGGAAAAAAATAATATATATAATGGGATCTCACAGATGTTTGTGACATAGAAAAAACTCAATATGGATTGAATTTTTAATTTGGGAGTCAATACTCACATTATATTTGTCTCAAAAATCCATGACACCCATATAAGGGAATGATTATTATCGAAGATCTCAATTCAGCCTCATTGAAGGATTCCTATCTTTATCCAAGAATAAATTTCTCCTAAAGGGATCACCATCCTATGTATAGGATGTGATTCCATACTAAACCCTTAAGAAATGGATCAAGGGACCATACCCTATAAAATCATTTCCAGAACAAAGAGGTATAGGGATATAATCCAGCATTAAAGGTGTATATGATGTGTTCTATAAGTACATTGTTTCTCCATTTAGCATTCGGTTATATACATGAATCATGGACTATGCCCATTTTTTGATTGAGTAAACAATTTTTTGAGCTCAGGGTAATCATTATTATGTTCATGTCACATTGGCCTAGTTTATACATGAGTACATTGTATATTGGAGCCTATTTACTCATAACTAATTATATATACCCTCTATGGTACATGTCGAGCCTCCAAATTAGGTTCACACTTAGTATGACCGCCATCCCGTGACTTTTTATATTTATCATATCCCTGTAACCCAAGCACTAGATAAAGGGTTCCCAAATGACATGTAATAATGGGATACAAGATGTGTAACTCAAAATATTACAAATCCTGTAGGTTTTCCACTTCATTACCATTTTTAACATTTTCATCATGATTCCATATTGGAATCATGGATCCAATGTTAGTCATCAACATTTTTCATCAGTTAGGCGTATTACAACTTCTGATTCCCTATAATTATGCTAACCAAAGCCAAACCATTTTCGTACATGAAGATCCTAGGTATAAACCCCAATTATTTGAAACTGATCAATCATCACCAATTACACAACATGATCTCTTCGTCAATCTAAACCAAAATCTATCATAACAATCTATTTTTTTGAGAAACTAGTTCACATTGATTATACATCTAGTATTTTGTTGAATCATTAGGAAGAATGAGTGCTGGTGATGATCACATGATGAATTTTGGGAGAAATAAATAAACACGAAAGTGGAATGAGAACATCCCAAATCCAATTGGATATGATCCATTTCAATTAAAACAATGAATGAATATCCTAATTGAATAAACAATTTTCCATAATAATCCATGTAGATAATCTATCACCCCTAATAAGATCGATCCAAGAATCAATGTGTTGTTCAATTGAATCATGTTTACTATATAAATAAATTAACTATAAAAAATATTTATAAAAAATATCCAACCTCTTTTTGGAGTAATCACTTGTAAATTATTATTCCATGTTGTCTTCATTGTTTGGATCATTGAGTTTTATCTCACACCAATCGATGATCCATGATCTGGTCATCACTTTCCAATAGAAGATCCAACAACACACTCTTAAAAATCATGAGGGCTTTTTGGGTAACCCTATTATTCTTTCACAAAATAATATATATATAACATAATTATACCAAGGATATTAATTAAATTAAATTATTAAATCATTTAATTTATTTATTAATTCACTCATGACTATGTCTTACCATAAAATATACCTTCATCCAATGTTTTGTCACACCTATAGTAAAACCAATTATCTAATATAAATAAAGACATCATATTACCAAAGAAATCCTTCATTTTATATTTATTCCAGATTATGAGGAAAATTTTTTATGTGCAATTTAATATATTTTTTGTATTTTCAAAAATTAAATCCAGGCATACTAGTCTTCAAAATATCATGTTGTCTCAGCACCTAGCTCCAAAAATAATCCATTAAACAATCCAATACAATAAATTCAAAAATTAGATTCATTAAACTCTCACCGTCATTGGAATTTTCATCTCATAAATCCAAAAGAAATAGATACACAAAGTGATGTGGGTAATGAGCCATTATTTGGTTCTCCTTATCCCAAGTACTACTCTATAGATTTCTATGATTCCACCAGAAGTATACTAGGGTAATCAATATCCCATGAAAGACATCTCCTATTGATCATAAATCATTTCCTAGTACTTAGAAAAGGTTTCATTTTCCATGATTTCCAGCTCAAACCAATCAATATAATGCTACAAATCATGCACATGCCTCATCAAAAGGACAAGGGGAATATGAAGTTTACCCAATCATACTACATCAATAGAGAAAAGTGGTGTACCACAATTCCAATTATACATAGTATCATTAAAGGGATACTTAATATCAAGGATAGTCTTCCACCTTGACTAATGTTCTATAATTGATATTGAGGTTAGACTATTTGGAATATATTTTATCTCTCCTTTAACTCCAATGGCCTCCACCATCAGTCTACATAAGACTAATTTCTACATTGTTCTATCCTAATATGTTTCTAGAAGATTTTAGCCTTATCTGCAGTTTCTCACACCAATACTAGGTCCATATGTTTTAACACTTCTAGGAAGGTTCACTATAGTTGTGACTTGAAGTTTCACCCATACAGTCCTTAAATTGTTCAATATAGATTGTAAAATGGTAGATGTTATTGTATGAAAAAACCATTAATAATAGGTCATCCACAAAACAATGTGAAAATACTAACATGAAATCCAACAAAATTTCTGCCATGTTTATAATTTTCTGCTCAGTTTGGCCATCATTCTTAGGGTGGGAAGACATACTCAAATGAAACTAATCAACAAAGCTTCCTTCATTCCTTTCAGTAACTTATATATAGCATTAGAATCACACCGGAATTGACCGTTGTGGTAACTACATGGAGAAATACTATATTCAATTTGTAGATTGATCTCACACTCTCATTTAAACACTTCTCTTGGATATCTTGGATGTGTTATGGCATGTTGAGTTATTCTACGATCACATATATAACATCGTGTCCCCTAGATGTATGTGGAATCCATATCTCGAATTACATGTATATCTCATCTCACTTCCCTAATGGATCCTCAATTGGATGAGATAGACTAATGGAACCTGGTGCTCATCCTTCACATTTTGACAAGTAAGAAATGAAAATAAAAACAATTCAACTCCCTTTTCATCAATGGCCACCAAAACTAGGGCTGAATGTTCTTGTAAAACTTTTCCACACATGGAATTACCACTAAAAGTGATATAAGGAACTCCCTCAGAACCTAATCTCTCAGTGAAACTTGTACCATCACCCCCTCTCTAAAATGAATTATATGCTCCCCAAAATCATCAAAATCTACTAGGAGCATGTCCTATGGATATCTGAGTACATAAGGTCTCATTTCTATATTCATTAGTTGTTCCTCTCTTAGTCAATGTAAAATTCGAGAGGTAGTAACCATCCACTGGATGTAAGCTTTTCTCTCCCCATCCACAAAGGATAACATCAATATGTAC
The DNA here is from genome assembly GCA_963277665.1 of Viscum album. Classification (NCBI taxonomy): domain Eukaryota; kingdom Viridiplantae; phylum Streptophyta; class Magnoliopsida; order Santalales; family Viscaceae; genus Viscum; species Viscum album. The sequence continues at coordinate 1,466,347,147 of OY728164.1, read as the reverse complement.
AAATTTTCTGATTCCCCACTCAGCAACTATGATCAAGATATCCCACTAAGGTAATCTTTTACCACTTTTTCCTTTATAGGAGTGTATAAAATCTATATTTCATTTTCATGGAGGAACTACATCCATAAACACTTCCCTAAGATAAAATCCATTAGAGAGAAGGTATATTTGATACTCTTGTATTCAAAATTAATGATAAACTACTCACCCATTGGACAGTGTCACCACATATTCAGTGTCAATAACAAAAATAGAAACACAATATCAGGGGTCATTTAGTTTTCCACATTTGAACTCAAATGATTTGAATAATAGTAAATAAATGTGTAACTCTACATCAGAAGAAATCCAATACTAGCCCTTAATGCATTAACGAACTCCTTATACATAACACACTCTTATGTCCATATCGTGATGGGAGTGATCATCAATATCTACATAAAATACTAGAAAACCTACTAGAACATCTCTATCTATATGAATGTCTTCCCATTTTAGGTTGAAGATATTAAGTAAGATTATATCTTAAAGAAATAATGTTTTAATATCATGTAGTATCTATACAAACCAAGAAATGTATGTACATACATCATTCTATTTGGTGTCTCCCATGATAAAAATTCATCGACCTTTGTTGGGTCCACATCTACCCCATGTAATGAATAAACATGTCCCAAAACGTGTACGTCCAGAATCATGATCTAGAACATCTATAACATTCATTAAATAGGATGATCTTACAGAATGTATAGAAATATACCCATGTTCCACCTTTGATCCTACATAGTTTATGAGTACACTTGGATATCATTGATGAAGACAACCAAAAACTATTCTTAGAAAGGAAAAAATGATCGATTTCATAAGTTACATGAACACTACTGGGTGTTCTATCATGGTAAATTGAATCGCCATGTACTCATTAAGACTGTAACAACATCCGAATGTCTAATTCAATATATCATGATTTCATAATCACAACTGATGGTAGTATGATCTTAGGACATTCTTTGAGAACCATCGTGACCCTCTAAACTGATCAAAGAGTTCATTAATCATCAATATTGGATACATGTTATTTATGATCACCTGGTTTAAATGATGGTATTCTAAACATAACTTGAATCTCCCATATCCACCATCTTGGTGAAGAACCCTAGGGATGCTAGGGGTGAAACACTGGGTTTGACAAACCCCTATATCTTCTAGTCCTATAAATGCATCCATAGCTCATGATGAACTATTCGGGCCATCCAATATGGTGGAATAGAGACATAGTTTATCCCATGATGTCGATTAATATAGATTTCTATCATTTCAATGGGTGGTATTTTTAGAACATCCTTAAGAACGACATCTTGATACACTTCCACCACTATAGGGAAATGTAAAATCTGAACATCCACTACACCAAGAACCATGCTGTCCAACTGAAGATTAATTGGATAGAACCATATATGAAATTTCCATATAATGATTCATAGGTTTCTTTTTTACACATAATGGAAAACCATATCCAATCACTGTAAACACATTACATCCTCCACCAAAAATAGTCTCTCGGGGAATGAACTATAGACATGTAGTCCAAACCTATGATGATATAAAAAGGACTTATCATTGATAAAAAATATATCCCAAATAAAACTATCACCCTAACCTACCATGTCAAATAGATTGATCCAACTCTTGTAAGAGTATCCAAGTGTAATGGTCAATCAAAGGGATCACCAAAAATTTCTACGCCTCGAACCTGATAAGTATAAATAAAGGAATGAATAAAACTTATGCAATCAATATACAAATATGTTAAAAAAGTCCAATATTGTACCTTGAATCATCCCAGGATCCTCTAGGCCATAATCTATGACCACCTACAGCTTCCCTTACCCTTACCACTAAGAAGCATGATCTTGGCATGGAACACTGGGGGTGGTGGTGGTAACAATTCAAAACATATTCCATCTCCATCATGCCTCCTTGATCCTCGATCGTGTCATTCACCTTGTGCACTATCCTTTCCCTGCCACAACATCTTCTTAGGCATTGTATCAGCTATCTATCTATTAGACATACATAGGGTTAGAGAATCCCGAATGAGATGTCCCCTCCAATTATTTGAATAATATTGAATCTCATTTGGCTGACTATAACCACATTGTGATCCATGAACCATAGAACCTATATCCTGGGATTTCCACCTGAAACTTACCACATGTCTTGGTTCCTGAGTCTAACATCTTCTTCCTACCACTGATGTTTTTTCTATCATCTTCCCACTTCTCACGACAACTATCTACGTTTTCTAAGTCTGGAAACTATAGAACACGAAATAATGGATCATAACCCTAGCATAGGTGGGAATACAAAAAGGTGTCCAAATATATTATATTTCTCCAGATAGTCTTTTCTCGATGGTCCAATCCTAAAAAAACTGATTACACATTATATCCATAAAGTACTAAGAGAGGTTAATGAACCTTGAGGAATACTCAGCCATAGTCATACTACCATGATGATGTTATCAAAGATCCTATATGCACATATACCACAACAATGATAGTGAAAAATCATCCATGAAAATGTACTCAGACTCTAGACATGTAATATTCGCATAATCATATGACTAGGTCACTAAGTCCCACTAACATGTATTAGATCCACATAGGAGGATCACTTCTAGGACCACCATCTAATTTTTGGGCTTCCTAAAAATATGTAATAATGATTTCAATTACACAATCATTTCCTTAGACACCTTTGGTTTAGGATCACCTCAAAACCTAAGGTGTCACTGTCATTGAAATTCATGAATTGTGGTCATCCTGCACACCTCATCTGTAGGTACCATTGATACCAACTATTTCTAGACATGTGGTTGTGTGAAAATTGATCCACATAGAGGTAACACATACTAATAATGTCCTTATATTGAAACCACATCCCCAAGGGATCATTATCAGGATCACGATACAAAATATGACATAGAAAATGTCATGGAGAAATCCTGATGATGACCTGCTATTGCATAGTCAATGTGTACATCTAAAGAGATTACTCAAGATGGAAATGAAAAAAAAACTAATTACTCTATGATGCATGTATTAATTTATTCCGTATGATAAGTGTCAACAAATAATGATTCAATAAGTAGGTCATCATATTCTTGAGGTATGGATACATCAGCTGCTACAAAATTACTGTATCCCCTAACATGAGGGCTAAACTTGAAACTCTTAATAGTATTTACCTAGGGAAATATAACAACCCGAGATTTTTTGAGAAGTATTATTTTTAATTTATTTAAGGTCTTGTGTTGTATGTTACATCATGATTCTCTTGCGCTATACGCAACACCATATTAGTTTGCAGTATACGTAACACAATTCTTGGATTGTGTTATACACAATTTCAAGTTCATTTGATAGAAGTTATTATACGCAACATTGAGTGTATATATATATATATATATATATATATTTTTAATTGTATAAATGAAATATGGTTGGATTCGGTTATATGCAACAAAAAGGAGTCTTTCACTACACGCAACCCTAACTGGGCTTTCATTACATGCAATCATGACCTTCCTCGATTGCGTGTGTTGTACGCAATACCGGGTTTCACTAAACAATGATATATAGTTATAATTTTATCACAAACTAGCCGTTATGAATATTATTAACTAAATTTTGATTTTTATGACATTATTATCCATCTTATAAATTTTCTAAAACATTTTATGTGAACAAAAAAAATTTCGGGTAAAATAAGTATTTTTAAAAAAATGTAGTTTTGCCGCCTTTTGAGGGCGCATTCAAGTTAAATATACTTTTTGAAATGTTTATAAGTTCAATTTTACAAAATGAACATCTTATTTTGAATCAGGATATAAAAATTTACATTGGATAAGGTTTTGATATTTTTCTGATAACTTTCATCTTTTAATGAATAGTAAAAACACGCTATATTTTAATTAAAAACAGATTTTTTCATCATAATAATTTATATGGTTAAATTATATTATTTAATAGTTTTATATTATAAATAGAATATATTTTTACCATTTAATATAATTTATGTCATTAGCATTGATCTTACCTTGAACGTGAAGGTTAAATAAATTCAATCTTTTGCAATGTTTTAAACAAAAATCCATTTTCTTTCGACAAAGGGATTAATTTTAATTTAATTTATGCAACTTATGTGTATTGAATTTGAAAAAATGTATTTCAAATTTGGAATAAGTGGGTCCAAATTATATTAATAGACTACTTTTTATTTTTGGGCTTCATGAATAGTAACAACGGTAAATTTTATTTACCATAGTAAAAGGTAAATTGGGTAATTAAGGGTAAATATATTATTATAAAGTCTTTTTAATACTTGTATTAATACAATTGGATGATTATATTTCGTCCTAAGTGATATTTTGGTCGAAATGGAATCCATTATAACCCACTTGGAGGTGATTAAGACCTTTAGTTTATTTTATTTAAAGGCAAGTGAAATTTGTCTCACTCAACTTTAATAATTAAAGTATTTTTAATATATGTTTATACAGAATATAAATTCTGTTATAAATACTAATATTAAAGATAAAATTTTTTTATTTATCATTGTAATTTATTTGTAATTTTTAAGAGTTTTTTAATTACCTTATTATCTTATACATTAATGATGCAGAAATTATTTATTTAGTGAATAAAATAATACAGTTTTTATTGAAATAGTAATCAATATAAAAAGGCCCAAAAATCTGCAAAAAACTTATTTTTAGTGTATATATAAACCCTAATCATCTTCTGGACGAATTTTTGACCATTTGGATCCTTATTAAGGAGATTATGACACTTATAATATTTTATTTTAAATGATTCCAAAGTTGTCACCTTCATAATTTAATAAAGATAACAATTTACATGTGGTTATATTAAGATGATAAATTTGAGTAAAATTAATTTTTTAAAATATTTTGTATTTATCATCATCAAAAGATTTTATTTTTAATTTTTATTCAAAAATAAGTATATTAAATAATTATACAAAAATGTTGTACTAATTATTTTATTAAGCGATATACCAAATAAATGGTTTTAAAAATATTAAAATAAATATTATATTAACTATTTAATATGATATAGGAATTGTCTAGACAAATTTGACATTTTAGAAATCTATCAAAGTTTTTAGTTAGAATATATCCTCTGTGTAGATTTAATGTAAATTCAAATAAATGAATACTGAAAAAATTGACACTGTTGTTATTTTATAAAAATAACATATTATTAAATTGTTTAAATATCACAAAAAAATTTAAAAATTATAAATTGAAATTTATATAGTCTATAATTTCATAAAGTATCCAATTATGGAAAATTAACAACACACAAATGATTATTTATAACCATTTAAAATTTAGACTTTTAATTACCACAAATAAACTTAAATAAATTAAATAAGGATAAATCAAAATGATAAGGTTTAAAATAAGAGAAAACATGTCTAAATTTTATTGTTTGATGATATTACAACCCTATCTCATCTAATATTTTAATTGAGTCATTTTTTGTGGTTTTATGTGGGGTTTGAATTTATATTAAACTAAAATTTTTGAGGATTCCAAAGCTGCCCCTCTCCTCCCTTATAAAAGGGAACCTCCTCCCTCTCTTCCTCACACCATTATGAGCCTTGAATATCGGCCAAACTCTTCCAATTTCACTTCCTCACTTCCATAGAAACCTTAGAGAGGTACTGGTTTTCTCAAAAGACCAACCCTAGTGCCCTAAGAATAAGTTTAAAGGAGGTGCGTCGAAGAAGGGGTAATCTCTTCTACCAAATCTTTCATGTTTATTTCTTCTTCAAATTATTCTTCTTTAGTTGTTTCATTATAAAGTAATAACATCAGTATCAATAATATACTTATATGTTATTATAAATATGAAACAACCCCATTTCACCTTCTATCCATCCTACGGACAACGAAATCACCGCACGTGCGTACGTACGGAATACCGTCTCTACGCCGTGGTGTAATCTGTTTTTCCAACACCACCTTACTTGGATGAGTATAATGGTGTAAATAATAACTATACATAATTATTATAACATCATACTAATTCTGATATATGGAATCATCCACTCCAATTCAATTCAATAATTATGGAAACGATATCATCGCACGTGCGTACGTACGGACTACCGTCTCCACAACGCGATGGGATTCATTCACAATGATTAACCATTCATGAATGAATATAATGTATATATATTAAGTAATCATGAAATATATGAAATAATAATGATACCGAATTTATGTATATATATATGTATGTCATCCAATTAATTCCATTCAATTCAATGAGGAAACGAAAACAACGTTCATGCGTACGTACGACGTACCGTCTCCATGAATGATGTATTTCTTTCCATTTAATCTATCTATCATATATATATATGTATATAATGAATATATATTATATATAAATTACGTTTTACATTATGGAATTAAATAATCCAGGATATATGTAATAATATCAAGAACAACGAGTCCAAACACGTACGATAAATAAAACGATTTAAACCGAAACGCTGCTTTAACATGGAACTTACAAAAGAACAGGTAATATAAAGTCATACGTGAACCATATATGATATCATGACAATGAATATAATTCTGTAATAAGTCAATGAAATTATTTAAATCATTATACAGGAGGTTCAGAAACGTACGAAGCATATCAGCCCAACAGCAAGGGATAATTATTCCAATCGCATTTTTATCCAAGACTGTTTATTCATAAGTATTTACTGGGGTTATGTTTATCATCCATGTCCATGTTTTCTAAAAATGATTTCATAAAATGTTGTTATTCTTCCATGTATGTATAAAGTCATTTTTACCCTTTTTGAATTTTACCACAAGGATTGGAAGGAATCTTTCTTTTGTTTACCTTATGAGGTACTTTTTGACTTATCCGACAAAAGTACAAGAAGAATGTTATTTTTAACTTATACGGAATGAATGGATTTTTACGCTTTCATAATGCCTTATTTTCAATAGCTTTATCTACATGTTTTCATGATCATTTTCAACAGAACCCTTTTCTTTTAAAAGTACATGGAATTTTGTGAAAAGAAAATGATTTTGAAGAAGAAAGGATATTTTCCTCAGGAATTCATTTCAAGTGTTTTATCAAAACCAATTTTCATCTAAGATGACATTATTTCATATGTGTATGTTTCAAGTACAATATCTCTTTGTTTTATATGGTTTCAATTTTCTTATTATGAAATGATATCCATTTATTTTACATGGATTATGTGATGATGGGATGGTGTTTATGAAACCCATCTTATTCGTTGGGTTATTATGAATGATGTATGTTTATTTTGTAACACAAGTAATAATGATTTCATTATGAGATGGGTGGGACCTATATCTCCCTCCAATGCATTGGGTAATGATTTATATCTCTTGAGATAGACATGGATGGAATGGAAAGTTAAACCAGTTCAGTAATACAGGACTGGAACCACGAGTGAACTCGATTCAGAAAGGGACTCTGCCCACTAAGATGGTATTGGAAGAAATGTCTTGGCTACAATAGAAATCATATCATTTGCTTAATCGTTTCCACAATTACATGTTTTATTCCCACGCTATTTTATCATGATTTATGTTCCCTTGTGATATATGCCTTACGTACTTCCAAGATTCATGTCTTTGCTCAAGATTTTGATGTTTAGATTTGATGTTCAAGTTTTTTAATTCAAATGTTTATGGATTGTTTTATGTTCTCTATGCTTACCTCTACTGAGAATTTGATCTCACCCCTTTTATGTTTTCTTTTCCCCTGGATATAAAGAATGGTTTTAGGTAAGAAAAAAATAGGGGAATATCTTTATGGGAGATGTTGAAGATCTTTCACCAGGATTAGAAGATTATAATCCATGTTTCCAAAGACAGTAAACTATTATGGTCCTTGTGTGTCTGTTTTTGTTTTGTATTAAGTCTTCCGCAAAAGTAATGTAATGTCCATGAACGTCACACTTTGGGTCCCTACAGTTGGTATCAAGGGAAAGGTTTATTTAACCTTTGGAAAATAGGATGCGAAATCATTAGTGAGATCCCTAGAGATATTTATAAGGTATGTCTAGGGATGTACCTATAGTTTAGTAATGTCCCTAAGGTTATGTATAAGTATAAGTTATAGTTCGAGAATTACGGTAATGATCTTAGAATTTAACCTAAGATGTTAGATATTGATGGTACTCCCCCTTTACTATGTTGTTTTCCGTAGCATGATTTTTTCCTCTCACACTCTTGTTTTTGGGTTTTAGAAAATGGCTGGAAACATGATGATTCATGATAATAGAGGATATAATGAAAAATGGAATGATATTCTTCATGAGATACCTAATGAAACGGGATTTGGAAGTCCAAACATCTTTATTATGCCTAATCAGCAATCTCATAATATGATCAATAATCTCAACTTTGGTAAGTTTCCGGACTCAGATAATAAGATAAAGATGGAGTTTCATGATGATCATAGAGGAATGAAAGTTCAATTTCCCTCATGTAAATCATGTGGGAAGAAGCATAGGGTAGATTCTATCAAAAAACTGGAAGATGATTTTGGTGTGGAAAAGAAGGAACAAAGCCAGTAAGTGCAAAGGAAAAGGTTCAGTTAACACCATGGACAATGATAATGGTATTTCTACGACATCAACAATGATAAGATGTTTTAAATGTGGAATGTATGGGCATTATGTAAACCAATGACCTAAGGGAAAATTTCATGAAGAGAATCAGCATGGTCATATGAGTAGTATTTATGTGGATGATGATGAAGAGACTAAAAATGAAATATGAGATGAAAGAAATAATGAATCTCAGTCAGTGGTTTAAGAAGATAGTGTAGTGATTGTATGTTTATAAAGAATAATGTATGGTACTATAGAATAAAGAATCATCTAAGGATTGTTACACTATTGTTTTTCCTAAAGTATTTGAAAGTATATGTTGAATGGTACCGGTAACCATGGAAGGTTATTCATATATTTTTGGAAATTCGATGATATGCACATAATGAAGGGATTAGAAGTTAATGAGATGTTTTAATTTATTCATGAGATCATGACTGATATAAGGACTAAGTGATATTATGGTTTGATCATATAGATTTTTTTGGGATTTTGGTATGTGGAAAGAGATCCATTTTGACAGTATTCATGTTTTCACTAAGGTTCTATGGTAATAAATGTTTCAAGAGAATATATGACTAAGCTATTAATGTGTTTGGAATGCAACCAACAAGATATATCTTATGATATATGTGGGATAAATGCTTGTACTCACATTCTTGGTAGATAGCCATTCTAGTAATTGTATTCTTTATACTATGAGCTTGGACCAAAGTATTTAAGGTAAGCCTAAATATTGGAATGGATTATGTTGGACATAAGTTAGTATTGTTTAAGGATATAACTATTTTTGATATTATTGATGGGATGTTATAATAATGTAGTTTTAGAAAAAGGACAACCTGAAGGACGGGCGACATCCCATCGCGTAAGACAAGGCTGTGGGGATCGAACCCAGAACCGAAGTGTGACTAGCCTTTATCACCTACCACTAGCCTACAGGAAGTCCATGGTAAGTAGATACTAGTTTTATTTTATTATGTTGTATGATATATGAAGTATAAGTTCATTTTTGGAATCGTATATGATTAACCTCACCATAGATTGACTTACGTATATTTTATAACTTTTGCTAACCTTTTGTTTAAAATAGATGGAATGACCCATCATTCTATCACATGATCTATTAACACTTCACAAATAACAAATTCAACTTCATTTCTTTAAGAGATGAAGTAGAAATTGTTCAAAGCACGAACAATTGTGAGATTGTACCAAAATCAAGCAAGTATTTCTTGTAATTAAATATTTTCAACTTTAGGGAAATGATATTGAAAACCAAAAATGTTGTCCTAAGGGCTCTTATATCCGATGAATCAGATGGTACCCTAGATCATCACAAAGTAATGGCTTTATGATTGTTGTCTTTTTTCATAGCAATGTTCTCTACCACTCTCCATCAGAACATGACAGTTAGATTTATCTTCCATATCCATATTTTCACCTATGTTCTCCTATGTGGAAACCCAGTTATTAGTTAATTTGTGTAACCATTACGTTTCATACTTTAGTTTTTAATGTCATGTTTTGGTATTCCTTTTTACGATGTGGGTTTTAATTTAAAAAACTTTCAAGTAAAAAACCATTTATAATCCCGATGAATTTCGAGGGAGAAATTCATTTTAATGGGGGTAGAATGTAACAACCTAAGATTTTATGAGAATAATTATTTTTAATTTATTTAATGTCTTGTGTTGTATGTTACACCAATATTATCTTTCTCTATACGCAACACTATATTAGCTTGCAGTATACGCAACACAATTCTTGGATCGTGTTGTACACAATTTCAAGTTCATTTGATAGAAGTTATTCTACGCAACATTGAGTGTATATATATATATATATATATTTAATGTATAAATGAAATATGGTTGGATTCTATTATACGTAACATCAATGGAGTTTTTCACTACAAGCAACCCTGACTTGGCTTTCATTACACGCAATTGCGACCTTCCTCGATAGCGTGTGTTGTACGCAATATCAGGTTTCACTAAACAACGATATATGGTTATAATATTATCATGAACGAGCCGTTATGAATAGTATTAACTTCATTTTGAATTTTATAACATTATTATTAATCTTAAAAATTTTCTAAAACATTTTATGTGAACAAAATATATTTTTCGGGTAAAATAATTATTTTTCAAAAAATGTAGTTTTTCCACATTTTGATGGCGCACCCACATTAAATCTAGTTTTTGACATGTTTATAAGTAAAATTTTACAAAATAAACATCTTCTTTTGAATAAATATATAAAAATTTACATTGGATAATGTTTTGATATTTTTATTATAACTTTTATATTTTAACGAATAGTAAAAACACGCTATATTTTAATTAAAAACAACTTTTTTCATCATAATAATTTATATAGTTAAATTATATTATTGAATGGTTTTAAAGTATAAATAGAATATATTTTCACCATTTAATATAATTTATGTCATTATCATTGATTTTACCTTGAATATGTAGGTTAAATAAATTCAATCTTTTGCAATGTTTTAAAAAAAACTCGTTTTCTTTCGACAACGGGATTAATTTTAATTTAATTTCTGCAACTTCTGTGTATTTAATTTGGAAAAATGGATTTAATATTGGGAATCATTGGGTCCAAATTATATTAATAGACTACTTTTTATTTTTGGGCTTTATGAATAGTAACAACGGTAAATTTTATTTACAATAGTAAAAGGTAAATTGGGTAATTAAGGGTAAATATAATATTATACAGTTATCCTAATACTTGTCTTAATACAATTGGATGATTATATTTCGTCCTATGTCCAATTTAGGTCGAAATAGAATCCATTATAACACACTTGGTGGTGATTAAGACTTTTAGTTTATTTTATTTAAAGGAAAGTGAAATAGGTCTCACTCAACTTTAATAATTAAAGTGTTTTTAATATATGTTTATACAGAATATTAATTCGGTTATAAATATTAATTTGAAAGATAAATTTTTTTTCTTTATCATGGTAATATATATGTAATTTTTAAGAGTTATTTAATTACCTTATTATTTTATACATTAATGATGCAGATATTATTTATTTAGTGAAAAATCAATAATATAGTTTTTTTTGAAATAGTAATACATATGAAAAGGCCAAAAAATCGAAAAAACATTTATTAGTAGTGTATAAATAAACTATAATCATCCACTGGACGAATTGTTGACCATTTGGATCCTTATTAAGGAGATTATGACACTTATAATATTTTATTTTAAATGATTCCAAAGTTTTCACCTTCATAACTTAATAAAGATAACAATTTACATGTTGTTATTTTAAGATGATAAATTTGAGTAAAATTATTATTATAAAATCTTTGATATTTAAATTCATCAAAGGATTTTATTTTTAATTTTTATGCAACAAATAAGTATATTAAATAATTATACAAAAATGTTGTACTAATTATTTTATTAAAAGATATAACAAATAAATGGTTTTAAAATATTAAAATTAATATTATATGGACTATTTAATGTGCTCCAAGAATTTTCTAGAAACATATGACATGTTATAAATCTATTAAATATTTTAGTTCGAATAGTTTCTCCGTATATATTTAATTTAAATTCAAATAAATGAATAGTGTCAAAATTGACAGTATTGTTATTTTATAAAAATAACATATTATTAATTTGATTAAAAATCACAAAAATATTTAAAAATTATAAATTGAAATTAATATAGTCTAAAATTTCCTAAAGTATCAAATTATAGAAAATTAACAACACATAAGTGATTATTTCTAACCATTTAAAATTTAGAATTTTATTACCACAAATAAACTTAAAAAGATTAAATAATGATAAATCAAAATTATAAGGTTTAAAATAAGATAAAAACATGTCTAAATTTTATTGGTTGATGATATTACAACCATATATCATCTAATATTCTAATTGAGTCATTTATGGAGGATTTATGTGGGGTTTGAATTTATATTAAACTAATATTTTTGAGAATTCCAAAGGTGCCTCTCTCCTCCCTTATAAAAGGGCACATCCTCCCTCTCTTCCTCACACCATTTTGAGCCTTGATGATGAGAAAAACTCTGCCCATTTAACTTCTCCACTTTCTATAGAAACCTTATAGAGGTACTGGTCTTCTCAAAATACCAACCCTAGTTCCCTAAGAAGAAGTTTAAAAAAGGTTCGTCGAAAAAGAGGTAATCTCTTCTACCGATTATTTCAAGCTTATTTCTTCTTGAACAAATTATTCTTTAGTTGTTTCATTATAAAGTAATAACATCAGTATCAATAATATACTGATATGTTATTATAAATATTAAACAACCCCATTTCACCTACTATCCATCCTACGGAAAATGAAATAACTGCGCGTGCGTACGTACGGAATACCGTCTCCACGCCGTGGTGTAATCTATTTTTCCAAAACCACCTTACTTGGATGGGTATAATGATGTAAAGAATTACTATACATAGTTATTATAACATCATACTGATTTTGATATATTTTATCATCCACTCCAATTCAATTCAGTAATTATGGGAATGATATCATCGCTCGTGCGTACGTACGGACTACCGTCTCCACGATGCAATGAGATTCATTCTAAATGATTCACCATTCATGAATGATTATAAAGTATATATAATAAGTAATCATGAAATAAATGACATAATAATGGTACTGTATTTATGTATATATATATGTATGTCATTCAATTAATTCGATTCAATTTAATGAGGAAACGAAACCAACGTCCATGCGTACGTACGGCGTACCATCTCAATGAACGGTGTATTTCATTCCATTTAATCGATATATAATATATATATGTATATACTGAATACATATTATATATAAATCATGTTTTACATTCTGGAATTAAGTAAAACAGGATATAAGTAATAATATCAATAACAACAAGTCCAAACACGTACGATAAATAAAACAATTTAACCCAAAACGCTGCTTTAACATGGAACATACAAAAGAACGGGTAATATAATGTCGTAAGTGAACCATATATGATATCGTAACAATGAATATGATTTTTTAATAAGTCAATGACATTATTTAAATCATTATATAGGAGGTTCGGAAACATACAAAGCATATCGGACCTACGATAAGCGATAATTTTTCCAATCTCAATCTTATCCGAGATTGTTTATTCATAAGTATTTACTGGGTTATGTTTATCATCCATGTCCATGTTTTCTAAATTTTTTTCATAAAATGCTATTATTATTACATGTATGTTTAAATTCATTTTTAACCTTTCTGACTTTTACCACAAGGTTTGGAATGAATCTTTCTTTTGTTTACCATACGAGGTACTTTTTGACTTTTCCGAAAAAAGTACAAGAAGAATGTTATTTTTGACTTATACGGCATGAATGGATTTTTACGGTTTCATAATGCCTCATTTTCATAAAGCATCATCTACAAGATATAATGATTATTTTCAAAAAATACTTTTCTTTTAAAAGTGCATGGCATTTTGTGAAATGAAAATGATTTTGAAGAAGAAAGGATATTTTCCTCAAGAATTCATTTAAAGTGTTTTATCAAAACCATTTTTCATCTAAGATGACATTATTTCAAATGTGTATGATTCAAGTATAAAGTCTATCTGATTTACATGGTTTCACTTTTCTTATTATGAAATGATATCCATTTATTTTATATGGATTATGTGATGATGGGATGATGTTTATGAAACCCATATTATTTGTTGGGTTATTATGAATGATGTATGTTTATTTTGTGACACAAGTAAGAATGATTTCATTATGAGATGGGTGGGACCTATATCTCCCTTCAATTCATTGGGTAAAGATTTATATCTCATGAGATAGACATGGATGAAACGACATGTTAAACTGGTTCAGGATTACAGGACTGAAACGGGGAGTTAACTTGATTCAGAAAGGGACTCTGTCCACTAAGATAGTCTTGGATGAAATGCCTTGGATACTATGGAAATAATAACATGTGATTAATAGTTGGAACAATTACATGTTTTATTCCCACGCTATTTTATCTTGATTGATTTTCCCTTTTGATTTATACCTTACGTACTTACAAGATTCATGTCTTTCCTCAAGATTTTGATGTTTAGATTTCAAGTTCATGTTTTTGAATTCAACTGTTTATGGATTGTTTTATGTTCTCTATGATAACCCTTACTGAGCATTTGTGCTCACCCCTTTTATGGTTTCTTTTCCCCAGGATATAAATAATGGTTTTAGGTAAGAAAAAAAGGGGATGATCTTTATGGGAGATGTTGAAGAACTTTCAACACGATGAGAAGATTATATTCCGAGTTTCCAAAGACACTAAACTATTAAAGTCCTTGTGTGTTTGTTTTTGTTATGTATTAAGTATTCCGAAAAAGTAATGTAATGTCCATGTACGTTAAGTTTTGGGTCCTTACATTAAATCTCATAGTATCTGGTTCAACGGTAGAACTGACTACCTCAGATACCACTGTTTCATAACCCGACCCAACATGACCTATATCATGACTACCCCATACAGAAATCAAATAGGTTAGGGGTCGGTGACCAGTGACGTATAGGCATATCTCTCACTTGAGAGGACTTACAATACTCGATGAAAAGGCTGCAACCTTGATTGTCCAATAATACTACGGGTATAGGTCACCACTATACCCATGGTTATTGTAAACATGGGAATTGTTTTTAACGGAATTTTATTTCTTGATATAGGAATATACCAACTATTCAATAACAAAATGTTTTTATTAGTCAACCCCATACCCACGATTTTTGGAAATCATGGGAGTAGGATTTCCAGAAAAAGGAAAATATTCACAGTAATGACCTATACAAAAATTTCAACAAAAAATGTGGATATTTTTCACCCCTATACACATGGTTTTTATATACAAGGGACATATGTTTCATTAGAGAAAAAATATTTTGAAGGAAAAAAAACTATTCCCATAGTTTAACCAAGCTGTGGGTATTGGTTGACCCATTATTTTTTCATAATAACAATATTAATATATAATTTTATATAAATAAGTTGTTGTAAATATACATAAATATTTTTTAAATATAATAACATTAAATGTGTTTTAGGATAGTAGTAAATTCGTTGGAGTCTAGGCAGAAGGTAGTGCGATCAAATCCCAGTGGAATACTTTTTCAATATGGACATATACCCACTATTTGTTTAAATGGTTCATAAAGGTTGGCACATTATTTTCCCATAATAATAATATTAAATAATGTATTATAAATAAATTGATATATATATATAGATTTTTTTGAATATAAGACCAAAAATGTGTTGTAGGATTACAGTAAAGTCATTGGAGTGTCAGTGGATGGTGGTGGGATCAAATCATAGCAGATTTTTTTTAATAAGGATCGATAACCATGGTTTTACCAAACTACGGGTATAATCATATAACCATGTGTTTGGTCAAAACATGGGTATTCCTATTTCTATATAAATGTCATACACATATTTTTTTAATCATGGGTATAGGTGGCCCCTACCCATGGTTCGGTCATCCCATGTGTATATTTCTATCCTTATGACTCTGAACCATCATTGAATAGGCACATTGAATGTCCGTTTGGAACTGGGTTCTACTTGTGTATCATGAATCCTGCCTGTGTCAATGTTTGAGTACACATTGTGTATCATCTTGTGTACTCCATAAACTTTTAATACCCCAATTTCTATCTCCCTGTATGATTAAATGGTATTCCCAAGCCCACGTAATCTTTTCCATGTCTGTGCACCCTCTCCAGTACATGTTGAGCTTTTTGGTAATGGTATAACACCATGTGAAAGATGTCACATGTTGTGTGATATTTATATTATTTATGGAACCTTAGTGCATCAAAGGGGGTGCCGCATTATGAATATTTTTAGAATACATTCTGTGAAACTGAAACTTTTATTAAACCCACTAGTTCTCATATACTCCACTGCCATGATTCTATTTGGGAATTGAAGATCCATTGTCTGTCATCCATTGTCATCATCGATTTTCCAGATTATAGCTTCCAAATCTCCAGAAAACACTACCTTTATCCACTGATTTATTGTATGCAAAAATTTAACATATGGACTTTTCTGATCAGAACCTAGTACACCACTAACATCATATCACCATGGCATCATCATCGATATGAACCATAATCCTTGATAACAATTCATTGTTTCATGTAATCTGGGTGAAATGATGGTTTATCCATTATTTTATACAAATGCTAGCCAAACAAAAAGGTAGAGATGATCTGATGTAAAAATGTGAGAGAAATTAAATAAACAATAAAGTGGAAGAAGCCTCTTCCATTTTCAATTGGCCTCGGTCCATGTTCATTAGAGTGATGAATGATGTTCCCAATTAAATAAAAGAATTCTCCCAGTAATCCATGTAGATAATCTTGTCCCTACAATACGATCGATCTGGGATTAAATCCATTAGCCGAGGGATTAAAATTCATTGTAGGAATAAATTAATGGGAAAATATCCATATAAAAAACCTACTATATTTATTTGGATAAATCACTAGTGATGAATTTTTTAAAATGATATAGTAATAGACTTTCGTATTTTCTTCATAAGTGTAATCCCTTTGCACCACCATAAAAATCAAATTTGTTTCTTCCCTCACCAATATTTTAGTTGGAGTTATCATGGTTCATTAAGGTGTGGTATTAGATCCTTCTTCCCTAGTGGAAGATTATCTGGGACTTTCATTTGGGAACATCCTTATTCTATCTTCTTTTTTTTATCAGCCTTTGATGGTGGTTTATTTGGATTCCGATACCCCGGTTCAAGAATCACTTCCTCCCACCATGATGTTATATATCTCCCATAATCGGCTTCTAATTTCACCTCTACAATATCTGGTTCTTTTCTCCTCACCCTTCCAATGGTTCCTATAATATCATTGGATATAAAGGAATGGGATGTGGTGGATGGCTACCTGATGATCCCTTTTTCGGATAGAGAGCTTGCTAATTCCACCAAGCAAGAACCCAATTTTTCTCTCAGGTATGGATCCATTAATGTTCAATCCAAATATTTACATTGGAACTAATATGGATGCCTAATGAGTTATTAATGTTTCCATGGAAGTTAAGGGTTTTTTCAGAGCCCAAAATCGGTCTTTTGGGGAAAAAGATGATTGGTGAACTGTTTGGAAAACCATGCAGATTGTGTTTCTTTGGATATAGGCACCTCATAAGGTTGGTGCATGACCGTGTGTCCTAAACATGAGAACAACCCTTTATCAATGATACTAATTCATGGTTTTCAAAAAAGTTTGATCAAACCATTTAGAGGATATTATTTCGGGAAAAATGATATCACACAGTTCTGACATGGTGGAAAACCCATGTAGAAAAACTGTGTGATGGTCAAAATTTTGGGTAAATTCTAAAAAATGTCGTTAATGATCAAATTACTCCCTAATTACTCCCCAAATCATAAACCATTGAAATTAAGAAATTTTTCTCTCAATATGAATATTTTTGAAGGCCAAATATATGGATCTAAACATATCCTTCATTTGGAATCCGATCGAGCTTCCTTTCATCACATTGGATGGAAAAATGGTATGTACCCGAGTCCACATAAACTATTATTATTATATTTTTATCTCAACTTATCTATCCACAGGTATATTTTTTTCACCTTTTATTAAATCTACTTCTATATGAAGAGAAATCAAGGACTGATACCAGAGGAGGATAGTTGTACAATCATAAGGTGGGTGGTCTATAACTCATCCCTAATGTTTGTTGATTTTTGATGATCTATGTGAGGCTTGCTGATTTCATCTATAATAATTTATAAAATTTACATTCCATGATTATACTTGTTATAATTAAATGGTTATGATATTTCCAAATATGTGATTTTTTGTTAAAGGTTACAACCGTAACTCAATCCACTCCATGTTTAATGTTATTCCATATTTGGGTTTTAGTGTTTTGGAAACTTTCAACAACCGTTCGAGTGTTCCACCACATGGAATTCATAAATGTGTGGCTTCATATAATTAATGGATTTTTATTAATGATAATTTCATAATTGAAAGTACGATGTATGCTCCCAATATGAACCACATAAGGTGAGTTCATTAAAATGATTCTTAAATGAAAAACATGAAATTGAAAGTATACTATGTATATAACATGGCCTTATCAAAAGAGATTGAATAATGGTTACATGGCTGATGCACCCCTTTCTATATTGATGGAAGGTAGCTGAGTGAACCTCATTAATCAAATATTCCTAATGGTTAATAATGATTTGATTTAATGGTTGCTATGATACATGGACTATCCACACTAAAGAAAGATATGTCTGGAACCAAATGATTGATTACATGATTTCAAAATACAATAAGAATGGAAAAACTCATGATCACCACAGATTCAGATAGGAGAATACCCTGGGACTCGAGAACCCCATTCTGATTCAAGGATGCAGTTTTCTTTGTTTGACACCCCTACAATTTATGGTTCTAGTCTATTTCTTATATTCCTGGTATACTCATGTTGAGTCATTTATATTACTACAAGATACCTCAGATATATTCCATGGATCCATAAATAACTAGTAGATGCCACAGTTAAAGCTCATAGGGAGCAGTCCTTGATTAGCCTTGTTATAACTCAGTCGATCACCTTGGAATTGGTAGATGCATTATTGGGGAATTCCTTGGATTACGCTCCATGGATTACACTCTCACCCCATAGATAGAATTAGACACCCCTGATTTAGCTTTCTGTGACATCTATATTAGCTAGGTTATTACCAAGTAACTCTATCACCAGATATCATTTTCAGGTTGCCTTGTTTTTTCTTAGGACCTTCTCTACTATCACGGTGTTTTTTCATTGCTGGATATGCCTCACATGACTTATTAACATTAAATGGAAGTTATATAATTAATAATCTAGTTACATTTTTAGACACCATTGGAGGGATGAAGCAGGTACTTTGGTATCTAGTTATATTGTACTATTTGCATTACTTTATATATATATTCATGCTTGAAAACTGCTATATTCCATTACACGGGCCAAATTCTATAAACACTATTGGTGGTGTCCAATTAATATTTATCTCACACCCTCTCCAGGTGTCGTTTGGTACCTGGAGTAGATTACATGACTACAGGTGTTTGAAAATGTAAGCATACATATTCAAACACTTGATTTCATGTTGATAGGCCGGAGCATGAAAGCAGATGAACGAGTTGGATATTTGGATACTTATAGTAGCCTTTTTTTTCTTTTACATTGTGAAACATGATATTCCTATTGTATTATTTCCATGTTTTCCTATTTTCTAGTAACATGACAACATCATCATTCTTCCTATTGATACTGTAATTGTTATTCTCATTTATCTATTGCATAAATTTTCTTCCATTGTTTTTTTATTGTTTTTTACTACGGTTTATATCCTCCACTGTGGTATAATATGATATTGAGATAATAGTTTCACTATTGACACACCCTAGGCCCTCACTGCTAGTTGGAAGCCTTTGTCATTTGGGGAGACGCGGTTAAGGACAAGTGGCCCACTGGGATTGGGGCACCAGTTATGTGGGATCTGGTTCTAGGACATCACAACGTGTTATCAAAGATTGTCTCTTTTCATGATTTACAATTTTTGATAATATATTGGAGAATTGAAACTCTTGTAACATGGTCATAAGTTGCGCTTGGGAACTATGAACCCATGTTCGAGGTAAAAACCAAGTTTCCTAAATTATAATTGGCCTTCTGCTTTTGCATATGGAATTTGATATTATTTCACCATTGGGTGATGAACATGTCCTGAGGTGTTGTTGATTATTTCTCTACATTAGGATTTTATTTCATCTTTGGCCTTACGATATGAGGAAAAGGATAATTGTAACATGCATCATTATAGGCACCTATAAATCACATTTCATGCATATCACCATGTGATATATGTGAATTTTAATTCTTTTCAATGCTTTATATATCTATGTTTGTTGAGTGATATTTGGACCGTTAGATTATTCTTGTATTACTATTTACTGTAGTTGAGTGATTTCCTATCACAATTCATGAGGTATATATTCCCTAATTGGTTGGTATGAGTAATTTAACAAGTCAAGCCATTATACTATAAATAAATGTGTGTCATTTATAGTGACTGGTGAAAGGGTACTGATCCATCGAAAATGGATGTCCATAATAAAGTGAACCTTGAAAACAAAAATAAATTAGTTTCACATCATTATCCAACCTTTTCATGTTAATGAAATGTAAATGAGTGAACCTGGAAATTAACTTCCAATAGACATGAGAATTATACTCGAGCACTTACTGATATGTGGTCATCCAAGCGGGTATCTTGGGTAGTATACCTTGGGTAGTTAGTATTCTTATGTTCAACTTATTCTATGGATTCTATCTACTTGATTCTATTCTTTTTCTGAGGCATGATATTAGAATTTGAGGACCATTATTTCCACAAAGTCCTCTACTCAACCTCCATAAATGTTGTGATGATCATACTCAAAACACAGTGGGCCTTAAGCCACCAGTCTTACCACTAGCAGTGTAACATGAGGAACTGCCTATTTTTCTTGATTTGGGAACTAATTCCCATGTTTTTGAAAGATTCCTATGTCTAATGCAGTCCATAAATGGCGCTCTATGGGCTCCACCAACAATGTCGTATCTGACCCGTGAGTTCCATCAGTACCATCCTCTCACCTTTTTAGGGGATGGAGGTTCCGAAGAAATTGGGTCATGGAGAGAGGCCATGTTGTCTATCTTTGATCATATAAAAAACCTCTAGATAGAAGTGTCAATCTTGCTACATACAGGCTTTGGGATTCAACCAAGAATTGTTGGGATGTGGTTTCCCAGGCCAGTCATCATTTTGGCATGTTATGGGTTGATTTATGGACTGCTATCAATGATAAAATCTTTCCATAGGCACTGGGAGTAGATAGACCTAGATATTTCATTTATCTTGAGTTGGGTTATATGTTAGTTAATTAATATTCAGCTGGTTTCACTTATTTACAATTCCTTACACCACTTCTATCTGGTGATGAGATTTTGTGTGCTAGACGATTTGAATATGAACACTAGTACGCCATCTGTACTATGGTGAATTTCTTCCTACTACCTACATTTTCTGCAATAGTTTTGCAGTCCCTTATCATTGAGTAGAACCTGAGGGATTGAATGATTATTGGGTTCAAAGGATCAGTGTCGCGTCAGGCTAGTAGTTATTCTAGTGGCAAGAAATGTTCCTTCGGGGATTTTTTTTAGGGTTGTGGTAGCCATAGAATCTGATTTTATAGCTCTATGGTGTGTCACCAATGTGGAAGAATGTGGTATAATAAGACCTAATGTTTCATCTACCCTATGGAGTGTTAGGCTTATAGTCGTATGGGTCATCTTCAGCAATTTTTTAGGACCCTTCCACTATCTTTGGGTGGAAAAGAAACAAAATTAGCTCCAGCTTCAGAAGTGAATTCATTTGTGCCATGTCAAGTGGGGAGCTAGAATAGAACCGGTAGGTTTGGCCGAGGAGGAGGTCATGGATATGGTAGTATGACCCCTGATCATCAGCAGCACCAGCAGAGTTTTCACGATCGTAGTAGTCCATCTGTCACTTAGGGCCATGGATCAGGTCAGTTTCATGCTTTATAGTCGAAACCCAAGGATTGAGTTGTGGGACCATCTATAGTACGAAGTACTGTAATATTAGTCTCTACTATTGTTTCTATATTGTTTGGTATAGGTTCTTCGAACTCTTTCATTTAAATATCTATCATAGAATGCCTCAGACTGGAGATACAATATCATTAGGGTGAAATGACCGTCGATACACCATTGTCAATATGGAAAGAGGGTATATGCTAGTGAAGGGACATTCCCCTTGAGGTAGGATGTTTCCCTTTCTTATGGATCCTTTTTACTCTCGAGATGACGGGCTTCATTTTCATTCTTGTGATGAACTGGTTGGTTCACTATTATACTTTTGTAGACCTCTATCAAAAAAAATGTATTGTTTATAGAACCATAGGGTATCATTTAACTAATAAAGGTGAGTGGGATGTCCAGTATGGTAGAGAAAGTCTTGAACATCAAGGACTAGGTGGAGTGACCTCCTAGATTTCAAATATATTCATGGAGGATCAGTGTTTCTGTTAAAATGATTTCCCTGAAACAGTTGATCATTTCGGCGAAGTTATTCCTGATGGGTTTTTTGGATTACCTACTAAGAGAGTGGTAGAGTTTACTATGAAACTTATTCCAAGAGCGTCTCCAGTGTCCATTCATCATAACCCGATAAAACCTACCAAACGCAAGGAACTCAAGAGGAAGGTAGAGGATCTAGAGGCCAAAGGTTTTAAACAACCAATTATATCTCTGTGGGGTTCACAAACACTTTTTTCTAAGAATGTGGATGGTAATATTCATTTACGCATGGCTTATAGAAGGTTAAACTACACTTATGATCAAGAACCAATATCCAGTCCCTCGAATAGATGATATTTTTGACCAGCTCCTAGGTGAACAAGTATTATCTCAGATCGACCTGAGATTGGGTAATCATTTGGTGTGATTGAACCATCAAAAATACCTCAAACAACTTCCAATAGCTATTACAGTTTGTTTGGGTACACTGGTATGATGTTCTATATTATGAACATGACTTCCATTTCGATGGCATTGATGAATATGGGTTTACACCACTATTTGGACTATTTTTTCATGGCCTTTTTGGACAATATCTTGGTGTTTTCTCGCACTCGTAGTGACCATGACTAATATCTTGAGATCATCATGAGTACACTGCGATAGAATCAACTTTATGCCATTCTTTCTAAGTGCCACTTATGGATTGATAATGTCAACTTAATGGGTTATATTATTTTATAATCATGAGTATCTTTCAACCTTGAAATGGTTAGTGTTGTAGTTTTCTAGGAGCGGCCCATGAATGTGTTTGATATACTATGTTTCTTTGGGATGTCTGGATATTATAAGAGTTTTATTCAAGACATCGCACTTCTTTCTTCACATCATAATTGTCTTATATAGATGGTAATTAATTCATATTGTTCAGAAGCATGAGAGAAATCCTTTTTGCCTTTAAAAGGGAGGATTGTATCGGTACCTCTTCTAATTCTTCTCGTGCTGGGTATTGGTTATACCATCTTTTGTGATGCATGGGGAATTTTCCTAGGATAATTACTGATGCAAGAAGATAGTGATGTTGCATATGTATCGCAGTAGTTGATTAATCATGAGAAAAATTACACAACACATGATCTTGAGATATCAACAGTTGTTCTTGCCTTATGTTGCTAGAGACATAATCTTTTGGGTGAGAACATTGTGGTGTATACGGACCATAAAAGACTCAAATATATATTTTATCAGCATGACATGAACCTATGAAATCAGATATGGGTCCAATATCATTATTCCATTTATTTTGATCTTTCTCATATTCCTAGAAATGGAAATGTGGTCGCTGATGCACTAAGTCAGAAAACAAATCCAGGTCGTATATGATTCCAGTGATGAATGTATTTTAATGGACCACTTGTTTATGATTCATCTTGAGTTTCATGATATTCACGAGAATTCTTACATCTTGTACTTAACATTTACCTCTTCCTTCCTGAATAAATTGATGATTATGCAATTTTTATATCTGGAATCATTAGTTCACCATGAGAGTATATCATGAGATAACCTACCTCCAGATTGGTATGTGGACAAAGACAACATCCTGTATGTAAGTGGATGTGTCTAGGTTCCTAGATACATGAGGGAGTATTTTATGAAATACTCCCATTCTTGTCAGTGGTACATACATATAGGAACCTCAAAGATGTATTGAGATATGCAATTCCAGTATTGTCATCCCAAAATGAATTGTCAAATAGCAGGCCCCATCACTAGATGTCCCACCTCTCAGCAGGTGATGGTGGAGAACCAGAGACCTTCATGATTGTTTAAGCCACTTATAGTACTGGAATGGATATGAGAAGATGTTTTTATTGATTTTATAGTCAGATTACTGAGGAATCCAAGGGGTTGAGATGATATCTTGGTATTCATTGACTGAATAATGAAAAAAATCATACCTCATTCCTATACGTATGACTTTTTCAGTGGATTAGTTGGAATGATTTTTTGTCTATGAGATCATATGACTACATGGAGTTCCATGTACTATCATTTTAGATTGGGATCCTCATTTAAATTCATGATTCTGGAAAGGTTTGCAGACATCTATGCTATCAGGTGCTTCAACGCGTAGCTTTTTAACCTTAGACAGATGGAAAATTGGAATGGAAAATATAGGTTCTAGATGATATTCTTTGATAAGGTTTCCATTATTTAAACAATTCACGGAAAATCCATAACCCTCTCGTCGATTTTGGGTATAATAACTGCTTTCAATCCACAATTCTGATGGATCCTTTTTAGGCCTTATATGGTATGCCATGTATTTCACCCTTGTGCTAGCTAGAGGAAGGTGAGGAAGCCCTACAAGGTCCTTATCTAATTTAGAAGACTTCTAGAAATGTTAGTTTAATCAGGATGTGTATGTCTACTACTCTATCTAGATAAAAATCTTATGTATATCGACATCGAAGACCTATAGAGTTCTAGGTTTGAGATCATGATTTCCTTTGGTTATCAACCATGCATGTTCTCATACGGTTGCATATGTATGGAAAGCTATCATACAATCACGTATTGTTATTCGAGTTTCTAGAGGGAGTTTGGCCAGTAGCCTATCGATTTATACAACCTTAGAGGTACAGTTCCATGAATGACATCTTTCACGTTTTATATCCTCACCAATATCATGCCAACCCATCTCATACCATTCATCCTGAGCAATTTGAGTTAGATGTCGATGCTACCAATGAGGCATATCTAATAAGTATCTTTAATCGAAGCATGACGACTCTCCAAGGCAAGATTATCCCTCTCATATGAGTTATATGGAAGCATGACCGAGCACATGATGAGTCATTGGAGAGGGAAGCATAGGTATGTTCCTAGTGGGAAGATTGTTTATTAGACAGTGTTTCATTACCCTTGGATATAGAACTTGTGGGGTGGGTTCATTTAATTGGGGAACACTATAAGAACCTGGTTTTTTCCTCAGACATGTATCCTTTAATCATTAGTCAAAATCATTACATTAGACCTAATATTGATGCCTAATAAGGTATTAAAGTTTCCAATGATGTCTAGGGCTTGTTCAGAGCCCAGATCCCAATATTTTTTTAAAAATAGTTTTAGCGCACAATTTAGAGTAAACCGTGCAGCAATTCCACCCGGTTTTCAAAACCATGTAGATTGGGTTTATATTTGGAAGGATCCACCTCACACGGTTGGAACACAGTCATGTGGACTAACCTTGTGATTTCCCCTTTTCCCAGGTAGTAATTTATGGTTTACACATGGTTTGATCAAACCATGCTAAAGATTTTATATTGAGTAGAACCATATCATAGTGTTTGTGCATGGTTTGAAAAACAATGTGGAAAAATTGTGCGTAGGATAAACTTTTGGGTAAATTTTTCAAAAATCCCATAATGATCTATTTACTCCCCACTTCTTCCTCAAATCGTAAACCAGTGGGATTATAACCTTTTCCTCTATATTTGGAGCATTTTGAAGGCCAAATATTGGGATGAAGAGATCTCCTTCATCCAAAATCTTAATGAGGTTCTGTTCTCTATGTTGGATGTTCAATGGTAAGTACTCGAGTCCTCATTTTCTATTATTCCCCGCTTTTTCTATCTACCTAGATATCATCAGGTGAGTATTCTTCACCTTTTCCTAGAGCTTCTCTGATCCGAGGAAAATTAATGGCCAATACTGTGGGAGGAGAGTTGTAAAACCATAAGGTGGGTGGTCTATAACTCATCCATAAAGTTCATTGATTTTGGAATATATGTGCGGGGCCAACCGAGTTCATTTGGAACCTTTTATTAAATTTACATTCCATGATTATAGTTGTTAGAATCATAGGATTATGCCCTTTCCAAATTTGTGATTAGTTATTGGCAGTTACTCCCAGAACTCAATCTTTCCCATGTCAAATGTTATGGCATATATTGGTTTTTTTGATTTGGCATTTTAGAGCCATCGTTTTGGTGTTCCTTCACTTTACCATTCTAAATATGATCCTTCATATAATAAATATCTTATTATTAAGGAGAATTTCATAAATCCATGTAACATGTATGATCACCACCTGACCCACCTAATGTAGTTTCATCAATTTTATTATTAAATGTGAAATGTGAAATGGTAAGTATACAATGTATATAACTTGTCCTTATCAAAATATAATGGATAACTATTACATTTCTATAGCACCCCTTTCCATATTGAGGGAATGTAGCAAAGTGAACCTCAATAATTAAATATTCTTCAATGGTTAATAATGACTTGATTAAATATTTTCAATGCTACTTGGACTATCAATACTAATAGAATACAAGGCTTTTACCCAATGAATGATTACTTGATTATGATATCTAATAAGAATGGACTAACTCGGGCTATCCTTAGATTCTTAGAGGAGAATAATGTTGGACATAGGAACCCCATTCGGATTCAAGGATGTGTTTTTCATAGGTTGACACCCACCTAGACTCTAGATGTTTTCTTTTCCTTGGATTCCCAGTATACTACCATGGGGTCCATTACATTAATACATGACACCTCGAATACACTACTTGGTTCCATCATTGCCTTATAGGTTCCATGGATATAACACATTGGTCTATGTATTTTATTAGCCCTATTTTACCTTGGATGATCACCGTGGACTTAGTAGGCCCCTTTTTGTGGAATTCCTTGAATTACTCTCCTTGGATTACACTCTTATCCCTTAGCGAGACTCGATAAAACTGAGTTACTGTTCTGTGAGATCTATGTTACCTTGGTTATTACCCTCGGACTCCCTCACAAGGTATCATTTTTAGGATGCCTTGTTATGTATTTGGACCTTCACTAATATCACAAGGTGATGTCTGTGATGGCTATGCCTAATGCAACCTATTAACATTAAATTTTAGTTACGTAACTAATGAACCGGTAGTAATTTTGAACACCAGCAGAGGGATGGAGCACATACTTGGGAATATAGTTATATTTTAATGTTCTATATAATTTATATATATGCATGTCAGTACACTACTATATTCCATTACACAAGTTGGAGGTCATATACACTATTGGTGGTGGTCTAATGAGATTTATCTCACACCATATCTGGGAGCCATTTGGTACATGGAGTAGATTACATGACTGTAGTTATTGACAAAGGGAACCATACAACATCAAACACTTCATTTTCTGATGATAGGACGATTATTGATAGTAGATGAATGAGTTGGATCTCAGGATTCATGGAGTATCATTTGTTTTTTACATTGTGGAACATGTTATACCTATTGTCTTGAATCCATGTTTTCCAGTTTTCTAGTAACATCACATACATCATCATTTATTCAGTTGATAAATTCATTTTTATTCTCATTTATCTATTGCCTCAGTTTTCATCCACTGTATATTTATAAATTTTTCTCTATTTACTATGGTTTACATCCTTCTATTGTGATACACTCTCCTAATGAGGGCATAGTTTCCTCAAAGACACACCCTAGGCCATCACTAGTAGTCGGAAACCTATAGTGTTTTGGGAGATCCGCTTGAGGCCAAGAGGCCCACCAGGATTACAGCACAATTTAAGTGGCATTTGGGTCTGGTATGCCACACTCCAAATATCACATGTGTTCCCTTATTGTAATGTTTAGGAATGACCGAACTTCAATGGGTGTTTTTTTCTAGATTTTCCAACTCTTGGGATCTCTTTAATGCAATGATGGTGTCTATCTTGTATAAGAAATCCTTTTTTATTTATATGTTCGTTGAGTTTGATTTCATTTAGGATTGGACTAGGGAGGTGTGGTGATGTGGTTGTTATAGGTTTCTTCTCCTTCAATGGTCTCTCGAAGCTCATCGAGGAAAGAAATCATCCCTGGTAGTTATTTGGATTCTACTTCAAAGAATACATCTTCTTTTCTAGAATCCTATATTTCAAAAATTCATTAGCAATGTTATTGGTAATTTTCACTACACTGATGAAGCTATTGTTAGGATGGAACACACCATGGGAGATAAAATTTGGGATGAGTTTTATCAGGCATCTCTTTTCCCACATAGGTTTCTCATGTGTGTAGGGACATAATTTTATATTTGATAGAATTTATATATCTAATGTATCCAAGATTCTAATCTATATATGTTTTTTATGGTCATTCAGATTGATTATAAATGAATAAGGGGAATCAGTACAAGTCTCCAGTCATGGATCTTTCTCAAGCTGGCGAGTTGTCCTTTTTGAACACCTTTCCATCTAAAAAGAAGATCGTTGATTTAGAGAGAAATGCATATGTGGTCCATTTGCATGGTGAGAAAACCTTGGTTTTCGATTCCTCTATGACTTTTTCGCTAGTTCCCTCATCTCTCATTCCTCCAGTGATTTTTCTTAAGACTTTAACTATGTTTTGTCAAATCATCAATTCCATTTTTCTTATAGTGATCAATTTTTTACTTGAGAACTCTTCTACATGGATCACATCCCCTCCCATTTCTTATATTAAACTTTCTCACCTTTTCTCATTGACCATCACTGTGGTTCTATTGATGTAAGCTTTGGTCTGCACCTCTAACTAAAACCAGAAGTGTTCTGCTGATATTTATCAAGACACTTTTCTAGGATTGGATTATAATGCTTCTTATCTTATTTAATTTGAGATTCCTCTTACATATTTTGATGGCCTCCTTGGGTATTTTCTACTCTCTGTTTGAACCCCTACCCGTAATTATTTTTTTCTTCATGAACATGTCAGCGAGGATACCATTCTACCAACTACTACTAAAGGTTGTACAAAGGTGGATAAATAAAAAAAATCTCCTAGCTCTGTTGAGACTTGTGAAAAATCCAATGGTATTTTCAATGAAAATTTCATTGTTAAATCTCTTGAATTGGGCCTCTACTAAATTTACTCATAAAATCAATGATGTATTCAATCATATGGAATGATATGGTTATGTAATCCTTGGAATAATGTTGTTTATCTTGAAGAACATTTAGGTGAAAGATGTTTTTTTTTCTATCATGGATCCAAAACATAATTCTAATTACATTAATGACGTATCTTAATGTATTCATTTTGGAAACTACATATATTGTGGGCCAATCAGCAGTAACATTTGGATTGTATGGAATGCCCAAATCTATATACATTTTTTTAATGTATAAATCAACACCTTTATGTCTGGAATACTTCCTTTTTTAGTCAATATTTTATGTCTATTGCTTATGATATATGTTACTCATCACAGAGAAATGATATTTTGGGATTATCTGTCAAACATCAACAGTGACTTCTATAAAAACCTTATTCCCATTGAAAAGAAAGTGGGTGGTCTTACCCCCATCAATGGTATTCAGGATTTTCAATACATTATTTCTTATAACAATCTTGGGTATAAGGGTTTGTCAGGGGATTATTTCACACGGTAAAATAATTAAAGGGGCACATGATGAATTTGGAGAAAACTTGATAAATAATTGGGAAACAATAAGGCAATTACATTTTTCCCAAGAACATCTATAACACATTTTTTCAAAACTATTTCAGACCATTCTACTCTTCTTCTTCATGTGCATGATTTTGGGGATGAAAAAATGTTTTTTATATTCTAGTCACTAGATGCAGTTATCTAGTCTCATGGATTTTGTTAATTCCTATTGGTATACATTAGATATGGGGTTTTTATATGATTCTATCCAAAAATAATTACGCTGTATCAAGAGTTCCATTTATATTAGATTTATTATACTTGAATTTATGATGTTTATATGGATTCTATTTATGAAAATATTAGTCAACATGATCTTCTTTTACAATCTCATTGGGACACTAATTCCTAAAATCTCCTCATGTGTTTAAAGGTTAGTTTGTAAGAGGCCTTACTTACACATGAGAGTTCATCCAGGGAAATATCTATAGAAAATTGTCTCAAAGTAGGGTATAAGAATATAGCCTACTATCATGAATATAATAGAGGGAAAACATTTAATAGAATGCATAATATTTCTTCTCAAGATGTCTCCTTTAGAAATGATTCTAGAATTTTGTGTCTTATGGTAGTGTATTTATTCTCTGATGAACGTTTTGGTATGAACCATTCACAAGGAAGTTCTTCAACTTATTTTGGGTATCATAAATCATTTTTTGTGACACTAATTGAATTTTACCCTTTACCAATGGTTATTAACCACTGGTAATGGCTGGGAAACCGTTGGTATATTATATACCAATGGATTCCCAAAATGTGGCCAAGTAATCCATTTGTATAGGCTTATACCAATTGTTCTGTGTAAACCGTTGGTATATGTGTTAAACTAATAGATATACCAAAGTTTCAAAAACTGTTGGTATTGTTACCCATATACCGACGGTTTAGAACCGTTGGTATATAGTGTACAATATACATCCAAAGGATATACAAACAGTTTCTAAAACCATTGGTTGATGTTTATACCAACGGTTATAACAAAACCATTGGTATAATATACATCAAAAGGCTATACCAACAGTTTTTAAAACTATTGGTATACATATGATACAGAGCTCCACAGCAGCAGAAACAGCTAGCAGCCACCTCCAACCTGCAACAACCACCTCTAACCTGCAACTCTCCATGACCTGCAATAACACATACACCCTGAATCCAAAAGGCTACATGGGTTGCCTAAAATTCATCTAGAATTCCGAAATTTAGAAATTCATATTTCATCCTCACTCAAACCACAACACAAGAGAAAAATACAAAATCCAATACATCTACAATCCAATACATCTAGAATTAAAATGTAATAACACCCTTACCACCAATACAAAATTAAAATTCAATACATACATAATCTAGTACACATAACATTATTCAAAATTTAGAATTCATTACCAATATAGTTAGATTCCAATACATCCAGAATTCATAAATTTAGAATTGAATAGAAATAAAACCTATAACAATATTCATAATTTAGAATTCACTCCTCACTCAAACCAGAACAATAATACACACAAGAGAAAAAGACAAATTGTTATAGGAAGCACATGGGAAGTTTACTCATAGTCTTGGGTTGACTATCTTAAAACCAACAGAACAACTTGGGTTGAGTGGAAAAGGATCATGATACCCATAAGATAGAAAATTGTTTTGGTAATGTTCTTAGACCAAGGATGAGTTATTGGAAGGGAATGAGATGTTTATATTCATCAAATGACTATGTATCCATGTATAAATGGTTACTGATGTGTTAGTGGGAAACATTGGGTAATTTAGACATATGAGATGGGTTATTGGAATAGTCTACATGTTTTTCATAGACATTGCAATTGGTAGAAGGGGGTATTTGGATAATTGTAATTTATACTCTGGTGTGTGATGTGAGAGGAATCCCCATTTTGGGTAGTGGGTAGGAATATTAAATTATGTCATTGGTATTGGGTTCCCAAAGGGACTTTGGTTTGGTCCTAGATCCCACTTTTGAGGAAGGTATTAGAAAATTTATTTTCATGAGTTTTTGAATAGGGGTAGGAGTTCCTCACATGAGATGTGGATTGTGTGAGGTTGGACCATGGATCCTTGTGATAAAGATTCTACACAATCTGAATACGTTTGATCAGTTTTCCGTATGCAAGTAGTGGTTTTCACTTAAAATCTTGTCCATTTCAAATAAAAGTGAGAAAGTATGAGTGGTACCAGCTACACTATGCCTCAGTTTGAGGCAGGGTTGACTTATACATGTCACAAATGAACCATGGAACGTTTTCATAAAGTTTCAAAAAAAATATGAATGTGTTTGGTTGGTTTTCTATATGCTAGTTGTTGTTTTCACATAAAATGTTGTCCATTTCAAATAAAAGTGAGACTTTTTGAGTCGTATCGGCCACACCGTTCCACGGATTGAGACGAGGTTGACTCATACATGTTAAAAATGACCCATGGGTCCTTGTTATAAAGTATCAACACAATCAGAATATGTTTGGTTGGTTTTCCGAATGTCTGTTGTTTTTATTTTAAACAATGTCCATTTTAAACAAAAGAGTGAATCTTTGACTGATGTCATCCCCACCGTTCCTTAGATTGAGGCAGTGTTGACTCGTACACGTCAAAAATTACCCTTGGATCACTTTACTGAAGTATCAATAAAATCAACAACTATTTTGGTTGGTCTTCAAAATGCAAGTTGTTGTTTTCACATAAAATCCTATCCATTTTATATAAAAGTGAGACAGTTTGAGTAGTACTGGCCACACTGGGCCTCATATTGAAGAGGGTTTGACTCATACTTGTCACAAATGACCCATGGATCGTTTTCCAAATGTATCCATAGAATCTAAATGCGTTTTTTCAGTTTTCTCTATGGAAGTTTTTTTTCACTTAAAATCCTGTCCATTTCAAATAAAATTGAGACAGTTAGAGTGTTACCGGCCACACCATTCCTCGGATTGAGGTGGGGTTGACTCGTACACATAAAAAATGACCCATGGATCATTTCCCTAAAGTATCAACAAAATCCTAATGCATTTGGTTAGTTTTTCATATACAAGTTGTTGTTTTCATTTAAAATTCATGTCCATTTCAAATAAAAGTGAGACAATTTGTGTGGTGCCAATAGAACCATGCCTCAGATTGAGGAGGGCTGACTCGTACACATCAAAAATTACCCATAAATCATTTTACTAAAGTATCAAAAGAATCCAAAATTGTTTGGTCAATTTTCCATATGCCATTTGTTGGATTCACATAAAATATTGTCCAATTCAGCTAAAAGTGAGACCGTTTGAGTGGTACTAGACACACTGTGCCTCAGATTGAGGTGGGGTTGACTCATAAACATCACAAATGAACCATGAATCATTATGATGAAGTATCAACACAATACGAATACAATTGGTCAGTTTTCCATAAGCTAGTAGTTTTTATATAAAAGGGTGTCCATTTTAATCCAAATAAAGAATATTTGAGTAATATTGGCCACACCAAGCATCAAATTGAGGTGGGGTTGACTTGTTCACATCAAATATGATCCATGGATCATTTTACAAAAGTATCAACACAATTCAAATGTGTTTAGTTTGTTTCCCGTATTCCATTTGTTGTTTTCACTTAAAATGTTGTCCATTTCAAATAAAGGTGTGACACATTGAGTGGTACCGGCCACACCATGCCTTAGATTGAGTCAAGGTTGACTTGTAAATATAACAAATGACCCATGGATCCTTGTGATAATGTATCAACATAATCAGAATATGTTTGGTCAGTTTTCCATATATATGTAGTTTTTACTTAAAACAATGTCCATTTTAAAAAAAAGAGAGAATCTTTGAGTGATACCTTCTACAAAGTGCCTCATATTGAGGCGGAGTTTACTTGTACACATCACAAATGACCCATTGATCATTTTACTTAAAAATCAATACAATCAGAAATCATTTGGTCAATTTTCCATATGCATGTTTTTGTTTTCACTTAAAATCTTGTTCATTTCAAATAAAAGTGAGACCGTTTGAGTGGTACCGGCCACACTGTTCCACCGATAGAGGCACGGTTGACTCATACACACCCAAAATGACCCATGTATCATTGTCATAAAGAATCAATAGAATCTGAATGTGTTTCGTTGGTTTTCCATATTCAAGTTGTTGTTTTCACTTAAAATCATGTTCATTTCAAATAAAAGTGAGACATTTTGAGTGGTACCAGCTACAGTATGCCCCAAATTGAGGTGGGGTTGACTTGTACCGATAAAAAATGACCCATGGATCATTTTATTCAAGTATCAATAGAAACAAAATGTGTTTGGTTTTTTTCCCATATCCCAGTTGTTGTGTTCACTTAAAATGACATCCAATTAAAATAAAAGTGAGACACTTTGAGTTTTACCAGACACAGCGTGCCTCAGATTGAGGCGGGGTTGACTCGTACACATCTCAAATGACCCGTTGATCCTTGTGCTAATGTATCAACATAATCCAAATAAATTTGGTCAGTTTTTTGTATGCTAGTTATTTTTACATAAAAGGGTGTCCATTTTAAGGAGAGCTTAGATTGGGATCCAAGATGCTGAATAATGAGGGAGATTGTCTCTAGAATTAGGGTAGTTGGTGTTTATCCTTTTTTGAATTGTTGTGATGTATTAAATATGCATAAATGTTCAGTAATATCAGTAAAAAAATGTAACGGATCAATCTGTCCCTCATCACCATCACTTTCATCACCATCATATTCACCCTCACCCTCACCCTCATCATCATCCCCATCATCTTCCACAACCTCCTCCTCGCCCTCTTACTCATCCTCGGCCTCCTCATCGCCTTCCTCCTCCGCCTTGGCCTCCTCCTTACCCTCCTCCTCCGCCTCGGCTTCCTCCTCACCCTCCTCCTCCTCCACCTCAGCCTCCTCCTTTCCATCCTTTGGAACAACACAAAATATTCCACCTGTTTCACCATATATAGAGCGCATCGATATCATATATTCATCACAAGTAGTGATAGAATCTAGTTTAGTATTGGAGGTAAAACATCCATGAGTTTCATAAATACAGTGCTTGCCCTAGTAGACTGTTTTGCAGTCTCTTTGGCTCTTTTTTCAGCCTGTTCTGCCTATGCCTTAACCTGCTACAACTCAATGACATTACAAATTGTACCTGAGGAGGGCCAATACCTCGTCATAACTATACTCTTCCCAGGTCGGCAGTGTACTGTACCAGGATTCTCATCTCCCAACACGTGATGTATATGATCATTTGGCCCAAAATATTCAGGTTCATGGGAATTAAGGGCTTTTAATGAATCCTGTTACAAATATAAATATATTATTATTTTAAAAAATAGAGATCAAATTTTTAAATCTACAAAGTAAACTTTCAATCTGCTGCTGAGTCAGTCCCTTAACCGCACTTCCATCTTTCTTCTTTCAACTCAATCAAAATAGTTTTTCTCAAGGCACACATCCTTATATATTCAATTTATGCCTCTAAAAGGACATTGAATGTAGAAAACCATAATTAAAAATAGTATAGAAAAAAACTAAAAAATTGCAAAACTAAAATTATATAACAACATTAGCAATCAAATAAATTGTGGAGGAAGAAATAGAAATTAAAAGTTGTAAAAAAAGATTATAAACAATCATAACAGCTATCTTTCATGATCCGGCAATGTAGTACGTCCCAATGTATGGATGTATTTCTTAGCATCAATTTTGTTTTCTTGCAGATGCATCCTAAAAAATTTCAATATTTTGTATTAATGAAAAACATGATAATTTTTGTTTAAATACTTCTAATTTGATTAATACCGTAAATTGGCTCGTCACCCAATGTGTAATCATCTATCAGTACTATTTTAATGGACAATCATCCATGACAGGGACTGCCACAAACTCTGTCCCACTCTAGCACACCAGCAAGTGTACAACTCATGCTTATAAGCTCTCCAAATCACACCTAACTTCTTTAGACATGCTGGCTCTGCACCCTCACCACTGGGAAAATTAAAATGTAGTTAAAACAAAAATATTAATTCATATAAATAAAAAAATTAATATATTTCATTAAATAAAATAGATTTTTTTTACCCATATCTTTGCCTAGGTATTATCTTTGACTTCATTTGGAAGCTGTCTCCATGAGAGCGGGATGACAAGCATGATGTCAAAGTATTTGGAAAGAATCGCAAAAAAGAACTCTGGCATTGCTTCCTTTCTTTTTCAATTATCTGAATATCTGCATTGTATTCTACCATCAACTACATGCGGCGGTTCGACACCGAACGCTTGCAAGTACGCCCCCTCACCCACATCTTATCAGTAGATGTATCTTTTATGAAAGAAAAACAAATATTTTATTAATACATGTTATAATGAAAATAAATAATGGTGTAACAATTTTTTAGGATTGTATAAGTATAAATGCGGTAGTTTGATCAATGGGAGCCACTGGAACTGCCAAAACTGAAGGAACACCCTGTATAAGTGGAGTGGGTCCCAATGTATGCTTTGCAGGGACAGAATCTGGTGAAGTATAAGTCAAAGAAGATGGAATTAAAGCCCAGAGATAAGGAAGAATAAGTAAAAGAAGATGATAGGGATGGATGGCCAAATGCTGGATGGGGAGTGGGAATCATCATCAGATATGGTACAGATGGGTGAGGAGGCTCATATCTAAAGGGTGGTGAAAAAAATGGGAGGTTTAAATATCCCATGTGTCCCTAACGACACACTGAGATCAGAATGTGGGATGGATGGTATGTAAGTGGGAGGGGAAGGGTCTAGTCGGGTTCACCAACCATATCGTCTAACTCCTGTACCCCCCCCCCCCCATCGTACGAACACCCTGAGTACTGGGAAAACTACTAGGATGCTCCTCAAATAATTTTCCCCTAACTGATGGATCTGGAAAAAATGTATAAAAAAATTGATCAATGAAATTATATATTAATTAAATAAATATATTTTAAATAAATTAATCACTGCCGACACTAGTGGTGGAATGCCCAGCTCAGCCATGCGACGGCTGTTGTCCATAATCTGTTTTCGTCACCTCCCTTAAATTGGTTTAATTTTCCTACATTTGAAAACAAATATGGAAGTAAATTGAAAAAGGATAACTAATGTGTTACCCGAAAAACCAAATAAATGAGAGGGAATAGTGGGAGTGTACAAAGGGGGTGTGGGGTATCCCGGGGGGTGGGGGTGGTGGTGTGGTGGGGGTGGCTAAAGGGGTTGGATGTGTCTAGGGGGAGGGTCTGTCTAGGGGGGTTGGGGTGTCCAAGTGGGCGGGATGTCCATAGGGTTGTTCAGGCTCTCCAGAGGGTAGAGGGTGTCCAGCGGGGTGGGTGGGCTGTCCATGGGGGTGAGCAGGGTGTCAAGGGGGTGGGAGGGGTTGTCCAGGGGGTGTACGGTGTGTCCACAGGGTGGGGGCTGCCCATGGGGGTGGAAGGGCTGTCTAGAGGGGTACAGAATGTCTATGGGGTGGGTGGGATGTCCAGGGGTGGGCAGGCTGTCCACGGTGGGTGGTTGGGCTGTCCACAGGGGTGGCAGGGATATCTAGTAGGGTCGAGGGAGTCAAGGGGGTGGGGGGAATTCAGGGGTGGGGCCCTCCGGGGGGATGGATGTGTCAGGGGGGTGGTGGGACAGTGCCCGGGGGGCTATCCATGGTATTGGGGGGGATGTCTATGGGTTATGGGCTATCCATGGGGGTGGGTGGGCTATCCATGGGGGTGGCGGGTTGTCCAGGGGGGTTGGGGGTGTCCCCTTGGACAGCCCAACCCCCCTTGAGAGCCCACACCCCCCTTGACAGTCCACACCCCCACCCCACCTCCCGAGACAGCAAACACCCTCCTACCCCACCTGGACAGCCCACCCCCACCCCACCCCCCTTGGACAACCCACCCCACCTTGACCGCCCACACCACTCACCCAATTGGATAGCCCACCGACCACCACCCCTGGACAACCCAACCCCTCCCAGGGCAACCCACACCCCCTCCCCTACACCCCCCAGACAGCCCCCCCCCCCACATGGACAACCCACACCCCCAATAGACACCCCCAGGGTAGCCCACCCCTCCCGGGACATCCCACACCACCTCCCCTAAAGCCCCCACCAACTGGACACCCCCCCCCCAACCTGGATAGCCCACCCCACACCCTGGACGCCCCAAACCCCCTACCCCCACCTGGACACCCCACCGTGACCCCCTGGACAGCCCACACGCCTCCTTGGGGCAGCCCACACCCCTATATCCCCCTACCCCCTGCAGCCCCCTACCCCCTGGACAACCCACCCCCACCTAGATAGCCCCCAAACCTGGACAACCCCTACCCCTTCTACAGCCCCCCATAGGGTATATTTATTTAAAATCATTTTACTCCTTAAAAAAGACATACTATAAATCATTATCCATTTCACTAAACAAAAAACATAAATCCCCACTAAACAGAATACCTAAAACCCCACGAAACAAAAAAATATAAAAAAAACATAAAACAAACCCTTTAGCCCACTAAACAAAAAACATAAAACGAAACCTTTACCCCATGCAGTAAACAAACCCCACTAAACAGACCATTTACAATGTATGAAGTGTAGAACAATGAAAACATAAAATAACAAATGGTTCGGTACTCCAACATCAATAACTCTAATTTAGCCGAAATCAAAACATCAAACATAAAATAAAAACAGGAAGAACACTAAAACTAAGGTAACAATTACTAATACAAATTTTAGAAATAAAAATTTATTTGATTGAAGAAGGTTCTCTAGTTGGAAGGTGTTTTGCTATCGAGAATACATCGGGAGGATCTCTGGATTAGGTTTGCAATTGGACCTACTAGGAGATCGGGCCCTAGGTATTTGGGGGTAAACATTTCTAATGGGTTTTAAAACCCATTTAGAATGCTTCCCTTTGCCAAAGGATTATAAAAACCGTTGGTATATCTGAGAAAAAATGGTTTTTCCCATCAGTTTAAGAAAACTGTTGGGAAATATTAAGAAATTATACACATTGCCAACGGGTTGTTCAAATACTTGGAAAATATTTCTTCTTTTACACTATAGCAATGGTTTCCTCAAACCGTTTCTATAGTACCATTGGGAAAACACCACGTTCCAGTTGTGAGAATATTCTAGATTATATTTTTAATATGGAAAATCATATGATTATTTCACTTGTTGGTGAAGTGGAGTTTTTTTATATTTTTAGGAATCTTAATCTGGAGAGCTATTCAAGCACTAACAGTTTCCCAGGTATGTTCTATTCTAATTTTGGGCCTATTATCAATGTGGATGTGGTTTGTTCAATCCAGTATTATTTCATGGGTGGACCTTTACAAATATCATCTTCATCTACTATTTTGGATCTAA
This sequence comes from Viscum album, assembly GCA_963277665.1. Classification (NCBI taxonomy): domain Eukaryota; kingdom Viridiplantae; phylum Streptophyta; class Magnoliopsida; order Santalales; family Viscaceae; genus Viscum; species Viscum album. Next base: position 1,466,307,374 of record OY728164.1, on the reverse strand, counting down.
TTCAAAAACACAATCAACCCAATATTTTCAGTTATTTCAGCCTATAATCATGTTTAATATCTCAAATATGTTGTTTCCAAACATTCTAAACAAAAAACTATCTTACTATCTTCCTCTTTATATATATAATGTACAACATGTTTTTATCAAAGAGAGAGTCATTCTGGAATTAATTAGGCTAACCTAAGAAATTATTGATGATCTTGATAGGAAGGTTCTTGGGACCAACATGATAATTATGATTGATATTGAAGAGTCCTATGATTGGTTGGATCAGTCCTTCCTTATCAAAGTTCTCAAAATGTGTGGATATTTTGAATGGGGTTTTGATCTTTTAATTAGACGATTCTTGGCTCTATGGTTTTAAGTTTCTCTTTTGAGGATGATATTTAGTTTTTTCAAAGCCTATATGGGTTGAGACATGGTGACACTATCTCTTGGAGCCTCTTCATTCTGGCATAGTATGTTCTGAGTTGGAACCTTAAAAATTAATTTGAGGATGGTCTAACTCATCATTTTAATTGTCGGTATGTTTTCTATGGTATTTCTCATGCTTTCGTTGTGGATGAAATGTTATTTTTCATCAATGGTAGTGAAAATTATGTTATCTAGTTCATTCAAAATCTCTTTGATTATTGATACAATGCTTAAAAACATGTGAATTCTTCCAAAAGATGACTTTGTATCTCTAATAAGTTATATTCTAGGAGATCCATGGTCATTCAATAAAAGTTTTTTTCATGATCTATTTTTTCCTTCGGTTTATTTTGGTGCTCCTCTATCTAATGGGATGATAATAATTCATTATTTTGATAACATTATTTCTAGAATTATGGGATGGATTTTGAGCTGGAATAGTTAGTTTCATTCCATTATAGGTAGGATTACACTAGTTAATATTTTTTTATTGTCAATTCTAATTTATTTTTTTCTATTGGTTACCTACCCACTGGTATGCTATGTAATTTGAAAGTCTTCTTAAAATTTTTATATTTAATTCTCATGAATAAGGTTATCATGATAAGGATAGTAGGAAACATCCTAAAAGACATCATTAAGATTAGGGAATCAATCTCAAAGTTATAGATGATATCATGAGATTTTTTATGGTAAAACCAATTTGGTAGGTTATCTCTTGGGTCTCTCTGGGGTATTCCTTTATAAAAAAGATGTATGAAGTTTTTTGATCTAATCGAGACAGCATATATGACAGTTATCATCTATGGAAATCTTTAAAGCCACTTTTTTCTCCTGTTATGGAGAATTATCGATAGATTGATGGCTGCGATGTCATTTAATTTTGGAAATATAACTGGATTGGTGATATTTTATTTTTCCATGTATTTTTGTATAGAACATAAGTTGACAACAGTCTATTACATATCACTAGTTTATAGATGTTGTGCTCAATGAGGATCAAAAGGATGTTCTGAGAAGTAATTTTTTCAGATTACTCTAATAAATGATTCAATAATTCCCCCTCTACTAGGAAACATTCTTGTGGGGTTTTTATAATATTACTATATCTTCAACTAATTTGGTTAGTTTTTCTACAAATATATGGTGTAGAGGCAACTCTCCTAAATATATATATTTTATTTGGAGGATTTGAAATAACTCTATTCCTACTAATGATAATATTCGGAGTGTTAGAATTCATTTGGCATTAATGTGAATGTTATCACTTAAGGACCATCAAGAAAATATTTCTCATTTATTTTTCCACAATTAATGGGCTGAGTATTTTTGGTTTGAGGTTGTGGGTTTACCAGTTTCTGTTGGTGTGGTGGAATATTTGGATTATTTTATTATTAATAGCAAGAATACTCTCTCTTAGGACTATGCGTAGGAGATCGGGTTGATTATATTTTCAACCATAACTTTCTATAATTTATGGTATTCAAGGAATAAGTTTTTCCATCTAGGATCGCAGACTTCTCTCTTTTATATTAGAACTAAATTTCTAGATTTTCACATTTCTTTTCCACATAAGATTCATGATACCTATTTTCATTAGGTTCTTATACTTCTTCCTTGAAATTTTAGTTCAACAGGTGAGGATCCTCATTGGAATAGGGACTTTGGGGTTTGGGTCTATCAACTTTCGCATGTGAAGGTTCTTTAGTTGAATATAGATGGGTCTTGTATAAATAAAATCATGTGACGAAGAGGATTTGTTCGCCACTTTGTAGATCAGTCATTGTAGCTATCTCTGTGTTTTTTGTGAGGACTCTTCTATTGTTGATGAGGCTTTATTGTTACATAATCATCTCAAATTATTCATGGAACATTCCAAATCACATTTTGATGTTGAAAATGATTCCCTAAATGTGGTTAATGCCTTGATGTGTTTGAAGATATATCCATGGAATATTATTTATCCCATCAAATAATGTATTTACTTACAATATTAAAGCTTTAGTTTCCTCATACATGGAGTGAGGGTAATAAGCTAGTATATTTTATCACTTCTACAGGAAACTCTGATAACATGCTTATGATTTTTTTTTCAAATTTCATTTCCGTCCTTGTTCGGTTTCATTGGTTTTTCTAGGGGATTCACTTCATCAAAATTACCTTCAGCCTCCATGATATTTTCTATTTTTTGTGTGTGTGAATTTTGTTCTATATTTATTACGAATAAAATATTTTAATTAAATATCAGAATAATGATTCCAGATAGCTTTCGTTGGTGATATCCTTTAGTTCTGTCTCACATCCATCAATGAACCGTGATTTTTTCATCACTCTCCAAAATAATATCATCTAATTATATATAAAAAATATTCACATTATTGTGTCTAACCCTGTAATTTATTCATTTTGATTTATTTATATTCCTAAATCATGTTAGGGAAATTTATAAAATAAAATAAAATAAATCATTATATTAATTAATTATTTCACTCATGATTGTGCTCAACTCTGACTTCCGACACACTCTAAGGAAATATCACACATAGGGTAAATCCTATTATATGATATTAATAGATTAGTCATATTTGTGAAACAAGTATAATTTTATGATTTATTTCATATTTTCAGTTAAATTTTTCATGTGTAATTTTAATATATTTAATTGATTTACAAAATTAATTTTATGAACAAAAGGTATTTAATTATCATGTTTTCTATATTATGAGCTCTAAAATTAATCTATAAAACATTCCAAACAAATTCTTTAGAAAATATAAGTTGATAACTCAATCTGATCAAAATTTTAATCCAAATTAATTGAATATTATTTTTTATTTCACTATGCCCAATCTGACTTGTATAATTATTGATAAAACCATTAGAAGTATAATTATACATGATTTTTATAGAATTTAACTTACTCAAATTGAAACACTTCATGCAGGGATATAAAATCTAATCCTTTTAAGGATTTTTTGGAAATTACAATAAATTATCAACTCTTTATATTTATTCCCCAGTGGTTCTCAGTAAAAATTTTCAATTTTGAACCATTGATTACCTACTATCTCAATATGGAAGGTGAACATTTTGAATCATACAATCATTTAATAGTATATATAATGATTTAATATATTAAGATAAAAACATAAGTGATAATGATAAATTATTGGTAACTATTTTATCTTAAAAAATAGTTATATATAACGATTTAAACATATCACAAGAAAATTTTAATAAACGTTTTTTAACATATATAAAAATATATAATTCAAACATATATAAATTTTTGTGAAGTAAAATTTGGTTAATAAAGAAAAAATTGAAATACATGTTACCATAAAAAATTTAACCCAAATTCATTATATGGAATTTTTTTTTTGTAAATTGACAACAAAATTGAAAGTAAACTGTATTTCAACAACCAAAAAAATATAACGATAAAAAATTTATAAATAGAAAAATTATAAATATAAATTGTTCTAAAAATAAAAGTTAAAGTGGACAATGATTTATAATAAAAATCATAACAATAAAAATATTTTAACAAATAAATTATTTTATCTTTTATATTGTATATAAAATATTGAATATTTGAAAAAAATTCATAACTATTATATTTTTAAATTATCATTAAAAATAAAAAATCATAACTTACAAAATATATTGATTTATATTGAAAAATCGGTCAAGATTTCTGATAAAATCAGTCAAAGTTAGTTGATATTGGATGAATGATGTATTACTGAAGAAAATAATTTAAAAAATAAATCAATAAAAAAGAACAAAAAACAACTATAAGCTACAGTTACTAGTCAATCAGAATTGAGTTCTAGGAATTGAATAATATCAGAGATCATGAATGAAAGAATTAGGATGGAATATTTTGGAGAAGAAATGAGAAAATATGAATAATCAACAGAAATAGAAGTTTTATTATTATAAAATGTTATCATATGTCATTTTTTACAATCATTGATCGAGTGGAAAATGCATTAGAAGGAAAAAATGAGGGTTTCACAGTCCAAGAATATTTTTACAAAACAATTAACTTTGTCTTTTTAAATAAACATTAAAAGGTAATGTTACATTTAACATTTGTTTCAAAGAGACTAACATTAAAATATCTAGGATTATGCTAATATTTTTACTAGTGAACAGATAAAATGAAATAACATGTAAATTTCTTGTTTCAACATGATTTATATGTTGAATAAAACAAAACAAATGAATTATACTCAATATCTATGTTCTAAAATTTTTATTCCCTTTGTAGAGAAATCTTAATGTATGATAATATTGTTTAACATTGGATTTTCGAAAAGTCATCCTATGTATGATAAAAATCCTAAAGATGATATTAAATATAGATATCAAAATCTTTACTAATCATCCCTTAGACTCAATAGATGGTGGTTCATTTCGAATTATGTAATTTTGGAGTATTTTATTAAGAAGATGAATTTGTTATGGTAAATGAAATTTAAATATTTTCATAAAATATAGTTTAGGACACCCTTAGGAACCTAAATACTATAATCAATGAGTAAGGGGTGATATAATTTTTTATAGCTTCTTAAGCTCTAAATGAAAATATAAACCACATTGAGTAATGTTAACACTTCATCCATATTTTCTATAATGTATCCATACATTTTAAAATTTAATTAGTTATATTATTTGTTATATCCTAATTTAGGGTTTTTATTTTTTAATGTAAGTAATGTAATTTATTTAAAAATAAAATAATTTTTGATGATTTTAGTCAGATCTGAAGGATTCTGGAAGGTGAAAACAATAGTAGAAATTATATTCATGTGCATTGATATATAATATTTTATGTACTCATTTATAAGATTCTTTAGAGTAATGGAGTGATGTTTTGGAAATGTATTATATATGGAATAATATTTTAGAGTCTGTAAGACCATGTATATAATATATTATAAGTTGTAAAAAATAATTTAGGATTATGTGTGAATATGGGATTCATACTTAAAATTAACTCTCCCTCCTAATGTATTTCATTTTATTAGAGTATAGTGAAATTTTTAAATTTTATTAGTGATAGAAGATTTAGTAAAAGCAGTTGAGCTGGTTACTAATAAAACACAAGGTACTTTCCCATTCAAAAATTTGGGGGTTCGGATGGATCTTAGAAAGTGAAATACCACCTTTACAACATGGTACCCAACATGCATGTGATTTGATCAATAATCCATAGAAATTTTTTTTATGATCAATGATCATGAGTTATGTTGGTTTTGAAAAACCCGAGAGGATAGAGGAGTGGTAGAGATAGCATGTACCATAAAATTAAAATTGTTATGTTTCTCTATTATTTTTATCATTATGAATAATATGATCAATAATTTGAAGAATTTTTTTTGATTTACCAATTGAACCTAAACAGGAGATGACGGTGGAGCTATGTGGGATTTTTCCCCATGATACATTTTCCACATTATATAATTTCAATAAAAAAGAATTAGGATACTGAAAAAATAATTATTTCATGTTTCAAAGATATTTTTATATAATTTAATTTTTATGGGATGACAAATAATTTTCATCATATATTAGTTTCTTCGATAAAGTGAAAATCAAATTTAACGATTTTAGCGGTTTAGCATGAAAATTTTATCTAGTTTTACTGGTTCTATGGTTGAATGCGGTCTATGTCACTACATAATGTCTTGCAAAATGATGGTAACAATGATGGAAAATGGTCTATATTGATTTCTAAAAAAGATATAGGGGTTTCATTATAGGTATATTGGTAATACCATGATGAGGTTATATCGGTAAACATTTAATATTTGAGTTCTTATATTTTAGGTGTCTTATATGAAATTTTCATGGATGATTTTAAATCAAAATTTAAGGATAAGATGGTTGAATTTTACCGTCGAAAATGGGAAGAATAAAAAGATAATCATGCTTTGTAAAAGAGGATCAACCACTAGTGAGATCAATTGTGGGACCTCAAAGATCACCATCAACATCCAACACCAACAACCGAGAACATATTTGTAAGGGTTTAAGTTTTTCTATTGTTTCTAATTGTGTTATTATGTGATTAGTTCATTCTATGTTTAATAAAATTTCAAGTATGTTTTTTTTGTAACTAAATACTCTCTCATTTATTTTTGTTCTATTATATGTTTTATTATTTGTGATTTACTAATGATCAACGAACACTCAACTATGAGGGGATAAACACATACAACAGACTGGGATAAATGGAAGAGTATGTGAACCACATGTTTTAAACTCATTTTCGCTTTATTATTTTTTATCTGTTATTGTTAAATTAAACTTCAATATATATATATCATAATGTATATTGATAGGAGTATAGTTGATTATGGGATGAACCCCAATTTGGTATTGGGAAATGGGATTGTTAGATATTACCATAATTCTACCTTTTTGGAGACATATCATAATCAATATATGTGTTATTTTGTTACTCTGAACATCATAATTGAAGAAACATAGGTATAGTTAGTCATTGATTATGATTTTGAAGTATTTAAAAAAAATATCATAATAGTTTATTTGGTTAATCTTTTGAGTGGAGAAGTATTTTTCCCAAAAAAATAAAATCCATCATTGTGAAATGATTACACAATATTATTTCCCAACCTTGAAAATTAACTCATTAACTCAATAATCGAGTTGAATTTATATTGATTAATTTTATATTTTAATTTCATATACCATACAACATTTTGAATATTTTATTATTGGTTTGGAGATAGTAACTGGGATTATTATTTTCTAATTTGATTATCCTTTCAATTTCACTATTATATTTATATATGAAATGATTTATTTTGTGACAAATATAGATTTTATAATTTATATATTATGTGGAATTTCCAATTCCTTGTGATAGGTTATGATTTTGGTGATTTTCATGGAAAAAATGGTAACTAACAATATTAAATATGGTAACATATTATATCAATGTGTTTTGTTGATCTATTTTTTAGTTTTAGAATAACTATTTTAGGATCATTTTTAGGTAGTTTATTTTTTAAAGTTATTTATTTTACATATCAAGGCCAACATAAACATGGAAATATAATTGGATCTATATGGTCAACAAATTTTTATACTAAGAGAAATTAATATAAAATTTGGGGGGTAAACTGAGGCCATAATGTTATTGATGACGTCTTCCCCTTTACATAATAAAAGTCAATACCATTCAAGGAAATTAAATTTATAAAAGGATTTAAGATAATATATAATATTGAAAAATTATCCACTGAATAAAATCAATTCTTCAAATAATTAGTTTAATTCAAGGATAAACCTAAATAATGATCCAATAGTGAATCCAAGTATAATGATGAATCTAAGGAGTGATCCAATTATTATGATAAATTTAAAATTTAATTCATGATACAAGGAACCCATATAAATTCTAAAAATAATTAATAGTAAATAATGCTATATGAATCCAAATAATACAAGATAAAATTGGATGAAAAAGATACAAAATTATATACATCAATGAATTCAAATATGTGCATGTGGATGAATAGTTTTAGGAGTAATTATACTAGTTTTAATAATCCCATGAGATAATTGTACAATATTTTATACATAATAATGTTTGACTACCACTCAAGTAATAGTCAAGATACTAAAGAATAATAAGTGATCAATAATAAATATAGTTGAGCATTAATTATTTATTATGTTAAAACCTAACAAACTATCATCTTTCTATACACCTATTACATTTCACACTATCAAAATTTAAAAATAAATAATTCAAATAATGAACTTCAAGAAGGAAATAAAAATTGCTATTATTTTCAAAGGATTTATTATTATTAACTAGCTTTACATTTTATTCACTCTTATTTTTCATTACCAACTCATTACTCCTATAAAAATTTTATGCAAAAGGCATTCAATTTATATGTTCATTTAGATTTTTGACATCCAAAAAATGATGTTACATAAAGGAAAATAAAATAAACCACAACCCAAATAAATTCAATAACTATAATGACAAATATTAATTCTAGGGATCAAATAATTAAAGTAGTGTTAAAAATTGCAAAATTCAAGTTTCATTCATTATTTTTAGCCAATATTTTACTTCACATAAATCTATTATTGCATGCTTCTCAATCACTATCGTTTAACATCTACATAAATAGAAATGTTAACTCTAATTAAGGGATTATTATGACCCATTAATATATTTATCCATAATTTATCATGGAGACATCATTATTTAAAACAAAGTTTTTTACATGTTAAAATATTTTAAATAAAATTGATCATAATGAATAGAATAAGGTCAAAATTACTGATGATTTCAACATCATTCTGTTGTTGAGGTTGATTAAAAATGATTTCTGAAATGATTTTTGGATTTAATTATATTTTTTAGAATATTAAATTCACTATCCTAATTCATTTTTCATATTTCCCAACTTGATTCACCAATATATTAAATTCCCATTCTGAAGATGTATTATGAGCTATTCTGAAATATTATTTTATTTACCCTATTTATTGATAAAGTATTAAGATATACACAACTATTAGAATATTATAATTGATATATTAAAATAATATTGATCTTAAGACACATGAGAATTATTGAGTCCATTAATTCATAAGCATTCCTCTCATTTGATTATAAAAACTATATTATATTTGATCATTTTACAATTTACAGAGACAATGAATATTCATATAGAAAGATACAATACATATCTATTTTTCTAACATTACCTATTTCTTTAGTGTAATTACATGACATAAATTGATATTAAAATGGTGGTTTGGTTATTTCATGGTTGTAGATGTTATTTTGTAGTAAAATGAAGATAATTATAATTATAATATTATTTATCTAGAGAGAATGATCTATACCAATTTGTGATTATACTATCCTGAAACCTCTATATTAATAATGAAATGTGTGGAATGAATGAAAAGGGAAAAATGAAAAAATTATACACAAAACATTGGCCACCTGCCTTCTCTAATATTGTTCTAACTATTAAAAATAGTGTTAGTTGAAGATTTATGGTGTTCATAATGGTTCTGATCCTGGTTGACCATCATGTGTGTGAGAAATACTTCTTCCCACATTCCAATCAAAAAATAGGTGGGAAATATATAGAGGGAAAATATGATATCCTCGTCGCATTTTTAATTCATGAAATTATAATCAAATAAAAATTAAAATGTTAAAGGGAATAAGATTGATATATTTTGAAAGAGAATAAGTAGATTTTATAATTTTTTTTATTGCAAGAATATTACATAGAATACATTAATAAATTATCCTCATATATTATCGATGAATTAAATTTTTACAACAATACACACTAACCAATACCCTAGGTACATTTTTAACCTGAATGAGAGATCATGTTGTTTTTTGGTTTGATTTATAAGTATATATTTAGATTAATTTCCATCAAATAGATTGAATTAATGGAAATTTGAATTACAATAACCCCAATTACAATATCTTTTGTGATGAATTAATTTATATTTATCTTATTTAGAACCTATTTTGAATGGATATTGAAGAATATTTTAATTATTAAATTGAATATATATAGGTTTCAATAATTTTAATTATATATTAAGAACTATTAGAGAACATTGGATTGCACCAACTGCATGGTTATTTATAATTCATGGTTATGAAATAATATTTGTTATAATATTTAATTTAACATTTTCCTTATTGGAGTATGTAATATTTCTTGTTTGATGTTGAGGTTTATCATAGGGGAAAACAAAAGCATAGGTTTGTGGGAATTTGATTACTATAATTATTGAATATTTTATTTGTAAAATTTTTTATGTATTATTTTTTCCATTACATTAGTGATTTCACTATTGAGTTTAAAGAATGTGATTTAGTTTGAATTCAATGTATTTTTGTTTATTTTCAAGGATTAATTGATGATTTTGTCTGAATAATAGAATATTTGAAAATATTCGGGAGTACAGTGATACATAAAAATTTTCATACTCATAAAAATAGTATTATGAGTAGTTTATTGAATATTAGTTAATTAAAATATGAGGAATGTGACTTAAGTGTCTCTTGGCTTGTAAAAATTATTATTCTATATTGGAATGAGGAATATGGAAATGTTTATTTATAGTGACTTGATATACAAAATCCACTCTCTTGATATATGTAATATTGTTTTTTAAATAAGAACATGAATTTTCTAAATTGTTAGTGTATAATGTTATATGTATGATTGATTAGTATATCTAGATATGATACATAATTTTTATTCCTGTTTGATATTTGGTATTTAGGCTGGACCTCGTTCCACAACATGCTACCTCTGTTCCATTATCTCAATTGTGAATGTGACTAGATCATACATCCAAGGGAACATTGTGTCATGATCAGTGTTATTGAACCTTTTTTGTCGAACTCATACCAATATAATGAAATATAAGTGATGATATTATGAAAATTAATATTTTCAGGGACATTTGACACTGGTTTTATATTTTTATAGACATAAAGACGATGATGATTGACCTTCACATGATATTCCTATTATTTCTAATGGAAAATATTATGTATTTATAACCCGCATGAATTTTTTTCATTATTGAATTTATTAACCAAGGTAGCACATTTCTAGATCATTATCAATTACACCATAGAATGTGTATTGGTCTAGAAGATGATATTCTGATCCCACCACACAATTTTAGGGGGGTCATAGAATAATCCTGGACTATCTTATATGTTGAAGACATTTTTGGTATTCTATTCTAGTGTAATAGTAATCAATAAAGCTTAATACTAGAAAATTGATTTAATGAAAATAAAAAATTATGTGGAAACTCTACATTCATATTATAATATTTCTTATTTAATCCGTAAATTATTTTTTACCCTATATTATATATATGTATTAGTTGTATCACAGAAATTAATCACCATCCTGGAAGGTTGTGGGCTCCTATCAAAGGGGGTCATAGGTGTTGTGGAGTAAGTATTTAGTTACTAAAAGGGTCTCCCTACATAGGAATATAAATGGAAACAATGACCAATTTGATCATTAACACTTAATGAGACATATAAAACATTTTAAGGTAATGTAACAAGGGAAAAAGTGGATTTTATTATGGTTGTGCTATCATTAATAGTTGTTGTTTCTTTTATGTTTTTTCATCCATTTACTATTCAAATAATTTCACAATGATGATTAATAGACTACTGAGTAAATAATTCCTATAAATGGTTTGTGTGAGAGATATAATTGATGAGTCCTTTTTAGTACATCCTATTTGATGGTAACTAAAAAAGAAAGGGTATAGTTGTGTATTACACATAATAAAAGTTATTTATAGGATTCATATTCAATAAATTAGAGGGGATGAGATTCAGTGAAGCATATACATTAGACATCACTTCCATGTGTACTATGGTGGATGACCTCGGTGAAGGTATTTATAAGGAACCAGGAGGAGGATTTTGACTTAATAAAAATGAGAGGAACCAATAGGTTTATATAACAATAGAGGAGAATCATAATATAATTAATTATGTAAAACCTAGAAAACACATGACATAGGATCTATATGACTGGTCTAGACACCCATATAGGTTACCTATGTAAATTGGAGACTATGATAAAGAGAATAGTGAAATGAAACCTAGGAGGAAAGCCAAGGAGAATTGGATCACATGTCAACGTCCTGGGTGAATTATATTTGAGGGGTAAGTGTAAAGGCATAAACAATTATAAATTAAATCCCAAATTTAAATGAATAAATTTTTATTATGTAATTTTGTAAGATAAAATACATTCTATACTTAAGTAATTTTAAACCATAATAAATTTAACCCAATAATATGTAAAACATCATTAAGAATCAAAACCTTTTATAATATAACCATTGTATAATTTTTGTCAAAATTATTATTTTAATGTATATGATAAATCCCTATTGGCATTGATGGAAGAACTGATGTCCTAAATTCGTAGGATCATACACATTGAATCCCATTTATCAGAGATTCCAAAGGAGATGGAATCACAAGGATTTTCACTTAATTAAGCCTAAGAATAGATTCAACAACTGAATCAGGAATGAAACCATTTATGAGAGAATTTTAATCTAATTGAGATCATAACACAAACCATATTTACTGAACTCCTGAGTAATGTTCCAGCATCACATACCTTATCATTAGGGTGTACATTGGTGTAAAAATGGGTTATATATCTTGTTTGAAGCTATAAGTGATTGAATAATTTATTTTAAATTATAAAATTATTATATTTATTTACTTTCATTATTACTATATAAATTATTATATAATGAGTTTGATACAAAATTTATTTTGATTTCATGAAATCATAATTCCATTTTTGAAAAAATATATAGTTTAATTTAAGAAACACTTTTGTTAAATTAAATTATTTTTGATATTTTCATTCTTATAAAAGTTATCTCTTTAAATAATATTTATTTAAATATAAAATATAATATAATGAAGTTCCATATAGTTTTTATAAATGTAAAAATGTTTCATGTGTCATAAAAATTGTATTTTCCAGTAAATAATTTCTGTTATTTAAAATTAAAAAAAAGATACTATTTTGAAAATAATTATCGTAAAATAATTAATATTTTTGAAATTTGAATGTAAAATTTTTTGTGTAGTAAATGTTTATAATTTTCTAAGATAGTAGAATTTTAAGGAAAAAATAAATGAGTTATAAAAATACAATATGTTTACTGATATCATAATAGATTAAAAAGGAAGTAATAAATGATATAATGAGAATCGACGAACAAATATATCTTTTCCATTTAATGTAATTTATTTTTGATGTTATTTGATTAATTTTATAAACACTTAATGTATCCTCTATAAAAAAATTTATTATATGGCGTTAAATTATATTTATTATAATCATAACTCACATCGACATAAATAGTGGTATTATATCAATATCCTCATTTAATTTCACTATAAAATTTTGAATACCACTACTCTTTTCAAAAATCCTGGATAAAACCCATTGGATGGTTTTTTGTTTTGATTATTATATCACATAGTGTCCAAAATCTATTATTAAATATTAATAATGAATTCCCATATCATTCATAATAAATACTACCCCAATATCCCAATCCAGTCAACTAAAATCTAATTTAGCATGTAGTTACTCTCCCTACCCTTTTCTAAATCCCCCACGGTGTTCCTTGGTTATTAATATTCTCCACCTAAGTGTTTTAAAGATCCATCTTAAGGTAATATATTCAATCCTCCTCCTCTTTCTCCTGGAACATTTTTGTATTATGAGATTCAATATCCAATTGATGAAATGTATTTGTTACACATACCACATACTATAATTAATATTTATATGTAATTAATGTTAAAATTTTACACTCATTAAACCATTAAATGAATCATTATATACAACAATTATTCTGTAGATATTAGTGAATAATTTTCCATGCGAAACATTTGTGTAGGGAATACACATCCCCATTTCACCTATAGGGTATTATAATAGAGGTACCTACCCTTCATTGATGTAATAATTCCATGTATATAAACCACAGTCCTTAATCATGGAATATAATGTGATGAAATGCATTCTTATGATGTGTGATCTATATAGAACACAAATTCATGTATATGATATGAATATGACTAGTGAACCAAAAATTATTTAGCCCTTAAGTACGTAGTGTAACGTTATTATATCATTAGATACTAAATATGGTACAAATATGAATATCCTAAACATACAATGTTGTGATTTCTCAAGGATTAGTCTAAACATATGCTTACGATTTAATGACTTATCTTGTTTCCCTATTCATATGTTTCCTTGATGTTATAATCTTATATAATTATTTATGGTTCATGTTTATGATTATCAATACTTTTACTTTACCTTGATATAAACCTTGACTAACATATATTAATTTTATCATTTTATTCAATTATTATTTATTTAATGAGAATTTTATATAACCCATTTATTATTTACATCCCAATGTTATCTATTTCATTTGTCAATGTAGTATAAGGGAATTTTTTGTGTTTTTAAATAATTTATCAGTACCCAGGGTTCATGTTATTATTTTATGTATGTAATTACCCACATATTATGTTCCATGTGATCTTTTTGGATTTTATCATCCTTATTTATATATAATAATCATGGAAAAAGGTGTATTTATAGTATCAGTTTTCATAGTTGTTATGAGAGTAAGGTTAAATAAATTTTTGTAATTAGGATTAAGAAACCTCATTAAAATAATAAGGGATAATTATAAATATAGAAAAAAAAATATTTAAGTTATGGTGAAGTATAGTTTAAGTTGTTTAACTAAAATAAAAACCATATTTGGATACTATACGTAGATATGGATATATAAAAGTTATACCTATGGGTAATGAACTCAAAAAGGGAGAATTATGTATTAACTTGATCTTCACCTTGTACATGATAATGATGAATAAATGTAAACCATTCATGAAAATACTTGGATATGCTATTTTATAAAATCATAAGATCCATATAAACCACTATAAAGGGAAAAAATTCACATAAAATATTATTTTGTGGAAATATATGATGGATAATATTTTTTGAATCCTAGAAATTAGTTTTTCAAGGATTGTTTTTCTATTATTGAGTTATCTCATCAATGTTCATAGTTTCCCATTATATGATTACTGTTTTTGAAATTTTTAACCCTAATGTTTCTCTCAATTTTAGTCAGGGGATGGAAATTGAAGGAATATAGTCAACAACCACTATATTGGGAAATATAATGACTTAAAAAATGTGATTCCCAAACCAATGAACATCATGAAAATACTTACTCAATTAAAACATGTTTTGAATATAAACAATAATCTAGAGGAAAATCACATCCCGGAAAGAAATAAAAATTTGTAATTGAGATATTTATATGACATATTTCATTTAATTTCATTGGATCATGCAATCCATTAATTCTATAACAATGCATAAACTAAATTGAAATTATCATCTCTATCCATTAATTCTTTATGTGGGAGGTTTTTTTATAATCCATTTATCATTTTTATGAATTAGTAAATAAATGGTGTAAATTGATAATAAATATGAAGACCAAAGAGGTGATCTAAAAGATAGAGTCGGAGTAGTTCAAAAAAATCAATAAATAATTTTCTCACACTTTCTGACTAAAAGACGAAGGGTTTTTCCTTGGACACAACAAAAAGTTTGAAACTACCTAGTTGCGTAAATGGTGAACTTAACAAGACATGCATGACATTGTCCCGACATTCCAATTAACCAAAAAAATAATGTTTACTACCTCATTAGTGGGATAAATCCAAATAGATGAATATATTTTGTGATTCAGGGCATTGATATCTATAATGAAATTGTTATATTTGCCCTAAAATTTATGATTGTTATCTTTAAATATCATGGGTATCATGGTTCTAGAGAAAGGTTCTGGATAAAAGAATTTAACTCCAAGGATCCATAGAGAAATATCATGCTGTAATGAATTTTTAATATTTCACCTCTCAAAAGTGTTGGAAGAAGAATACGAAAAATTTCTTGTAGGGGAAAATAAAAATATTGATGTGTGAACCTAGATAGAGGAGGCTAATGAGAAAAAAACAATAATGTGAGAGAAGAAATAAATTCCCCAGTTTTCCCTTATCCATTAACCCAATGTTTCAACTACATAGAAGATTCAAATTAAATGAATAAATTCTCTATTTCAAGGGTAATTGATGATAACCCAAGAAAAAATGATATTCTATATAGAGTGAGGGAGATCCTATAACATCACAACTATTTATGTGGATCTTGAAAATGATGTGGTGATATGTACTGTTATTATACATTCAGTGATAGAAGGAATAATTTTTTATATTGTTTTTATATATTCATTTATATAAAAAATTATTAGTATAACTATTCAAAAACCAACGCAAAATATTGATGTTGGTCTATTAGTGAAAATTGTAAATGGAAAAACTATTACATATCAAGTATATAACTTCTCCCCTATCCATATTTTTGGTTTGAACATTCCATCAAACGTTTTGACACTCCCTTTATCATAATTTTATGAAATTATAGGTATAGATAGATTTCATTATATCAATTAAAAATATATTTACATAATAAAGAAATTATCATACATATCATGAATCACCATTTTATTCTATACATTTTAATAGAGGAGATTGATTCCCCAGTGTTAAACTCATGTTATACATGGATATTACTTCATTATCAACAAGCATATCTAGAAAAAATGATTGATATTAAGGATAAGATCATCCTATATTATATTTTTTTATAATGTAATATTTATATTTTTGAATTTTTCTATTTTGGGATGTAGTGTTCTCAGTAAAACTCATACGCAGAGCATTGAAAATATCTAAGACTCTATAATGAATGCCCACTATTGAATATGGGGAGATGATGAAGAAACTATAATATAATTTTGATAAGGGTTTTATATGCCCAAGTGCGTCACCATGGTGTTCACCAATACATTTCATCAATACAAATGATTGGTTAATTATCATATGCATTTAATATCCTGAGCCTAACTAGAAAAATGTAAAGAAAAATTATCACCAAAGATGGATTGATGAATTGTTCAATCATCTATGTGGAGATTAATACTTCATATAGGTGGATCATTAGTGTAAAATTATCATGTAAATTTTATGAATGGGGATATCTTCAACACTTCACTTCATACAAGGTAAGGGGACTATATGTTCATAGTGATTCCATTAAGACTCATTAATTCTCCAACTATCTTTAGTGAATCAGTTAATATACTCCATAGTGATTAGCTTGTCAATTTTTTGGTATTCATTATAGAATACATTAATATCTATTATAAAATCAATGAGTAACTTGAGGATAATTTTTATTATATAATAAAGACCTTGAAAAGGGTAATATTGTTTATGATGTTAAAATATTTAGAGTTTTAGATATATGAAGTTACATTCCTGGGGAAGTTCATATCCAAAAAATGAAATATAAAGATCCTTCAAAAAAATTGAGTGAATTTAAGGATTTCTGATACTAATACCCCTGATAGAGATCTATAGTATCCTTGGATATTCTGGGTAATATGATTTATTTTTGAGAGAATTGTCGCAATTATCGACCCAGTAATAAAGAAAAATCAGAACGGACTAATGTTTTTCGGGATTGATAAATATGATGGCAGATATAAAGAGTTTTATAAGTGGGTTATAAAAATACTTATGATATCAATACCCACTAGTGGAGAAGGAATTGTGATCTATAATGTTCAATTCAATAAAGGATTTGGTTTTTTACATTAAAATGATAAAAATGTGAAATATTTTTCCTATCACTAATTACATTTGTATGAGGTGAACTATTAAACCCATGATTTGTAATTGTCTTTAGTTCTTTTCACATTAATGATTTGGAAAAATTATCTCTAGTAGGAGAATATTTAATTATAATGGATCATAAAATCATCAGGTTTATATCCAAGCAAATAGAGTAAATATATTCCAATCAGGTGGTTAGTTATGATAAAGGATTATGATTATTCAATATATTACCTACTGTAGATGAAAAAGTGGTAGATTATCTGAGTTTAATGGATTTTTCATCACTATACATGATTAAGATTTAAAGAGATAATATAATTATTGAAATGAACTAGTTTGAAATGGAAATAATAAAATGATATTTATCTCACCTTTAATAATTAATTTCTTAACCATATATTCATAAGTAGATCAAGGAGGAACAAAAAGATAATAAGGATCAAGAATGAAAGGATGTGAATATTATAGAATTTAAAATCTCAAAATATAAAGTTAAAAGTTTTGAAACCCAGATATGTGTCCCATAAAAACAAAACTATAAAGGGAAGTTCCTGATGATTATAATAAATCATCATTCTATATTGATCAGGGAAGAACTAAATGTTTATATTTTAGAGGAAAATCATATGGTGGGATAAAATGAAGTGTGGGAGTGCATAATTCAAAAATCAATACTTTGTATGCCAAAAAAATCATGACTAATTGATAGAATTCTAATTTTATGGTGAATGTATTTCCCATTAATGTGTGGAAATATTAAAACATAACCACATATTTTTTATAGGACATCCAAGGATATCTATACACAATAACTCCATATGGTGGTATTCAATCGCATTACAATGTCAGCACATTTCGTTATTATAATGTATGATTCCTATCATGACCAAATGGCCATGACATACTTAAGAGTAGTTGATATAGAGCATTGATTATCACTCCCCATTATGCATGATTAATATATGTGGATTAACATGAGGTTCTAGAGAATCCTACATCAATTATAGGATACATTTTTGATTATCAAAACGTCTTATCCCCCATAGATGTATGGTTATTATCATATAACTATTGAAACTCCAGATGATATAATGTGATGATATATAATAGAATTGTAATTATATATTCATCAACACCTAACTATAGTTTATATCTCATAAAAAATTACTCCATAGTATTCATGTTGTAATGGCCTAACCCTAGAAGCCTAAAGTCGTTGCATTATTTTATTGCATTGGCATGGTTACAAAGATTTAAATCCAAAAGCACCGGTCAATGTAGAAGTCTTGGAAATTCAAACTACATACATGATTCACATAATACATTGGGAAATTAAAAAATATTATACATAAAAAATATAAAGAAACAACCTCCCTGAATCTCATTCAGTGGTTTCCTTTTCATAACCTGGGGAAAAGAGACATAATAAGGGTGTGACCTAAAGCTTATTAATGGCACGTAAAGTGGAATAAAAAACGAAACGGTTAGAAGAAATCAACATGGATTGGTAAATAAATGATTACCCATGTCATTAAAATAACCATATATGGAAAATTCATTGTAGAAAACTATGAAACTAAAAGACATTAAATTAAATAAATGAACTAATGATTAAATGTATCCATAGATATCTCAATGAAAAATCTCATGGATTAATAATAAATAAATTAAGAAAATTCCAATTAATGGATATCATGATTCATAATTACATGGAACCATTAACTTCATGATTATTGACAAGTAAATTCAGCTATTGGGTAATGTCATATCTAATGAGGCTAGATGAAAAACTTTTCTCACAATACTGTAGATTCATCGAGGTGCTTTCATTAACCGTTCCCCAACCCATAGGGCTTAACTTAAACGGCCCCCAACTAGTGTCTTACTAGTCAAAAAAATTTCTCATATATCAAATAATCGATTTATTATATAAAAAACATCCCTTATAATATATCCATATTTAATAAATAATATTTATATATCAATAATACCTTAGATAAGGATAAGTAAGAAGGGTTTATTACATTAAATAATTCTTGATGAAAAAATAATTTTTAGACATTCTAATGGGTCCTATAACACTATTGAAAAATTAAATAATAATTCCAAATGAATAAAATGAAAAAATTGAATTTCATAAGAATAATGGGAATTAATTACATTATATATAAAAATTGGATGTTTATACACCACCCAATAGTGTTAAGAAATGCAATGGTGTATGCCTCATGTAATGAAATGTGAGAAAAGAATCCACTACCTTAACCTTGGTTTTTTGTGTGGTATTTATTCTCCTATATAGTGGTTTATAATATGTTACTAACATATACCATAACTTTACTCATGTTTATAATATCATATATTATCTTATTATAAAAATTTATTATACGTTTGTTAAAATCATTCATTATTTTGACTATTTCATGTGTTAATTGCCTAATTTTATGAAGTATGATTATGACTTGTCCATTATTGTTACTATTAATTAGATATTGGTTTCATCATTTCTATAATTTATACAATTTCTTAATTACAATATATATTCACTACATAATTATTTAGAATAATCTTTAAATTTTGGAGATAATAAATTAAATGCACCGTTCATGGAAACTGTAGGTCGTACGTACGCATGAGCACAACTTTCATTTATTTGTTGTATTAAAATAATTAAAAGTAATTTATATATTTATATTATATTACTAGTATCATATATATGTTATATATGCTACACTGGTATATTAATTCGACCCTCTATACAATCCATGTATGGCATGAACGAGTCACATCGCTTTGACGGGGTGATAACCCACAGTTCCTCAAATGATATTATTGTATTTATACAAGATGAAAAACATAAGGATATGTTATAAATAAAAAATAAATAATTATAAAGAAGTTATAAATATAATATATATATATATATATATATAATATAAATATAATCTCTATCATAATTTCCACCATGACTGGTCATAAAATACAAATTAATAACCATCATTTCGTAAGGTTGTAGTTCACCATAAATAGAAACAATATGTTTATTATCCATCAGATGGAGGTGTGTGTAGGTTTAATGGTAAATAATAACATTAAAATTTCCTATTATATTTTTTATAATATTTTTATTGTAATAATTTAATAATATTTGTATAGGGTGTGGATAAAAAAATGAATGAAAAGTGACCCTTGGAAAATGGTACCTAAAAAAATCAGGTAAATCCTTTTGGTTTATACCAAAAGGATTCATTAAAAAGGTTTCTTACAAAATGAAGGATTCAAGGTCAAGGGTATTGATTTTGTGAAGGTATATTGTATTATATGTTATAGACCTATGTTGTTTTAGTTGTGTGAGAAATGGGGAGACATGGTGGCCTTTTATAGTGAAAGAGGAGTCAAACTCTAGTAAATACCAAATGGAATTCATTAATAGGCCACATACCTTACTTAATGTACCAAAAAATGAAAAAATAATTGATTAATGCAGAATCATGGTCCATTATAACTTCCACCACAAAAAAAACATTTGAATTTTAATAGTTTGTTTTTTAACATCTATGATTCCAAAATTTTATTATTTTCGTTTTAAATAAAGATAATTGTTGTCCAACCTAAGTAATTTAACAATTAAGACTAAAATAAAGTGATAATTGTTATAAAAAAGGTCGAATGTATTAGTAATATAATAAATAGTTTTAAAATTAAAATTATATGTTTTCTAGATATAAATTTGAAAACAATTTCTTGTGACATGCTAAAACACTATGTAAACCCGAATTATGTTAAGAAAGTGTTTACAAAATCAAGATCAATATGTTAATCATAAAAGGTCCATTGGTCCACTAATATACCACATTTAATATTTTTAACACATAAATACTGATTATATTAATATAGGATTTTTATTAATTTTAAATCATTTAATAAAATATTATTTATTGAAAAATAACAATAATGTCAATTTTGAGAATATTTAATTATTTTTAATTTTAAAAACCAAAACTATCTTTTTAATTAAAATATAATATTTTTAAATTATTTTATAATGATATATTAATCTAAAAATATATATATTTATAATAATTAATTCAATATATTTCATTTTTTATATTTATAGTACAATTTATTTTAGTAAATTAATAATAAAATAATCAGTATGTTGAAAATTATTAAGAATTTCAAGTAAGTAAATATTCTCTAGAATTTATTGATAAATTTTTATGATAAAAATAACCCGCTTGTCTTTCCAAATTATACATATAACAGAAAATTTTATGGTTTTTACATATCTCATTATTTTATAAATGTTAATGGTAAGGAATTTATAATCGAAATAAGAATGTAGATGCTCAATTATAAGAGGGGGGATTGTATAAATTAAAATTTTCATTGGAACCTTTAAAGATGGTGTCAAACTTTTGATTTTAACATTAAGGAAAACTATGTTTATCAGGGTAAAACAAGGTGAATTCACAAAGACACTTAGTTTTAAAAACATTGATAGGTTCCAACAATATGGTTCTGAAAATGAAACCTATGAAAAGTTTACAAGGAAAATATTATACCTTAAAGCATATAGAATCTTATTAATTAGAGTATATAAGTAAAATAAATTATAAGATAGTTATAATTTCTTTATTAGTCAAAATGCAGCAAGAAATAAACATGAAACAATACAAGAAAAAAGTATGGAATCTCTTATCCCAAAGAGTAGTGTATACAAAAACATTGGATAAAGGCCCCTTGATTTATACTTTCAAGAAAGTCTGTCATACCCACACCAAGGAAATCCCTCGATAGAAATATAAGTATCTTTCATGATATCCCCGCAAGCCCTCAATCTTCAAGGAAGTCGGAACCTCGGTATTCCTGACCAAAGAAGTCCTCAAACATTATAGTAGTGGGAACTTCTGTCTTCCTATCCCTGGAAGTAAACAAATGAACATAGAAACATTTCAGAGTCACATGAAGAAAGATGAACAAGATGTTCAGTGAGCAAAATGTATGAGACCATGTCTCTCTAGAAATCACTTCAGCACCATGTGGTCTCGAGAGTTCTGGACCTATCATAAATGTTATGAGCTCGTTCAAATGAGAACCTATTTATAGGAATTTCCCCAACAGTTAGTTCCCTCCTACAATGGTCATATTTTTCCTTAAATCTCAAAGGGACCTGCACACATGTCACTTAAATAACAGTTAGTTAATAACAAATTTTATGAAATCGTTTCATAACTAGAACAAGGGTAAGCCAAATATGGTTGTTTAACCAAATCCATATTTTGGAGTGTAAGTAAAAATAAATTATTGAGTCTAGAAAAATAAATTTTGGAGTTTATAAATCATGGATAATCGGATTCTGTTTTCCAATGAATTCAGAGTCTGAATTATGAGGAATTAGGAGTTAGAATTCTGAGTAATTTTGGAGTCCGAATTCTAGAGGAATTCAGAGTCCAAAATTTAGACAATTCAGAGTATGAATTTCAGAGAATTCAGAATCTAAATTTCAAGGAATTCAGAATCTGAATTTCATAGAATCCGGAATCTAAAATTTATAGAATTCAGAAACTGAATTTTAGAGAATTCAATGTCTGAATTTTAGAGAATTCAGAGTTTGAATTTCCGATATTTCGATTTTTGAATTTTAGATCCTGAAAACAAAATACTCTATATATAATTATTTATAGGATTACAATGATTTAGATATGAAACTGAATTTTACGCACAGAAATAAAATGATTTAGATTTAGAGAAGCTATAACAAAAATAATGAAAACAATGGTAAGGAGAAAATTTCCATGGGTAAGGAAATTTATCTTTATTAAGATAAATCTTGGGGAAGTTAAATTTTCCTTAACATTTGGTGTTTGTGATTTTCAAAACATTAAATAATGGAAAATTAAACAGGAAACATTATTTAATCATCAATCTCCCCCTTTTTGGAAAGCACAAACATCCTTACTAAAAAGAATATAAGGACATATAATATTTATGGACTTGAAAATAAAATCATATCTCCCTTTACTTAAGGATTATAGTGAATAAGAATAACTCCCCCTTAGGCTTTGAAATCCATATAGAACTTATTCTTGATTTCTTGAATAATATTTTACAATTTCATGCATAAGAAAATCATCACTGATAAGAACATTCCCTTAGATGAACTCCCCCTTACATAGGGATGTCTCTTCTTCACTTATAATTATTTTTATCATTCCTTTCTACCCCATTGTGAGTTTAAAAAAGAATTAAAGAGAAAAGATAAGAAAATTGGTACAAAAAATATTAGTACTAAACAACCAAATATATAAGGAACAACGAAATATTTCATTAATATTGAAAGAATTTTGTTATAGAAACGAAATGCAACAAAAAATAGGTATCGGAAAAAATTATCCTTCTTTATCCTTCGGCATAAATTTATTGAAAATTGTATTGAACTTCATTAACTCTTTGTGATCTTCTTCTACATGCTTGAGAAACATATATTGATCTTTATTTTTCTTCTCTAAGACTTTTATACTTTCTTGTAGAGCCATAAGAATATCTTCTTGAGCCTTCAGGAATTCTTCTTGCTGAACAAGATTTTTCTCATACTGAATTCCGAGATCCCTTTCTCTCTTCCAATTCATAGCCACTAAATTAAGATTCTCATTTTGATCCTTAATTTACTTCTTCTACGTTTCTTGTTCAAGATTCATATTTTCCTCAAAATTCTTAGTTAGATCATTAAAAATTCCATCTTTAGTGTCAACATAATCCTTCACACTTTCTTGAAATTCATCAAAGACTCTCAGGTCTTCGATTTTCTTCCTTTACCAACACTTCAAATTCATTCAGGATCTTTTATGATCTTCACAACCAATGAGAAAATATTTGAATCTTGCAACCATTAAAACACATTTTTCTATAACCATGGAAACTGAATCTGATTTTTGATTTACCATATGCTGAATCATTTAGCATCTTGAATCTATTTTAGAAAATAACGATATAGTACCAAATAGCTTTTCAAAAGCCTGTACCACAAAATTATGTCCAATAGAGGACAATTCCAAATCCGAGTTTTTGGTTGGGGAGGATTACTTTTCTAACTCAAAATATTTCCTCTTCGAAGAAGCACCAAATTCTTTCTTCTTCACCACAAACATAGTAGGAGTGTCAACTACCACCTATTTTCCTTTATCTGTCATAGAATGAAGACATGTATTTTGGGTGATTTGTGTTCACTATATGATAACTAAAAAATCTTCTCTTCATCTACTTCTTATTTCTAGGCTCCTACCTTATCATCATATGGCTAGATAAAATCATGATTGATACATTCCTCTTTAGAGAGTTTATTCACTTCTTCTTCACCCTTTTCATTTTTTCCTTCTGTAGCGTGTTTTGATGACACATCTTCAGATGTTTAGATTGATAATTTCTCTTAAGGACTATCCTTCTTAGGACAATCCTCTACTTTCCTTATCATATCCTTGGTATCACAACTTCTATCTTCTTTTTCCAATTCTTCTTCTTGCACCATTTCTACTTCTTGATCTTTTTTCAGAATCACCAACTAGTTTTCTTGGAGTGTCCTGTAGTGATTCTTGTAGAAATTATTTAGGTACTTTAATTTTCTCCGAAGAATTCTTAGCAGCCTTAATAAGATATTGGATGATTTTAGATTCCAACAATTTCTTCCTCTACTTCTTTTATTTATCTTGCATTTCAAGATTCTTAGCAGCATTTCTCTTTAATTCTTTTTCCTCTACAGGGTCTAGGCCAAACAAAAGCTCCCATTTCTTCCTGTTTTTCCTATCTTTTCTCCACTTATCCACTACTTCATCAAAACAAGCCTTTTGTTTCTTTGGATTTAGAGGTGCAGACTATGTTTCCTTAGCCACAAGAGTTTTTCATTTCTCTTTTCGTTCCTTCACCTTCCTCTTCCTTCCACCATTTTTGTAAGTCTCGACCACATCTAGTTTCTTTGAAAGAGTTTGTATTTCAGCTTTCAAAAAAAGATAAAATTCTCCTCAATCACTGTAAAAACCAAATATCATTCTCCTTAGAGTTTCATCACTCAGTAACATCAATTTGAAATTCCTTGGCTTAGAACTGCAATGAATTTTGAAATACTAAAGGCAAAGAACTATAATATTTGAATGAATATCTAGTTACATGATAATCTAAGAATTCAGATTTCCATTATTGATATTCTCAATCATAACCAAGATATACCTGACCAAGTTAATATTCTTGAGGATCACCATGAAATCTAGAATATAGATATCACTTTTCTTCTAGGTATACTTATCACTTTTCCCAGAATGACAAAACGTTGAACCCATAACTCAAGAATATGATGATTTGTGAAAGTTCTAAATTTTTTGGGGTCTTCATTTCCTTCAATACATGACATTATATAGCATTTTTCTTTTCAAAAGATCCTACTATATCAGTTAACTTGTGTGAGAAAAAATCTACCCAAACCTCATACGGAATCCCAATCAGATTTAGTTCCATGTTTGAAGAAAGTGAGTAGGTCTTTCTATTACTTTTGAATGAAAATTTATCTCTACCTCCCTCAATGAAAAAACTGATTGTTTCATATAACACTCCTAACAACTCCGGATACACTGGATCATGTACCTTTAGTATTGAAATACAGAGGCTCTCAGATGGCTTCATTGTCACGAGGACGGTCATGTTTACATTTATAAAGACCCAAGATATAGCAGAGTGGCTAACCTCAGGGTCTCTCTCAAGGAAGTAGTGCCGGGATCCCAAGTGGTTTTTCAAAAAAAACATTTTTTAAATACTTTCAAAACATAAAAACACACTCCTAAGGTAACACTAATCAGTGTTGAAAAGAACAGTGGAGACGGAAACAGTGATGAAAAAAGTGAAAAAACATAGATACACATGACAAAAAATAGGACAATGAAATGACACCAAGACACATAATAAGAATGTTGGTGAGAACACGGTCGGACACAGGTTAATCCACCCCCTACTCGCCTTCCTAGATCAATATAATCAATTCTCAAATACACACTGTGCATGATAGATGTATCAAATGACACACCAGTCTCGCCTAGAATATAAACACTCAAGAATCGAATTTCTTCAATACTCAAGTGTTCCTCCGAACTACAAGTGATTCACTCAGCAAGGTTATACCAGCCAAAGATTGTCACTCGGTGATGTGATCCTACTTAGATCGTCAGATAGCACAACCAATATTGATTCTCAGTTCAAGAAATCAAGACAGGAAGGAGAGAATAAATTATACAAGATAGTGGAAAATCTTCATACACAAGATCTCACTCTCACTTAACCTAATTCGTAGATGTGATCTACAAAGGCGAATGAAAAGAATGTGATTATATTAATGTGCGAATCTCCAGACCGGGTTCAGTTTCATAAACTGGATCTATCCCCACAAATTAGATATCCATTTATGGATATTCGAGATCACAATATGAAGTGAGGATGAATGAATGATTCAAGACAAATGAAACAAACTTCAAAATTCTTTTAATAAAACACACACACAAGTATTTACAATAAAAATTGAAATTAAAACTAGAATTGAGAAATGGGGGTGAGGCAGTGAATGGAGGGGTAGGTCTCGTCTCCAGGTCGAAGACGATCCCTATCCATGAGATATGGATGAAATGTATTTGTGAATAGGGGTGGAGTCTCCTCATCCCACTGTGGAATGATTCCCACCCCCGTTACATGTTCCATCCCCGGCCTCCTCTGTCTTGCTTTTATCTTGGCTGCCCCCAAAAGAGAGGTGTCAAGGGTCCCCTTATTTAGAGACAAAAATAGAAAACTAAACTAACTGGAAGCGTCTATCCATGTGGTGAATATTCAACATGCTTGTCACCAGATCCAAGTGAATTCCCTATGAATTAAAACAACCCCTGAAACGAACTCGCAAATATCCTCATGAATTTCCTATGCACTACTTATTTTATCACTAATTAAATGAGTCGCCCCCCCTACATGGAACACCAAACAAAATCCATGTGAGTAAAATTAAAATATTATGAAATTATTATATACTATATATTAAATCACAACATAAAAATACTTATTAATATATATATATATATATATTTAAATATTACCTAATATTATTAATAATATATATATGTTTCAATAACTATTATATTTGTTTATTAATATATACCAATTATAAATCAAAATTAATTGATATTATATATGAATATATATATGAATCGGTTCATTATATATTATGTATATTATATATTTTATTATATATGTAACAATTATTATATAAAGAAAAATAAATAAATCAAATAAAAAGAAGAAGAAGAAGGGGTATCAAGATTCTGCGTGGAAGAAGGGAGAAAGGGGAAAGGAGGCTTCGACACAAGAGAGAGAGGAAGAGGGATGGAGGAGATGAGAGCTGAAGCGGCTCAGTAGTGGTGGGATGAGGTGGATCCAGGCAGCCGACTAGCGGTGGAACTCACTTCGGTAAACATGGTATTTAGTGGTGGCTGGTGGTGCAAAGCAGGGGAATGGCGAGGCTGGCTTCGGGTTGCTTTTGGGGAAGCATGGATGACACACTGGTGGCTAGGATGGCTCGGATTGAATCTGACAGTAGGTTCGCTGTGAATCCATAAGTTCAATGTGATTCAGTGATTTTGAATTTGATGTTGAATATCTAAAATTTGATAAATTTATCTGTTGTGGGTTTGATTTTCAATTTCATGTTGGGTGAATTTTGTTGCTGTGGTGCGTTTCATACTGTTGAGATTTTGTGCTTGTTGATTACTACTGGTTGGTTGCGTTGCTGCAATGCGATAGAGGATGAGACAGGGCTGTGTTGAGATTGTGAATGGTGAGACGGTGGCAGTGGAAAGATAGAAGTCATTATATTCATAATGGTGGGGAATATGTTGTGCATATTATGGTGGCACTGTGAATTCTTTTCACGATCTCGCCATGAAAAAGGCTCACAATATCACTGTGAAAAACGCTCATGGGGAGTGGGGTTGAAGTAGTGTGTGCCAGAAATGGTGAGACAATAATATGGTAGACACAGTGACACTGTGAACATGAATCGAAGAGTGGTGAACCGGTGGCACCGTGAGTGATGTTCATGATCTCACAGTGAGGCTGAAATGGAGGCACCATGATAGCTTGAATACAGTGGCACCGAGACAGTAGGATCATGAGCGACCAAAACACCTACAAAACAAACACAACAATAAATTAAATAAATTAATAATTTAATAAAACTAAAAATATATTAACAAATTAAATTTAATATAATTAAAAAATAAATAAGTAAAACAATATTATAAAATAAAATTCATTGTGTTTTATTTCAATGAATGTATTTATAATTTAAAACAATTAAAATTATACTATTACTTGCTAAAATTATTTAACCAATTAAATAAAGAACTAATTAAATTAAAGAATAAAAATATTAATTGAATAAGATTAAATTGTTAAAATTAATTTAATTATTAAAAGATTAAATAAACTAAAATTAGTTATTTATTTAAAATTTAATGAATAAATAATTAATTAATTTAATAAATGATTTAATCAACTATCTAGAATGATAAATTTTAAAAAAATAAAATAATGAATAACTAAAAGTCTAATTTTAAAGGGTAAATTAATTTAAGAATTATTTAAAATGACACTAATGCACATTAAAATGCAGGTTTTAGACTAAAAACTAATTATTCTACATAGAAAGTACAAAAACAAACACTTAACAATTATTTAATAAAAACAATATTTTGATATAAAAAGTAAATAAAAATTCAAAAAGGTTGTCGAAAAGAGTGTGAAAATACTACCACATCACTCTTCCAACCATTTAACTTAATATTCTTAGAAATGATAGAAGCATATTTGGAAATGAATTTCGGATCAACTAACCTCTCTCTATATATTTTCCATTCTATGATTTCCTTTATTGATGAAATTTCTTTCTGAGGAGAGGCTCGCAAAGATATTCAGAGTTGGGAAATCTTAATGATTCAGAATTCCCTTATGTTCAGAGGTAGAGATTCATCATGAGAAGCCTTGGAATTCAATGTGGGACATATATCAAGGGGTCCATATATATAAAATTGAGATGAAAGTTCAACTTCCATGGTCGATACAATGGTTGAAAAACATCAGATAAAATCTAACGGTTGAAAAGATATCCAAAGAATGATTTAGATAGATTCTGATCTTTTGACGTTTTTTAAGAAAAAAAATTTATTTAGGGGAGAAA
Source organism: Viscum album (assembly GCA_963277665.1). Lineage (NCBI taxonomy): Eukaryota > Viridiplantae > Streptophyta > Magnoliopsida > Santalales > Viscaceae > Viscum > Viscum album. The sequence continues at coordinate 1,466,277,294 of OY728164.1, read as the reverse complement.
ATTGAATCTAAAAATTTTAAAACCAAATGAAAACACCAACAAGTAAAAAGATGATTATGAACATTTAAAAAAGAAAACATACTTTTCAGATTACTTAGTGAAATTATTCATAATAAGGAAAATTATGTTTGAAGAAATTTAAATTATGAAAATATTTAGATCACAAAAAATTTAGGTTATGAAAAATTTATATTTTGAATAATTTTAGATTGCGAAAAATTTAGATTAGGAAAAAATTTTGATTATGAAAAATTTAGGTAAAATTTTACTACCATGAAAATGTAATCCCCCTATGAAATTTTTTAATTTCTATAAGGAGATAGGTTTCAACAGAAAGTTAATATGGGAGATTACCATATGTTTATCATTCCAATCTTCTATTTAATATATTGAAATCAACCGGAGGTTAAAGAATTTGTGAATATATCAGCAACTTGATCATGCATTCTGATAAATTGAAGAATCATATCTACTTTTTGTTTATGATCCATAAGAAAATGATGCCTAGTATCTATGAGTTATGCTTGAGAGTTATGTGTATGGTTTTTTCATAGGGTAACAGAACTAGTATTATCACAAAAAAATTGCGTTTTGGTAAAACACATACCACTGACTGTGAGTGTGTGTTGCACCCACCACACTTGAGCACAATAACTTCCAACTGTAACATATTCATCTTTAACAGTGGAATGTTCTACTGAGTGCATCTTTTTTTAATGATCAAGAAACTAATGAATCTCCCAAGAAATGAGAAGTTCCCGATGTACTTTTCCTATACATTTTACATCCTCCAAATTCAGCAACTGAATTTGTTTTTAATTAAACATTTTTTGTGGTATAAAAGATTCCTAAATCCATGGTTCTCTTTAAGTAGCACACAATTCGTTTCACTACCTTTAAATGAAATTCCTTAGGATTATATTGATATCTTTCATATAAGAAAACTGAGAGCATAATGTATGGATGAATCGATATTATGTTATGAATACTTCCAATCATACCTCTAAAAGAAGTTTGATCCACTAGTTTCCCAACATCATCAAAATCAAGGGTATTTGAGGTACCAATGGGAGTAATTATACTTTTATTGTTGTCAAATACATAATTTTTAAAAATATATTTAATATACTTATATTGTGATATAAAAGTCCCTTCTGGTTTTTGAAGATTTTTAAAACCAAGGAAAAATGTCAACTCATCCATCATACTCGTTCCAAACTCGTATTTCCTTAGATCCATGAAGGAATCAGTTAAAGATTACTGAGTTGTAGCAAATATAATTTAATCATCATAAATTTGAACATTTAAAGCATTGCTCTTATCTTTCTCTATAAAAAGGGTTGGATCAGCATTTCCCTTAATGTAATCATTTTGTAACAAAAATCCTGTAAGTCTATCATACCAGGCTCTAGTGGCTTGTTTAAGTCCATATAATGCTTTGGTATGATTGATAACATGTTCAGGATGTTTTTTATCTTTAAAACCGGGAGGTTGTTCAAGAAAAACTTCTTCTAGAATATATCCCCTAAGGAAAGCACATTTAGCATCCATTTAAAGAAGTTTTAAATTGAATAATTCTGTAAAGGAATGTAAAATCAGAATAGATTCTAGTCTAATTATTAGAGCATATGCTTATTTGAAGTCTATTCTTTCTTGTTGATTATATACTTTAGTAACTAATCTAGTATTATTCCTTACTATGACTCTATTTTCATCACATTTATCTCTGAAGACCAATTTATCTCAAAATATAGAATTTTCCTTAGGTCATTCAACCAAGGTCCATACATTATTCCTTTTGAGTTCATTTAGCTTGTCATGGATGGTTTTAATCTACTCATAATCACCTAAAGCTTCACCAGTGCTTCTTGGTTCTACTTGGGAAAGAAATTCTTGATGTTCTACTTCATTTTTGTAGGAACTCCTAGTCCTTACAAATTTATTTACATCACCAATGATATTATAAATGGGATGATTCTTAAGAATCAACTTATTTGGGTTTTGTAAAACTAGTTCATCAACATATGGTAGGAAATATTTTAGGCTAAATATTTCAAAAATGATTTCTTGGACATTTTCCTTATCAAAAGTATCTTTTATCGGGGGTTGATGATAATTTTTTTTAAAACAAATCTGAAGATGTAGGTTGTGGTTGTTTAAAATCAAAGGCTGAATTTTCACCAAATTTTACATATACTATTTCTTCAACAGTACATGTATTTTTATTAAAAACTATATAATCCATAGAAGTTGTAGATTAACTTACGAAAACTCTTTCATCAAAATTGGGTTTGAATTTATGTAAATTATCTTTTTTATTCAAAATGAATACATTTCAGCCAAATACCTTGAAGTAGGAAGGTATGGGTTTTCTAACATTCAATAACTCATAAAGGGTTTTTTATGAAAAGGTTTAATCAAAACTAGATTTATAGTATAACAAGCAGTACATACCACTTAAGCCCAAAAATGTTAAGCTACTGAATATTCACTCAACGTAGTTCTAGTTACCACTTGAATAATTTTATTTCTTTTTTCAACAACAACATTCTGTTGAGGAGTTATTGGTGCTGAGAAGTTAGGGTTAATTACTTTTCTACTAAAAAAAGTTTCAAAATCAAAATTTTGAGATTCTCCTACGTGATAACTATGAATAGTTATCAATGGAAGGTTTTTCTCATTTTTAACCTAGGATCTAAAACTTTTTAAATAAGAGGATTATTCATATTTATTTTCTAGAAAATAGAACCATGTAAATCAAGTTTAATCATCAACTAAGACAATCACAAAATATTTGCCTCTAGTACATCCAGTTTTTGTTGGACCAAAAAGATCCACATGCACAAACGGTAATGCATCAGTAGTTAAGACTTCAACAATAGATTTAAAACATGATTCATGTTTTTTTTATATTGAAAAGGATAAAAAAAAAATTGAATAATAAAATATAATCTCTGATAGATCCTTAACAAGTTATTTCATAGAGAGTTTACATAGGCTTCCAATACTACAGTGTCCTAACTTCCTATTCGATAACCAATATTGATATTCCATTTCACTAAGGCAATGTAGGTATTGGCTCTTATGGTCTTCAAAGTTTAGTGTGAATAATTTATCTTGGCTATGGGAAGAAAGAATAAACACTTCCTTAGAATTGTGTATAATGAATTTTTCATTCCTAAAATTCACAAGGTAACCTTCATCACATAATGGACTTATGCTAATGAGGTTGTGCTTAATACCCTTAACGAATAAAACATTTGAAATCAATGTTTTTCCCAAAAGAATAATATTTTCTATACCAATAATTTCCCCTGATAATTATCTCTAAAATTTACTTTTCATCCTTTCGTATTGATAATATTTTCAAATATGTTTTTGTTAAAAGTCATATGCCCAGAATATCCACAATCCATGTATAATGTATTTCTATTGGTACTTTCTTTATTTTATAACAAATAATAGTGTTAGACTTTCAGAATCCAAACTTACTATGATCTATAAATTTCATAAATAAAAATTTTAGGTACCCAAATATTATTATAAAAATAAGATTTATGAAAACATAAATATTGAGTTATCTTTAAAGTAAATTTTTTCTTCCAATGTCCACCGCATTGACATTTAGTGTAGAATGGGACATTTTAAGGAATAAAATAGTTATTAATGAAAACTTGTTTAGAATGAGTTTAACCAATACAAGAATTATTCCTTAGAGGTTGAATTTGAGAACACATTTTATCAAAGTTTTCCTTACATAAGGTAATGTTTGATAAACACATCCTCAAGGAAAATATTTCCGACTTTAGTTTAATAACCTTGTTTTTATCCTTAAAAAATTGGTTTTAGAAGAAGAGTTAATCTCAAAAATAATATTTTATAAATTACATTTTCATGATTCTTATAAAGATTATCCTTCTCAGAATTGACATCCTCTTGGTTTTTAGAAATACTTTCAAAATAAAAAATTGTGTTATCAAGGTATTTAGAAAGATATGATACTTCCTTATTAAGAATATAAAATCTAGAATTTTACCGATCAATCATTTTATTTAATTTAGAATTTTCATTTTCAACATGTTTAGAAATCCTAGAAACTTATTTATAAGTATGTAAAGTATTATCTTCATTAGAATAATATTCTTCATCCGAAGACAGATAGTATTAATCATCACAATAATTTTCATTTAAGGAAACATTTGTGATAGATTCAATATTGTTTACCTTATCCATTAGACAATGATTTTCAATCGGTTATCTGGCTAGTAAACCAAGATTTTTCTGTCCATATGATTCATACTATGGGGATTGATTAGAAGAGCCTCCACCAATGGAAGTACAGGTGTTTTTAGCTTTCAAAACATTCTTAACTTTTTCATTGTAATACTTCTTTCTATTCATTTTAGAATGGATTTTCTTTCTATCTGTTTTCTTAATAATAGGACAGTCTGGACTTATATGCCATACTCTATTACATTCATAACAAATCACTTTTGAGTCTTTCTTATCTTTTCTCTCTTTTGATCTTATATCTATACTGAATTTTTTTCTTCCCAACTATCTTGTTCATCCTTTGAGTAGGGTTAGCTAGGTCATTGTCACTAAGTAACTTTCACTGGATTCTGATAAAATAGTGAGTTTTTAGACATGGATCTTGTAACCCTTTCAGGATACATTGCTTTAGTAGTAGTAAAGATTACACTTCCATTTCTATTTTTCTTCTAATTCATACCAACATCTCTCTTCGTTATAGTCTCATGTTGAAGAGAGTTCCAAAAAGATCATCACGAGTAATTTGAGATACATTTCTATTCTAATCAATAACTGTTCTCTTAGATTCCTACTCATTAGGAATGATATCTATATTTATGTCCACAAGAGCCTCATCATCAAGCCCTTTTTCTCCAATATGTTGTAAACTATTAAGAATATTTATAAAACATTGTTGCACCTTTAATACTAGTTCTCTTAAGGAAATTGAAATCCATGTTATTTTTCTCTAGGCATAACTCTTCTGGTTTATATAACCTTGCATGTACCAAAATAGGTAACCTCCAACTTCTTCCAGACACATTTATCATATTTACAAGAAGAAACATGTTATATATATTCTAGGTAAAGGAACACAATAATGTACTACATTCCTTGTAGTTAAGTGGATACTATGTCTTTTATTTATTAGAAAATGTTTTGACTTCCTTATCATGAATCTTGTAATCTTCAGTAAGCATAAAAAATTGTCCACTCCAGTATTAATATCAAAGGAATTCATACGGTCTCTCCAATATTCATAATAATTCAGATAAAAAATAGGTGGTCTAGTAGGATTTAGATTGTCAATTAAACCAACATCCATTCCTACCATCTAAAAGAAAAATATCTTTCCACCCAAACTTGTTAATAGTAAAAACTTGTAAACGAGGATAAAAATTCCTAATAATGGAAAATTAGAACAATGAAAACATGAGAAAAAACAATTATGTATAAATATAAGTATTTTAGAGACTTTCTTTGATACCAATTGTAGGATCGAAATAAGAAGGTATATGCTCAATTATAGGGGGGGTTAATTTTATAATTTAGAAATTAATTTAGAACATTTAATGTTGGTATAAGATATTCGTTTTTAACCATATGGAAAACTATGTTTAATAGGGTTAGACAAGGTGAATTCATTAAGAATCTTAGTTCTACAAAATTTTCTATATTCGGAAAATATGGTTCTAGAAATGAAACTTTTGAAAAGAATACAACTAAAAGATTATACCTTAAAGCAAATAGAATATTATTAATTAGAGTATACATGTAAAATAAAGTATAAGATAGTTATAATTCCATTATTAATCAAAATGCAGTATAAAATAAACCGGAAAAAATACATGTAACAAGTATGGAATCGTTTAACCCAACGAGTAGGGTATCCAACAACCTTGGATAAAGGTCCCTTGATTTATAATTTAAATAATATCTGCCTTACCCACACTAGGATAAGCCCTTGATATGAATATCAGTATCTATATTATCATCCCTGCAATCCCTCGAACTTCAAGTTAGTCGAAACCTCGGTCTTCCTGACCAAGGATGTACTCGAACATTAAGGTAGTCGGCACCTCTGTCTTCCTATCCCCGTAAGTCCTGTAATGTACTTAGAAACATTCGGAGTCGCATGAAGCATGCTGAACAAGATGTTCTGTACGCATAAAGAATGAGAGTATCTATCTCTATTAATCACTTCAACATCATGTGGTATCTAGATTTCATTATATATCACAAAAGTTATGAGATCATTCAAATGAAAGCATATTTATAATAATTTATTCAATGGTCTGATCCCTCCTCAAATGGTTATTTTTTTATTAAATCTCATAGGGACCTGTACACATGTCACTCAAACCACAGTCAGTAAGTAACATATTTTACTACATCATTTCATAACTAGAATAAGGGTAAGAAAAATATGGTTGTTCAACCAAATCTATATTTTGGAGTCGAAGGAAAAATAATGTTCAAAGCATAGAAAAAAAACTTTCTGAGTCTATAAATCATGAATAATCAGATTCTATTCTCCAAAAAATTCAGTGTTTGAATTCCAAGGAACTTGGAGTCTAAATTATAAGGAATTCAGAGTCCAAATTCTAAGGATTTCAAAGTCTTAATTTCAGTGAAATTTGAGTCATAATTTTAGAGAATTCAGAGTTTGAATTTCATCGAATTCAGAGTCTGAATTTCTATGAATTCAGAATCTGAATTTCTGAGAATTCAGAGTCTGAATTTCAGATAATTTGGATTCTGAATTTCAAAGAATTTGGAGTCTGAAATTCGTATAATTCAGTGTATAAATTTCAGAGAATTCCTAGTCTGAATTTCATATCCTGATAACATAATACTCTTTGTGTAATTATTTATATGATTTCGAGATTTTAGATATGAACCTGAATTTTACACTTAAAAATAAAATGAGTTATATTTTGAGAAGCTATAACAGGAACAATGGAAACATTGGTAAGGAGAAAATTTCATTTGGGAAGGAAATTTTTTTTTATTAAGATATATCTTGGTGAAATAAAATTTTTATTATAATATGATGTTTGTGATTTTCAGCACATGATGGAATGGAAAAGTGGTAAGGAAACCTTATTGACTCAATAAGGAATGTCCCATTTTTTTCTTTTTCCATACTTATCTATTTATATAGGGATATTCCATTAAATAATATCCCAATAAAACATAAAATTATTAACAATAGGGTAAATGAAATAATTATAGATCGGAAATGGATTTTGGACAAGTTTCTATGTCATTTTGGTTTATAAGATTAATGCTCAGTCCCTCATTATGTAAATTTTTCCTTAATCAGTGTAATTAATTTTTGTAACTTTCTGAAATTATTTTGTCAAAAATTATGTTGATCATATTATACCACAAATATTATAATTATTACAACCACTCATGTCTATTATTAAAAATTAAAACAACAAACATTGTAAAATTACGATTATCTCTAATCCTGTAGAGGTGGTGAGAATGCAGATTTTTAATGTAAAAACAATCAAAAGTTCAATAAGTTATTATATATAATTTCATTTTAAAAATGGTTCCAAAGACCTAAATTGTATTAATACAATCATAATTTTTCTGTTGTGACATTAAATTCCAATTAAATATACAATTTAACAATAATAACTACTTAAATGAAATGATTATTTTTATCTAAATTGAAGTAATTATTACCGTTCATAAAAAAATTTATTTTCCCAAAAAGATCCAAAAATTTACCCTAAAATAAGTTTAAATGATGAATTATAAAATTATGATTATTTTTAAATATAAAATTTATAAGAGTTTCAACATATAGTTTTAAAAAAGGCTCTCTATGAAAAAACTATAGAACACGGTCGTCCGTGTACCACTAGCTAATTTATTGTTTTAGGTTTTGTATGTTTAAGTTTTTGTAAAAAAATGATAAAAAATTATATTTAATATAAATAAAAAAAATTATAGTCTTTGGGTGTTAACCAAGTGTCACCTTATGAGGTTATATTTAGAAATAGGTATCATACTCCAATATGTTTGAAAAAATATTGAGAGTGAAATTTTATGGGACCTAATCATATCCAAGAGAAGACATGGAAGGATAATTTCTTTTAAATTCATATCGAATCTAAAAATACTTGATAGAAAATATTTGAATACAATCGGTGATGAGAATTTGAGTTTGAGGTCCGAAATAAATTATTCCTTTGTGTATCATGATGGAAGAATGTCATGATGTTTGATAATAAGGGAATGCGTTGTCTTGGATAATTCAGCTCCTTTTAGATCCTTGATCAAATTAGAGCTATGTAATATTGATTAGAACTCCCAAAATACCTATCTAATATAAATTATGTGGTCCACATATCCCTATTAAGGATGTACATACTAAATCTCTTACAGGTATTTAATCTATCAGGGGATCCCACAGAGAATGATCATTCATTTGATGGGAAATACGGGAATATCGTAGACTGTAGATATAATTTTATAGGAAAAAATACAACTAAACTTGTCAATTTTCTATGGTAGAACAATTATATAAAAGACATAACATGTGATCAAGAAGAGGTGATGAAACAAAACTACACTAATTTGTTTTTGTGGTTGAAGTTAAATTTTGACAAAGAAATTTCAAAAGTTGGGAAATGTGTAATAACCCAAACTTTTTTTAAAATTATATTCCCAATTTAAAATGAATAAAATATTAATTAAGTAATGTTGTTATAGAAAACACATAGACTAATTCTGTAATTTTAGATTATGAAATTTATCCTATAATATTTAAAATAACTTTATGAATTAAAATCATCAATAATATAGATATTCTTTAGTGACCATTATAATGAGTATATTCAGTGTTATGACAGAGCCCAATTCACTTAGATAAGAGAAGTTATTTCCTTGAGTAGTATGATTATACACCATGAATCCAATTTTTAATTGTTACCAAGGGATATAAAATGACTAGTCTCTTACCTTATTCAATATTAAGATGATATTTGTCAACTGAATAAAAAATTAAATCACTTATTGTATAAGTTCACGATAATCCTGATTATAGACTAAAACATGTTTTTTGAGCCACCAAAAGAATATGCCACTTTGTAAAACCATACCCTTAAGTAATAGGATGGTTTAATAACGTTTTTTTTCTATCTATACCATATTAGTATGTGTTTTCATAGTTTATTTTTCAAAAAATATTTATAATATTTATCCCCTTTCACTATAACATTAAAAATGAATATATATTGAGTTTTATAAAACTATATTTTGATATGAAGAAATAAAAACAATATATTTGGGCATTATATATTTTTGAATACTATATATTTAGTTAATAAAATCGATTTATAAATTCAATAATTCATAAAATAAATATTATTTAACTAAAATTTATTCATCAAATAATGTTTATATAAATATAAAAAATAATTTAATGATGTTAAAAATAATAATTTAAAATTCTAGAATGTGGTTTTTGTCATAATAATTATATTTTTCCAATAAATATAGAATTATATTTAAATATGAAAAATCACATATTTAGAAAATAATTTTGGTGTAATAAATTTTATTTTTGAAATCATCACATCTATATAATCCAATAGTGAATTTGTAAAAAAATTACATTATAGTTTCATAAAAATAAAATATAGTACTAATATATGTTCTGTATTATGAAATATTAATATCATAAAATTAATGGAATATATTACATAAATTAAATCGTGGACAAATATATATTTTCCGTTAGAAATAATTTGTTTTTATGTTATTTTATTAATTTTATGAACCATTAATTAATCCATTCTAACCTTTTTTTAATTTTATTATCTTAAAATCAAGTCTATATAAACATGTCTCACTTCCACATCACCAATGGTATTATATTATTATTATATTTTATCATATAATAAAAAATTGAAAACCAATCTTCGTTTGTAGAAACCATGAGAAAAACCTAAGGAATATTATTTCTTCTTATAATTTTCATATATGGGGTTCAAAATCAAACATTATAAATTAATAATGAATTTTCATTTATTTTGATATAAATATCGGCCAAACCTACCACTCATATTCACTAAAACCCCACTGATAATGATTTTTTTCTCTCTCACGCTCTCTAAATACCTCCAAAGGACCTTCCAAGATCTTAAATATGTCTTCTCATAGGCGCAACCTCTCAAGGTAAATAATTCCATCCGCATCTTTATTTAAGAAAATTACTTGTATTATAGAATTTTATTTCCAATTCTTCAAGTTGGATTGTTTCTTCATAGATACCACTTACTGTTCAAATGAATTCCATGTAATGAAATTCTACATTTGACTCTAATTAAACCCTTCCATAAATGTTAATCGCCACCTGTTATGTTATCCAAATTATCATGGTAATTTCAGTACCATAGATTTATGTAGTGAATACCCTTCCCTATTTCTACTTAATATTATTCAGTTAGATGTAACCTACCCTTAATTTATTTATGTCTTCCACTTATTTAAAACACACTCCTTAATTTTGGAAATTAATTTGTTGAAAAAATTATTATGTTGTGTGATCTATGAAGAACATCGATTCATGTGAAAGATATGAATGTTACGATATGGATAAAAGAAATATATATATCCAATGAATTGGGTAATATTTTTATCTCATTTGATACCAAATTTTTTTTAGATTTTATCCAAATAAAACTATGTTACAGTGTCTCAACGGTGTATCTTGACTTATGCTTATGATGTAATGTTAAATGTTTCTGACATATTATTTGGTTTCTTGATGTTTTCTTCTTATATAATGGTTAAATGTCTATGTTTATGATCCTTACACATATTATATAACCTTTATATGACTCTTGAATGACATTTATAACTTCCCTTAGACATAATTGGATTATTCAAATATAGGTAATTATATCTGACCACTTATTTATGTGTATCACTTAGTTATGCAATATAGTATTAGTAGATAAATAGAATATAATGAAATATTATTTTTTTTTTAAAAAAATTCTTATGAGGTATCATATTATTCTTATATATATCTAATTACATAAATATAATAGGATCCATGATATTTTTTAATTATATATATAATAAATAATTAATTAAAGTGTATTAAATGTGTTTCCACGAGAAGACCTATTAAAATGGTACCTAGGTGAATGATTTTATGGAATTAGGTCCTAAGTAGAATAAATTGTAAAATTAGAGACTTAGTTTAAAATTAAATATAATTAGAGCCCATGAGGAAGATATGGTGTCATTTGATCCCTAGTAGAATACCTAGGAGAATATGATCCCTAATAATTGTGGATGGGAAATGTGTCTCTATAGTATGATACAAATGAAACATCCACCTAATTTATTGTTATTTTGGTGAATTAGATCCTAGGAATATGGACCTTGGTGAATTGAATCCTAACTATAGGAACAGATGTGAATTTGGTCCCCATTAGAGACATTGGGTGAATTTTATCCATAGTAATGGGTTATTTGGTATGGAGAAGTTTCTTACTAATGGTGGGTAACAAGAAAACGTGTTTCATAAATAGGTATGTACGTGTGATATTTTATTAATAAGTGTATGTAATAATCGGTTCTCATTTGGGGAATCTAGGTGATTTATCTCAATAATAGGGGTAGCTAGGTGAGGTCATGCATAGGTTGGATACATAGGTGAAGCCGTGTTTAGATATGTAATGTCTTATGAAATAAACTTGGTATAATTTCGAAAGGATTTTATACATTCCATTAATACACAAATAATTTTGAATTTCAAAAAATACAAGAAGGTTCTAAGGGCTCAACCATTCAAAAATGGGTTTTTGGACATAGTTTATTATTCAGTAGAAGTACTATGTTATTAGGAAAACATCACAGTAAGAATGGATGTTAAGGATATTGAAAACATCTACTATGAGTTTTACCCATTGTGTATACATTGACACAGTGTGTAATGGTTTCATTGGGTGTGGCTCTGTTCATTCATGATGTGCAAGAATGGGGCCTTGACATGAGGAATACACAATGTGTATCTATTACACATCATGTAATTGTTACACAAAGTGAAACAATTACTTGTTATGTAATATGTGAGAAGCCTTTATTTAAAAGGAAAAAAGGGGATCAGACCCCCTCTTTTATTAATTCATAAAGGTATCCCCACTCAGTATGGCCTCCCTTCGACCTCCATGGGTTTCTTTAGGTCTCCCCCATCTAGTGACCATTTTACTTTCCATTAGTCTCATAGGTTTTGTAGCAGTTAGAACCTGACATTTCTTCCTTTTCTATTTTTATCTTACCATCTTTGACATTATTTTAGTGCAATCTAATTCACCTTATTTTCTATGCATTTTACTATTTTATTATTTTTTATATAACATACTAAATTCAATCAATGATATTGTATTGGTCGATAGTCTTAAGCATGGAGTGTGTTTTCTATAACTTTTTTCCGTGAAGTTATTTCATTTATAAATTCCACCATTATGTTGGGTGGAAATATTTATTTACAATGAATCATAAATTTGAAACATAATTTGTAGAATTTTACCGCCTATCTATACTGAACATTCACAATAAATTTACCTTATGAGTGGTAATGAACATCAATTATTTAGCAACCCTTATGAGTGTGTACCTTGAAATCATTTATTTAATTAACTATTTTCCAATAAAACCCATTGTGGATGTGTTATATCTTATAAAATGAAATCATGTAATTTAACAGTTATGTGGTAGGATGTGACACTCTAGTGTGTTATTCCTTGGTTTACAGAACATCTCTTAAGTGGTTGCGGCCTAAATTTTTAATCAATGAACATGATGAATTATTGTTTTATTCATGTTAGCAAGGACCATCTTATAAATGTGGATGCATTGTGTTATCATCCATGGGATGTCCACCATGACATAAGGAATATATTAAATACATGGATTACCTTAATAATGGAAATGACCAATAATGAATTAAATTACATGTTATGGGTGTGGAACTCTATTAAGTTCCTTATTATGAGTTGTGAAACTAATAAGTATATGGTCAATATTATTCTATAACAGAATTGGAAATTGAGCATGCTCATATTACCATATGTGACTAGTGATTTTGAATATGTATGCACATGGACATATTGCTTTCTAATTTAAATGATTGAATGAATCATGAATTCCTTAAATAATAATAGAGTTCCTATTTATTGAATTCCATGGTAGGGATCAGAGGCTGTTGAGATATTATCATTCCATTTGGGATAATTGAGTTTCTTTTTTAGGACCCCCATGGATTGTTTCACATGTAATATGATTTCTATATGTGTCAGGAGTGATACTTAGTAGGAATTGTATAGGATCACCATGCATTATACGTAACTCTATATGAGAAATACTAGTTCATAATGGGATACATTTCTGATTGGATCAGAATTTATAAGGTTATACCAGGGCCCAAGTGATACTTACTTCCCTGTGTGAGATACCAGGGACAATATTATAGGGTTTGTTTAACACCTTACCAAGAGTGATATTTGTGAATCCCTATATGGATCACCATGGGAAAACATTGAAGGTGATGGGTCTCTATAGTTCCAGTGGAGAGGTACAAGGGATTCCATTTTTTGGATCACCTTGGATGAGCTCGTGGATTATTTTATTAAATTCTAATAGAGATTATATTTTATGGATTAATATTATATAGTTTTTTAGGGATGTGTTCCCTACACAAAATCACATTCTTGGGATTAATACATTTTCTCTACTTCTTGAATGATGAAAAATAACATATTTTTATAGGGCCACCTTAGTCCGAGACATTTTGGCTTCAGTTGAAGAAAGTATGGTCACACATTTGTCCTCCATGACTATTTTCACTTCTTTTCTATGTTTATTTATACATTTAGTTACTATGTATTCATTATACTTGCACACTATTTTATTTTATACTCACATGCTATATATAGATTTAGAGACCATTGGTGGTGGATCAATTAGTGTACCACACGCCCTTATTTGGATGCCCTTGCACTGTGGTACATGAGAAAGCCCCATTGGTTATAGGATCAAGATCATTGGTTGTGATGTCCGGCTCGTATCTAAGAGATAAGAGACAAAGGAACAAGACATATCATTGAAATCATTTGATGTTAGCCATATGGGTTTTGGTTTCTTTTAATTTTATAGGTATTTTATTTTATTTAATACATGTTCTTTCTTACTTTGTTAGTTATGTAGCCTCATATAGAAATGCATACAGATTTTTTTAGCACTATCTTCTTTTAATCATCTTTTTGTTTTTATCATATTTTTATGTTCTTTAATTTATACTTCTTCTGGTGTTTTGAGATTTATTTTTTATATGTTATAATATAGTTTTATATGTTACTCAATATAGTATTGTCTCCCTATCATACCGTCATTTGACCATTCATGCTAGTCACTATCTTTAAACATATGATGAGGTTGGATGGATTCCATGTGGTGAATGGTTTAGCTAATAGTTTCATTATTAGTCCAGATAGGACATTATAAATTGATATCAAAGAATTCCGTTTCTTCAATTTTGATAATATTTTTGGCCTGGAAGATTAGATACTATGAATGTTTCATCATATGGTAAATATTCATTCCAGAGAGTAATCAACCCATGAATGGGGAAACATCCAAGTTGCAATATATGATAATTTTGTTCATGTCATTTGTTTTTATAGTGGATTATGATTTTACCTCGAGTGGTTGTCGTACTTTACACTACATACTAGTTTATGAGAATTACCATATTTACCATTGGAATAGTGTGGAAATGATGTAGCATTACATATATCATTATTTGAAAATAGTAATTTAAATGATAAGTATATTACATTCCATTTAGATTATATTTATAGGCAATTTTTGAAATAATGATCTCTATTGTGTGTTTTTTAGCATGCCTGTTGTATTCTATGTTAGTTTTTTTGTAACATATCTTGTTATTTTTTAGAATGATTATATGAATAACACAATAATTTCCATGAGTGTGATGAAATGTTTTTATAATGTATTTCTCATTCCTTTATTGTATATAATGCATGGGTGTTTTATATTATTATGTTACATATTTCCTTGTTTACCTGTCATGGTTTGTGATTATCTATCATGTTTACATGTTCTTATTTCTACACATAGCATGCCTAGTTAATTTTTTTTAAAAAAATTGGTAATTAATGTTCCTACATCATCCAAAATAGTATTTCCCACATATATTGTGGGTGAAAACTTAACAAACAAATTATGTCATCTATAATGAATAAAGTATTGGTTACATGGGATAAATCATTTATGGTTTTGATTAAATGTGATCCAGTTTTCAATATATATTGTGTATGGGCAGTTTATAAATTGTGAAATTTTAAACCATATAATCAAACCATAATTAATGATTTTTATATACATTTAGACTATTCTAAATATTATTAAAATTATAATTTTGACCTTAATTTAATTGGGTTCCATTATAATGATTGAAACTCTATCACATGTGCAATATAAATCATGTTACTAAATTTTTAAATGCACCACTAGGCCCATAAAGATCACATGGGGCATGATGTTTATATTATATACCCATTAACAGCGTTTGAAAAATATTAATATTTTTATGTATAATGGTTTATATTTATATATACATAGGATGAAAGATGGGCCTCTTGAAGGGTACCTTAATTTGATATTCCTAAATACCTAACCCTATGGGGGTATGATTATATTATATTGGGAAGGTTATTAAATCTCTACCCAAAACAATCTATATAGGCTCACATATATATTAATTAAGGAATCATTAATGACCACCATCATATTTATTTAATAAATGATAATTAGTTCTTCCTAGACCTATGTTTATTTTAGAAATTAGTTAAATAATATTACAATTACAACCTAGAGGGATTTTTCCTCTATATATTAAAATTGATATTTTATTTAAGTAATATTGAATCTGATAAAATTATAAATAAATGAAATGGATAAAAATAATTTACATGATAAATTTTATAATGACATTGAAACAATATAAAGTAAGATTATAATCATATATTTAATATTCAGTAAATCACGTAATTTATGTAGGAAACAATAAAAAGGGAAAGTCATAAAGAAAAATTATAAACAACTATATCGTACCAGCTGCCTCTCATGATCTGACATAGTTGTGCGCCCCAATGAGTGTAGGTATTGCTTTGAATAAATGTATTTTTTTTTGTTTTTTCAGAATATTACTAAATAATATTTAATAATGAATAAGATAATATTAATGAAAAATATGAAAACTGTCATTTAAATACCTCAAATGGGATTAATACCTTAATTTTGGAAGTCGCCCAATGGGTAATCATTTGGTGATATTGCTTTATCAGGCAGTCATCCACGAAAGGTAATTTCTACAACTTTGTGCCCACTCTATCAAACAATCCAACATACAGCTCATGCTTATAAGCTCTATAAAGCTCTCCTCACTCCTTTAATCGTGTTAGCCATCCACCTTTTCCATCTGAGAAGTTAAACCAAAGCTGAAACCCAATAGATTAGTTCATATAAATACAAAAAACTACTACATTAAATACAATATGTTTTTTACCCATATTTGTGCCCATGGGTTCTCCTTGACTTCGTGTGGCAGATGTCTCAAATAGAGAGGTCTGACTGGAATGAAGTCAGAGTATTTGTCTAGCGTCACCAAAAAATCCAGACATTCCAGCCCAGATTTCTCAATCATCAGTACATCATCATTGTATTCAACCATCAACTGTGTCTGGGGGTTCCATACCACAAAAGAGTGAGTACGCCCCCTCCCCCATCTCCTATCAGTAGACGAATCTGTTATTAAAGGAAAAAAAATATCAGTACAAGTTATAACAAAAATAAATTTTGGTATAAAAATTTGATAGAGTTATATAAATATACCTGTGGTAGTGGGATCAATGGGTGTTACTGGATGTGCAGAAGATGAAGGAATATCCTGTATAGGTGGAGTGTCCCTCAGTGTACGCTACTCAACCACATACTGTGTCGGAGATGGAGGCGAAGAAGATATAATATAATAGCTCAGAGATAATGAACTAGAAGAAAAATAAGATGGCACAAACGTCTGGCCAACTGGTAGTGTAAACATCAAAGGCCTAAATATCCCCATGTCCCTAAAGAAACAACAGCCCCTGTACCACCGTCCCTCATACCACTGGCCTCAGTACCAGGACCACGATATGATTGTCCAACTCTAACACCCCCTCCTACCACCAGCCTCTCTACTGGGAGCAATATTAGGATCCCCGTCGGATATCTCTCGTCTAGGTGGTGCATCCTGAAAAAATGTTTATCAAAAATGTAAACACATGATATTATAAGTTATTGAAATATTTATATTTTAAATTAAATACTCACAACAGGGATGAGTGGAGAAATTCTCATCTGTATCATGCAATGATTATTTTCTGCCATCTTTTTTCCGTTGCCTCTCTTCAATGGGTGTCATTTCATGCAATGAAAACAAAAATGGCTTAAAAAACCCAACTATAGAATTTGGAACCCTCAATGATAAAAACAAAATTCAATACATATGTTTAAAATTATATCTATATTCACCACACCCACCTATGAGATCATATAATCATGAAGGTTATCGACATGGTATACTAGAATGTAAAAACTAATTGACTATTATGGGAATAAATTACATTATTTAAGAAAGGAGAAACAGTCAAGTGGCTATTAGATTTATAATACATCCTTAGAATGCATTAATGAAGGAAGAATTGAACTCATTAAAGATTCTAATGAGATGTACACAATCTAAAAATGGTATTAAGATATGTGATATTAGTGGTAATGCTCAAACATGGATCCAAACTTATAAAGGATTAACTAAGTATAATAATGTTTAATGAGATTATAGAATACAATAAAAATGGGATCTGTCTTTGTATAGTTCCAAATAAACCACATAAAATTATTTTTACCTATTTTATAAACATATATTTAAAATACACTCATTTATATCATTAAAATATAAAAAGGATTCATTATTAAAAAAAATCGAACGTTTTCATCATAATAACATAACAAAATAGTCACTCAGTGAGTCGACACCACCTACAAAAAATTTAGGCACACTTTATGAATACAATGATCTCTAAAAAGAACTTAAGAATAACTCACCTGAAATTCATGACCAAAGGAACCGAATACATAATCACTAAAAATCCATAAAAAATAAAATAAATTAAAAACCAACACTACATACTCAATAGAACAAAAGAAGAGAAATCCTCATGATCACAGAAAAATTCCAACATTCATAGGTTGAATGACAATATTAGTGGTAGTATGTCGTATGTTTAGTTACAAATGATATATGAAAAAAAAATCAATCTTAGTAACAGAAATCTACCAATCCTTTATTAGTCATTGATTCATTATCAAATAGTGTGTATCATACAATATTCTAAAATCCCAAAAATAGGAAAAAATGACGTGATCTTTCTAGATGTTGAAATAAATGTGGAACTCAGAGGAAGAGGGCTTGTATTTGGGAAGAGATTTAAAAAGTCTAACCCAGATGGAGGAGTTGTGGTGGATCATATGGAAGAAGTCAGGTTAGGGTACACCTGGGCACCGCAGCTTCTGGAAATTGGGGGAATGAGCTTCTGTGGTGTGATGTGGGGGACTCTGGAGGCCGATGTATTTACAAGAACCTCTCCCAACGGTTTGTAAAAACCGTTGGGAAAAAATATTCTTTACCAATGGTTTTCTACAAACCGTTGGTAAAGGATGAAGAATTGATGGCTTTACCAATGGTTTGAATAAACTATTGGGGAAGCATTCACAAAACCAATATTTTCCAACGGTTTGTAAAAACCATTGCTAAAAAACACTTATACCAACAGTTCTGGAGAACCGTTGGTATAAATGTGTTGGGAAAAGTCTACTTTCCAGTAGTGTTTCCACAACATCCTATATAGGTTCACATATATATTAATTAAAGAGTCATTATTGACCACCACCATATTTATTTAATAAATGATAATTAGTTCTTCCTAGACCTATGATTGTTTTAGAAATTAGTTAATTAAAATTCAAATTACAATCTAGAGGGATTTTTACTCTATAGATTAAAATTGAGATTTTATTTAATTAATATTGATTCTGATAAAATTATAAATAAAATAAATGGATAAAAATAATTTATAGGATAAATTACATAATTATGAAATGATGTCATTTAAATGTTGATTCTTTAACAGAAGTTAAAAAACATTATACTGATCCTTGTAGTTTTAGATAAGCAATTTTATATGTGTGGTTTTCCTTATAAATATTACATAGTGTTTAATTAAGATTTAAATGTGCAATAAGAATTTAATTTTAGTAAATTTAATGACATAAATTTTAAACTTAATTGGTGTCCTTATTTTTAGCCATATTATAATCGGCAGTGTTAGTGTTATTTGAGTTTTTATTGGAATGGGAATGCGAACATTACCTATATGCCTCTTCTTTTATAGAATGAAATTATTTGATATGTGAATGGCCTATTGAATTATATAGTATGGACTAGCTATTGGGATGATGTTTTCTTCTTATGATATGGCTTAGCCTTTGGTAGGAAGTAACTTTTAAACTATAAAACTTTTCCAAATGCTTGTGAGTAGTTTTAAAATGGTGGTTCTGTTAGGCACTATTTTTCCCAAGTAGAAAACATAGTTCTAAAGACACACTTGGGATATATGTGTTGTTGTTTGGTACATTCAACCTTGTTATGAGTGGGGAAATAGTGTTATGCTCTGTTTTAGTAAGTTATACATGTCAAGGTCATGGTCATCCACTTTGGAATCTATGAGAAACTTCTTCTTTTTCTTTATCATTGATGATGACATGATACTACATCATCTAGATTCAATTTATAAGTAATTATATGACTCTAGGATGAACTGTTTTACTAGATATTAGATATTGGATTCATCGATATGATAATACTATTGGTATTATCAAGAATTATCATATTTTAGATGATTCCTCAGGAAATTATGAGGTGATACATTTGATACTCGTCGATTTAGTAAAATGACAATGAACTATTTGGGTTTGGTGGGAATCATTAAATCCCTAATCTATTGCATTTTATAGATTTTTTATCTCTAGGTATAGTAAAATGAGAGTGATAGGTGATCAAACATTTCCCTATAAATGGAGTGTTTTCATAAAAAAATGTTGTGTTTTTTGAGACATTATTTGGGTTTTGTGGCTCTTAAGCCAAATTCCATAACATATGTAAGAATGAGTCAGAGTATTTTCTTGTGTGAGGTTATTGAACATATGTCCTAATGCACATGAATTCCTATATTATATATCTCTTTTGAGTTTAACACTTTCCAAAAGCTTGATGTCCACATATAGGACCTATATTTAGTGGTAGATAGAGCATGTTTTGTGGGATGAGTTCTTTTTTTAATTTGGTAACTAGGGAACTCTGTATTTGTTAAGTTTCATGTCAACAAGGTTCAGTTTTTCATTACATGTATAGGGATAAAAACCATGAAAGGACCATTTGGAAATTGTCGTATTTTCATATTAATTCACTGGTGGATGGTAAGATTTATAATATTTTGGTTCCTATGAAACCATTTAATAATGATATGGTTGGATGTTTATGAAATAATTGAAAATGCATTTAGTATGGTTATAAATAGTTGTTTAATTTTATAGGGTCCTAGAAATCGTTGTGTGGTAAAGTCATCATGGATAGTCAATAATTACACATCTCCCGATGTAGACAGGATCTTTTAAAAGAAGTGGACTAGTATTTTTTCAAATTCTCTTCCTTCAGATAGTTGGATATGGTGAGTTATGGGCTCTACCATGCATTTCATTGTGATATAGTGGGAGTGTCTCAGATCCACTTTTTAATTCGTTCAAATCTTCGTAGTTTTATTTCATATAAATTATTATCGTGTTAGTCATATTGAAATTGACTCGGTACACAGAGAGGGAATTGATTTTATGATTACGTAAAATATAATTGTTTTTGGGATTGGTAAGTGATCTCCTTGGATTCATCTTATGCAAGATGGTATATATAATGGAATGATTTCTCTGGGTGATTCTAAGATTCATGTGGAGGAATTCCTTGGACGGACTCATGAAAACCTATTGGCTCTTCAGTTTGACTTCCATTACGATCATCCCATTTTCATTATAAAATTTTTTTAGTTATGTATTAATATCTCAATTTTAATCTTTGAGTAATAGGCTACCTTGGATGAGGTCCATAGATTCAGATTAATGATTTCATCGTTACCACATAATTACGTCCAGATCAGATGAGATGTTTTAAGGGTGATGAACCATGTGTACAGATCAAGTATACATCCATGATTGCAATAGGCAAGACAACAAAAATAATTTTTTGTCGGTTCACTAGTGAATCATAATTAAAAGTAAGGTATAGGATTCATTGGACTTGTTAGAAGAAAAAAAGGTTCTATGGAGAATGTAGTCAGATCTTGAGTTGTGTTACACTAAAAATAAATGTTTAGAATAGATAACTGGTTGAAACTAACTCTTCTCATTCTACAAATATAGACCATGGGAAACAAAATCATAACAAATCATCAGGAGGCGGATATTCTTGTTTGGGATGAAACATATTTTCCTAAAAATAATGCTTTACTAGGATATTCAATGTTCACTGATATTTGACTGATTTATCAGGTTGAGAATCATGATAGAAGCATTGTTACAACACTAAAAGGATAGTTTGTTGAAAGATTTTGGTGATGAGTATACCATGACACATAATTATAATTTAAATGGTAGAAATTATGGTGGGGTAATCTATTGGTCGGGTGGTAAAATATATGATGATATAATAATATATCAAGTTGGAAATGCTCAATAAAGAATCATCCCGGTGATTATTTATTAAATTAGATGTTTGAATCAAGTTTATGTGGATTATGTATCACGTTATTTACGGAAATATGGGTGTGTGTTGCGAATTGGAAATGAAACATAGACATTTAAATATAATAGTGAGATATTTTTAGGATTGTTACTATTTTTTACCCAATGATTCTTAGGGATGATATGTTTTATTTTTGGGAAGTTGTTATCTCCCTGGTTTTTTATTCGCTGGAATTCCCATATGAATCAAAGAATTCCATCGGTGGAAAATGGTTTTTAATTTCCCAATCCATATTTATTTTATGTGGGTTCAAACATATAGAAATTTTGTTTTAAAATGTATTTTATGTTTCAAAAAAAGTAACGGGGGGTTTGGATGAAAACTAGAGCTAGAATTGATGTTTAGGATGCTTCAAAAAAACTGCTAATATTTTTACACATTGGGTAAAACATTTACAGAACATGCAATTGTTTTAGGGGTGAGACCAAACAAATTAATGATTTTTGGGATCATGGGATCACCCTATAGAATATATATCATTTATATATTATATTTAATGAAATCATTACACAATATGTAACAATTATGCACCATTTAATATGTGGGAAGACAATTTTTAAAAATGGATGTGGGCGCTCGACAGCTATTTTCATCACACATAGAGGGTGCCCCACTAAGAAGTTCTTCCCTACCCTCTCTAAGGTTTTATCAATATCTCTTATGTAAGATGTCCTTTTTTATTGTTTTCAGTCTCATTTGATGCGTAATAGTGAGATCTCAACTATACTTCCCTCTCATCTTCATTTATCATGACATCTTCACCATTTTTTCATACAATCTAATTCACACAATTTCATGTTTTTTCCATTTATCCATTTTATTTCAAACAAAATTGATTAAATAATCAATATTGAATGGGTGGACAATCATAAAAAAATTATATGTGGTCCATTTGTTTTTCATATAATTAATCACTTTTTATTAACTCTGTTGTTGTTCCTTATAATAGTATTTCCTTATGGAACCTCTTAAATTATAAAATTAATTTTTATAATCTATATACCTAACTCAAGAATCCATGAATTTTAGATTGACCTTATCGATGGTCATGAACCTTAATATTGTAGCAACACATAATGGTGTGTACAATGAATTCCATTATATTATTAAATGTCTTAAAATTTAACCCCTCACTGATGTGCACTATCATATTATGAAAATGAGTTATTTAATTGGTATGTGGTTGGATGTGACACTCTATTATGTTGTCCCATAGTGATCATACCATCTCTTAAGCAGTTTTGGAATGCCATTTTCATCAATGAACATGAGAATTTGTTATTGCATGCATGTTATCATAATGAATTAAAGTCCATGTTATTGGTGTGTCCATGTTTTAGTTTCCTTTTTATGAGTTATGGAATGCTTATGTACATCGACATTCTTAACATTTTATTCAAATGGTAAATGGGTGTGGACCTTTTAACATTCATGACTGGTGATATAGAATTCATATAAAAATGAAATTCTCCCATTCTATTTTAAATGACTGAATGAATCATGGGAACCTTAAGCAACACTCAGGTTCCTCTTTATGGAACTCTTTTGATGGGATTAGATATTTTTGATGTTGGATAATTCCTTGAGTGATACAAGGGATTCAATTTTCTGAATTATAGGGACATGATCATATGTTACGAGATTTTTAAATTTTCAGGTAGTGATACTTTGTATTCCTTGGACAGGGTCACTGTGCAATTTCCCTATATCTGTATGAGAAATATTGGTTCTATAGGGGAGAAACCATGAATGGATTGTTGGATATATGGTTATACCAGGAAACATGTGATACTCAGTCCCCTATGTGAGATATCATGTGTGGGCTCAATGTGTTTTTCTCACACCATACCAAGATTAATACTTGGGATTCCGTTTATGGATAACCATTGAGAGACTTTGATGGTGATGTGTATTTATTATTCCCCTAGAGTGTTATTTGGTATTCCATTTATGTATTTCCTTGAATGGGCTCAGGGTGCCTCTTATTAAATTCTAAGGATGAATTAAAGGTCAAAGACTAAGATTATAATGACTTTTATCTAGGTATGCGTATGCCAGAACACATAACATGCATGTGATACATCCTTAATTTCTATTTATTTTATGTCGATACATAACTTATCTATTTAGTTTCACCTTAGTCTGAGACATTATAGCTTATGCTAAAGTAGGTATGGAAATATAAGTCTCCCTGAAGAACCTGACTATCACGACCCGTCCTCGGGATCTGTGCCATGACTACCCCAAGCTCGCCTTCCATAGGCCAGGGTCTGGCGACTAGTACCAAAGGAGTAAATCCCGATAAAAAATGAAGGAATTGCCTTTATAAAGTAAACAAACACCACATTGTAAGAAAGATGAAGTAAACACTATATAAACTTGGTACAACTGTATCTGCTGGAAAGTAAATGGTCCAGAATATAAACCCAACTGAATTAAAGTAAAACTGAAAAGAAAGTAGAGCAACTAAAAAAGTAAAACAGCAATGCAGAGCCGTCCTCTGGGAATCCCACCTGAAGGGTAGGTACATATAGCCTTCTCAACTCCTCAGGTCCATTCATCCACTCCATGTATGTCCCACCAAGTGGTCTACCTACAGGTACCGACTTGCTCCACGAGCCTCATCCACGATCAGCGATGTTAGTCGTCTGTATCCAACAAAATGTATTTTAGGCATAGCCCATGCAGGGGTGAGTATAAACTACTCAGTAGGGACCCCGAGGCCCTCGAAGGTCTCCCAGAATCCAAAAAAGATAATTCACAAAGGAAAGATACAATCTCGAAGTAACAACCAACACCACTTAAGTATATGCCCATACATATACCTAAGTCATCAATTCCAGTTCGGCTCCAACATCAGATCCCAAGATCGATCTAGTCCACACAAGATATCACAATCAATGCACACAGGATAACACAACCCAATCCATATTGGAATGAAAGTTAATCATATCGAAGATATTTATTGAAAACTCAAGACTCAGCTCACACAGGTATACTTCTTCGTAAAGTGATAGAGATGATTAGATGTATCCACTGATTCATCTAAGCTGGGACCCACATAGGATACTAGACCAGCTAAGCTGTTAGACCCACGTTGGATACAAGACCAGCTACTCTTTTGGACCCACGTAGGATAAAAGTACAGAGTCAAATATGGCTGGACCCACGTAGGATACAATAACAGTAGTACTGTCAGACCCACATAGGATACAATAATAGTAGTCACCATCGTCAAACCCACAGAGGATTTCAGTATGGTCGTTATTGCTGCCGAACCCACGGAGGATTTTTGTGCAGTCGTCGTCACTGCCGAACCCACAAAGGATTTCAGTGCAGTCGTCATCGTCGTCGCAGTCGCAGCCAACTCTAAGGTTC
This sequence comes from Viscum album, assembly GCA_963277665.1. Classification (NCBI taxonomy): domain Eukaryota; kingdom Viridiplantae; phylum Streptophyta; class Magnoliopsida; order Santalales; family Viscaceae; genus Viscum; species Viscum album. The sequence goes on along the minus strand of OY728164.1, from coordinate 1,466,251,877 downwards.
CCACAAACAGCATACTCGTTTCTGGGAGGGTCCACTCCATGAGCCAAGGGGGTCGATACATCAACTGACACGTAGTCCGGAGTTGATGAAATTCTAAGTTCTGTCTCGATAAAAGGAACTCAACGTGACAGACGGCGCGTCAATCAGACGCTTGGTCTGAGAGTTATTGGCTTTTTTGTCCCAGGGGCCCGGTTGGTTTTTAAGTCAAAACAAACTCGACCATACGATAACTATGTCTAAACCTCAATCGGAGTAAGCCAAAAGCTCCTTCTCACCAAGAGGGATCCAACAAAGTCGACGGCACGTCAATCGGACGTCCGGAGCTCATGTTATAGGTGTTTCCACTCCGAGGGTCTGATTGGTTTTGTGTTCGAACCAACCCGGCCGTACCCAACGTTCTCAGAATACTTGAGTGTAATATAATGAAATGAATGTCTCGATCCAAGGATCGTATCTCAACTGATGGTGAGTGAATCGGTGGTCTGTATCCCATGTTACAGGTATTTAAACGAACCTGTCATGTTTTAGTGGGTTTTGGGCCTAGAACGACCCGGCCCGAGACCCCCTGGGTCAGCCCGAACCAGGTCGACCTGACGTGGGTCCGGGTCCAGACCATCAGGGCACAACACGGCCCTGTCCGGCCAGCGCGGGCATCCTGGCCCGGCACGGGCAGCCTGACCCTGTGCGGCCGGTCCGGGCCAGCATGACGCCGCGCGCCGCGTGAGCGCGGAAGGGGGGGAACCACCACCCCATTCGAATGGACGGCGTACCCATGGGGGGGGGGGGGGGGGGGTCCACCTGCTGCGTTGACCGGGGGTTTACACCCTCAGTTTTCAGGATCTGGCAGGCCATAACGGCTGCCCAGTGTGTCGCACGGGACCAGCATGTCCTGCCTCCCGAGAACCGGCGGCCGGCGGCTCCAGCCGCCCTCCCCTGCTCTGCCGCGGCCAAAGGCCATGGCCTTGGTATGACCGGCGCAGCACTACGGCGCCATGCCCCTCTGTCGTGGCCCGAATTCGGCTGCGGCTTCTTTCGGCCTCAACGGTGTGGCGCGACGGCGCCACACTTCTTCGCCGTGTTCCTCCATGTTTCCGCGTGGTGCCATTGCACCGTGTCACCATCATTTGGGCCGCAACGAATAAAACCACAAAGGGGGAGGAGGATCGGACGTATTTGGGCGGTTTGACCTCCTCTCGTTAAATTGATAGCAGTTAGCCCAAATATTTAACGAAGAATGTAAAGGATATTCACGAACAAAATTCAAACCCCTACCTCGATGAAGTCGTCGAACGAGGTTCATCGTGGAAAAAGGACGTCGCGGAAGACGACGTTGTGGAAGACAACGTCGCGGAAGACGACGTTGTGGAAGACAACGTCGCAGAAGACTGCGCTGTATACTTTGTCGGTGTTCGCCCAAAGAAGAATGTGGCGCATCATCATTCTCCGAAGAAGGCGTCTCTTTCTGTCTGTGGAGAGGAGAGGAGACAACATGATGATTCCCATGCGGTGATGGAGTTCTTTGTCATAGACTCGGTGTTCTTCACATTCTTCGATGAGGAAGAATTGTTCTTCAGAGCACAAGAGTCCTCTCCTTGTTTCCACAAAACGAATCAACCCCCAATAAAATAAGACATTCTCTTATTTTATTATCATACACGCATGCCATAATTAAATTTGAAAACTCAAATTGAATTCACGAATTAATTAACGTGCGTTGTCCAATGAATGAGACGTTTTAATGGCATGTAATTAAACGTGGAGGAGTTTCAAATTAATTTCTAGAGGGGCAGTTCACAGGGGTGTTGAAGAAATTGAAGGAGGTGGGGGATCGTGAGGGCCCCACCCCAACTTCCTTGCATCATCCATTTCCACACACTTAACCCACCGATAATGAAATAAAAATAAATTGTAATACAAATTTATTTTTATTCCTCACACATTTTTTATCATTTCCTCCAGAGAAAATGAAACTCCAGGAAAGATCTTCTTAAGCAATTACTAGCACTGCGATTCCATCAGTGCCCTCATATTTCTATTCCGAGCACCGGTTCAAATGTTAGGAAAACCTGCTCGTTCGTTCACTGAACGTACCCGAGATAAACTTCAGAAATTGATTCTGGGCACACCGGGCCTCGGAATCAGGTGCCGTCAGAAACTGCGTACTCATAAAATCAAAAATAAATTAAGAAAAAAATTCCCTTGAAATTTATGGGTCTTTACATTACTCCCACCTTAGGGCTTTACATCCTTGTAAAGATACATCACAAAGTAGGGAAACAAATGAGGGTAATGAGCATGCATCTGAGCCGCCCGCTCCCAAGTGCTCTCCTGGAGGTTCCTGTGCTACCACATCAGGCGCACTAGAAGAATCGACCGCCCACGTAGGACCCTCTCCTGTCTATCATTGATCTCCACCAGGACCTATGCAAAATTCACCCCATCATTAATGTCCAGCTCCCCACGGTCGATGATATGTGTCGGGTCATGCATGTACCTCCTCAGTTGAGATATGTGGAAGACGTCGTGCACCCGGTGCAACTAAGGTGGTAGAGCTAGGTGATAAGCCACCTCGCCTATCCTACTGAGAACCTGTAATGGTCCGATGAAGCACAGAGATAACTTTCCACCCCGGCCAAATATTCGGAGTCCACATCGAGGTGAGACTCGTAAGAAAATGTGGTCGCCATCCTCGAACTCCAGTGGTCTCTGCCTCGTGTCAGCATAGGACTTCTGTCGGCTCTGAGCTGTCCTCATCCGCTCCTGGATGACTTGGACCTTCTCTGTCATGGCCTAGACCATATCTGGTCCCACAAGTGCTGACTCCCCAGGGTTTTTCCGCCACATTGGTGATCTGCAAGGTCATCTATACAATGCCTCATATGGTGCCATCCCAATGGTGGAGTGATAGATGTTGTTTTACGCAAACTCCACCAAGGGTACATGGTCCTCCCAGCTGCTACCAAAGTCGAGGAAAAATACACGGAGCATTTCTTTGAGAGTCTGAATGGTTCTCTCCATCTGACCATATGTCTGAGGGTGAAAGGCGGTGCTCTGGCGTATCTGCGTCCCGAATGCCTCCTGCAACCCCTTCCAAAGCCGGGAAGTAAAGTGAGAATCTCGATCGGAGGTGATAGATGATGGCACACCATGAAGTCACACAATCTCTTAAATATAGAGGAGTCCCAATATCTCCACTGATCCCTGCTCTCTTATGGGTATGAAGTGGTCAGACATGGTGAGTCGGTCAACAATCACCCAAATGGAGGTGTGACCTCTAGATGTACGTGGTAGTCTAGTAACAAAATCCATAGATATCCCATCCCACTTCTACTTCGGGACCTCCAAGGGCTGTACCAAGCCTACTGGTACTTGTTGCTCTGACTTCACCTGCTGGAAGGTGAGGCATCAAGAAACGAAATCTGATACAACCTTCTTCATACTCGGCCACCAGTGATCTCGTCTGAGATCCTGGTACATCTTCACCACTCCTGGATGTACCGCTAAAGGGGATGTGTGAAACTCTCCCAGCACCTCCTCCTGCAAAGCAGCTGGTACCATGGTACATCCTAGGGAAAGGACGCCGTGCTCTCCTCCAATAGAGAACCCTTCAAGAGCCTGTCTTGAGGATATCTGTGCACGCTGTGTCTCACAGTCAACATCCCCGCGCTGTGCGTCTTTGACCTGCTGAAGAAGTGGAGGAGTGAATGTGAGTGACTGAAGAAAGGCTGCTTCATCTCTATCCACGAAGGATATTTGTAATGTAGCTAGCTGCTCTGTCGCCTCTCCAAGTAGCTGAATGCCCCACCTCCTGTTGAGAGCATCAGCTACTACGCTCCCCTTTACAGGAGTATAGACTATCTCAAATTCATAGTCTTGGAGGATCTCGAGCCATCGCTACTGTCTCATGTTCAGTTCCTTCTGCAAGAAGCTATACCTAAGACTCTGGTGGTCAGAATAGACTATAAAGCGCTTGACCATCAGTTAATGTCTCCACATCTTCAAAGCGAAGACCACTGCTACTAACTCCTGGTCATTGGTAGCGTAGTTCTACTCATGCTGCCTCAACTGCCGTGATCCATAAGCGATCACTACCTGCTCCTACATCAGGACAAATCCAAGTCCAGTCTCTGATGCATCGCAGTACACTGCATACCCTACTACCTCCTCTGGTAGCCTCAAGATAGGTGCCCTGGTCAATCTCTGTCTCAGCTCCTGGAAGCTCTGATAACATCTATTTGACCACACGAAGCGTTTCCCCTTATTTTTAAAAGCTGAAAGTGGTGCCAAAACTCTGGAGAAGTCTTCCACAAACTTCCAATAGAATCCAACTAGCCCCAAGAAACTCCAAACCTCTGTCACACTCCTGGGTGGCTCCCAAGCTAGCACTGCCTCAATCTTCGCAGGATCCACCGCAACTCCGGTCTCAGAGATGACGCGTCCCATGAAGTTGACCTAATGCATCCAGAACTAACACTTCGAGAGCTTACCATAAATCTGGTGCTCTTGGAGTGTGTCCAGTACAACCCGCAAGTGGTAGGCATGCTCGTCCTCAGTGGTCGACTATATCAAAATGTCATCAATGAAGACCACGACAAATCGATCGAGGTAAGGATGAAAGATCATATTCATGAGACTCATGAACATTTCTGGAGCATTTTTTAAGCCAATAGGCATAAACAAGAACTCATAGTGGCCATACAGACATCTGAAGACCATCTTCTGCACGTCTTTGTCCCGAACACTAAGCTGATGATAGCCTGACCAGATGTCTATCTTCGAGAACCACCGTGCTCCCTTGAGCTGATCAAAAAGGTCTTCAATCCCCAGTAGTGTATACTTGTTTATCACAGTCACCTGATTCAGGTGATGATAATCTACACATTGTCGCAAGCTCCTGTCCGCCTTCATGGCGAACTAAATCGAGGAAGCCTAGGGTGAAACATTGGGTCGGATGAATCCCTTGCCATGTAAGTCCTCCAGTTGTACCCACAGCTCTCGAAGCTCAACGGGAGACATCTTATATACTGGTGTGGATATCAGGGTTTTCCCGGGGTATAGGTCAATATAAAATTCTGCCTCTCTGTGAGGAGTTAGTCCTGGAACGTCATCAGGAAAAATGACAGCATACTGATCCACCACTATAGAAAAACTCAGACACCGCACATCCACTACTCCTAGGATGCGTCTAGCCAACTAATGAGTGATCAGATGTCCTCTCCCCTGCATGAGTCCATCTTGCACTACAAAGGCTCCCTTCTCGCCGGTGAAGGTGAACCTTCTCTCGTCGGTGCGGACACACTGCACCTTGCACCTAATACATTCGATTTGAGCATGGACTGTAGATAACCAATCCATGCCCAAGATGACGTCGTAAGGCCTCAATGCTGCTATAAAAAGATCCCAGCCGAAGCTCTAGCCTACTAGAGTAATCTCACACTACCGGCACCAGTATGTAATCATCGAGTCTGCTCTTGTAGGAGTCTCTAGCCATAAGGATCGAGCCAACGGCTCCGTAGGAATCTCCGAGCTACGAACAAGGGCAGTGGAAATAAAAGATTGACTCTCTCCTGTGTCTATAAGAACTACAGAAAGGGTGGAGTAGACACAGATAGTACCTCTAGTAATCTCTACCTCGCCATGGTCATAGGCCCCCGCTGCCTGAAGCTAAGCCTATCTCTGCCCGCCAGCTCCCTGTGGTCAAGGTGGGCCTCCTGGTGGTGGTGGTGGTAAAGGCTCAAAGCGTCGCCCACCACCTGCTGCTCGGCCATCTCCTCTACATCATCTTCCTTCTCTCTACGGACCGCCATGGTCGACCCTCTACCTCTGCCTGGGTGGCCCCTCAACCGTATGCTGCTCCGCTGTAAGGCGGGTCGGGCAGTCACGAGCCATGTGGTTGTGCCCGCCGCATGCGTAGCACTGTCTGCTCCTCGGAAGGCTGGATCTGCGTCGTGTGCCCTGCACCTCTGATCCAGTGTCCTAAAGCTGTCTGCCTGCTGGTCTGGTCCTCTTGGAACCCTGGGACAGCCGTCGACTTCTAGCTACAGAAGACTCAGCTACGTGCTGCCCTGTGGTAGGTCTCGCTATTGGAGTAGGCTCAGCAAGAATGATCTCTATGAGAAGGACTCTCTTCAGTACTCGTGCCTGTGTTGGAATGCGGAGGGAGTCCAACGATGCTCTAATCTCATACCTCAGCCCCTTCTCAAAGGTCCGGGCCTGGAAGAATGGGTCTTGTACCATGTCCATCAAATAGCGCGAGAGATCGGTAAATCTCACCGAGTACTGGGATACTGTCATGATGCCATGCCGTAGCTGTAGTAGATCCTGGATGCGCACCGTACGGAGGGTGGATGGGACAAACTCTGAGAGGAAGAGGCTCTCAAACTCAGTATAGTGAAAAGATGCCCCATCGTGCACCTAGAGCATCAAGCTCCACCATCTGTCTGCTGCCGTATGTAGGAGGATCGCTGCAAGGATCACCATGAGGTCAGCTGGTGTCCCCACTAACCTGAAAACTCAAAATACAGCCTCCAGTGAGTCCTCGGCTACCTGATGGTCCGTCTCCCCGCGGAACCTGGGCGGTCTCTGTTGCTGGAACTCATGCAGTGCACTAAGGTGATGTCCACTTTCAGTGGTGGGGGCTGGTGGCATCGGGGGCTCGGTGGGTAGTGGTACTGCCCGTGCCTCTGATGTAAAAGGGCCCTACACCGAGGCCTCGTCGCTCGGTGGGCTGTCGTCTTGAAAAAAGCTGAAAACCCTAGCTGGATTCCGTCATGGGGCCATCCTGAAATGAAACAGGTATGACACGGCCAATACAGTATACCTGGTGAGCTGACACAAACTAATCACAAAGAAAACTTTGAAACACGCATGCAATCAATTTTTTCGTGCACTGAGTCGGAAATCAGAATTCAGGGCCCTGGTGTACGGATACTTTGGCCGCCGCACCTACACTGGACTCCCTGGACTGATAACCACAATCAATACCCTTAAAACTGTTGTGTCACATAGAAGAAATATCAGAGTCCTAAGTTCTGCGGTAGAACCAATCCTCCCTCTGATACCAATTTGTCACGACCCGTCCTCGGGACCCGTGCTGTGACTACCCCAAGCCCGCCTTTTATAGGCTAGGGGTTGGCGACTAGCCGCAAAGGAGTAAATCCCGATAGAAAGGGAATAAATTGCCTTTATAAAGTAAACAAACACCACAGAGTAAGAAAGCTGAAGTAAACACTATGTAAACTGGGTAAAACTGTATGTGCTGGAAAGTAAATGGTCCAGAATAGAAACCCAACTAAAGTAATGTACAACTGAAAAGAAAGCAAAACAACTAAAAAAGTAAAGCAACAATGTTGAGCCATCCACTGGGAATTCCACCAGAAAGGTGGGTACAGATAGCCTCCTCAGCTCCTCGGGTCTAGCTGTCCACTCCGTGTATGTCCCGCCCAGTGGTCCGCCTCCAGGTACCGACATACTCCATGAGCCTCAACCACGATCAGTACTGTCCATCGTCCACATCCAACACAAAGTAGTGCGAGCATAACCTGTGTAGGGGTGAGTATATGCTACTCAGTAGGGACCCTGAGACCCCTGAAGATCTCCCAGAATCAACAAAGGATAATTCACAAAGGAAAGATACAGATACGAAGTAACAACCAACACCACTTATGTATATTCCCATACATATACCTAAGTCATCAATGCTAGTTCGACTCCAACATCCGAGCCCAAGTTTGATCTTCTCCACATAGGATTGCACAATCAACCCACACATGATTACACAACCCAATCCACATAGTAAAGCAAGTCAATCATATTGATGATATTGATTGAAAAGTCAAGACTCATCTCACACAGGTGTACATCTTCGTAAAGTGATAGAGATGATCAGATGTAGCCACTGATTCATCTAATCTGGGACCCACGTAGGATACTACACCAGCTAAGATGTGAGACCCACGTAGGATACAAGACCAGCTACTCTACCGGACCCACGTAGGATACAAGTATAGAGTCAAATACTGTCGGACCGACGTAGGATACAAGAACAGTAGTACTACAGGACCCACGTAGGATACAAGAACAGTAGTAACCGCCATCGAAACCATGGAAGATTCTAGTATGGTCTTCATCGCTGCTGAAACCATGGAGGATTTCAGTGCAGTCGTCATCGTTGCCGAACCCACGGAGGATTTCAGTGCATTCGTCATCGTCGTCCCAGTTGCAGCCACCTCTAGGGTTCCCACACACAGCATACTCGTTTCTGGGAGGGTATGCTTCATGAGACAAAGGTGTCAATACATCAACTGACATGTAGTCCAGAGTTGATGTACCCCAAATTTCCATCTCGATAAAAGGAACTCAACGCGAAAGACGACGTGTCAATCGGACACCCGGTCTGAGTGTGATTGGCTTTTTCGTCCTAGGGGCCCGGTTGGTTTTAATGTCAAAACCAACTCGACCGTAGTACAACTACATCCAAATCTCGAGCAGAGTAAGCCAAAATGTCCGTCTCACCATGAGGGATCCAATAATGTCAATGGCATGTCAATCGGACGTCTGGAGATCATGTTATAGGCATTTCCGCTCTGAGGGCCTGGTCGGTTTCATGTTCAATCCAACCCGTCCATACCCAATGTTCTCTGAAAACTTCAGTATAATATAATTAAATGACCGTCTCGAACCAAGGATCGCATCGCAACTGATGGTGCATCAATCTAAGTTCTATAGCCCTTGTTACGGGCATTTACACGAACCTGACCGGTTTTAGGGGGTTTTGTGCCCTGACCGACCCGGCCCGAGACCCCCTGGGTCAGCCCGAACATGGTCGAACCGACCCGGGTCCGGGTCCGGCCTATCAGGGCGCGGCCCGGCCTGGTGGTCCGGTCTAGCTGGCACGGCCGGTCCCGGCCGGCACAGCGCCGCGCGCAGCGTGAGTGCGGAAGGGTGAAAATCACCACCCCCTTCGAACGGACGGCGGACCCGCGGGAGGGGGGGGTCTGCTTTCTGCAATGAACGGGGGTTTACACACCCGATTTTATGGATCTAGCCGGCCGTAACAGAATGCAAGTGTGTTTCATGGGATCAGCCGGTCCCGCATCCTGAGCACCGGCGGTCGGCGGCTCCGGCCGCCCTCCCCTACTCCGTCATGGCCCCGCTCCGGCCACGACCTCTTCGTGGTCCTCCGGCGTGGCGCACCGGCTCCACGCCCCTCCGCCACAACCCGACTCCGGCCACGGCTTCTTTCGGCCAGAACAGCATGGCGTGATGGCGCTATGCTTCTTCTCTGCGTTCCTCCTTGTTTCCGCGCGGTGTCGTTGCACCGCGACACCTTCGTTCGGGCCTCAACGAATACAACCACAAAGGGGGAGGAGGATCGGTCGTGTTTGGGCAGTCCGACCTCCTCCCATTAAATTGATAGCAGGAGGCCCAAATATTTAATGAATAACATAAAGGATATTCAAGAAAAAACTTCAAACCCCTACCTCGATGAAGTCGTCGAACGAGGATCGTCATGGAAAAAGGATGTCGCGGAAGACGGCATCGCGGAAGACGATGTCATGGAAGACAGAGTCACGGAAGACGGCGCCATATACTTCGTCGAGGTTCTCCCAAAGAAGAATGTGGCGTGTCTTAGTTCTCCGAAGAAGGAATCTCTTACTGGCTGCGGAGAGGAGAGGATACGGGATGACGATTCCCTTGCGGTGATGGAGTTCTTCGTCGTAGACTCGACGTTCTTTGCGTTCTTCAATGAGGAAGAAGATGTTCTCCAGAGCGCAAGTGTCCTCTCCTTGTTTCCGCATAATGAATCAACCCACAATAAAATAAGACATTCTCTTATTTAATTAACATACACGCATGCCATCATTAAATTTGAAAACTCAAATTGAATTCATGAATTATTTAACATGCACTGTCCAATTAATGAGGTGTTTAAATGTCATGTAATTAAACGTGGAGGAGTTGAAAATTAATTCCTAGAGGGGGGGGGGTTCAAAGGGGTGTTTTGGAAATTGAAGTAGGTGGGGGCTCGTTCAGGGCCCACCCAAACTTCCTTGCATCTTCCATTTCCACACACTTAACCCACCGGTAGGGAAATAAAAATAAATTGTAAAACAATTTTATTTTTATTCCTCACACATTTTTTAACATCTCCTCTCGAGAAAATGCAACTCCAGGAAAGATCTTCCTATGCAATTACCGGCGTTGCGATTCCATTGGTGCCCTCAGATTTCGATTCCGAGCACCGGTTCAAAAGTTAGGAAAACCCACTCGTTCGTTCACTGAACGTACCTGAGCTAAACTTCGGAAATTGATTCTGGGTACACCGGGCCTCGGAATCTGGTGCCATCAGAAACTATGTACTCGTAAAATCCAAAAGAAAAATAAGAAAAAATTTCCCTTTAAATTTATGGGTCTTTACACTGACCCTTACCTGTTACCTTTATTTATTCATTTATTTCCCTTATTTTCATTATACTTGCACAATGAAGTATTTTATAATCATAGAATAGATTTATCATTATACACCATTGGTGGTGGAATAATAAGTATATAATAAAACCTTATTTGGACACTATTTCAATGGGTTACTCTAGTAGACCTCATTGGTTATAAGATCTGGAACATTGGTTCTTATATCATGATTTTTCCTGGGAGTTCATAGCATGAGATTGAGATGGAGCTTATAATGCTCATGGAGTTATCCCTAGGGGTTTTGGATTCATTTTTTACATATTTTGTATTGTATTGTACCTAATTTTATTTCATAATGTGTTTTCTAAAAATAATTTACAGTTGGTTTGTTGAAATTATATTAAAATTATTTTCTAATTATGATATGAGTTGTATAATTTAAAATGGAATTAGTATTTAATATTTTCATAATTAATAGTAGGTAATAAGTTTACCATAGTTTTTTCTCAGAATTTTTTGTAACTATGATAAATATGTTCCAACATGGTAATGATAAAAATTGGGTAAAATGTATTAAAAGGGAAAAGGAATCAAGATAACACAAAACAGATTCTTACATGTCAATAATTAGATATCTTTAAATCATAAAATTATAATGTTATAATATATGTCAATTTTTATCCACATGACAAAAAATATTATTGTATAATATAATTTTATCATGGAATTACATGTGTTTCCATCTCACACTTGTAAAAGAGAACAACTTCTCCCCATTTATTCAAAAAAATTGATCCATATAACTATTCAAGGACCGACAAAATGTCTATTCTAGATTCCTTCCATTTTTTCATCTTCTGGACTAAAAATATGAAAATCCTAAAAAGAAATAAGGTTCAGGATGATATAGGTCTCTCAATTATAAGGTATTCGACATACCTGACTCTATGAAAGTTTATTTATTCTTTTACATCCTATAAATCATATATATAAATACTTACATAATTAATCATGTATCAAAAATATATTTTTATGATGTTATAATTATTCATAACCCATTTACACCACATTACGATCTTATTGAAAACAATAAAATTGTTCGTGCGTATGTATGACCTACCATCTACATATAACTATGTAACTTTTTTCCCATCAATAATTAAAATGGATTTTTATAAAGGTTGAATTAATTAAATATATATGATATTTATTTTATAATTTTAATAATCAAAATTTAGGATATAATCTACCTTCATACCCTTGAATCCTTTATAAAATCTTAATGTCGCTCGTCCTTTCATGTGGGCTAACACCTTCAGAAAAATGAAGTGATATGTTTTTCTATTACCACCATCCATGGATAGTCCAAAAATGTAAAAATTGAATAAAATATATATTCATGAAATTATCAATATTTTTCATATGATTTAACCATTATATAAATCTATTAACCATGAATAATATGATGAAGTAATTTTAAAAAATTCATCGAAAAACATTAAATGGTTGGCGTAAGACAGAACTATTAATCAAATAGATGTAAAATAATTATAAAAGGAAATAAAAAATGGAATATACATGATAAATGTTCTCAAGAAATTATTTAATAAATTTAAATTCACTATGTAGAGTGACAAAACATGTATGACTCAGTAGATCCCCCAAGAATGTTATTACTAATATAATATAAGTTTATTTTGAGATTATTTATGTTTTGATTTCTTATTGGGAAAATATATTATCCAAATATTTGAAACCAAATACATTTTATTTTCCTCTAGTTATGTTGGGGTTTACGTGTTTTTATTTTATTTATTATATTTTTGGATCTATAATTCTTATATATGTAACATGTAAGGGAACTTCTTTAAGAAATATGGTTTAGATGTTTTCCTTCCATATATTTATTTTACAAAAAATATTTTATTGTATTGATTTTAATATTAAGAATTGATTTATTAAATTTAATTTTACTCATGTTTTACATTCTATAAAAATTTAGAAATGGTATCATCATGTCATTTTCTGAAGGAATTATTTTTTTCCAATGGTGTTGGTAAAATATTGTTTTAATGTACACCACAAGAATGAATTTTCCCACCATCATGAATAATATTTTCTTAATTATTCATTTAAATATTTCTATTTATATTTTCATTTAAAATATTTTTTCCAAATTTTTGAATATTTTCATTAAAATGTAATTAGAATAAAAGTCTCTTATTTTATTGAAGAAACGATTTTTTTTTAAATTTGACTTATATCTATATTCTATATGATGTTATAATGAAGAAATATTTATTTAATATTTTCTATATTCTTTTTAATGATATGGTTTTACTAAAAAAATTATCATTTATATGAATCTATTGTCCTTTATCACCCATTACTAAGTATGGAATATATAATATTTTGAGATCATTAACATTATTGTGGTAATGTTCTCTATCACTATACTTTATTCATTATAATATTATTATCATTTCCATATATATTTTATTTAACTTTATTGATTAATTAAGAATAATTTTTATTATATTAATGATGTTTCAAGAGTATAAAATTTAGATATATGATATCAATTGAAGAGAAATTTCTTATAATTTTTTTACAATTACTAAGGAAATATAAATGTTCTGTAATCATGATTAAATATGGATAATTTTTTTTATAAGGAATTTTGGTAATGAATTTTATTGATCATTTAATATATGTGGAATATATTAAATGAGTAAGTGGGGGGTTGGAATGGTTTATATATTTTAAATCGATTTATTGATAGTTCTAATAAGACAAAACAATGGAAATTCTATATTATATGGGTATCAAGTTCACAACTAAACAAATTTTAGGAAAAATATATTAGTTGATATACATATATGGTAATATTTATGATATCTTGGTTGAGATGAATTCATTATGAATGTATGGAATTTTGAATTTCAATTATTTCAAATTTAGATTACATTACATATGAGTTTTCTTTGTTAATATTAACCATGGATATTCATTAATTGTATGTTTTTGATTAAATTTCAATTTTTTTATCCACCCAATCGAATTGATTGTGATTTATTTACTCACAATTTATTCAACCATAAATTACCCTTAATTATCATTTGATGTCATCCATTGTTGTTTTCCATTATATAGAATACTAAGAAGGTTATTATGAATTATTTCAAGAAAGAAATAATTTCTCATATGCTACATTTTTTTATTTCAAATGTATTATAGGAATCAAGAATGTATCTAGTTTACTAAGATTTCTAAACAGATTGTTCATGCATAGCGATAACCCTTGTTTTTTGTACCCACGTAATATATTAAATACCCACTCTAGGTTATTGGATCCAAGGTTTGGCAGTTGGTATAAGGTGAAGTATAGTAGTAACCTTCAAAACTAGATTTTAAATTTACAATCCTACTATGAGAGTTATGATAATATATTAGGGTAATTCAGAAATATTAACATTATAACTATTTTATTTGGAGTCTCAATACACATGATGATTATGAGCTCACTCACTGTGTATCATTTTTTTATATGGATCCTTATGAGAGAAACAGAATCAAAAGCCATTATCAATATAGGGATTTTTAAATTCTTCAATCCAATATACTTGGTGTATGCCCTGAGAAGATAATGGATATATTATTGCATAAGACCGCGGTTATAAATATTAACATTTATAGTTTGGATCAATTTTTTCCACAACCAAATTCACCTATGTTGGATGAGTCCATATGATAAAGGCATCCATAATTTAATAGAAATAATAACTTATTGTTAGTTATAAAATTGATTAACTTTAACACCATGTGATTTTAAAAATTATAACATTGTTCGATAATAGATATGACACACAACACTATGGCCAAATAAATGATGAAATATTATTATTCAAATTTGACTGTTATAACATAGTTGTAAAAGTAGTGGGTATAAATATGAGTAAGTATTATATAAAATATATATAAATTTCATCCTCAATTAAAATTTATTGATAAATACTTATTAAATAATCACTAGTTTTTTATTAGACATTTTATACTTTAAAAATAATTTTTAATTCAAAAAATTTATTTATTACTTTTTGTGGGAAAATATAATAATTAGTTTCATAAATATTATAATTTTTTTATAAATAGTTTTTTATTTTTTAAATAATAATATAAAAATAATATTTTGATGAAATTTATATATTTTTTATATTGTGGTTGATTTTTCAAGGACTAGTGATTAATGATGATCTTTATTGAAAACTATATTTCATTTTCATTATTTTAAAAGATAAATTCTAGTGTGGATTTGTTTTAAAATTTAATTATTTTCTTTGAAATTATATAATATAATATTGGTTATTGGTATTTATTTTATACCTAGATGATTCATAATACATTTTATACATAATAGTATTTTTTCTAAAAAAATATATTCTTCACTGTGTCTCACATCCCTAATATTAATTGAAATTTTATCCCAACATTGAATAAAATTATTAAAAACATATTCTATATTAAGAAACATAGTATAATTATTTTCTAAATAAGAAAATTTTGACTTTATTCATTTTGAATATTAATTATAGAAAATAATTATCTCTACATGAAGTGTCCATCATGAAATTAAGGTTTAGAAATATGATATGGACTAAAAATTGACCACCAACACATCCTATTTTGTTATTAGATTTCTGGATTTAGTCCCTTAACATCCAAATCTCGAATATTTTTCCAATTTCTTCACTTTTTATTCTATTTATTTCATTATCCTATTTAATTAAAATATAAAGATAATAATGTAACTTTCTTTATTTTAATAAATATAATTTTTTGAGATGGGAATAAAAAATTGTTCTATTCTAAATTTTCATTTGAAAGAAAAATTGTGTTTTTCCACATTAATTTATTTATAATGTATTGTATTGAACTAATTACCTTAAATTATTATGAAACATTATAATAATTTTTATATAATTAGTATAAAAATAATATAAACAATTTCATAAATATTAAAAGTAATATAAATTTAGTGAGTTGCTTTTTCCCATAACACATTTAGATAAATATTACATGTTAGTGATTTGTTAATGTATTATATATTATTTTCATTGTCTTATGTGTTTTGAAAACTCAAACTAAATTAATAGTTACAAAAAATAGATTAATGATAATTTATAGTAAATTATATAACATTAAATGGTTTAATATTATTATAAATCCTATATTCATAATATTTTTTGGATATGGTTGAATTTATCAATCATGATTTATTTATTTTATAATTTTCTAATTAGATTAATTATTTTGACCCCAAATGTGTAAATGTTTTTCATGTTAATTGTCAAAAAGGGTTAACATGAGTCAAAATTGAGTGATAACAATAGTAACCTATTATAAAATTTTCCAATTATTATTGGGGGATATTATTTCAAATTAAAAATATAATTTTCAGATAATGTCAGTTTGGATCATTTTCTCTATAAAAATTAATTTATATTAATTTAATATTTTGAAAAATTCCAAAAGTGTCACTCCCATCATCCTTTGTGTATACATGTGGATTACCGACTCCACACAACTATGTGATTATTTTTTAAATATCACATCACATGGATGGTATATATATTTTCATTTAATGAAAAAGATATGAATTTACTGCTATAATTATAATTATATGAAGATAAGATAATAGTTAACATTTTTCCATCATGATCACAAAATGAATGAAACATGACTCATTCGTACATACACCCTATAGTCTCCATTATTTTAATGTAATTAATTTTTCATAACTATATTTTTTTACTGTTTTAAAATAATTATCGATTTATAACACTGATAAATATTTAATGATTATTATTCTAGAAATGATAAAATAATGACCTCAATGACAATAGTCGCCCAGCAGAATTCATTTTGGAATTATGAGCCAATTAACATCAAAGCATCGAACATGAACTTAAATGATTAATTAATTAATTATAAAAATATAATAAATAAATTAAATTAGATAATAAAATTTAAAAAGTTTCTTAATGATTTAAATAAGTAAAATGATTTTATTATTTATTAAAATCATGACAAAACGTGATGGGTTAGACTCTTGTTTAGTGAAATATTTTTAAAAAATATTTTTTCAATGTATCCCTTACAAATCATTTTCTTTTAATTGAATGTTATAAAAAATGTTTCAAAGATAATATTTATTCTTAAAAGGATGATAGTGGTAAGTTTTTAGAATATTTTACCATCTCTATAAAAGTTTTAATTGGAATTTTTTTGAGGATTTAAGTCACTAACACCTTAAAAGGTTTAAATTTAAATTATATAATGATTTAATTTCTAAATACGTCACTTACATGTCCATTTCCATAAAATTCTATTAAATTTTTTATTGAAAAGGAATGAAATTAATTATAAAGGAAATTTTATGTTTATGTTTTACTTATTTCAATGGTTTTCAAATTGAATTTTTTTTGGTATTTTATAGGTAACTTTTTGATATTATTTAAAAAATACAAAAAGAATTATTTTTTTATCACATAAGGCATCGACTTGTTTTTCACTTACACAACCATTATTTGATATTTATATTTATTTATAATATTCCCTATCTTCATAGAAGAAAAAAAATCATATTTTCCTTTTTTAAAAGTATTTTGTAAATGGGATTAAAATTGTATGTATATTTTGATATCTAGAAATATACTTCTTATGGGTGAAAGGGATATCTCTCAGGAACCAATTTCCTTGGAATATGTCCTCTATCTATCAATATCAATTTATCTCTCCCATAAAATTTATAGAATGATTATATATTATATATATATGTCTCTCACATATATACCTAGGTTATTCATCATTCAATTGATGGGGAAATACATGACTTATGTTAAATTTATAAATTACATAATTGTTATATTTACATTGAATATAATGTGAGGAACAATTATAAAACCTATTACATACCATGGGTAATTATTTTTATTATGGAAGAATTATAATCTCTTTTTGTTGAACACATTACCATTAACATATTATAATGGGTGAACCCAGATATTAATCTAATAAATGGGGTAAATATTATATCTCATGAGACATTATATATCTACTTATTGAGTAAAGGTAATGAAATATGGGAATTTTCCCAGTATTTGACTTTTTTGGGTCATTTAACATTGAATTATGATTAATTAATGTCTTTTATTGTAATGTCATTTTTTTCGGTTTCCTTGTTCTTATAATACAATTTTATTTATGTTATTCTCACATTTCATTTCTGATGAGCTTATATTTATAAACATGTATACCCTTTATTTCCAGAGTGAAATGTATAGACTTTTTTTGGAAAAAGGTGTTATGTGTTTTTCATGACTGTAAAGATATATTTATGAGTTTTATCATATTATTTATCATTTATAAGAATTGTTTATGAAGAAATTTTGATTAAATTTTGATTTATTCAAAAATAAAATATTTTTTTTGTTCATATATTTTATTTTTTAAAAATTATATTTTTTAATAATTATTTAATAACTATCCAATTATGTAATCTTTATATATCCCTTATGATGTTTTTTTTTCTAATCTCAAATGTTTAAATATTTTTATATGGTCAAATATATTATTAGGGGAATGGATGATGTAAGGATGAATATTTTTAGGATATATCCCGAAATAAAAAAATGTTATATTTGTTTATGTTATAACATTTCAATGAAATATTTATTAAAGTATAATAGATTAATTATTCAAAACATTAGAATGTAAAAATCATCAAATGTAAGAAAATGATTTAGTGAATTAAAAATCCCCATTAAGAGATGTGTATGCTTTTTACCTTATAAGTTTTATTAGAATAAATATTTAGTAACATTGGATGTTAGGATTTTTTTCATCTGAGGTTTAATTTATGAATACAATTATGGGTTTAAGAGTTTTTGGTATACCAAATGTTACGTTTCTTAGAAACCATTTTTGTTATAAATGATTGTATTTTTATGTGATTAATGACATTTTTGGGAGTTGTTTTGTTGGGCTATGGTATATATAACCCTTATATCCTACATGAAGTATTATATGAGTAAGATTAGACTTTTCATATTTTTAAATGTATTTGTAACATTTTGGGATTATTTAATCATTGAATATTATGGTTAATTATAATGATTCTTCTCATACTTATGGGGGTTTTATAATAAAAATATTAATATAGTATTATTAAAAGTCCAACCATTCACATCTATAATGGACAGAACTCTTTTAAACCCAACTTTGGGGTGTCAAGTTTGTAACATCTACCATTGGTATAAGTGATGTCATGGATAGTATGAATTTTTTTCTTAAATTACATGATATATAATGATTTAGTTGATTTTCAGAACATATTTATTATCATACAGATAAATATGGGATTAAAAAGTGATTTGTCGATTAGGTGATTAATTTTATATCAGATGTAGTTATCTATATTGAAAACTATATATTATTATTTTAAATAAAACATTATGGTATATTATTTTATAAATGGATTTTTATTTATATTTTAAAATCATTTATTATTTATTCTATATTTTGGATTTTTCATGTTCATATGGAAAAAGATATCATTTCTTGTGGATGATATGATTCGTGCATATACATTTTTTCAGTGATACATTAAGAGTAATGGATTTTATTTTGAGATAAATTTTATATTCCTATTAAAATAATATGCGATTAAATCATTTTTATCTTTGTGATTTAATTTTATTATTGAATATTTTGGTAAATATTATGCTTATTAATATGTAAAATGATCTATCTTGAACAATGGGATTACTATTATGCCTTTGGGGATTAACGTTTAATTTCATTATATAATTGTTTATCCATTTTTACTATTATATTATGCTAAGAATTTGGCATTCAATAATTTATAAACACCCCACGAAGAGCTTCTTACCCTTTTATGGAGTGTTATTTTAATTCTAATGGAATGAAAAATTCCTTTTGAATACTCAGAGTTTGGGAAAAAATGATATTGTGATGGAAATTTTTTAAATGATGATATTATACATATCATGTATGTATATTTCCTTATACTATTCATGTAGATGTTAAATTAATTACTCAACTCTTGAAAAGGTATCTTGAAACAATAAAAATCAAATTACCTTCATTTCATATAAATTGATGTTCTTCGTCACTCTTAATTACATTATGGTTTTGTGGTCACTAACTTTCTCTTGATCATTCAATTATATATGAATAGTGATCAATATTAAACTCAATATTAAATTATAAATTTCATTTTTTCTTCATGTCAATATTTAGCTTCCAAATAATTTTTTCCTATATAAAAATATAATGATGTCGGGACCTTTTTATTTACTTTCCCTCTTTAAAATTGAACATTTTATTAACCCTTTTTACAATTTACAACATAAAAACAAACCAAGTAAGAAAAGTATAGTAAATCAAAATCCTTGGGACTTGACCTTGAGACATGCCACTCAACCACAGAACCCTTACATCCTTACCACCAACATTGAGGATTTATCAACCATTTTTGTGTTGTGGGATTCCAATAATGGTATTTTCAGATTTCAAACCATTTTTTAACAGTAACATAATCAATGTACACAAATAAAATTTATTAAATAAGATAAAAATGTAACACAACAACATTATGAACAATAATACTATGTGTGGAACTGTAAATGGGACAGAACACTATGCCTAATGAACCATGAAATACTATTATTTATTATGACTATAATATCATAGTAAGATAATTAAATTATATAAATATGATTAAATACACAATTAAATTTATATAAATATTATACTAACAAATTATTGATAATTTATAAGTAAATAATAATATAATTTTTAGTAATGTAATTTTATTGTTAAAAAAATGTGTTTTTTAAAAAGGGATATTTTTCTTCTCATGAGATAATATTTTTTTAAATTATGAAAATTTTATAAATTTTATTTGATAATGATTATATAAGTTTTGAAATAAGTATATAAAAAATATAATATCATGAAATTTTGATGTATTTTAGGGAAAATTGATTTTTTAATGAATTCTGAAAAATAGAGATATTAATTGAATCTATATTTTCATTTCAAGTATTTAAAAAATAAAATTTTATTTTACAATTGAATGAAAAATAAATTAGTGTATTTGTATTAAAAATAATATAATTATTAATCATTTACATAATTTTATACTTTTTATATATAATAAAAACATTGTGCACTAAAAAAGTTTTTTTTGAAAAAACTTTTTATCATAATATCTCATGGGCCAAATTTTAATTTCTAATATCAACCTATTGGAAATTGAATCACTAAAAATGGATTCAATATTTTTAATCTAGAGTTCTTAATTTTATAAATAGTGCCCTTATATTTTTAGTCATTATGAATAGTCTCTATAGTAATTAATTATCAACACAATTAGGGTCAATTGGGTAAAAAATAAAAATTTGATAATGACTAATAACATACCCAAACAGTCCCCATTATCAAATTATATGAGAACAATTTAGAAATATCAATCCAATAAATGAATATATGTCTAGTTGGAAGAATATTCGTATTATTTTGACCTTTTTAATATTTACTTAAAAGATAATCACTAGAAATGAAACATTATATTTTTAATGACCATAATATTTTGTGATAGTTATAAAAAAAATTTATATTGAGTTATATTGTTTATTTGAAAGATAAATATTTTTTTATAGTAATTTATTTATATTTTTTAGTAATAAATAAATTACTTTAAATTGTTATGAAATACTGACACAACATATATTCAATTAATTGAAAAATAAAATAAATGATATTTAAAATAAAAAAATTATTATATATTAATTTAATTATTATGTACCATGATTTGTTTTGATAAATATAATATATTATTTATATTTGAAATTACTATATTCTAATTTCCATTCATTGATATTTCATTAAATGAAAAATTAAAATAATAGTTTTTAAAATGACATTAAGGATATATATATAACAAAAAATATTTTATTAAATGTATATAAATTACTAGAAACACTATATACACTAAAATTATTGATATATGGTATAAAATAACAACCATGATCCATTTATTTTCCAATTTTATTTTATAGTTACTTTCTTAACCACTAAATAGTAAATACATTTTTTTACTATAATTATCAAACATGTTTAACGTGGGTTAAAACAAGAAGATAAGGGTAATAAAAAACATTAAAATTATCCGAATATTAATTGATGATATTATTATGAACTTTAATCATTTAATCATTTAATTATATTCATTTTCATCATTTGTTCCATTAAATTTAATTCTCATTAAATTAATATTTTAAAAACTACCAACAGATCTCCTCCACTCAATTATAAATGGGAACCTCCAATAGTTTTTTATTTACCCATAGAAATCCTTTTGGATTGAACAAAACCCAACAAAAATCCCTTCACTAATTACATTACCTCTCCCTAGAGTCATTTTATTTATTAATAAACAATCCTAGGAAGGCATTTGTTGAAAACCTAAAGTGGTTTACTATGAAATTGGCATCTTTCTTAACAGTGTGTTTTTTTTCATTCACCTACATAAATTCTTATCAGAATATAATTATATAATAATAGGATTATATATAATATATTTGAATTTTATTATGTTAATTTAATTACCAAAATCTTTATCCCTTCCATCAAATTAGAAATTTATCCATCATTCCTCTATGTGATAGACTACAACTTTACAAACCGATTTAATTGGTTTTCCATCATCACCTATCAGGGATATTTATTATGATGTATTTAATCTATTAATATATATGTGTGTGTGATATTCATTAAATATTTATTTTTATTTAAAATTATTATATCACATTTTTTTTTACATTTCCATTTATTGAAAATTCATATTTTCATTCCTGTGTACATGTTGATTATCTAACTCGGCAAATTGATTTGATTCAATTTTTATAAACAAATCTCATAGATGGTATGTATACATTTATATAAAAAATAATATTTTATTTATTATATAATTAAAATTATATAAAAATAATAGGGAACTTATTTTTATTCAATTGTGATCATAAAAAATGGGAAATGTTACTCGTGCATACGCACGACGTACCATCTCCTTTATTGAAAAAGTCCATTTTTCAAAACCATATTTCATGTTAGGATTCAAAGTTATAATTTATGTTTAAAATTTTTTATCTATTAAATATAATAATGTTTTAGATGATGAAAATATTTAATCAATGGCCATATTCAACATGTTGATGACATTTTAATCTTCTGGGTTGAATATCATCAAAATATCGGATGTGAACTTAAATTTTTAAATAATTGAATATAACACGATAATAAATATAATAATTGGATACTAAATTTTAAATATTTATTAATAATGGGGAAAATTATCTTTTGTGTATTATTCAGGATGAAAAGTAACGTACATGATGAGTGAGACTCATGGTAATGGAATTTCCTTAAAAAATCATCTATAAATGTTTGAATTCAAACACTTTTTCTTAAAAATCATCTTTATTTTAAATGTATGAAAATATTTTTTTATGGTTTAATGGATTATAATGGATTTTTTTAAACATATTTTATTTCTTTACAATGTTTTTAAAAATGAATATTTCTAATGTTTAATTTAAGGGACACAATAGTTTAAAAACAATGTTTTAAATTTTTTACATACTTATGCTCAAAACATTTATCATTTTTTTCCATAATCATAAAATAATTTAAAATTTTTATTTTTGTAGACATAAATTAATAATAAATTAAATCCTATTTCTCTTTTTTATATTGTTGAATTATTTTTTGAAAATAATCTTTTAATTTATTTTATAGGTAGTTTTTTTATTTTCATTAAAAAAGATAACAAGAATTATTTATTTTAACTTATATGGGAAAACATATTTTATCACTATGGAAACAATTATTAAATATTTTAATTTTATTATAATATTAAATATTATCTTCAAGAGAAATCCCTATTACCATTTGTTTTATGTATTTTCAAAGAAAATGGAATGGATATTTTGATATTTGTTAATGTTTTTCTTATGGGTGTAAGAGACCTCTCTAGACTATCGTTTTAATTAGGGTATGAACTTCCACTATCTATCTCTCTCGATTTCCCTGTCCATTTAATATAATTTAATGATTCTATATTTAGTATATATTTATCTCAAATATACACCAAGATTACTCTCTATTCTTTTAGTGGGTAATATTTTCTATTTATTAATTTCTCAAATCACATCATTATAAAAAATTCTTATCATCATGATTTGGGGAATGATTATACAACTCATTTCATTATATGAGTTATTATTATGATTTTACATTATAATTGATTTCCATTTACGGACCTCGTAGTCATGTATAGGTTATGATTGGCTTTCCAAGACAGACCTATAATTAATAGAGTACAAATTCTATCTTATGAAACATTGTGTATGGTAATGGGGAGTGGCATAATCCAATATGGGACTCTATAAACCATGCAATGTTTGTGTGGATGTTATCGATGGTTTATTCTTATTTAATGATATGTGTTTCAACAATATGTACTTTTTTAAATAATCAAAAGATTCTATGTTATTTATTCTATTCTCTTATATGATTGTTCATGATATTATTATTATAAGAAAATATATGTTTCTCTGAATGGGTGAAACACACATATTTTTTATTTAAAATATTTTTATATGTTTTTCATAATATAAAATGTTATGAGTTTTTTATTTCTAATATGATTTCTGATGAAATTTATTTTGAGAATTTTTTATAATAAAAAATGATTTCTTCGGGAATATAATTTTAATTTTTAGACCAAGGTATAATTTTGAACAAAAAAATATATTGTATAAATATTTATGATCTAACATGTTCATTATTTATTTTAATAAATAACTTAAAAATATTATTCTGTAATCCCAAATTTCTAATGGTTTTTTCAAATGTTTTAAGGCTAATTGGTTACAAGTATGTGGTCATGATGAAAATTGGGAACATATGAAAGGAATGGGAAACTTGTTATATCATAAAAGTTTAGTTTTTTTAAAAAAAATTGATACTATGTAAAAATATTCATTAGTGATGTAATACTTATTTATGTGTGGGAGATAGACTAATTGTCTAAAAATATTGTTCATAATGTTCCAAAAAATTTATAAAAAGAATTCATAATATAAAAAAGAAGAATATGATAGTTCAAAGGTGGGTTTAGTACATTAATTCCCTTTAAATGACATTTATGTATTTGGGATGTAATGAATGGGAAATTGTTACTCTGATAGTGTACTTTTTTATGGGAAATTATGATCAATGGGTGTCACTCATTGAAGACACTAAATAGACTGGTTAAGCATAAAGTATTGAATAGATAACATTTAAAGAGAACTTTTTAATGAAATACATTCCTCAAGAACAAAAAGATGAAATATAGAGTAACTTTGACAGTGTAAAGAATAAGTAATAAGAATTTTATTCTGAGTACGAGGATAACCTTACAAGATTATACATGAATGTTATCAAGAACATATTTTATTTGTTAGATGATAGAACTCAAAATTCATTGATATTATGCCTTACTTTGTTACATTGGAATATATACAAGAATCAAATGCCATGGTAATACACTATTTTGCAGTTTTGGAAAACTACATTACATAAAAGATACCCCAATACATTTTCATATGAAAATAAAAACAAGATACATAATATAATTAAATAAAAATGATTCTTGAAACTCATTTGCATGAATCTTATTTATATCCTAGGAAAAGGAAACATATTATGGGTGAGATCAAATTCACAGTAACGGTATGTAACACATTATAAATAATGAATTTAATAGATTAAATCAACATGGATTATACATTTACTGATAAAAAATTCCATTCAAAAAATGTATAAGGAATAATTAATATTTAATGTCAAGAAACTAAAACACAATACATTTACTAATAAAATTGAGAATTCAATTATTCCATATGTATATCTAAGAAAAATATCATGAATAAATAGTAACTTTTTTTGATTGAGGGAAATTCTTAGTTATTAGACCCCATGCTTCCCAGATACATGGTAACTATACCCGCAATAACATTCATAATATGGTTTATCATATTGGGTAAAAATGCATCTAAATTTTCCAACTGGTTCACCTCATAAGACTAATAATGCATTGAGGGGTTATATATAATTGGACCCCACAATTGTCATTACATTCCAAAACATTCTTCATATATTGAATAATTGATTTATTTAATAAAAAATTGATTTATTATCAAATATCTTTGTTGAATAATAAATAATTATTTTCCAATAATTATCTATTGGGTGATAATTTTCCATAAAGGTTGGGGATGTCAATGAATGTAAATATGATAGAAATACCAATAAATACATTCCTGAGGAACATAATATTTAAATATTGCAAAGTGTCCCGAACCATATTGAAACATTTGAAGTCATAATCCACTTTTATGGAATAACATTAAATAAAACATATAATATAATAATGTTTTTAATGAAATAACATTTCAAAGGGAATTCTATACACCATACAAAAGTAACTAGGTTTATACCATTACATTATGCCTCAATGAAATGAAATTGTGATGAAATCCCCAACCTTGAGTCTGTCTTGTCACATGTGTCTTTATATTCATGAATAATAAATATATTTTAAATATATACACTCTTAAAAAGCTTCTTCATGTTTAATATTACATTTATTTCACTTATTTCAATAAACAACTACTTAAACAATTATTTTTACATTGAGTGGTTAAACGATATTTTGTTAATTTTACAGAAATGACTTTGGTAGGTCATATATAGATGAAAGGGTCATTATATAAACCTAAATAGAATAATAATATAAACAAATTATTGTATTTATACATAAATAATACTTTTAATAATAATTATGAATGACAGTTATGAAAAATGAACCTACATTGCAATCATAGAGATGATAGGTCGTACGTACGCATGAGTAACATTCCAATTGTTTATTGATCATTATATAAATAAGGTATTTAACATTATAGCATTAGATGATGATAATTTCATCATACATACCATGTTATTTGTTCATATATAATTATTGTGATGTAAAACTGGTCACATCGCATCCTGAAGGTGGTAATCCACACATCCACAAATGAAATTATCAATTCTTTAGTGTAAAAGGGTAATACTAAAAAGGATAAATTATATTACTAGAAAGGACATTATTTCATCAATTTTATATAGATTTAAATTATGTCACATATTTTTAATTAATATCATTTTAATGCATTCCTTGTAATGTGTGATTATATCACATCGTTTTTTGGAGGTGGAAGTCCAAACCTCCACAAATGATTTTTTCGTATGCCCACAAATTAGAAATCATAAAGGTATGTGTTATATAAGAATTTATTAATCATCAATAAATAATAAATATAATATATATCCCACAAAAACATATTTTCTACCATAATTTACTACCACGAATTGTGGTAAAGGATAAACGAATTATATAGTTCTCTGAGGCGGTAGTTAACCATACTCTTGAACAGTAATTTCGTTACATATTTCAAAAAAATAATTGATGAATACATAACAGGAAGAATTGTTTTTTGGTAGAATTTCCTTGGAAAATATTTTCTCGACTTCTATTAAATTTCATGCACTGTTGGACTCTATGTTCCTGAAGTGTTTAATTTCATAGCTTCACTCTATACATTACTCTTTCATATTGGATGCATAGGAGGAGGGGAGGAAACATTGGGAATAATGGAATGGGATTTTAAGGATAGTTCTAGAGGGAAAAATTTACATAAAAGGCATTTCTGAAACGTTTGATGGAATTAGGGAGATGGTTTTCTGGGAGGTTATCGAGGAACGTACTATATGTGGTAGTTTCATGGATGCTCAAATTAGTGGAGGGGGGAATAGATCCAAAACGCACTAGAAATCATTACAGTCTACTGTTGCTTCTCAAATTCATAGCCTTCAACCTCAAAATAGATGGATTGAGAGATCTTGAGACATTTAATTTTGGAATAACAGTTGGGTTGGTTCTACTCTCAGTTTCTACGGTTACTCGGTCACCCACATCACCTTTAAGAAGCCGAGTATGTATCCAATATCTTTCATTTTTGTGCAATGATATAAAAAACATATGGACATAGATATGATCGATCATTCGATTGAACCTGATAGATGTGTTTTTATTGCATCTGCTTCCATTACCTTCTCTTCTAAGGATTATAAGAATGTGTCTACTTGTGTTGATCAACAGGACTCCTAGGGTTTAGCCTTATAGTTTAAATAAGTCCCTACAAAAAATAATTTTCTTCATTGGAATATCATGAAAATAGTTTTGTAGATGTAAGAGAATCTGGGACATACATGTATTATCCTAGCCTCCCGCTGATTGTGTTTTAGAAACTCTATGGTGTAGAACATAGCCCACAATTCATTCATCGGTGATCTGGTGTCGCATGTGTGGAATGCCTTTGGAGACATCACAGGATTTCATGTCGTGGCTCTAATAGACCTCCCATTTTTTAATCTATAGTTTCATTATATAGGGAATGTCATTATGGAGAGGATATCAAGTACCATTATTCTTGATTTGGGGTGCTGCTGTATTTTGATGACTCGGAACAAAGCCATACATGGGGGAAATTAGTGCACTGGTCGGTCTTTGGTGGATATAAACTAATTTATTCTCCTTGAAATGGTCTTCTCGTACAAAGAATTATGTGATTCAACCTCTCTCATATCACATCAGGTTGGCTCCCTTGATCATAGTTCTACAAACCATATCCATTGGGTTAGATGGATCCCTCATCTACTTGGATTGAATCTCAATATTGATGGCTCATGTTCTATGAATAACATGAAACGTGGAAGTGTGGTCAAGGACCCCATGGGGCATGTAATCCTTTCTTTATCTGATCAATTTGGAAGTGTTCCCTCTATTCTGGCTGAGGTTATAGAAATTATTATGGGATACCAACTTTGTAGGCATCAGTGTGTTAATCTTTCTACCATCGAGACTAACTCTCTCATCCTTCATGACTCAATGCATTGTAATCAGAATTTCACATGTTATTTACCTTCTGTATTGAGAAGGTGAAAGAATCTTATTAGTGATGGAACTGTCCTATTATATGCTCGGAGGTAGGGCAATAAGGTTTTTTATCATCTTCCCTATATTGAATTTCAATGTCTTAGAGTTTTTCTTCCCTTAGATGTGCATTCTTTCCCAATTGAAGAGAATACCATGATTAGAGGGTATTATCTAGGTCTGCATTACATCATTAATCTATAGCTTCCCCCTTTCATGTGGTTTTACAATTCTAATTTTTTGGCCTTTTTGTTTTTTACTATAATTTTATTGGATAAATAAATGAATGATTATGATGATATTGAAGAAGTATGTTACATCTTCTTTGTGTAACTCCTTTTGGTTTTGCACTAATGGTATTCCTTCGACAAATTTATGCATAAAGGGAGGATTATAGACTATGTGGAGGTATTTTAGGATATTTTTTGAGAATATTTTTGGTGATACAAAGGTCTTTATAGGTGTCAGTATGTGGAAGGGGTGAGTGCCTTTTTATAGTGTAGGAGGAGTGGCATTATTTTAATTTTTTGAAGAGGGAATTACAACATCTTTTTTCCATTTCATGTGTCTCTAATAGTGTTATAAATTAAATAATAGGAAGGATATGGTCAAAATATGTCCATCCAATGGATTTTGGCCATGTGGCTTCGTTATATTAGGCTTTATGTTTAAGGTTTAGTCTCTTATTGAGATAGTGTTCCTCTTAATCACTGTAATTAATTTTACTCAATTTCACAAGTTTTTTTGGTAAAAAATATGTTGAAATTAAAATACATTATAATTTATTATTCTAAAAAAAATTATACCTTTTTCCAAATTAAAATCACAGAAGTAGCACAAATCAATTTAACATTAATCTTAAAAACAAGATGACAATACGAGGTTTTAATGTAAAAATGTTCAAAACCATGAAATGTTTATATGTAAAATTTAAAAGTGAAATTGAATCCATTAACCTAAATTAGATTAAATGATATATAATTTATATATTATTTCTTAATAATAACTAAAATATACTTTATCCTTATTAATAAATTAGACAAAAATTATTTTTTAATTGAAATTCTGTAATTTTATGTATTCATTAAAAAATGATACATCACATAAAAATAAAAAAATAATCCTAACCTAATTTTGATGTTTAAATTTAAAAAATTAAATTTATTTTATCATATGAAATTAATAAATGATTCAAAATTTATTTTTTAATTAGCTGCAACACTAAATGCTATAAAATTTCATTTTATGAAAATTTAATTTTTAAGTGTAACATTTAATTTATTCTTATCTTATTCCTACCAAATATATTATATGGGAATGAAAAATAATTAATTGAATATATAGTATATATATTTCATTAATATCATTCAATAATAGTAATTAATTTAATTTATTATTATATAACTCCCTTGGGTTTTAAAAATAGTTCCTTATAATATCATTCTCTATATATTCAATTGGTTACTATATTCATTCCTAATTAATATGTAACTAATGAATTCAAAAATATATGTTTATTAGTTATTTAATAATATCCATAGACATGTGTTTAACAACAAGGTCATATTATATTATGTAACAACATATTAACAATATATAGTTGATCTGTAAAATTAGGTTTTATGTGTAACACATACTTCAGAATGATGTTGATGTTATGTATAATGAAATCTAACTCAGTGTTTAATTCATTAGAAAATATAAAATGTATTTATTTATAATATTATATGTAACCTAAA
The DNA here is from genome assembly GCA_963277665.1 of Viscum album. Lineage (NCBI taxonomy): Eukaryota > Viridiplantae > Streptophyta > Magnoliopsida > Santalales > Viscaceae > Viscum > Viscum album. The sequence continues at coordinate 1,466,221,556 of OY728164.1, read as the reverse complement.
ATAATTACAATATTATATTTTCTTACAATGTTGGTGTTCTGTGTTATACACTATGTCAAATAACATGTTCTCACGATAGAATTTCAGGGTGTTACATTATACTGACCACGGTTTAATTGTGTCCTCTGAAATTAATAATGATCTTATTAATTTAGGAATTTATATATGAAAATACAATTTTTTTAAATCTTACATTATAAATAGGTTTAACAACAAATCTTTTTAGTAAGAGGGAAAATGAAATGTGATGGTCAACAAAATTTTAATGCATTTAAATGAGAGAACAATAGTCAAAACATGAACATGAAAGAAAAATCTAACAACCATGTTCTGATAGAGAGTTATAGAGAGAATTATCACGATAAAGTTCTTGACCATAAAAAAGGAAGGATAGGTTTTGGAAAAGTCCCTTGATATATTAAAAATTTATTATAACATTTCAAAATTTATGTTTCAAAAACATTATCTTATTATAACACCCCAGGTAAATAATGAATATTACATTTTTATATTTATCCATATTTTTGAATAAAATATTAATATTACTTTAAAGGTGATGCTATGCTCGATGGCGTACCCAATACACAACAATGAGTTTCTTGGGAATCTTACATTGCACACTAATAAAAAAATAATATTATTTTAAATAGTAGTTAACGCCTAGCTGTTGTAATGGCGGGAATGAACAGAACTAACTACAAAATGATTATATAAGTTTGTCAAATATTTTTACTCTTTACAATAAATTATAGAGGATTAAAAATGTGAATGAATCCAATTTTAAGCGTAGGCATTCTAATATTCATTAAAAGGTCAATTAACCTCTTTTTGAAGGCAAACCTCTTTTAAATCCGCTTTTTGACAATTTTATGTGTTATATTTGACCAAATAAAATTCTTATTTATAATTGGGACACAAAATTTTTCTTTGTTTAAATTTTTGGTTTCTTTCCAATAAAGTTCATTTTTTAATGAATAGTGAAAAATGTTGTATTTAAATTCAAAACCACTTTTTAATCTAATTTATTTATATGATTAGATTATATTTTTAATTGTTATTAAAGTAAAATTAGAATATATTTTTACAATTTAATCCAATAGTGGTCATTGTAATTAATTTCACTTTGAAATTTGACTTAAACTAGTGTCAATCTTTTGATGCTTACTGTTTCATAAAAACACGCTATTTTCTCTGACATCGGGAATTAATTATTAACATAATTAATGCAACTAATATGTTTTTAATATTGTAATGTAAGCATCAATTTTGAATTCAGAATATCAAATATAGATTAGGGTGATGTTTTGGTATTTTTCTGAAAAACTTCAATTTTTGATGAATAGTGAAACCACTAAGTGGTACTTATAAAAACAGATTTTCAGTTTAAATGAAAATTTTCAACCTCTGTGTTTTGAATTTCAAAAATCTGACATACATGGTTGTCATTAAGAAGTAAAATGTGGTTCAATGGGATTAAAATAATTTTTTTGTGAATAGTAACTTACTATGTTTTTAATCGCGATTAGAGGTAATTAGTGTAGTTTAAGGTAAAAATAATGTTTTAATAATATGAGATGAGCTTGAAACATGTAATACCCTAATTGTATGTGTAATGGCCGACCACTACAATCCATGGGTCAACTTGGCGACCCCATGGAGCCACATTGGTTGGGAAATGACAAAAATAACTTTTTATTTAATGTTAATGTAAAAATGACACAAACATGAGATTTTTACTAAAAAAACTTTTACATGGGGTTATACAAGTCATATTTTTTACTATAAATGTTCATTAGAAATATAACAATATTTCCTACATCATGATATTTTTTTATAATTTTTAGACATTAAATATATTAAATTATTTATGACATCATGATGATGCAGTGATTACCTCATTAATAATGGATTTAAATAAAATGAAAGGATAATGTAAAATCTATGACCTACAAATGTCCAAAACCTATTGGATGGGTATATTTAGAACCCTTATCACCTTATCCTAGAATTATCGTAATTTTTGATCTTTTAAATCCGAAACTCATTTTAAAATAAAGGAACAATTCTTTACTTTCCAAGAGTGCCCCTCCTCTCCTCTTATAAAAGGCCCCCACCTCTACCTCCTTACCCACACGTCAAAAGCCTTTGGCTCGGCCAACCACAGCCCATTTTGTATCTCCACATCCCTATATAACTCCTTGAAGCCTCACTTTGGGCATAAGTCCTCCCAAGGAAGCCTTTGAGCTCAAACCAAAGGGAGTTACCAGAATTTAAGGTAATGTCTTCACTTGAGTCATTTTGTTTTATTTTGCTTCTCCAACCCCCTAAACTCTTTTTATTTATTTATTTTGTAACAAATCCAATATATTAAATATAATATGATGTTGTTATAAGAATTATTCGAGCTACACTTACACACACCTTCGTCTAATGGTTAAAGAACATACTGTTTCTGTGGTTGGAGATTTTCTGCCTCACGAAACGATGATTGTTCAATATTCTTTTAACACCATTAAAGGTGGCCATTATGATGTCACTGTATTTTATATATGATATATATGGTATTTATGTTTACTATATAATTTTTTATTTTATATTTAAAACATACCTTTATTCTTTTCATGTTGTGTAAATGCGATAATTTCATATGAGGAAGTGTGGACTACCGCCCCCTCAAGTGATGTGACTCGTACATGCAATACATGGAATGTATAAAGAATGAAATTAATGAACATATGTTACCTATATAACATATATATTATACTTTAATTATAATATATATATATATATATATATCATTTTTTTAATTCCATTAATATGACAAAAAAATGAAAGTGGCGTTCATGCATACGTACGACCCACCATCTCCATGAATGGTGCTTTTTGTTTTTTATCTCCAAATGATATGGAATAGTATAAAATGAATATTTACCGGATATATATGATATTATAATCATTAATACTATTCTGTAAATTATTTACTTATAAATACATGGGAAATCATTTTTCAAACAAGTTCATTTTTGACTCATGTACCAAACATCGGCAAAAACGTCTGATATGAACTAACATTATTAAACAAATATTATAACATTATAATATGTGATATGAACTGAATAATAATATTTAAATGAGGTCATTAGGCAATTATAAATTGACCAAAGTTTATTATTCAGGAATATAAATAAATGACCAAGACAAGTCAGACTTGAGGTAAGGGATCCTACTCCTCTCTTTCTTTTTAAGTACACTCTTTTATGTCATTCCTTTTAAGCTCATCTTTCATATGATTGGGATGTTATTTTATATTAATCATACTGTACTTCTTATGTTCATATGATTAGAGACCCTATTTCCTCTCATCAATCCATTTTGGATGTTTTGAGTGGCGTTGTTAGGCTGCCGAATTTTCGTAAGAGATCTAACCTCTCTCTTTCATTTTAAGTACTCTCTTTTATGTCATTTCTTTTAAGCTCATCTTTCTTATGTTTGGGGATGTTATTTTATATTACTCATACTGTAGTTTTTATGGTCATATTATGAGAGACCCTATTTGATCTCATAAATCCATTTTTGGAAGTTTTAAGTGGCGCTGTTAGGATGCCGAGTTTTCGTAATAGATTTTTCATCTCACTTTTATTCCCGTGAGATTTATGCTACATTTGACACAATTTCCTTTGAGTGGGGTATGTACTGCCCATTATTTTACTCATTGTGTAATATACTATCATTTATGAGTATTTACATCAATTTTTTATTTTCCTCTTTCACGGGGTGTATGTTTCGAAAGATACCCATGTTGGTAAGGGAACCTTTCACCCTCCTCTTTTTTAAAAAGTCTTCTTTTGTTATGTCTTTTAATTCACATAATATTATGTTGGGATATGTTCTTCTATATCCTTATTGATTTAAATTTTATGTCCAAGTAATGAGATACCCTTTTTATTTCTCATCAACTCATTTTCTGAATTTTTTAGTGATGCCGTTAGGCTGTCAAATTTTTGCAAGGGAACTTATTAACCCAATTTTGATTCTTTGAGATAAGCTTGTACTCCTAGAATATGTCGTTCTATGAATATGTGTGAATAACCTATGATTTTTTTACACTTAATATCCACTTATATTTGGGGTATTATTTTGTCACACATAATTATGTAATTGATTTACCCATAATCCAAGGATACCATCTTTGTAAGGGACTTCGTCTCAATCTCCATTCATTGAGGCATATTTTGTTTTATACACAACGTTCTTTTATTCAGTGTATAAACACCATTGAATTTTATGTTTATCCAAAAGGAACCTTTTTTATTTGAATCATTTTACTAAATGACAAGAGGGAATGTTTTTGTCGTACGTATACGACGACAACGACTTCTCCACTGCTGTGACCATTATTTTAGTTTTGGCTTCCTCTACAAGCCATACCTTTTTTAAAAGAAAAATAAATACCATGTTTTACTTTTCTTTTTTTTTGGTATTGAAAATGGTTTTCATAATGTTTTTATATCAATGTGTTGTATTGATATCTTATGATTGAAAAGTGGAAACGTTATGTTTCCTTTATACATGTTTTATGTGATACGATTATGTTATGGTTCTTGGGAATTATTATGAAGATGGTTGGTTCCGTGAAAAACTAAGGGTGGGTGAGCCCTATATATCTCTCCAATGCATTGGGTAACAAGAAGGAGTGAAACATTAAGGTTTCTCCGAATAGATTTATGGAATATACCTTGGTGGGTATTCCAAACTCAACCAAGAGGGTTACTGCCTACGTAAGAATGTTATGAATGCCTCAACCTACCTTTTATGTCTTATGATTTCTGTGATTTATTCATGATTTGATGAGGTTTGATAAAGTGCCTATGTTTTATGGGTAAAGTATGATTTCATTCTTATGTATATATGAACTCATGTTTCCTTTCCATATTTTTATATCCCTTACTGTGTTTTTTATGCTCATCCCATGTTTTTTGAAATGTTTTTCACAGGTCAAGGGAAAGGTACATGAGATGATGATAGTGTCAAGGAAGTGTCAAGAAAGAATCCATGTTTTATTTTAAATATGTTTCCATTGATGGGAAAAAATTAATACTATCTTTATGTAAACACTTTGTTTAAATGTGGAATGTAATGCAAGTTTTATGATCTAATTCTCTAAAACTCTAAACCTGAAAAGATCCTCAATGTGTAATCTTGTATTAACTCAATATTAAGTAAGGTTTAAGGATGGGGCCTAATAGTTGGTATCAAAGGTCGGTTTAGACAACTTTAGGGATTAGGTGTTTTTGTTAGACACATGGGTAGTCCCTATATCTATTATTTAAGTTAAATCCTTATTTTATAAAAAAATTTCAGGACAAGTAAAGTCGATTACGAATGGAAGGATAAGGATCTCAAACGACATTCCTATCACTTCCTGATGACATGCTTGCAATAATTATTTCAATGTCATGTTAGGATGATTGTGAATCTTTTTCTAGCATACAAATCATTTGCAAGCAGTTGTTTGGGATATCAAACACCTCCACTATAACTCGTTATCATTGTGGATCATGGGTTGTTTTTAGACAAATACTATTTTCACAATATTCTCATATTTTCAAGAAAGATAAATATTATCAAGGTATTTTCCAATATTTTACCTTATCACAAGAATTTGAAGCATATAATAATTTTAAAAATGGTGATGAGGAAGGAGACCCTTGTGCAACCTATTTATATTTGCTTTTAAAATATAGTCTCTCAGCACATACTTATGGTATTTTAAAAGGACCAATAATAGAAAGTTTCAACTCAAATTCTGTCCGACTATTTTATAGAAATCATGTTTTATCAGATGTTTTGGAATTATATGTCATACATGATTATTTTTCAAAACTGTTTTTCTGTGAACACCCATATAACCCATGTTGTACAAGTTGTATTTGGAAGGAAGAATCAAATGATTTTTAATGATCTCTAAATCATTGTTGTAATGCATGGGGCGTCTACCTACGTGAACAAGATGACGATGAAACCGAGTGGACTCCATGATCAAGGTATACTGTTATTCATTTTGGGAATCATTTTACTTTATCTTATGGTGGTGAAATAAGACTTCAAGAATTAAGATTTTGAGATCATAATGAATTTGGATGATAATGAGAGGTATAAGGAAACTATTGAGATTAAAACATGTTAGGGTTATTTTTGGAGTTTTATGAAAAGGACAACATGCAGACTGCTTGACAACCCGTCGCATCGGACAAAGCTGCGGGAATCGAACCCACAACCAAAGTGCAACTGGTATTTATCGCCTACCACTGAACTACGTGAAGTCCCTGGTTAGTTTGACTGATTCTTTTTAGTTATATGATTTTATCAATTAATATTAAGTTGATTTTGGGTTATCTATGGAAATTTATTAACCTATCATGGAGGATATTTGATTAGGATAATTACTTTTCAATATGAGACATTAAGAGAAACTGATGTTGTTGGGAGATAAATGTTAAGATTTAATATGGAAGAATATGTGACTAAATCCTTCAAATATTTGGGTTTCAATCTTAGTTTGTAGAATTTTATGGACAAATTGTTTATCGAATGGTCCTCGTTGAACATTGGGTTTTGTTGGACAAATTTTGGAGATTAAGAATATATTTACCTTTTTTAATGGGTTATCCTTTTCTGGATTATCAGATCTAGTACTAAAATTTTTAGTTTTGGTTTTGGTTAAAGTCTAAAGACATGGGAAGTATATAGTTCTATTTTTTGGATTAGGTGATTATCTAGAAGTTGATTATAGCTCTCTTAATGTGAACAAGTCATCCTAAATACTCATCTTTTGGAGAAAATATGTGTTCGTGTAAGAAATCTAGTAAAAGTTGAAAGTCTACATGGAAATTAAGTATGCTTCCATATGTTTTAGTTAAGCTCATAAATAAATTCATCAATGAAAAGTAACTTAAAACAAACATGTTGTCTGCTAACTTTTCCTACTGGGGAATCGAATACTGTTTAACCCATCACAAGTTTGTGATTTTCTTATGGTTAACTTTCTCCTAGACATGTTTTATATCACTCTCCATCAGAACATGACCCTATGTTTTCTCCTCCATGTCCATGTTTTCCAAAATGGAATCCTAGTATGGGTTAACTCAGGTGACCTTTGTACTTATCTTTCTTTATTTTAAAGTGATTGTTTTATCGACTCTTGTTCTGATGTGGGACTTTCAAGGATGTTTCCAAGCCCAGTTTTAAAATTGCGAGGACGCAATTCCCAAAAGGGGGGAAGAATGTAACACCCCAGGTAAATAAAGAATATGACATTTTTATATTTATTCATATTTGTGAATAAAATATTAATATTACTTTAAATTGGATGCTATGCTCGATGGCATACCCAATACGCAACAAAGAGTTTCTTGGGAATCTTACGTTGCACTCTAATAATAAAATAATATTATTTTAAATTGTAGTTAATGCATAGCCGTTGTAATGGCAGGAATGAACAAAACTAACTACAAAATGATTATATATGTTTGTCAAATATTTTTACTCTTTACAATAAATGTTAGAGGATTAAAAATGTGAATGAATCCAATTTTATGCGTAAAAATTCTAATATTCATTAAAAGGTCAATTAACCTCCTTTTGACGGTGAACCTCTTTTAAATCCACTTTTTGAAAATTTTATGTGTTATATTTCACAAAATAAAATTCTAATTTAGAATCGGGACATCAAAATTTTCTTTTTGTAAATTTTTGGTATCTTTCCGATAAAGTTCATTTTTAATGAATAGTGAAAATGTTGTATTTTAATTCAAAACCTCTTTTTAATCTAATTTATTTATATTATTAGATTATATTTTGAATTTTTATTATAGTAAAATTAGAATATATTTTTACCATTTAATCCAATAGTGGTCGTTCGAATTAATTTCACTTTGAAATTGGACTTAAACTAGTGTCAATCTTTTGATACTTATTGTTTCATAAAAACACGCTATTTTCTCTGAAAGTGGGAATTAATTATTAAATTAATTAATACAACTAATATGTTTTGAATTTTTTAAAATAGACATCAATTTCGAATTCGGAATATCAAATATAGATTAGGGTGAAGTTTTGGTATTTTTCTGAAAAACATCAATTTTTGATGAATAGTGAAACCACTAAGTGGTACTTATAAAAACAAATTTTCCGTTTAAATGAAAATTTTCCACCTCTATGTTTTGAATTTCAAAAATCCGACATACATGGTTTTCATTAAGAAGTAAAATTTGGTTCAATGGGATTAAAATAATTTTTTGGTGAATAGTAACTTATTATGTTTTTAATCGCGATTAGAGGTAATTAGTGTAGTTTAAGGTAAAAACAATGTTTTAATAATATGAGATGAGCTTGACACATGTCCTACCCTCATTGGATGTGTCATGGCCGACCAAGAAAATCCATGGTACAACATGGGGACCCCATGGAGCCACTTTGGTTGTGAAATGACATAAATAACTTTTTATTTAATGTTAAAGTAAAAATGACACAAACATGGTATGTTTTACTAAAACAATTTTTACATGGGGTTATACAAGTCAGATTTTTTACTATAAATATTCATTATAAATTTTAACATATTTCCTACATAATGATATTTTTTTTATAATTATTACACATTAAATATATTAAATTATTTTTGACATCATGATGATGCAGCGATTACCTCATTAATAAAGGATTTAAATAAAATGAAAGGATAATGTAAAATCTATGACCTACACATGTAAAAAACCTATTGGATGGGTATATTTCGAACCCTTATTACCTTATCCTCTAATTATATCAATGTGGGACCTTTTAAATCTGAAACTCATTTTAAAATAAAGGATCATTTCTTTACTTTCCAAGAGTGCCCCTCCTCTCCTCTTATAAAAGGCCCCCACCTCTACCTAATTAACCACATTTCCAAAGCCTTTGGCTCGGCCAAACCCTTCCCATTTTGTATCTCCACATCCCTCTATAACTCCTTGAAACCTCACTTTGGTGAATAAGTATTCCCAAGGAAGCCTTTGAGCTCAAACCAAAGGGAGTTACCCGATTTTAAGGTAATGTCTTCACTTGAGTCCTTTTGTTTTATTTTGCTTCTCTAACCCCCTAAACTCTTTTTATTCATTTATTTTGTAACAAATACAGTATATTAAATATACTAGTATGTTTTTATCAGAAGGATTCGAGATACACTTACCCACACCTTCGTCTAATGGTTAAAGAACATACTATTTCTGTGGTTGGCGATTTTCTGCCTCATGAAACGATGATTGTTCAATATTATTTTAACACCTTTAATGGTGGCCATTATGATGTCCCTGTATTTTATATATGATATATATTGTATTTATGTTTACTATATGCTTCTGTATTTTATATTTAAAATGTACCTTTATTCTTTTCATGTTGTGTAAATGCGATAATTTCATATGAGGAAGTGTGGACTACCACCCCCTCAAGTGATGTGACTCGTACATGCAATACATGGAATGTATAAAGAATGAATTTAATGAACATATGTGACATATATAAAATATTTATTATACTGGAATTATAATATATACATATATATATATATATCATTTTTTAATTCCATTAATATGACAAAAAAATGAAAGTGGCGTTCATGCGTACGTAGGGCCTACCATCTCCAAGAACGGTGCTTTTCGTTTTTTTATCTCCAAATGATATGGAATAGTATAAAATGAATATTTAATGGATATATATGATATTTTAATCATTAATAATATTCTGGAAATTATTTACTTATAACTACATGGGCAATTATTTTTCAAACAAGTTCATTTTTGACTCATGTACCAAACATCGGCAAAAACGTCTGATATGAACTAACATTATTAAACAATTATTATAAACTTATAATATGTGATATGAAATGATAAATAATCTTTAAAGGAGGTCATTATGCAATTATAAATTGACCAAAGTTAATTATTCATGAATATAAATAAACAAACAAGACAAGTCGGACTTGAGGTAAGGGATCCTACTCCACTCTTTCTTTTTAAGTACACTCTTTTATGTCATTCCTTTTAATCCCGTATTTATTATGATTGGAATGTTCATTTATATTAATCATACTTTACTTCTTACGTTCATATGATGATAGACCCTATTTCCTCTCATCAATCCATTTTGGAAGTTTTGAGTGGCGCCGTTAGGCTGCCAAATTTTCGTAAGAGATCTAACCTCTCTCTTTCTTTTTTAAGTACTCTCTTTAATGTCATTTATTTTAAGATCATATTTATTATGTTTGGGGATGTTATTTTATATTCCTCATACTGTACTTTTTATGGTCATATTATGAGAGACCCTATTTGATCTCATAAATCCATTTTTGGAAGATTGAAGTGGCGTCGGTAGGCTGCCGAGTTTTCGTAAGGGATTTTTTATCTCACTTTTATTCCCGTGAGATTTATGCTACATTTGCCACAATTTCCTTTGAGTGGTGTATTTACTTCCCATTATTTTACTCAGTGTGTAATATACATTCATTTATTAGTATTCTCATAAATGTTTTATTGTCTTTTTTCACGGGGTGTATGTTTCGAAAGATACCCATGTCAGTAAGGGAACCATTCACCCTCCTCTTTTTTAAAAAGTCTTCTTTTGTTATGTCTTTTAATTCACATAATATTATGTTGGGATATGTTATTCTATATCCTTATTGATTTAAATTTTATGTGCAAGTGATGAGATACCATTTTTATTTCTCATCAACTCATTTTCTGTATTTTGTAGTGACACCGTAAGGCTGTCAATTTTTTGCAAGGGAACTTCTTAACCAAATTTTGATTCTTTGGGATAAGTTTGTACTCCTTGAATATGTCGTTCTATGAATATGTGTGAATAACCTCTGGTTGTTTTACACTTAATATCCACTTATATTTGGTGTATTAGTTTGTCACACATAATTATGTAATTGATTTATCCTTAATCCAAGGATACCGTCTTTGTAAGGGACTTCGTCTCAATCTCCATTCATTGAGGCATATTTTGTTTTATACACATCCTTCTTTTATATGGTGTATAAACCCCTTTGAAATTTATGTTTATCCAAAAGGAATATTTTTTATACGAAGCATTTTACTAAACGAAAAAAGGGAATGTTTTTGTCGTACGTATGTGGTGACAACGACTTCTCCGCCGCCATGACCATTATTTGAGTTTCAACTTCCTCTACAAGCCATACCTTTTTTTAAAAGAAATATAAATACCATGTTTTAATTTTATTTTATTTTGATATTGAAAATGGTTTTCATAATGTTTTTATATCAATGTGTTGTACTGATATCTTATGATTGAAAAGTGGAAATGTTATGTTCCCTTTATGCATGTTTTATGTGATACGATTATGTTATGGTTCTTGGGGATTATTATGAAGAGGGGTGGTTCCAGGAAAAACTAATGGTGGGTGAGCCCGATATATCTCTCCAATGCATTGGGTAACGCGAAGGAGTGAGACATTAAGGTTTCTCCGAAGTGATTTAGGCAATATACTGTGGTGGGTATTCCAAATGTAACCAAGAGGGTTACTCCCTACGTAAGAATGTTATGAATGCCTCAAGTTACCTTTTATGTGTTATGATTTCTATGATTTATTCATGATTTGATGAGGTATGTTAAAGTGCCTATGTTTTATGGGTAAAGTATGATTTCATTCTTATGTATATATGAACTCATGTTTCCTTTCCATATTTTTATATCCCTTACTGAGATTTTTATGCTCATCCCATGTTTTTTGAAATGTTTTTCACAGGTCAAGGGAAAGGTACATGATATGATGATAGTGTGAAGGAAGTGTCAAGAAAGAATCCATGTTTTATTTTAAATATGTTTCCGTTTATGGGAAAAAAATGAATACTATCTTTATGTAAACACTTTGTTTAAATGTGGAATGTAATGCAAGTTTTATGATCTAATTCTCTAAAACTCTAAACCTAAAAAGATCCTCAATGTGTAATCTTGTATTAACTCATGATTAAATAAGGTTTAAGGCTGGGGCCTTATACTTATACTCACTGAAAATAATTTTTTGGATTTTTAAAAGCTGGTTGATGGGATCTGGTACCCAAACAAACAAGCACAAAACAAAATAGGTTCAGACAGCACACCAATTCAGAATAACATACCATCAAAACCATACTCATCTCCGAATCCCCTGTCAGACTCATCATCACCGGTGACTGTAGTCGTTTCCCATCCTGATGGCCTCCAGTAGTTAACACTGTGCACCTGATTCCTGAGCTCCTCCAGAACTGTTTGATCTGGAGATGTCCTCTCAACCCTGCTAACCTTTGCAAATCCCACAGCCACCTCACTATTCCTCTTGGAGGCGAATCGAGTCTGCATCGTCCACGGAAGGCATGTGTAATCTCTCCTTGGTCGTCGTATAGGGGTGGCAGACAATGGTCCTCCAACAGCAGCATGTATATGCTTCCTGCTTTGAACCACATCACTGAAATATCGACCGACTGGGCCACTCAAATTCTCTTTTCCTCCCCCAGGAAAAGACATTCTTTTTCCAGTATGATCCCCCAAACCCAAACCAGGGCTCCATACATATCTTTCCATCTGTTGGTCTGGAGTTTTGTTCACCATCATAGGTAGGAGTACAACTTCTCCCAGCACATTTTCAACATTCACTGTGGGAACCTCCTTCACACCGCCATCATCCCGAAGGATCTGTCCCCCATCAACTTCCACCAGTATGGAGCACCTGTTCTTAATGTGACTTTCATCCATAGGCAGACCAACGAGGCCCTTCCCCCTGTCATCCTCCTTGGGGACCTCCACTGCCTCCCCACTGTCCAACACCACCTCAAATTCCTAGTATTCAACCGTCTGTCCCTTAGGGGCTTTCTCAACATCCTCCCCACCTGGGGAACCATCCTCCTCCTGACCCTCAATCATCATGCCATCAGAGAGACCCTCGAACCTATTACTCAATGAGAGAAAAGGTCAATCCAAGGCGTCCAAACCTCCAGACTCCTTGGCCCCAGTCAAGCTCGGAATAGGTTCCTGCTTCTTACCACCTGCAACTCTAGAAGTATGATTTCTCTCAAAATAAACCTTACATGACTCAACTGGCCGATCATTCAAAGCCTAATTTGACACACCAGATAAAAAAACCTCTATCAACAGTCTCCTTAGACCTCAAACTTAACTCTGAAAATGCCTCCAAACGAGGCTCCTCATCCAAGCACACATGAGCAGATTTCCCTTTACGATTGATCTCCCTCATCCGAACAGGGTGTCCCTTTCGACAAACCTCATCTGAGTGTCCCAGCCTCCTGCAAGAACCACAAAACTTGATCCAATCTTCATAAAAAAATTTCTGCCTACAACGATACTCTTCGCCAATCGTTATACAAACAGAATCCAAAGGTTTGCGAGATGCGTCAATCTCAACGCACACTCGGGGATTCACTGGGTGGAAAACCTCCTCAGTACGACTGTCAGAACATAAATAATAGCCTACCATGTTTCCCAGCATATTTATAATCGAAGCGTTCTGAAAAGGTAAAGGATTTTTGGGAAAACTTACCCAAACCGCGATGGAAGGAGAGTCAAGATTCATGTGAATGCCGAATGACCAACGGAGAAGAAGAAATCGAGATCCCCTAAATTAATAGGGAGCCCTCGCCCATGCACGAATAAGATCCTCCTCTATCTTGAACCGAATCATAATTTGTTTACTGTCAAGCAAACCAATAGCCACTCGTTCTTGATGATCCCACGATCCGAAGACGAAACAGTCGAAATCGTCCACGGAAGGCCTCTAGTTCTAGAAACGAGTCACCAGAGTAAGATTCAACATGCTGGAAGACTCCGAAAACTCGGCAGAAGAAAGGGTAAGGTTCGGCACCCCGTCGGCTAGATCTGGTACTTTAAGGTTTAATGAGGATTTCGGAAAAGGTGGGAGAAACTCTGAGTTGCTGAAGGGGTGGAAGATCCCGACTCTTCCATGAGACGACGATTCTCCCTCCCCCACCGCGGGGGGAGGAGCCAAAGAAAAAATGTTTCTTATAATTGTGGGATTCATTCACTATTTAAGAATATAAGTAAATATATATTTATATGATAAGAATCATTTCCTTTTCTTACGCCTTGGAATATTTCTACTTCATCTCTTATCATAAGTACTATTATATGGTGAAGTAATACATTAAACTCTAAAATCTCATCCAAATATAAACATAGACCATTTCAAAAATGGTTAACTTTTCCAAAATATTTTCAACCATCTTTTTAAAATAAATGTCCCTAAATTTCACAATGAACATATAATTATCTTTTAATAAACATGATGTTGATCTTTAATCATCACATTCCAAACATGTGGATAACTATGTCTTGTATTCTCTTGAAATATGTTAATAACTGGAATTACCATAAAAATTAATTGGAAACACAAATTATTCCTTATTACTTAAGTAGAACACTTATTATTGGATATATTACATAAATCCAAAAGTGTTTTGAAATCCATCAATGATGACATAAACCAATTATTCATTAAAAAACAACTAATCATTTCTAAGGTAGTTGGTATATCAAATTTAATTTATCCAAATCAATAAACTCCATATTCTAACATCATTATCTCAATATCAAGAACATATTAAGTGTTATATTTCACTCAGCCATATGATTAAAAAAATGTTTACTGTGATACTGAATCATATTATCTAATATATTTAATAAAAAAGTATAATAGTGGAATCCTTATATATTTCATAATAAATATTATAAAAACATCTTCAGTGAAATAATTTTACAACATATTTCTTAAATCAAAATATAGAAATAAATTAATTATTAAACATCAGTTGTGTTAATAAAATATTATTCACGTTGATCAACTATCTTCTTCGTAGGTATATCATCTTGATTTTTGGGGACATTTGTTTCATAGTGCCCCATCTCCTTATAATTGTAAAACTAAATAGATAAATTTTTCTTCTTCTTACCTTTCATCTCTTTTCTCTGGTTACCTATTTTCCCACACCTATGAAAAAATATCAATCCTTCGAAAAATTTACAAGATTGATCCTTTCCATAGTTATCATATGTGGTAAAATACTTCTCTACCTTTTTCACATTGTCTATAATTTTCTAATAATTTCTCATCTTCTCGTTCTTCCCATTGTATCCATAAGGCCTAGAGAATTATTTCTATATCTTGATAGAACATAAAAATATATCATTATATTATAAAACATATTCAGAAATCAGTTCCCTTTCGATGACCAGGATTAAGACCCTCAATGAAATAGTAAATAATGAACTATGTGTTGCATATAAAATCCACATCATACCTTACTAACCATTTTAAGATACCTACATACTCATCAACACTATCTACGACTTTTTTATTTAAACTATGGATTAATCTATAATCTCAGTTTATTTCTCATGAGGAAAATAATTTTCAATTAATGTTTACATATAATTTCCCAAATTCCATGCGTTTTATTTATTCTTCCTCACTAATATTCTAGATCATCATCCACCATTGATCAACATAAACATAGTGGAATACAATGAATGTTTAACATTTTCCTTTTCTTTTTATCCAAATTCTATAAATATCATATCCAAATACCTAATCCATTAGTAATATACCATTGGTTCATTAGTTAGAATTATTGATGGGGGCCTCTATTGCATAAAGCTATCCAACTTCGAAGAATATTTTTGTAGAATATTTTGCTTCATTTGGCCAAAGGTATGATTCATAAGTTGAGTTAGCTACCCAAATATATCTAGATAATATTTAGTTATAATTAAATCTATGTCAACGTTAAGAGTTGGGAAACCTCTATATTTTCCAAGGGTATTGATATCATTCTTCCTTCCAGGTTCCATTTATATACAATAGCACATACTAGATTAATTCATAAATTTATGAACATTATAAAATTATAAATATCATATAACACATAACATAAATGACAAAATTTATGAAGATCTAATACCATAATAATAAAATATGTTTCTTTGGGGACATCTTATTTTTTTAATTTAATCATAACGTATTCTAATGAAAATTTTAGTTATCTTATCCGTATCCCCCAAGAATATCAAACCAGGGGCCCAATAAGCCCCATTTTCATTCACCAGGTTTCACTGAGTCAGGAATGTCACACCTTTTGAGAGTTGTTACCCCTAGATAATGCTTTACCCAAACCACATCCACTTATAGTATCTAGAAAAAGATTAATTGCAAGGAATACACACATAATATCTTCCATACCAGAATTATATGTTTTTATTCTATACATATCCTTAAATTCTCTCTCAGTGTTGTGTTCCCTAATCAATGTTTTCTAAACCATGATTATAACGATGGTACTGAACCTTCACTGATTCAAATAATCACACACCAACCACATAATCCCGGAGTTGATTCCATAATTTATTAAATTAGACTAAAAAGGAGATTCAAATCTAAATGGACAAAACTTTTTAGTATTTTTGGAAACTAGATTACAAACATGATACCCATAATACATTGGTAAATTAAAATTTAAAAATGATACAAACTTTTTGACAGTCCATTTTGTGACATTATTAAATAGTGTCAAAGGGAAATACCTTATTCAAAAGAGATGAAGAGATATGATGAAGGACATTAATTTCAAATTCACCTAATGGAAATTCACTAAGGTATCTCCAATGAATGATCAACACCAAGTGTACTTGTGAATCAGAATGCATGAGTAGTCTAAGAGAGATCATATGCCCAAAACCTACACAGATCCATTGAGTATGATTTTAGCTTCACCAAAGGTCACATATTTTCTTATAAATAGGACATTGGGGACTACATTTGTATAGAACAAAATTCCTAAAGTCCTTCCACTACTCAGATCTCCCTTTTCCTTCACTGAATCCCTCTAATATCATCTAGGTACTCCTCCAAAACATGAAGAAGAGGGAAATAAAATGGGATAGAGAAACTATTGTCCTACCAAGGGTTAAAATAAATAGTACCAATGGGAGGCACTATCTCTACAGTGGTTGATGAACACCAGCATGGGGTCCCCTTACATATATAGGGACCTATGTAAACCATTTCTAGGAACACCTGTATAGTCCCTTAAATTATGGATAATGGTCACTCCCATGTGTATTTTCCCAAGTGTTCCATCGCCCAAGAAACCATCACCTCGGCCAAGCTTACCTATATGAACGCATTGGCTCAACCTAGCATACTTGAATAAGATTTGAATCAAGGATTTATTCAAACCACCCATTGAAGGGACTCACCTTCTCTAGTAAACTTGTCAAAATCAGACCTTGTAGAAACATCCAACAAGGCCTCCGTATTTAAAATACCATACAGAGAGGAATACCATTATGTATCCCATTTTTTTGGTATTCCTAGGGTAAGATAATTCTGAAAAATTTACTACTACATGATTATCATCCTCTAAGTCCATGTGGATTTTTATTCCTCTGTTCACAATGACCTCGACCCTGGGGATGGTGTCAGGGAGTTCTTGGTCTAATAAAAACGGTTTTGGACAATGTCATATTGTTTTCATCTATATGACTAAGAGGCTCCCATTCCTACCAATGAGTATGAGGTTTACGCATTATATTCCACTAAACATAGAGTAATATACTCATACACTATTAGAGAACTAATTTCATGGAATCCATACAAGATTAAGTCTATAGTATTTCTTGTGGGAGGTTTCACTCATTGTCCCCCTCACCCCCATACATATTGATTCAGAAAATGGATGGTAACTAAATCCATATCACAACTCACGCATACCCTCAACCTATTCTAATAGTGTAGGAGGAGAATTTATTTTTTACGGATCATCCACATCCTTCTTTTCAACCATATTCTTGAAAGACTCATCATGATTAATGTTTCCATAAAGGATATCTCGTATCACAATGTACTCAACATTGTATGTTTGTTTTGACAGGGGATCATCCTTTTAATATTCCTCTAACATTATTTTAGAGTGCCTCCATAGGCGTGGGTCCTCAAGGCCAGGTATCCATCCTCTGGGAATATATGATTTTGTGCTTTCCAGGATATTCTATTTCTTCCTATTTCACAAACAAATCATGACTAAGACGGGATTAGACGTTGAAGTTATTCATGAAAACTAAAAGATCTGGAGCCTTTTTAGAATCAATACATGTGTATCCCCAATAAAATTTAAGGCCACCTACTTGGCATAAGTCGTGCCCTTTCATTGATTTGGGCATCCTCCATAAGAGTAAGATCTCATTTAGGATAATCCAGGGACATCATTCTCATATGTAAGCCCCAATCATAACCTACATTATCCACAATATGTTTTTTCATTATTAAAACCCATATTAATCCACTCCTAGAGACACACTAACCTTTGAGAAAAACATTTATAGGGAAGCCACAAGTGTGAGTCATTACAACCCAAATATGTATGATTTAATTATTGTCCAAATAGAATGCATATGAAGACTCCCTATGTTCTAAACCCAATGCCTCAAAATAAACCCTATATTATCTAGGACACATTCCCAGTAGGGCTTAATTCAACATGGAAATTTATATCCATGTATAGTTCTCTTGTTTTCTTCATCATATTTCCTAGGCCAGACATTGACTAGGCACCATCCACCTATGAGACCTTAATGAAAGATGTTAAACATCATGGTTGGTCCTTATCCAGTGACATATAAAGGTATGATGTATCTTGTTGTGTGGAAAATAACTAATTGGGTCTTGATTCCTTCCAATATGATACATATTAATCCCATATAAGGGTGTAATATCAACATCAAAACAATTTCATTCAGTCCGGATTATTATACACCGAAGAGTGCCCCACTCTATTATTAGAAAACTAGCATCATTGTAATTACGAATAGATAAGGTCAAACTAGTATGTGTTGTGATATAGTTTTTGAAGAAACATAAATATCTAACACCCCAACCCCAAAATCCCAGAAGAGGTGTATTACTTTAATACATTGGAATGATTAAATGGAATAAAATATTTATGGACCAATCAGTTTTGTAGTCTTTAAAAATAGAATACAAAAAAGAAAATTTCATTAAAATTTAAATCTTAAAATTAAAAATAGATATTACTTTGGGAGTTAAATTACTCACCTATATTAACCCTTCATATCCATCATACAAAAATATTTTTCATATTGGTAAAATAAAACATAATAAATGTGTGAGCTCAGATGCGGAGTAATGTTAATCAATATCATAGATGCTATACAAAATAACCATAAACTAATGAGGTAAGGTATAAAAACTGAAACAGAATCCTCTTAAACATAATATTCATCATATTATTCCAATTATAAATCAAATAATTATATTTAAACATTTACATGGATATTCTAGTAGTCGAATAATCACATGCAATATCAATTACTAAACACATAATGAGGTAATGCATAACTCGGGACCACTTAAATATACCATCAGGGCTTCAGAAAAGACACCATACATAATTGGGTAATAAATTATCCAAAACATAAATATAATTGTCTCATGAGACCTAAAAATGCATTGAGGTCCTAGAGTAGGCCCCACCAGACACTTACAAATTCAAATGCATTGCTCTTATAAAAGGGGTGAAACACAACAAAAACATTAGTAATAAAACAGGAAAACAAAATGTTATTACTTTAATTAAAACCATGAAAGGTATAAAAATAGAAAATCCACATTAATAACAATCATAAACCCTAAAATATAATATGGAACATTTTATCATTAATAATAAACCACAATTAAGCATAAAATTCCACAATGGATTTTGACATGGAAGAACAAAAAATCATTAAAAACTCTTTCAGATAAATATCCCTTTCTACATTGAAATAATTTTATAGTAAAATATTTATAAAATAATTAATATATTTTAAAAATAACCTTGTATTCTTGTAAGGGAAGATTCAAAATATTTTTTTTTGTAATAGGAGAATGTAGTTGATCGTGCTATAAATGTTAAAAACCTTTCTTTCCTTAATTTGACGAAAAAATCATAATGTACACATTTAGAATATGAATGAAATATTTCATTCAAAACATTTTATAAAAAATCTAAAATGGTTATAAATTGTTTTAAACAATTTTCAAGGACAGTGATAATATTTATAATTATATTTTTAAGAAACATGGACTTTAATAATAAAGGTAACCCAGTAGATACATAAAAACAACCTCAGATATTAATGAGATTGTGAAGATTACCCTTACATAAATCCTCTAGAAAATTCTTTTTTGAAATTTTTTTAATGAACCTAAAAATAGTCATAAATTTATTTTATAATCCTTTTATATCTCTATAAATAATTTTGTACAATAATCTGAAGGATATTGAAATGGAGAAACTATTAATTATTTAAACACTCAAAAAGTCCTATACCACATTTAACATTTAAATAATAAGACTAATATATTTAAATGGATTTTAAATACAAATATGAAAATGTATTAATGATATGAAATATAATAAGGGTAACAGATACACTACAAACACGAAATAGGTGTCGATCATTGCTTATATCTCAGGAATATTAAAAGTGAGGCATAATTCCCTTCCCTTAGGTCTGATACTCAATGTACATGATTGAAAATTCTATATAATGGGTTTAAACATATTATTTTGTCCTAAAACAGTCATAATAATATTTATGATATCATATATTATTCATTTATGGATTTATATTACCAATTTGGTAATAATTCACATGTTAAGGACACTTTTCAGGAAACGATCTCTTTCTCTATCGGACGTGTTTTTACTTTTCATTATTGATTGTATTACATGTATAATTATTTACATACATTAAAAAAATATAACATGTTTTATATATCATATATATTCAGAATATAAATATATATATCAGATAGGTATATGAAATGGAAGACACGATTCATGGAGACGATAGGTCGTACGTTGGCATAAACATTGCTTCCCTTTTATTATCGTATCGAAGGGAAATAAGTGAATGAAATATATATACACACACGTATATATATATAATTAAAATAGAATTATTATTTCATATATTTAATACTGATTAATATTATATAATTTTATAATCATTATGAATGGTTATTTTGGATGATGAACCTATCTCGTTGTGGAGACGGAAGGTCGTACGTACGCACGAGCGAGATTATCATTCCCTAAATGGTTAAATGGTATTCAATGTGATGTAATATGAATTATATAGAAAGAGAATAATGTTATATTCATTATTTATTTCCATTATACTCATCATCATATCTATAACAATAAATTAGTTTTTAATAACAAATTACACAACAACATGTAGACGATAAGCCATACGCATACACGTAGAGTGATATTGTTATTTTTAGGGTGGAAGAAATGAGGAAAATGGTTTTCCCATGGTTATAAAAATATCTCAGTATATGGATGATATTGCTGTTATTACTTTGGTATGGAAGCAATATAGAAATAGAAAGTAGAAGACTAAAATAACTATAATGGAGCATAGAAAAACGATTACCTCTTTTTTGGGTATCTAATTTTGATTTGCACAAAAGGACTCCTTAAGATGGATTTTTTCACAAAGTTATACCTATAGGATTATTTTAGGTATGTTGGGAGAGTAAATGGGAAAGTTTTGTCCATGGGAAATGGATTTGATGTGTTAATTAAAGAAAGGGATAAGCGACCTTTTACAAGGGAGCTGCGGGGCACTTTAGAAAAATTTTAATATATTAATTTATTATAAATTGATTTTCAGTTTCCAATAGTTAAAATGTGATTTATTTCTTGTACACGAAGTTTATGGGATGAAATACCCTAAATTAGTAGATTTTATACATTTTTAGTTAAACGAATTAAACATATCTTTTAAAATAGACCCATTGTTAAATAGTTTGTCTATTAATATGTCTTCGTATATTTTTATACTACATAGTTAATATAGTTACTATAAAATTCCAAAAGAAAATAAATTGGATCAATTATAATTTTTTTCATTATCCGATTATTTTGTATGAACCATATATTTTTATGACTTTAGTTTCATTGAATGTAATAAAGGTCTTTTAAATTATAATTTAAGTCATTTATGTTAATATTCAATATTTGAATATTTAAAAATATCAAAATAACATGATATCATAGAAACAACACTTCCAAAATGTCACTAACATGTATATTTTATCTATAAAATTAGTGTATGACATTAATTAAGTAAAAATATAATTATTTTAATATTGTTAATATCATTAATTTAATTCAATAGTTATTAAATAAATTACTGCATCATCATTGTGCCAGAAGAAAATTTCTTTATATATAGTATACAATTTTTAAATAAATTATAATTATTTAGATAAATTTATTACCTTTATAATGAATATTTATATTCTAACTTATCTTATGTATAACACTGTATTATGAACTATTTAGTTATAAAAATTTGACTTTGAAACTTTTAACTATCCTTTAAATAAATTATAATAAATGTATTAATCTAACACAAGTGGCTTAAAAAGATTGTAACTGGACATAAGGATGATTTTGGTTAAAAAATTATTATCCAATGAAATTAGTAAAAGACATTTAGTAATTTTTTATTATTATAATAATATTTTTTCCTTTAATTACCCTATTTAGCTATTACTGTGGTAAATAAAATTCAAATTTTACTATTCACCATAAATTATTTTGATACCATTAGACCACATTTTTCATAATTATTACAACCATGTATGTTGGGTCTTCAAAATTCAATTCATAAAACTGATAAAATTACATTTAACGATAATCTACAAATGTGGCTAGAAGGTGGGTTAAAAGAAGTTAAAAACATTCATCAAATTTTTATATCGAAATCTATAACAAAAAATGAATCCAATGAAAGAAATTTGGGTAATATATGCAGTATTTATCTATTGTTACTTTAAAATAAATTTAATGTAAAAATATTTATAGAAATAAACAACTCTTTTTTAACAATAATGTAATGTTTTTTACTATTCATAAGATATGATAGTATTCCGAAACATACCAAAAAATTCCCCATAAACTAATGTTGATGTTATGAATTCAAAAATTCAGTACATTTTACCAAATTAAATTTATATGAGTGTCTGAAATTAATTTATTATTGTTAATAAAAGGTCATAAAAAGTAGTACATTTAATAAAATAGTATTTCTAAACATATAAATATTTTACAAAAAAATATATCTTAATTATAAATATGATTTAATTATGTAAAAATTTTATTCATATAATTTATAAAATATTTATTTCTATTCATATAATTTTGTATAATAGAAAATTTATAAATATAATATTTAAATAAATATAATACTAAAGTGTTGTTTCACCGAAACTCAATCTTGTGTGTAAGGAAAGACAAGTCATTATTGTGTGCAATATAAGCTATTGAATTTATTTATAAGGATTACATAATGTGAAATATTTGGGTCGTAAATTCTCCCCTCTTTTATTAAATTCCTTCCCCGTAATTTGAAATCCAACTTCGAAAATAAAATGTTTATACTAGAAAATATATTTGTGGAAAACCCATGTTGGAAATTTGACTAATGAGACCTCCATTTTTAAATAAATAAATGGAAGTATGAAGGTCAACAAAGATAACATATACAAGGGTTACATGTAGGAAAACATGGAAGCGGAAGAAAAATATATCCATCATGTTCCGATGGAGAGTGATAGAGAATATTATTAGGAGAAATTTAACAAGTACAAAGATATAAATCTATGATGATCTATGAGACCATTCAATTCATGAAAAAAGAAAGTACTAGGAAAATATTTTGGTTTTATGATATTTCCCCTATACTGGAATATCTCATTTAAATTATAGACTACAAAGATAAAGAAGCATACTTACTTGACAAGTGTTTCATCCATTAAATAATTCCAACCACAAACTCTTCTTTCTCTTAAAAAGATTATAAAAATCAAAAATATTTTATTTATCTTAATCATATATGGTTCTAAAAACCAACTTTTCCCATTTATAGATTTAAAAATATGTTATAATAAATAGGTACATTATGTAGGCTAGTGGTAGGTGATAATGACTTCACAAACTTCGGTCGTGGGTTGGATTCTTGTAGCCTTGTCTGACGCGATGGATTGTCTTCTGACATACAAGTTGTTATTTTCATAATTCTATGTTATTATAACATTAAAAAAATTAATCATATGAAATTATTAAACTTTAAAAAATAATCTTTAATTTTATACTTGATACATTCCAACCATTAGAGTTATCTAAAATTGTTCTGTCGAAACTCACAGTCTAATTTTTTTTAAAGAAGGTCAATACATTTCAAAAATCAAGAGAATATAATTTAGATCTATTTTTTACAAAACAAACATATGAATAAATTTATCATATATTCATTTAAAACATGGTACTACATTTAATTTCAGTCAAACCTTATTTAATATGTTCATTCTTCATTATTCATTACATAAAACATTGAATATTGGATATACTCCTTAAATCAAAAAATGTTGTAATCTCCAATAATGATGGAATAAACAAGACATTAATCAGTTTTATGGTAATCAATAATATCCAATATCAATTATACAAATAAACCATCACTTTATAAAAATATCATTATCTCGGTATCTGTAAAAAATTAAGGACTGCCTTTGTAGAAACAGAATATTTTCAATAATGTTTAACATTAAAATGAGAAACTTTTCATGGTAGCATACAATCTCAAATCCTTAATGAAATAATAATACAACACAATAATTGTTTATTTTAATAATTCATATAACCAGTAAATCATTGATATAACACATAAATGAAATAATTTTTTAATAAAAACATAATCACATTAATCATTCCTTTTTATCTGAGGCTGTATCAGAATTTGATTACTATCCAATATCATCATCTAAGGTATACTGCGATGATTGGGACATTGATTCTCATAGTATCTCACCTTTTTGTAGTGGAATAATTGTACATTGGAAACCTTTTTATTACCTTTGAAATCATGGATTTGGTGTCTTTTATCTCCACAGTTATAAAAAACATCCATTTCCTTCTTTCATTTACAAAAAGTTATTCTTTCCATAATCATCACATGTGGTAAAATCACTCTTCCCCTTCTTCTATTTATCAATATTTTTATCTACCATCCTATTCTTCTCTTACATCCATTCAAATCCATAGAAATTTGTTAATTCTTTACTTATCATAATAAAATATGACACTATATATTCATATGGTTAGAATATGTGGGAGAATATTTCCCTTCAAAATTCTGGATTATGACAACAAAATATATGATCATTCTTACTCTATGGATCATGTGAATTGGTGTAGTTTTCATTACTTCTACTGAGATCATTTTCCAAATGATTACATACACTAGGGTACATCATAGCATAGTGTATAATAATGAAATATTAAAATTCGAGGAATTAATAAAATATTTACATGTGTCTAGTATCATAATCATGAAAATGGTTTCTTTGGGAATGTATTTAATCACAAATCATTCATAACTATTTGTAAATAAAATGGGAGTTATCCTAGGAATATCCCCCAGGAGTGTCAAAATAGTTGCGTATTAAGGCTCGTTATTATGTACCGGGTTACCCCGAGTCAATCTTGAAACACCTTCCCAGAGTAATTATTCCTAGGTACAACTATTCCAGAACCATGTCCACTTGTCGTTTCTTGATAGAGATGTATTTTCTAGGAATTACCACATAATATCAACATTGAAAAACATTAGGATGTTATTATATAATTATCCTCAAAGGATACCTTACGTTCATGATCCCAAATTGATGTTTCTAAATTGTGTTTCTACAGTTTTTTCTAAACATCCCGTAATACCAAATGTAACACCCTAACCCTCGAAACCCAGAGTTGGTGCAATTTTTAATACAATTTCTTGATTACAAGGAATCAAATCCCAAAGGACCGATCAGTTTATTATTATTCTAAAATAGGGTATATACTTGAACATTGCATTACAATTTAAAACATAAAAATTAAACAAAGATAATCTTTTGATAACTCCATTATTATCTTATCTTAATATTGTACGTCAATCCTAAAATAATTGGCAATCTGGGAAAATAAAACATAATAAAGAGGTGAGCTCAGATGCCTAGTAAGGTTAATCAATATAGAAGAATCTATAATGAATAACCATAAACATTTGAGGCAAGGTATAAAAAAATTAAACAAAACCCTTTCAAACATAATACATAGCATATTATAGAGATAATAAGTCAAATAATTCCATTTAAACATTCACATGCTTATTCTACTAGTTGAATAATAACATAAAATATCAATAAATAAACTAATAATGAGGGAATGCATAATATGGGACATCAAAAACATACCATCAAGGATTATGCTAAGAAACCATATATAATTGTGTAATACATTAGCCAAAACCGAAAAATAATTGTCTCATTATACCTACCTATACATCAAGGGGGAAGAGTGGGCCATGCCCAACACATAAAATGTCAAATGCATTCCTCTAATGAAAGGGGTCAAACAAAACATCAACATTCGAAATGAAACCATTATACAAAATATTAATACATTAACCATAAACCATAAAAGGTACCAAAATAGAAAATCCATAGTAAAACGTATCATAAAACCTTCAATACATTATTAACGATTATATAATAATAAAAAAACCATAATAAGTATAAAATTCCACAAAAAATGTCGACATATATGAACCAAAAATTATTATAAACTCTAGGAGAAAAATAACCATTTTTTACATTAAACTCATTTAAAATCTGTGAAATTATAAAAGAATGTATATTTTTTAAATAACTCTTTAATCTTGTATTTGATGCATTGAATTATTAAGGCATTATAACATCTGAAAATAGTAGCTCGTCCTGCATATTTTAAAAAACATTCTTTCCTTAATTTGTCAGAGACGTCAAAAAATTACCTCATTTGGAAAAAGATTAAAATATTCCTTTTTAAACATGTCATAAAATTTCAAAAAATGGGTGTAAAATTCTTTAAAAAAATTTCTAGGATAGTAATACTATTTTGAAATATTTTTGTAAGAACCCTGGACATGGATAATAAATGTGTCCCATTAGATACGTATAAACAACCTCGGATAATAATGAGATAGTGAAAATAACCCTTAAATAAAACATTTAAAAGATTCAATTTATAAAATACTTTAATGAACTTAGAAATAGACATAAAATTTCCATTATAATCATTTTACATTAATATAAATAATTATGTAAAATAATATCAAAAATTTTGAAATTGAGAAATGATTAATTATTTCAACATTTAGAGAGTCCCATACAAAATTGGACATTTAAATCATAAGAGTAATATATTTCAATGGATATTTAAATAACAGGATGGAAATTTAATAATGATAATATATATAATAGGGTTATTACATACACAACGCATAATAAAATGGTTGTAAACATGGATTTTTCATATGAAAATTTTAAGAGAGGCCGAATTACCTTACCTCTGGTTTGATACTCTCTATATGTGTATGAAAATTTTGTATATTGATTTTAAACATATTATTAACTACTAAAAATCATAATAATATTCATGATATAATATTTGATTCATTTATTAATTTATATTACATTTTTATTTATAATTTTCATGTTAATGCATCATTTCATCTAATAATCTATTTCTTTATCGTACAAGTTTTGACTTGTCATTCATGATAGTATAACTTAGATCAGGATTTATTTATTTCCATAATGTATAAAATCATTTATAAATAATATATCTTAATAATAAAAATCTATATAATAGATTGACATATGAAATATAATACACTGTTCATGGAGACGGTAAGTTGTACGTATGAATGAATGCTTTTTCTGTTTTATTAATGTATTGAATGGAATAAAGTGAATGAAATATATGAATATATATATATATATTATAGTAGAATAATTATTTCATATATTTCATATATTTAATAAATATTAATAATATATTTTATTATAATCATTCTTGAATGGTTAACGCGGAGGTTGAATCTCATCATATCATGGAGATGGTAGGTCGTACGTACACACAAGTGACGATATCATTCCCTTAATAGTTAAATAGAATAGAATTGGATTGAATATGAATAGAATTACAATATAATTTAATTTTAATTATTTATTTGCATTATACTCATCAACATACCCATTACAATAAATAAGTTTGGAATAACAAATTACACCGTAGTGTGGAGATGGTAAGTCGTACGTATGCACACATAGTGATATAGTTTGCCATAAGATGGATAAAATGAGGAATATGGTTTTCACATGATTATAATAACATATTATTATATCTATTGCACAATAGTTATTACACAATTATGGAAACTACATTGAAATAAAAAGTATAAGAAGAAAAGAACTTTGAAAGAGTGTGATAAAATGATTACCTCTTTTTCGGGTATCTCCTTTGGATTTTCACAAAAGGACTCCATATTTTGGATTTAATTCCAAATTAGGGCGTATAAAATTATTTTAGGGATGATAGAAGAGGAAATGGGATGTTTTTTACTGAGCCAATGTGTTTTAGAGGTGTTAATTAAAGAGAAGTCGAAGTGCCCTTTTATATGGGAGGTAGGGGGATCTTTTTTAAAAAAATTGATTTATTGAATTATTATAAAACTAATCTTTGGGATATTAAATCTCAAAAGAAATGTTTATTGAGACCAATATGATTATGGTTCTAAAATAATCTCATAGAATATATTTTATATATGTTAGGTCATAAAATCAACCTTATCATTTAGAATTATCCCCTAGATAAACAGTTTTACTCTTACCATGACTTCTTGTATTTTTACACAACATAGTTAATATAGTCACTATAAAATTATATAAGAACCTAAAGTTGATTAGTTAGGAAATTTTATTCAATATACTAGTTATTTGGTTAAACCATTTATTTTTATGACTTTAATATCATTTAATGAAATAGTATTTATTTTAAAATATCGATTATGTCAATTTAGTTAGAATTCCATATATTGATTTTTTTAAAATATAAATATACCATGATAACTTAGAACCAATAATTCTAACATGTCCCTAACATTTTTATCGATAAAATTAGAGGATTTTATTAATTAAATAAAATTATATATATATTAATATTATTCATATTAATTATTTGATTCCTCCTTTAATAAATCTATTACTTCATCATCATTATCTCATGATTAAATTTAATTATTTAATGAATATATATTAAAATTAAATTATCATGATGTATATATATTTCTATGAAATATAATGAAAGTTTATATTGTAATTTATCTTATGTATAACCCCATATTAAAAATGATATACTTATTTAGATTTGAATATGACACTTTTAACTCTTCATTAAATATTATATAATAATTGTCTTAACCAAACAAAAGTGGAATAAAAAGATCATTTTTTGGGAACAAAGGATGATTTTGGTCAAAAATATTATTGTCTAATAAAATCAGGATAAGTGTTAGGGTGTTTTTTTATTAATATAATATTATTTTTACTATTATTTACCCCATTTACCAATAATTGTGGTTTATAAAATTAAAAATTTACAATTAACCAACACTTATTTTTATCCTATTAGACAACAATTTTGATACTGATTATAACCATATATGTCGGATTTTCAAAATTCAATTCATAGAAGAGGACAAATTATGTTTAATTCTAATATATAAATTTGACTAGAAGGCAGGTAAAAAGATGATAAAAAAGCTCAATGAATTTTTATATATAATTGAATTTTAAAAAATGGTTCCAATGTCCAAAATTGAGTTAATATATGTATGATTTATATATTTTGACATTAAAATCAATATAAATTAATATAATTATCTAAATAAAAAAAGTCATTTTTAACAATAACACATTATTTTTCACTATTCATAAAAAATTGATAGTTTTTAGAAAAATACCAAATATTCACACGAAACAAATTTTGATATTTTTAATTCCAAATTAAAGAATATTTTAACTAATTAAATATCTAATATTTTTAAGAAGTAATTTTATTGTTGTTAACAAAGGGACATAAAAGTAGTTCCTTTTAAGAAAATAATATTTGTCAAAATATAACTATTTTACCAAAACATAAACATTGCATTATAAATATGTTTTATTAATGTTAAAATGTTATAACTAAAATTTGGAAATTATTTATTACTATTCATATAATTAGATTTAATAGATAATTTATAAATGCGACATTTAAATAATTATAATACTAAAGTGTTGCTTCACAGAATATCATGCTTTTTTGTAATGCAAGCCAGGTTTGTGTTGTGAGCAATATGAGCTATTGACTTTCATAAAAAATATAATGTAATACAAAATCATGGGATGTTATAGAATTCCTACAAATATTTCTATTGATGAAGAACCTTAGAGATATATATATATATATGATTATAAATTTTATCGATTATAATAATTAATTTTTAATTCAAGGGTCACATGACTCATACTTGGGAATTAATGAACGATTCATGAAAATATATTAAATCTATAAGAGAGTCAAGGATCAAGAAAAAAACACCCCAAAATGGTTCCTTGATCTTAACTTCCCATCCGTTCAAACAACATGATTTCATTAAAATCATTTTCCAGATTTCCCAATGAGTACCTAGCTTTGGAATGAATCTCCCCATGTATATAGATTCATTCGGTGTTTCCAGTCCCATGAATATGCCTTTTGGAAGCCTCCCATATGTTGTGAAATTTATATTAATGATTGAAAAAATCAAACCCCTATAAACAAATATTGTGAAAACCAAAATACATCTGCTGATGAAAAAAATGTTAAACCCTATGTGAATACCTAACCAAGATGGTAGTTTCACACACATATAAACCTCCTTTTACACTCATAAATATAGGAGGGATAAAAACAAAAAAAAATTATGCATGTGATCATTCAAATTAGAAGCAACATTGATTAGGTATTCTTGTTTTTTTGTATATCCATGCACTCTCTCTCATAAATCCCTTTGATTTAATGGATTCGTTATAGCTACATAAGATGAATTCTCTAACTACTAATCACACAAGGTCTTTACCAAGAATATAAATACATCACTAACATACTGTATTCAGGGATGGGTCTCTAACACACTGATCTAGGAGTTCAATTGGAATGGTACAATACCATCCTTGGATTCTGCCAGATAGTTCCTCTCACTCCACAATCCCCACGATCACCTGGTGTATGATGATTGGTGGTCCTGATGTAGATGCTGTCAACATCCTTCTTCATCCATTTGTGATATTATCCCCAAAACAGGAAAAACAACCCCTACCATAACATAGGGAGGTAGATCAAGAGGCTGTATATAGCCTCATCCAAAATGAATATTGGTCCTTCTAATGGGATCCTCCCAGTAATCACCACTTCCAAAATATTTTGAGTGTAATCGCTCGACATGATGAGTGTATAATGGATGGATAAACGACCCAACTCATATATTCCTAGGAATGAATGAAGACCCATCAATGGTAGAGACTAGTCACCCAAGAGAAAGGCCACAACCCTCTCCCCTGCAGAAAAGCCCACTAATCAAATTTTGTGGCCAAGTGTGATGGGGAACATATACCCTCCATCCATAAGTCATCATGTTGGAATAATCACCTAGAGATATCCAAATAAGTGCATCATTTGAATCCTGAGGCACACAATTTTCATGAACAAACACCTACCTCCATTAAACAAGAACATTAATAGGAACATATTTAAGCACTTGAAGAATCCATCCCACTATGTGTCGTGGCCAAATCTAAGAAGGTGTGTAAACATGCATGTATTCACCAAGCATACCTATGGTTTTATCCGGAAGCACTCAAGTTAAATAGTCAGAATGTCCTGGTGAAGATTTGGGGGAATAACTGACATTCATCCCCCATGAATTTGTACATTCAATATCCACAGGCATAAAATAGGGGGCATGAGAATGAATGTATACATTCTCTAGATAAATAATGGTCATATATATCCATTAAATTCATCAATTCATCAAGAATATTCTGAAAAAAGTGAATAGTTAGATGAAAATCCATACCCACATCCTATAGACCTACCAGAACATCCATACATTGAAAATATTAGTTTAAGAGGGGATAATACGCTTCTATGTCCCTAAAAATGGAGGGGCATATCAGCATGTCTCACTAGAGTAGATGCACACCTCATATCCTATCTGAGAGGGCTATGGGGAATACTCTCTCATGATGCATAGACAACCATATCATTAGGATAAACCTACTCTAACTACATGGAATTATCTTATCCTAACGGAAACTCCCATAATGGAATAAATAATTACCCATGAAAACCACTTACCCCAGTAAGTGGCCCCAATATCTCATAAGAAGGAATAAAAAAAGCATTACCAAAGATAATTGAAAAATAGTGTGGATCTATGATCTTGATCTTCTTATTTATGGAGATATTTATTCCCATTGATTCTTATCTATAGAATCTCAAGTTCCTATCCTCCCATTACCAAATTACAGGACTAGTAGTAGTAATTCTGAATGTCCTCTATAGACACTCCACCATGAAGGCTTGCCTCTTAACAATAATCTAATTGATCTCGAGATACCATCTTATAATGATATAGATGACATAAGATCATGTGGATAGAAGATCAAGAAGAAATAGTGTATTCCCATTATTTTAATCCACCATGTAAGTCTTCCCCATGAAGGAACTCATAGAAAAATTCCTCCCTATGGTAGTATTTCATAGTGTCAACAGAATTATCTAATTGGACATTTAGTGAAAGAGAACCATATTTTTGTAAGAAACATTTGAAAACAATTCAATTCATGTCTGATGCATTTTCAGGAGAATGTGAAATCCTTTATCAACTGGAGGAGAACCCGATGTGATAGTAATTATTCAAAAAACCATTAGTCCAAATACCTTTTAATACAATAATTTCAATCCCAACTAAAATCACCTCTTATGATAAAGAGGCAGGGAAGTGTCCTCTCTGGTCGAACTAGGTTGAGGAACCATCAATAAATGAAGAAGATGACATACTATGCAAGAGGAAATATATATCTAATGATGACATTCCAGTCTATATTTTTCACCTCTTAATAATGAATTCTAGAGGCACCGTTGAATGATGGTGTTCTAAAAAGCGACCTAATATATGGAAATTTATTAATATCACGATAGATAATGTATAAACATATGATGAGTACCATTGTCTGGTCAAGGTAATATAATAGATGAAATAACAAATTGACTTGGAAGACCTCCTATATGTACAATATCTAAATAAATAGTATGGGATAATTCAATGAACATGCCTCATCATGTAAAAAATCATTCGAAAACTAATCACTAATAGCCCATCTAATGCCTATATAAGATGATGGGGTCCACATGATGAAATAAATATCACCGCACTCCCTAATAAGAAAATTCAATCGAAGGTGGTATCTTTAAATAAATACAGTTATCAGCTCCAACATGGGGACCATATTCATAGCTAGAGATCTTTTCAAAAAAAATAGGCCCTAACCAGCTCTCACAGACATCGGGCTTGAATAGATCATGATATTGAGGGAATTCTGAATAAAGTATCTAAAAATATCAAGAAAGCCTCCAGTTTAGTAGAATCTAGACATCAGGTAGCACATATGTTTGAAATAGTGCAAGGTTCATCAGAAATTGGGGATCCAAGTGCATACCATGTGATGTACAGAACCAATGTCTGAAAAACGTTATGTAAATTGAAAAGGGTATCCTTGGTATTATCAGCCACAATAGTTCAAGAGAAACCCCATCCTATTTGGTCGAGGTCTTTTTTAACCCATCCTTCAATTTCTATAAAACAATACCTGAAAAGCGGTTATAATTGAATGAGAAGATCTTGATCTCTTGGGTCCATGATATTTTTTACCTCAACAAACGCCAAATCAATGGGAATCTGTATTCTATAGATTAGAGAAAAATACCATAGATTGAATCCCTCTAATTCTTTAAATCCCATTATCTAATATCCTTCTTAGGGAAACACACAGTCGAAATATCTGGAGATTCCCTTGCGATTAATATTCGCCAAACAACTCCTAGAGAAGGATAAATTTATTTGAAAAGGCGTCATGGAGGGTGCATAAGTATATAGTCTCAGAAGGACAGTGATATAATATCTATAATGCATTACGTATCAGTTAATGTAATCAATAATAACTTTTAAACTCATAGAAAACATGAGGTTAATTTAGAGGAGGAGTTGGAAGGAGAAGTTCCATCACATAATGTCTTTCGCACTAAAAAAATAATTGGATGTAATTCCATCAAAAGCCAAAGGAATTCCCAAAATTTGGTTATTTATTCAAATAATCCATCATTACATCCTCAAAAGGCATCCATCATGGAAAAGGGTATGGGTCAGAATATGCCTCACCTCCCACTTAGGGAGGTTCTTCCCTTTTCATTTAAAAAATGATTCATTCAACTAGAAGAATAAATTAAAAAATTTAGGGGAATCAATGAAGAGATACAATGATGAATCCTTACTATTAGATATGTTCAATAAGAAGATCCTCAACTCACACATCCAGCCGGACCACCTCAATGAAGAGGGTTTGTTGAAGTAACTGAAGTAGATCATGAACATTCTCTCATCATGGGACAAGAAACCCCGATATATTTGGCTCCCATGATAGTATTAGGAGAGTACCTATTCTTGGGTATAGACCCTGAATGTTTTTAGGCACATCCTTACAGGCTTGACCCTATGGTATACCAATGGAAAATACTCGTGGTACCACCACCCATGGCCCCAAATTCTATTTCACCTGCTAAAGCTCCAATATATTATGAAATTCCTCAAGGTCTCATGAATTCTCTTGATTTTATCACTTCTCTGTAAGAATATGTGGAGAAACAATGAGAAATAATAAAACAGAAAAAGAAAACATACCCTAAATGGGTAGATCCAACTCTTCCCCCACTGAATATTGTGAACCAACATTTCCCATTTTTAATGACTTAGGAGACCTAGAGAATCAATAAAAATATTCATCTCTCATTGTGATCCCATGATGGGTCCCCAATGATCAATAGGATCTAGTAAATCATAATGGATTCATGTAATCTAATAACGGGAAAGCCATTGTATGGTATACAATTTTGTAGGCTCGAACAATTACAGGTTGGGAATAACTATATAATAAGTTTCTTTTCATGTTCATCTCAATGATGAAGAATAAAAACATTATTCGATATCATAAACTAAAAATAGAGAGAGGATGCAATGGTCTTAGATTTAATTTCTAGATAGAAAGGATTGTCATGCTTCATAAACCTAACACTCTCCCATGAATAATTTTTTTCCCATTTTTATAGTGATTATTTGGGATGATCTTTGTACACTATTGATTACTTTGAAATACATAGGAGGTTTTTAGGATCATTTTGTAGTTTCTCAATAGTTCTAAGAATCCATTGTTGAGACTATGTAAATTTCTTGATGAATTTTATCTCTCATGAAAGGAAAACAACAAAAGAATATACCACCACTATTATACCTAATCAAGTCCCTATACCCTCTCCCAGTTCAAATAAAACACCTTATTATGTGGATGCACGTCTTGATCATCATAAAAAACACATGCTTCACTGGGATGAAATAATAATAATAAAGGTTAATATAGTTAGAGGGGATGAAAAATAAGTACTAATCTATCTGAAATGACTAAGTCCCTGAATACTTCATATCAGCATTTTAAAATAGTCTCATAAAGGTTCAAAATAAATGGATGTTTACAAAAGAGGGTGAATAAGATCTCCCAAATTATTTCCCATTCCATTAATCACTGGGCACAATATCAATGATTATTTCATTTTTCAATAACTCACGCATAATATAGTGTAATTTGGGTATGTGAAGATTAAAATTTTCATACCTAGGTTGCATGTGTGTCAACCACATAACTAGGGGAAGAGAATGAATGGAAGGGAGACCACATAAAGGGTATGCAAATGTTTGAGAACTAAATAGTTAGAAAAATGATCAACAAAACTGATGTTACCATCTGAACATTTTTTCAAATGCTGAATGTGCCTCTAGCCACTCCCACTCCAACATAAGAAGCTTCATCAGTAGCTAAGTCCCCAAAAATCCATTATTCTAAATATAGACATGGTAGGAAGGTTATAAAGGATACACAAGAGGATGTGTTTGTTTCAAGGACAAGGTTATACTCTATCTTGGGGGGACATCATTCCAATACTCTCTAAGACATGAGAAATTCCCTGTAAAACAACACTACATGGGTCCACCACCAATCATATTCTCCGTGAAATGAGAATTTTATTTGTGGTTCAATTAATTTTATTCACTTAATGGATCCCTTAACAAATGATGATCATGATTATGAACCTGAATTCCCCAAAATTTATTAAGAAATTGGGGTAAGTGGCTATTCAAGTTGAGGATATAGGGGTAGATTTACTCATTCCATTTGACAATAATTCAACACCGCCCCTGATCGAACTATCTACATAGACAAAACACATTAGAGATATATTACTAAAGCTCAAAAGGAATAATGGTGTTCTATTAAAAATGACTTGTTCCGCCCTAACATGATCATACTAGAATTTCTATAAAAGGATATGTCACTGCCTTGTCATCCTTGGTGAATATCCACCACACAATACACCATGAGTGGATTTACCCTCTACTATAATATCAATGAATTATCCATATATATCACAAAAAATATCCCTCAACGTAGCTGGAAATGAAATCCCTCATGCTTGGAAAAATAGACCTTTACACCAGAAATAAGATGTAATGATGTAATTAGCCTTGGTTCTAGCTGTGTTGCCAATCCTTAATGGACCGAGTTTGTCAAAAGATCTACAAGAAGAACATATTGAGAAACTTTCATGTTGTTTGGAAATTTCCACATAGGTCACTACAGCTGAAGTATATTATATAGGGAATAGTCCTGCAAAATGTCATCCAATAATCCCTTTTTATATAATACAATGATGATTATATCAGACAAGGACATGTCGAGCCCTTGTATATATCCGGTAGGATAAAATACATTGACATATGATGAGACTTCATTGCAAATGGCTCATGAGTTAGCATTATCCCAATCCAAACCATTATTCAACTGGGTTTCAATGAATCTCACTTTTCCACTAAACCCTAATGTTACAGTGTTATAAAAATATTGGTAAGAATCCACTAGTAGAAATCATACGCAAGAGTCGGCTTGGGGACCTCATGCCCGACTCAGAATCCATGGTTGTTAGACATCATACAACCTTAAATGTTTTTTGGGAATATTTTTTCTATATGAACACACATTTATCCCCTCGTCAAACCACCCAAGCCTCAAATACTATATAAATGTTTAAATTGGTACATTTCATGGTGAAAAGGCACCATTTAAATCATATGATTCACAATACATTGACACAACCTTAAACAATTAAAAAGGAAAATAATCGATGGTAGAAAATCTTGCTCAGATAAATGCTCCAAATGGGTAGGATATGATTCTTTCCAATATTTAAAAAAAATATGTTCATAGTAAGTTATTCCCCATCAACCTAATTAAAGTGGTGGGTCCATATTCGAGCATACATATAATGAATTTTGTGATGTTAATTTTGAAAACTGATCCCAATTACATTGGATAAGTAGTTAACTCTTTTAGATAAAATAGAATCCTACATTTAAATGCCTTAATTCCATCCATTATGCTCCCACAGAGACATGTTCCATCATCAATACTGGAAGAAGTTATCTTTGATGTAGAAGAAAATGAAGATGCTCATACTCAACCCCCATCTCCCCTTATATTCACTATGACGGTTTGATACAAACACATAATCCAAAAATGGTTACATCATCTTCTGGATGTCTATATGGTGCCTCCACTCCTCCCTCTAGAGAAATGGATTCATTAAATACTCCCCAAGACAATGTAAAGAAAGTAAATCATGTGGTAGGATAAGGATAAGTGGGGGACCTTATATATGACCCACCATCATTTAAGTATAGTGTATCCACCACTATTGATTAGCTCAGGAGATAAATATTGGTACATAAGAAGATCCAAATCCCACTATGATTAGTGTATCCATGAGTCCCCCAAAAAATAGGTTTATACATCCTTCATAAAGTAAAAACGGGATGTGTTTTCATAAATTAAAAATAAATAAATTATAGGCTATCATAAAAAAATTTATACACATTACTTGGTCTTCCCAAAAGACCATCAAGCGTACAAATAGGGAGCCACTGGGACACACCCGACTCACACCATCAATATTGAGGCTGATGTGGATTAAATTATCAATAAAGACGTCAATCTAGAGGTATAATATCCAAAATTGATATCAAATATTGTTTTATTGAGGATAAAAAATGGAAAAATATTTATTTTCATTGATTTTGTATATCTCAAACAAATGTTTCTAAATGATATATTCTTAGTTCCAAACACGGTACTCCAAATTGATTAACCTAATAGTAACCAAACCCATTTATTCAAGGATGTTAATTTTGGGTAAAAACAATTTTATATGGCCCAAGAAGATAAATAATCCACATCATTCATATCTATCTACGGAGTATTCTACTATTGGGTAATGCCTTTTGCTTAAAAATAGATGGTTCCCAAAACAGACGTGTCATGCATCGCATATTCAAACCCTTCCTAGGGACGTTTGTTGAATTTTATTTTGATGATCTAGTTGTCATATCATGACAATATTAATCCCACATATCTATCCTAGATACTATCTTCAATAAGTTATATCAACATAACCTAATGATAAACCCCATATAATTTTATTTCAGGGTATCCTTAGAGAAGTTTCTCAGATTCATTGAATTCTATCACAGCATAGAAGTTTACCATGAAAAAAATTCCATCCATATCATGTCATAATAGTTAATGATAATTAGATTAGATAAATCATGTACACATTGATTATATATAGTGCTCCATAGCTAACCTTGCAGGAAAGTGTTTTCCATCCACTGATTGATGAAGAAGGTAGTCAAATATCAATGGTAAAATAAATACCATGAATAATATTAAACCCTCAATAAATACCACACGACCCGTCTTGTTTTAATTCCACCCATCATGAGAAAACCACTAATACATTAAGTGATAAACTTGTATTGATAACTGGGTGCATTCCTTATATAAAAGGCTCATGATGGGAATGAAAGAAACCTCCATTATCTTAGTTGGATCATTCTTGATTACGAGACTCATTATTCAAATATCAAGAAGATATTCCTAGTGATAATATTTTTATTAATAAATCTGGGGAATAACCTTCTGTAGGAAGAGATCAAATTGATCCCTTAGAATATCCAATTCAAATATATATTCAACCATCCCATTTCTTCTGTATGTTTGGCATGTTGGTTAGTTATTCTGTAGAAATTTGATATTCAATCGATGACTTATAAGGCAGTGAATGGAAAAGCCTTATAAGATTACATTTTAGAACACAAATATGTAGAAGAAATGTTATTAAATTCTGAACTACCAGATAATGGGATATTTTCTATTCAATTGTGCTCCCAAATGTTGGATTTTTCTAACAGAGCTTCTATGATCTCAATCGGGAAGAGAATTGAAGACCCTAAGATAAAAGATGTTTGTAAATGGATTGTACTTTTCTATATAGGGAAGTAATTCCTACCATACTCCTTCCTATTATCATAAATATGTACCAAAATGAGGTAGAACATCAGTCCTTCATTGATTACATAAATTTAGAAATCCAAATACTAGTGAACCACCTCTAGGTGAATGGAGACTCCAAATTTGTATTCAAACATATTAATGATGATTATGACATTATAAAAGTTTAATCACATACTTGATTATATCTAAGGTTTACTGGAAGAATTACCCTCAGAGATAATTTTGATGCATGTGTCAAAATCCCCAAATTAATATGATTTTTCAATGGTAAATTAAACTACGGATCTACAAAATCCATACTGGGATGAAACCATCATAATAATTTCCCATCGTTTCATCATCTCGCCATTTTTTAAGTTATAAAGTTGGAGATCAATAATTCCATCTCCATCCCAAAGCCATATGGTCCAACCATGGGATGGTTGACTCCCATATGGGTGTACAAAAAATATAAATTAATTCCACCAGACAGAATTGGGAAGGATCATATTTAGTGAAGATCAATAATTTTTACTCTTTATGATGTACTAAATCATGAGAACATCCTCTACAAATAAGGATTTTGTATAGTCGTTCTTATTTGTATCGATGGAGAATAGACTACATATATCATATAAGATGTACATGTCAGAGCCTATAGTTCCTAGAAGTCATGGTATAGGCTTTATAATCAAATATGAAGAATTTTATTCTTCTGGACATCGATGATGTAGGACTGGACATAATTCACCATGAAATCTCATTCCTCCAAAGTGTATGCCAACTTCAAACATCAACCCCCAGAGTTTATACATTAAGCCAAATACTCTTGGACATTCTCCATATGGGGAAATGGATGTAGTGGGGATGTACCCCCAAATTCAACAATGAAGTTTAAATACATTTTATCTTCTACCAATTTATTTTAAAATTGGATGAGTAAACAACCCTCAATGAAATTGAGGCTAAAATAACTGTTTGCTTCATAAAAACCAGCATTATTACAAGATTTAGTGTCCCTCCTACAATAATGATGGATAATGGAACCAATTTCTATTCTACTAGAGAAGATAGGATAAATCAGAAGTACAATATCAAATCCAACAATTCATCCCACTATTATGTAGCAGATAATGGATATATATAGTCCTTCAACAAGACCATTCCAAACATTCTCCAAAATATGGGGGATAAAGATAAAAATTATTTTCCATAAAATATATTTAATAAATTTTATGCTTAAGAGACTATAAAATGTACTACAACATAGGAGAACCTATATTCAATGGTACGTGGGGCATAAGTAGTCCTTCCCATTGACTTCCAGTTTCCATCACTCTGTGATTCAATTTTGATTAGTAATCTAAACATGAAAAAGTTATAAAATTAATGGATGAATTAG
The DNA here is from genome assembly GCA_963277665.1 of Viscum album. NCBI lineage: Eukaryota > Viridiplantae > Streptophyta > Magnoliopsida > Santalales > Viscaceae > Viscum > Viscum album. The sequence continues at coordinate 1,466,180,352 of OY728164.1, read as the reverse complement.
AGTGACTAGATTATAAAATATTTCACACCTTGAATCACATGAAGGTTTATCAAAATTAGATAGCATGAGATTTTAACATGAAATACCACCTCCGCTGATTCCTCCGAGGAGAATTAGTATTGGTCCTTAGAACTCCAGTCATATCAATATGAAAGACTCCAAAACATGAACTGATGTGGGGAGGACCATATTCCATACCTATGGTCCATTATAACCTAGCTTATTACTCCATATCAATGTACAGATAGAACATTATGATGCAAACAATTGCATGGTTCTTGAATAAATACCTCATGTAATCATGTGAATCCATGTCCTAGATGCAATATTTTAAACATATAGTTCTTATTTTTCATGTGACTCTAAATGGCCTGACATACTGTTCACACTGCATGATGTTAAACAATGTAGAATCATCATCCTTATCACACGATGACGAACTTCACAAAATATAGTCCTATATGTATACCCTAAATCTACAAGATAACATTCATCATCAACACAATCCATTTAACATCATGTTTAACATCCCCATAATTTGACATTAAGAAACCCTAAAAACAAAATGAGTTTAGAAATCCTCATAGGCCCATGATTATGAGATCCATTTCTGGTGTAAGTCCCAATCAGATCTCTTAAACCTTTCTAGTGGGTCGAGATGTGCTCTTTTCCATCCGTGAGGATGAAAGAACATGCATCTCTCATGAAAAATCCCCACTTATATATTTTCTACCCAATAATGGCACTTGGTCCCCCAATATGGGCATATGTCACAACGTAACCACGTCCTTATCACATGATGGTAAATTTTTCAATATTACCCAGAAATAATTGTGTCTCAATTACAATTTAATAAGATATGTATTGACTCTCTAACATTCCATCCTGGGTCCAACCACGATTAAGGAAAACAAGCCCCTCTTTATTTTACATATTTAGAAATAAAATATGCTCAGTTGACTCTTAAAGATATATGGATTTATTAAAATTACAATAAAGTGAATAATGGTGCCTAAACCCCGTGTATTATACCACACCATCATCATTGAAAATATTAAATACCCATTTAACATGTCAATGCCTAATTTATGTGAGGGAAATTTTTTCAACAACTATGTGTGGATATGTTATTTTCTAGAGAAAGGTATGTAGTGACACTCATATCTCTAATATCTGTTTTAACTCCATTAAAAAAATCACACACCCCTTGTGTATATGTCAGACCTACACATGGAACCTACCATGAACTAAGTGTGTCATGATTTTTGTTCTGAAAAGATACATCGTGATTCTCAATATTTATCCCCCAATCCAGCCACAATTCCCATTTATGTGTTTCAAAGATCATGTCCTTTCATAATATTGTTAAAATTTATGGTCCTTCAAGAACAATGTATGTCTTTATTATCATCCAAATGAGATACTTAGTGATCCATATAACATATATCCTAGAACATCCACTGTAGAATCTAAACTCCCCTATCCTTAACTTGTTTTTATTTTGTTATGTGGAAACAACCTTTACCACTCAATGGTTCTTACATGGAGCATAACTCACCTGGGATTGGGTGTTTATGTAAATGGATTCCCCACATAAGCAAAGAATAACAATTCATATTATTTTTTCTATGGTAATGTATGGAAGAAAATAAATGGAACACAAGTTGTCCTTATCACTTGAAAATGAAATGCATGATTACTTCAAGAACATCATGTTGATTGATTTTCAATTGAATGAAATACATAATGAATTTTAGATCACTCATATAGGTACTAGCTATAGAACAATATAAGAAATATACCCACTCTATCATATATGAGTTATATCTACATGGGAGGACCTAATATGAGTTCTCAACCTATGAATAAAACCAAATAAAATATCAAATTACCTCCACATGTGAATTCAATGAGGGTGGTTTCCTTTTTTAAAACTACACATTGAATGATTTTTGTTATAAAAATACACATAGTTATGATCAGGTTCTATTCCATAGCACATCCAATTTGTTCACTTTCTCTTCATGACGATACACCTTAACCTTTACAAAATATCATTAAACAACATTGAAAATTTTTAGACCACATGATTTTAAACTACATGGGACAATAATTACTACATTTGGATTAATTCTCATTACAATGAGGTGCGTTGTGATTCATAGGACCCATTTCCTTGTATAAGCCACAAGGTTATGATGAACTACACCCTCTTCAATGTAAGAAGAAATATATATGTAGCATAACTCAATTTGGGTCTCTTAATTAAAGGATACACTAAAGAAACATGGATGTACCTAATCTTTGTATGAGTTAGAACTATGGAAGGGACACAATAATTCATGGTCCACATATGTCCAAATGTTTCATATATACTCCTACACATCCTTTACATACATCATAATCTAAGCACTGAACACTTTTCGATCATCATAATATTTATCATGTACCTGGTGAAAGACTGAATGATACCCACAGACCCCTTTTTACTAACTATATTGTAACACAACCCCAATGTATTTGCATAAAATGAGCTCATAAAAAGTGTTTATTGGCTAAAGGGTTACACAATTCAATATGTAGTTCTAACCCTAGTTGGACTTGCATAAATATCCCACAAAATGGGTTTGTCAATTAGTTGTAACTTCATCATTGGGAGAAGCCTCTTTTGTCTCCATCAGCTTTGAAAAAATTAAGTTGGGACCCCCAGATTTGAGTTTATTCTATAGACATCACATGGATACTTTTCCCATATTATTTATCCAAAAACAAAAACATCCATGATAATTGTTTACAATTTCCTCCAATTTGTCTGATGTATACTGAAAAGGTCTTGATCCAATTGACCACATGTCACATTTTGTTTCCATGATGTTATTGTCCTAGTCATAAGTCCTTAACTACATGCACCACATTCACCAAAACTAGGTCATATAGGTGTAGAAAATTGACTACACAATTACATTGGAATTTTTTACTTGAATTGATCATTCTGTATTTGGGTTTTTTCCTCCCATAATTAAAACTCTTTGCCTAAGGAAATCTAAATCTCCTCAAAACCTCCATCGGATCATAAGAATAGAATTTCAGAATTCATGAGGACTTCTTTTACAAACTATTCAATAACCCATCCCTGTTGGATTTGTATAAGTTGCTCAAAAATTTCAAGGCCTATCTTCCAAGGGATGTCACTATTGACAATGCAGTACACTCCATATTTGGCCATTCATAAAACAACCCAAAATATGTTTTTCAATTAGTGGTATCATTGACCTCGAGTGAGACCTCCCCTAATTCCCTAAGCCCTCTTCATACCACTATTTGGATCTAGGGATCCCTAAATCATTGTTTACATCATTTACCTCTCACCCCAGAATATGGTAGCACATTTTGAGACATATTACCAAAAATGGTTGAATCACCATTATTTATGTAAAAGAAAAAGACCTTAACTTATAGTCTACATAATTTAATTTTCCTAGGACATTAAACTTAATAGCATAATTACCTTGTTTCATCACATTAAACAACTCAATGTATCAACCCATGTCAATAAGGGTTGTTTACCTTATTAGACATCAGTCATCTGGTGAAACATGCCCTCTTTTTCACAATCCAAATATCTATAGGAACAGTTTCTCATTAATATTCAGTGTTAATGAAGATTATATCTTTATTACTAGAAAACAACAATTGAAAAAACCACCTATCATAGTCTTGATAAATATAAATCTCCATAAAATTCTTTCATGAATGAGAAATATATTGTTCAAATTGTTGAGATCCCCTTCACCTAACTATTTTGTATCATACCAATTTTGGATTTTCATAAGTCACCAATAAAATTGGTATTTCATCCTTGGGATACCACTAGTATAAATTCCCCTTTATGTATCTGATTAATGTCATTACATTCGTGGCCATTGATCGTTTTTTGATTATTATTTAAAAAAATTATAGTCAATGATGTTCAGTCAAAATAATATCCTTATTAGTCATATTTTTTGACAATAAAATACCAATGAAAACAACGTATGAAACTTGTTAGGATGAAAACCCAAAATGGTTGTCTATAAAAAAAAAAGAAAAATCTCACATGATATGTATCCTTTATATCAGACAAAGGTAAAAATTACATTGGTAACACGAAAGGAAAAAATTTGTAAGGCTGTGCAAATAACCTTATAAAAATTTGATCCATGATATCTAGGGTCCATATCTTAGGAAACAATTATAACATTAATGTACCCTTTCAATGTAGTTATCACTAGCTGTTGAAAAAAATAGTTACTATGAAATTAAAAATAAATGATGTATTATGATCAAAGAATGAAAATAGGGATGATGAAATAGATGATTAGAATAAAAATTATCTTTATTTATGGGACATTAGAATTAGAGGTTCTTCCACAATATGGGGACTGTCCGTCACTATTTACAAGAGATCGTCAACATAACTCATCCTTCATTGAATGGAATCCTGAGGATCATCGGCTTTCTAATAAAGCACAGTCACTCAATTTTCCTCATTCTCCTTATCTCGGATAAGTTCGTTTACTATAACCACAATATTAGTGCACTCTTCAACATTTTATTATTCTAATGAATGATGGATTTTTATGAGCTTCCCCTTAGAAACATTGAATTCCAACTTGAGGGATGATTCTAGGATTATTTTATCATTAATCATTCTCACATATTCAAAATATTCTAGGTTTTGTTTTCCTTTATATGGGATAATGTATCATGTAAACTGTCAATTTTAACAAACAGATTCTCCTTTATGAGGACTTGATCAAGCTTGTGCTCTTACTATCATTTGAAAATGATTTACTTCATAGCTGAATGAATCATGTGGTAATCACATCCTCCATATCCCAACATATCAATGAAATATACTGGATTAAGGAATAAATGTCTTAAAGAGGAATCTCAATGTTTATTTTACATATATCCCATCAATCCCCATGATGTGTGATGAAAATAGAATTATGCAACTCAGAATCCTTTTTCAGCCACTATTATATGGATAAACATACTGTGAGATTAGTGAACTTGTTGAATCACCCTACCCCATTCCCTCTGGATCCATACTCGATTGTTGTTTGGGTACCGACTATATTTTCACAGGGGTTTCTCCATCAGAGCCAACCATAGACGTTTATAGCACAACAAAACTGGAAAGGATCATTGTTTACCTTGAAATGGATAACAAGTAAAATAAATAGGGGATGAATAGAATTTTGGGAAACTCACCCAGTAATGCCTGAGGAAATATTATAACATCCTCCATATAATCCCTTAAGTATGTAGTTTGAACAATATTCTCTTTCCGAGGAGAACTCTATGGGTTCTTCCTGAGATTCTATGAATAAGGATCTAGAATACTTCCTTGATAAAGATTCACTTTAGTATGTTCTGCCTTCATGGTGGGACGAAGATGGACATCATCACCTTATTTATGCTTTATTATTATAATATTTCCCTTGTATAGATCTTATAATTACAACATGTCATGATTAATGAACCAAACATAAAACATACTAGTTGTATATAAATAAAAACTCAATTATTATAAACTGTTAATTAATTTCCTCAAAATCTGTTGAAGTCGTAGGAAGATTAATATGTTCTTGACTTTCATCAAATGAAATTCCATGATTTATCATCTATTCTATTGACATCATATTCCCTTGGGTAATATCACACATAGATACACTCAATCTATTTGTCTTAAAACCCAAAAAATCTCCATCCTTTGTTGACTTGAGACGCCAATCAGCATCCTCGATTATAGCCACCAGGTCAGTATTCGCAGTTAAAGGGTCCATTGTTTAATGATATGAACCTAAAATATCATAAGAATAATAGTTATTATAGGTCTTATAAATACATATGATATAGGTTTCTCATTACAAAAACCATGTTCTCTATCCACTATATACAGAATGATGATAGGAGGCGATGATGTTTCCTCAACCCTCAACACATCATCTATCGAGGGAGAGAACTCACCATCAGAGTTCTTTAATTGGTCTGCATCACCATCCTCAATTCTTCGTGGATAATTTTTAAGTACCTTGATAGAGGAGAGAGGTGGATATTATTCAATCCAAGGAATTTTTGTGTTTTGCTTCAGATAAATATGAGATCAATTGTTCCATGATGACTTACCACTACTGATAAGTCACTTAGACAAATATTTATCCTCCAATGTTCTTTATTTTAATATGGAGGAGGGATAACATCAATCACTTCAAATAAAGGTATTGGAGGGAGAAATAGAGTATCCCCTTCCATCTCAGCCTCCATTATTTGTAGTCCTAAAGAGAACACACCCTATTTGTGAGATAATTCCTCAATCCCGAGCAAGGTATATGTTGGGACATATTTCAGTGATAGAACCGTAGTTGATTACCCCATAGCCAGATTTTTATCAAAATGACCATTAACTCAAAAAGAACACTTTGTTCTAGATTAAATAAATTATAAACAAAATAGGATATGATAAAAGAAGGACTTACATCACTAGGATTCGTATAATCAATCCATTACCCAGAAGACGAGTGGTCAATCGCTTCAGAAGTGACATGCATTGTCACGTCCTACCCCTACCTCATGGATGGGAGCTGATTTTTAGTCACATAATCATGAATCTATTATTCCCATACGTGAAACATTATATTAGTGGGATAATCCTTAATGTGAATATTTGTGGGTTATTTATAATCTCTTATCCATGTACTTCTCATCCAAACATGAAGGAGTTTGTATACGATTTCAACAACATAGGATATGATCATCAAGAGTTATATTTATTCTAGCCATATGAATTATAAACATGTCTTGAATTTTCATGATAATGAATTAACAGCTCTAAATTTCATGGGATTCCTAAAATGATTAGTCCCAAAAGAGTGTTGAAAAAATGGAACCCATGTCTCCTCTCAGAGGTGACGACCATACCATATGGGTGAAATCTAATTTTATGTTTCCATTTTGGTTTTGATAGTTATAAATATCACTACACATGATCAATTTGGTGAATAGAATACCTTATCATCAGCACCACCAACGTGGATGAAGTATCCTCTAATGGCAAAGAAACATTTTTTGTCACAATAAAAGACATTCTACCCCACATTCCATGCATGGTTATTTTCTGAGTATAGATTTGAGAAACATCATCTATCCACACTCTCTATGGGTATGATGAAATCTATGGCTCAACATTCTAAGTTGTCAATCCACTAGTCGCATCCAATGAAGGAAATTGGATCACAAATTGAGACAACATCATGGTAGTGAGAATCCAAATCTATAGGGATATAATATTATGCTTTTATAATCAAACATACACAATAGGAGATACCATTATTTTTTAAAGAACATAAATAATTGTGAAAACCTACCTGGAGAATATGAATAACATATAAATTCACCTTCAAAACATGTCACTAGTACATTTTCCCAAAAATCCATCATATAGGATATTAACTCTCTGCTATACTCATGTCATTAGGGAATCTTCCAGTAGGTGGTTACCCATATGGAAGAAACAGAACTCTTTGAACAAGATTGACCATAATAGGGTATTGTTGGGATTTAAGGACAAGTGAAGGATACAAAAAACTACCATAACTTGAAGTAAAAAACATGTCATGGTAATATTGACCCCACTCAACATGGAATAGGTTCTAAAGTGGGATAAAACCCATTCCCAAAGTACTTGTAATAGTCCAGTGATCCTAATGAAGAATTACTGATATGGGCATGTATCATAATTATGTAAATCGTCACCATGATAGGGATTCCCAACCTTATGTGCTTCCTCTTGGTCATATATTCTTTCGTAAATAATTTCTCCAAATTAATGTCATTTTTGGAATCATGGAAAGGAATTTGGTATGTGATCAACCACAAGGCCAGAAATCCCATGAGACATGTCTCTTTAGGAACACTATACTTGGGTTTGTACCTTCATTTATCGTACTCTAATTTCTCTAATGTTAGTAAAAATTTATTGAGGGCACTCCACATCTGTATATTGGGAAACCCATTTGCATGTTTAAATGTGGGGACTTACCCTTCTAAATCATATAAGTTACTCATCCACACCTGAGTATAAATATTCCCCTTTAGGTTGTGGTCTTCCTTCATAATTCCCTGATATTTTTCAGCACCTCATTTTATAGAGGTATCATGCTTTTAGACTCATTCCTTTTCACTTTTGGAGGGATAAAATCTTCATCAATATTTCGAAGGATTGGAGCTATGTAATTACTTTGGATGTCCCAGAATCTAATACAATAATATCCAAGCGTCAATTGGAATAATTTTTTGTGCAGAGTCCACAAATATAACTACTCATGAAAATTTTTGGCATTCTAATATACATAATTTCTCCATTCCTAAAAGACCCAATAAATTTGGACGTCTTTCATCCCATTCTTGACCTTTTTACATGTTTGGCACACCCAGAACTCCCATATCATCATTTTCTTAACACCCCCCCCAATGGGTGCATGTATCAGTATTTCCTCCAGCCATTTTATTGATTTTTTTTCTAATCGAAAAAGAAAGATGAATAATAGTGTTGATATAGTTATATTATGTATGGTTTCAGGTATAGAAAACATTTGTTGTGGTTCGTGAAACAATATATGGATGATTTCCTGGCATTAATGTATTCCCACATGCTTGAATCATTGGTAGTAGTGATGTTGAGATAATATCTAAACTAGGTGACAAGTGTGTAATACTTCAATTATATTTTGAGAAACTCCTACATATTACCATGGTTATAGCATAGTGAATAATTACTTATAAGAAGGTCGTAAGTGATATTTCTTTAGATGTACGACTAGATTATATCTAGTACTATCGTGAGAATAGTAGTAGTCATGGGAATTTTTTTTAACAATCTCATTGAGGTGATTATTATTATTTCATCATAATATATAGTCTTTTGAGTTTCCATAGAACCTACAAAAAAATTATGTATTTGGGATTATATATGTCTTCATTTCATTAAATTTTATAAGGTTAGAAAATTTGGAAAATGAACAAACTCCTATACATACCACTTGCATATCCCTCACACAGGGCCATCACTAATGGTCTCTATGATAGTCACTCAACCAAACATATGCATCATGTATAGATATTCACATATGTTCTGCATGAATGATGCTTTCAGTGAAAGATCTTCAGTAATGGGTCTGTATAGGACACTAGCCCAGAGAGACTAGAAATATGGGGTCGTGATAGCTAGTCGTTGAACTAAGGTCTCTATTTATAAATGATGAGGCACCCTATATAGAATTTATTCATGATATTATTACACGTAACACCAAATAAAATATCCAACAATGATGACCTCCTCAGACCACCACCGCAGAACACCTCCCCAATCCATTCCACATTATCATCCCTTTAAATCATGATCATTCCTCTTCATTTGATCGGGTCCGATATTGTTGGGGGATTTTTTTGACCCTCCATTTTGTAACATTGATGAAAATGTGTCAATAGAAAATAAATTTGGTATAATATAAGAAACCAAATGATAAAGGCTAAGAATCGTAATGTCCACCAATTGTAATTCCCTCATTTTCCCAAAATCACCATTATCACCCAGTGTACCTAAACATCATCCTCTACGACCGGTCATTGTGAGATACAGCCTGAAAAACAAACGAGGAACCGCCATTAGATAAATATGCTTCACCCAATGTCTCATATTTTCTTCTAAACAGGACTTTAGGGTCTTCATTTGGTTGGACATAAATTCATGAAGAATTCTTCCACCCTAATCACCCTAGTTCTTCTCTGAATCCCCCCGAGACCATCTAGTAAATCCTAAAAAACATTAATATAAGGTAAATAAAATGATATAGTGAAACTAAATTCCTCCCATCATTTAAAATAAACAATACCATTATGAAGAACTCCCTCCCCAGCGGTCAACAATCATTAGAATCAGGTCCCCTTATTTATGAAAGGACATGCATGAGCCATTTATGGGTACACTTGTCTAGGCCCTTCGAAGACTGATAATGGTTTCTTCCAAGTGTAGTTTCATAGGTTTTCTATAACCCATGGTACCATTTCCTCATTTAGCCCTACATGTGAGAACCCATTTTCTTACTCTAGTCGACCTACATGATCCCCTAATCAGGCCTTCATCAAATCCATCCATAGAAGGGCCTCTCTTTCTCTTGCCTTCTTATGTGAAGGGATACAATGTTAATTATACACCAAGGCCTCTATATTTTCAGTACCATAGCAATAGGAACACCAAAGTGTCTCATAATTGAATTTTTATTCTTATGGTCAGTTTTGTTTTCCATGTCTTTCTCACCACATGGTTATGATCCTTAGGGTATGTGGGAATTTGTATTCCTAAGTTCATCAGGACCCCAACCTCAGGAATAATGTTAGGGAGGACACGGTATAAAATAAAAGAGTTAGGAAAACATCATTCCATTTTCAACACTAAGACAAGGATTCTCATGTTCCTTCCATATATGATGAGGATTATACTTTTTTAAATTGAATATATAATTATATCCTCCTCTCTTAATATAAGACAAATATCCTGACATCCCTCCTTGAGTAAGGTTTTTTCCTTTCATGGGAGAGGTTTGACTCTTGCTCCTCCTTTCCCACAAGGCTTCTGGGTCATAGAGGAGATGGGCACCTGATCCCTCTCCTCTCTATCTTGGACCCTTATCCTCTTGAAACAATGGAGGAAGAAAGGTTTGGTTTTTGGATCTTCCACTTCTTCATTGTATATAACATTCCATCAAGAAAAGTCATTATTCATGTGGACATAATGGATATATAGGATCATATAATCCTCACCATCAGATGCCAGTTTTTGTAGGGGATCATCCTTTGAATCATTATCTCAACATCCTTTAGAGTGAGACCATAAGCGTGGGTCCTCAAGGATATTTATCCAACCTTAGGGAATAGTGTATTGTGGGGTTTCCTAGACCATCCATTTCCTCTTATTTCTCACAATGAGCATGAATCTAGTGGGGTTATTGATTTATAGTATTATTGACAATAAAAATATCCCAAGACTATTTGGTCACTTTACATGTAATGTCACAACCAAATTTTGAGCCTCTTACATGGTATAAGCCCCAAATTTTCACCTACATGGGAATCATAATCATAATTAGGTCCCCATACTAGGAAATTTATGTGAATCCATATCAAGAGTATTCCACATTTATAACCTCCATTTTATAAAAAATCCTTTTCTAGAGAAATCGCCAACTTAATCATCTCAATGGTCTATACTCCCCCTATGAGACAACCCTTCATAGGTCCACAATAGGAGTGAGTCCTTGCAATCAAACTGTATAAGCATCGTTTCCCATCCAAATGGAATTCATAGGAATCCTACCAATTGTCCAAACCCAATGCCTCAAATAATAATTTTCCTCTTGGGACCACATTCCTGTTATGGTATAATTATACTTGGATATTGATGTCCCTTATAGGTTCAATTAGTCGCTTCGTCATTAGTATCACTCCATCAATTCACTAAGTATCATCTGCCTAGATTTCCTTTCATTATGATGCTAAAATATGTTGTATTGTTATTACAACATGACCTTAAAAGGTATGATGTATCTTATTTAGTGTTTCTAAACTATGTGGGTTCTGATTCCTTTTACAAGGATACGTAGGAAGCCCATACATGTGTGTGATTCAAACATCAAAACAATTTTTATCCTCACTGGAATAATATACAATCCAAAGTTCCCCATTATGTGGATTGAATAGAATCATTGTCATAATAACAAATAGTGAATCACAAACTTTTACATAATGGGATACCATTGAGGGTGAACCACAAATACCTACAAATATCTTCATTGACGGAGAACCTCAAATACATAAATATGATTCTAAATATTATACACACTAATAATTGATTATTTGTTCAAGATGGAAAGGTTTAATACTTTTGCCTAATGAATTATTCATAAACATATCTTAAATCTATATGGGAGCCCCATAGTAGGAAACATTTCCCCCTAAGAGGGAACAATGATCTCGACCTCCCATCCAATTGACCAACATGAGTTCTTAAGCATAGTTGGCTACAATATTGAATGAGTTCATGCCTTTTGAAAGTAGTTCCCCATGGATAATGTGTTATTGGGTGTTTCACTGACCATGAACAAAACCGTTGGAAACAATTTATATTTAGTGAACATGATGTGAATGATGAAACAAATCACACACCCATGCAATCATATGTCAGGTAAAACTGAATATATATGGGGTAGAAACAATAACAATATTAAAAAAATAGAATCCACGAAACTCTTTCAATTTAATATTATTCATAACCTAGGGAAAGTTAAAAAACAAAGGGTTACCTCAAATTCTTAGTGAGGGCATGTAAATAAGAAGAAATAATCAACTGAAGAGAGTAAATCAACATGTAAATGTAAATAATAGAAAAAAAATTCCATTAAAAAACAAGAAAAAGAATTAGTTTTATGGAAAGGTAAGAAATTGAAAACATGTTCCATTTACATAATAAAAATAGAGGGAAATGAATCTGTATATATTTTAAGGAAAAATCTCATGTTTAAATATTAACTCAGTCAGAATTAGGGGAATGATTAATTATGGGATAACGTTTTTCCTAGTTACTTGGTAACATTTCCATAAAGACATTCTATATATAATTTTATCATATCATATAAAAATCAAAATTTGAAAACCCATTAGTCAAATGAGACCACCGATGCATCGATGAGATATCTATAACTGATCCCCACCCATGTTGTACCTGTCCAAAGCATTCCTCATATATCAAATAATCCTTTTAATAAATAAAAAATATGACTTATCCTTAAATATATTTCTTGAAAAAATAATTTTGACATATCAATAATTTCCCATTGGAGGATTAGTTTAAATAAGTGTTTTTTCTTATTATGAATGGAAATACCATTGAAATACCATTATATTCATTCTTGATGAAAACTATCTTTAAGCATTCTAAAATGTCTCAAACTAGTGTGAAATGTATGAATTCATAATCCTTATAATAGAAAATAATTAAATGAAACATATAATATCATATGAATAATAATGATATAATATATAAAAGGGTATTTTATACACCATACAAAAGAATCTAGGTTTGTAACATTACAATATGCTTTAATGAAATTTAAATGAGGAAAAATCTCTTTCCTTGAGTCCGAGTTGTCATGTGTGACTTCATATTCCCGAGTAATAAAATATTATTAATTATTTACCTTATTAATAAAATTTATCATACTTATAATAAATTTTATTTCACATGTTACAAAAAAAAAACTTCTTAAGAAATTATTTTTATGTCGGTAGTTTTAACCATTTATGTTTATGTGTCAAAAATGACTTTGGTATGTAAACTATGTTCAAAGGGGTCGTTATATAAACATATTTATAATAATAATAATAATGGAATAACTAGAATATTTATACATAAATTATACTTATTTTAATAAATAATGAAAAAATTTAGGAAAAATGAACCAACGTTATCATCATGGAGACGGTAGGGTCTATATATACAAGAGTAATGTTTCTATCTTTTAATGGTCATTATAGGAAAAAAGTAAGTTAAAATATATCTTCCAAAAATGATAATTATACAAAAAATAAATTTTAACTTAATCATTTATAAATATATAAATATTTCTTTTGATTTTAAAGTATTCACATCATGTTTAGGAGACAGTAGTCTAGATGTCCATGAAGAACATTATCACTCTTTTAGTGTACAAAAAGTATTAATTAAAACAATATATTATATTTTTTATAAAAATAATTATGTAATAAATATCATATATATGTAATTTTTTTCATATTTGTTTTATTAAAATCATCCTAAATAAATTCGTTTTATTTTTTCATTGTAACACATCACATTGAGAAGGCGGTCGTCCACACTTTCACAAACGATGTTACCATAATCCCACAAAATGGAAATCATAATGTTATGTGTCATATAAAAAGTAATAAAGAATAAAGTCATTATACATGTCATATATATCATTTATAAATTATTTTACATCATAATTACTTACCATGGAACTCAGTAAAGGAAAAGCAGATGACATTGGTTTGTGAGTCCGTAGTTCACCGTACTCACAAACGGTAAGATCATTTACAATTTGTAGGAAGTGTGTAATTTCATGTAAAAATCATAAAAAAATATATTATTATATATAAAACACTTAAATTGTAATGTAACCATGGAATAATAATATGTTTGGGGTGAATAATTAAAATAAACGAAAATGTGCTTGAATAAGTATGCGACTTCTTATTTGGGTGAATCCTTTTGGTTTGATCCAAGGGGATTATTTAGATAGTTTTATGTCAAATATAGTCATATTTATTGAGTTGAGGGATTTTTGGAGATTATATTAGAAGAGTGTGTGCAAGACAATGTGCTTCAGAGCTGTGAGGATGTTGGAGGGGTTAATGCCTTTTTAGAGTGGGGGAGGAGTGGGATTCTGGTATATTTTTGGAAAGGAAATGACACCAATGTTTTTTCCACTGAATGTAGATCCAATAATTCTAAATATTAGATCCAAGGGATCATAGTGTACAAATATCTCCATATATGGTATTTTAGGAATTTTTATAGGTCATTTTATACATTATGATTATTTTTAGTCACTTATTAAGCTATTTTCCTCTTAATAACTATAAATAATTTCAATCACATTCACTAATATATTTTGTAAAAACTGAATTATAAATTATTATAATTATAAATAATCCATATTAAAAATATTTAATCAATGTTTCAAATTTAAATACCCATTATTTTTATATATTAATTTAATATTAATCGTGCTGATGGGACGGCAATTTGCGTTTGTGAAGTAATAATGTTCAAAAAAATTATGTTTTTATATCCAATTTAAATTTGAAATTTACTTTAATTAAATAAATTATATTAAATTATATATGATTTATTTATTGTGACTTTTAAAACAATTTAAAATATAATTTACCCTTATTAATAAATTATACAAAATAATCAGTTTTGAATTAAAATTCATTATTTTTCAATATTCATCCAAAAAAGAAACTTCACAGAAAAATAAAAAAATTCAACTAAAAAGAAATTTGAAATTTATATTTAAATAATGATGTATATATTTTATTATTAAATTATTAAAATTATGAAAATTTTGATTTAATGTAGGTCTACCGTTGAAAGGAAGTAAAATTTCATTTTAAAAAAATACAAAATTTCAGCGTAAAACTTGATTTATTCTTATATTATGTCTTCTAAGTCTATAGAATCAATATAAAAAATATTTTAATGAATATATAATTTATATATATTATTAATATTATTCAATAATAGTAATTATTTTAATATATTATTATAAAATTCTTTAGGAGCATTATTTTTTTATAAGATCATTCCCTTTATATTCAACTGGTTCTTATAATAATATCTAATTAATTTTAACCAATAAATTCAACAATATTTTATCATAATTTGTTAAATAATATTAATAATAATAAATTTAATCATAATTATTTATTAAATTGAATAATAATATCTTAATAATATATTTTTCTTTGGTAAGACTCGGTCTTGCCTGTAACACAAACTACAGAACAAAGACATTTTTGCATGTAACACAAGATATATAAGAGTTTCATTCATTAAAAGAAATATAATATTTTAATTTAAAATATTATATATATATATATATATATATATTATAGTCTTCAGATATTGTATTACCTTACATTATTGGTTTTTCTTGTTATACATGCTATTAAATATAATGTTCTAACTTAAGTATTTTAGGGTGTGACAATTTAGAATGGGATATTTACCATTACATTGATGGAGTTACAAAATGTATCCCAATGAAACATGTCCCTCAAAAATTTCATCATATGATAATATATTTTCATATACCATATTTATAGAGTAATAATTTCCTAGCTCATATATCTTTAAAGGAATCCAAGTAAATAAGAGGTCAGATGAACACCATGGAAAAATAAATGTTGTAACGATGATAAATGGGAGGATATGATTTACAACATGTGGTAATAGTTGAAATTATCACTCAGGTACTTTCTTAATAAGTAGATGAGTTAGTTTAATTATGTGATAAATAGTTAATAAGGATATTAAATTAATGTAATGGAATGAAAGAACTTATATCCAGTGATTGAACTATAAAGAACTAGGTTATTATTAAAACTAATTCCCCACACATCAATGAGACCTCAAAAATAGGAGTCTAATAAGAGAATTCCATGCATAGTTTTTTACTACATATGTGGATGAGGTTCTAAATGATGTAGTAGAAATAAAATTAATCAAAACCATAAAATTTGCTAATACATAATTTTAGTTGTGATATTTTCACTCTTTTATATCTTCCATGTTTTCCATGAAATCATTTTATTTTTCTAGAACACTAAGAAAGATGTTTTCAATCAATAATAATAATTAAAATATTATTACAACAAGGATGTGTTAGTCAGTTCCCCTAATGACACGTAAAACTAAAACAATTTAAAACGTTTATTATATAACTATGGGTTACTATAATATAATACTTATTATAGATTATATTTTATATGACAATTTAAAAAATCACTTCAAATAAAAAGATATATTTATTTGAGATATAGATGTGGAAGGCCATTTATAAAAAGGTGCACAACATCATCTAAATTATGAATACTTATACATCCCACTGATAGTATTAGTAAAATTTATATTGAATAATAGGAGAAACAAAATATGAATGGGAAAGGTATCCTTGAAATAAAGGGTATAAATATTATTGAATAATATATTGATGTGTATCATAAGAAACTACTTGTACATCCACATTAACATGAAGTTAATTATTCTATTGATCTCACCCCTAGGGAAAAAAATAATATATAAGACTCTATATTGGATGGAAATAATTGAAATAGTGGAACTAAATAATATACCACATGAGTTTTGTTAAAAAAAATTATATACCTTAATTTTTCAATATGGGGATCCCATGTCCTTTTCAGTAAAATAAATATATATATATATATATGATTGTTCATGTATTACAGGGAAATAAATTCCATTACTATATAGAAAAATATTCTACTTCCCGGAATTGACGAATTTTTTATACAAATCAAGGAGAATAATGTTTTTCACAGAAGGATATTTGTTCTAGGTATCACAATTCATGATTAATAAAGGGTATATTACAAAGATAAAATTTTAAAAATGGTATAAATATTAGGAATTTACTATTGTACCCTTTGTATTAATTGATGAACCCTATGTTTTATGGACCTGATTAAAAAATAATTCATTTATTTTATTGATAATCTCATTTTATTTGAGATTTCATGATATATATATATAAAAAATTATATGATATTTATAGCTATTTTTTATCATTATTAATTACCATAGAGAAAAGTAGTTATAAGTAAAATTTAGAAAATGAAAAGTTCAGTTTTATGATATTTGTTTCATAGATATATTGTATGTAATGATTGAATATTAGTCGATCCTTCATTGTTAAACGATGCAATAAAATATCTAATCCCATTGTATATAACTGAGTTATGTATTCCCATAGATTAACTTGTTATTATTGATGGTTTATTAAAAGACTTTTCTTCATTATCTGACCCATTATAATTTTTTACACATATATATGATATGTTTATATGGTTAAATTAATGTAAATAATTATTTGAATAATTAATTAAGATATTGGTTGATTCACTACTATTATCTTTAGTATCTAAAATGGATGAATTTTATGTATATAAAAATTCTAAAAGTAGGAACCCTGATGGGTCATTACACATAATGATATAGTTAATTATTATGCATCATGGTAGTTAATGATTCATGAAACAAATTATCGATCCCATGATCTTGAGTTAGTATCCATAATATTTCAATTGATGATACAGAGGAATTACCATTATCATAAAAAGGTGACATTTATATGGATAAAAAATAGTTGAAAGATATTTTATCATACAAAGATCATTATATTTTTAATGAAATGGGGATTGGAAAAAATTGAATCTTTATTAATTTATTAATTTTGGATATGGGAATCATTAATGCCCAAGGTAAAAGGAAAATAATTATATGAATTTAATAGAATATATTTCTCTATACACAATAGTAAAAATAAACTGTATTAGTGTTTGATGAAAAATTTGGGGTTGGATAATATGAAATGGGATTTTTCTTATTAAGTATCATGATTCCTATTTTTTAATATTTGAAGGATGACTGAAAAACCCCTAATGGATTCATGAAACAACTAACTATTACATTGTGTAAGTAAGATGATATTACAAAATACAGTTTCTCCAGATTTCAAAAGACTCCTAGAAAGAATTATGTCATATGGGATATTATTGACCACCTTATAAATTACACACATTTTTTCACTACAAGCGATGATCTACCACCTGTGTGACTTTGATGACTATCTATTAATGAATTTTTGAGGCTTCGGGGTTTTCTACATTTGATTAAATAAAATATCAACCTAGGGTTTATATTAAGATATTGGAAGATTCTTGATAAGACTCTAGAAACCAATTTACTTTTGAGTACTGATTATCATCCTAATATATATTATTATTTTGAAGGGAATAATTATATATTAGAAAATATGTTTAGGTCATGATATATTAACATTCAACATTTTTGGAATTATTATATAATAATAAATTATATTTTAGCATTCAAATAGAACTATATAAAAAATTGTATGAGAAATTATGTGACACACTAACATGGTAGAATAAATTTGGTTAATGGTAGCTTTTAGTCACAATTCTTTTTGATGAGACAATTCTAAGATTAAGACATATTCACGGTCATATTATGGTAAATCAATATGAGAAATATATATATATATATATATATATATCCAATGAAATGATTTATTATTTTGAATTGGTGATCATGATTTATTTATGGAATCTCTATGGAATTTTTTTCTAATGGTCAAAATTAAAGGATGTTATATCATAGTAACATCAGCCTTTTTGAGACTTTGGAATGAATTTGAGTTCTTACACACCATTTTAGAATACCACATAGTCACTAAAATGTTCCTGATGTGATAGATATGTATTAATTGTGGAATTAATTTCCATACCTAATTTTTGTGATCACCTATGAGTAAATATAAATAGAAAATTATTTTTTAACTATTGAGGGCCTATCCAAATTCTTGAAATTATAGAAGAATTGTTTTAGATTTAGATAGCATAGTTGGTGATGATACAATGGGAAATCATAAAATATGAGTGGAAACATGGAACCATAAAAGAGTTATGATTAAAACAATTAACATAGATTTGTGATGTGACATGTTGGAAATATTTAGTGTGAAATTTTTTAAGGATATAATAAAAAAACACTCTATATTCAATTATAGTGTATAATCTTTTTATTATAACGAAACTAATGTATAATTCATGTAGATATATATTTTAATTTGATTAAAACCATATTTTAAAATTTTTTAAATATTATTTGAATAATTTAATTTAATTTTTAGAATTAAAATTTCAATATTATCTTAAGGTGTGTTCTTGAGATTTAACAACAATACTTTATTTTTATGTGAATAGTGAATAATTCAAATTTCATAAAACTATCAATTTTAGGAGTTTATAATGATAAAATAATAAGATAAAATTTTATTAAACCAGTTTTTAAAGAATATACATAATAAATAATAGATTTAATTCATATTAAAGTATACATTTCAACAAATAAATTTATTCATGACATTTCAGAAATAGATACAATTAACATGTAAAAACATTAAGAATAAATTTAAAACCAACGCCCACAACATAAATAGCTACTATCCAATATAAATACATTGATAAACAAATTAATGAATTCAAATAGATACAATTCACATGTAAAAAAATACGTATATACATTTACATTCAATCATCAGACACCATGTGTCATAAATATCAGTGAAATTTTGGATGATCCATATCCCATTCATCATATTCAATATAATCACTATCGACATAATAAATATTATCATCATCATGATTATCATTATCACCATCAATTCCACAATATCCATCACCATACCCAAAACATTTACCATAAAAATCACTATCGTTTCCATTGCAATTTTAATAATCACCATCACCATCACTATGTCATTTTTTGACCACCAATAGCATCATTTTCACCATCACCCAGTGCATGATATTAATGATGCATCATCTAAATGGATGTATTAAAATACTTGATGGTATCTTGTGTAAGTGATGTACATAATGATTCCCTAAAAAAATTTCAAAATTTCCTTTTTTATACTTCACTCATACTTCTGCATGGATATTTTTGTGTCCTATGTTTTCTTAATTTGATCATGATATTAATTCACATGATTGGTTTCCACATATGTTCTAATAAATCCAAAAATTTAAGTTGGACAATATCAAGTGGGGGATAATAATCTTCCATGTTTAATAATGTACACTTCAATGGTTCTCATCTACTAAAACCTAGTGGAAATGATCATTTGGGCTAAAATTTTCTTATTACAACACATAAAGGAACTCTAATGTTTCTAGTTCATTAATATTTATTGTTGACCTTCATTGTTCAATACCACCCCCAACAATGCCACTGAATATAGTAAAACTTTTTTCAATAATACAATATTATTCAACATAATCCACTAATTTTAACCTATATTTAACTAATAATAACAAAAAACAATTGATTTAAATTTAGAAGAAATGTATTTATTTATCCATAGCTTTTATGAACTATAATATTCAATATAATATGAAAAAATTAAATTTCACCCATATTCATCAAATTTTATATATCTGAACAATATTCCAGATTATATGTTGTTATGTTTTTCAATTATAAACATGATGTATACCTCATGAAATCCTATTGGTTATTGCATTAGAATGATAAGTTGTTTTATTTATTTCATTCAAATATGAAAAAGTCTGAATCAATTATTAAGATTCTCAAAATGTTGGTTGATGTTATGATATGTTTTCTATCCAGCATTAATTTTCCAAATTGTATGTGTTTCTGTAATTTAGAGATATAGTACGTTACATATTTAGGATTAATGTGTGTCCTAATACATTGGATTTTTTATGAAATTAATCAATTATATTTTAATAGGATGGTAATATGAATCATTTTATTGGAGGGTATAAAAGTTCAAAAAATATTAGGGAGAAAAATTGTATAGATTATGAGAATTTATACATAAATCGATATAATTATCAAAGAAATATACCTGATTCTTCTAATGTTTCAAAATTAATTTCCATCAAAAAGTTTTCAAATATTATTTATCATCTTCTTTTTTTTAATATTTTTATTCTTCTTGCAAATGATTATTCAATAATAAAAAGTAGATTGTTAATCATATTCATTGTAATTTACAATAAAAAACCTCAATTTGATTAATAACACAAACTCATTACTCCTTCATTATGTTTTCATTTACTAATTATTGGATACTGGATACTCAATAATGATACTTATGACCTCAAAATAAATTAAAAATCTAGAAACCCAAACAATATATAACTTATCATTTTAATACCTCTATTTCTCCAGAAATTTCATTATCTATGCAGTCCTTACAGTGTTCCCATCATGAATATTTACTAAAAATACTGCCAAAATATTAATTCATATTTAAAAAAATCATATTATAACATAAAATATAATGAATTTTTTTACCTATACTTAACCCAAATCGTTATCATTAACTCCATTTTCAAGGTGTCTATAAGGGATTTCATGGATGAGAATGTTGTCAATGTATTTGGAAGGTGTCTCCATTAATCTCCTTCCTTCTCACTATGTTTTACCAGTCATTCGATTATCCTCTTTGTACTCCATCATTAATAATGTGTAGAGGTTCCGCAATTTAAACATGTGTATATGCCCACACCTACTTAGAGTATCCAATCCTATAATGAATGAATATAACATAAATATAATATTAATATAACATATAATTAATATAAATTATGTTCAAATAAATTACATAGGTTTTATACAAATATATGATATTGGATGATTAATGGGTAAAATTAGATCTATGATATTTGAAGTATTGTATACATGTGTACTACTCACAGGTTCAAATATCATCACGTGAGATTCCAAATGAGTCATAGAATATTTTAAATTAGAATTAACAGAAAATCTTAGATAAAACCATATAGTTAGAAATGTAACTAGTATAGACTTTTAGGGGAATGGATAACATTTATATGAAGTGGGATCCACCATTGTGTAATGAAAATAATTACATGGAGGATAAGACATAATCATAGGTGATTGTATAGGAGGTCTGAATGTACTAGGTGAATCTAATAGAACTTTTGGTTAAGAATGTGTCTTACATGGTATATCTGTAAAATGTTAAGGGCTTGAAATTGAATGATGATTAGTGTATATAAGCCTATTACCACACCCTATAACCATATGTATGCGCACCGATGCCACTAGGTTGGTAGGATAATAATTTTATCTGGGGTATTGGGTCCTAATTATAATTTTAAAAAATATTAATGAAATTAAATTATATTTTGTTGAAATATTAATTTTAAATAGGATATTCACCATAGTGACCAGAGGAAGAATGGAAATCTCTCTCATGTGGTGATTATTGTAAAACATTCTCTTCCTTCATACCCCTTTAATGTTTTCCAGTTCATATATATGAAACAATTACAAATTTAATTTAAAATTCATCAATTATGTGTAATATAAATAAGAAAGATTAGGTGATATGATATAATTAAGGGATACTAATTTTCAATTCAAATAAATGAAATAATATAATAATATTATATTTAGTTTAAAAATATCTAAACAAAACTGATGAGTTATAAAAAAGACAACAAATTCTAATTATAGTATTAAATAAGGGTATGCAATAGTTTTCATATAGTATTTTTAATTTCATGCAATTCATTTTTGTTTAGATTATTTTTTTATTTATGGCCAATTGATTAGTTAATTTGTCCATATTATATGATAGTTCATTTTTTAATATTTTGGGTAATGTCATTTTACTGTTGTTTTGGTTTATTAATTCTTCCTCATTTCATATTTCATATAATCATTAATGAATGATGAAAATTGCATCTTGAAACCCATTAATTACATCATTATTAGAAATGTGATGAGATGTATTTTTGGACTCCATGGTATTTTCCAACCATTGATTATTATTCCTATATGGATTATATGTTAGAATAAATCCACGATATCCCATTAAATTGAAAATAAAATTATATTTTAGTCTTTCATATCATTTATTTTTCATAAAAAAATATATAAACCTTTTGCCTTTGTAATAAAGAATGAAATCATTTCATAAGTGTAAAATAATTTATCTTCCAAATAATAGTAACTATAATCTAAAATATGTCTCTGAAATAGTCTATGAATATATAAACACCCACATTCCAAATATGTTTCAATTATTTCATTAAAGTTTTTAATTATATATCAATATACTTTCCAGGATTAAAAGGTGTATATTTATGTATAATCTATAATGTTAATGGAATTTTCAAACACAACCATATAGGAAGGTTAATAATGTTTATGAAAACATGCCATCATTTATGCAAAGTAAGAATATAAAAAAAAGGATTGCAACCTTCACCTGATAGAAGAAAATTCAAAATACACACCTCATCTAAAAAATCAGGATATCAAAAATCAAATATCGACCATGTCATTCCATATATAAAATGAAAAAATTCTCTATTATCCTTATTTATCTTAGTGTCATTACATCTAGTATTTGTTGATACTTCATGAGACATGAAATTTTTTAGGAGTACATAAATCCATATAAATTGCCATAATAATTTTTATAGAATGCAATGTAGACTTCAATAATAATTTGGATTCCATCATAATGTGTCATATTTTATACAATCATTGAGACCTTTAGTTTCCTCTCAGAGTAACCTACTATATTTCAAACAAGTATGAATTATTTTCTATAAAATATAAGTTGTTTAATTGACTTCAATTCCATATAATAGGTCAAGTGAATATCTAAATCATATGGAATTATGTCTATTAAAAAGAAATAATTTAATCAATGTACGGGATAGAAATTCCATACATGGTTTTCCAATTGAACCTCTATATTAAAAATGATATCTTTTTCATTTCACCGCATTTTCAATATATTGGAATCATGGATGCATCCATCAATTTTTTCAACCTTTCAACATCATAATTTTCCTAATAATAATTATATTTACTTGAAACATTATCATATTGAATTATAGAACATTAATTCCAATAAAAGTTACTAAATGAAAATCAGTCATATAAAAAATTGTCTAATCTAGTCTTATTTTTTAGATCATGTACATTTTTAGTCATTATTTTTGTCCCATTGTGATACCATATATATTATTGTGTTTTTAAAAATTATTTTTTATATTGTATACAATTATTAATATACTAAACAACGCCCTCTAACATAATTATAACATGAGGAGTGTATAATAGCTTTATCTGAAGAAATGTTACACGAAAAATATGAAAACTCTACAACTTTTTTTAAAAATTGATTGAGTTTTGATTTGATTCACACATCAATATTCTATATAATATGTAAAAAATGGAATATTTTATGTTTTAAATTTAATGTAATAAGAATGAATTAAAATCTAAAATATATTTAACGAAATAATAATTTTTTGTATTTATTTCATCACTGCTAATGACATTGACCAATGATTGCAATAAAATCCAATATTAATCACTCTATATATGTGTGAATAAATCTAAAATTTAACATACATGAAATAATTATTATAAAACAAAACTTTTTTATTAATGAAAACGAATATATGATATTGTAGAAGTCCATTTTTAAATAATTCAAACTATTCACTAGTCACTAGTATCTTTAATTTCAAAACTCACTCCCATGGATAAAAAAATTCATTATGTAGATGAAAATAATATTTAATTCCATTTTATAAATGAGTAATAACTATTCATAATACAGAACAATAATGCATATTTTTTTCATAAATAACAAAAAATTATATGTAAATATTATAATATAAAATATGTCAATATATAAAAGAAATGAGCCATGGTATATATTATGGTTTAAATATCACATTTTAAAAACCAAACATAAAATTATTTGAGGCTAGTCAATAACAGGATTATATAAGTTGTAATATAATAAAGTGTATATTATAAAAAAATTTATCACAAAAACTAACTCAAAACAATTCACACAAGGCGTAAGACATAACAAAAACATCAATTTAGATATATCAAAATAATAGAAATTCCATTTTATATAAATTTTTCTCTATGTAATTAATAATATTAATGAATATGTATAAACTTTTATCCATATTCAAACATTTATGAAAACGAGATCAATTTATATAGTAAATCCATATATTACATTTTAAATAGACACATGTTTTTTTACTAGAGCTGAATAATTCCAATTATTAAAATAAAACTATAAAATGTATAATTTCATAACACATTAACATATTAATTATAATAAAGTTCACTATAATAAATAATTACATATTTACTAATATATCACACAAAATTATAAGGTCGTATTTTATTTATATACAAGTAGAAATTAACAAAATTGTAAAAAAAATCAGTTACAATCACATTTATTATTCAATACAATAAAAATAATCCAAACTAACTGCCTTTTAATGAATTAGGAATAATATTGATGTAAATGAATATAGTTTAATGTTTCATAGATATGAATTAATTGAAAAAGGTAGATGATATAATATATGATGGATTTGGAACCCATCCATTTTATGTTCAATAAGAATGAAAGTAAAAAACAATAAGTGAGAATAGATTGTTAATGGTGGGAAAGATACCTAAAGGAAACCATGTAAGATTTAATCTTAAAGGTAGTTAGAATGGATGAGGGGAGTCCGCAGGGGATGGGTATGTGGGGAAGGATATACCAATGTTTTTCAAAAACCATTGGTATATAGGTATATATACAATTTTTTTGAAACTGTTATTATAGGTCTATTAATATATATCCCCTTTCTATTAGTGAATGGCACTTTTTTATTAAGAATTATTTCTTACATTATATAATCTAATGATTATATTCATGATATTTTAGGTAATATACATTAACCATTAATGTAGTGAATTATGAATTTCTTTCATAAAATATTGAGTTGCAATTATCTATTAGATTTCTATGTTGACTTATCAATTGATGTTCATTGAACTCATGACGTTGATTGAATGAGATGTGTTATGATTATCAAATCTACCATATTGATTATACCTTATTTAATCATGATAAATCCCAATGTAGATAATCCTTACTAATAATTTTGCGATTATTTTTTCGGACACAGTCATTTGATGAAGGATATATTGAATTATTTAAATGATTCATTCATATTTATTATGCTATTTTATATATTTTAAATCTATTATTGGAATTCTGTATGTTTCTAATTTTCCAAGACAAAAAAAATACTTGTTATAGAGGTCCCATGTTTCTTATACCAATGTAATATTATAAATATTATCTCTAGGTTTATAAATTTCGGGTTTTCAAAAGTGTTTACCCAAAGGATAGAAGAAAAAACATGCAGGTAGACATGGATGAGAAACACATGGGGTCATGGACTAGGGAATATAAGATGATGGTGTGATAAACATGGAGAAAATTCATAGCATGAAATTCTAGTTTGTACTTTTATAGAGTCGCAAAAATTTCCTAGAAGAATTTAGAAAAATGGTTGTTAAGATCTCACTTCCCCTTTTCATTAGAAATGGATAAAAACCTTGACCAATACCCATTGGGTGGTTCTTTCCACCATATCCCTAGATAAGGATATGTTGATTAGGATTCTATATTCTTAAATATGTGACAAATCATGTATTATATAAAGATCACATTATTTCCATCTTAAATCATTAATATACCTTTATCATTAAACAATATCAATGTAAAATTTGTGAGGATATTCTCATTTATTTATCACCAATGTTCATGGAACACATATTTTAGTTCTAGTAACTACACCATAATTTTCTTCATCCACTGAAGCAGGAGAAAAATTATGATTGAGTGGCAGATTCCAATGAGATTCCTTTTTACCTGATGCATGATTCCTTGACAAATATGATTTGGTATATTCAGAAAATAATTATTATGCATGAAAAATATAGTCAATGTCATAGCCTGGATGAGTGAATAAAACAATGATAACCTAGTATAATCGTTAAAGTGACATGAAGTTTCATGTTTCAATATTTTAACTAATTTAACGATATATTCATCCATAATTTGTAGATCTAAAATTTATTATGGTCTCATTTTATAGCCTGACCACTTATGTATTAGTGGTATATAAGAAATAAATTGATCAGGATTGAGTGGTAAAAAATATAAAAGGTTTCTATTGTGATTAAATTAATTATTAAATGATAATGATAATTCATATGGTAACTCAAATTTAATGAAATATATTTTAGGGGTGTCTAGTGATATGTTCATGGTGGGAGTTCACTCAAAATTAAATTCTTATTTGGATATATTTTCTCAAAATAAATAGGAGTAATAAAAGGGGGAAT
Organism: Viscum album; assembly: GCA_963277665.1. Lineage (NCBI taxonomy): Eukaryota > Viridiplantae > Streptophyta > Magnoliopsida > Santalales > Viscaceae > Viscum > Viscum album. The sequence goes on along the minus strand of OY728164.1, from coordinate 1,466,152,622 downwards.
ATAATTTTGAAATAGGATCAACCATTAGTGGAATTAAGAGTAGGGGCTCGAGGATCGCCATTAAATTCATACATTATATAATGGGAGAATATTAGTTAAGGTTTCATTTTTAATATTATTTTCCATTATGTAATTTTGGTAAAAATTACTTGGATGTTTAATAATAGTTCTTGTATTTTTCTTTTATTAATAATCATTTTATTATTTATTTTAGTTATATTCCATCCGTTAGTGTGTATGGTTTATTCATTACCAATCAACAGTCAATCACAAGTTTCAAACTATAAAAAATAGGGTGGTATCAATAGAAGATGATGTATTGCAAATTTCTAAATTCATCCTAGTCATTATTTTTTCATATCAATTAGTAATAAACTATGCATAAATTAATAAATTATCCTATATATTTTTAGATATAGTGATAAAGATTAAAGTATGAACCCAAATTTGGTAGATGAGTATGTCATTAAGGGAGAAAAACGTAATTCATCCATTTATTCTTTATTTATTTCAATGTATCTATTTGATATAATACTTCTCTGATAATGATAGTTGAATATAATTAGGGATATGTAGTTGTTTTTGGTAATTTTATAGTAGTTACCTCAAAATGTTTCACATTAATTAATTTGATTAATCACATGATTGTAATTGAGTTGTTCACAATAAAGAATAGTCATCCTAGTACATTGAATCCCAATTATTATAGATCCTCAATTACAGATAACAAACTAACTCAATAATCTTTTTTAATTTATATTAGTTTATTTTAGATTTTAATTTCAATTTTCTAGAAATATTGTGAAGATTTAACAATTTATTTTGTGATTATAACTAGTTTTCCTAGTTCCTCGTGAGTTCAGTAGTGTAAATGTAGTACACTATGATTTTGGGGTTATTGTTTGTTTGAGAGAAATTCAAATTCTATACATTGTTTTTCATGACGAAATTTTTACACCCCATGACCGATCATGATTTTTTTGGGATCCATGGACCCAATTTTCGAATTTCACCCATGCATGATCTAGTATACTTAGTTAAATTGACTAAATATCCTGAAATTTCCAAAAAAATTATTATTCATAGTTATAAAAAATAAACATATATGTGCATATTATTTACTATTTTAGGAACATTCATGAAATAAATTTGTTTAGAAATTACTATAGTTATGGTTTTTTTATTTTATAATTCTTGAAAATATTCATTTAATTGAGTTATTTTTTTGTTTACCCCATGATATAAATGAATAATAAATTTTATTCCCATTTTTATGAGTTTCTCTAAGACTTTTTAATATATTAATTTGTATAAAATATTTTTTTGAGAGATTCCTAAGATATAAATGACTAATAGAATTTATTATTGATCATGTGAAAGAAATATGACTTAGAACCATTTGAGTATTATTGTGAACATCAATTATTTTATCTTCATCCTATTTTATGATGATACCTACCCTTTTTTATCATTTTATATGATCTAATGACAACAGATTACATTATAAATAAACAAAATAAAATAATATTTTCCATACTAACCTTTTTTATTTGAGAAATGTTATGATTTTAATTAATATTAAAAAGGGCAGTTGGTTAATTTATTTTAATTGCTATATTTTCTCTACTAAAATAATGTAAATTATTATTTTTCTATTTTTTATTTTAAAATATAGATCACCACCTCCATGAATATTCTATATTGAATCATATTAATATATATAAGATGTAAAAGGGAATGAATGGAAAATTTGAGAAAATAGAATACCATGGATTGACCTTTATCTAGAGGCATTCCCTACTTCTTGTGATAAATATTACAACTAGTATATATAGTAGATTGATGGTGGGAATATAGGTTCGAGTATATTTTTAATTCGTTGGGTGTGAGATATTTTGTTATTCACATTCCACTAGAAGAATAATATATAGAAAAGTTAAAATAAAAAAATTGGATAGTTTCATCATGGTTTTTAATGTTCAAATTATTATCCAACATGAATGAAAAGGATAGGGTGATTTAGTGATAATATATATTAAATGAACATAAGTAGATGATATCATTGAATGGGATTATTTTAATATCATCCAGTGTAGTTTTTGAAATTATCCTCACCTATAATTCATGACATTACTTTTAACATATATACCCTCCAAACATTACATTAAGGTACATTTGACCAAAATTAAAAAGTAAAATTTATATTTTGGGTTTGATCTCTATGTAGATATTTAGATTACATTAAATATTATTTATAGAGTATATATAATTTATAGTGGGTATAAATCTAATTAACTTATATTTTGTGATGATATAATTTCTATATATGTGAGATAGACATCAGGTATCATAGATGATGATAAAAATTTTAATAATTAATGTGAGACACGAGAGGAGTATTTAATTCAAATTATACATATGTAATTGTAAGATATATTAGTATTCGATGAGAATTGTACATTTTGAATTCAAAATTATTGCATTATGTTTCTAAAAAATTTGAATTTAATGTTTACCTTATTAGACTTTGGATTCTTTTTGTTTGAAGTTTTTATGTGGCATAGGAAAAAGGTTATGTGTTAATGATTGTATGACTCTAGATTATATATATATTTCACGATATAATTTTATTATTTTATTTTATATTATTCCTTAATTTTAGTGTATTATTTTTTTGATGGATGGGGATGTTCTTTATTTGTATTATGAAAGATTTTTGATACCTTTAGAGGATTTCAAAATATTTTACACAAAGAAGATAATATTTTAATTTTGTGGACTACATAATGATAGGTAAGAGTTATCATTCTAAATCATAAGAGTATTTTTCTTAGTGGAGTGAATTGTTTTCAAAATCTCATATATATACCCATACATAAGAGTCTCCAATACCTTATGAAATAAAAACTCTATTCTAGATAGAGGTATATAGAATTCTATTAGAACATATATTTGATATGTAAAAGTAATTCTCCATGCCTTCATAAGAATAATTATCATAGTGCAGTATGAATATAGAAATTACATGAATACAAACTGATATGTGAGAGAAACAAGTCCTCATACATATAATATACAATGGCCCCTTGAAAAATTTGGGGGTTTGGTAGGAGACCACACGACAACATGCCACGTCTACATCATGATCACTTGCATTGATGTAACCATATCAACCAACCATGTGAATGTTACACTGTGATCCTATAGTATGCACTTTGGGGGTTGATCTCACACCTTTAGGATGAAGTAGAGGTATAGATTGTATAAAACATAATATTCACATTGATGTTTCACACTTTATTAAGGGTTGATTCTACATGAATTAGAAGATGATCAAGATTAACTGGATGTTTTCCAATGGTTGGATTCTTCTGTCACAATTTGATATAGAAATTGATCTATGATGTATATTACACCATTATACCATTTTTCCACACTACATGATTCCTGGAAAAGGATGAAGTAGTATATCATGTAATTAATTCATTCATGCATTCAACCTAGTTTTGTGCCATGTAGTATTTGAGTAATGAAATGGAATTCCAAACTTATTTGATGATTGAGGAAGAAATAATGATCATGTCCCAAGAATTTACATATTCTATGTTAGAGATCTATCTATGTTTATCGGATATATTGTTTATAAGGGTTTTATAAAATGATCTAATGCCTGGTGATTTGATGGTATGAAAGAAACTACATGTTTTACGCTCAATTATAAAAGGGAAAATGATCTGTCATGGTAATGATATTCATTATAAAGTAATGAAGTGAATCTAATAGGAATATAAAATTATTTTTCATGTCTTTTGGGGTATGATGGGATATTTTCATGGATGGATTTTGATTCAATTTGAGGACCAATATAAATGGGTTTACCCATCCAGAATGAATAAATATATAAAGGAAAGTGCTTAAAAAGGAGGATCACTGAGTAGGGGGGTTTTAAGTAGGAAATCAAGGACCAACATAAAATTATAACATAAACCACATGAAAATACTTAGTTATTGTTTCTATTAAAATGTTAGTTATATTCCATTATGTAAGATGTCTAGTTATCTCAGGGCTCCAAAAGACCTAAAAATGAATAGCTAAACACGTATATGATTTTGGTATCAATAGAAAAATATATTCACTTCACGGTATAAACTCTTCATCACTTGTGATTTATTCAAAAATAATAATTTTATTTCACCTAAATCTATATCTTATCGCTTACTGACCTAGAGAGAGTGACGATGACAATAAGATGAACCCCAATGTATGATAGGTCAATGGGATCATGAGGACCAACCTTAATTTTTCCTTTTTATTTATAGGTTATTATTAATTAATATTGTACTTATTATATAACTCTAACCATGAGTGTTGTATGGAATTAGGTAGAATTAGTTATTGTCAACCATATGGGACCGATTTCTCTATGACAATTTTTATCAGTTGATTTGAATCATATAATTTGTGGGGATAAATTGCTATTAGTATATAAAACACATCAGTAGATATTTATTTACCTATCTTATATATCCCAATTTATATTTAACTCATTAACTCACAAATATAATTTAATTTTTCTTAGATTACATTCAAATTCACATTCTGGATAAGACTGTGAATATTTCACAATTTGTTTAGATATTATAACTTGGATTCCCAATACCTCATGGTATCAAACATGAACCTTCACTATGATATGTATTTATTGTATTTGTAAGTAACATTTTAGTATAAATAATATACAATTTAATCCTTGTGGAATTGATTCTACGTCACAGTAGATCAATATTAGATCACTTGGGTCTATAAATATTTCTTTTCTCTCCTATTTAAACAATGATTTAAACGAGGGTCATTTAAGATTTTATATATGGTTCCATGGATGGTGGTACAAACATTAGAAGTTAAAATAACATGATGTATGTGTGAAATTGTTTTAATGTTAATAATTCATTATGTTACGTGGGTTATTAACCTATGAAATGGATTTTATTATGGAGGGGAATATTGATCATACCATGAGAATATATTTCCCAAAATTTATCACTCAACTTCAGTTTGTATTTTTCTCATAGTTCTTAATGTAATAGAATAACTTTTTAGAGTATTTAGGGAGTGACTGTTCCCCAAATTATAGATAAATTTCATATATTCTACTGGTTATTCTAGAATATGACCCTAATATTCTATGAACTCAATTGGATTATTGAGGATTATAATTTTTTCCCACTCCCTAATATCATCAATGATTTGAGTATTTGTATAGAGTGCTTATGGAATAGTTTTCTCCCTTTATAGTTAATGAATAGTTAACCCATATAGGAACAGAAAGCATGTTTGTTTTAATTTTTTGTAATTCATGTTTTAGTGATGAAAATTCAATATTATTTTCCCCATTTATATATATATATTTTCATGTAATGGGTTAGTAATATATTAATAATGGGTTGGATATATTTTTTATATCCAATTACGATATTTAAGTGATTTCAAATTCAGTATGGGGTGATGGAAATAAATTTGTTGGGATTTAAAATGGAAATGGATCAGATATATTTATAGGGGAATGTTTTTGGACTTAGAGAAATACAAGGTTATTTATTATTTCAATTTTGATTACCAACGTGGTAAATATATATTAGAATGGAATTTTTTTAAAATGGATTTTTTTAAGAATTTAGAAACTAGACGTACATATAAGTTCCTCCTATAAGACCTACAATGGATAAAGTAATTGTCAGGTAATTATCAAATATATGGTAATATTTATAATTAATTGTGTAAATAGGTAGAACAAATTAAAAGTTTTACTATTTTGTAAAACCTATCTCCATTAGATTCTTATAGAGGGTTGAAAGTTTGTCTGTAAGTATTTCATCTTCCTAATGAGTTTGAATCCTACCATATTTGGGAGGCTTCTCAAGGAATATAGTGGTTCTCCATGTTTGGTTGTGTTTTGTATAGCCATCTAGATAGTAATTATCATAAATAAGGGATTTTTTATGGTAATAATAAAAATAATATATATTAATTTTTTTCATTTTTAGACCAAACCCAAAGGAATTTATTTAAAATTCATAGGTTCTCAAAATACATGTTGTAGTACCTTGTTTTGGGTACCCTTAACCCTTTCTTATGTTTTGTAAAATCACTCTCCCTTTTTTTCAATTTTCTATTCTACATTTAACTATAACATTCATATGGTGGATAATTTTATTTAATATTTATTTGTATCAGGTCCAATGAATGGGTTGTAACACTCCAATACCTTATAATTCATTTATTTTTAAATAATTTTAATCACTTTTTATACATACAATACACACAAACTCAGGTCTAAATGAACTATAAAATTGTATTCCAATATAACCTATTAGTTGGTTGGTATGAATATGAACAGCTACATTATGAAATTTATATAGATTACACATTTATAAAATAAATTCACCATTTATCAATTGTTATAATAAAAATCAAAATCATTTGAATGTAAAAGAAATATTTTTATTAAAAACGGGGTTTAATAAGAATGTGTGTTTTTATGTTAATGAATTATATTAGTCACTATTGGTAAATAAATTTAATGATATATATATATATAATATTCTATCATATTTATTATCATTCAATATTTATTATTTCTTGGCATGTGATAAAAAGAATTCTAGTTTTATACAAAAAAATTATTTTCCTAATCTATGGGTTTTTCGAATTTTTCACACTAATTTTAAATATACTTCATAAAATTTCATAAAATGTCTTCTAAAAAAATAAATTGATTTTTGAAATAATAATTTAAAAATAATATTTGAGTTATTTTTTTATTATTTTATGACAATATTAATTTTTCAATGAATATTAAAAAATACTGATTATTTTCATAAAATACAATTTTTAAAGTATTTCCAATGTTAAATTTCTTTTTGAAATAGTATTAAATGTAATATTAAATAAAATATATTATAAAGAATTGAATTCAGGTCATTGAAAATAACATTACAAGGAATTGTTTTATAAAAATGTTTTATACTTAAGAAATCATTCCCTTTGGAAAACAGTTTTTTCGACATGATTATATAATTAATTTTAATGTATATTATCCCCTGTATGTCATTTTAATTTCACAAAATTTATTTAAAATTTTGAATAAGAATAAGTTTTATCTTATAATATAATAAATATATTTGTTAGTCATAATAAATAGTAAAACAAAATTATTGCGGTTAAGGATAAAATGGGTTTACCATGGTTTAAAAAATGATAAGGGTTTAAATGACCCAACAAATGTATAACAATTTTCAATGTCAATATTTTAATAGTATGGCCTTTTTTTTGTATTATATTTCATTTTGGATCCATTTGTTTTCTGAAACCCCAAGTCTTAATTTATTCTCTTCCAAAAAAATCCAATTGTGTCCTATGTACCACTTATAAAAGGACACCCCATTCTTCTTCTCTAATCAATAGAATTTATTTGCAGAATGGGTTAGAAATTTACTTCCAAATACATTCCATTCATCAATACCCATGTCCTAGAATATCTTTCTTTAATAGAAAACCATCTTAGGAAATATTAAGGTATAAACCTAAAGAGGTTCCCAGAAGAATATATAATGTTCTTAACCATGTGTCTACATTATATTTCATCCTCCAACCCCTCCAAAACATCTCATACTATGATTATATAGTAACAAAATTATATAAAAAACATTTATATAGTTATTTTAATTGTATAATTTATATCCATCCACTCTTCCATCGAATAGGAATCAAAATTGTCGATCGTGTTTATGATGGACTACCACCTCATTAACTAATCTAATTATATTTTTATCAGCACACCACATAAATGTATATATTAATGGATCTAATATATATATATATATATTATTTATGAAATGATTATACTCATAGGATTATAATATCATACACACCTTATTACATTCCAATCCATTGGAAAATGATAACATCGATCACTTGTATGTGCAGACTTCAATATCCATGAAAAGAAGTAAAGTTTTTTTGTCTCATTTTCATATGGATGGTAATGAGAATATAATTAATGAGTATATATGATATATATGATACAATAATTATTTTCCAGCATTGAATTAGGTTTTACATTAATTTCACTAAATCTATATAAAAAAGAAAAAACAATATTCATAAGTAAATACAACCTACCCTCTCTGTGTAATAAATTTTCCAATATATATATTTAATAGATAACAAAATATATATATATAATAACAATTCATTCACCATGAATTTAAAATTGAAGGAAATATGATATGGTTGTTCAAATCGAATAATATATCCATATTTTTATTAGTTAGTGACACCTCAATTTTGTGTGTTACATTACAAAAATAGGTTGCATTTATGGGAACCTCTATTCATGCATTCAACATTTTCTAAAACAATTCGATTTAGTAGCACACTGCTCAAACATGCAGAATAATTGGCACCACATGATATAGAAAATTATATTTTTTTCAAACTTCTTGGCTAGGATAGTTTTGGATGATATTTTTATATTTCCCATTTTTATGGATTGATACTTTAACAAATAGGTTAGATATTAGAACCTTTTTTTGTTACCTTATTTACATAACATAATCAAATACCCCAAAACATCACTAAGGTCTATACACTAAATATTCATACTAAATATATAAGGCCCCAGCCTTAAACCTTACATAATCTTGAGTTATTACAAGATTAAACCTTGAGGATCTTTTCAGGTTTAGAGTTTTAGAGAATTAGAACATAAAACGTGCATTACATTCCACATTTAAACAAAGTGGTTACATAAAAGATAGTATTCATTTTTCCATTAATGGAAACATATTTAAAATAAAACATGGATTCTTTCTTGACACTTCGTTGACACTATCATCATATCATGTACCTTTCCCTTGACCTGTGAAAAACATTTCAAAAAAACTTGGGATGAGCATAAAAATCTCAGTAAGGGATACAAAAATATGGAAAGGAAACATGGGTACATATACACATAAGAATGAAATCATACATTACCCATAAAACATAAGCACATTAACATACCTCATAAAATCATGAATAAATCATAGAAATCATAAGACATAAAGGTAACTTGAGGCATTCCTAACATTATTACGTAGGGAGTAACCCTCTTGGTTACGTTTGGAATACCCACCATAGTATATTCCCTAACTCTCTTCGGAGAAACCTTAACGTTTTACCCCTTCGTGTTACCCAATGCATTGGAGAGCTATATCGGGCTCACCGGCCCTTAGTTTATCACGGAACCACCCATTTTCACAATAATGCCCAAGAACCATAACATAAATGTATCACATAAAATATACATAAAGGAAACATAACATTTTCACATTTCAATCACAATATAACATTTTAGGATATTGAAATAATGAATCCATTCAAAATAAAACCATTTTCAAAACCATTTAAGACATTTAATAAATAGATTTTTGAATCAAAGTGTCCCATACCACCTTGAAGCTTTTCAAAATTGTAAACCATTAATATCCATATAAATAAATCCTTAAAACCATTTTGAAAACATGGATATTAATAAGAAAAAATCATTAAAACATTTAAAGTGATATTTTGGTTAAAGGGTTTTTACCAAAATTAGAGACACTTGAATACAATAATTGAGGAACAACATTTAATCAGAACTTTATAATATCATGAGAATAAATGGATTCATGATATAATATTCCAAAGTACAGTATGTACGCCATATAATAGTGAATTGGTGCATAACAACAATGAAGTCTCAATAGAAATGTAAAATGTGATGAAATCCCTTATAAAGAAGGTATCCTTAAATTAAGGATAAATAAATCTCAAAATTATGTGTGACAAATATAAATACACCCAATATAAGTGTATATTAAGTGTAACACAATAAAAGGTCATTCAAACATATTCAAAGGATGACATGTTCAAGAAGTACTTGTTGAACCCAAAGAAATCGAAATTGGGTTAAGACGTTCCCTTGTAAAAATTCGATAGCCTATGGGCGTCACTTCAAAATTCAGAAAATTAGTCGATGAGAGAGAGAATGGTATCTCATCACTTGGACATAAAATTTACATCTATAAAGATATAGAAGAACATATCCCAACCGAATAAGATGTCAATTAATAGACATAAAAAAAGAAGTCTTTTAAAAAGAGGAGGGTGAAAGGTTCCCTTACCGACCTGGGTAACTTTCGAAACTTACAACCCATGAAAGAAGTACTATAAAACATTGATGTAAATAATCATAAAGGAAAGTATATTACAAAAATATTATAATAATGGGTAGTACATACACAACTCAAAGGAAATTGTGGCCAATGTAGCATAAATCTCACGGGAATAAAAGTGAGATGAAAAATCCCTTACGAAAATTCAGCAGCCCAATGGTGCCACTAAAAACATCCAAAAATGGATTTATGAGATCAAATAGGGTCTCTCATAATATGACCATAAAAATTAAAGTATGAGGAATATAAAAGAACATCCCCAAACATAAGAAATATGAGCTTAAAAGAAATGACATAAAAGAGAGTACTTAAAAATAAAGAGGGAGGTTAGATCTCTTATGAAAATTCGGCAGCCTAACGACGCCACTCAAAACTTCCAAAATGGATTTATGAGAGGAAATATGGTCTCTCATAATATGAACATAAGAATTACAGTAGTATTAATATAAAATAACATCCCAATCATAAGAAAGATGAGCTTAAAAAGAATGACATAAAAGAGTGTCCTTAAAAAGAAAGAGAGGAGTAGGATCCCTTACCCCGGGTCCGACTTGACTCGATCAATCTTTAATCTCATGAATAATAAACATGAGTTAATTCTTACTTCCTTAAGGTCCTTTTTCAAGTTCATTATTCCTTTTATATCACATATTACCATTTCATGAACACTATGTTATTATTTAAGCTAATAACGGTTGTTTTAACGATCATTGGTACTTGAGTCAAAAATAAACTCTCTATAATTACAAGTTGTTCATGTGGTAAAATATCCATTATATCCAGAATTGTATTCATGATTTATATGTCATATATATCATATATATCCAGTATATTCATGCATTTATAATATTATATAACATTTAGAGTTAAGAAATGAAATGCACCGTTCATTGAGACGGTAAGCCGTACGTACGCATGAACGCTACTTCCATTTCTATTTCATATTTAATGTAATTAAAACATAATGATACATAATAGTATTTTAATTCCAGTATGGTTTCATGTATAATATCATTAAATATATCCTTTATACGTACCAGATATGGTATTAACGAATCAAATCACTTTGAGGGGGCGGTAGTCCGCACTTCCTAAAATGAAGATATCGCGTATACCCATAATGGAATCCATAAAGGTATGCCATAAATAAAAAATACAGAAGCTTAAGGAAAACATAAAAATATTATATATCATATATAAATATAGTGACATCTTAATGGACACCATGAAAGGTGTTAAAAGAAGATTGAACAATCATCGTTTCGTGAGGCAGTAATTCGCCATCCTCAGAAATAGTATGTTTTTTAACCATTAGACGAAGGTGTGTGTATGTGTAGCTCTAATACCTAACATAACAAAATCATTGTATATTGAAGTTTCTGGTGTTGTTACAAAAGAAAGTAATAAAAAGAGATTAGGAGGGTGGAGAAGCAAAATAAAACAAAAGGACTCAAGTGAAGACATTACCTTAAAATCTGGTAACTCTCTTTGGTTTGAGCTCAAAGGATTCCACGGGAAGACTTATAATGAAATTGAGGCTTCTAAGAGTTATATAGGGATGTGGAGAGAAAAAATGGTCAGGGGTTGGCCGATCCAAAGGCTTTGGAAGTGTGGGTAAGGAGGTAGTGGTGGGGGCCTTTTATAAGAGGAGAGGAGGGGCCCTCTTTGAAAGTAAAGAAATGTTACTTTATTTTAGAATGAGTTTCAGATTTTAATGGTCCCACATTGATGTGTTTCTAGTATAAGGTGATAAGGGTTATAAATCCACCCATACAATTGGTTTTGGACATGTTTAGGTCTTATATTGTACATTATCTTTCCATTTTATTTAAATCGTTAAATAATGAGGTCATCGCTACATCATCATGATGTCATAAATAATTTAATTTATTTAATGTTTAAAAATTATAAAAAATTAATATGATGTAGGAAATACTTTAATATTTCCAATGAATTATTATAGTCAAAAATATGACTTGTATTACCCCATGTAAAAATTGTTTTAGTAAAACATCTCATGTTTGTGTCATTTTTACTTTAACATTAAATAATAAGTTATTTATGTCATTTCCCAACCAATGTGGCTCCATGGGGTCCCCAAGTTGACCCATGTATTTTCATGGTGGGCCATGACACATTAAATAAGGATAGGACATGTGTCAAGCTCATCTCATATTATTAAAACACTATTTTGACCTTAAACTACACTAATTACCTCTAATCGCGATTAAAAACATAATGAGTTACTATTCACCAAAAAATTATTTTAATCCCATTGAACCAAATTTTACATCTTAATGACCACCATGTGTGTCAGATTTTTGAAATTCAATACACAGAGGTGGCAAAATTTCATTTAAACGAAAAATCGGTATTTATAAGTACCACTTAGTGGTTTCACTATTCATCAAAATTGATGTTTTTCAGAAAAATACCAAAACTCCACCCTAAGCTATATTTGATATTCCAAATTAAAATATGATGTCTATTTTACAAAATTCATAACATATAAGTTACATTAATTAATTTAATTGTAAAGACCTAGAAATTTCAAGGAAATTTTTTTTTCTTAATTTTTTTTGTAATTTTACAAGAACACAGTTTCTGACGGCGCCTGATTCCGAGGCCCGGTGTGCCCGGAATTAATTTCCGAAGTTTGGCTCGGGTACGTTCAATGAACGAGCGAGCGGGAATTTCTATCTTTTGATCCGGTGCTCGGAATTGAAATCCGAGGACACTGATGAACTCGCAGCGCCGATATTCTCTTAAGGAGACCTTTTCTGAAGTTGCGTTTATTGCGGGACGAAAGTTAGTTTTTTGGGAGAATTATAAAAAGTTAAATAAAAATGTGGAACACTTTTTATTTTTTCTTACTTGTTGGTTAACTCCTCTCAAAGGAAGTTAAAGGTGGGACCCACATCCACTTAACCTCCCTTGGGAGGATTAAGTGTGGTGGGGCCCACACGAAACCCAACTTTCCATCTCCTCTCAAAACTCCCTTAACTCCCCTTTTAAATGTAATTGACAACATAACTTATTAATTAGGTTGAGTTGTTTAAACTTTTTCAAACCTTTGAAATTCAAATGGTTTGGTTGAGTAAATAAAATAAGCCCTTAGCTTATTTTATTTGGTTAGAATTGTTTAGCCATCTTGAGAGGATTTGAGAGCTCCTCCTTCTTCTTCAAACCTTGACGAAGAATGCGAAGAACCTTCGAGCTCCGACGAAGAACGCCGCTCCTCTCTTCTTCGTAGCCGATTGTATCCGAAGATTGACGACGCCCTCCGTGTCAACGAAAGGGAACGCCGCTTCCTCCTCGGACTTCCTTCGTCGGCTTACGAAGATTCGCCAATGACGTACCTCTTCGGACGTACCTCTTCGTCATCGGATTTGACGAATGATTATCGCGACGCCCGACCTCCGCGATGTTGTCTTCCGCGGGTCGTTGACAATCTTCGAACTTGAACCCAAGGTAGGGGTTTGTTGTGGTTTATTTTTCCTTACTCTCGTTCTTGGTTCTAGAATGATAATTTGTGATTAAATATTTAAGAGTTATCATCTAACGAGAGGGGGGGTCAGACCGCACAAACACGGCCGAATTCCCCCTCCTTTGTTCTTGGTTATTTATATAATCTTGTGATGAACGAGAAGGCGTGGTGCCGTCGCACCATGCGGGAATCGCCCGGCTTATTTACGCGACGCCGTCGCGTCGGGCCGTGGATGGATTATCAAGAACGCGACGCCGTCGCGCCGCGTCGAAGGAACCGAAGGCGCCGCGGCCGGAGCGAGGCCGCGGTGGAGGGGCGCGGTGTCGTCGCACCGCGCCGGACGACGAACACCGCGGCCGGTTCCGGGCCGCGGCGGGACGAGAGGAACGGCGGCTCGCCGGGCCGCCGGCGTTGGAAACCGGAAGGGGACCGGCTTTGCCGGTCCCGTTGAAGAAAAACCGGCCGGCCAGGTGGGCCGGTCGGAAGGTCAAAGACCGGGGGAATTTAATTCCCCCAGACAACTCAAATGCCCCCCCATTTATTTGGGAGGGGGGCGGTTTCATTAAGGGGGGGAAGGCGGCCCGCCGGTTTCCCTCAAGCAGGCCCCCACGAAGGGGGCCGGTTCACTTAAGAGGCGCAGCTTAAGCGGCGCCGCCTGCTGGAAGCGGGGACCATGCCCCCCGTGCGTGGCACCCAGCGGCGCCAGGCCGCGCCGCCGCCAGCCGGGCCGCGCCGCCGCCAGCCAGGCCGCGCCGCCGCGCCGGACCGCGTTGCTGCGCCGGGTCGGACCCGGGTCGGGTCCACCCGGTTCGGGCCGACCCAGGGGGGGGGGGTCATGCCGGGTCGGCCCGGACCCGAACCCCCCGATTTCGAGACGAGTTCGGTCTTTTGGCCATAACTTGAGCCACGGACCTCCGATTGACGAACCGTCAGCGGCTACGCGACCCTTGGATCGAGACGGTCGATTCGGTATATCGCACTCAATGTTTCGGAATACTTTGAGTTCGGCCGGGTTGGTTCGTTCACAAAATCAACCGGGCCTTCGGAGCAGAAACGCTCGTATCTTGAGCTACGGACGTCCGATTGACGTGCCGTCAGCTTTGTTGTGTTCCTCTTAGTGAGACGGATCTTTTGGAATTGTCTGCCCGAGCTTTGGACGTTGGTGGAGTACAGTCAGGTTGGTTTTTCCTTAAAAACCAACCGGGCCCCTGGGACGAAAAAGCCAATAACTCTCAGACCGGACGTCCGATCGACGCGCTGT
This sequence comes from Viscum album, assembly GCA_963277665.1. Taxonomy (NCBI): domain Eukaryota; kingdom Viridiplantae; phylum Streptophyta; class Magnoliopsida; order Santalales; family Viscaceae; genus Viscum; species Viscum album. Next base: position 1,466,137,617 of record OY728164.1, on the reverse strand, counting down.
CTATTGCGTTGAGTTTTGGTTGACAATACGGAACTTTGGGCATCCTCCGCTCGAGTTTTGGATGAAAATGGATAGTGTCCGGGTTGGATCGCACCGAAATCCAACCGGGCCCCTAGAACAGAAAAGCTGATACCTTTCTGACAGAACGTCCGTTTGACGTACCGTCAGCGGCGTTGGTGATCACGTTGAGAAACAGTCCCTGTGGGTATACCCTATGAGAGTTTGGGGTGCAGTTGAGATACGGCCGGGATGGTTCGCATACGAAACCAACCGGGCCCCTCGGACGAAAAGGCTAATAACTCACAGACCGAGCGTCTGATTGATGCGCTGTCTGTTGCGTTGAGACCCATATGACGAGGCGGTCCTTTGAGATACTTCTTCGTGGGACTTTGAGATACTTGCAGTATCGACCTGTAGCTCGTGGAGCGGACCCTCCCAGTGACGAGTGTGCGGAGTACGGAGACCGTGTAGCTGGCTGGGACCCGACGACTGCTGATCGAACGACTCGGTGTGTTACAGAGGTGCGCTTGGTTGTAGAGGCACATGGGAGCGCTTGGTTGTAGCGGCAGACCCACGACAGAGGTGCGCTTGGTTGTAGCGGCACATGGGAGTGCTTGGTTGTAGCGGAAGACCCACGACAGAGGTGCACTTGGTTGTAGCGGCACATGGGAGCGCTTGGTTGTAGCGGCAGACCCACGACAGAGGTGCGCTTGGTTGTAGCGGCACATGGGAGTGCTTGGTTGTAGCGGCAGACCCACGACAGAGGTGCGCTTGTTTGTAGTGGCACATGGGAGCGCTTGGTTGTAGCAGCTAGCCCGCAGTACTCGATGTGTGGAGTTCTTCAGTAGTCCTGGGTTAGTGAGCAGTACCTCGGAGTCGTGACAGGACCACTGTACACTCCAGAGACGGAGCTCTTCAGCAGTTACGGTTTCGATAATGAAAATTCTGGTTTGAGTTGAGACTTTTGACCTTTGTGTTTACCTCATGATTGAGATGGTCACATGATAACTTAGGTATATGTATGGGCATATACCAGGGTAGTAGTTATCCGTTGATTTCACAATCCTTGTGTTTCCTCATGATTGAGAGGGGTTACTTGATAACTTAGGTATATGTATGGGCATATACCTAAGTAGAGGTTATCTGTTGAGATCTTCTATGTGGTTATCCTTGTTGGTTTTAGTGAGACCTTGAGGGTCTCGGGGTCCCTACTGAGTATCGTTATACTCACCCCTGCATGGGCTATGCCCGCATCTCGTTGTGTCGGTTGCAGACGACGGGAAGCGCTGACAGAGGCCGAGTGTTCGTGGACTGGACGGTACTTGGAGGTGGACTATACGAAGAGATGGTACCCAGAGGAGGACCTCATGACGAGACGGTACCCAGAGGTGGGCGTGACGACAAGGCGGTACCCGGAGGTGGACCACTGGGCGGGACATACTCGGAGCGGACGACGGGACCCGAGGATCAGAGGAGCTATCTGTACCCACCTTTCAGGTGGGATTTCCAGTGGACAGCTCTGCGTAGCAGCTTACTTTTCAGTTGTTGTTTTCCCTTTCGAGTTGTACTTTACAGTTGGGCTTGTATTTCCGGCCCCTTTATATTTTCCGCACTTACTGTTGTACTCTGTTTTTACTTAGTATTTACTTCTTCCTCTTGTACTCTGTGTTATTGTTTACTTTACAAAGGCAATGCCTTCCCTTTTTACCAGGATCTACGCCTTGGTGCTAGTCGCCAGCCCCTGGCCTATGGAAGGCGGGCTTGGGGTAGTCACGGCACGGGCCCCGAGGACGGGTCGTGACAAATTGGTATCAGAGGAGTTCGGTTCTACCGCAGTCCTTATAACTCTGATGATTCTTTCTGTGAAGCAATAGTGTTAAGGGTACCGAGTGTGGTTTTCAGTTCAGGGAGTCCAGTGTTGGTGCGGGTGGCCGACGTATCCATACACCAGGACCCTGACAACTGATTTCCGAAATTGAGCACGAAAAAACTGATTGCGTGTGTGTTTCCAGAAGTTTTTAAATGTCAGCTCAAACCAGGTCAGCTCACCAGGTATAATCGTTTGACCATGTCACGATGTTTCTTTCAGAATGCCTTTTCACGGACGACCAGCTAGAGCCCCGAGAGTGGTACGTACTGACAGCCCGCCGAGCGAGGAGGCCTCAGTACAGGGCCCTATCCCAGTTGAGGCACCAGCGGAGGCACCAGTGGTACTGCTACCCGTTGGGCCACCGATGCCACCAGCCCCAGCAGTAGGCGATGCACGACGCTTGAGCGCGCTGCACGAGTTCCAGCGCCAGAGGCCACCCAGGTTCCGAGGAGAGACGGACCCGCAGGCGGCTGAGGTTTGGCTGGAGGCCGTGGTGAGAGTCTTCGGGCTATTGGGGACACCGACAGACTTCATGGTGATCATTGCTACCAGCCTCCTTCAGGCCGCAGCAGGCAGGTGGTGGAGCCACTTGTTCTAGTTTTGCGATGAGATGAACTTCGCATGGGAAGACTTCAAGACCTTCTTCAGGGTGGAGTTTGTGCCAGTATCTCTACACCCCGAGCGTGTACAGGAGCTTTTGCCTTTGCTGCGTACTTTCGATCAGTATCCGAGTCATCTGTGGGCAGTAGACAGATGATGCAGAGGTCCAGGAGGACCGGACTAGCAGTTGGACGATCTCGGGTTTTTGGACCGGTGGTGCGGGGCACCCGAGGTGGGGTCAGAGCCAGGCGTGCCAGAAACGGACAGTGTTACTCCTGCGTTGGAATGTGCCACCTGGCACGTGACTGTCCGACTCCTCATACGATTGATCAGTGGGTGTTGGAGGAGCCACCGAGACAGAAGCAGCGTCGAGTGCTTGAGTAACAGCTGAGCAGTGGACAAGGCAGTAGAGCTCTGAGAGCAGGTGGGCAGGAGAGAAACTAGTGGATACGTCCTTTGTACTTCTAGTTCCATGTTGCTTTGTATTCGTGTCTTTGTACTATGAGATGCAATAATAAAAAGAAACTAATCTTTGTTTTCTTTCCTGTCCTTTTGTTTGGTTGATACTGAGTGGTCCCGGTTAAACTGTTGAATTGACCCTCACTTTCGAGATTTCTACTGGAGGGAACCCAGTGACCTCACACTGATGCCGAAAGTGTGACTCGACCCTTGGAGGCGAGAGTGACAGTTGGATCTCTTAGTAGATACGTCGAAGCCTTACGACGTCATCCATGGCATGAATGCACCATTCATGTGAGGATTGACTGTATTAGGCAACGAATGTGGTTCATCCAGGGGATGAGACCGGGTTTCTCATATCGGCAAAGAAGAAATCATAGCAGCTCTTGTGAGACTAAAGGAGGTCCAGGACATCCAAGAGAGAATGAAGACTGCACAGTGCAGTAAGAAACAAGAAACCGGTTCCAGTCATAGAGACTCGGGCGTGTTAAGAAAAGGATGCTTAAAGGAGAGATGAGTCTACGAAGCAGTAGACGTGGAGGCAGAGCTAGGAGAGTAGCATGAGGTGGTGTACACCCTAACATGGTACAACCACCTGCCTTAGTTATCCCCACCAAGCTCAGGGAGCTGGAGGGCGGTGGAAGAATGCGGCTGCATGCGGTCAAGGAGTGTGACCCAATGGCTCTAAAAATGATTCAACGGATAGTCTGTGTCAACTACTATCTGCTGAAGTAACAGACGTCGATATGAATCATTCCTCGCTTTCACAAATCATGTTCCAGACCAAGAGTTTCCGGTAAGCCGTGGACTTGACCCTCACGTCTGGAGATACCTTGGGAGGAGACTCGATAATCACAATTACGTCGATGGTGTGGTCAGACCCTCGAGGCGAGAGTTTCGGTTGGAATCTCTTGGTGGCAGCGTCGAGGCCTTACGACGTTAGTTTGAGTATGTAATGGGAAATAACTGTTTATACTCAAATTGGCGGTTTTAGGCAAACGTCGAGATGAGTTTTCCTTGGTCGGTGGAAAAGGAAACCCCAGGCAGCGCAGGGTAACTCTTGCCCAGGAGAGTGCGACCGATATTCTTGAGTCGGTCAACCTTAGCCTCGTGGCAGCAGCCTTTCGAGTTCCAGTTCTAACAGAAAATGGAGACCTCTGGAGTTCGAGGATGACGATCACGTCCTTATACGGGTCTCACCTCGACGAGGTTTACGGAGATGTGGCCAAGGCGGCAAGTTATCTCCGGGGTTCAGCGGACCTTCTTAGGTCCCCAGCTAGTTAGGCGGGGTGGTTTACTGCTTGAACCATTCACCACAGTTTCACCAGGTGCACGACGACTTCCACGTATCTCAACTGAGGAGATACATGCTCGACCCTTCGCATACCATCGACCATGAGGAGCTAGACGATGGAGATGGGGTGTCTTTCATGGAGATTCCAGTAGGGATCGAGGATCGACAGGAGCATATCCTAGGAGGACGATCGATTCCTTGGGTGCACTTTCCTTGGCAGTACGAAACCACCAGGTGAACACATAGGAGAGGAAGGCTCAGATGTGTGCTCTGTACCGCTTTTGTGAAACTAGTTTGTGTTGAAGCTTTACGGGGACGTAAAGCCCTGACGTGGGAATAATGTAAAGGCCTGGAAATTTCAAGGAATTTTTTTTTCTTAATTTTCTTTGTAATTTTACAAGAACGCAGTTTCTGACGGCGCCTGATTCCGAGGCCCGGTGTGCCCGGAATTAATTTCCGAAGTTTGGCTCGGGTACGTTCAGTGAACGAGCGAGCGGGAATTTCTATCTTTTGATCCGGTGCTCGAAATTTAAATCTGAGGACACCGATGAACTCGTAGAGCCGATATTTTCTTAAGGAGACCTTTTCCGAAGTTGCGTTTATTGCAGGACGAAAGTTAGTTTTTTGGGAGAATTATAAAAAGTTAAATAAAAATGTGGAACACTTTTTATTTTTTCTTACTTGTTGGTTAACTCCTCTCAAAGGAAGTTAAAGGTGGGACCCACATCCACTTAACCTCACTTGGGAGGATTAAGTGTGGTGGGGCCCACACGAAACCCAACTTTCCATCTCCTCTCAAAACTCCCTTAACTCACCTTTTAAATGTAATTGACAACTTAACTTATTAATTATGTTGAGTTGTTTAAACTTTTTCAAACCATTGAAATTCAAATGGTTTGGTTGAGTAAATAAAAAAAGCCCTTAGCTTATTTTATTTGGTTAGAATTGTTTAGCCATCTTGAGAGGATTTGAGAGCTCCTCCTTCTTCTTCAAACCATGACGAAGAACGCGAAGAACCTTCGAGCTCCGTCGAAGAACGCCGCTACTCTCTTCTTCGTAGCCAATTGTATCCGAAGATCGACGACGCCCTCCGTGTCAATGAAAGGGAATGATGCTTCCTCCTCGGACTTCCTTCGTCGGCTTACGAAGATTCGCCAACGATGTACCTCTTAGGATGTACCTCTTCGTCATCGGATTTGACGAACGATTATCGCGACGCCCGACCTCCGCGATGTTGTCTTCTGAGGGTCGTTGACAATCTTCGAACCTGAACCCAAGGTAGGGGTTTTTTGTGGTTTATTTTTCCTTACTCTCGTTCTTGGTTCTAGAATGATAATTTGTGATTAAATATTTAAGAGTTATCATCTAACGAGAGGGGGGGGGTCGGACCGCACAAACACGGCCGAATTCCCCCTCCTTTGTTCTGGGATATTTATATAATCTTGTGATGAACGAGAAGGCGTGGTGCCGTCGCACCACGCGGGAATCGCCCGGCTTATTTACGCGACGTCGTCGCGTCGCGCTGTGGATGGATTATCAAGAACGCGACGCCGTCGCGCCGCGTCGAAGGGAACCGAAGGCGCCGCGGCCGGAGCGGGGCCGCGGCGGAGGGGCGCGGTGCCGTCGCACCCCGCCGGACGACGAACACCGCGGCCGGTTCCAGACCGCTACGGGACGAGAGGACCGGCGGCTCGCCGAGCCGCCGGCGTCGGAAACTGGAAGGGGACCGGCTTTGCCGGTCCCGTTGATGAAAAAACCGGACGGCCAGGTGGGCCGGACGAAAGGTCAAAGACCGGGGGAATTTAATTCCCCCGGTCAACTCAAAAGCCCCCCCCCCCCATTTATTTGGGAGGGGGGGTTTCATTAAGGGGGGGCAGGTAGCCCCCCGGTTTCCCTCAAGCAGGCCCCCACAAAGGGGGCCGGTTCACTTAAGAGGTGCGGCTTAACCCGTGCCGCCTGCTGGAAGCGGGGGCCATGCCCCCCGCGCGTGGCACCCAACGGCGCCAGCCCGCGCCGCCGCCGTCCGCGCCGCCGTGCCGGTCCGCGCCGCTACGCCGGACCGCCGCCGGCCGGGCCGGGTCGGACCCGGGTCGGCTCGACCTGGTTCGGGTCGACCCGGTTCAGGCCGACCCGGGGGGGGTCGGGCCGGGTGGGTCCGGACCCGGACCCCCCAATTTCGAGGCGAGTTCGGTCTTTTGGCCATAACATGAGCCACGGACCTCCGATTGACGAACCGTCAGCGGCTACGCGATCCTTGGATCGAGACGGTCGATTTGGTATATCTGACTTAATGTTTCGGAATACGTTGAGTTCGGGCGGGTTGGTTCGTTCACAAAATCAACCGGGCTTTCAGAGCGGAAACGCTCGTATCTTGAGCTACGGACGTCCGATTGACGTGCCGTCATATTTTTGTGTTCCTCTTAGTGAGATGGATCTTTTGGCAATCTCCGCCCGAGGTTTGGATGCAGGTGGAGTATAGTCGGGTTGGTTTTTCCTTAAAAACCAACCGGGTCCCTGGGACGAAAAAGCCAATAACTCTCAGACCGGGCATTCGATCGACGCGCCGTCTGTTGCGTTGAGTTCCAGTTGACAATACGGAACTTTGGGCATCCTCTGCCCGAGTTTTGGATGCAAATGGATAGTGTCCAGGTTGGATCGCACCGAAATCCAACCGGGCCCCTGGAATGGAAAAGGTGATACCTTTCTGACAGAACATCAGTTTGACGAACCGTCAGCGGCGTTGGTGATCACGTTGAGAAACAGTCCCTGTGGGTATTCCCTATGAGGGTTTGGGTGCAGTTGAGATACGGCCGGGTTGGTTCGCACACGAAACCAACCGGGCCCCTGAGATGAAAAGGCTAATAACTCACAGACCGGGCGTCCGATTGACGCACCGTCTGTTGCGTTGAGACCCCTATGACGAGGCGGTCCTTTGAAATACTTCTTCGTGGGACTTTGAGATACTTGCAGTATCGACCTGTAGCTCGTGGAGCGGACCCTCCCAGTGACGACCGTGCGGAGTAGGGAGACCGTGTAGCTGGCTGAGACCCGACGACTGCTGATCGAACGACTCGGTGTGTTACAAAGGTGCGCTTGGTTGTAGCGGCACATGGGAGAGCTTGGTTGTAGCGGCAGACCCACGACAGAGGTTCGCTTGGTTGTAGCGGGACATGGGAGCGCTTGGTTGTAGCGGCAGACCCACGACAGAGTTGCGCTTGGTTGTAGCGGCACATGGGAGCGCTTGGTTGTAGCGGCAGACCCACGACAGAGGTGCGCTTGGTTGTAGCGGCACATGGGAGCGCTTGGTTGAAGCGGCAGACCCACGACAGAGGTGCGCTTGGTTGTAGCGGCACATGGGAGCGCTTGGTTGTAGCAGCTGGCCCGCAGTACTCGATGGGTGGAGTTCTTCAGCAGTCCTGGGTTAGTGAGCAGTACCTCGGAGTCGTGACAGGACCACTGTACACTGCAGAGACGGAGCTCTTCCGCAGTTACGGTTTCGATTATGAAAATCCTGGTTTGAGCTGAGACTTTTGACCTTTGTGTTTACCTCATGATTGAGATGGGTCACTTGATAACTTAGGTATATGTATGGGCATATACCTGGGTAGTAGTTATCCGTTGATTTCACAATCCTTGTGTTTCCTCATGAGTGAGATGGGTTACTTGATAACTTAGGTATATGTATGGGCATATACCTAAGTAGAGGTTATCTGTTGAGATCTTCTATGTGGTTATCCTTGTTGGTTTTAGTGAGACCTTAAGGTTCTCGGGGTCCCTACTGAGTATCGTTATACTCACCCATGCATGGGCTATGCCCGCATCTCATTGTGTTGGTTGCAGACGACGGGCAGTGCTGACAGAGGACGAGTGTTCGAGGACTGGACGGTACCTGGAAGTGGACTATACGACGAGATGGTACCCGGAGGAGGACCTCATGACGAGACGGTACCCAGAGGTGGGCGTGACGACGAGGCGGTACCTGGAGGTGGACCACTGGGCGGGACATACTCGGAGCGGACGACGGGACCCGATGAGCAGAGGAGCTATCTGTACCCACCCTTCAGGTGGGATTTCCAATGGACAGCTCGGCGTAGCAGCTTTACTTTTCAGTTGTTGTTTTCCCTGTCACGACCCGCCCTCGGGGTCCGTGCCGTGACTACCCCAAGCCCGCCTTCCATAGGCCAGGGGCTGGCGACTAGCACCAAGGCGTAAATCCTGGTAAAAAGGGAAGGCATTGCCTTTGTAAAGTAAACAAACACCACAGAGTAAGCAAGCGGAAAGTAAACACTAAGCAAAAGCAGAGTACAACTGAAAGTGCGGAAAAGTAAATGGGCCAGTATACAAACCCAAACTGAAAGTAAAGTACAACTCGAAAGGGAAAACAACAACTGTAAAGTAAAAACCGCTACACCGAGCTGTCCACTGGAAATCCCACATGAAGGGTGGGTACAGATAGCTCCACTGCTCCACGGGTCCTGCCGTCCGCTCCGAGCACGTCCCGCCCAGTGGTCCACCTCCAGGTACCGTCCTGCTCTGCAAGCCTCAGCTAAGGTCAACGCTGTCCGTCATCTGCAACCAACACAACGTAGTGCGGGCAGATCCCATGCAGGGGTGAGTATAAGCTACTCAGTAGAGACCCCGAGACCCCTGAAGGTCTCTCAAATCCACAAAGGATAAACCACGAAGAAAGGTACAATCACGAAGTAACAACCGACACTGCTTAGGTATATTCCCATACATATACCTAAGTCATCAAATTCAAATACGCTCCAACCTCCGAGCCCAAGTACAACTCAGTCCACACAGGAAAGTAAACGTATTCCACACAGGAAAGAAAAACGTAATCCACACAGGATAGCACAACACAATCCACACAGGAAAGCAACAGGATTCAGCTCACACAGGATATACTTCTTCAAAAGACGATAAAGATGATCTCTGATCCATCTAAGTCGTCAGACCCACGATGGATCGATAGGTAACTAACCCCCGCAAAATACCCACACAGGATCGGGCCCACGTAGGACATGTAGGCGCTGGTTCACACAGGACCGCTGAGCGCAAAGACCCACACAGGATCGGACCCACACAGGATCGGGCCCACACAGGACCTGTAGCACTGATCCACGTAGGATCGCTGAGTGCTGTAGTCGTTGTCGTCGAATCCACACATGATCTCTGTACTGTCGTCGTCGCAGTCACAGTAGCAGTAGTAGCAGTAGTAGTCACAGTAACAGTCACAGCCAGCACTAGGGTTCCCGCACATAGCAAGCTCGTTCGGAGGGTCCGCTCCACGAGCCGAGAGGCTGATACATCAACTGTCACAAAGTCTAAAGTTTATATATCCAAAAGTTCTGTATCGACAACAGGAACTCAACGCAACAGACGGCGCGTCGATAGGACGCCCGGTCTGAGAGTTATTGGCATTTTCGTCCCCAGGGCCCGGTTGGTTTTTAAGGAAAAACCAACCCGACCGTACTCCACATACGTCCAAACCTCGGGCGGAGTATGCCAAAAGATCCGTCTCACTAAGAGGAACACAACAAAGCTGACGGCACGTCAATCGGACGTCCGTAGCTCAAGATATGAGCGTTTCTGCTCCGAAGGCCCGGTTGGTTTGTTGAACGAACCAACCCGGCCGAACTCAAAGTATTCCGAAACTTTGAGTGCGATATAACAAAACGACCGTCTCGATCCAAGGATCGCGTTGCCGTAGACGGTTCGTCGATCGGAGGTCAGTGGCTCAAGTTATGGCCAAAAGACAGAAACTCATTCGAAACGGGGGGTCCGGGTCCGGGCCGACCCGGCCCGACCCCCCCTGGGTCGGCCCGAACCGGGTCCGACCCGACCCAGGTCCGACCCGGCCCGGCCGGCCGGCCGGCCGGCGGCGCGGCGGCGCGGTGGCCTGGCGCCGCACGGAGGCAGCGCGCGGGGGGAGAATCAAGCCCCCGCTTGATTGGAGAGGCGGCGCGGCTATATGCCGCGCCATTTGAAAAAAAACGCCCCCCCACGTGGGGGCCGGCTTGAAGAAAATCGGGGGGCCTCCTGCCCCCCCTCAAGGAAATCGCCCCCCCTCTTAATGAGGGGGGTTTTTAGAGCTGGCCGGGGGAATTTATTTCCCCCGGCCTTTGACCTTCCGGCCGGCCAACTGCCGGCCGATTTTCTCCAACGGGACCGGAAAATCCGGTCCCCTCTTCGGCTTCCGACGCCGGCGGCTCGGCCGCCGGTCTTCTCGTTCCTCCACGGCCCGGAACCGGCCGCGGTGTTCGTCGTCCGGCGCGGTGCGACGGCACCGCGCCCCTCCACCGTGCCTCCGATTCCTCTTGACGCGGCGCGACGGCGTCACGTTCTTGATGATTCTTCCACGGCGCGGCGCGACGGCGCCGCGCAATATAAACATACAATTATCCGCGTGGTGCGACGGCACCACGCCACATTGTTTCCACCCGCAAGATAAATCAACAAGAACGATGGAGGGGGTTCAGCCGTGTTCATGCGGTCCGGCCCCCTCACGTTAAATGATAACACAACTTTAAAACCTTACGTTAATCATTCATGAACCAAGAACAAGGATAAATAAATAAACAAAATACAACAACCCCTACCTTGGGTATAGGTTCAAAGATTTGTCAACGTCCCGCGGAAGACAACGTCGCGGCGGTCGGGCGTCGCGGTAGTCGTTCGTCAAATCCGATGACGAAGAGGTACGTCCGAAGAGATACGTCGTTGGAGAATCTTCGTATGCTGACGAAGGGAGTCCGAGGAGGAAGCGGCGTTCCCTCTCATTGACACGGAAGACGAAGAAGAGAGGAGAGGCGTTCTTCGTTGGAGCTTGAGCGTTCTTCGTCAAGGCTTGAGCGTTCTTCGTCAAGGCTTGAGCGTTCTTCGTCAAAGTTGAAGAAAAAGGGAAAGCTCTCAAACCTCTCAAGATGACTAAACAAAACTAACCAAATAAAATAAGGTTCCTCCTTATTTTATTTACCAAGCCAAGGAATTCAAAACTTCAAATTCAAAAACATAACACTTAATTAATTATACATGTCATGTGTAATTAATTAGATGTTAAGTTAACAAGCTATTAAGAGGGAGAGAGGGGAGTAAGGGAAAAGATGAAAAGTTTAGGGTTCGTGTGGGCCCCACCACACTTAATCCTCTCAAGGGAGGTTAAGTGGGTGTGGGTCCCACCCCTAACTTCCTTCGAGAGAAGTAACCTACAAAAGTAAAATAAAAAGAATTCCACATTTTTTTTATTCAACTTTTTATAATTCTCCCAAAAACTAACTTTCATCCCGCAACAAACGAAACTTCCGAAAAAGTCTCTTTAAGCGAATATCAGCCCTGTGAGTTCATCGGTGCCCTCGGATTTCAATTCTGAGCACCGGATCAAAAGTTAGGAATTCTCGCTCGTTCGTTCACTGAACGTACCCGAGCCAAACTTCGGAAATTGATTCCGGGCACTCCGGGCCTCGGAATCAGGTGCCGTCTGAAACCGCGCTCTTGTAAAATTCTAAAGAAAATTAAGAAAAAATTTCCCTTGAATTTTACGGGTCTTTACATTACTCCCACCTCAGGGCTTTACGTCCCCGTAAAGATACATCAAAAACTAGGGAAAGAAATGAGGGTACTGAGCACGCATCTGCGCCTCCCGCTCCCATGTGCTCTCCTAGAGATTCCCGTTCTGCCATCTGATGCGCACAAGAGGAATCGATCGCCCATGCAGGACCCGCTCCTGTCGATCCTCTATCTCCACCGGGACCTCCGTAAAAGTCGCCCCATCGTCAACGTCAAGCTCCCCATGATCAATGATGTGCGTCGGGTCGTGCACGTATCTCCTCAGCTGAGACATGTGGAAGACGTCGTGCACCCGGTGCAACTGAGGTGGTAGAGCCAGGCGATAAGCCACCTCGCCAACCCTGCTGAGGACCTGGAAGGGTCCGATGAAGCACGGAGATAACTTGCCGCCTCGGCCAAATCTCTGAATACCACGTCGAGGTGAGACCCACAAGAAGACGTGGTCGCCATCCTCGAACTCTAGTGGCCTCCGCCTCCTGTCAGCATATGACTTCTGCCGGCTCTGAGCTGTCCTCATCCGCTCCTGGATGACCTGGACCTTCTCTATCGTGGCCTGGACCATCTCCGGTCCCACAAGTGCTGACTCCCCAGGGTCTGTCCAGCACAAAGGAGATCTACAAGGTCGGCCGTACAATGCCTCGTACGGTGCCATCCCGATGGTGGAGTGGTAGCTGTTGTTGTACGCAAACTCCACCAAGGGTAGGTGGTCCTCCCAGCTACGACCAAAGTCGAGGACACATGCGTGGAGCATGTCCTCGAGAGTCTGAATGGTCCTCTCCGTCTGACCATCCGTCTGAGGGTGAAAGGCTGTGCTCAGACGTAGCTGCATCCCGAACGCCTCCAATAACCCCTTCCAAAGCCGGGAAGTAAAGCGGGCATCTCGATCGGATACGATAGATGATGGCACACCGTGGAGCCGCACAATCTCCTGAACGTAGAGACGTCCCAAGCTCTCCACTGAGCCCTGCTCTCTGATGGGTAAGAATTGTGCCGACTTGGTGAGTCGGTCAACAATCACCCAGATGGAGTCATGACCTCTGGAAGTGCGTGGAAGTCCAGTCACGAAGTCCATAGATAAGCCGTCCCACTTCCACTCCGGAACCTCCAAGGGTTGTACCAAGCCCGCTAGTACCCGATGCCTTGCCTTCACCTGCTGGCAGGTGAGGCATCGAGAAACGAACTCTGCTACAGCCTTCTTCATGCCCGGCCACCAGTGCTGTCGTCTGAGGTCCTGGTACATCTTCGCCACTCCAGGATGCACCGCCAAAGGAGAAGTGTGAAACTCTCTTAGCACTTCCTCTTGCAAAGCGACTGGTACCATGGTACGTCCTCTGAAAAGGATGTCGTGCTCTGCTCCAAGGGAGAAACCATCAGGTGCCTGTTCCGAGGATATCTGTGCACATCGTGTCTCACAGTCAGCGTCCTCACACTGTGCCTCTCTGACCCGCTGTAGTAGTGGAGTGGTGACTGTGAGAGACTGGAGGAAGGCTGCTCCATCTCTATCCACGAAGGATATCTGCAAAGAGGTCAGCTGCTCCGTCGCCTCCTCATGTAGCTGAATGCCCGTCCTCCTGCAGAGGGCATCGGCTACGACGTTCCCCTTCCCATGAGTATAGACTATCTCAAAGTCATATTCCTGGAGGAACTCGAGCCATCGCCGCTGTCTCAGGTTCAGGTCCTTCTGCGAGAAGATATACCTGAGACTCTGATGATCGGAAAAGACTGTAAAGCGCTCGCCCAGCAGATAGTGTCGCCATGTCTTCAGAGCGAAGACCACTGCTGCTAACTCCAGGTCATGGGTAGCGTAGTTCTGCTCATGCGGCCTTAACTGATGTGATCCATAGGCGATCACTGCCCGCCCCTGCATCAGAACACTTCCGAGTCCGGTCCCTGATGCATCGCAGTAGACTACGTACCCTACTCCCTCCTCGGGCAACCTCAAGATGGGTGCGCTAGTCAATCTCTGTCTCAGCTCCTGGAAGCTCTGATGACATCTGTCAGACCACACGAAGGGTTTCCCATTCTTCGTCAAAGCTGTGAGTGGTTCCGCAACTCTAGAGAAGTCTGGAACGAATCTCCGATAGTATCCAGCTAGTCCCAAGAAACTCTGAACCTCAGTCACGCTCCTGGGTGGCTCCCAAGCTAACACAGCCTCAATCTTCACGGGATCCACTGCAACTCCCGCCTCAGAGATAACGTGTCCCAAGAAGTGGACCTCACGTATCCAGAACTGGCACTTCGATAGCTTACCATAAATCCGGTGCTCTCGGAGTGTGTCCAGTACAACTCGCAAGTGATAGGCGTGCTCCTCCTCTGTCGTAGAGTAAATCAGAATGTCGTCGATGAAGACCACGACAAACCGATCGAGGTATGGCTGAAAGATCCTATTCATGAGAGCCATGAACACTGCTGGAGCATTGGTTACACCGAAAGGCATAACCAAGAACTCATAGTGGCCATACCGACATCTGAAGGCTGTCTTCTGCACATCCTCGTCTCTGACTCTGAGCTGATGATAGCCTGACCTGAGGTCTATCTTCGAGAACCACCGTGCTCCCTTGAGTTGATCAAAGAGGTCATCAATCCTCGATAGTGGATACTTGTTCCTCACTGTCACCTGGTTCAGGCGACGATAGTCAACACAAAGTCGCAAGCTCCCGTCCGCCTTTTTGGCGAACAATATCGGGGAAGCCCAGGGTGAGACACTGGGTCAGATGAACCCCTTGCCCTGCAAGTCCTCCAACTGTACCCGTAGCTCTCGAAGCTCGGCGGGGGCCATCCGATATGCTGGAGTGGATATCGGGGTTGTCCTGGGGTACAAGTCAATATAAAAGTCTACCTCTCTGCGAGGAGGTAGCCCTGGAACATCGTCGGGAAAAACATCCGCAAACTGATCCACCACTGCAGGAAAACCAGGACTCCGCACGTCAACTGCTCCAAGGATAAGGCTAGCCAAATGATGAGTGATGGGCTGTCCTCTCCTCCGCGGAAGTCCATCCTGTGCTGCTAAGGCTCCCTTCTCGCCGGTGAAGGTGAACCTGCTCCCGTCGGTGCGTACACATCGCACCTTGCGCCTAAAATAGTCAATCTGTGCATGGACCTTAGATAGCCAATCCATGCCCAAGATGACGTCGTAAGGCCTCGACGCTGCTACAAGAAGATCCCAGCCAAATCTCTCACCTCCTAGAGTAAGCTCACACTGCCGGCACCAGTGCGTAATCATCGAGTCTGCTCCCGAAGGTGTCTCTAGCCGTAAGGATCGAGCCAACGGCTCTGTCGGAATCTCCGAGCTCCGAACAAGGGCATCGGCTTTGAAAGAGTGACTCGCTCCTGTGTCTATAAGAACTGCAGAAAGGGTGGAATAGACACAGATAGTACTTCGAATCATCTCAGGTGCGCCGTGGTCGTAGGCCTCTGCTGCCTGGAGCTGTGCCTATCTCTGCCCGCCAGCTCCCTGTGGTCGGGGTGGACCTCCTGGTGGTGGTGGTGGCAGAGCCTCAAAGCGTCGCCCACCACCGGCTGCCCGTCCAGCTCCTCTGCCTCATCCTCCTCCTCCCTGCAGACCGCCACGGTCGACCCTCTGCCTCTGCCTCGGTGGTCCCTCAACCGACTGCTGCTCCTCGGCACGGCGGGTCGGGCAGTCACGAGCCATGTGGCCCTGCCCGCCGCACGAGTAGCACTGTCTGCCTCTTGAAAGACTGGCTCCTCGATGTGTTCCCCGCACTGCTGAGCCAGTGTCCTGAGGTCGTCTGCCCGAAGGTCTGGTCTGTTTGGACCCCTGAGTCATCCGTCGACTGCCTGCTGCAGATGACTCTGCCACGTGCCGCCCTGCGGTGGGTCGCTGCGCTGGTGTAGACTCAGCAAGGAAGCTCTCGATCAGAAGGGCCCGCTCCAGTACTCCTGTCTGAGTCGGTATGCTGAGGGAGATCAGCGATGCCCTGATCTCGTGTCTCAAACCATGCTCGAAGGTCCGGGCCCAGAAGAATGGGTCCCGTACCATGTCGGTCGAGTAGCGCGAGAGATCGGTAAATCTCGTCGAGTACTGAGCGACCGTCATGCTGCCCTACCGCAGCTGAAGAAGCTCCTGGATACGCACCGCACGAAGGGTGGCTGGGACGAACTCCGAGCGGAAGAGGCTCTCAATGTACGTCCAAAGTAGAGATGCCTCATCGTGCACCTGGAGCATCATGCTCCACCATCGTCCTGCTGCTGCGTGTAGTAGGCTCGCAGCGAGGATCACCATGAGGTCTGCTGGTGTCCTCACTAGCCTAAACACTCGTACCACTACCTCCAGCCAGTCCTCGGCTGCCTGGGGATCCGTCTCCCCGCGAAACCTGGGCGGTCGCTGGCACTGAAACTCATGCAGTGCGCTGAGGCGACGTGCATCGTCAGCGGCTGGCGCTGGAAGCATCGGGGGCTCGGCGGGTAGTGCTACCGCCGGTGCCACTGCTGACAAAGAGCCCTGCACCGAGGCCTCGTCGCTCGGTGGGCTATCGTCACGCTCGACTCTCGGAACCCTAGCTGGCTGCCGTCGTGGGGCCATCCTGAAAATGAAACAGGTGTGCCACGGTCAGAACAGTATACCTGGTGAGCTGATATAAATTAATCACAGAGAAAACTTTGAAACACACACGCAATCAATGTTTTCGTGCATTAATTCGGAAATCAGAAGTCAGGGTCCTGGTGTACGGATACGTCGGCCGCCACACCAACACTGGACTCCCTGGACTGATAACCACACTCAATACGCTAAACATTATTGCTTCACATAGAAATGATCAGAGTTCGCAGTAGAACCGAACTCCTCTGATACCAATTTGTCACGACCCGCCCTCGGGGTCCGTGCCGTGACTACCCCAAGCCCGCCTTCCATAGGCCAGGGGCTGGCGACTAGCACCAAGGCGTAATTCCCGGTAAAAAGGGAAGACATTGCCTTTGTAAAGTAAACAAACACCACAGAGTAAGCAAGCGGAAAGTAAACACTAAGCAAAAGCAGAGTACAACTGAAAGTGCGGAAAAGTAAATGGGCCAGTATACAAACCCAAACTGAAAGTAAAGTACAACTCGAAAGGGAAAACAACAACTGTAATGTAAAAACCGCTACACCGAGCTGTCCACTGGAAATCCCACCTGAAGGGTGGGTACAGATAGCTCCACTACTCCACGGGTCCCACCGTCCGCTCCGAGCACGTCCCGCCCAGTGGTCCACCTCCAGGTACCGTCCTGCTCTGCAAGCCTCAGCTAAGGTCAACGCTGTCCGTCGTCTGCATCCAACACAACGTAGTGCGGGCAAAGCCCGTGCAGGGGTGAGTATAAGCTACTCAGTAGGGACCCTGAGACCCCTGAAGGTCTCTCAAATCCACAAAGGATAAACCACGAAGAAAGGAACAGTCATGAAGTAACAACCGACACTGCTTAGGTATATGCCCATACATATACCTAAGTCATCAAATTCAAATAACCTCCAACCTCCGAGCCCAAGTACAACTCAGTCCACACAGGAAAGTAAACGTATTCCACACAGGAAAGCAAAACGTAATCCACACAGGATAGCACAACACAATCCACACAGGAAAGCAACAGGATTCAGCTCACACATGATATACTTCTTCAAAAGACGATAAAGATGATCTCTGATCCATCTAAGTCGTCAGACCCACGAAGGATCGATAGGTAACTAACCCCCGCAAAAGACCCACACAGGATCGGGCCCACGTAGGACCTGTAGGCGCTGGTTCACACCGGACCGCTGAGCGCAAATACCCACACAGGATCGGACCCACACAGGACCTGTAGGACTGATCCACGTAGGATCGCTGAGTGCTGTAGTCGTCGTCGTCGAATCCACACAGGATCTGTGTACTGTCGTCGTCGCAGTCACAGTAGCAGTAGTAGCAGTAGTAGTCACAGTAACAGTCGCAGCCAGCACTAGGGTTCCCGCACACAGCAAGCTCGTTCGGAGGGTCCGCTCCACGAGCCGAGAGGCTGATACATCAACTGTCACAAATTCCAGAGTTGATGTATCCAAAAGTTCCGTATCGACAACAGGAAATCAACGCAACAGACGGCGCGTCGATCGGATGCCCGGTCTGAGAGTTATTGGCATTTTCATCCCCGGGGCCCAATTGGTTTTAAAGGCAAAACCAACCCGACCGTACTCCACCTGCGTCAAAACCTCAGGCGGCGTATGCCAAAAGATCCGTCTCACTAAGAGGAACACAACAAAGCTGACGACACGTCAATCGGACGTCCGTAGCTCAAGATATGAGCGTTTCCGCTCTGAAGGCCCAGTTGGTTTCGTGAACGAACCAACCCGGCTGAACACAAAGTATTCCGAAACTTTGAGTGCGATATACCAAAACGACCGTCTCGATCCAAGGATCGCGTTTCCGCAGACGGTTCGTCGATCGGAGGTCCGTGGCTCATGTTATGGCCAAAAGACCGGAACTGATTCGAAACGGGGGGGGTCCGGGTCCGGGCCGACCCGGCCCGACCCCCCCCCCCCCTGGGTCGACCCGGGTCCGACCCGGCCCGGCCGGCCGGCCGGCCGGCGGCGCGGCAGCTCGGCGGCCTGGCGCCGCACGGAGGCAGCGCGCGGGGGGGAATCAAGCCCCCGCTTGATTGGAGAGGCGGCGCGGCTATATGCCACACCCTTTGAAAAAAAAAACGGCCCCCACGTGGGGGCCGGCTTGAAGAAAACCGGGGGGTCTCCTGCCCCCCCCCCCCCCTCAAGGAAACCACCCCCCTCTTAATGAGGGGGGTTTTTAGAGCTGGCCGGAGGAATTTATTTCCCCCGGCCTTTGACCTTCCGGCCGGCCAACTGCCGGCCGGTTTTCTCCAACGGGACCGGAAAATCCGGTCCCCTCTTCGGCTTCCGACGCCGGCGGCCCGGCCGCCGGTCTTCTCGTTCCGCCACGGCCTGGAACCGGCCGCGGTGTTCGTCGTCTGGTGCGGTGCGACGGCACCGCGCCCCTCCGCCGCGCCTCCGATTCCTCTTGACGCGGCGTGATGGCGTTGCGTTCTTGATGATTTTTCCACGGCGCGGCGCGACGGCGCCGCGCAATATAAACATACAATTATCCGCGTGGTGCGACGACACCACGCCACCTTGTTTCCACCCGCAAGATAAATCAACAAGAACGATGGAGGGGGTTCGGCCGTGTTCATGCGGTACGGCCCCCTCACGTTAAATGATAACACAACTTTAAATCCTTACGTTAATCATTCATGAACTATGAACAAGGATAAATATATAAACAAAATACAACAACCCCTACCTTGGGTATAGGTTCGAAGATTTGTCAACGTCCCGCGGAAGACAACGTCGCGGAGGTCGGGCGTCGCGGTAGTCGTTTGTCAAATCTGATGACGAAGAGGTACGTTCGAAGAGATACGTCGTTGGCGAATCTTCGTATGCCGACGAAGGGAGTCCGAGGAGGAAGCGGTGTTCCCTCTCATTGACACGGAAGACGAAGAAGAGAGGAGAGGCGTTCTTCGTCGGAGCTTGAGCGTTCTTCGTCAAGGCTTGATCATTCTTCGTCAATGCTTGAGCGTTCTTCGTCAAAGTTGAAGAAAAAGGGAAAGCTCTCAAACCTCTCAAGATGACTAAACAAAACTAACCAAATAAAATAAGGTTCCTCCTTATTATATTTACCAAGCCAAGGAATTCAAAACTTCAAATTCAAAAACATAACACTTAATTAATTATACATGTCATGTGTAATTAATTAGATGTTAAGTTAACAAGCTATTAAGAGGGAGAGAGGGGAGTTAGGGAAAAGATGAAAAGTTTAGGGTTCGTGTGGGCCCCACCACACTTAATCCTCTCAAGGGAGGTTAAGTGGGTGTGGGTCCCACCCCTAACTTCCTTTGAGAGAAGTAACCTACAAAAGTAAAATAAAAAGAATTCCACATTTTTTTATTCAACTTTTTATAATTCTCCCAAAAACTAACTTTCGTCCCACAACAAACGCAACTTCCGAAAAGGTCTCTTTAAGTGAATATAGGCGCTGCGAGTTTATCGGTGCCCTCGGATTTCAATTCCGAGCACCGGATCAAAAGTTAGGAATTCCCGCTCGTTCGTTCACTGAACGTACCCGAGCCAAACTTCGGAAATTGATTCCGGGCACTCCGGGCCTCGGAATCAGGTGCCGTTTGAAACCGCGCTCTTGTAAAATTCTAAAGAAAATTATGAAAAACATTCCCTTGAATTTTAAGGGTCTTTACATTCCCTTTCGAGTTGTACTTTACAGTTGGTCTTGTATTTCCGGCCCCTTTATACTTTCTGCACATACTATTGTACTC
Organism: Viscum album; assembly: GCA_963277665.1. Lineage (NCBI taxonomy): Eukaryota > Viridiplantae > Streptophyta > Magnoliopsida > Santalales > Viscaceae > Viscum > Viscum album. Next base: position 1,466,117,518 of record OY728164.1, on the reverse strand, counting down.
AGTTTTTACTTAGTATTTACTTCTTCCGCTTGTACTCTGTGTGATTGTTTACTTTGCAAAGGCAATGCCTTCCATTTTTACCGGGATCTACGCCTTGGTGCTAGTCGCCAGCCCCTGGCCTATGTAAGGCGGGCTTGGGTTTGTCACGGCACGGGCCCCGAGGATGGGTCGTGACATTAATAATTAATTCCCGATGTTAGAACAAATAGCGTGTTTTTATAAAACAATATATATCAAAAGATTGACACTAGTTTAAGTCAAATTTCAAAGTGAAATTAATTCCAATGACCACTATTTGATTAAATGGTAAAAATATATTCTAAATTCACTTTAAAACCAATTAAAAAGATAATCTAATAATATAAATAAATTATATTAAAAAGAGGTTTTGAATTAAAATACAGCATTTTTCACTATTCATTAAAAATTTAACTTTTTCAGAAAAATACCAAATATTTACACAATGTAAATTTTGATGTCCCAATTATAAAGAAGAATTTTATTTTGTCAAATATAACACATACAAATTGTCAAAAAGTGGATTTAAAAGAGTTTTTCTATCAAAATGCAGTTAATCGAACTTTAAAAAAATATTAGAATGTTTACGCTTAAAGTTGGATTCATTCGCATTTTTAATCCTCTAACATTTATTGTAAGAAGTAAAAATATTTGACAAACATATATAATCATTTTGTAGTCAGTTCTATTCATTCCCTCCATTACAACGGCTAGGCGTTAACTACCATTTAAAATAATATCATTTTATTGTTATAGTGCAATATAAGATTTCAAAGGAACTCATTGTTATGTATTGGGTAAGCCATCAAGCATAACATTCCCATTAAATTAATATTAACATTTTATTCACAAATAGGGATAAGTATAAAGAAGTCGTATTCTTTATTTACCTGGGGTCTTACATCCTTCCCCCCTTTTGGGAATTGCATCCTCGCAATTTTAAAATTTGGCTCGGAAACATCCTTGAAAGTCCCACATCGGAACAAGAGTCGGTAAAACAATCACTTTAAAATAATGAAAGATAAGTACAAAGGTCACTCGATTTAACCCATACTAAGATTACAAGTATGAAAATATGGACATGGAGGAAAAAACAATGAGCCATGTTCTGATGGGTAGTGATAGTAAACATGTCTAGGAGAAAGTTAACCATAAAAAATCACAAACTTGTGATGGGTTAAACGGTATTCGATTCCCCAGTAAAAAAAGTTAACAGACAACATTTTTGTTTTAAGTTACTTTTCATTGAGGAATTTTTTTTGATCTTAACTAAATCATAATGAAACATACTTACTTGTAACGTAGAATTTCAACTTTTACTATATTCCTTAATCAAACTCATATTTTCTCCAAAAGACGAGTATTTAGGAAGACTTGTTCGCATTATGAGTACTATAATCAACTTCTTGAGAATCACCTAATCCACAAAAGAGAACTATATATATCCCATGTCTTTAGACAAAATCCAAAACCAAAATTGTTAGTACAAGATCAGATAATCCACAAAAGTATAATCCTTTAGAAAACTAAAATCTATTCTTAATCTCCAAAAATTTTCCAACAAAACCCAAAGATCAACGAGGATCATTCGATAAAAATTTGTCCATAAAATTCTTCAAAGTAAACCAAACTAAGATTGAAACCCAAATATTTGAAGGATTTAGTCACATATTCTTCCATGTAAAATCGTAACATTTATCTCCAAACAACATCAGTTGCTCCTAAAGTCTCGTATTGAAAAGTTATTAACCTAATCACATATCCTCCATGATAGGTTAATCATTTCCATAGATAACCCAAAATAAACATACTCTTGATTCCTAATATCATATAACTAAAAAGAATTAGTGAAACTAACCAGGGACTTCACGTAGTCCAGTGGTAGGCGATAAATACCAGTCGCACTTTGGTTGTGGGTTCGATTTCCGCAGCTTTGTCCAACGCGGCGGGTTGTCACACGGTCTGTGTGTTGTCCTTTTTCCAAAACTATATAATTCTTAAAACATTCTCCAAAAGGAGATATAATCTTCAAAAATAATCATAACATATTTTAACCTCAAGTTTATCTCATGCCTTTCATTTTCCATCATAACATATAATAACCCATAATTACCTCAAAAGTAAGGTTCATATAAACTCTAATGGTTACCTTTATACTAATTACCTGAACTTCCACATCGATTGGTCATATCGTACATGATGCATTATAGATCATACCAAGGTTGAAGTGGTTGATCATGACTCATTGATAGTTGGTTTAGAACAACCACGAGTTTCCTCATTGAATCCCCCATTTTATCTAGTATCTTAATCAGAGAACCACCATAGTTTCCTTCAAACCGTTTGCCTCTTTGGTGCCTGCTAGATCCATCCATTCACTAAAAACATAAATGTCAGTGTGAGTATATCAACAAAACCATCATGTACTAATGAGGAAGGTAAACACTAAGATATACTTACTGATTCAATTTATCTAAAACTAGTAGTCTTTCTGAAATATTAGCCATTATGGTAATGCCACTTATGCTTAGAGAATACCCAAACGTCTAAAGTAATCTAAACCGACCACTCATACCAACTATAAGGCCCCAGCCTTAAACCTTACTTAATCTTGAGTTATTACAAGATTACACCTTCAGGATCTTTTCAGGTTTAGAGTTTTAGAGAATTGGAACATAAAACTTGCATTACATTCCACATTTAAACAAAGTTGTTACATAAAAGATAGTATTCATTTTTCGCATCAATGGAAACATATTTAAAATAAAACATGGATTCTTTCTTGAAACTTCCTTGACACTATCATAATATCATGTACCATTCCCTTGACCTGTGAAAAACATTTCAAAAAAACACGGGATGAGCATAAAAAGCTCCGTAAGGGATATAAAAATATGGAAAGGAAACATGGGTACATATACACATAAGAATGAAATCATACTTTACCCATAAAACATAAGCACTTTAACATACCTCATCAAATCATGAATAAATCATAGAAATCATAAGACATAAAGGTAACTTGAGGCATTCATAACATTCTTACGTAGGGAGTAACCCTCTTGGTTACGTTTGGAATACCCACCACAGTATATTCCCTAAATCTCTTTGGAGAAACCTTAACGTTTTACCCCTTCGTGTTACGCAATGCATTGGAGAGCTATATCGGGCTCACCTGCCCTTAGTTAATCACGGAACCACACATTTTCATAACAATGGCCAAGAACCATAACATAAACTTATCACATAAAATATGCATAATGGAAACATAACATTTCCACATTTCAATCACAATATAACATTTTAGGATATTGAAATAATGAATCCATTCAAAAAACCCATTTTCAAAACCATTTAAAACATTTAATAAATATATTTTTTAGTCAAAGTGTCCCATACCACCTTGAAGCTTTTTAAAATATTAAACCATTAATATCCATATAAATAAATCCTCAAAAAAATTTTCAAAACATGGATATTAATAAGAACAAATCATTAATACATTTAAAGTGATATTTTGGTTAAAGGGTTTTTAACAAAATTAGAGACACTTGAATACAATAATTGAGGAATAACATTTAATCAGAACTTTATAATATCATGAGAATAAATGGATTCATGATATAATATTCCATAGGACATTATGTACACCATATAAGAGTGAATTGGTGCATAACAACAATGAAGTCTCAATTGAAATGTAAAATGTGATGAAATCCCTTATAAAGAAAGTATCCTTAAATTAAAGATAAATCAATATAAAAATTATGCGTGACAAATATAAATACACCCAATATAAGTGGATATTAAGTGTAAAACAATAAAAGTTCATTCACACATATTCAAAGGATGACATGTTCAAGAAGTACTAGTTGAACCCAAAGAAATCGAAATTGGGTTAAGACATTCCCTTGTAAACATTCGACAGCCTAAGGGCGTCACATCAAAATTCAGAAAATTAGTAGATGAGAGAGAGAATGGTATCTAATCACTTGGTCATAAAATTTACATCTATAAGTATATATAAGAACATATCCCAAAATAATAAGATGTCAATTAAAACACAAAACAAAATAAGTCTTTTAAAAAGAGGAGGGTGAAAGGTTTCCTTACCGACTTGGGTAACTTTCGAAACGTACAACCCATGAAAGAAGGACAATAAAACATTGATGTAAATACTCATAAAAGAAATTATATTACACTAAGATTAGAATAATGGGTAGTACATACACCACTCAAAGGAAATTTTGGCCAATGTAGCATAAATCTCATGGGAATAACAGTGAGATGAAAAATCCCTTAGGAAAACTCGGTAGCCTAATGACGCCACTAAAAACTTCCAAAAATGGATTTATGAGATCAAATAGGGTCTCTCATAATATGACCATAAGAATTAAAATATGAGGAATATAAAATAACATCCCCAAAAATAATAAAGATGGGCTTAAAAGAAATGACATAAAAGAGAGTACTTAAAAATAAAGAGAGAGGTTAGATCTCTTACGAAAATTCGGCAGCCTAACGGCGCCACTAAAATCTTCCAAAATGGATTTATGAGAGGAAATAGGGTCTCTAATCATATTATAATAAGAATTAAAGTAGGAGTAATATAAAAGAACATCCCAATCATAAGAAAGATGAGCTTAAAAGGAATGACATAATAGAGTGTACTTAAAAAGAAAGAGAGGAGTAGGATCCATTACCTCGGGTCCGACTTGACTCGATCGTTTTTTAATCTCCTGAATAATATAATGAGTTAATTTCTACTTCCATAAGAACCATTTTCAAGTTCATTATTCCTTTTATATCACTTATTACCATGTCATGAACACTATGTTATTATTTAAGCTAATAACGGTCGTTTTAAAGTTCATTGGTACTTGAGTCAAAAATAAACTCTTTATAATTACAAGTTGTTCATGTGGTAAAATATCCATTATATACATAATTTTATTCATGATTTAGATATCATATATATCATATATATCCAGTATATTCATGCATTTATAATATTACATAACATTTAGAGTTAAGAAATGAAATGCACCGTTCATGGAGACGGTATGTCGTACGTACGCATGAACGCTACTTTCATTTTTATTTAATATTTAATGGAATTAAAACATAATGATACATAATAGTATTTTAATTCCAGTATGTTATCATATATAATATCATTAAATATATCCTTTATACGTACCACATATGGTATTAACGAATCAAATCACATTGAGGGGGCGGTAGTCCGCACTTCCTAAAATGAAGATATCGTGTATACCCATAATGGAAGCCATAAAGGTATGCCATAAATGAAATATACATAAACTTAAGGAAATCATAAAATTATTAAATATCATATATAAATATAGGGACATCTTAATGGCCACCATGAAAGGTGTTAAGAGAAGATTGAACAATCATCGTTTCGTGAGGCAGTAATTCGCCATCCACAGAAACAGTATGTTCTTTAACCATTAGACGAAGGTGTGTGTAAGTGTAGCTCGAATAGTTAACATAAAAATATCCTAGTATATTTAAGGTACTGGTTTTGTTACAAAAAAAGTAATAAAAATATATTAGGGGGGTGGAGAAGCAAAATAAAACAAAAGGACTCAAGTAAAGACATTACCTTAAAATCGGGTAACTCCCTTTGGTTTGAGCTCAAAGGATTTTTTGGGAAGATTTCTGACAAACGTTAGGCTTCTAAGAGTTATAGAGGGATGTGGAGAGACAAAATGGTCAGGGTTTGGCCGAGCCAAAGGCTTTGGAAGTGTGGGTAAGGAGGTAGAGGTGGGGGCCTTTTATAAGAGGAGAGGAGGGGCACTCTTGGAATGTAAAGAAATGTTACTTTATTTTAGAATGAGTTTCGGATTTTAATGGTCCCACATTGATGTGTTTCTAGGATAAGGTGATAAGGGTTCTAAATCCACCCATCCAATAGGTTTTGGACATGTGTAGGTCTTATATGGTACATTATCTTTCCATTTTATTTAAATCGTTAAATAATGAGGTCATCGCTGCATCATCATGATGTCATAAATAATTTAATTTATTTAATGTTTAAAAATTATAAAAAAATTACTAAGATGTAGGAAATACATTTATATTTCCAATGACTATTTATATTCAATAACCTGACTTGTATAACCCCATGTAAAAATTGTTTTAGTAAAACATCTCATGTTTGTGTCATTTTTACTTTAACATTAAATAAAAAGTTATTTATGTCATTTCCCAACCAATGTGGATCCATGGGGTCCCCAAGTTTACCCATTGATTTTATTGGTCTTCCATGACACATTAAATGAGGGTAGGAAATGTTTCAAGCTCATCTCATATTATTAAAACATTATTTTGACCTTAAACTACACTAATTACCTCTAATCGCGATTAAAAACATAATAAGTTATTATTCACAAAAAAATTATTTTAATCCCATTGAACCACATTTTACATATTAATGACCACCATGTATGTCAGATTTTTTAAATTCAAAACACAGAGGTGGAAAATTTTCATTTAAACAGAAAATTTGTTTTTATAAGTACCACTTAGTGGTTTTACTATTCATCAAAAATTGAAGTTTTTCAGAAAAATACCAAAACATCACCCTAAGCTATATTTGATATTCCAAATTCAAAAATGATGTATATTTTACAAAATTCAGAACATATAAATTACAATTATTAATTTAATAATTAATTCCCACTGTCAGAACAAATAGCGTGTTTTTATGAAACAATATATATCAAAAGATTGACACTAGTTTAAGTCAAATTTCAAATTGAAATTAATTCCAATGACCACTATTTGATTAAATGGTAAAAATATATACTAAATTAACTTTAAAACCAATTCAAAAGATAATCTAATAATATAAATAAATTAGATTAAAAAGAGGTTTTGAATTAAAATACAACATTTTTCACTATTCATTAAAAATTGAACTTTTTCAGAAAAATACCAAAAATTTACACAAAGTAAATTTTGATGTCCCGATTCTAAAGAAGAATTTTATTTTGTCAAATATAAAACATAAAATTGTCAAAAGGTGGATTTAAAAGAGGGTTTCCATTAAAAGGCGGTTAATTGACCTTTTAAAGAATATTAGAATGTTTACGTTTAAAATTGGATTCATTCGCATTTTTAATCCTCTAAAATTTATTGTAAAAAGTAAAAATATTTTAAAAACATATATAATAATTTTTTAGTTAGTTCTATTCATTCCCTCCATTACAACAGTTAGGCGTTAACTACCATTTAAAATAATATTATTTTATTATTATAGTGCAACGTAAGATTTCAAAGGAACTCGTTGTTGCGTATTGGGTAATCCATCAAGAATAACGTTCCCTTTAAATTAATATTAACATTTTATTCACAAATAGGGATAAATATAAAGAAGTAGTATTATTTATTTACCTGGGGTGTTACAAAATATTAAGATCATATAAAAATATTTTTTGTGAAAGGTGCCAAGAAACAACTTCACCACTAAAATTGTAATCTTATTTTTGTAACAATGTATATCCATGGATTACTATCACCTACATATCCCCAAATACATAAACCAAATAAAAAATTATAACTATGAAAACAATTCGATATATCAATATACCTCAAATAGATAATTATTTGTAAATGATATAATGGTTGAAATAAACCTCTGACCATTCTCTATCCATTTATACAACCACTATCCTCAATGATTTTCACTATAAAAACAACAAACATCAATGAAAATTCTATTAGTAGAGTAGAGGGACAGAATGTGGGTGTAGTTGGTCATATTTTCCACTTACATCCCTTGTGTTAAAATACTCCCCAAATCCAATCCCTCATAAAGAAAATTTTTAAGGATACCCGATTCAATTTGTGGTGTATAAAAAATAACAAAAAGATATAATTAATATAATTGAACACACATACCAAACCTAAATAGAAAACAAAAATAAGTCACTAGGATTTAAACTATTACATTATATCAATGTCCTGACCATGATGCCGACTTCCATAACTAACCTCATGATAAATAAACACTGTATGACCACAAAACCACCACAATAAACAATACATAATATTTCATCTCATCATTATTACCTCTTAAAGGTATGTTTTATTGGTTTCATTATATTCATTAAACAACATTCATCTAAACTATTATTTTTTTATATCAACCATTTAATTTTCATGTTTTATTTTATAATTACCATACATCATTGACCTCCAACTTTTCATTATATTTAACTAGTCATTTATATTAACATAACGAATACCCATTGATAGATTCATTATTTCATAATTATTTTGTCTTAACAAGAAAATATGAAAATACCATATCGATCTATCCAAATCTCCACATCAATAACTATTCAAGACCATTACATTAAACCCAAAAAAATGACACATATTTCACATCATCATAACAACATGTTCCAAATTTGTAATTCCAATCCACTATTATACAGACAACATATAGTCACCCAAATCACAACAGGAATGGTCAACCATTCCAAAACACCTCATACTATAACAATTATAAATTAAAGATAAATATAAGTAATAAAAAAACATTATTAATAATATAAAACAACCTCATTAATATTTATTTATTAATAATACAATATTTATTTAACAACACAAGCATGAACAATAATATTTTAAATTTATGATTTCTATTTCACCCTTTTCGTCTCCCTATTTTAGTTTTTAATTAATTATGTACCTAGTATGGTTTATCAATATTAGTAAAAAAAAATCACAATAATTAATACTAATAAAAAAATTCTAAAAGTATATTAAATAACCTGAAATATCATGAATACCAGGAAAATTGAATAGCCCCATTAAATATATGTTTAAAAGGATTATTATCATTAGTAATTTCATTCCTACAATTCAATAAAATGAAAAAAAATTATCCTAATAATTCCAAATTTATGACATAATATAATAATTGAGATTATGAATACCATATAACAACAATAGATTCAACAGTCATAGATAAAAAAATGAGAGTTATTAGTTAAAAAAGTAATGTTGGTACACATGGTGGTTTTGTATTGTGTTATTGGTTGTGTTTGGTTCTTTTTTTCTTCACATTTATCATTGGTTCACTTAGGATTGAGGATTATTCCCACCACCACCTATTCTATTTCTAAATTTCCTATAATATTAGAACCCATCTTGGTCTTCTGTGATTATTTCATAGTTGGATTGGGATTCTGAAAGTGTTTTTCAAGAGTTGGTCATGGTATATCCGGTGTTAGTTTTATATGGTTGTCTATATTTTCATGGCATTTCTATTTCATTTTTATTTTCATGTCTCATTTTATCTATTGCTTTTCATTTTATAGTCCCATAATTTTACTCTTCTAGTTTCCACTCAACCATGATGTTTTTATAGCCATGTTATGGATGATTTATTCTTTCATCCATTAAGATAATGATGTTTAATTAGTTAGATCTAATGGATTGTTATTGTTTATTAATTTTATATTTTTCATTATTTGTAACGGTGTAGAAACTTGTTGACCAAGAAAATTTTTTCTTAATAGGTTCAAATAAATGGTGGTTTATAGTGGGGATTTTTTTGGATCATCCCTAGATTCGATGGTTGTATGTTGTATCTGTTTTATAGATTTTGTTTTGTGAATATTAAAGGTCCAATGATAGAAGTCGTTCATTCCAAGTTTAATGTTTGTTTTAGTGGTTTTTGGATTTTTCTATAAGATATAGGTATTCTCTGGTGGGTATTTCTCATCAATCATGTTGTTTATAAAGAATGTGAGATGGTATGGTAGGGTTTAATGCTTAAGAAAGGCCATGAGTAGAATTTTTTATAAGTTTTATTTGATGTGGAAATTAAACTGATGCAACATAACATTCCCATATTTCTTGTAGAGGTCCATACCCCTTTAACACTAATGTAGGATCTCATTTCTTTTGATGATTCAGATCATTTTTGTTCATCTATTTAAATTCTAACATTATTTTTCAAAGTGGAGGTTACATTATTATTTGGTCCTAGATCCAAAATTTAATGGTATATGTTGAATAGACATTTTACATATGCATTGAATTTTAAATATAACATAATTAGTTTCTCTGTTCTTTTTTTAGTTATTTTGGTCTTCTATGATATGTATGGTTCTTACATAATAAAAATATGATTAATTTTGATAAAATAAAACAAAAAAACACCTACTGAAATGGATTATTTTCCACTGAAAACATAAATGGACACCTTAAGAAACATAAAATCATCAAAAACTCATAATCAAATCAATCAACCAATATTTAAAATGATATTAATCCTCTTACATGACATTTAAAAAGAGAATAAGAAGGAATGGGAAGAAGAAAAAATTACATAACACCTTAAGTCAATTAATTGAAATCACACAATGCTAAGGATCATGAACCATAAAAAGATGACCCAGTGGAACCCTTGATGTATGAAAAATCACCCAGGGTTTAAATGTGATAAAAATTAATTGATGATAATTTTAGTTGGAACTGTAATTTATAATAATAACTATGAAATATCACATCACAACGTGATATGGGTCACCACGATGCAATGTTGTTGACATCCATGAATCATAACATAATATCCCCAAAAAATGTGTGATGAAGTCCATTTTAATTTGATATAAATAAATAAGGGTTTGGTAAAATAGTTTTCTATATGATGTAATGGATGATTATCTAGGAATTATAGTTCAAAAATTTTCCTTCACCACATCATTGATTTCCCTTATAACATGAACACAACACAACCTTAATATATGTGTTGTTTCCACAGAACCAACTCAAATTTTACTTTTAATTACTAGAATATTAAAATACCTAAGTATAAATAAATATCAAATAACATGATGTGTTTCCTTCTACATATCATTAATGCTATAACTTTATCATATTGTGTATCACATCAAAAGGATATTGCAGTCCCTATTTAAATGGGATCATTGAAATGCTATGAAAATATTCCTAAACATATGATCAATTCCCAGGATGACATCTAAATTTCAAGAAACAAATAATGATAGACTATTATGTGTCATGAGATCATTAAAAATTGAAACTTATTTTCATGAAATTCTCATTTGGTAATCTCAAGGAGAATTTGTTATGAGAAAACCCATCCACTAAAGATTCCATATATTATGTTTCATTGGATATTCTTATATGTGGATGTGTGTATTATTCCTTCGAATATAGATTATTATTAGTGTATATAATGAAGCACATTATTTTATTCATTGACAAAAATTGTGATTCCATATGATCTTGGTGATTTATAGTATATTGTTTCTTGTATAACTGATATGTCATTAACAAATAAGGAAATAAAGGATATTTCCAATATATGTAAAAGAATAGGATACCTTGGCCCCATTAATTGAAATAGAATTATCTGATTAAATCCATGGTCATTGTAGTTCACTGCCATGTTTATTTTCAGTAATCAATAATTTATAATCATTTAAATTGTTCAATGTCACATGTATGCAACCTACATTGTGTGATATCAAGAGAAATGAATTCAAATACATATTAAGTGTTCATATAAGTTTTTTATTATTATCAAATTACATATATATTCTCTGTGGGTTACTTGAAATATTGTTAGACTAATTTAGACATTAATAATTTGAGTATGTTGTTATGAAAATAGGGGCCTATATGGACACACACTATGTGTTTCATGGGCCTCAATAAAATTTAATATGAATTAAATTTTCAAATATATATTATTGTGAAAAATGTAGAGTATTAATTATTTAGGTTCAGTTTATTTCATATATTCAATACCTTGTTAACAAATTATGTAATATATATTACATAAACATTATATAAATAATTAATCACTTGTTATTGTATATAATAATATATATTTCTTTTAAAAAATTCCATGAAAATAAATAAATAATTATTTAATGAAATAAATATAATTACATAAATTTTAAAATAAATATATATTAAACAGTAAAGGAATAAAATATTTTTTATATTTATTGAATGAAATATTAAATGGTATTTACTTAGAATAAATACGTACTATTCAATGTTTAATAAATTCTCTTGAGGATTGACATGACAAGTAAATGACTGGATGAAAATGATATATTTTATTAATAATCATTTAAAAAAAAAATTGTTTCATTTATATAATAACTGATATTAGAATACTAAATACTTATTTCTTATGATGGAGTTTAATAAGAATGTAAATATTATCATTTGGCATGGGGTTTACATAGAATAATAAAATTAATTGAGGAAATTTTTTAAATAACTATTCATCTATCCTTTATTATATAAACAACTTATAAAATATCTGGGGTTAAGTGAATTTTTTTGAAAAATTAATTCTCTCTCAGAAACACTATAAATAATTAATCTAATATTCTCATTAACATTGTCACGAATGAATGACGATCCTCCTCCTCCACCAAATTTTCTTTTGAAAAGGTAAAAAAATTGAATCATGATTGGTAGGATTCTTTTTGTGATCAATGGTGAATTAAATATGATAATATCTACCTTTAATATAAAACCTTTATATTAATCTTCATTGTTCAATTCTTTGAAATTTAGACATGGATACCGATAGAGGAATTATTAATGGGATTTATAATCAGAATGATGACATGAGAGGAAAATCCACAAAATTAATCATAAAAAACAATATAATGTATTTCTCAAAGAGATTCTATTATAGATTCTAAATGAAACGATCCTCCTTTAAGGTGATTTTTGGGATTCCTTATCCAATTGTAATGCTTTTATAGCACAAAACCAATGAAAAATATTATTGGGAATGCTCCAACTGTATAAATTATACCCTAGAACCCTGAGTGATGTTATAGTGGCCAAATAGTAATTTATAATCATTTAAGATGTGTTGATACAATTTTTATTTAGTCATTAGTATATCATTTCTAGTTTTACATTATATAATTTTAAATTAAACATAATATGTTCATATACATTCAGAAAACAAAGAATATGACAAGAACATATAAAAAGTAATTTAAAATCCCATTTGATGGTGCTGATTATGGTAGCTATGTGACGTGGTCACAATAAATGTAACTAAAAAGTATGAATCATGTCATGTAATTAAAACCAACACTACTTATTAACTACCAATCAATAAACATATGTTATACGTGATTACATGGATTGAAGCTAGAGTGCGCACAAATAATCGTGTAATTATTATAATGGAATATATATCATGGCTTGTGGCATGTTGTGTGGGTGTCTAGAGAAAGGAGTATAGAAAATTTATCTGGTTTACACACTGAGATAAGTGTTTCATGTGATTGAAATACCTGGAATAAATAAATAATATTATATTATATAGAACTACAAAACATATAGAATGAATATATGATCCATGTGAAAGGGATAAACAGATGATATCTATACTGAGATATTTTTAGTTAGTTATGGGTAATTAAATTATATAGTAAATTATATACCACATTAACTTTGAAATTTAAAAACATGTATGGTTTTAATATAGGCTTTGTACATCTTCTTCCTTACAAGTGGTACATATCATTTTTATTTACGAATGTTTGTGGTTATACATGTTACACATGCTATATGGATCGACCCACATAAGAACACATGATGTAATATCTTGAAATGTCCTGTAGGAATATATATCATGTAATAAAAAATACATGAAATGGATCCTATTTAAATTATCCCAAATACTATTTTATTGAGATTATATTTTATGAAATTTATAGAGGTATATGACTAGTATTCTTTAGTACATTCCATGTAAATTAAATTCCAAACTGCATACAATTCATGGAAGGATGGTATATGTTGTTTTACCTGTTAATAAATGTTTTGTGTTAATTAATTTAAAACATATTATGTTATTTAATATTATACTAGATGGTAATTACTAAGACAATATTGATGTATAAATATGATAAATTAATGAACAAATTAATCAAGGTAATTAATTTAATAATTAAATATTTTATCTTGATAAAATAAAATATATAAATAAATTGAAACATTTTTAAATGTATAGTCATTGTATCTAGATATTATCGCAATATCCCCTTACATATTAATGATTGGGTGTATATTTAACTTAATTATTAAATTTGTGGATTAATACGATAAATTGAAGATTTAATTAAATATGATTATCTTGGTATCATCCCTTTCTAATTATTATGTAATTTCATATATGTTTGTGGTTTATTTAGATAACCCCAAAACCCTGGACCCCTATCCTATTATTGAGTGATAATATGGAAAATTAGTTTCTCCTTGGTGTGAGAAGATTGTTGAAGACTTATATTTGGTTAAACAAACAAAGTGGATATATAGTTTAATGGTGAAATATTGTATCTCTATATAATCTCTATTCAAGGGGTTATTATTATAATGCTTAGTGGTTGGTTTATCTTCCACTATATACCCAAAAATGTATTTATATTATAAATTTCATAACATATGATTATTTTATTTTATCCAGTTCATGATTATTTAATTATTTATGTGAACAAATTATTATTTCATTTTTAAATGGAATCACATAAAGAAAATATCATAAAAGTAAATCTTAGATAAAAAATTTAATGCAATGTGTATTAATTTTTTTCAGATTCAAGTTCAATAAATTATGTAAAATACACATAATATTTTAAATATTTTAAATTAAAAAACAAAAAACTATTTGTATATAGAAAAAAATATTCTATAAAGAAAATGTTATGTCATAAAATTCATTAATTACATAAGTTAGAATTAAATTATATATCAGTGTACTTTCTAACATATGTTTGTGTCATAGACCAGCCCAGGTACCCTTGTAACCCAATAAACGATCTGGTCATGACATAACACTATGGGAATTTCTGATCCCCATGAGTTTGTGACTAGAACCTGACATCATAAAAATTGAGTGTGGAAAAGATTCTTCCACTAACATTATAGAAGTGATTAAAATCATAAAGTATGCATACAAATGAAACTACACTGGGAGTAGTGTACTATATGTAAAATTAGAATAAATCAAGATAATGTACTAATGGATGGTACTATAAATCTAGAATGAAAACCATATAATTCCCATTCAACAAAAACATCAATTTCTACACATCAACAGCTAGAACCACCTCCATGTGGAGATTTACCATTTCTCGAACTTGGAAAGAGATAATATAAATCACTTGAAAGAGAAAGTAGGGTGTGAGGAAAAATCCCTCTAGTGTCTCACCAAGGATTCCAAAATTAATTAAATTATTTAATTAACCAATAGATATTTTCAACTTTCAAATAAATAGTCTTTTCATTTCAAAATGATATTTAAAATAATCATAGATTACAATTATAAAGATGGAATACATTTCAAATGATAGAATACATTTTGAATGATAGAAATACATTAAAAAATATCTTAAAAACACATTTTATTAAAATTACGTTATATAAATATGATTTTATGTAAAGTAGTTCAAAAAAATGGAATATTTTTATTTATAATTAAAAAATAAATAGACATGGTCATATGCCTAAAAAGGTTCAATTTTTCCAACTATAGGTACCCACACTCAAGGTAACACAAAAATATGTACATATGACCCTTTAAACATAGGCCAAAGAGGACTCATCACCGTCTCTTATATGACGTGATGTTCTTGATTTATGTTTTGAATTTTTTTAAATCATAAAGTTTCATCCAAATAACTCACTAACTACCTAAGGCTTTAATGTTCTCTAGTATAAAAATAAGGATTCAAATTTTATTATAAAACAGTTTAAAATACAATTCATCATATTCTCCATTCAAAATTTGCAATTTCCATTCAAAAACCATGATATGTATTTGTTAAAAAAAATCCATTTTCCCATGAAAAAAACCTACGGTTTATATCAATACAATTTTAAATAGATTTTAAAAAATAAGGATTTGAAACCAATTCACAATTCAATTTCAAAACCCACATTCACAAATTAAATTCAATAATTTAATTTTTCACAAAATGACAACAATTTCCCAATAAAACTCAATCTCAATAGAATTTGGTTTTCACTATTTTCTATCAAAACTATTTACATAATTAAATTCAACAAGTTTATAAAAAAACCTTAAAAACAGCCCAATTCCATGGGAATGTGGTATCTCCAATATCGAGCTAATGTTCACTTTCCAAATAACCCATTTCACAGTATCTGGGTATTCAATATATAAAATGAATGAAATTTCAATTATAATAGGGAATGAATTAAAATAAACTCTCACACAATTTATGAATAATAAAAATTGATCATCAAGACATAATTACCTAACTTCCTCTCAGAAACACGAAGCATGCAACCAAAGTCTCCAATAAGAATGAATGCAAAGAAGATCTAGGAACCCAATCTAGAAACAAGATTTGACAAAAGGATGTTTAGATCAAAAAATCCCTAGATGATATATAAAACATTGACGAAGAAAAGAAAATAGGTTGTGATACAGAAATAACTTTTACCCAATGAGTAACATTGTAACCACAACGTGATCGATCAACGATAAAAACAATCCGAATGTGTTTGAGTGCTCCAAAATTTACATGTAATGCCTCTTGTGTTGAGATAAATGAAAACTTGATAAGAGAAATAATAAAATCAGTAATTCCTTCTATTAAAACACAAAATTAAGGACTTCATACAATGTGTAACCCAATTACACGACATGTAATAGAAAAATTCAAAATTTGATAAAAAACACATCGCCACTTGATAAAATTTAGATTTATTAAAATTATGATAGATATGTTGTGTAACCATATTTCATAGTATGTAAATCACTATTATACTGCAGAAATACCCAATTTCAATGTTATGTTTCCAACAAATCTATGAATTCATCATTATTGGTATCCTACTAATTTCATATTGGACCTACCAGGAATATGATAAAAATCCATGAAAAGGATTAAAAATTAAGTTTCAGAAGAGTAACAAGATGTTACACCCTCCCAAAGAAATCCCCAAAAAGCCTATCAAGAAGCTTCCATATTAAAAATATGAGGCCACTTTTCTCTCATCACTACCTCAAGTTCCCATGTCTCATGAGAATCAAAACAATGATGTCATGCCACATGAACCAAAGGTATCTACCTTCCACGAAGTGCCTTAGTTTTAGAGTCAATTATCATGACTGAATATTCAGTCACATATAATTCAATCTCAACCTCATGTTTACTCCATCTTAGAACATTAGATGGATTAAATAGATACTTATGTAAATGAGATAAAAAACACATTATGTATCGATTTTAGGTATAGATAAAGAAGTAAATTGTATCAAACCATTCCCACTTTTTAAACATCCACAAATCATCCCACACAATGAGGAGCAAGCTTCCCTTTCTTCCCAGTCCATCAATGACCCACCCGTGAAGAGACAATCCAGAATACCTGGTCAGCAATTCAGAATTCCAATGTTCTATGATGATGATGATCATAATCCGTATACCTAATATACTCTGTTAACAATATCCAATGAATCAACTGAATCATTTCCTTTATCTCATGAACCAAGATTGTGACAACCAGGAAACCTTCATCAATCACTAACCAACACTATAGAGATATGCACGGATGACAATACAAGGCCTCAAAAAGAGCCATTTTGATCATGTATTGGTAAATTTTTTTCTATAATGACTCAACCAAACCCAAATGATCATCCCAAGATCCACCAAATTTGAGAACATAGCCACAAAACAAATCCTCATGAATTTGAGTTTCTCTTTATCTATGACCATCCAACTACAGATGGTTTTCCGTACTAAATTGAAACCGGGATTCTAGTGCCTCTTGATGGAATTTACAAAAAATGAGAGGTGAACCATTGAACATTGTCAGAAACTATAGTATAAGGAAATATATGGAGACAAAAATTATCTTTCACATAGATATTTTCAATCTCCACAAAATTTTTTGTATCATGAATTGTTACAAATTTTGGTGAATGGTCAACCTATCAATCACTACCCATATCGCATTATACTTTGTATGGGTATGTGGAAACCCAACCACAAAGTCCATTGTGATCCAATACCACATATAAATAGGGAATTAATGTTTCTTAAGAAAATATGAAGGTTTCTAGTGATCGTCCTAAACCTGTTGGGACATATAACAATGAGAGACATGTTCATCAACTCTCTGCCTAATACCTAGAAACTGCAACTATCATCACATGTCTTAAAACATCTTCATGGATTTTCTATTACTATTCACTAGGCACTATGGAAACTTACCATTAAAAATTTCATTAATAAAGAAAACACCAAAAAATGGATAAAAACCCATAGAATTCCCTCTTTAGGAAACTAGATATAAAAAAATGTCTCCCCACCATTAAGAGAGACAGTAGTGCTACAAAAATCATTATAATGCTATTGTTCATGAAGAATCAATTCGATAAGAGTAGAAATAATCTTAACACATAATAAATAAAACTCATCCCTTGATTCAGGGAATCCAATATCTAATTCTGGAAATAGATCAATGAAGTTCCAATCTTCGGATTATTCCTTCACTACCTTGGTGGGAATTTTCATCCTTCTAGCATCTACAACAACATTCCCATTCTATAGGGTATAGGACATACAAAAATAAAAAGACTACAGGTATTCCATAAAATGACTATAGTGGATGATTAAATATTTTTGAGAGAAGGTATAACTCAATATATTGTAGTCTTAAAACATGGTAAACCTTTCTCTTTGAAGATAATACTGGAAACACTTTTGCATGACACCAAAACAACATGTTCAATGTCATGAGTCAGATAATTATTATCAAGTGGCATATATATGGATATAAATAATTAAAAACATGACCACCTTACCTAATAACACAACTCATACTTGAACCTGATCCATCATAGAAGACAACGATGCCCTACCTCGCCTCTGGAATAATCAACATCAGTTCCATAGTCACAATACATTTCATCTCTATAAAATAAATATAAAATATTTCAGTCCATTAAATCATTACACACTTATGAGTTAGAGATATCAATAGAAAATCAACCTTTAAGAAGACCTTCATGAACCTGTGATAATACCTAACTAAACACAGTAATATTTGAATCCTGAAAACATTTTTTCTTGTCCCCCTATCATAAAGCATATACCCACTCAAGATTAACTGATTTACAGTGCTTTGAAACCACATAACCCATTAATTACACATCTCTAATCCATAAATTACAATTCAAAATAATGGATAAAAGTCAGGTATTTCTTATAAATTCCATAATTTTTCTTAAATAGATCACATGATCCTTCTTTTCATATAGTGAACAAGGAAGTCATCCACAAAGATAGCCATTAAGGTATCAGGATACTCATGAAAGATCTTATTCATTAAATCCATGAAAATTATAAGAGAAATGGATAGACAAAAGGGCATGGAAAGGTATTCATAGTTGCCTTACCTTCTTGGAATAGAGGTATTTTGATTGTAAAATTATATTATCCTCAACAGATCATAATAATATTGATGGTTGATATTCAATAAAAACTTATCTCTATTGAGATGATAAAAAATATCATCAATCTTTGGAAACATATTCTTTTTCATCAATGTATATTGATTGTGTTTTTTAAAATCAACACATAGGTTAAGTAAAACAATAGCTTTCTTAGTGAAGAGAACATCAACCACCCAAGGTGACATGCTCAGGTATTTAAATCACTAGTACTACACTCGTTCATTTGAACGACTCTATATATTAATTATTAATATTAATAATAAAATACCATTTATAAAACTTACTAATTCATAATAATATTTAAAACGTTTGGAAAAAATGTAAAATACATAATAGAGGAATAAAAGTTATAGATAATGAGGAACAAAAGTTACATGGTGAGTAGCAGTTCATAAGGAATAAAAGATTCAAAAAGACTGACTGTGTGAGAACAAGTGATTGGAATTTGAGGAATAAAAGTTACATAATGTGCAATATCAATTGTAATAATATGTTATAGAACTCAAAAATGTATTTTTTTATCAATTTTACAAAAATCTAAACCTAGGAAATTTTGTATCCCTCTCTTACTCCACCAGATTGATCATACATAAAATCATTCAGTAAATTAAAATTTTGGATATGTATCTATTCATATTAAACTACAATGGTGACCATAATCAATATGGAAAATGTTTTTCAAAAAAAAATATAGAAATAGTTATGCTTAAGAAATCATTAAAACCCTATGTATGAGAAATTGGGAAATAGTTGTATAAGAAATATTCAAAACAGAAAGTTTGGAAGAAAGGTAATAGAAAAAACGAGTTTATAGATATTGGAATTAGACCTAAAAATACATTGTAGTTATTCATAAATAGAAAGGAACATTCTTCATCCTAAATGTAACAATTATTGGCGATAGTTCCTTGAGATGATAATGCATCTGCAACGAAGATTCCCTCCCTGAAGGATTGTTTGAAGAGGACATCATGAATGATCAATATTCTACACCTTGTAACAATATAAGTTTCCCCGCAAGGATAATTTTTTATACCATGTTCAAAACTCACCAGTTTTCCCAAATCAGATTCCACTTCAGCAATAACAATTTTGGGCTGCCTTTATATCCTCAATCCCAATAGAAGAGACCTCTCCCTTTCTTCAAGAGAAGAACCATCACTAAAGACGTATTGAAATCCATAATAACCAAACTGTGGCTTTCCCTCATCTATTTTCCACCATTCATCTGCACAAATAAGAAAAAACAGTCCTTGTTTAAGTTCCACACTGAAATGGGTGCATTCCATCTATGAAAAATTCCCAATTTGGCATACCTGACCTACCTCCTAATGAATGATCTTTGCAGAAACATTTATATGGAAACAACCAGTTATCCCCCTGCCATAAGAAACCCATTTATAATTGCCATTATAGTAAATATTTAAGAATCTGATTGATAAATAATGGAATAGTATCAGGATTGCATAATAAAAAGTAACAGGTTCATCCCTAGGTCTATGGTCCACAGCGTCCACTACTTGAATGAGAGTATATGCAGTGGAAACAATGAATGACAACTCACATTTAATACATGTAAAATAAACTATTAATTAAAAAAATGACTGAATTCTTGAAAATAAAACCTTGATGTAGTCTTTCATGATGGTGTATTCTCTTAAATCAAGTGACAGTCACCCATAAAATATGAATTTAAAAGACAGCAAATAAAACAAATTAAATAGTGAAGAGGTATGTTTCCCATTATTTTCCATCATCACATTGGAGATTGATTTTATGTTCTACATTTTACATTTCCCTTCATTCAGGAGTGTAATTCAATAGAATATATCGATTTAGCCTTGTTTTCTTGAAAATTGTGGACAGTCTCGAAGATCATCCTCATTATCAAAATCATGTGATTGAAATTTTTACATAGAAGATTTTTTAGATGATTTGATGATATAATCTACAATAATTCAAAGTAGTGAAACACATATCAGTGATTTAACATTTAACTATTATTTAATTGTATATAGGTCAAGATTGAAAGGAAATTGTTTTTTTAAGTAGAATATAAATAAATTTATTGAAAATTTTATTGTAATAATGGAAATAAATATGAAAATATTAAAGAGGAGTTATATTCCTCAGTAAGAGACATGATCGATATTGACATATGAAATATTGTTCCAATATATAATATCTTAGGAGAAGAACTAACACTTTGATGAACCTATCTTGAAATGTTAAAAAGAATTTCAGTAATGTGATATGAATTTTTTAAGGAAATAAATTGAAAAAATTGAATGATATGATACCTGGATATAATCAACGCCACTGCTTACTCTTGAACACCGACTGGTTTGATCTTCCTATATAGTAATGAACAAAAATGTAATGTTTGGTGATTGTTTGGTTTCAATGAAAATCAGTTACAAACCCAACATAAAATTACCACATTTGATATCTGAAAAATGATTAATGAAAATAACCAGTATATTTAGAAATTTACATAGATAAGTAATTTCATTAAAATGATTAAAATATGTAAAAATTGGGCTTACAAAAAATGTACAGCAAGTTCACTATAATCCATTATATAATGACAAATTTTCAAATATAAAAATGATTAATAAAATGACCAAGATATATAGAAATTTTCTAAGATTAATAATTTTATTGATATGATTAAAAACTGGGAAAACTAGGCTTTCCAAACATGTTCATCAAGTTCAATTTAATCCCATACACTATTAAAAGCTTTCAAATCTCAAAAAATTTTAATGAAAATAACCAGCATAATTCAAAAGTTACAAAGATAAGAAACATAATTAAAATTACTAAAAAATATAAAATTTGGCTTAAAAAAATGTTCTGTGAGATTAATTTAAGCCAAAATAATATGAAATAAAACATAAGGAAATACGAGCATGAAATTTTGAAAATAAAAATGGAAACCTTGCATACTGGAAAAATATATTAAGTAATGAACATTTATAAATAGGAAAAAACAACCAAAAAACCCATACCTTCCCAAATAATTCATATTCAAGTACTGTCTTGTCAAACTGAAGAATCACATAACTATCACTAAATGATTATCTCCATGAGTTCTCAAAAATATAAAATTGTTCAGTCCTTATCCATAACTCAAATCCATATGAAGAATGAGTTGGTAAAAAACACCATGATCAAACCTGCTTGATCCATAAGTGAAGTGTATATTATGTTCTTCCTCATACATGCACGTAAATAGAAGACATTCATTCCATAAACCCTTTCACATTCATCAGGAAATATGTTATTTGCTATGTGAGGATGAGAATAGTAGTCATTAAAATTACAAAAATTAAATAAAACTAACATTAAAGTCACTTAAATGAGCATAGAATATTTAAAAACCACAACCTCAAATAAAACTCTTAATGATGAAAGAGAGAAATTTATAGGTGACACTTCAAAATAGATCAAAATAATGACACCCACCTAACCAAAATAATGATAGTATTCTTTTCTAGTATAAGAAAGTGGCAAAACATCATTCAAAATTTCTAAAAAATAAACAGTTTCAATATCAATGAGTATCATTTAAAAAATGACAAATTCTGAATAATTCACAATTCACAATGGTGTTTGATAAAGAAATTAGAATCAAATAAATGACTGAAAATTACAAATTTGTAAAAATGCATATGAAAAAAATTACCTTAATGTGGTGGTACACTTCACCAATCTTCATCACATTCCTATTTAATGCATCTCCCATAGATTTACCTATTGTTTATGAGAACCCAACTCCTGAAATAAAAATAATCCACACATTAGAACTCGAACAAAGAAAGCCTGTAGAAAAATAGTGGGAAAATTACTGGTAATCAAACACATTTATAATTCTTTTTTATGTATTCACATGTACTGCGAAAACAAACAGTAAAGATATACCAACTCCTAGTTTCCAAGTAAGTCCAATATTAATATCCCAACACATAATGTTGAAATATAGGAGAAATAATACATCATTACAGAATTAATCCATAACATATAGATTTATATAATAAAAAACAACAAAATCCTTAAATTAATTCATCTAGAAAACAAAAATTAAAATAATGTAATAATGAAGTGAATAAACTTTGAATAAAACTAATAAAACATACCACATAAAATAAATCCATAGAGAGACTGAATAATAATTTACAAAATAAAATCATATAATCCTTAATACGTATCTAACAACTTATTTCAAGTTGTTCCCTTGGTAGTCTCCACATTTACTGCACCCATATTCATGGTGAAAATATCAGTAATAAAACCATGTAAAATAATAATGATCTCAATAATGTTAAATTCATGTGTTATATTTAGAAAATCATGACATTTACTTTAGGGAATGAAAAATGAATAAGAATTTTATGAAACCAAATCTCACTCTGTGATGCTGAAGTAGAAGCTGCAAACATAGAAATGTCCTATAGTTAGGAAAATTATAGGAGATGCAGAGTGTTTCATAGGGTTCCAAGGGAATGGTTTACTAGGTATCCTAAATATTAGTTGATAAATTAAAAAAAATATTAAATTTATGTTATATGTTTCATAAATAATCACATATAATAAATGAGATTAGATTGAAATAGAGGTTCTGTCACAAAAAAATTGCACAACTATAAGATAAATTGTATTCTAAAGAATGAATTTTTGTGTTTTTATAAGAAAAGTCAGAGAAAGATTAAAGTCCAGCAGGTGTTAATTTATATGAGCTGAGGGAATAAAGTCAAACAATAAAAACAAAATACCTCAATGGATAAGATAGTAGGTTCAACCCTAGGCTTATGGTCCAAAACATCCACTACTTGAATGAGAGTACGTGAAATTTAAAAAATGAATGAAAAATAATATTTAATACATGTAAAATAAACTATTAATTGAAAAAAATGGCCCAATTATTTAAAAAATGTCATTCCTTCAATCTTCCATGATGGTGTATTCTCTTTAATCAAGTTCCAGTTACCCTTTCACATTGTATGCAAAGGCCCCCTCCATCCATGGATTTGCAGTAGGTTCCACGCATGCATACCATTATTCTAAAATGGAGGTAAAATAATCATAACTGGTTTGATATTTAAAGTGGCAATTCATATGACATGTTTCAAAAATTCATATAGCTTTATAATAACAAAATAAAGGCTACTTTGAAGAAGTTTATATTTTGTTATGTATTTTGGAAGACAAATGTTACCAACATAGTTAGTATATTTCCATAATTCACACGTTAACTAAACAATCTAATTGTTAGAAAGTTGAATAATTCATGTACATTAAAAATGAAATAAGATATGTTTTTCTGCACAGAACAGTTTGAAAATTTATTTATTCTGCACATAATAGTTGATTAAACATCAATGTTTGGTATTATCACAAATCAATGTAAAAAATGTATACAATATGTTGATTGATAACAGTACAAGAATAAATAAATCATGACACCAATATTTTAAATTGGATAATCTAATAACTCCATTGATCTCATTGTTCTTAATATCCTCACTAAATACTACTCTTAAATTGTTTAAATCAAAGATCATTATAATCCTGAAATTTGGAGTAAAATTGGGGAAGGTAGTAGGATTTTCCATTGTATGGGATGATTGAACATGTAATTTGATCCAAACATAAATGGTCCGATACGAAAACAATATAAATAGAAGATGAACTGAAGGGATCATTATTTAAGTATAGTTGGACAACATACCTGTTGCAGAAGGGATTGTGGGAGCTGAACCAAATAGAACCCAGGTGATATAAAAAATTAAAAATCACAATAAATGACTCAATATTACAGATATATTAAAATAGAAAGTGTATCAATTAAATTTACATTTCATAGAGAAAAATAAATTCTCAAACACCTTAGATGAAAACACATAATGTCTAAATGTAAATTAGTTTTGAATAACTGATGAAAAAAATAGGGAAAATGGTTAGTTTCTTTTAGATAATATGAAATACAGATGAATTGATGGGTTACCAGAGGGTAGAAGAAAATTTTGGTTGTAGATCACATCAAAATACTAATGTATATCTCCAATAATGTTGTAGCACATAGATCTGGGAACAAAATGTAGTGTAAGGGTGAAACTTTCTATGGAAGTAGGAGAACATACCTGTTGCATCGCTTTAGTTCAATAGGATTTCTAGATATATTGTTGGTGATGGTAAAGGGGATCTCTAAGAGGTTTTGGGGATCATCATCAGTGGTTGACAGTGTAGTATATATTGGAATGGATTAGGTTTTTAGCGGTAAATCGTAGGTGATAGGGAGTAGGCGGATATGGAGATGATGATCCAAGAGTTCCAGATATGGGGAGCTGAAGGGCAATCTTTGGAGATGGAGATTCAAGGATGGTTGGAGAGACAAGGATTGGAGCTAAGCAAATGGGAGGAATTCAGGAACCCTAGGTTCGCAGGAATAAAATCGAGGGAGTTTACCAGTCGATTTTAGAAGAATCTCTTGTTGTAAGGAAGGATTGAAACTGTGAGGAAAATGCAGTTGACAGATTGCGGGAGTAGAAGCAGGATTGGGATGGATAACCATAGTGGGAACCGTATGGATATGGATAGGATAGGGGTAGCGCAAGAGGACATAGGAGGAAGAATCTAGATGCCAGGTACCCTAATGTCGAAGATGGGTCACAGTGATGCATCACTCGGAGCACACGGAGGAGGAGCACGAAGAGGTGGAACACAAAGAGGCGGAGCACAAAGATTTGGAGCACGTGAAGGGGGAGGAGACGGAGGATATAGAGGTGGAGCACACCAATGTGGAGGATGAGAAGGACATGGAGGTGGAGCACACTGAGGTAAAGCATGCCGATGAGGAGCACGCGGTGGAGAATCAGTCGGCTAGAGATGAGATTCTGGCAAAAGAGGGATGGCAGCATCGTGGAGTAATGTAGAAACCATAGGTAGCCTGAGCAAAATCCTGAATCAGGAGGTAGTGCTTGGCAGTGTGGGGGTATTTTCTGGAATGGAAGTGTAGTTTTGGTGGTGTGGCTTCTTGTGGAGGCGACAAGTCAAGCTAGAGGAACCCATCTTTAGCATATATGGTGGATTTCTCAACAATGTCATCTAATTGGGACATCAAATAATTCATTTTAATTAGGTAAATATGGTAAGATGGAATAGAAAATAGTAGTGCACTAGTAACTAAATCAATAGAAAAATATACCTCCCTTAATGGTGGAAAACCAAATATATCAGAATGGAACACTATGGGAAACTTGATGAAAACTAGAGGGAGATCACGGCTCGAATATTCCCACTGCATATCAAAATAAAACAATGATACCACATTCCCTAACTCTATATGATAAGATTAATCTATTCATGACCATTGGTCTCATTCTCCATGAACGACATGGAACACATCACTGGGTGCAGAAAAGTAAACCCATGGAAGATAACAACCAATTCATGGTTTATTGGAAATGATTCAATCCATCCCAAATATGACCTCAAGTGGTTTTATGTTGATAACTAGAATGGTACATGTAAGCTTCACATATGATTTATAGAATACATAAGTGGGACTATAGAGACCCAACTCTCTCTTGGTAACAAGGGGTGTAGTAATATCCACTTCACAAGATAAAATCTCCATAATAATATTAAGCTTATTAACACTATGGGTTGAAATAAATAATGATATGCACCTGTATAAAATAGAGTAGACACTTATGATGTATCTAATTCACGATGTCTAAGAGTCTCTAGAGGAAGTATATGCAGGTCCAACATTTTCTAGGAACCATATTAGGTACCTTGGTATCCCGATAATCGAGTTGACCCTACCATATCCCCAAGATAATTCTTGATCACCATGGGACACAGAATAGAACTAGACATCATTAAAACGGGTTTGGGACTGATATTTCAACAATCATTAATGAATATAATGAAAAAATATATTATTACAATAAAATAAACACCACTAGGAGTGGTGTAATAGAAGTAAAAAATGTATAAATCAAAATAATGTACTACAACAAGGAATCAAAAAGCATGAAATAAAGTGTCCAAGTCCCGACTAACACAACTCCCTAATTCCATGGATCATCATCTAGAGCCACCTCCATGTGGTTCTTTACCCTTTCTCAAACATGCATGGGGATAATATACAAACACCTCAAGGAACAGGTAGCGTTTGAGGAAAATTCTAAGCAAGGTCTCACCATGGATTCCATAATAGTAGCCAATATTAAATTAACCAAATAAGGATCCTTTAAATTTCATATAAATAGTTTTCTAATTACAAAATAATATTTAAAAAAACATTATATAAATTTGAAAATATTGAATAATTTTAAATGTATAGAAATAATTTATGTGAATGGATTAAATAAACACCATTATATAAAACAATTTATATAAATTTGAAGGCATGCAATACAGTTCAAAAAAAGGAATATTTTTGTTTGAGTTATAATAAAGGGAGAAACATGTTTATAGGACTAATAAGGTACAATAGTTCCAGGCTATATGGACCCCACACTCATGGTGACATAGAAATATGTACATATTCCCTTATAAACTTAGGACAAAGAGGACTCATCACCATCACCTAAGGTATGTGACATGCTTAATTTATGTATTAGAATGTTGTAAATCATAATATTCAATCCAAAAACATGCTAATTGCCTAATTATTGCAAGTTCTCTGGTAAAAAAAGAGAGTTTTTTTGCATTGTTTCCAAAAAATCTCCAACTTCACCAATATAAGGGACCTCCAATTTTATTCTCAGACCTACCCATAAAATAAAAAAGTAAAAACATGACTAGTTTTAAAAAGTACCTATAACAAAGATTAAAATGATGTTATAGTTTGGGTGATTTCAATTATTAAGGTGTTCTAATGGATTTTTGGTGGAAAAAAACAAGTTATATTCTTGGTTTAACTTCATCCACATGAATTATTGTAACCTAAAAAATGTGTCAATAAAAATAGAGTTACGATTTAATGAATGGGATGTTCACTCAATATATCATGTAACATTATGTCAATGCATTTGTAAGGGAATAATATATTAATACATTCACTAAATTTTATAATACCTCAATCCAAGAAATTTAGAGTTCAATATGAGTCCTCTTTTAGGTAAACATAAAATTGGAAGGATATTTTGAATCCAATTATGAGGGGGTATTATTATTTTATGAAATTGTGGAAAATTAAAAACCAAAAATATATTATATCACACATGAAAATAAATATTATGTACTAAAATAAACATTTACTTATTATAGAAAATCGAATGAAATATCATGCGAACAATATGTTGATTATATGAGAAACACAATGTTCTCACAAGAAATAATTTATAAGGTCAGTATAGACTGTTATACAAAGATATGAAATAATAAAATGTATATTATTTTCTATAATCTCCTATACCAAATCAACCAACATAGTGGGAGAATGAGGGTAGGAAGGGTTCTTATAAGAGGTTTATGGAGGATGAAAGGAAGTTTCATTTTGTTATTCTATCATCTATTTCATAATATATGAATACTTAATATAAATACAAAGACTGATACATTGTGATAACTCATAACATTTCAATTGAGAAAGGGAAATAGTTGCTAATGATAAATGAGATTTTCACTATTGTACACATTTGTTATCTAGAATACAGGTTCTTTGGTAGTTATATTACCTTAAATATACTGAAGTAAAATGAAGAATTATAAAATAATTCATTGAAATATAAAAAATATTATCCATTAATCTCATATTTTTATCCATACAGAAAATATCCCACAAATTCATAAAGAAATATATAAAAAAGAACAAATAAACTACTTAAGAATCTTTTAAATTTGCTTCACTAGGAAGATAAAGATTGGTAGGGAAATGGTTTCTCACCCCTTATGGTGATGTATTTAAAATAAATGGTAGAAAATATCCTTAAATGGTCAAATACAATTGCTTCATTAAAATAACAACCAATGAGACAATGGATTCATATGATGGGTAGGTAATTGAAGTATTTCTACTTCTAATGAGGGAAGAGAAATCATTGGTAGAGTAACTAAAATAAGATGATGATGAAGAAAGTTGGTGATTATACATAGGAAAAATTAATCATTGCATTTAATATCTTATTTTTACATATTAGTTATTAAATAATATATTAAATTTTCATATATTTATTTTGATACAAGAAATAATGATATCCAGTAACATTATAAGATCATAGGTAAATTCTCCACCTATTTGGGAAAAAATAATTCCTAAGTCATCATATATAATCACATGACTAAATATTACCATGTCAAATTATTGATGTTAAACTACTATTTTTTTTGAGTTATAGCAAAAAAATTCTCCCACTGTTTAAGTATACACAGTGTACCATTATTTCATGTGTTGAATGAATTTTTTCATTGTACTCTATTCTAAAAAAATAGTTCTGTAATATATGAGTCACGTATATAAAAAATTAGTAATTAATGATTCATATAAAAAAGATGACTCATGTGAAATTTTGGAAAAAATTATTCTTATTAAATAAAAACTAAAATTAGTTTTCAGCCACACACATAGAAATGTTTTGACAATTTTAGAGTTCGAACTCTTTAGTATTTGATGTACTTTTTTTATATTCCTAAGAAAAAATTATTTAGAAATAAATGTATAACAAAATTATTCTAGACTTAGTTCATTAAGAACATTGGAATAATTAAAATAATAAGCTAGTGGGTTGTTTTAATAATTCATGATATTCGATTAATTGATATTTGGGATGCTCAATGGAAGAATGTGAAAGAACCAGTTTGTGATACAGATGACACTAAGAGGGGGTGAATCAGTGTTGGGGACTTTTTAAACCAATTTCAAATTTTTATCCCAGTACATATTGACTAGTTATTATCATGATTCTTTTATTCTCTTTTCCCTATCACATACAATAATATAAAGTAGTAAAAATATGCACACTATATTTTTACGAGGTTCACTTCTCAATAAGAGTAGCTACATCATTTTGATGCATGAGAATGACATGTTCATGGATTATCCACTATAATGTGGTATACTGTTAAAATAGAGTGACTATGAAAAAAATCCTCTAGCCTATGTGAGTACCTACACATTTTTGGGGGGGTGAGAAAAAATACTCTTCCCTATAATTGTGATAGCCTACTCCAACTTGCAGCCTCTAGCTGGTTCCTTATACTGTATATAGAGATAGTCTTCTTAATTATTTAAAATGTAGGTTCTTCTCTTGGTCTTCTGTAGTGCTCTTCACTTGATTACATTCAAAGTAGTAGGAAAAAAATTATTCCTTATTTCTTTCTCTTTTTTTCAAGTGGAACACCAACTGCACTAAACTTTTTCTTTCTTTATCTTAGTGAAACAACCAATTTCACTAAAACATATTATCTATTCTTATCTATAATCACATTCACCAATATTATTATTCATGAAATGAATATCAGTTCACTTGGCATCAACTAAATCAATTCTTATCTCTTTTTTTCATCAATTCTTCTGATGATGAATATGGAATTTAGATTGAGGTCTTTTTCTTCTCTTTCTTTTCTTCTCCTCTTCTTGGCGTTGTTATTATTTATTCAAATGTATTGAACCCTTTTTATGTATTCATGAACGCTTTCACATTCTCCTCACACCTTCTTCTATTCACACATTCACATATAATTTAGATTCTTTATTTAAATATCTTCACATGTGGACGTGCATTCAAGACTTCAAACCGAATTTACTTAGTCATATCTTGTGTGACAACCATAATGCATGTAAGTCTTTAAGCACAAACACAACATATTTTTTTCTTATTTTTCTTCCCATTTTTATCTTCTTCACGTTTCCCTAGGTTTGGGTGCTTTTACATCATACACAAAAGTTTATGGCTTACTTGTATGCTCTTCTTCAAACCTGAATGGTGAAACTATTTATGGTATTAGTCTTACGTTAATACATGAACATGGGTGCATAAAACATGATCTGAACTTCTCTTTCTTGGACTCTCCTTCTTCACTAATACTCAAATCCCTACAAATAATAATATAAGTGTGAAAATTGGAGTGTTCTTACATTACTTCATGAAACCAGGATGTCCCATGGGTGTCCTTCTTATGAAATGAGTGCGCATGAATCTCCTTCATAGAATCGAGAGGGTAGTACATGGCACTTTCTTCGCAAAGAACAGAAAAGGTCTAATTACTCCAATTTCATAGAAAAGTTTTTTCATTCAGAAAAACCCCATGAGGGTTTGGGTAAACCTATCGTGTGTTTTGTGGTTTCTTATTTTCACTAGGGAGTGCAGATCCACTTCTTCTTCACAAGGCGCTTCAAGAGTTCATGGAACTTATTGATGGTTTGTGGTACATGGATTATTCTTCAAAGAGTGTAATATATTTTTGTAAAAGAAGAACTTAGTGTGTTCGCAAGCAGAATAATTCATCATTGTGGGCTCTTACTTTAATAGGGGAGGGGAAAACCACTTCCCCATTTGATATACATGTGAAAAGCCTTGGAGATTGCAGCTTTGATTGCTCATGATATCCAGTGTTTTGAAATATTCAAACCCATGGATTAAGATATTATGAGATCCTCAAGGTGTTTCCTTTTCGAACGTCGGCTTTTCCTTGATCACATTCATGAATTTGATATTTTCATGTATCTCATTTTTAAATCATGCATGGATCCACTTGGCCTTGGATACATTGATTTCCTTGGACGAACCTTCTTCCTCGAGATATCACATGCATGCAAGACATAGATTTCAAGCACAATCTTGGCTCAATCACTAGACACTTCTTTGATGGCTTATGATCATCCATGGTTGTAATGCTACATCTTTGGTGAGAGCAGTTTCACTGGTGGGTGGTAGTGGAATCAAGAGGTTGAAGACGATGGTGTGGGATGTATTTAATGTCATGGGAGTATCTAAAAACCCTAGTTAAAATGTATGTGGCACAATATCAGTTGAGTGGCGACGATTTTATGGCCTTATGTCGCGGGTGATCAGATGATCGACCGAGAGGTGGGATGAGATGAGCGGCTGAGATTACTTCTACGTTTTTAAAATTTTGTCCTACTTCAAAATGTATATTCCAAGAGGCACGATTTATAAATCAATTCCCCCTCTAATGACTCAGAATTATCCTCTCCCCCTTAGGTGCTTCCCCGCACCAGTTTTCGGCGGGCATGCTCTTAGCGCCCACTCTACATCTTTTGGCAGACACCTAGAATCAAATATTCAATCCTACAACTATGTTGCCTCCAACAGTGGCATGAATTGTGCACCCACTACATCTCTTGGACCTTGCCTCATCCTGGATTCCTCATGGGCACAGTTGACCCATAATTGTCCCACACATGCCTTGGGTTGAATGCTGTATGGATAGATGAAGAGTTTCCCCAAATTATTGTAATCCAGAAATACAATTTCTATGTTAAATGCATGGCCATATTAAAATATGTGCATGGATTAATCAATATCAATACCCCCTTCTTCAACCTTATTATTCTACCTTTCCATTTTGTATTATAAATTCCAAATAACACTTCAATCATCCTTAAAAGTATTCAACCCACAAGGTTGTAAACATTGTATCACACATGAGGCAAGTTCTTTGAACTTTCCTGATCATTTCATCAATCGTCTGATTTCATTATCCATTTCACATAGGAGACTATATTTAACCATAATTTAAATTTATTTAACTCATTGAAAATAAATACAACACAATTACTATAGTGGTCCCAATAATCTCCTCTCTATTTTTGATGGAAATACCACTGTTTTTTCTACTACAGGAATGTGTCAATGTAAATCTTCAATTATTATCCCCTTATTGAAAAGAAGTAAAATGTTAATGGTATAGAGGGTATAGTTTCATACTAAATAATTTTTCCATTAACAATTTCACTATATGTCTACATGAGCAATGCATGGTGTAGAAAACAAGTGGATTTGATTTAGAAAAACAAGTTGTCCACTACACACTAAATATGACTCATCATGATTTGAGAACTCATGTACTTATCTTAATGGGATTACCACATTCATTATAGGATTATGATAATAAGTTTGATTTGAAATAAAAAAACTGAAAATTCATGCACTATCTTTCATAAAAGGATAAAAAAAATCACGTGAAATTGGAAGGATACGTGGCCTTGGGAAACATTTACTCTTGTTATGTCAAATATTTACCTTGTTAATCCACCTTTGTTGAATGATATTAATTTTTAGTAACCAAGGATGAGTGATATAGAAATTAAACACCTTTTACAGTGAAGTGATTTTCATCAATCATCAGAGTAATTTAATTTTATACCAATTGATGTTGATACTGATTGAGATAATGACTCTAGTAGCTTCTTCATGCGTCTCCCCCTCAAGGGAACAATTATCATCACAAAATCCAAGGTTCTCCCCCTATGATCTTGTCTCACATTCAATTCCATGTATAATTAGAATAAATACAATAAATAAATATTTAAATGAATAATGTGGATCATTCTTTCTCCATTAATGTGAACAAAAAGGTTGACATGATTTTCTTAACCCATATGCTCCATTGTTCACACTATGACAACTGATCTTCAATTCTGGATTTGATTGTGTGGACCCTAGTATTTATTCATCTATTTGTGTGATATTATTCTCTCTATAATAGATTTTAAAAAAACTAAAATCTCTTGGTTCAACATTCATCTTCTTGAGGTATTCTTGTTGGGATAGATTAAATTCAAAGCTTATTCTAAAAGTGTGACTTTCCTTATTGCACCTTACACAAAGATTTTATATTCCTTCATGTAGAATCTTCTTTTTTATTTTAGCACTAAACATAGCTTTTTCATCTTTAATTTTCCTCATTATTTCAAAATAATTTTTCCAAACCACCAATATCTCATTATGAAATGAGGCATCAATATTGGATCTTCTACGTGGATTCTTCTGAGTGGAACCCTTCACAGTAGTTATTATGGATACAACATCCTTCACCTTCTTGGACATAGAATCCAAGGACTTCATAGATTTTCCATTTTGGCCAGCTTATATGGCCATTTTGTCTTATCATCTTTGGGTTCCTATTGAAATGAACATGCACAATTCATGTGACCACTCCTATTGCATACATCACATATGTTATCTAACATTCCAAATATGTTTGCAGTATAAAGATGGTTCTGAATCTGTGGATGTTGAATCTTCTTCTATGGATTTCTCACCCTTGATATGGGATTTATATTTTCTTTTATATTTAAGGGATTTTACCTACAATCCATTGCATGGTTCCCAAATATATTATAGCACAGTCATTGACCAGAAAACCTTGACATCATGAAAAATTATTTATAAGTTTGCTGAGTGTTAATTTTGAATTCATTTGATTTCTATGGGGAGATATATTCCAAACTCTTTACCATATTAACAGTATCCATGGTGATAGGTTTCTTCTCATTCTTCTTCATCCATTCTTGTTAATAATTTTTCTTCCATCCTGCACATTTTGTAGAAACAATTTTAGAAACATGAGTACAAGTTGGTATTGATGGTACCTTTACTTTATGAGCTGCTTATAACATATCAATGAGTGAAGACATGGTCTTCTTATCACATTTTGAAGTTCTTTTGAGAGTAAAATCCTATAGTGAGAATTCAGAACTATCAGAAACTGTTTCCTTATTTTATGGAGGCTCAATATGTGTCTTCTCAATATTGGTCTACTCAAATTCCAATTCAATACATCTAATATTGAGGATGTATTCCTAGTATTCAATCATAGTCATTTTATCTTCAAAATATATATTTAATCATTCCACTTTATCTTCATGCATATTTATTTATTTTGTATCAATGATTCATGTTCTTTGATCTTCTTGGAGTCATCGTCCAAATTTAACTACTTGAAATTATTGGTTTTTTCATCTCATCTTCATGTGTGTGCATCTTCTCTTCTAGAGACTTGTTGAATCCCTCTTTTTCTTAGACATCATTGAGCCACTTTTAAGAACATACATCAATTCCCCTCTTCATTGCTTCAAATGCACCAACCTCTCTGGTGAGTTTTAAACATTCAATAATCTTTTCTTGTATGACTTTCACCAAAACATCACTTTATTCTTCCAGCTGAGTGATATTTTCCTGCATGCATTGAAATACTCCACAAACTAAGGATGTAATTTCTTAATGAGTACCATGCAGAATCATTTATAATCTATCAATTGATATTTCTTGATTTGTTTTAGAATCATCATCACCACTCAGACTTGCATTTTCATCGTTAGAATAATTTAGAAATGTACCAACACATACCTCTTAATCGGTTGAGGTAAGAAGGTTATCCATCTTCTTAGTGGGGACATGATCCACATTCTCATTACATCCCATGTATGACGTGTTTTCTATGTCATCTAGATATGGAGACACAGATTCTTACTCTTCTTTAGATAATAGAGACTTCTTCTTCATCTTTCTCTTCTCTTTCATTTTCATATTCATCATGTTCTTGGTAGATATGGCCTTCAGCTAAGAGGTAACTGAATCATAAAATGTTAATAACGTCACTATAGTGAATACAACGTAGGTGATAATGTCCCTCAAATACCAATTTAAAGGACCATATTGGGATATACCTAACACTGAGAGGGGGTGAATCAGTGTTGAGGACTTTTTAAACCAATTCCTACTTTTTATCCCTATACCTATTGACCTGTTAGTATTTTAATTCTCATATTGTCGGGTCCTTGTCGCGTGAAATAATATAAAGTAGTAAAAATATTCACATGATAATTAACAAGGTTCACTACTCAATAAGAGATGTTATATCCTTTACATGCCTAGGAAGGACCAATGAATTGATTATCCACTATAATGTGATATATTGATACAATGGAGTGACTACGAAAAAAATCTTCACATAGTGTGAGTCCCTATACTTCAGAGGGGGAGGGAAAAAATCCTCCTCCCTGGACTAGTGATAGCCTAGTCCAACTTTTATCCTCTAACTGATTCTTTATACTGCCTATAGATACAGTCTTCTTCATTCTTAAAAATGTAGGTTCGACTCTTTTCCTTCTTTAGTTATCTTCACTTGATTTCATGCAAAGTTGCAGTCAATAAATTATTCCTTCTTTATTTCTATTCTTTTCTAGTGCGTTACCAACTTCCCTAGACTAATTATTTCTTATTCTCAGTATAACAACAATTTTCCTGAAATATTCTTATTACTTCTTATATTGAATCACATATACCAATGTGATTATTCAGGCAATGAAGATTGGTTTACTTGGAATCAACTACATAAATTCTTCTCTATTTTTTCCATGAATGTGTGTGATCATTCATATGAAATATATATTGAACACTCTTTCATCTTCTTATTTTCCTATCATCTTCTTCGTGCAGTTATTATTTATTCAACTGGATTTCACACTTTTTATGTATGCATGAAATCATTAATATTCTCTTCACACCTTCTTCTTCTTTTCTCACATGGATATATAATTTAGGTTCTTTCTTTAAATTTATTCACATGTTCTTGTGCATGAATGATTTCATACGCAATTTAATTATTCTTATCTTATGTGACAACCCTTATGGGTGTAAGGATTTCAAAACACACACGACATATTTTTTTTCTTTTTCTTCCACCTTGTCTCTTTATCACATTTCACTAGGTTATGGTGCTTTTACATCATACAAATAAGTGTATGGATTTAATGTATTCTCTTCATCAAACCTGAATGGTGAAACCACTTATGGAATTGGGATTCCTTGAATACATGCATATAGTTCCACACTACATGTTCTAAGATTCTCTTTCTTGGACTCTCCTTCTTCAGCAATACTTGAACCCCTACAAAGAGTAAAATAACCATGAAAACATGAGGGTGCTCACCTTACTTCGTGAAACCATGATGGCCCATGGGTATCCTTCTAATGCAATGAGTGCTCATGAATCTACTTATTATAATTGAGAGGGTAGTGCGTGGAACTATCTTCGCAAAGCACAAAATTGTTATGATTGCACCAATTGCATTGTCGCAGGAATTTCATCTCAAAAACAATGCGAGTGGTTGGGTAAAACTTTTGCATGTTTTGTGGTTTCTTCATCACACAAGGGAGTTCATATCCTCTTCTTCTTCATAAGGCTCCTCAAGAGTGCATGGAACTTGTTGACAGTTAGTGGGACATGACTAAATCCTTCATAGAGTGTGCTCTATTTTTGGAATAGAAGCACTTCTATTTATCACGAGCAACAACATTATTCATCTCGGGCTCCACTTTTTATAGGAAAGGGAAAATCCTCTTCGGTGTTTAAGATTCATGTGAATATACATGGAGATCATAGCTTTGAATTCACGGGATATCCTATGTTCTGAAATAACCAAACATGTGGGTAAAGATATGCCATGATCCTCAGGTTTTTTTCCATTTCGAATGCGGGATTCTCTCAAATCACATGCATGCATTTGGGATTTTCATGTATCTCATTTTTAAATTATACACAAATGCACATGGCCACAACAAATATTTTTTGAATATAATGAAAATTCATCATCAATATATCTCCTTCATGAAGGATTTAGATTGAATTCATGGTCTCAGTTCAACCATGAGACATTTTTTCGATGGATAAGAATTAGCCATGGTGTTCGGTCATCATCTAGGGTGAGAGCAGTCTCGTCGGTGGATGGAAGTGGCATAGAGTGATTGAAGATGATGGGACGAGATCAATAGAATTATGTGTGGGGATAATATGGCCCTTGTTCAAACGTACACAGTGGGAGATCATATGAGAGGAGCAGATTTGATGATCAGATGTCATGGCTAATCGGAGGGTCGACCAAGATGTGGGATGAGATGAGCGGTTGAGATTACATCCACATTTTTAAAATATTTTCCCACATAAAAATGGAGATGCATGAGAGGCAAGGTTAATCAATCAAGTCCCCCCACCAACTGCTCAAGATTATCCTCTCCCCCCACAGGTGCCGCCTTGCACGAGTTCTCTACGGGCGGGCTATTAGCACCCACTCTGCCACCTCGGGCGTGAACCTAGTTCCCACTATGCACTCCTACCTCCATCCAGCACCATACGGTGGCATGCAGTGTACGCCCACTACAAATCTCAGGCCTATCCTTGACCTGGAATCTTTATGGGCATGTTTGATCCTAGTGGTCCCTCAGATGCCCTGGGTTGATTGTTGGTTGGCTATCTCAAGTGTTGGCCCAAATTTTTGTAAGCTAAAAATAAAATTTCATACTGAAATGCATGTCCATATTAAAATATTTTCTTTCCCTCCTAAAGATGAAAAACACATTCTTCAACCTACTTATTCATCATTTCCTTTTTGGATTGAAAATTCAAAGAACACTTCAATCATCCTTAAAAGGATGTAACCTTTAATGTTGTAAATGTTGTATCACACATGATACATGTTCTTTGATCATTCAAGATTAGTGCATCAATCGTATGATTTCAATCTCTATTTCACTTAAAAGAGTGTCTTTAACAATAATTGACATTCATTAACCACATTTACAACAAATACAACTCAATTACTTAATAGGGAATAATAGAATGATTCCACATGTTAAATATTATAATATCCAATAGGAGTAATTTTTTGGGAATATCATAAAAAGTTTTCATTGATCATTAGAATGTATAGTGGATATATTAATAATCTCAAAATAAATTATATACTGAAAATTTATGGTAATATTATATTAATTCTAGAAGATGATTCTTATATATATTTCGAATATTATATATTAATTTTAAGACATGTTTCACAAATATGAGTGAATTATTTAACCATATACCTTCTAAATTAATGAATGGATTCCATAATTGTTACCATATAATGGGAATACTTTATGTTATAGATTGATTTGTTTTATTTTAATTATTTATAAAAGAAGGATTTAGCTATAAAAACTAAATAAGGAAACACTATGTGAATCCATGTTAATTATTCTATAGATACACATGATATTATAATCTCTAATATGGAAAGGAATTAGTCTGGAATAAATATGATTCTTTATTATGTATGTATGTTTTGAGATAGTGGAAAAATAATTTACATCTATTTTGATATGGCTTCGGTGAGCATGTTATGAAATACAAACACTAAATTCCATGAGATTCAGTGGGAGGAATTTATAAAAACACCAATATTAAAAATGAAGGTCAAAATAATTGATGTGGCATTATATTCAATAAGAATTATGTTATATTATTTTACAAGCATAATGAATCCTTTAGGTAATCATTAAATCTAAATATGATAATATTTTTTATTTTATAATATTTTGATATGGTTTCCATGTATGAAATTCTAAATCATATTCTTTTTAAAAAAAAAAATTGATGTCATGTCATAGAGGTTTTCTATTTGGAAATAAAACATTATGGTATAATATGATAAAGTTAAGTGTTAATTTGTAACTAGAACATTCAAGAAACAATTTGATGTAAGGAAATAAATACCAAATGACATAAAAAATACATTTATAGGTAGAATAATTTATATTGATAGTACAAAATTCATTATATGAAGGCAGAAGATAGTTTAGTATTGTTATGAATGAAAGTGTTCCATGTGTATACAATAATTTAGTTAGAGTGTTATAATTTTCTAAATTACATATATTGATTACATATAAAATAAATAACCTTTGTCTTTTAATTTTTTGATGACTATGGAAAAAATTTTCGTTAGTGAATACTATTTGAAACTCAAGTTGTATGGAGTCGTATATAAGGAAAATGATATATTTGGTATCATAGAATATGTTATTTTTTATTTTTTGATATGGTAATAAAAAACAAACGATGGAATAATTCAATAAATATATGTTTTCCATGTCACATAGGTTGAATGATATCGAAGAAGTAGGAATACTATTCAGAATTTAATGTAGTATAACTAAGAGTAGTTTGGAATCTATTTCACATTCCATGATATGTAATAAGTTTGATATTTCATCTAAATAAATTATAGATGGAAAATGTAAACTACAATCAGTAGAGCTATATAGTCATGTAGTTTAAACTATCTAACATTACATAAAGAATATATAAATTGATTAGATGCAAATAGTTTGAGAAGATGGAATTCTAGTAGCTAAGTGGATATAAATCCAGTCTTACATTAGACCAATTTTATCTAGGAATATTGTAATTATAACGTAATAAGAAAAAAATAAAATTTATAAAATTTAGATTCCATATCTAACTAGAAAATTTACATAGGAGATATTGATGTAGCTTAATATCATTTTAATGATTTTTATTATAACTTATGATTTATTTCAATAAAGAAATTTTTTGGAAAAGGACATAATCTTAATATTTATTGAAATTACCATTGGTGGGATTTTCTAAAATTGGTTAAGTCCAAATATTAAATATAACCGCAAGGATATGGTATGCCCAATGTTTATAGGTGTATCATTCTAGAATCAGGATTACATGTGAGACTAAAAATCTAGTTATCAGTTGGGTGTAATTAATGTTGGAAAATATTGGAGTTGGTTCCCTCAAAATGAGGTGACCCAAAATTACATTCATAAATATTACCAAAATTTTGATGGATATTGAAAATATCTTATAAAAATACATTTCCTTGAGCCACAAATGATGAATGTCTTTGAAAAATATATACATAATTATACTATTAACTGAAAGGTTTTCAATATCTCCCACAATGATCTTCACACATAGAGAACAAAATATAAATAATAGATATAATACCATTCTTCATTTATTCAGGATGCGAAACTTTTGAAATGTTGATATTAGATTCTTTGTTAGGGTAAACCAAATAGATACGATTCAATGTCCTTAAGTAACAATAAAAAATTAGTGTATTATGGAATCTCCATAACAGTTTATTTTAAAATGAAATTATCCAAATCACTTTACTCAATAATCATTGTATAAGGCTTTTTCATTGTGCAATTAATAAATAAAAAGTGTGTGGAATCATTAATAATTAATTATAAGACACGATAACATATCATAAACATGACGTACAGGTTTATAACATACATATATGTATATAAAATCAATTCCTTGCTCAATGAACACATCCATGACTATAAAAGGGAATCGGGTTAACTCATAGTTCCATCATTTCATTATTTAAGGTTCATTCCCAGGATTGTCAAAATGGAATTATTACATTACTGAACTAGGTTCACTCCCCATTATAGTATATATAATCTCACAAGACATCAATATTTTCCCAATTCATTGGTATACTATATAATTAATGGCCCACCCATCACATAATGAAATACATATATATGGGTTCAGTGAGATGATAAATATTGATGTCATTTAATAATTGAATAAAATTTGTAAAAGAAATAGGTTTCATAAAAAGATTCACCATCACATATTTATATACATTTAGTGGAAGGAATATATTGTTATAATAAAAACAATTCGTCATTTAATTAATTCATAATTATCCCATGGGAATTTAATTATTTTCATATACATATTCTTAATATATCATCATCACAATACATTAATAGAATGAATGAGGGATGTATCAAAAAAATTATATCCCTAGTGTAGTAAAAAATGTTTTCTAGGATGTTTGAATCGACGAAAATTAAATTAAAAAGAGTATTTGAAAATTTAATTAAAAATTTGAATAATACCCTTTTAATTTATTATTATTGAAAACTAAAAATTCATAGAATATTGGAAAAAATAATAACTCAAATGTTAAACATGTAAAATTTTAATTGAAGAATAAAATAAAATATTCTTCATGACATTTGTAAAATATGTTCATGTAGTTAATGTTAATATAAATATTCACTAAGCTTTTTAGAAAAATGTCATAAATAAACTATTAAATTTTTTTTTTAAAACTTAAGTTTAAATAAATTGATTGTAAAAAACTTATTGTTCAAAATTAATTTCAATAATAATTAAATCATATAAAAACATTCTTGAAAATTTATTAAAGAACATGGTTATAGATTAAAATATTTTTCCACCAAAGGGGAAATAATGATGGATTATCTTAAAAAAATCATCATTATTTTTAATTGAAAATGATGGTAAAAAGGTACTAATAAATTAAAATTATTTGAAAACCCCTTTAAGGAAAAAAAATATGTCAGTTTTAAAGTATATGTTTTATATTATCTTCTTCAATGGAATATTTTGAAAAAAAATCTTGTAACGAAAGGAGATTACAACATAAACCCTTACATCATGTCTTACGTTGGTTCATCTACAATAAAGCCTTCTTGGTAATAAATATATTTACTATAAATTAATTCTATATTCATATTCATACATAAATTATTATATAAAATTACTATATAATTTTCAAATATATTTTTATTAGAAATTATTTTTTGAAAAGAACATTTGTGTGAAACCTCATCTATTATTCAAAATTATTTCGGTTTGATTATTAAGATACTTTCAAACATTCCATGTTCAATAATAACCTTAATATTAATAATGAAATAATAAATATATTTAGTACTTATTTTAACCTTTATAACCATTCAAATATAACAATGATTACAAATGAACTGCATCACATTTTGGATACTATAGTCTATATGTTCCCATCAGTTTCGTTTCTTCATTCCATAGTTGACATGAAAGAAATATAATTATTATATCACCATTAAATAATCACAATTTTATGATAAATATAATATATATTTATTAAATTTAATATTATGAAAATACATTTAAATTGAAAGTGGAAGAAAATCATATCACTTAATAGTGGTGGTGGTGCACACTTACACTTTAGAGACATTATCATTATCCAATAGATTGGATGAAGTCAAAAAATGTATATAAAATTTACCTAAAAAAATTAATTTTATTAGATATACTAATTATATTATGTTAATATGTTTATATAAAATTTATAATAGGTTTTGGACTATTGAATCATGAAAAAGATCAATAAGAACATTAACATCTTCTTTAGGAATCCTCAATTGAAAAGAAACTAAAAGAATATTTGATTGGTAATTTGGGAAAAAAATAACATAATTATTTTCTACAATATGTAGGTGGATTTTGGTCGATATAGGTGTCTTATAAAGGTTACCAAAGACAGGATATGGGGCTACATTTTATAAGTTACGGGAGTGGCACACATGTAAATTTTTAAAACATTAAAAAAATAATGTCATATTCATTTGAAATTGAAGAAAAGAGTTAGGAAATTTAAAATAATATATTTTAGATCAAAAATATGTTAACCAATTATATTTAAGCTAATTTTTATTACATTAACACATAGTTTTCTAGTTTGACCAAGTGTTAACCATTTTAACCTTAATCACTATAATAAGTTTTTATTTCATTCATTATTCATAATAAAAAATGAAAATTTTCGCATTCATAAATTTTTGGAATTAAAATATATAATCTTAAAACAATTTTACCATATTCAATATCTATAGTTGTTAGTAATTCATTTTAATATAAGTACAAAAAATACAACCAAAACTATTTTTAGAAATATTCATTTTTAAGCATAAAAGTAATTTTATTCATATTCATTACATAGAAAAAATAAATGAATATAAAAATATATTATTCAATATATTATATACACATTTCATTAATATAATTATTCAATAGTGAGTAAAATAATTTATAAAATCTCAGTTCACGTATAAAAATAGATCTTCAAAAAAACATTTCATTTTTAATTTGAAATACATTGACCT
The DNA here is from genome assembly GCA_963277665.1 of Viscum album. Classification (NCBI taxonomy): domain Eukaryota; kingdom Viridiplantae; phylum Streptophyta; class Magnoliopsida; order Santalales; family Viscaceae; genus Viscum; species Viscum album. Next base: position 1,466,073,199 of record OY728164.1, on the reverse strand, counting down.
TCATTTATAAACAATAAAAAACCAATGAATTAATTTTATAAATGTATGGATAACACCAAATAATGACTTTTTGGTTCTATTAAGACCATAAAAACTAACTTGTAGGTGATAAATGTACCATTTAATATTATTATTTCATTAGAATATAACTATTAATTTAAATATAGTGCTTCATATAAAAAATATATATAAAATTAGTAAAACCTATTTAATGAGAAATATTTCATAAAATATTAAAGAGTTATATTATAACCCTTTACACGAATTTATACTATTAAATCATGATACCAAGATACAAACAACATAAGACCCTTCTACCTCCACACATCCTCAGGATCCAATGTTTTATCTTCAAATTTATGGTATTAGTACAAGAATTTGACCTGATGAGTGTTCTTATAATATAAAATTCACTCTATTCAATCTAGATTAATCACAATTTTTTTCATATAAGAGAGGTCGAGCTAAAATGGAATGTCATAAATGATAAGAACATATGAATGATCATATATGTACTTTCTCATGAGTGATCCCAGGAACACATTGTGTACTACATATAGATTAGTTGGAACCCCCATGAGATATGAAACCATTATGATACAATGAAAATTTTTAATTGTAAAAATATATCTAGGTGTCAAAAATTCCTTTTTTAAAATCTCATAACCTTTATATAAGGATATGTTAATAAGAATATCAGGATACAAATGTTCAATTATAGACCTAGATTATGATTACTATTACAAAATTATTGTAAACCAATGAGATCCCATAATGTGTTACTGAATTGATCTATGAGTATATTTCATTTTCAATGAATTATCATGTCCAAATATCTTTTTTAACTATCCTTATCTTGAAATAATGTCATTTTTCACATCCAACCATAAACTATATCATTATATCCCAAAATAATTCTCGAGTTAAAGAATTTTTTTTATGAAAACCCTACTACAGAAATGTGCAGATGTCAACCAACATTTAAATCTATAGAGAAATATGTCAATATATATTATATTACTTGAATTTAATATAATAGTACATATTTTTATAAATAATATACATAGTTATAATGTTATATTATGTATCCATTATGTTTATAATACTTCTAAAAAATATTGAATTAAACATTAGGTCCAAGTCAAATATAACTGATTTTGGTAATCCATACAGCCTTATCACTTCCAAATTATATATAATAACAAGCTATTTTAGAGATAAAACTTCTCTGATTGAATTGAAATATGAAATCTTTATATGGTGGTTTTTGACATCGGATAGAGCAACATGACATTTATATATTTTGGGTATTTTTATGAGGAAATATAGTGTTATGTTTTCATAATTCAATACTGGTATTTTTAATGGTTTAAACCTTCCTTTAGACATATTTTTCTTAGAAATAACATAATGACATTCCAGTAAACAAGATACACACTCTAAAATATAACATTTCATGTTCTCCTGCAAAAAAATAATATATCTGATATTTATAAATCATTGTACCTCCTAGAATAATATATAATGATGAAATATAAGAATCATCAAAATAATACTTTAAAAATATAGTATTGATGGAAAAATACTCTGTTACTATCATTTATCATTCCTTATTAATAATGGTTAAATTAAGTAAAAATCCTCACTTTCTTCTCAAGCTCCACACCTTGCTTCTTCACATACTTAATCCTTATGTTGATGGATTGATAGATGAAAATTTGTCTAATAATCATATGATTTCTTACCTTTACTCATAATTTTATGTTTAATATTATTAAAATAAATAAGTACTCGATATCCTTCAATTCATTCCATAGAAAAACATGCATGGTCATTCTATCTCAAATCATCATCCAACATGTTTACCTTTCAAGGGAATCATTAATCAACATTAACCATATCCATTGTTAAATATTCCACACCTCATATATGAATATATAGTTTCATATTTTATGATTATTATGCACATCACATCATTCACTATAAGGATAATACACTATATTTTAAAAGAAAAAACTACCCATTCAACAAAAGATTAGGAATCAAGTAATTTTTGTCATTAATTTTAGTCGGTTTGGGGACTATGTAATCATCTATCATTCATCATGATGACACATCAGAGTACCTTAATTGATACAAAACTATATATAAAATAAACTTATCCACTATATGGTAGTGGTAGCGTAGGTTTACAAACCAAGCTTCTTTTTATCTCCTTGAAAATTTCCTTATATTTATCATTCCATGGGAAAATAGATTGATTCCAAGTCATCATGGTTATGAGATTAGATATCCATGAGAAATATTGGAAAAAGAATTTATAGTATCTACACAACATAAGAATACAAACGATATCAGTCTCCATGGTTTTTCTATTCTATTTCTCAATTAAATATATCTTTAATGGATCAATCGTTATACATTCACATGAGATTTTATGACACATGAATGAAACATTGTGTTTGAAAGATTCATAGATGATATATTAGTAACATATAGATTCTACTTTATGAGGTTAATCAACAAAATTTATAAATGATATTTATACTCTTCATTGATCATGGAATATATAATAATACTCTTAAAAAATTCTTCTAAAAATTAATCATGGTAATATAAAAGTCTCAATTAATTAAATCAATGAATATAGAAGGGTCATAGGTATGTCCAAATAGAAAAAATATAATTTCATGAGTACTATTACTAATATTGAAGGATTTGTTTTTTATATCCTCTTTTTTGTACCTAAAATGATTATATCCAGAAATAAGTTCATTCTTTAAAAATTATTTAGATCTATATAAAAGACAAAATAAATCACCAATACATGGTAGATGATACTTGATCTTGATTGTGATCTTTTTTAGTTCTCCATAATCAATGTAAATATGCATTGATGTATATGTATTCTAAAATAATAATAATTTTTTCACCACATGATGTTACTCTGTGTCATATGAATCAAAAATAAAGATTATCATGGAGTTGTTTCTTCAATTACTAAAACAAAAAATGATTCACTCAGTATAGTTTCACCAAAATAAATATTGCATCAATTTTGAAACTTATTGAGAAATCATGTTCATGATTTGGGGGTAAAATATGAATGTCTCTAGGAAATACATAAGACCATTCCTAACAATAAGAATATCATAGATTTTTTAGTTTCTCCCCAACAATTTTAGTTCAATAACCACCGTGAATATATTGCGTGACACATTCAAGAGATGTAATTTCCATTGAAATTCATATTTTTTTCTCAAAAAAAGGATCATCATTGTATTATTTAGAAAATTAAATTTCACTATCGTTACATGGAAAATGATATGGGATATATATAAATTGATATAATAAATTATCAAAATCACATTAAATTTCATTAAATAATGAACAATAAAATTATTTCATGGAATATTCATACCATAATTATCATGAAATCCCAAAATATAGAGTACATGGTAAGTGTTCCATAACAATCATTATACACATATTCAAATGGTATATCAATATACTATCCTTGGTGTAGAAGTTGTCCCATGTATTAGGTCATTGACTCATATTACAATCATGTTCCTCAAACTTGAGACATTTTACTATTATTGTGTTTTTCCTCACCCACAAAAACTCAAAATAGATGATGAAATCGATAACCACACAACCTCATGCAAGCATCCTTTTAAATTAGAGGATGCTGAATAGTATATGAGGTATAATGTAGTCTTGTATGGAGACTATACTTTGTATATCGGATTACACACTAACAATTAAATACCTAAGCATCAAACAACTCAGTGAAATGACTAATCAAGATCAAAGTGATCATTGATAGGAGAGGAGGTGAATCAGTGATCTTTTATTATTATGTTTTCATACTTAAGAGACATTTTTCTCCTCAAATTAGAGAGATGTGACTATGAAAAGAAACATGAAAAAATCATAATTGTAGTAACAGATGTGTTTATGGGGTTCTCAAACTTGTAAAATTATATAGTAATTGGAATGGTTTGAAAATAATATAATACAACACAATCCACTATAAAATAATCCTTTCAATGTGGTTCTAACATGAAATTATTATCCTTGTCCTTTAAATTTCATAAAGTAAATCAATACAGTATTTATCCACATATTGATATAAGATGTTAAAATGTTTTTTAACAACTATAAAAACTATTTTAAAAATGATTTAATTTTTTGTCATTGTGATACTTAAATTTTTTTCATATTTTCTTTTCCTGAAAAAAGATATTCTTCTTTACATTCATGCACAATAGTAAGAAATAATACTTCATTTTATTTTTGTATGAGTACATATATTTAACAAGATTTATATAGGATATTATTTATCTTTTCTCCCATCATTAAACTCTATTTGATATAATATTATTTTCTAAAATATCAGCAGGGCATTTCACTTATGCATGATGGTGTGTGCATCAATGGAAATTTGATGCCATGTATTTCTGCTTTCCAATTCTAGGTAAATTTCATCAATTTCATCAACTATGTCTACTCCTTTATCGAAATAGGATGATTGAATACCATATTCTCCTTCCATTTATTACTACATGGAACTCATCACTTAGTCTGGCTATCCCTCAAAGAGTTAAGTCATGTTTGTGGAACTCATTCTTGGTTCCATCTATTTGTGGGTACTGGTTTACTACCCTTCTTTTCTCTATACATTTGAGGGTGTCATGATAGGAAAAAAAACATTCGGATATGAGAGTAGTCATGTTGGGAATATTTTGAATGTAAGAATGCTGGGAAGATTGGTAAATTGTATTATACCTCATATGAGGTATTCTCATAGAGGAATCATGAGGCATTGATTCAAAGGCCTTTCATGTTGATCAGGATTAATATAACAATGAAGGTTAATATATTTCAAGGATTTAACCTTTGGAATCACATGTTTAGTATGAGGAAACTTACTCCATGGGAACATATCATCCAAATATATCACCTCTATAATCTCATGTTATTAATGAGGTAACTGTTATGGATCTAGGTGATAAGATTAATGTCTCGTTGAGAAGTAATTTTTGAACAATCCTCTTGAGGGATGAAGATTGAGGACGTGTGTCCATATGATGGATAACCTTAAGGGTTTATCCATAGATTTATTAAAACTCCCATTGATGTGAATCTAGGAATTAAGTCCCAAGGATTTATCGCCTTAATAGTTTATTAATGGATGTATAAAAAATCCCATGGAGGAGGATTGAGGAGGTGTGTCCCTTCAGGGGATGATGTTACACTGTGATGGTAGATAGATCACAATTCCATTAGAGACTAACATCAGAGGTCAGTCCTATAAAGTGATTATTTTACTCCATGTAGGTATTTTCTATACAGGTAGAACCAAGGTTTATTGATGGATGGATCATGTTTCCCTTAGAGGTAGAACCCTAAAATGTGTCAAATAAATGGAAGATTTTAAACCATGAAGATGGATAGATCTAAATTCCCTTTATGAATACCTAGGAGGTGTGTCCTTTAAAGGGAATATTTAACACCATGAGGGTAAATCCCTAAGAGGGATCACATGGGATTACCATTTTATGGGACCAAACCTTTAAATGGTGTCTTATGTACATTTCTTAGAGTATATGGATCAAAACCCATAGGGTTTCACACTATAGTTCAAGTCCATGTGACAGGGCCAGTCCATGTAGTCTAAAGAAACTAATTAAGGATGATTATGCCCAGAAAGTAGCATTGGAGAGGGATAGTGAAGATATTATGCATGAAATGTTCTCATTACAAGAGGAATGTCATCTATTGGAGTGTGTTGAACTTATGCATTGAGCTTCCTGATGGACCTAGATTATTATTATAATCCTAGGTGAGTGGCATGATTATATTAAAGATTTTTTTCACATAATTCATGTATAGAAGAAAATGTTAGTTTTTGAACTTTGGGAGACTTTCTATGTATCCCCGTTGACTAGAAATCAAATCCCATGTAGTCTAGAATGGGATGAAAAATATACATGAGGAAGAGTCCCATATAAGCAGAGCATATAGTTGGTCCTAAATCATGAAAGATTCCTATTTGAGGGAACATGTATTTCGAAGAATTCAATAAAGGTGGATTCCCATAGAAGTGGAGGATGGAGGTCACAATATCTAATACCCATGAATACCACATGATTCATGATAGGTGTGAAAAACAATAGGAACCAGTAGATATAATTTGTGTGTTGGGAAATATGTTCCAATGAGAGACGATGTAGATATTATTCATGAAATATTCTGGGTGCGTGAGAATCAGCGCATGGTGGGAAAAAAGGGGAAATTACATAATGATATTACAGGGGGAATCCTATGTTCAACATGCATGGTAGGACTATAGTTTCAAATAATTTTATGGGGACCACTATTATATAAATTTTTACACCATTTATCATGTCCAAGGGAGACACACTCCATACTAATTGGGATTACATAACCATTTCTCTTGCACCATTGGGAAATGAATGTTTTCTATATTTATAATTTTCAATTGTGTAGAGGAGTGTTTGATCATGAGGAGTGTTTGATCATGAGGTCCAAGTTATTATTCTTATGTTTAGAAGAAAAATGAATTAGAATATATATATTGACAATAAAATGGTAAGTGGGAGTATCAAGCCACACATGAAGTAGAGTGGTACACAGTAATGGGTGGACAATGTCACATTGGGACTCAAGGTGTAGATGGACCAATCCTATATGGGTGTGGGTTAGTACCCATGTTATAGCATTGCTATGAGCCACAGTTATATAGACCATGTGCCTGTCAAAATGGAACTCTTCCGAAACCATATAAATAATTTAATTTGTAATAATGTGGAGGATGAGGCATTACCACCCTATATAAAAAATCTCAAGGAGATCTCGGGGGATTTGAAGAAATTATGGATTGATGGTTGTAATCTATTTCATTACAAAAATATCATAGAAGAATTGGTCTGGTCCTACTGGGTGTGCACATCATGATGAGGGTTTAAAGATGATCTGGAGTATGTAAGACATTCTAAGGTAGTATGGGTATAAAAATTCCATGTTTACAGGACATAAGAGATCATCCATGACCTGATGAGAATACGTTCATCAAGGACCAATAATTTTCATTTTCATCTAGAGGATATTTTCATTATCCTTTAGGGCCTTTAGTAAATCTATATGATCCTAATAGTGAGAGTAATGTATGATGAATTTAGCCACACGAAGAATTTATGGGGATACCCATAGAAGCTATCCACTTTGGTGAAGGTACTTCTGGATTTGGTGTAGGGAAATAGCTATGAAATTCCAGTGACAAGGGAATTACCTTTATGAAATGATTTAATTACTTCTCGAATGAACTAATGACAGAATCATATTATGGAGATGATACAGTTTAGATGATTTCAATTAGACCTAAAATATTCCATGGGTGATAAAATTTTTGGAAAGGAGTGATCCTAATGTATAATTCTATAAGAAAGCACATAGAAGATATTGAGATACAATGTGAAGAATGAGGATCAATCCATAGTAAGGTTGGCTTGTTTCATCACGACTCTCATATGTAGTTGGATGCTACTAGTGAGAGAGGTACAAAAGAGGTAACAGGAAATAAAAATTATAATGGAATAAATAATGGTGATAGGGATTTTTGTTGACCTTAAATTTCCAATTCTGGATAAGTTATACAAATTACATTATAATATTCGTAATTTAAAGACACCATTGCATGTGTCTGGGACTTTTTAGTTTTTATATAGATGGGTGGCCACACACATGGGGGGATTATGATCACCAGAACCCCATTTCCCCTCCCATGAAAAAATTCTTCCAGTGATTCTGAATATTTTAGAAATCCTTCCATTTATATTGGTGTTGGTGTATGTGCAGGATAAATTCCAGTTTTCAAATAATAGAACATTTAATATGTTCCCCCTTATTATGGGTGTGCTGACTGATGATGGAATAGGGAATAAAGAATAGTTATTTAAACCATGACCTATCATGGTGGGGTCCTGGTATCAAGGGTAGGTTGTCATCTATTTTTTATTACATGAATTCATCATTGGTTCACAATGAAATATAGGTTTCTATAGATATTTACTATTAAGGTGTACTAAGAGTTGCGTCGTGAGTTCCACCCTTCCGTGAAGAGGAAGATTTGGGTCACGTTCACATGTTAAGATTAGAAAATGTGGAATGATCTACCACAACTCATTATTGTGTACGAGAATACCGATTAATACACATAGAGGTTGGTGAATGCATTCCCCGGGATTGTGTTGTGGCTGCAGGCCATCAGAGTTAATGAAGGGGGATCCATCCACCATGGGTTCGAGCCTAAAAGCATACCAGATGGTGTTTTGGTGGTGGTGCTGGAATGTTGGGTAGAACAATATTTGCAGGTCTAGCAGTTCACATGCCAGAACTGGAAGGTGTTATAGAGGAAGGAACAACACTGGGCATGAGGCTCCTATGAAATTGACTGTAAGAGGTATTTCCATCCTCTAGGGAAACACTAATTACACACATTCAAGGATGAGTTAAATGATCGTGTCACCCAAATTTTCATAGTGTAGCCACGTATCTCAATGCCTAGGAGTCTTGGTGAATTAAAAATAAGATCACCTATACTCATGTGGTGGTGAATTATATCATTAGTAATGGGATATTCCTCACCTAGATGGTCCATGAAGGGACTCGTTTACATTATCCTGATGATGAGGTGATTAAGTATATATTAGATCTAGAAGATTTAGTCTCTTATTGATGCACCACACATCCCTTGATATATTTTTTGAGTAAATTATTGGGAATTTCTTCTCCTCTGTATGGTTTTGTGAGATGTGTGGTTTCGGTCGAAGGTGTATAATCAGAAGACTTATCAGGGAGTGATGACTATTGGATCTCAGATACAAAGTGTTGTCTTAACATCAACTAGGTAAAATCATTGATGCTTTCATACATCCATAGAAAATTTGATCTCCATATACATTGTCTAATCCTATCCTTATTTCTATAGAAATTAGTGTGCACTAAATATGGGGAAGTCTGATGCATGCCTGTCATAGGGCGTGGTAAAAGAAATTTATTTTCCTAATGCATCATAGAGGATGAACATGGTCATCTCACTTGAGGAGATATCTCATTTGTTCACTTACGTAATATATTTCACCTAAACTAATTATTTTTTCCATTTTAAATTAATATAATAATGCAATGAAATTTGAAAATCAAATTAAATGTTAAAAAATATACTAATATGAAATTACAAAATGAAATTATTGAACAAATAACATGGTCATAGTGTAGGATAACACAGGTTCATTCATTGTTAATTTATCATTTAAATTTTATTTGACAATTCATTTATGGAAAACTTATTAATGAATTACTCCCCATTGATTTATTGAGTGTGTGATTTTCACATGTGTTCGGCACACCAAATCACTCTTCCTTTAGTAATCAAGTAGGGTAACACCTCAAACGAGAATGTTATTCCTAAAGGACCCAGCTCCACCGTATGTCATTTCATACCTTATGAAAACCCCAACTCCTCCGTATAAAGGGTTTTCCTATGTTAAGGGAGGGAAAATTATTAATCAATGAAAATAAATGAATATTGAAATAGTGTCGTGACAGAAAACCACCGCACACATGCAATATTTCCACCTCCACCACAAATAGAATAAAAACATTTTGAATAGAAGCACAATAATAAAGAACACCGTGAAACCTCCCTTGGGTCCAAGACTCTAGTTAGTCACTTTCCATGGAATAGTATATAAGGAAAATGATGTAAAAATGGAAGAGATAATGAAATTAGATTAAATTCAGAAAACAGTGATGGTGGAAAAGAAGGAGGAAACCCATTATTGAAAATATGAATGCATTACATGAAATGATAAAACAAAAATATAATAAGAAGGAAAGAAAATTCCTATGTTGGAAGCATGTCCCTAGGCCTCCACTCCAGTGTTGGTGTTGAACTCTCCTTTCAGCATGAGTGAACTCCTCCTTGTATAGACCAAGGGATTCCATCCTTGGGTCTCCAAATTTCATATCTTCAAAATCATGGTTTAAGTTTTCATACAGATTCTATCAACCAAATGTTTGGCCATGGTAGGCCAAATAAATGGCCTAATTTTGGAATTTTGTATTCATAAAAGTTTTTCCAAAATATCTGCTACAATTATCGACAAAATTTTAGGTTTATTAGCACTTATTAGTAAGAGATATGGATAATTAAATTAAAGATTTTATTCTGGATGAATGTTTCCTTTTTTAAGCCCTAGAAGTTTATCATCTATGGGTCACCTTAATGAATTAATATCTCTATGATATTTAAAAAATGAACTAACCATAGAATATTCATTCAAATCCACCTTGAATTACATCAATTTGATATATATCTATATTAAAATGATATGTGTCAATTACCAATGTGATTATAATCTTTAAATATTTCCAAATTTATTAGTTTTCATATTTAAGCTCAAATCACCATATAAATCCAAAAATGATGTAAATAACTCAACATGTTCAATTTTTAGGGATTAAATCATTGAATTAAATATAAAAAATTGTGAAAATATTATCTCTATCAATTCCCCCACACATAAACATTTCTTGTCCTCAAGAATAAAATCTCAACATAGAAATCAAAGGGTTCCAAAGTTACCAATATTAATATTTCAATGCAATAAAATCAAACAATTATGAATGTCCAATTAAAATTTTACGTTACATAAATAATATCAATTTAATTTCCCATTTTTCAAAGAAAGAATCAATTCATTCATTTTACTTTTCCCCTTTGAAAAATGATAGACTTTCTCCTTTTATTAATTCAATATTTTCAATTAATTATTATTAAGCATGCCAAATCATGATCTAACTATCGTTTGAATCTTTTATCTCATCACTCACAATACAATTAAAGTGGATTTATGCTCATATCATTAGAACATGATCTTTATCTGTAGTCTTGTAAAGGAACTACTTTCTGCACATTCTAAAGACAGTGCATACATAAAATCATGAGGACACGCAATAAAGGTTTAAATGACTCTGTGGATTAGGGTTGGTGGGTAAATGATTAATATAATTTAAGTCTAGAAGTAGGATATATGACTCTTAATAACAATGCATGATTAATCATGTGAAAACATAGGATGAACATCAAACAAATCCCCTTGAGAATGTGAAACACAACACCATCCCCTTTTATAAAATGGGACACGAGTCAATAAATGATTTTAAAGAATAATATCATCCAAGTTATCCAACATTTTAAATACATATCCCGAAAGGCACAACTATATTTTTTTTTCCTTTTTTGCAATGCTCCAGAAAGGCACAACATTATTTTCATTTTTTTTCTTTTTTAAAGACAATCAGATAGAGTGAAATAAACATAATGGAATTATGAATAATGCCCAATTTTCAAATAATACACTGCCCAAAATGATGCATGACCCCTTACACCACCAAAAATTTATACACATCCCATTGAAAGCACATTAAAGGCCTTTCCCCCACACTCAAAATTTAAATATCCATGAAAACATACTAAAAGTCAATATAGGTTAGGAAATATCAGATTGTAATGTTGCTTAAACCAATAAGACAATTCATGGATTTTATGGGATAACGAAGGATAAATTTAAGGGTGGGTCTTATCTAAATATGTAGCTATCTAAATCAGTGCCTCAATCATTTTAAATGTGTTTTAGAACAGTCTTATCTTTGACATGTTTCAAGACATGTTTTAGAAGGTGTCTTATCCAAAGATCACTCATGAAATATGATCAAGGTAAAATAGGAAATATTTTGTCTTGAAATCCTCTCGGGAATTGTAATATGATAATAGAAAATATCTCAAGGTATTAATAAAAATAAGAAATAAATTAACATAAATTTAAAAATTTTAAAGCACAAAAAAACGGTAGGGAAATTTCATTTACATGAATCAATTAATTCCTGCAAATCATGAGTACTTATATAAATATCCATGCTTCACAGTAATAATCAAATTCTCCATTTTACTTACTAAATATCATTAACTTTGAAATCTAAAAAATGGAATCACTATATTTCTAAGAAACTCGGTTCTCATATATATTTAAAGTAAAACATAATTAAATTGTGGGAATTCAATTTCAGTATAAATCACAAAACAAAAATGTAAGGAATTTCAATGTTAAAAATTAAAAGTGAACTCCCTTTTGAAATAAAGCTTAGTGTTTTTCCTTTTTGGTGGTTCCCTTCTCCAATCATGAATCTAAAAAATAGAATTACTCAATTAAGTGAAGAGACTAGTTCATTAATGCTCAAAAATATAGTAGGCAGGGGGGTCACATGTTAAGATACATATATGAAAATAAATTGGAATCTAAATTCTTAAAAAGAATGTAATGATAAGACTTGGAACTATCTCCCAAGAGAGCCCAGATTCTTTTACTCCCTCTAGAGGGTAGTAATAGTTGTTATCCATAATTTGACGGTAGGTGGATCATCTTGTCCAGGAGCCAATATATTTTTTTCATCCCATCGTTATGTTCTTTGTTCATATTGAAGAGGACTCCATATATTGAGTACACCAGATCCTTCCCCTTCACAATTAGGTATCTCATTCATGGAGGGGGTATGATGAAGTATGTAACCTCCTCCTCTTCATTTGATACTTGTGCAATGTCCTCTAAAAAATCCAATAGTGTCTCAAGATATGCTACATGAAAAGAATAGAAAAAGGGAGATTAAAATTTTAAATTTGAAATATTAATTTCAAAATATTCAATTTTAAGGTAGGAAAATTTTAGATTTGGTTCTTCAAGCATATCCACTAGTATCTCCTCCTGGGTTTCTCATGTAAATGATCAATGTGCTTAGGTGTCACAACCCATCCCCCAAGGCCCGTTCTGTGACTACCCAGGCCTGCCTTCCATAGGCTAGGGGAGGGAGACTAGCACCGAAAGGCGTAATCCCTATAAATGGGAAGGCATTGCCTTTATAATCTATAATCACATGCATCAAAGAACACATCAAGATATGAACACAAGTAATCTGAATAGTAAACATAGTGTCTGTAGTATGTAAATGGGTCCCGAATACATGCCCAAATGAATGTACCAGATACTGAAAGTACAAGTAAACTAGAAAAAAACAAAAGATAAATGTTGGGTCATCCTCTGAGGTTCCTACCTAAATGGTTGGTCCAAATCGCCTCCTCATCCCTCCATGTCTGTATGTATCCTCCGTGTACCGACTCATTGTAAGGTCCTCCACTGGGCATCGTCCAGTCCTGGTACCCTCAGTCTCGATCAATGATGTATGTCGTCTGCACCAAACTCAACAAGGTGCGGGTATATACAATGAAGGGGTGAGTATAACGATACTCAGTAGGGACCTCGAGACCCTCAAGGTCTCACAAAATCCACAATGGATAAACCTCAAAGCATGAAGTCAACTGTAAACCCTACTTAGGTATATTCCCAAACATATACATATGTTATCAAGTATACCCATCTCAATCATGAGGAAACACAGGGTCTAACCCAAAATCCTAAAGCTCATTTGTTCCTAAAAATAATGAAAACCACGAAGGAAAATAACCCACAGGTACGCCACATTGAAGAATATCACCAATGTATTACCATGAAGGAAATTACCACCCTAGTAAAAAATCAGCTCACACCAGGTATAAAATTGGTACATTAGTAAAGATGATTAGTTATAACTACAGAACCATCTTACTCCGTTAATAGGCTGACCCACACAGGATCGCTTGGTGCTGACCCACACATGATCGCTTGGTGTTTACCCACACTGGATCGCTAGGTGTTATCCCACACAAGATTGCTCGGTACTAACCCACATAGGATCACTAGGTGCAGACCCACACAGGATCTCTCAGTGCTGACCCACACATGATCACTATTCATTCTTCTCGTCAAATCCAACAACAAGGTTCCTGTATTATGCTCGCTGTCCCTAGGAGGATCCACTCCACAAGCCACTTGTCAATACTAAAACTTCCATAAAGACCAAAAAAGAAGTATATCAACGTCCTCCACGTCATAGGGGTCTCAACGTAATAGACGGTGAGTTGTTCAGACACCTGTTCTGTGAGTAGTTAGCCTTTTAATCACGGGGGACCAGTTGGATTCGTTCTCAATCCAACCTGATCGTACCCCATTTCAATCGAAATCTCCAGTGGGGTATTACTCAAAGGGACTATCTTGCTCCAAGGTTTCTATTGCTGCTAATGGTTCGTCAAACGGACATCTGGTGCCAAAGTTATATCCAATGTAAAGTATAGGATTATATCTGGTCCAGGTCAGGCCCGACCCGGTCAGACTGACCTAACCCGACCTAGCCTAGGTCGACCCGGTTTGGTTCGAACCGGCCCGTCCCATTGGGTCAAGCCTGGCCCGTGGTGCATCCCGGACCACTGGTCGATCTAGCAGGCCATGAGTGTCGTGAGGGACCTTGGAGGCCACGAGTGTTGCGGGGAAGTCGAGGTCGTGGGTTGGGTCGGCTGCACGGGTGCCACGATGGCATGAGGCGTCTCTGTTCGACGTGGGGTGACCCGGTCGAGAGGGCGGAAGTCACGGGACGGCTTGTCTAGGGGGTGCCACAAGGGCGCAGGGCCGCTCCGCCCGACTTGGGGTGGAGGTCATGGGACGACTCGGTCGTGGAAGCTTGGACGGAAGGGCGGAGGCTGCGAGGCCGCTCGGAGAGGCCTCAGATGGTAGTACCAACTCGAGTGGTGAGGCCATAGGAGGTAGCTCGACTATGAATGACGAAGGTGGCTAAAACAGCAAGGCCGCGTGCGGTGGTTCGGCTGAAAATGGCGGTGGTAGCTCGAGTAGCAAGGTCGTGTGCAGTGGCTCGGCCACAAACTGGAGCGGCGGATTGGGTTGCAGCTTGGCCGTCGACCACGGAGTGCACGGACGACAGAGTCACGGGGTGGGGGGACATCATGCCTCGCCATTGGGTGGTTAAGCTGGCATCTCTCTTTGTTTATCATCACAGTTTAAGAAACCTTCTTCCAACTTGAAGAACACAATAAGGAAGAAAGACAGAGGTGTTGGGCCATGTTTTTTTGGCCCACCCCCTTCGCATTAGAGCGGTAGCAAGTGGTTCACTATTTTTGAATCAAGAACATAAAATGGAAGATATTTAATAACATCAATCCCCACAACCATCCTAAATTACTATTCTCAACCTCTCAAAAGAAATTAGAAGGGAAGAACATTAGAACTAAACCCCTACCTTGGATTGTTCGTTGACGTTGGTGCGATAATGAAGTCGAAGAAGGCGAAGAGAGTGCCTACAATCATTGCTTCCGAAACTATGCTTTGAATTCGGGCTTGCACATCGTCATCTTCATTGATTTCCGAATAACATTCTTTGAAGTCATTCTTCATTGGAGAAGTGTAATCCTCCAAATATTTCTTCTCTCCCCAAATCCACAAAATTTCAAAGTAGACAACAAATGAAATGTTTCCCCAATTTTAATTGTTGGAACAATTTCAAATTGGATTAATAAATTACATATTAGTTGGAATAATTAATTAAGGGGGTGGCATAATTAAACAAGGAGAAGTTCAAGATACTTCCCCTCATTTAAGTGGGTGGTTTATAGGGGTTTAAGACTTGGGTGGTCCCCACCACCATAACCTCTCATGGGAGGTTATTTTAGGTGGTCCCCACCACCATAACATCTAATTGGAGGTTTAGTTCCGGTGGTCCCCACCAATGAGACAACCACTAGAAAGTTTCAAATGAAAAATAAAAATAAAAAAGGTACACAATTTTTTTTATTTTATTCTTTTCACAAATATATGAAAAGATAACATCCACCCTCGACCTACTATGGTCATGTTGATGGTCTCATTAAGCACATACCAGCTCTATGAGTTCAACGGTGTCCTCAGATTTCAATTACGAGCACCAGTTCAAAAGTTACAAAAACCCACTCGCATTTTTTCTAAACATACCCAAAAAAAAGTTCGAAAATTCATTCCAGGCACACTGGGCCTCAGAAAAAAGCGCCATAAATTTTTGTGGACTCTTAAAATTCACATTTATATAAAAAAAATTACATGGAATTTCTAGGTCTTTACATTCTCCCCAGCTCAGGGCTTTGTGTTCCCATAAGCCACACCTCAAAACTAAGAAAACAATTGGTGGTAGTGAGCATGAATCAGATCCTCTCGCTCCCATGTGCTCTCCTGGATGTTTTTGTGCTACCAACGAATGTGAATGAGAGGTATTGACTATCCATGAAGACCTTGATCCTGTGGATACTCAATCTCAACTGAAAACTCAATAAAAGTCGCCCCATCGTCGACGTCGAGCTCGCCATGATCAATGATGTGAGAAGGGTTGTGCACATATCTCCTCAGTTGAGGTACATGGAAGATGTCGTGCACCCAGTGCAACTGAGGTGGAAGAGATAAGTGGTAATCCACATCACCAACTATACTAAGGACCTGAAAAGGTCTGATGAACCTCAGAAACAACTTTTCGCATCGGCCAAATCTCTGCAAACATCATTGAGGTGAGGACCGTAGAAAGATGTGGTCACCAACCTCAAACTCCAGAGGTCTTTTACATCTATCAGAATATGACTTCTCTCTACTCTGTGTATTATTCATCAACTCCGAGATGATATGAACCTTCTCTGTTGTATCCTATACTATCTCTGGTTCCACTAGTGATGACTCCCCTGGGGTAGTCCAGCATAAAGGTGATCTGTAAGATTTCCCATACAACGACTCAAAAGGTGCCATCCTAATGGTGGAGTGATAGTTGTTCTTTTATGAAAAATCTACCAAAGGAAATTGATCCTCTCAACTGCGACCAAAGTTGAGGAAACAAGAACACATCATTTCCTCAATGGTCTGAATGGTCCTCTCTGTCGTTCCATCCTTTTGAGGATGGAAGGGGGTGCTCAAACGAAGCTTCTTCCCAAAAACCTCCTGCAACCCCTTACTTGTATACGAAGTGAAACGTGTATCACGATCAGATACGGTCATTGAGGGTACTCTATGTAGACGCACAATCTCCTACACATAGAGGCATCCCAAACTATCTACTGAACCCTGCTCTCTGATCGGTAGGAAGTGGGCTGATTTGGTGAGTCGGTCGACGATGACCTAGATCGACTCATGACCTTTGGACGTATGTGGATGTCCTATCACAATGCCCATGGATATCCCATCGCACATCCACTATGGGACTTCCAAATGCTAAACCAAGGATGCTGGTAACTAATGCTCTGCCTTCACTTGGTAACAAGTGAGGCATTGAGAGAAAAATTATGCTTTTGATTTCTTCATTCTCGGAAACCAGTGCTGTTGTCGGAGGTCCTGGTACATCCTCGCCACTCCTAGATGTATCTCTGGAGGGGATGTTTGTAACTCCCTTCACAATTCTTCCGAAAGAGACACTGGTAACATGGTAGATCCCCTGAAGAGGATGACGTGCTCCCCACATTCTTAAAATCCATCAGGTGTTTGTCCTGTGGATATCTGAGCACGTCATGTCTCGCAGTTAGTGTCCCCACGCTGTGCCTCTTTGACTCACTAATGAAGTAGGGGAGTGACTGTAAGAGACTAAAGAAAAGTTAATCCATATATATCCATAAAAGATATCTACAAAGAGGCCAGCTGCTCCATCGCCTCGCCTAGCAGTTGTATACCAGACCTGCTGCTGAGTGCATTTGCTACAACGTTCCCCTTCCAAGGAGTATAGACTATCTCGATGTCATAGTCTTGGAGGAACTCAAGCCAACGTCAGTGTCTGAGACTCAGGTCCTTATGAGAGAAGATATACCTAATACTCTTGTTATCCTAGTACACTGTAAAACACTCTCCCATCAAGTAATGTCACCACATCTTAAAATAGAAGACCACTGCTACTAACTCCAGGTCATGGGTAGCGTAGTTCTGATCGTGTAATCATAGCTGTCGAGAACCATATGTGATCACAGATCTCTATTGCAACCAAAAACTTCCCTGCTCGGTCCCTGATGTGTTGTAGTAGACTACGTACCCTACTCTCTCCTCGAAAAGACTCAAGATCGGTGTACTAGTTAGCCTATGCCTCAATTCCTGAAAACTCTACTGGAATTTCATCGACCACAAGAACAGCTGCCCCTTCTTCGTCAAACCTGATAGATGTGATGAAACTCTGGATAAATCTGGTACAAATATTTGGTAGTATCTGGCCAACCCTATGAAACTCTATACCTCTGTCACACTTTTCGGTGGCTCCCAAGAAGGTACTACCTCAATCATTGCTGGAACCACTGAAACTCCAAACTCTGATATGACATATCCTAGAAAGTTGTCATCTCAGATCCAGAACTGAAAATTCAAGATCCTACCATAAATCTGGTGCTCTCGGAGTGTTTCCAGTGCTACCGACAAATGATAAGCATGGTCTCCTCATTAGTCATGCAGATCAGAATTTCCTCGATGAAGAATACTACAAAGCGATCAAGTTATGGCTGAAAGATCATGTTCGTGAGTCCCATGAACAGTGCTAGAGTGTTGGTTGCATTGAATGGAATAACCAAGAACATATAGTGGTCATACCAAAATCTAAAATTCATCTTCTGCACATCCTTATCTTGCACTATGAGCTAGTGATATCCTGATCTAAGGTCTATCTTTGTGAACCATTGTGCTCCCTTTAACTGATCAAAGAGGTCATCAATCCTCGAGAGTGGGTACATGCTCTTCATGGTCACCCGGTTCAGGCGCTGAAAGTCAACACAAAGCCTCAAGCTCCCATCTGACTTCTAGATGAACAAAATCATGGCTAACCAAAGGGAAACACTTGGCCGAATGAAGCCTTTCCTTTGTAAGTCCTCAAGCTATACATGAAGCTCACAAATCTCCATGGAAGCCATCTGGTAAGATGGATTAGATATCAATGTCGTCCTAGGGTACAAGTCAATGTAAAAGTACACCTCTATATGAGGCGGAAGACCTGTAACATCCTCAGGGAAGACATACGTGTATTGTTCCACCACTACAGGATATCACAGACTCTCCACATCAACTACTATGAGGGAATGGCTAGCCAACTGATGAGTGATCGGCTACACTCTCCTCTAGGTAAGTCCATTGTGTGTTGCAAAGGCTCCCTTATCTCTAGTGAAGGTAAACCAGGTCTCATTCATGCAGACACACAACACTTTGCACCTAATACAGTCATTCATAGCAAGGACTGTAGATAACCAGTCCATACCCAAGATGACATCATAAGACCTTGACGTTGTTACTTGGAGATCCTAGCCAAAGCTATCGCCTCCTAGAGTAAGCTCTCAATGTCGAAACCAATGCATAATCATCATATCCACTCCCATAGAAGTTTCTACCCCCAAGGATCGAGCCACCGTCTCCATCGGAATCTATGAGATCTGAACGAGGGAAGTGGAAATAAAAGAATAACTGGAACCTGTGTCTATAAGTACTGCAGCTAAGTTGGAGTAGACACAGATCTTACCTCTTATCATTTCTGGAGCACCATGACCGTAGGCCTTAGCTGCCTAGAGATGAGCTTGCCCCCGTCCACCTGCTCCCTACGGTCAGGGTGGCCCTCCTGGTGGGGGTGGCAGTAACACCTTTAATCATTTCCCACCACCAGTTGGCCGGTAAGCTCCTCTGCCACATCCACCTGCTCACTACAGACTTCCTCGGTCGAACCTCTATCTCTACATGGGTAGTCTTTCGACCTTATTCTGATCATCTATATAGAAGGTCAGACACACACAAGCCAAGTGACCCTACCTGCCGCATCTGTAACAATACCCACTCTTGGCATGACTGGCTCTACCTTGTGTGCCCCACAAAACAAACCCTGAATCCTACGGTCGTCCACCTGTAGGTCTGGTCCTCTTTGACCTCTGTGTCATTTTTTTGCAGCCAGCTACAGAAGACACCAGTACAAGACGACTGGTGGTGGGTCTCGCTGCTGGTGACTGCTCAACATGGAAACTCTCCACTAAAAGGGATCTCTCTAACTCCCATGCCTATGTCGGGATGGTGAGTGAGATCAATGAATCCATAATCTCCCACCTGTGTCTCTGCTCAAAGGTCTGGGCCCTAATGAATTGGTCCCACACCATATCAATGGAGTAGCATGAGAAGTCAGGAATCTCACTGAGAATTTATCCATAGTCATGATGCCCTACTGCAGATGAAATAGCTCTTGTATGCGCACTGTGCAAGAGTCGCTGGGACAATCTCTGCATGAAACGGGCTCTCAAATTCTATCCATAGAAGCGTCACCATGACGAGAAATGAGAGCATAATGATCTACCATCTGCCTACTGCTCACTGTATAAGGCTTGCAGAAAGGATCACTATGAGGTCAGATGGTGTCACTACCAGTCGAAAGACGCTCACTACAACCTATAGCCAATCCATAGATGTCTGTGGATCCATCTATCCCCTAAACCTGGGCGGCCTCTGGTGCTAGAACTCATGTAACACGCTCAAGCAGCGTGCCACCTCTACTGCTGGAGCTGGTGGCATCGGTGGCCCGACGTGTAATGGTACCCCTGGTGCCTCCACTAGTGCATCTACTAAAAAAGTTCCCTACACCGAGTCCTCATCACTCGGTGGTCTATCATTGCATACTACCATCTGAACCCTAGATGGTTGTTTTTGTGGAGGCATGTCAAAAAGAAACAGGTGTTCCATAGTCAAAAAGTAATACCTAGTGAACTGACTCATGAGATCACAAAGAAAACTCTTGTAAACACACACACAATCAGTGTTTTCATGCACTAAGTTGGAAAAGTAGACATCAAGGTCATGGTGTATGGATACGTCAGCTACCGTACCAACACTGGATTCCCTAAACTGATAACCACACTCACTAAACTTAACAATATTGCCATTAGAAAGATCAGAGTCCTATGTTATATGGTAGAACCGACTCATTTGATTCCAATTTATCACAACCCGTCCCCCGAGGCCCATGATGTGACTACCCCAAGACCCCCTTCCATAGGCCAGGGGCTGGCGACTAGCACCGAAAACCATAATCCCTAAAAATGGGAAGGTATTTCCTTTATAACATGTAATCACATGCAACCAAGTACACAGAAAGATACGAACACAAGTAAACTGAATATTTAACAATGTGTCAACAATATGTAAAAGGGGAAAGAATACCATCCCAACTGGAAAGTACAAGAATCTGAAAGTACAAGTAAACCGAAGAAAAATGAAGATAGCTGATGTGGCGTCCTCTGAGGTTCCTACCAGATGGCTCGGTACAGATCGCCTCCTCAGCACTCCACATCTTTCCATCTCCTCAGTGTACCGACCCGTCGTCAGGTCCTCCTCCGGGCACTGTCCAATCATGGTACCCTCAGTCTCAATCAATGTTGTGCTTCGTCGATATCAAACACAACAAGGTGTGGGCATAACACGTGTAAGGGTGAGTATAAAGATACTAAGTAGGGACCTCGAGACCCTCAAGGTATCACAAATTCCAAAAAAGATAAACCTCAGAGCATGAAGTCAACTGTGAACCCTACTTAGGTATATGCCCATACATACACCTAATTTATCAACTATACCCATCTCAATCATGAAGAAACACAGCTTCCAAACCAAAATCCCAAAGCTCAACTACTCCACAATGGATGGGAAACCACAATGGCAAGTACCACATAGGTAAATCACACAGAAGAATACCACCAGGGTATTACAATGATGAAAAGTACCACACTGGTACAGACTCAGCTCACACTAGGTATAACTTACATATGGTAGAAATGATGATTTGTTATAACTACTGAATCATCTTAATCTATTAAGAGGTATACCCAAACAGGATCGCTTGGTGTTGACCCAGGAAGGATCACTCGGTGCTGACCCACACAGGATCACTCGATGCTGAACCACACATGATCTCTTGGTTCTGACCCACACATGATCGTTATTCATTCTTCTCGTCACATCCAACTACTGGGTTCCCACACTATTCTCGCTTGTCTCCGAGAGGATTTCCTCCCCAAGCCAATAGTCGATACTCCAACTTACATGAAGTCCCATGAAAAGTATCTCATATTCCTTCATGTCATAGGGGTCTCAACGTAACAGATGGTGCGTCGTTCGGATGCTCGGTCTATGAGTTCTTAGCCTTTTAGTCCCAGGGGACCGGTTGGATTTGTGCTCGATCCAACCTGATTGTGCCCCATATCAATACAAATATCTACTGGGGTATTACTCAAAGAGACTGTCTCTCTCCAAGGTTCCCAGCTCCATTGATAGTTTTTCAAATGGATGTCTGGCTTCAATGTTATGGCCCAAGTAAAGTATAGGTTCTTATCTGGTCTGGGTCAAGTCCGACCCAGTAGGACCGACCCGACATGACCTGGTCGGGGCTGACCTAGTTTGGGTCGAAACAGCCTGGCCCGTAGTGTGGTCAGGCCCGCTGGTTGGTCCGGTAGGCCGTGAGGGACCGCAGAGGCCATTGGTGAAATGGGGAGGTTGAGGTCGTTGGTCGGCTCAGCCGCGGATGGCGGCTCGGCCGCTGGGGTGCCGCGATGGCGTGGGGTGGCATGGCCCAGCTAGGGGCGGAGGACACAAGATGTCTTGGTTGGGGTGGAAAATTCAGGAGGACGGAGGTCGTGGGGTGGCTCGGTCGGGGTGGCACAGTCATGAGGGTGGAAGTCGCGGGCTACTCGGTGAGGCCATGGATGGATGTAGCGGCTCATGTGGCGAGGCCGCGGGGAGTAGCTCGGCCGCGAACAACGGCGACGGTTCGGACGACAGCTCAGCCATGGGGCACTGAGGTTACAGACAGAAGATCCATGGGGTATCAAGTAATTGTGCCTTCGCCAATAGCTGGTTTAGTCAGCCTCTATCTTTGTTCGTCATCGTGGTGTAAGCCACATTCTTCTATCACGAAGAACATAATATGGAAGAATAGTGGAGGGGTCGGGCAATGTTTTTTTGGCCCGCCCCCTCCATGTTAGAGTGATAAAAAGTGGTTCACCACTTTTGAATCAAGAACATGTATGTAAGATATTTAAGAACATCAATCCCCATAACCTTCATCAATCACTATTCCCAACCCTGCAAAAGAAAAATTAGAAGGGAAGAACATGGGAACGAAACCCTTATAATGGATTGTTCGTTGACATTGGAGCGAGAAGGAAGTTGAAGAAGGTGAAGATATTTCCAATGATCTTTACTTTCGAAACCAGACTTCAATGTCGGGGTCTCTCATCATCCACTTCCTTGATTTCTGATGAATGTTCTTAGATGGCGTTCTTTGTTGGAGAAGTGTAATCTTCCCAATATCTCTCCTCTCTGCAAATCCACCATATTGCAATGTAGCGAAATTATGATATGTTTCCCCAATTTTAATTATTTTCAAAACATCAAATTGGATTAATTAATTACATAGTGGTTGGAATAATTAATTAAGGGGCTGGAATAATTAAACAAGAAGATGTTCAAGATAGTTCCCCTCATTTAAGTGGGAGGTTCAAAGGGGTTTATGCCTCAGTTTGTCCCCCCCCCCCCACCATAACCTCTCATGGGAGGTTAGTTCATGTAGTCCCCACCACCATAACCTCTCATGTGAGGTTTATTTTAGGTGGTCCCCACCTATGAAACATCCACTAGGTGGTTTAAAAAGAAAAATAAATATAAAAAATGTTACATAATTTTATTTTTATTTTATTCTTTCACGAATAAGCAAAAAATCTAACTTCCACCCTCAACCTTCTAAAGTTGAGGTGAAGGTCTCATTAAGAAAATATTGGCACTACGAGTTCAATGGTGTCCTTAGATATCAATTCCGATCACCAGTTCAAAATTTACAAAAACCCTCACACACGTTTACTGAATATACCCAAAAAAGTGCAGAAATTCATTCTAGGCACACCCAGCCTCGGAATCACGCACCATCAATTTTTTCAGACTCATAAAATTCCAATTTAAATAAAAAAATCAATGAATTTATGGGTCTTTACATCAAGGACAAACAAGGGTTCCTCAATATGTACAATTTCTCTTTCTTTATCTTCCTCTATGGTTATATAAGGATTGACCGAATCAGAAAATTTAAAATCATAAAGATTGAGATTCAAATCAGATTTAATGAAATTAGAAAAAATAGAATTCTATAAAGGATCATCTCCCTGAGCTTCTTTTGGATCAATCACTTCTTTGGTGATAAGTTGCTCTTGAATTCAATATTCACTTGATAGAGGTACGTAGTCAGGATCCTCTAGTATTTCTTTGAATTCTACCACTTGGGTGGTTTCTCCATCATAGAAGGCTAGAAAGAGGAATAAATGTGGGTTCTCTTCTACATTGTATGGAATTAGAAGATCATGTTACATTTCAATATCAGCCGATTCACTCCAAAATTTCACCAAATTCACATGATCTCCCACTTGTAAATTAGTTCACAATGATCTTTCATCTATCTACTCCAACAATGGCTAACATAGGTTGAATTGATATTTAGGAACATCCACTTTTACCTTCTTAGGTTCTTCAACATCAAAAACCAGTCGGGAAATTTCTTCCACAGCTTGCTCAGGCTCTTTCTCTAGTTCGGTCTCGAGCAGCACAAATTGTGCTCGAAAAAGGTGAAATACTATTTAAATTTTTCTCCCCATTTCATCCATAGTATTGCTAATTCTATACACCCAAGCATTTAGATCGCTATAATACACTTATATTTCTTGATATTTCACATGAGAGTAATCATCCCACACATAATAATTTGAATTTGAATACATTATGGAATTTTTTTTGAATATTTTTTAAAAAAAAGATTAAAAACTATATTAAATTTAAAAATATGAAAAGTAATGTAAATAGGCGATTAGCTCCCTGACAACGGTACCCGTTTTGTTAAATGCCTATCATAGGGCTTGGAAAAGAAATGTAGTTTCCTAATGCAGCACAGAGGATGACCAATGTCGTCACACATGAGGAGATTTCTCATTTTTTCACTTACATTATCTACAACACCAAAAATAATTATTTTTACTATTTTTAATTAATCTAAGAATTCAATGAAATTTAAAAGTCAAATTAAATGATAAAACATATAATAACATCCAACTGCAGAATCAAATTATTGAAGAAATAACATGATCCTATGGTTGGATAATACGAGTTCATTCATTATTTATTTATTGTTTAAATTCAATTTTATAATTAATTTATTGAAACCTCATTAATGAATTAATTCCCATTGATTTATTGAGTGTGTAATTTTATCAGTCATACGATACACAAAATGAAACATCTTCCAGAATTCAAGTAGGTTGACACTTCAACCGGGAATGTTTTTCCTAATGGACCAGTCTCCACCATATGCTGTTCAACCCTTATGGAAACCCCAACTCCACCGTTTGAAGGGTTTTCTTAAGATATGTAAGGTAAAATTATTAATCAATGAATATAAATGGATTTGAAAATAGTGTCATAATGGACAACTATCACACCCGTTCACTATTTCCACCACAACAACAAATAGAATAAATACATTTTGAATTGAAGAACAATAATAAATAACAACGTAAAATATACCCCGGTTCCAAGACTCGATTTAGTCACTTTCCATGGTGAAGTTCATAGAGGTTACAATGGGAATATGGAAGTGATAAATAAATTAGATTAAATTTGGAAAATAAAGATGAAGGAAAAAAGATGGAAGCACTTTAATTAAAATATGAATGCATTTCATGAGAAAATAATACTAAAAATAAAAAGTGTAGAAAAGAAAATTAATTTGTTAGAAGAATGACCCTAGGAATCCACTCAAATGATAGTGTTGAACTATCCTTTTATAATGGGTGAACTCCCCTTTATATTGAATAAGGTATTCAATCATTTGGTCTTCAAATCTCAGATCTTCAAAATCATTGTTTAAGATTCCCATCAAATTTTGTCCACCAAATTTTTTACCATGGTAGGCCAATTAAATGGACTAATATTGGAATGGTGCATTCAAAAAAGATGTTAAAAAGTATCTTATACTATTCTGTACAAAATTTCAACTTTATCAGAACTTTTTAGTAAAAGATATGGTTAATTAAATTCATGATTTTATTCTGGCTGAATGTTTTCTTTTTTATGCCCCATAAGTTTAGCATTCATGGGTCGCCTTAATGAATCAATATATCCATGATCATCAAAAAATGATCACCCCATTAAATATTATTTCAAATCCAATTATAATCACATCCATTGGATTTATATTTTAAATGATATGAATGAATTACCAAAGTGATTAAAATCTGTCAATATTTTCAATTTAAGAAGTTTTTATATTTAAGCTCAAAACACCCTATAAATACAAAAATGATGTAGAAAAATCAACTTGGTCGATTATTAGGGATTAAATAATTGAATTAAATATAATAAATGTTGAAAATATTATCTCTATGAAATTCCATGACATACTTAAATCAGAGGGTGAGGGGACACAAATCCATTAATGGGTGAGTGTGGGGACCCTTCCTGGAATTGTTGATAGTGGTGATGAACTATAAGTTACTGCTACTGAGGTAGAATACACAGAGTATTATGTGGTGATGGAAAATTTTACACTCCCATTAGATATATCCTAAGATTTTTTAAAGGTTGGGCCAACTGTAGAGGAACCTCTAGAGGGAACTTCTAAAACTGCATCTTGAGTTGAGTGGGATGAGTCAAGGCCGAGAATGAGACATTTTGAAGAAACCATGGAGGTTGATCCAAGAAAAGTGGTTTTAGTCGATGTAGCCAATGGAGATAGATTTTATATTCATGGGGTTGAAACATGTCATGAAACAAGGTTAACTAAAGGTTCCATGACAACAGAGTCTATGGTCGTTTAATTACAAGAAACTGATACTTTAGACAAAACTGTGAGATGATAATTCGTAAAAATATCATAGGATGAAGTGACTAGCGAAGCATTATTGGGTATTCATTCCATATAATTTCTAGCAGTGGTGATTGAAGGGGAAAATGAGTTTTTACATCCAGATTGAGTAACCAAGTGAGTTGGAATGATAGTATCCACCTTAGTGATGCATTAAGGTGATCTGAAATATTTTTTCATAGTTTGAGAGAATACTGAGGTATTATTCCCTGAGGAAGTCATCCAACTGCTCATGCTTGAAGATATGAAATTATAGTAATAAGACTAAAATTTATTTGTGATAACTCCTCATTATAAATTAGTGACTCTTATATATTTATGGATAATAGACTAAAAGAAACTGACAATAATTTGGTCATCTGTCATAAGGTATAGGGAAACAGATGTAATTTCATCAATCACATTCAGATAGCTGAACTGATATAATGGGTAAAATATTTCCACCATTTTTTGGTTCATCTAGGGATGGTTGGGATGGATTCCATCACATTCCATGCATTATCCCATGACATTATCATCAAGTGGGAATGTGTGGAAGGGAAAGCGATTGATTTTTTTTAGATTTCACTCATGGATATGGGCTTCCAGTAACATCAAAAAGATGATGAAGAGAACTCCTGCATGGAAGGGATGGAGAAGGATATCACGATGGCTGATAATAATCAATTTAAGACCATTATTAATTTGAGGGACTAATTAGTGAAGTATGAGTCCATGTAAGATGATATTGAAAGGGTGGAAGCTGAATACTGAATAGATATGGACTTGAAATAGATCATGGTCAATGATGTTAGCTCCAAAACTGATAAAGAGAAAGAAGACATGATAGTTCAGAAGAATTAATTTAATATCACTTAGTGGAAGCTTTCTAAGATTGGGATCATAATCATTGAGGTAGGGCTATAACGTCGGATGATGTCGAGGGAGTGGCTCCGAATTGTGTATTTGCCTCTTAAAATATGTTAATTAATATTAATTTTTTATTTAATTTATTATATTTATTATCTTAATTCAATCATATTTTTGGAGAAAATAATAGCTAATCCCCAAGCTCACATATATTATTCTTGATGTGTGAACACTAGGCTACCGGGTGTTTTCTCTCTATATGAGAGTTATGGATGATTAATGAGCACCCGGGTGAGAGAGGTTGTGTATGGAAAAAAATGATCTTAAAACATCCAGCATTTTTCTCTAACTAATGCTAGTGAAGAATTTAATAATTCCAGGGTCACTAAATTTGACCCAAACAATGGGGAATGGAAAGTGTCAATCATAATGAGAAAAACATGAAAAATAAGGGGAGTTGAATTGAGAAACAGTATAACTTCTATGTATGTTTGAAACATATCATCCATATTATTATATTAGAATGGGGACAAACAAACAAGTATTGAATACTAACTGTTTTTAAAAAGTGAAACATGTCACGCAATGTCATTTGATGTTTTACGGGACATTGGATGAGGATCATAGGTGATCCAAAATAGCAAGAGCCCAAAATGTTAGGGGGCCCTTCTAATGTGGAAGAGGATGAAGATCCAAATAATGGTATTAATAGAATGGTAATAGGGTGGGGGAATATTTTAATAGACACTAACACTATTGAAATTACGCCACCATAGATTATTGTACATTGGTGTAAGTGTATTATTTTGTATGAATATCAATCATATATTCTGGGGAAGCGCACTCTGGGATGTAGAGAAAGGGATAAATGAACATGATTGTTGTATTAGGGGACAATAACATGTGTTTTATTGTCATATTGTGAGGAAATCACATGGTACTATTTATCATCATGTGATCTGAATTCATATCACAGTTTAATATCATGTGAATGGGACGCTACACACATATTATGGGAGTATGGATTGTACTAAGGAATATATTACAGAGGCATGATGCATGGATTAGGATTATTAATATATGTGCATAGATATTACACAATAAGATGATTTAATTTGACATGTTTAGTGATGTGAGTTGAAAACCCGGGTTTGTATGACATCTAAGGAGGCCCACCCCCACACCACACATCCCTAGAAGATTTACACATAGTTTAAAGTCACTATACATGTATATACAAATTGATTTTAAGATCATAATTATCATACCATAGGTTTAATATACTAAATTTGCATTTTTAGTGTGACAGAGTGAAAATCTATCGTGAATGAGAATCTAGGAGGCCCAATCCCACACCACATGTCCCTTGGATGAAAACCTACCATATTTTTACAATAATGTAATGTGTAATTATAGACAACAGTTTATAGTGATGCTCAATAGACCACTAGATCTTAGATTAAGGTCATAGAGTTTGGATCTAGGGAAGGAGGCTTCCCAAAATGGGCATATGTGGCATGGTGGAGTAACAAACCCAACATGAACTAGTGACTAGGAGACCTAGTTCCATACCAAACATTCCCGAGAAGGATCAAACCAAATTTTATGTCGAGATTCATATAATATTATTCATTATTTATGGTGATATAACTCAGATAAAAAAATACCACATTGTATGTATAGACCACATTAGTACACACAAACCAAAACTCCTAAGAGCACATGATTCATTCTTGGTGTCGAAAATAAGGAATGGTAAGTGGGTTTTCATAACATGAAGAAGGACACATTGAGGATGACACCATGCGTATTGGAATTAAACTAAAAATAAAGGAAGTTTAAAGGAGGTAAGTCAAGTAATCTATGATCTGGATTGGGGGTGACTTATGGGTAAGGATCAACTTTTTACCATTTTTGAAATCCAAGACCACAACCTTATTAGATATGAATGGGTGAGAGAACACATGATCGACCATATACACATGACCTGTCTTTTGGTGCTAGATATCTAAACGGGTGTTGTCCTAAGATGATATGTGAACCATAAATATCATTATACCATCATTGTTAGGGGTCCATATATATTTTAATGATTATAGAAATAAAATTCAACAAAAAAAATAATTTTTTAATGGGGTGTATTGGAATGTGAAACCCAAAACGTGGTTTTCAGAATAGTTTAATGTCATATTTTGGGGAACATATCTAAAGGTATAATGTCTTTTTCTCAGAATATAGTACAAAATTTAATGTCATGCTTCTAAAAATGTGGAGGGAACATTCAATATAGGGTTATAGGCATGGAATGAAGGAAATATCCCACATAAGAACGAAACCATAGAGGATCACGTACCACATACACAACTTAAAGATAACTTCATGTAGTTTATTTTCAAAATGAATAAGCTATAATGGTCGATAATTGGAGAATGAAATGATGGAATGACAACTAGGCCTGAAGGAAAAATGTATGGGTGTCGCGACATATCCAATTAGAATGGGAATTAACAAAGATGTAGTTCTACAACATGGTATAGTTGAAGAACAATTCTGGTGAAGTTGATCCTCTCCGAAGAAGGAAACCCAAAGCATCGTAGTCTAAAATCTAGTGGAATCATAGTTTAACTTCATGTGTTTAGGGCATTAGTATTTTTAGTTTAAATTCATACAACCTGGAAAATAGGTGTTGCAAATAATTTAACGTCATAAATCATTAACCTACTGAAAATTGCTTAAGTTCATGTATTCTAGACCATAGGTTCTCATTTAAAGGTCATGGGGTTCATACCATAGAAATATTTGTAATTCAAGGATGTTATTGTGTTGTGAGTGTCAATACCTTACAAGAATGGTCCACATAGGCTGTGTACCATGTGAAATGATCCCAAAACCTGATCCAAATATTTTAACATCATTCATTCCATATAATGGTGGTTATTAGTTTATTTTGTTATATATGTATTGTGAATGTTCAATTTAAATGGAATATTTTTGGTATGGAAGAGGAATAACCCAATGTGAATAGATCCAAATATCCTAACGTATAACTTATAATCCATGAAATTTAATGTGTGTAGTTTATCTTCATAATTAGTGGATTGTAAATGAGGCTTTGGAACTGGAGGTTGATGAGTTTCTGGTTGGGCCTGAGGAAATAAAATTCTCGGTATCACTACATATTCTATAAGGATAAGAATCCAGATGCATATAGTTTTATAAAGAAACCATGGTAAGAGATCAATACTAGAGGGGAACAAATGTGATGTGGGAGCTCTGGCATCACGTGATTATCACAAGGAATCATAAATTTCTTCAGGGTGGGATCATAGATTAATGTTTCATGTGTAGATGATTAACACCCAGTTTAATATCATAGATTTTGGACCATAATGTGGAATGGGTCTAAGGGGTATTTGTAGAATGATTTTATGAAAACAACTATGTAAATGATGGATAAGGGGACCAACACCATTCAAAAATACCATATAAAATCAACATACATCTTGAAGTCATGATTATTTGACATGGTGTTCTATTTCAAGGACATATAGTTTGGAACCTTCTAAACAATTTATTGTCAAAATGCATGGACTATAGGGTTGGCATCCATTTATGTTCATGAAGCTCTAACCATGCGGTATCCTATTCTGAAATGGATTTTAAAAATGAGGAGATACAAAAAAATCGACATGAATGGGGACTAGGGAAGCCCTATAAACACATTACATATTCATCCCTTAAGAGACATTAATATAGTTTGAGGTCGTGTATCATGGAAAGTATTATTCTTAGTTTATGGTTATAAAATTCGGACTATGGATTTCCAATTTTATAGTCATAATGTTAATACCATGGAATCCAAAAATGAATATAGATGGTTTGGTTAATTCATAGACCAGACATGAATAAGGAACATGGAATCCCTAGAACCACACAATATTTCTGGAGGAGACGTTGTGATGGACCTTGTAGAGAACTATATAAAACTAATATAATAAATACTAGAAGTTGATGCGGATCAAGTGGCACATCATTCTAAGAATGGGTTTTGTTGTTAAAGGGGGGTTTTGGACATTGTTGTTGGGGTTAGAGAAGAGTAGACCAAAGCTTACTCCATATCTGACAAGGTTTGAAATAAATCCACATACAATTATTGATTGAAGTTTGCATGCATCGGTCAGACCCATACATAGGGAGGGGTGTATTTTTTTTTGGGTGTTGCTGGAGAAGGACGTATAATAAAGGCGTGGCTATATATCTTGTGTGCACATGAATAATTTAATATATACTCCATGAATATATAATCCTAGATGAATGATTCCAATGGATATATCCTCTAATGTGAGAACATTATGGAACTATGAAGTTATGATCATATGGACAAGACGATGGTGTTATTCCCTTTATCATCATGCGGCTATGATGTTGTTTGATACATAGTTTAATATTATCCTACTAAGACAGTTTTTGTTATGGGGTTCAACTTCATTAAACTCATACACTTATATGTGGCTTTTAGGATCATTTTTAAAGAACTATCAATGCTATGTCGTTTGACGTCATCCTGCTAAGACTGTATCTCAATAGAGTCTAATGTTATATATCTTGGACATATCTTCTTTATGAGAAGCAATGTTTGAGAAACATGGAGTTGGTTGGAATAGTGTTGTGCTCTCCAACCATTGTGATAAAATATTAAACCTAATATGGAAAATCCTTTTGAATTATGTAAGGTCCTTACAAATTGATATCCTATATTGGTGGCTTTCTTCCTGGTGTCAATGGTGTTTTGAGAGGCAATACCCCGTCAACAAAGATAATGGCGCTAAGGTGTAATTTCAAATTTAATTCTCACTCTATCTTATCTTGGTGCATATCGAGATTATGAAATGCTTGTATGTAATTCGCTTAGGGGGAATCCAACTTTGATATATAGAATTATTACATTCCTTATAGAATCTGATGGTCACAGAAAACAATCTAGAGTAATGAAAATTGAATCTTGATGGGAAGGACTACCCCTATTCTATACACTAGGGAATATAGATTTAATTTAGTGGAATTTCATTATGTCCTTTGAATAGCCTAGAGAGTGTTGGGGTCGTTTCCTACCAACTTTTCCTATTCACGAACACCATCTTCTATATAATATGAGAGTGGTTTTTTTGAATTCCCCAATATATCCATCTTCAAATGAATAATAGTGGGAATTATTGTTTGATTATATTCTTTACATGGGATACAACTTCATTAGATCATCATCCCAAAAGATACTTTCATTGTTTGTGATAATGGAGAGATGTAATCCTAATCAATTGATGAAATTGGAGCCCATGAATTTGACAAATCAAAGGGCCTTCAATTTCTTAAGATGAATAACTACATTCCACTATGAATTGAAATCCATCATGTTAAAATCCGTCTACATTAGAAGAATGTTGTTAGTGGATATGGTCCAACAACATTGAGCCACCATTCTACAAAGGGGAAAAATACACGGAATTATAAAGGTGATATGGTTGTCAATTCATGAAATTTTCATCAATTGACTATCATTGTAGATGTTTCCAAACCATCTAATATGATGGGAGATATTCAAGCCTTCTTGATGAGAACTACATGCCTCATAATTAAATTCCTCATGACGATGGGAGTCTTGTATCCATGGATGAAATGATGGAGAACTCCAATAAACCCATTTCTATAGAGAGTATAATCAAGGTTAGGCACAATATGAAGGGTGAACTATGTTGTACGCTGATGCATCCACTCACCCTATGGTAGATCAAGTAGGATGATACCATAATGTAGGAAATCGATTATAGGAGTTTCCTAATCAGAGGATTCCACTACCAAGGGGGGTTTTGATGTTCGTAATGTTATTTCACCGAAAGATAATTGGTTCACCTTCTGGCCATCATCATCGACTGGGATGATGGGATAAATGACCCTTTTATGACCCACATAAATTAACAGGTCATCATAGAATGTCATTGTGATATAGAAGACAATGTTTTCGAAGGAATCAAAATTATCATTCTATGTCCAATGAACTTGTGTCACCTTTAGATTATGAGGTATGTGGTATATCGTATGGTGAGTGTGCTCTAATAGGGGAATGAGCACCGTATTTCTTACGATGTAGTCACCGCTGATCTATTTAATGACTCAAATGGAGACTCCCTTCACATGAAATTTTGGAATATAAATATGGTGATCTATATAGAGACCAGTGATGGGAGAATGATACTCTTCCTCATTGTTGGTACAACCCTATTAAGGTAACAATAAGTACGGTAGAATAGCATGTGAAGTAATTATAAGGATCATACCCATTCCTACTCTATTGTGTATGGGATTGTTGAGTTCAATAATAGTTACACTCAGGGAGAAACCATATGAATGCATTTTAAATCATGAAATAGCCTAGTCTACTGAATGTATGACCTCATTTGGGAAATCAACATGAAGTGAAACTTCTTCAGATGTTGGGTGGGTGGATAGGAATTCATCCAATGCTTGACCTTTAACAGCTTTTTGTGGAACAATCCTACAGTTGAACCATACAAAGATCACTACCCTGCATGCTAGATGTCCTTTCAACATCTCGAAAATCAGGATATATTTTATTGAAACAACATTGGATACCAGAAGTATCTTTTAATTAAATAAATAATGTCATAGCTTTTGTAATATAATGTATAGTGTGTAGAAGCTCTTCTTGATATGGGAGTATCTTGACTCTGTGTTAAGGAACATGTGACTGAAAAAGTGTAAACCATAATATCATCCTTATTTGTTTCTTCTGGGTGAGAAGGGTATCTAGGGAACATTCAAGTAAGGTCACAAAGAGGACTTGAGTATTTCTATAGATGGTTGGATTCATAACTATAGGTTATAGTAGTTACAAAATGATTTCCTCAAATGATTTCTAGCACATAAAAATTCACTAGTAGAAGGAACCTTTACTCATGATTTGGTAAAAGGTCTTTCACTTACTAGAAAATTTCACAATGACTCATTTTCTATTGTCTATATGAACGTGATGAAATAAAATCTACATATGTTTTCTAGAAGGAGGAATTTGGCTGATGAATTTGATCTTTTTTTTTCTATCTTGATGCCTCAATATTTGATGAAGAAGTCAAGAAATGTCCCATAGGTAAACCCATAGGAAAAAAAATTTAAGGCTTCATCTTAAAATGTTTTGATTGGGGGAATTCTAAACACATTATTTATATCTCTGACAAGGTCCTGAATCTAGTGATATTTGGACACCAAATTGTCTACACAGCACTGCACAAGCATTCCATAAATTGGTTTAATGTTGTGTTTCATAACTCAAGGATAATATAATATTTAATTAATCAAAAAAAATTAATTACCTGATAAAAAAAGTGCCTTTGGGGAGCTATGAATGAGGTATACCCCTAGTATTTAGGGGACTCCAAATGTGACGTTATCCAGAATATACATCCCTGAAAGAGACCTCTTGAAAATCAGTGGTGGAATCAATAAATGGATTTATCATTAGATGGTTAAAATCAACCTTTGAAAATATAGCAGTTACAATTCTAAAATCTGATATAGAATCTAATATACTAATTATAATTGCTAACATGAATGATGTTGGCTATTCAGTAGGGATAAAAAACATCCTTTATGATGTTTAATTATCATAATTCATCAAAAAAATCATGACAATGGAACCATGATTGTGGTACCATTTCCAAGGATTTTTTTTTGATCCTGTGATGACTCACAAGAAGACAAAATGATGGATGACGATCTAAGGGTCTAGTATTGGCATATATTCATAACTCTGTGAAGTTACATCATGATGTTTCTCCATTAATTCCACATAATATTAGGGTTACTCTATAGGAAATGATTCACTAACATACATTGGATTCATATGATCATATGTACCATGGTTCAACATAACCAAATCATTAACTGGTGTGGGTGATAACTCTTCAATTTTGAGAGGGGAATCTTCTAAATCAACTTCATTTTTTGAGAATGGGGAATTAATAGGAGGAGATGGTTCATATGGGATGAATGATTATGAGGAATACTGGTTATGGTTTGGGAAGATCCAGAATCCTTACTAGGATAATCTTTCTATACATAGGCCATGGTTATTGAGGTTTTCATTCCAACAATATCACACCTTTGACCATAAGAACCATGCCTGATGTTAATGAAATGGGGGATGGTTAGCTTCTTTCATATCAACATGGCTCAAAGAAATAGGTGATTATGATATTCAATTATAGCCATGGGGTGAACATCTCAGTCCCTCACAAGGATAAGGGATTATTTTATCAACCATTCCAAGATTTTGTATAAGTAAAAGGTAATCTTCTGATATTCTCTATAGATAGGGACACTAAGCCCATTTCTTATTGAAATGAAAAATCAATTTTCCATGGCTGGTGTCATGGATTTAAACTAGTGAATCAACAGGTTAAATAATTCTTCCATGTATTTCCATGGGTTGAATGCAATGGTAGAATTCTCATCCTCAATGTTATACAGATTCTTATATGGTGTCTTGTAATGGAAATCTTCCATATAGTAGGATTCATAAGAATCAAATGGGGATGCGTCACACTAAATAATGTGTACTCGATCATTGATAGAGTATTATTGCCATTGTTGATTTAATGAGGGGACTTACACCAGAAAATGATTACAAGGCCTACCCATCAAGGCATTGTAGGTGGAATGCTATGTGAAAACCATGAACATGACATTTTCTACCATGCCACCAAACCGGGCCTTCAGTAGGATTCTACCACATGGTATCTACCCGGTCCTATCATAACCCTATATCATAAGGTTAGAGGGACTCAATTCCACTTCAGTGATTCCCAACATGCAGAGTCTCCATGTCAAGATGAGATCAATCCCAAAACATGTGTCAACTAGACATTGATGGATTTCCATGCCATTGAACTCACCAATAATGTAAATCATCTAGATGTTCCCCT
The DNA here is from genome assembly GCA_963277665.1 of Viscum album. NCBI lineage: Eukaryota > Viridiplantae > Streptophyta > Magnoliopsida > Santalales > Viscaceae > Viscum > Viscum album. Next base: position 1,466,036,426 of record OY728164.1, on the reverse strand, counting down.
TCATGAGGGATCCTTCTTCTTACAATTGGAGAAAAATAATTTCTTGGAATTATTCTCCATCTACATTCACGTTTCAGAAGGTCTCCAGGGCCTCTAACTCTATCTTGAGATGGAGGGGTATCTTCAAGGCATTTATAAGGGAATCAGTCATCTCTTCAATTAGCCAGCGGGACTCAAGGATCGAGATCCCTGAAGTAATACTAGAAAATATATTAAAAAAATTAGACTTTTATCAGAAACATACATTTCTCTATGTATGGGGTCATTCATTTGTGGGAAGAATGTCAGGCACTACAGGATGAACCAATTGATTCTAGTTAGTTCTAGAAATTTCCAAATATTCAACAAATAACATTCCTATAACCACTAAATGATTACAATTAGTCATAGGAAAACTAGATATATCTTTAAAAGGCATATCATGTGGAGAATGTAGTTGTACCTCTATGTTAGTTAGCATTGTCAGTTGTAGAGGCATGTCTGATGGACAGACTTGAGAATACAATGTATATTTTTTCCTACACAACAACCACTATCTATTTTCGATATCATGCATTTATTTTCATAGAGCACTAGAAAAATAATTTTATCAGTTTGCAAGACATCAACCGTTTCTTTGATGACATCAGTTGAAGGCACATAGATAGATTTCATGATATTCCCAATCATTGGGTAACATGATAGTATTTTTGAACGTGAAGTTATTCTCAAAGTGGTAATCTAGATTTTCGTCATAGGAGTCTTCTAATACTGGGAAAATCCAAGGGTGATCCCCAAATATTGAGGTATTATTTCACCTAATGTATAAGATAGATTTTCTCTCGGTGAGGGAGTTTTCTTTCCCATGTTCCATCAAAACCTACACTTTGGAGACAATGAAGGTTGTGACGATGACATAGAATCCATAATAGAAAAGGCCACTAAGACTTTAAAAGATTAATTAAAAATGAATTGGGAATATATGACACCATGGGAATAGGAAACTACTCTAATATTAAATTAGCATTCATAAAAATGAGTCTTAGGATTTTAATCTCTCTTCCATTCAAATTGTTTGTCCCTATCAGGCTCGGTGGAAATGTGTTCCACCTATGATAGGAAATTTCTGATCTTGACCATCACATTGTCCACTAGGTCCTAAATCAATCCCATGAACACATATAAATTATTGATGGTAATTTCAAGGATCCTCTGGTGAGTGAAATTCTCTTTTCGATCAGTACGCTTAGCTTCATGGGGCTTTTTTCACTCTGATAGCTTCAAAATCCCTAATTTTCAGGAACTGTTGAAATAGTTAGGAACCTATGTTTCCATGAAGGAGTTGGTCTAGTTTATCTTCCCCCAGAAGGGAACACTTCCACCTTGGACATAATGAGGGGTTGTAACATGATGAAGAGAGATATCCAGATTTTAAAATATAGGAAGAAATTCTTGGAAACGTGGGTCAATGTATTTTTGATCAATGAGAGGCTAAGCTGGCTGAGGTTTCTACACTCGTTGATGATCTTCTAGTGTAGGGATTGAAAAATATAGTGACATTAGTGCCTCTATCAAAAATACATTGTCGTCTATTCCATGGTGGTTCTCCAGGTAGGATTAGAAAGATGTAGGGGTCATTATTTCAAATCATGTTGTAAGGCTTCCAATAGGCATTGATCCAAGTTATGAATATCGTATAATCTATTTAGGATGGTCTAAGTAGTGAGAGTAGGGACTAGTCCAGTCCTAAAATTCTTTAAACACCTTGTTATTAGCATATCTTCTGTTAGTGGAATATCTAATGAATACATGAGGGAATTCCTTTTGGACACGGAGTCTGTGACATGCTCATTAGTAAGATTCTCTCACTTGAATATGTTTTAATGGCTTTTCTTGCATGTGGTCGCGCTGAACTGGTAGATAAACTACATGTGAAGGTCTCCCCAAATATCGATGGACCCAATATGTAACTGACATTACAACAAAAATCATACCAATACAATGATTGTGTAAATCATTATAGCATGGTGGCCTCATACTACACTGGGGTTCCCTATATTGGCCTTTACCTTGAGATGATGAAGACTAAATTTTATAGCGGGTCTCTAGTGGTTGAAATGGATGAAGCTAGGATTCCTAAAATCTAGGCATTCTAGTATCTATTTTTCCCCTGAAGGTTATTTATTTTCAATAGGAGGGTTCACCACCTTACACGTCTCCAGTGTTTCAAAGAGAGTGGTAAAAGTGGCCATTGGATCATCTTGGTTGTGGTTATTTTATGATGAGGGTTCCTAACCACTCATATATTGATATGAGCATCAGTGTGGTATGCATTCATGGATTCGTGTGGAGAATCATAGTTTGAATATTTGGTAAGACTATCACATTGCACGGTTGGATTTAATGTCTCTTATCATGGTCTCTTTCCATAATCTCCCACCCCTTCTCTATTGGGATTCACTAGATTATCGGGAACATTTAGAAGAAACTATATAAGGAGGACTAGTGGCTACCCCTTCTACCCCTATTCAGGAGGATAATGTTCTTATTGAGGAGCTCCATAATTTATTATCTACATATAAGGGAGATCATTTAAGATCTTCTTCTAATATACGATCCATTAGAGCAAGGATGAGATAGCGATATTGGACACTAACATCATCCCGATATCAGATAGATCAATGGGAATATAGGTCTCAATCTTCTATTTACCCTTATTTGTATTTCAAACAGCATGTAAAAATGAATAAGGAACCTTAATTTCATGTTTATTACTATGTAATATGGTATGAACATCTGTATGAGGGTCCCTCTCATAAAGCAATTCCCTAGGAAGTAGTTTTTCTTTGTCAGATCCTGCACATGTGTGACCATCATGGACAACTCAGGATCAACCATATTTTCTGTAATAATACCTGGAGAAATATCCACAACATCAATGTGTAATATAGGATGAAATATAATGGTTATGAAATGGAGAGTGGTGGACTATCCCCAACCATGGTTTTAGATGTGGGGAGAAGCCTATTCAATGATTTAGTGGAGCATTGTGATGATCATGAAACATCTATGTTGGAGGGTATAGTGCGATTTGGATGATGTGGGTTGCTGAGATACACGGATTACTTCTACATCAATCGTGTCAAACAATTTATCAATGCTTCCAATGTTTTCTCAAATACCTAGGTAGACTAATTGATGGCCATAGAGGTGAAAACTCATCATCTTTATAGTTCAACAGAAGCACACAACCTGATCCTTAGTGAGAGTGTAATGGATATCGATGTCGGTTTTTGAATTCATAAAAATATCACTAATAATGATTAGAGAACACTATATCCCAGAAGGTATCTTAATAAAAATTTTGTCTCGAAACTTTGTTACCAAAATCTTCGATCAATCCTTAATGAGAGATTGGTGGTGGCACTGATGTGGATCATTGTGGTAGTGGATGAACCAGTAGAGGAGCAGCTGCATGAGTTGACTACTTGCTACATGTATTTTTTCTCTTTATAGAGGTACCAACATCATCACTACGTCCCTGTATGAATGGGTTATCACCACTTACACAAGTTCCAGAGTAGTGGAGCACATGGTTGACCCAACTGGATACTCATCATCTACCCCATTCTAGAATAACTCTATATTATCTCATTTATTGGTATAGAACCACAATAGATATGATTGAAACGACTACACCATGAGCCACTATAAGTGACCCAAATCCTCTTCCACCTATATGTACCTATAATGGGATTTGGGAATTATCTCAATCTCACCATTGGGGATAATAATATTCACCTATTAGGATACTACCCCAGACATTGATGAAAATGACTTGTGCGAAGTATACATCATTGGAATACATTATCATTTGGAATTTGAGGAGGAAACATGATTGGGAATTACATGGACCTTTCCATTTTTTGTTCAGTGGTATTGGTTCATCCTTCTTCCCCATGATGGATTCTCATGGTAGGGATATTTTGTGGAATGGGGGGGGGTACCACTGTGCTGGTGGATGATTGTGTGAGGAGGACATCTACTATGAGTATCATGGATATGGGGAGTGAACCATTATAGGTTTTTATCGGGGTGGGTAGGGGATCTTCTTTGGATGCTGTAGTATTGAGAATGACCTACACTCTAGTTGTTTATGTGGAAGGGAGGAACTATGAATAGGTCTATATGAACATGGGGAGGACCTCCAAGTTGATTTCTAAAGCGGGGAGGACCTTCTCTTTGGTGGGACGAAACACAAGGAGGACCTTCACATTGATCAATTTCAGATCGGGGAGGAACACAACATGAGGTGGTGGATACATGGGGAGGGCCTCCATGTTGACTATTTAATTAGTGTGGTGGAACTACACATTGGCTGGTTGTGGCATAGGGAGGACCATCATACTGATTGGAAATGAAGTAAGTAGGACCTACACTCCGGCCCATGGGAACTTGGGGATGAACTCCAAGTTGAATGTTGATGAAATGGGGGGGGAATCTACATTGATTGATACCGTGTTGGAGAGAAAATACACTTGAGATGGGAACATTATGAGGAGTACCTTTTCATAGAATGGATGAAACATGGGGCGGGATTCCATGTTGAAAGGTATTAGTGGCATGGGGATGACCTATGTATCAGTTGTCGAAGAGGGGAGGACCTCTTTATGGGTTGGAGACAATATGAAGAGGACCTTTATTCTAAAACTCATCATCATTGGTTAGAAAATAATGACTATTGGTGGTGATGATGATATCCATAGTCAACCTACACATCATGTAGGAATGATAAGGAAATGATCCCTGTTCTGAAAATATGTTAAAATGCTCATCAATTGTAGGGGTATTTTAGAATAGAAAAGTGCTGGCAGGGCACACTGAAATTGTGAAAGATGATCCTTGGAATTGGTAATTCCCATTAGCTTTTTCATAAAATTGGTGCCGGGTAGTCTGGATTGGGACTCACATAAAAGGTATATCGTCCACATGTTTATCATCTTTAAGGTTCTGTCATTGTTGTTGCTGATAGGGCTTGGTGGTATCCCTTTATGGTGGGTGTCAGGTAGTAGTCACGACCATGGTGGCACAAAACCCTTCACCTCTTATGTTTATGGGATAGAGTCAAGGATTTTTATGAGAAGAGGCTCCAGATACAATTTATTATTGGAGTGGGGAGTATTTTCCCTCAACATGGCCCTTAGGGGTGGTAGTGATAGTAAAGTGTCGAATCCTCCATGTCCTGGCCAATAATCTCCTATGTGGGAATGACCCTGTCTTACTCTTACCAACACATGAGGGTGTCCATGACCCTCCTCTATAAGATCTCTGAGGGATAAATAACTCATGGGTGCCCTATATACTTTTTATCTGTAGAATTTCTAGTATAATTAGAGTCATGGATGATTATGAATTGTAATTTATATGGCTACTATGCCTAAAGACATTGGGTTGATGGTTTCATGCATCTTGGATCCTCGAACGCAAGAGAATTGAACTGTCTATATTGGTAAAAAGAATGAAATACCCAATTACCCAATGATAGAAAATATTTCATGGGTGGAGAAAGAGATCCACATTGATGATGTCATATAATGAAATTACCAACATTTATGTTCCCCAATTTCATGTGAGTTCCATGTTGGCCCCAATATTTTTATAGTGGGTCTCGATGCAAAATATTTGGATCTAGTGATATGCTAATAAGATGATGTTTCAGAAATAATAGTTTCCATGGTTGTGGATAAGAGATTCATGTAGGGTTCACCATTTATTTTGGTGTCCCAAAATTTATAATGACCGAGTACAATCCTTGATCTAATGACAACCATGTTCCATCCCCATAGTTGATAAAGATATGATTCATGTTGTGTTCGCTATTTCTCCTTACGATGATTTTTCTGTGGAACACTACAACTTCGTGCTGATGAACAATGTAATCTCAATTTGATTCACTACATTCCATCTACCAAATGGTGGGATTATTTCATCACATTCATTGTTTATGTCTATTATTTCATCAAAATAAGAATATGGGATGTCAGTATCTTCTTCAAAGGATTCCTCTTTGAAACTCGTTGCTTAGTCTGGGACACCATCATAGAGTTAACTCATCTTCATGAAACTCACTCTTGGTTCCACATCACTATCAGTGCTAGGTAATTACACTAATTTTTTGTTTAAATTAGAGGGTTTCATGATAGCGGGAGAACCTTTAGTTATGATATTATTCATGTAGGGCATCGCTTTTATTTCTAGATTCTAGAAACATTTGTCGCATATATTATTCCTTATAAGAGGGAATCCCACGAAGGAATCTTATAGTATATATCCTAATGTATATCTTGTTTATAAAAAGGAATTTGGCATCCAAGGAACATATATTATATTTATTTTACCACAGGTATCCTAATTTTATTATGAGGTACTTGATTCCATGGTCATATATCTTCCATGGGTTTCACTATTGGCATCCAATTTTTAGACTGAGATAGTTGTTATAGAGTTAGGTCATGAGTTTAACATCTTCTAAAGATATGATGTTTAACCAAGAACCTGTATAGCCATGGATCATTGAGGCATGTCCCTTGTAGGGTTTAGCTTAAGTGTTTCTTAATAGATGGATCTGAACACCCATGGAGAATGTAACACCCCAAGATTTCATAGTGTGTTATTTCTTCAAAATAATACAATAACTTGCACTACATGCAACACCGAGTTCAAGCACACCATGACTTACCAAACAAGACGTTCAAAAGAGGTTATGAATAGTATTAACTAAATTTTAAACTTTATATAATCCTTATAATTTTAGAATCCATATTATGAGTTTCTTAGACATAATGTAAGAACAAATTCATTTTTAGTATTGCACTTTTAAAAACTTTTAATAGTGAACCCTTTTTAAATACAATATTTTAAACTTTTTGATGAAATGGGGACATCAAAATATTTAAAATGAAACATCCCAAGCTTCCACGCTACGCTTTCCATTGAATAATACATTAGCGTGTGTTGTACACAACTTCGAGTTCTAACACACACAACAACCAATCAAACTTGCCGTTATGAATAGTAATACCTACTTTTTGAAATTATATATATTTTATATTTCAAAATGGACTTCATTTTTGGATTCGGAGTATTGAATTTAGCCTAAGGTGAAATTTTGGTACTTTTCGATAACTTTAATATTTTGATGAATAGTGAAAATTACTAAATTTTAATTAAAAACAACTTTTTTAATCAAAATAATTAATGGTGATAAATTATGAATTTGAGTGGTTTAATGTATAATTAGAATATATTGTTACCATTTTATCCAATGGTTTTCATTATAATTAATTTCACTTCGAAATTGGACCTAAACAATTGTCAATCTTTTGATATATATTGTTTCTTAAAAACACGCTATTTGTTGCTACAACGGCAATTAATTATAAAATTAATGAATGCAACTTATATGTTTTTAATTTTGTAAAATAGGCATCATTTTTTAATTCGGAATATCAATTATAGCTTAGGGTGAAATTTTGGCATTGTTGTGAAAAACATCAATTTTTGATGAATAGTGACACTACTAAGTGGTAGTTAAAAAACTGAATTTTTCATAAAACGTAATTTTACCGCTTCTGTGAATAGAATTTCTAAAATCTGAGAGACACGGTTAATATCAAGAAGTAAAATGTGGTTCAATTAGATGAAAATAATTTTTGGTGAATAGTAACTTTTAACTTTTATTTACCACGGTTAAAAGTAAAATAGGGTAATTAAGGGTACAAATGATATTAATATTACCCTAACACATGTCATAATTCTATTGGACAAGTGTATCTCGACCAAAAACAACCTTAGGAATAAAATATTATCTTTTAGGTCCACTTGGATTAGATTAGGACATTTATTATTATTTAATTCAAAGAAGAGTTAAAAGTGTTAAAATCAACGTTTATTTACTAAAACATTTTTAATATAGGGTTATACATAAGATAAATTCAATTTTAAAGATTCATTAGAACTATAATAAAATTTCCTACATAATTATATTTTATTTATAATTTTTAGACATTAAATAATTTAATTTATTAATGACACAATGATGATGCAGTAATTACCATAATTGTGAAAAATTAAAATAATTGATATTATAAATTCCCAAATAAATATAATTTGAGACTTTTAATGAATTGAAATAATTTTATAGGCTAATATGACATGTTAGGATTGATTTAATTAACTTTTTTAGAAGTAATAATTCTGTTTTGAGTTTCACAAAAATCAATTATTGAATAGTGTCAAATTTGACATAAAAGAGTTTTTAAAAAAATATTATATTATTAATTGATATTAAATCCTTAAAAATCTAAGGTTCGTCCAAGAGACTTATATCATGATAGGCTCATACTTAATGGACCACTTGGGGGTATCTTGTATGTATATAGTAAGTTTATTAACTATATATTATAAAAGTACAAAGTGACATGGTAAATGTCAAACTAATTATCTAAGAGTTAGAACTAAAAGATAAGGTTAATATAGTAACCCAAACCTGTCTAAATTCTATTGGTTGAATGGTTTGCGACCTATCCCAACCTTAACCTTTGAATAATAAACTTTTTAGCCATTATAAACGGAATATGAATTTATTATAAATTAATATTTCTAGCGTTTCCAAAGGTGCCCCTCACCCCTCTTATAAAAAGGAACTCCTCCTTCTCATTTATTCACACCTTCAAAGCCTTTTGGATCGGCCAAACTCTGCCCAAATACTCTACCAACTTCCCTAACTACAACCTAGAGGCCTTAGTTTGATCATAAAGCCATCGTAAGGAGCCCTTTTGATCAAATCAAAAGGAAGAACCAGAAGAAGAGGTAATGATTTCACCACCCTTTTCCAAGTTCCTTTCTTCTTCCACTTATTCTTCCTTTGTTGTTACCATTGTAAAATAATAACTCCAGTATCATATATATATACTGTGATGTTATTATAAATATGGTACAACTATAATCAGTATTCTATCCACCCTTTGAATAACATGTCACCGTACGTGCGTACATACGGCTTACCGTCTCCACATCGTGGTGTAATTTTTATTCAATATATTATTATTTGGATGGGTATAATAATGATGTGTAAATCATGTAAATAATATATATAACATGTTATTGATTTTGTATATATGATATAACATCCATTTATATATTATTTTAATATCAAAAGAATGATATTATCGCTCGTACGTACGTACGGACTACCGTCTCCACGAACGCGATGAGATTCATTCTCCATCGTATCCATTCAAGTATAATTATCATTTGATGATTTAAAAATGATGTTTAAGGACTTGATATCATTTTGGATATGAATAAGATACAACCTATCCATAAAAAACACGGCTTATGTAACAAAACATATAAAAGAAAACGATTAAGTTAACACCCGAAACGACGATAATTCTAAGATATTATTAACAAATCAATGTTAAAAGATCATATATGATATCATATTAATATATATGATTCTTGTATAGTTTAACAACAATTATTTCACCATTATACAGGAGGTTAACCTACCCAAACCAATGAAAATTACAAGGTAAGGGTTATTTCACAATCTCTTCATTATCCGAGGTTGTTTATACGTAATAATCTACTGGGATCTCTTTATCATCCACATCCATGTTTCTCAAAATGTATTTCAAAACATTTTTACAATTTACAAGAATATGGGTTAAAGTCATTTATACCCCTTTTTGACTTTTTATAAGAGTTTTATAAAGGAATATTTCCGTTGTTTTCAAAATAAGGTACTTTTTACCCTTTTCGACAAAATTAAGGTATGAATGTTTTTTTAACTTATACGGCAGGTGCGGCTATTTTTCCACCGTTATAAATTCGTCGAAGATTCCCTTAAAAGATTATAAGAATATTTTCAAAGAAAATGTTTTATTTCATAAATATAAGACTCTTAAATGATTTCAAAATAGAAAGAGATATTTCTCTAAAAAGAATTTTGATTTCATCTATGTCAACATCCTTTGATGGATTTTATTCTTATTTGTAGTTGATTTATTATGTTACAAAACTTCTATATTGTATTGAAGGATTTGTGATATGTTTGACTGTGGATGTGCTATTTTTATACCATTCATAGTTTATGATGAAAGTATTGACATTTCGTATGTTAGTTTTAATACAAATGTTTATGTTATGTTTAAACCTTTTCATATGGGAATGAATTGGACTTAATATGTGACGGGTGGAGCCCTCTATAGCTCCTCGATCCATCGGTAGGTCTCATGAGACAAACTAGTGTCTTGGCACAAGGCCTTGAAAAAATCTTTTTTGTAGTCTTGGCATGAGGCCATGGCTACGTGGTTATGATAGTCTGGCATTATGCATTCCATCATTATGAAAGTGGTTATTGATATTGCATGTGATTATTCGATTAGTAGAATATCCATGTGAATAATTAAATGGCATTATTTAATTTTTCATTTACCATACTATGTTGAAGTTCAAGTTTAAAAGACTTTTGTTTTAGTTATATATTGCCTTAAATGTTTATGCTTATTTTTGAATGTTTCTGCTATTTTGTTATCCTTACTGGGCATTTGAGCTCACCCCTTTTCTATGTTTTATTTTTCCCAGGATGTGAAGAAGTAAGTTATGAATGAACTGCAGGGATAGTATGTGGGGATATGAGTGTTGAATATGGAGACTATGTTGCAGTAGTAGTTTTTCACTTTGTGATGTAATGTAAAACTTTATGAATATATCTAGTGTTTCCAAGGATACTAAACCAATCGGTCTTTCAAGATTTGGTCTTTCTTGTGATCGTGCCAATGTAATGTAATAATGCACTGACTCTGGGTAACTAGGGTTAGGGCGTTATAGTTGGTATCAGAGGAATTTTAGTACAAACCTTGGAAGCTAGATTTAGATAAACTTTGATTAGAGCACATAGACCTAAGATGAACTTTGAGGATTAGTTTAGAATAACTTCCTAGAATTTTGGTATTGTATAGATTTTGTGAGTTTTCCGAGAAATACATCCCTGTCTGGATATGATCAGGTAGAGGCGGCTCTGGCACAGATGTACCTAGAGGTAAAACCCGAAAACACCACTTTGAGCTAGACTCGAATGGGAACTGGTGCACGACAACGAGCCTTGCGGCACTCTTGGTTACGACACTCCATGGGGATATGCTTAGGATAATTCTCATTTTCTTTACAGACCATTATGAAGGGTTTATGTGGATTTACTTCATCAAAGGAGAAATTTTTATGATTATGGATTATATCCAAAAACTATTTAATTTATGTTATATGTCATACTAGTTTGGGATTAGGTATTTTAATTCATAAACTAATCTAGTGTATGCCATTGTTTAGAAATGGCACCCAATAGAAGGAATAAGAACTCCAGTAATGCACATGATCCAAAGAGAAAGAAGGATCATATCTTTCATGGTCTTAAGCCAGAATTTATAAGAGAAATAGTCTCCCATGTATTATCATCATATGAAGAAATAATATCATGTGTTGATAAGATAAGTAAATATTTTACTGATTCATATGGCTTTGAAGGGAAGCAAGAGAAGAAAAGGATGGAAGAGAGAACGATGGATAAAGGGAAGAGAGAAAATAAGAATTTTCCCATATGTGATAACTGTGGGAAGAAACACCCTGGAACTTGTCTGAAAGGAATGGGAGTTTTATATAAGTGTGTAGGAAAAGGGCACAAAGTACGTGACTGCAAGGGTAAGAAAATGGTTTGAAATGTACAATGCTTCATTTGCAAGGAGTTTGGACACTACGCGAACCTATGTCCCAATCATCAGACTATGCTGCAAATGATGCTATTGGATAATAATCAAGTTATGATACTACCACATATGAAGAGGAATGATTAGAGTTCTTATGTTGATTATGTCATTTGAGTGTTGTATCAACAATGTACTTGTTATAATAATTATGGAGTATATAAGGATTGTACTGTAGTACTATTTCATTAAGGACTTGAGATTGTGTGGAACAAAGAAAAGTGACTCAATAGCAGGTTAAATTTTTGGAAAATATATGGTTGAGAGAAAGATAAACCATAATATGGTTCTGATAACGAGGTAGTGATTTTAGAATAATATATGATTGATTTGGATAAATTATATTGGATATTCTTGACTACCTTGAAGCTGATTAATGATTTGCATATTCCATCATTATTGGGTTTGAATACATTTTTGGATTGATGAAGTATATCCAGCATTCTATATGGAATAAGGGAGCAAGAATGTAATCAATAAGTATTATGGTAATTCAGGATGTTTCAGTGTTTTAAAAGAATACATGATGAATGTGTTCATATGCTATTACGGGGTAAAAAGGATCTCCATTAAGTTTACCTTCCTTATAAATATTGGACTGTGAGATTGGATAGAAGTATTTTGGATAAATTCTAGTTTGAGATTAATTTTTGATTTCCATAAAAGGTCAACCCAGAGGTGAGGTGGCAACCCGTCGCGGCCGGCAAGGCCGCGAGACATGAACCCGCAACCGGAGGGCGACAAGGGTGTATCAACTACCAATGGCCCACAAGATGTCCGGGATTAAATAATGTAGTTTAAAAAAAAGATATGGTAGATGAATTATTGATTCGTTTATTTTGGAACCCTGTACGAATAGTATAAATAGAATTTTTTTTACGAGTGAAAGATGAGTTTGTGGTATAAATTTATTAATGGATAAAACTCTAATTATAAAGTAAGTATATCTCCTTATGATCTTAGCCAATCTCATAAATAAATTCCTCAGCATTAATAAAAGGAACTTAGAACAATAATGTTTTCCTAGATGGTACCTTAAATCATCACTAATTTATGGCTTTGGTATTGTTGGCCTTTTCATAGCCATGTTCTCTACCACTCTCCATCAGATAATTGATGGTTATATTTCTCTTCCATATCCATATTTTCCTACATGGAATCCTAGTATGTGTTATTTTTGGTAATCTTCATACTTTACACTCTTTATTTTAAATAGAGGCCTCATTAATTCATTTTTCGATGTAGGATTTCAACTAAGATATTTTGAAAAGTCAAAAATGTGTTATCCTAATACCTTGTGTTTTGTTGAATCGATGTTATTTTAAATCATCTTAGATTGATGAATTTAAGGAACTCAATTTTAAACTTGTTTGTGATTGATGACCTCAATCACTACCTACAAATATTTACGTTTTTCCTCCAATTATATGTCTCTAATTTCCACCAATTTTCTCCTAATCGAGATCATAATTTGGTGGTGACCCTTTCATTTCTCTTTTCATCATATTAAGATTAAATTTTAGTAACCCAATTTCCGATGTGGGTTTTCCCACAAAGGTATTTTTTATTTTCATCCTTTTATTTTCGAAGAACAATTTCAAATTGCGAGGACGCAATTTATTAAATGAGGGGAGAATGTAACACCCCAAGATTTCATAGTGTGTTATTTCTTCAAAATAATACAATAACTTGCACTACCCGCAACACCGAGTTCAAGCACACCACGACTTACCAAACTAGCCGTTCAAAAGAGGTTATGAATAGTATTAACTAAATTTTAAACTTTATATAATCCTTATATTTTTTGAATCCATATTATGAGTTTCTTAGACATCCTGTAAAAACAAATTCATTTTTAGTATTGTACTTTTACCAAAATTTAATAGTGAACCCTTTTTAAATACAATATTTTAAACTTTTTTGACTAAATGGGGACATCAAAAAATTAAAAATGAAACATCCCAAGCTTCCACGGTATGCTTTCCTTTGAATAATACAGTAGCGTGTGTTGTACACAACTTCGAGTTCTAACACACACCACAACCAACCAAACTAGCCGTTATGAATAGTAATACCTACTTTTTGAAATTATATATATATTATATTTCAAAATGGACTTCATTTTTGGATTCGGAGTATTGAATTTAGCCTAAGGTGAAATTTTGGTACTTTTCGGATAACTTTAATATTTTGATGAATAGTGAAAATTACTAAATTTTAATTAAAAACAAATTTTTTAATCATAATAATTAATGGTGATAAATTATGAATTTGAGTGGTTTTAAAGTATAATTAGAATATATTTTTACCATTTTATCCAATGGTGTTCATTATAATTAATTTCACTTCAAAATTGGACCTAAACAATTGTCAATCTTTTGATATATATTGTTTCTTAAAAACACGCTATTTGTTGTGACAACGGGAATTAATTATAAAATTAATTAATGCAACTTATATGTTTGGAATTTTGTAAAATAGACATCATTTTTGAATTCTGAATATCAATTATAGCTTAGGGTGAAATTTTGGCATTGTTGGGAAAAACTTCAATTTTTGATGAATATTGAAACTACTAAGTGGTAGTTAAAAAAATGAATTTTTCATAAAACTTAATTTTACCGCTTCTGTGAATGGAATTTTGAAAATCTGAGAGACACGGTTAATATCAAGAATTAAAATGTGGTTCAATGAGATGAAAATAATTTTTGGTGAATAGTAACTTTTTACTTTTATTTACCACGGTTAAAAGTAAAATAGGGTAATTAAGGGTAAAAATGATATTAATATTACCCTAACACATGTCCTAATTCTATTGGAAAAGTGTATCTAGACTAAAAACAACCTTAGGAATAAAATATTATCTTTTAGGTCCACTTTGATTAGATTAGGACATTTATTATTATTTAATTCAAAGAAGAGTTAAAAGAGTTAAAATCAAAGTATATTTACTAAAACATTTTTAATATAGGGTAATACATAAGATAAATTCAATTGTAAATATTAATTAGAAATATAATACGATTTCCTACATAATGATATTTTATTTATAATTTTTAGACTTTAAATAATTTAATTTATTAATGACACAATGATGATGCAGTAATTACCATAATTGTGAAAAATTAAAATAATTGATATTATAAATTCCAAAATAAATGAAATTTGATACTTTTAATGAATTAAAATAATTTTATAGGCTAACATGACATGTTAGTATTGATTTAATTAACTTTGGTCGAAGTAATCATTCTGTTATGAGTTTCACAAAAATCAATTATTGAATACTGTCAAAATTGACATAAAAGAGTTTTTAAAACAAATATTATATTTTTAATTGATATTAAATTCCTAAAAAACTAAGGTTCGGCCAAGAGACTTATATCATGATAGGATAATAATTAATGGACCACTTGGGGGTCTCTTGGATGTATATTGTAAGTTTATTAACTATATATTATAAAAGTACAAAGTGACATTGTAAATGTCAAACTAATTAACTAAGAGTTAAAAGTAAAAGATAAGGTTAATATGGCAAACCAAACCTGTCTAAATTCTATTGGATGAATGGTTTTCGACCTATACCCACCTTAACCTTTTAATAATAAACTTTGGAGCCATTATAAACCGAATATCAATTTATTATAAATTAATATTTCTAGCTTTTCCAAAGGTGCCCCTCACCCCTCTTATAAAAGGGAACTCCTCCTTCTCATTTCTTCACACCTTCAAAGCCTTTTGGTTCGGCCAAATTCTGCCCCAATACTCTCCCAACTTCCCTAAATACAACCTAGAGGACTTATTTTGATCATAAAGCCAACCTAAGGATCCCTTTTGATCAAATCAAAAGGAATAACCCGAAGAAGAGGTAATGATTTCACCACCCTTTTCCAAGTTCCTTTCTTCTTCCACATCTTCTTCCTTTGTTGTTACCATTGTAAAATAATAACCCCAGTATCATATATATATATATTGTGATGTTATTATAAATATGGTACAACCATAATCAGTATTCTATCCACCCTTTGAATAACATGTCACCATATGTGCATACGTACGGCTTACCGTCTCCACGTCGTGGTGTAATTGTTATTCAATATATTATTATTTGGATGGGTATAATAATGATTTGTAACTCATGTAAATAATATATATAACATGTTAATGATTCTGTATGTATGATATACCATCCATTTATATATTATTTTAATATCAAAATAATGATATTGTCGCTCGTACGTACGGACGGACTACCGTCTCCACGAACGCGATGAGATTCATTCTCCATCGTATCCATTCAAGTATAATTATCATTTGATGATTTAAAAATGATGTTTAAGGACTTGATATCATTCTGGATATGAATAATATACAACATATCCATAAAAAACATGGCTTATGTAACAAAACATATAAAAGAAAACGAGTAAGTTAACACCCGAAACGACGATAATTCTAAGATATTATTAACAAATCAATGTTAAAAAATCATATATGATATCATATTAATATATATGATTCTTGTATAGTTTAATAACAATTATTTCACCATTATACAGGAGGTTAACCTACCCCAACCAAGGAAAAGTACAAGGTAAGGGTTATTTCACAATCTCTTCATTATCCGAGGTTGTTTATACGTAATAATATACTGGGATCTCTTTATCATCCACATCCATGTTTCTTAAAATGTATTTCACAACATTTTTACAATTTAAAAGAATATGGGTTAAAGTCATTTATACCCTTTTTTGACTTTTTAAAAGAGTTTTATAAAGGAATCTTTCCGTTGTTTTCCAAACAAGGTGCTTTTAACCTTTTCGACAAAATTAAGGTAAGAATGTTTTTTTTAACATATACGGCGGGTGCAGCTATTTTTACGCCATTATAAAATCGTCGAAGCTTCCCTTACAAGATTATAAGAATATTTTCAATGAAAATGTTTTATTTAATAAATATAAGACTCTTAAATGATTTCAAAATAGAAAGAGATATTTCTCTAAAAAGAGTTTTGATTTCATCTATGTCAACATCCTTTGATGGATTTTATGCTTATTTGTAGTTGATTTGTTATGATACAAAACTTCTATATTATATTGAAGGTTTTGTGATATGTTTGACTGTGGATGTGCTATTTTTATACCATTCATAGTTTATGATGAAGGTATTGACATTTCGTATTCTAGTTTTAATACGAATGTTTATGTTATGTTTTAACCTTTTCATATGGGAATGCATTGGACTTAATATGTGACGGGTGGAGCCCGCTATAGCTCCTCGATGCATCAGTAGGTCTCATGAGACAAACTAGTGTCTTGGCACAAGGCCTTGAAAAAATCTTATTTGTAGTCTTGGCACGAGGCCTTGGATATGTGCTTATGATAGCCTGGCATTATGCATTCCATCATTATGAAAGTGGTTATTGATATTGTATGTGATTATTCGATTAGTAGAATATTCATGTGAATAAGTAAATGGCATTATTTAATTTTTCTTTTTCCATACTATGTTGAAGTTCAAGTTTAAAAGACTTTTGTTTTAGTTATACATTGCCTTAAATGTTTATGCTTATTTTTGAAAGTTTCCACTATATTGTTATCCTTACTGGGCATTTGAGCTCACCCCTTTTCTATGTTTTATTTTTCCCTGGATGTGAAAAAGTAAGTTATGAATAACCTGCAGGGATAGTATGTGGGGATATGAGTGTGGAATATGGAGACTATGTTGTAGTGGTAGTTTTTCACTTTGTGATGTAATGTAAAACTTTATGAATATATCTAGTGTTTTCCAAGGCTACTGAACCAATCGGTCTTTCAAGATTTGATCTTTCTTATGATCATACCAATTTAATGTAATAATGTACCGACTCTGGGTAACTAGGGTCGGGGTGTTACAGTTGGTATCAGAGGAAGTTTAGTACAAACCTTGGAAGCTAGATTTAGATAAACTCTGATTAGAGCACGTAGACCTAAGATGAACTTTAAGGATTAGTATAGAAGAACTTCCTAGAATTTTGGTATTGTAGGTATTTTGTGAGTTTTCCGAGCAATACATCCCTGTCTGGATATGAGCAGGTAGAGGCGGCTATGGCACAGATGTACCTAGGGGTAAAACCCGAAAACACCGCTTTGAGCTAGACTCGAACAGGAACTGGTGCACGACAACGGGCCTTGCTTCACTCTTGGTTACGACACTCCCGGGGGATATGCTTAGGATAATTCTCATTTTCTTTACAAACCCTTATGAAGGGTTCATGTGGATTTACTTCATCAAAGAGGAAATTTTTATGATTATGGATTATATCCAAAAACTATTTAATTTATGTTATGTGTATTACATGTTTGGGATTAGGTATTTTTATTCATAAACTAATCTAGTGTATGCCATTGTTTAGAAATGGCGCCCAGTATAAGGAATGAAAACTCCAGCAATGCACATGATCAAAAGAGAAATAAGGATCATATCTTTCATGGTCTTAAGCTAGAATTTATAAGAGAAATAGTCTCCCATGTATTATCATCATATGAAGAAATAATATCATGTGTTGATAAGATAAGTAAATATTTTACTCAGTCCTATGGCTTTTAAGGGAAGAAAGAGTAGAAAATGATGGAAGAGAGAACGATGGATAAAGGGAAAAGAGAAAATAAGAATTTTCCCATATGTGATATCTGTGGGAAGAAACACCCTAGAACTTGTCTGAAAGGAATGGGAGTTTGTTATAATTGTGGATGAAAAGGGCACAAAGTACGTGACAGCAAGGGTAAGAAAATGGTTTCAAATGTACAATGCTTCATTTGCAAGGAGTTTGGACACTACTCGAACCTATGTCCCAGTCATCAGACTATACCGCAAATGATGCTATTGGATAATAATCAAGTTATGATTCTACCACATATGAAGAGGAATGATTAGAGTTCTTATGTTGATTATGTCATTTGAGTGTTGTATCAATAATGTACTTGTTATAATAATTATGGAGTATATAAGGATTGTATTGTAGTACTATTTCATTAAGGACTTGAGATTGTGTGGTACAAAGAAAAGTGACTCAATAGCAGGTTAAATTTTTGGAAAATATATGGTTGAGAGAAAGATAAACCATAATATGGTTCTGATACCGAGGTAGTGATTTTAGAATAATACATGATTGATTTGGATAAATTATATTGGATATTCTTGACTACCTTGAAGCTGATTAATGATTTGTATATTCCATCATTATTGGGGTTTAAAACATTTTTGGATTAATGAATTATATCCAGCATTCTATATGGAGTAAGGGAGCATTAATTTAATCAATAAGTATTATGGTAATTCAGGATGTTTCAGTGTTTTAAAAGAATACATGATGAAGTTATTCAGATGCTATTACAGGTTAAAAAGGATCTACAATAAGATTAACTTCCTTATAAATATTGGACTGTGATTTTGGACATAAGTATTGTGGATAAATTCTAGTTTGAGATTAATTTTTGATTTCCATAAAAGGACAACCCAGAGGTTGGGCGGAATCCCGTCGCGACCGGTAAGGCCTCGAGACTTGAACCAGCAACCGAAGGGAGAAAATGGTGTATCACCTACCACTGGACCACGAGATGTCCTGGATTAAATAATGTAGTTTTTAAAAAAAAGATATGGTAGATGAATTATAAATTTTTTTATTTTGGAACCCTGTACGAATAGTATAAATAGAATTTTTTTTATGAGTGAAAGATGAGTTTGTGGTAGAAATTTATTAATGGATAAAACTCTAATTATAAAGTAAGTATATATCCTTATGATATTATCCAATCTCATAAAAAAATTCCTCAGCTTTAATAAAAGGAACATAGAACAAAAATGTTGTCCTAGATGGTACCTTAAATAATCACAAATTTATGGCTTTGGGATTGTTGGCCTTTTCATAGCCATGTTCTCTACCACTCTCCATCAGATAATTGATGGTTATATTTCTCTTCTATATCCATATTTTCCATCATGGAACCCTAGTATGTGTTATTTTCGGTAATCTTCATACTTTCCACTCTTTATTTTAAATAGAGGCCTCATTAATTCATTTTTCGATGTGGGATTTCAACTAAGATATTTTGAAACGTCAAAAATGTGTTATCCCAATACCTTATGTTTTGTTGAATCGATGGTATTTTAAATCATCGTAGATTGATGAATTTAAGGACCTCAATTTTAAACTTGTTTGTAATTGATGACCTCAATCACTACCTATAAATATTTACGTTTTCCTCCAATTATATGTCTCTAATTCCCACCAATATTCTCCTAATCAAGATCATAATTTGGTGGTGACCCTTTCATTTCTCTTTTCCTCATATTAAGACTAAATTTTAGTAACCCAATTTCCGATGTGGGTTTTCCCACAATGGTATTTTTTTCAACCTTTTATTTTCGAAGAACAATTTCAAATTGTGAGGACACAATTTATTGAAGGAGGGGAGAATGTAACACCCCATGATTTCATAGTGTGTTATTTCTTCAAAATAATACAATAACTTGCACTACATGCAACACCGAGTTCAAGCACACCATGACTTACCAAACAAGCCGTTCAAAAGAGGTTATGAATATTATTAACTAAATTTTAAACTTTATATAATCCTTATAATTTTAGAATCCATATTATGAGTTTCTTAGACATGATGTAAGAACAAATTCATTTTCAGTATTGTACTTTTACCAACTTTTAATAGTGAAGCCTTTTAAAATACAATATTTTAAACTTTTTGACTAAATGGGGACATAAAAAATTTAAAATGAAACATCTGAAGCTTCCACGGTACGCTTTCCTTTGAATAATACAGTAGTGTGTGTTGTACACAACTTCGAGTTCTAACACACACCACAACCAATCAAACTAGCCGTTATGAATAGTAATAGCTACTTTTTGAAATTATATATATTTTATATTTCAAAATGGACTTCATTTTTGGATTCGGAGTATTGAATTTAGCCTAAGGTAAAATTTTGGTACTTTTCGGATAACTTTAATATTTTGATGAATAGTGAAAATTACTAAATTTTAATTAAAAAATGCTTTTTTAATCAAAATAATTAATGGTGATAAATTATGAATTTGAGTGGTTTTGAAGTATAATTAGAATATATTTTTACCATTTTATCCAATGGTGTTCATTATAATTAATTTCACTTCGAAATTGGACCTAAACAATTGTCAATCTTTTGATATATATTGTTTTTTAAAAACATGCTATTTGATGTGACAGCGGGAATTAATTATAAAATTAATTAATACAACTTATATTATTGGAATTTTTTAAAATAGAAATCATTTTTGAATTCGGAATATCAATTATAGCTTAGGGTGA
This sequence comes from Viscum album, assembly GCA_963277665.1. Taxonomy (NCBI): domain Eukaryota; kingdom Viridiplantae; phylum Streptophyta; class Magnoliopsida; order Santalales; family Viscaceae; genus Viscum; species Viscum album. The sequence continues at coordinate 1,466,015,278 of OY728164.1, read as the reverse complement.
AATTTTGGCATTGTTGTGAAAAACGTCAATTTTTGATGAATAGTGAAACTACTAAGTGGTAGTTAAAAAACTGAATTTTTCATAAAACATAATTTTACCGCTTCTGTGAATGGAATTTCGAAAATTTGAGAGAAACGGTTAATATCAAGAAGTAAAATGTGGTTCAATGAGATGAAAATAATTTTTGGTGAATAGTAACTTTTTACTTTTATTTACCACGGTTAAAAGTAAAATAGGATAATTAAGGGTAAAAATGATATTAATATTACCCTAAAACATGTCCTAATTCTATTGGACAAGTGTATATCGACCAGAAACAACCTTAGGAGTAAAATATTGTCTTTTAGGTCCACTTCGATTAGATTAGAACATTTATTATTATTTAATTCAAAGAAGAGTTAAAAGAGCTAAAATCAAAGATTATTTACTAATACATTTTTATTATAGGGTTAAACATAAGATAAATTCGATTGTAAATATTAATTAGAAATATAATACAATTTCCTACATAATTAGAATTTATTTATAATTTTTAGACTTTAAATAATTTAATTTATTAATGACACAATGATGATGAAGTAATTACCATAATTGTGAAAAATTAAAATAATTGATATTATAAATTCCAAAATAAATATAATTTGAGACTTTAAATGAATTAAAATACTTTTATAGGCTAATATGACATGTTAGGAGTGCTTTAATTAACTTTGGTCGAAGTTATCATTCTGTTATGAGTTTCACAAAAATCAATTATTGAATAGTGTCAAAATTGACATAAAAGAGTTTTTAAAACAAATATTATATTATTAATTGATATTAAATTCCTAAAAATCTAAGGTTCTGCCAAGAGACTTATATCATGATAGGATCATAATTAATGAACAACTTGGGGGTCGCTTGGATGTATATAGTATGTTTATTAACTATATATTATAAAAGTACAAAGTGACATGGTAAATGGCAGACTAATTAACTAAGAGTTAAAACTAAAGATAAGGTTAATATAGTAACCCAAACCTGTCTAAATTCTATTGGTTGAATGGTTTTCAACCAATCCCCACCTTAACCTTTGAATAATAAACTTTGGAGCCATTATAAACCGAATATTAATTTATTATAAATTAATATTTCTAGGTTTTCCAAAGGTACCCCTCACCCCTCTTATAAAAGGGCACTCCTCCTTCTCATTTCTTCACACCTTCAAAGCCTTTTCGTTCGGCCAAACTCTGCCCAAATACTCTCCCAACTTCCCTCACTACAACCTAGAGGCCTTATTTTGATCATAAAGCCAACCTAAGGATCCCTTTTGATCAAATCAGAAAAGAAGAACCCGAAGAAGAGGTAATGATTTCACCACCCTTTTCCAAGTTCCTTTCTTCTTCCACTTCTTCTTCCTTTGTTGTTACCATTGTAAAATAATAACTCCAGTATCATATATATATATACTTTGATGTTATTATAAATATGGTACAACCATAATCAGTATTCTATCCACCCTTTGAATAACATGTCACCATACGTGTGTACGTACGGCTTACCGTCTCCACGTCGTGGTGTAATTGTTATTCAATATATTATTATTTGGATGGGTATAATAATGATGTGTAACTCATGTAAATAATAAATATAACATGTTAATGATTCTGTATATATGATATACCATACATTTGTATATTATTTTAATATCAAAAGAATGATATTGTCTCTCGTACGTACGTATGGACTACCGTCTCCACGAACGCAATGAGATTCATTCTCCATCATATCAATTCAAGTATAATTATCATTTGATGATTTAAAAATGATGTTTAAGGACTTGATATCATTCTGGATATGAATAAGATATAGCCTATCAGTAACAAACATGGCTTATGTAACAAAACATATAAAAGAAAACGAGTAAGTTAACACCCGAAACGACGATAATTCTAAGATATTATTAACTAATCAATGTTAAAATATCATATATGATATCATATTAATATATATGATTCTTTTATAGTTTAATAAAAATTATTTCACCATTATACAGGAGGTTAACCTACCCCAACCAATGAAAAGTACAAGGTAAGGGTTATTTCACAATCTCTTCATTATCCGAGGTTGTTTATACGTAATAATCTACTGGGATCTCTTTATCATCCACATCCATGTTTCTTAAAATGTATTTCAAAACATTTTTACAATTTACAAGAATATGGGTTAAAGTCATTTATACCCTTTTTTGACTTTTTATAAGAGTTTTATACAGGAATCTTTCTGTTGTTTTCCAAACAAGGTGCTTTTTATCCTTTTCGACAAAATTAAGGTAAGAATGTTTTTTTTAACTTATACGGCGGGTGTGGCTATTTTTCTGCCATTATAAAATCTTCAGAGCTTCCCTTACAATATTATAAGAATATGTTTATAGAAAATGTTTTATTTCATAAATATAAGACCCTTAAATGATTTCAAAATAGAAAGAGATATTTCTCTAAAAAGAGTTTTGATTTCATCTATGTCAACATCCTTTGATGGACTTTATGATTATTTGTAGTTGATTTATTATGATACAAAAATTCTATATTGTATTGAAGGTTTTGTGATATGTTTGACTGTGGATGTGCTATTTTTATACCATTCATAGTTTATGATGAAAGTATTGACATTTCGTATGCTAGTTTTAATACGAATGTTTATGTTATGTTTAAACCTTTTCATATGGGAATGCATTAGACTTAATATGTGATGGGTGGAGCCCGCTATAGCTCCTCGATGCATCGGTAGGTCTCATGAAACAAACTAGTGTCTTGGCACAAGGCCTTGACAAAATCTTATTTGTAGTCTTGGCACGAGGCCTTGGCTATGTGGTTATGATAGTCTGGCATTATGCATTCCATCATTATGAAAGTGGTTATTGATATTGCATGTGATTATTCGATTAGTAGAATATCCATGTGAATAAGTAAATGACATTATTTCATTTTTATTTTCCCATAATATGTTGAAGTTCAAGTTTAAAAGACTTTTGTTTTAGTTATACATTGCCTTAAATGTTTGTGCTTATTTTTGAAAGTTTCCACTATATTATTATCCTTATTGTGCATTTGAGCTCACCCCTTTTCTATGTTTTATTTTTCCCAGGATGTGAAGAAGTAAGTTATGAATGACCTGTAGGGATAGTATGTGGGGGTATGAGTGTGGAATATGGAGACTATGTTGTTGTAGTAGTTTTTCACATAGTGATTTAATGTAAAACTTTATGAATATATCTACTGTTTCCAAGGCTACTAAACCAATCGGTCTTTCGAGATTTGATCTTTCTTGTGATCATTCCAATGTAATGTAATAATGCACCGACTCTAGGTAACTAGGGTTGGGGCATTATAGAGAAAGATCTAGGAGGTGTCTCTCTATGGGAGATAACCTTATGATTTTACTGATGGATGGATAAAAATTCCCTTTGCGGTGGATCCATAAGGTGTTTCCTATAAATGGAATATATCATACCATGATGGTGGGTTTATCAAAATTCCCTTAGAGGAAGACTCGAGTGGTGTTTATCATAAAGGGAATATTTCAAAATATTAGGGCACAACCCCTTGATGTAGCACACGGGTTTACCAATTGATGGATCCACACACCTTTGGAGTCAGATCCATAAGGTGTGACCCATAAAGGGATGATTTCACACTATGAAGGGCGGTATATTTAAATTCCATTAGAGGCAGACCTAGGATGTGTGTTCAATAAAGAGAATATGTCGCACCAGGAGGGTAGGTCCATTTGAAAGTGAACCTGGGTTTACCATTTTCAGTGGTTGAACCTCGAAGATTCATCTTATATACACTAATTAGTATAATGGTATTAAAGCCAATATAGTTAAATTCCACAATTTAATTTCATGTTATAAGACTGATCCATGTAGTTTAATGTCATGTGATAAGGATGATAGTGCTGTTAAAGGAGCACTGGTGAGGGATAATGTTGGAATTATTCATGGATTATTCCCTTCACAAATAGATTTCTCTTGGTTGGAGGGTGTTTATATTATGTATTTAGCCTACTTATGGACTAGTAAGTGAAGTAGTATCTTAAGAGATTGACATTACATTATTAGATATGTGGTCTGAAAAAGGCCATGTTGGATTTAACTATTGGGTTTGGACCTCAAGGAGGCTTCATACATATCCCAGTTGAACTTGAATCAAATCTCATGTAGTTAAATATAGGCATGGAGTTATATCTGAGGATAAACCCTTATAAGTGGAGAATATGGTTGGGGATCATTAATGGGAGGATCCCAATTGAGTCTATATGGTTTATAGAGTTTATGATGATGAGGATTCCCATATAAATGGAGGATAGAAGTCATGGTTTCTACTAAAATCTACACCCACATGAGTCATTCTCGGTGTGATAAGCACGAGAAAACAATAAACCGTACTTTAATGTTTTCAATGATGTCCCAATGAGATGTGATGTGGGGCATACACATTAAAGATACCTAGATTGTGAGAATCATAAAACGGATAGGAAGAAGGTGTCTTCGTATGATGATCCTACATGGGCCATCCCAAATTTTTCACATAGTTTAGGACTATAGTTTTGCATCATGTATATATGACATCAGTTTTAATAATTTTTAAGTTGTGAAATATAAATTTGGGGGACTCACTCTGTACCCCTTGGGATTACATAACTTTCAGTAATGCACACTTGGGTGGGGAATGGATTCAATAATTATAGGTTTCAATGATGTGGAAGTGTGGTCGATCACACTGTCAACATCACTATTCCTATGTTGAGTGGAAAAAGACATTATCATACCTATGATAAGAAGAAAATGTTATTTGGGATTATTAGCAAACACTTTAAGTAGTGTAGGACATACGAATGGTTGGAATATGTCATATTGGGACTTGTGGTGCAACTTGACCGATCAGGGATGGGTGTGGGGGATTTTAGAACTCAACCATATTAAAGAAGTCCCAGCTGAATGGTGGCAGCATGAAAAGGCTCAAGAGAAGAGGTTCGTGATGCATAGGTCCTCATAGAGGTGTCTTTAATGAATCTCAAGTTCTTCAAAGATGTCTTGGGTTTATGATGTTGTAGGATTCATGTCAATAGGTAACCATTCCTCGTGATGATGTCCTAGTTTAGAAAAAATGTGCTTCATGAATGAGTAATTCTTAGCAAAGTCTTAAGTACCCTTGAGAAACTGTTTCCTTCATGAATAGTGTATGCCATCACATAAGTAATCCAAACCACTGGTGAGGAATGTCATGAACACAAAAATAGGGTTTCTGTGAATCACAGGTACCTTTTAATTTTTTTGGTAGTTTTTGGATGCTCAGTTACTTTGTGAATTGAGAGAAATTCAAAAGATGAAAGGTTGGGGTAACCATCCTCCAATGGTTTGACGTGGCCAATATTTAATGTTGAATATGTTTTTGAAGAACTAAAGTGGTTCAAAAATCCATTATGGGATTCACAAATGGGCATTCCCTTATCAGACTCATGATGGTAATTTATCCATTATCGCTTGGTCACTAAGAATTGTCAGACTCATAGAGGGGCTCAATCCGACCCCACACATTCTCAAAGGAGATTACCTATTAGGGAGTTCCATGAACCTTACCTAATTTTAAATAATTGTGTCTCTAAAAAACAATCCCATTGGGGGTTTTAGGTAATTTTGAATCCAAATATGATCTAGAATTTCCACACATTCCTTGATTTTCCCCATGGAATGTATTTCAATACCATCATCTCTTAATAATGATACAAATTATTATGTTATGTTCATTTGATTATATTGGAGTAAAATCATTCAGATACCACTAAATTTGAGAACTAAAAAAGGTTTATTTATATATGATGACTCTAATCACAAATTTTACATTTAGTAGAAAATTATTCTTCATCTAAGAGATCCTTTGGTTTGAAACCCACTGTACTCAGTATTTATCTTTGATCTCCACTTTTGGTTCCTATATCAAATTCAATTTCTACACCAAATTAAATTTTCTGTCCATAAAGAGTATACAGCCCATATCATACATTAATCATCTTTTTAGGGTTTCACTATTGTGTGTAAACGTGGGAATACCTCATTATTTTCTTACTAAATGAAATCACAAAAATCCAAAATCCCACTATTATTAATTAGCTGGATGCTTCTGAAAACATGCAGAATATACATTAACATTTTTGTAAATTACATGAACAAAAACCTTCAATGAAACACCTAATCCTTATCACTAATAGATATGAATTCATATAAAAACATCTCTACTTAATAAAACATTAAGAACTCAGTATTACATCATCATTATCAACACCTTCATCAAATTATCATAGATCCCTTAAAACCGGTATATATTTATACCACTTATTAATCCAATAAAATTTCATTGAAACAATTTTAATTGATAATACTTTAGGTGACTATTCCTTCACAACTATGTATGAATGTATTTGAATAATTATTATAAGTATATTCAACATCCAATGTATTTCATTAGAACACATTGACTACTACCTTTACATACCAATCTCTTACACATGAACATTATACAAAAACATCTTTTCAAAAACATCAATCAAAAACCATATTTTTTATTGAAAAGTGTATTATTCACATTAATCAATAACAAAATCACATTTAAACATAACAAATTTATTTACATTTGAAATTGTATAAATGAAAAAACCCTTCAGTAATAGTGATGGTTTATCTGATGGACAATTACAGATAATTATCTTTTATATCATCCCTTTATACATCAACAACATCAATATGATAACAAATATTCACAAAAAAAGTTTAATAAAACTTAATAGCTCTATTTATACTGATATTCTTAGTATAACATAATATTTCAACAAAATAAAATGTTCTTAAATTTCATAGACAATAAATACTCATTAAAACCTATATCCAATAGCTTTTATCTCGAGAACACTTTTAGAATGACAATGTATGAAATTTTTTCTGGAAAATGATTATATTTTTCTTTCTACATAAACATGGATCATGAGTATGTAGAAATACTCATTATGATAGAATCGTTAAGAACCATAAAAATATTTATATATTTAAAACATCACCAACCACTATGTATCATGAAATAACTAACCACATGAAGCTAAAAATTTATCTCCAATTTCCCAACCGACTATCATTGTCTGATATAATCATCTAAGAAAAATGAATCCATTCAACTCCATCATAATTTTTTTTCAATGTTTAAATTTTTTTGCTGATTTTTTTTACACAAAAGAAGAAAACATTCAGATAACTCCATATTAAAATAAAAATAACTTCATTGAATCATCATTCAACTTCATAAAGAAAATCTGATATTCTTCCACCCAACAATTCTCTTTTTCATCTTATTTTTTGAGAACAGAACATAAATCACTGAAAAATTGTAACTCATAAAGAGGATTATATATACAATAATACTAATCCTACATTAGTGAAATCAACATATAAAACAAGATTTATTGAATAATAATACCATGTTATACATAAACAATGACATAAGATACTTTTCCACAAACCACTAAATAATATTCTACTTTTACATGAAAATTTAATTATAGAAAAAAAATTCAACTTAAACAAGAATTGTTTCCAACATCCAGTAAATCAAACTATTATTACAGTTTACACTTGATGAAATCGCAACTTACCCCCTTTAGGAACTCCCCCTAAATACATGTATTCCCTCAAAAAGAAAAACACTTAGCAATGGATAGATTTGTGTTACAATATTTTCCACCCTTTTAGAAAAACAAATATGATGGAAAAATTATTGAGTGGCTAGAAAATCTATTCTATGGCCTTTATGTGGGTGAGGTTGTATAACCACACTCAACCTCTACTTATGAGATGAATCCTTCAAAATTATTTTGGGGAAAATATTATTTTTTTGATCAGTTGTTGGAAAAAACACTATCATTAGATCATTAATTTTAAAAACCTCTTTAATGAAGTGGTATTTTTTTAATATTATTTGAACAAGAATATTGAACAAATTTTTCTATCATATTTGTAGATCATTGATGATCAAACTTTAAGATATGTAATAACCTCACATTAAATAACATGTATTCCAACCACTTCATCATCCATATATGTTATATTGCAACTTTAGTAGCATCTACATACTCACCTTCTTCTATACTAAGAGTCACTAATATTTGATTTATTCCAACTAACATGCAATGAACCTATAAAAACAGTGAACCAGATGAGAATTTTATATCATCTATTCATTTGACCTAATATGCATCTATATAACTAAACAAATCATTTCCTCAAGTGTTTTTAAAGTCAATTCAAAAAAAAATTCTCCTTTAATATGTATGTTAAATTGATTTACACCCATAAGATGATATTTTATTAGTTCACATTGATACATTTCACAAATAGTGGAAACAAACACTATATATAAACTTCAATTTGTTACACATAATAAACGTCCTAAAATTTATCAGAAAACTTTTGGATAATCATTCTTTCCTTATTTATCTTTTAGAAGCATTTTATCCAATAAAATATTTCTGGAAACTAGCATTGGGTTTTCCATGCCACACATCTTTAGATGTTCCTTAGAAAACTTATCTTGAGATTTAATAGTTTACTTCATCATTTTATAACTATTTAATCTAATCATATAATTCATTTCCCCAATCCTAGAAATCCCAAAATTATACTAAAACTCTTTAGAACAATTTTCATATATTCAATCATTGTTTCCTATAAATATGATGTCATCAATATAAATAACCATGAAGAGGTAAACATCATTATCTTATTGAATTAAATGTTTACTATCAACTAGTCCATTCTCACAGTTCAACATTATTATGAAAGTATCCTATTTATAATAACATGATCTAATATTTTTCCTCAAACCCTAAAACAATGCATTTATAATGTTCATGTATCTATAATATTTCATAAGTATAAATCCATAACCTTTTTCAATATACTATTCTTTATCTCAATCTCAGGTAAAAAAATATGACAGGAAATCCATCTTGAATTTTTTTATCTCTATTTCACAATAATAACAATAATGTTTTTGATAATTTTTAATCATTAAAATAGAGAAAAGATCTTATAAAACTCATTATCATTAATGTGATGATATCTTTTTCTAAAAATCCATTAATTTTTTCATATAACTTCATATTTTTTGTTTTAATTGTTTCATAATAGCCATTATATACCAATCCATTTCTATTTGTTTGTTTTGGGTAAAAGTTCCCATAAATCATTATTTACAATATAATCTAGCTCTTTACTGATATCATCAATCAAGTCATTATGCTTTAAAGATTTATAATCATCTCTTTCTCACCATGTGAATGTAATGAATTATTTGTTACTGACCTTGAATTTCTTCTAGACAGAACCTATCGTCATTAATCTCTAATAATGGTTTTCACTTCCATATTATTCATTATAATATGATGATATGATCAAAAAAAATATCTTCAATTTAGATAATTTTGTTAAAATATTCACATCATAAAATTTCAATATTATTCATATCATTAATAATGTTTTCACAATGTTCAACTATAACAACATCATATTCCCATTCTTCCACATCGATATTTTTTTTGAATCATTATTATCAGAAAATTAAAGTGATTTCACTTCTATAGAGTTAAAAATAATTTCAATATCATTATCATAATAATTATTTGATATAATATTGGGAGGGTATCCCAAAACAATTCCTTCATCCTCTATATGAACTTGTATCCCTTGATTCACAACATTTTTAAATTGAAGGACTTTCGAACACCATTATATTTTTAAATCACGGGTTTAATTATAATATATATCATAAAGAGTTACATCAATGTTCAACCTATAAAAACCATAACTCAGAATATATACATATTTATTATAGCTTTCCACAAAATATATTAATAGGTATTATGTTTTATCAACCATTATTGAGACATCATAACAAAAATTTTGTTTATTACTTCTAAAAAACTTCTTTATATTCTCTAATAAACTCATGTCAAATTAAACATTTTCCTACATAATCTATAAACATATGTATTCTATATTCACAAAAATTATTGTTTCAAATCTTCTTCACAGTATATTGACATTCATTACTTAGAGTTACCCTAAAATACATAATCAAATTGAGAGGCAATGACTTTTTTTCAAAAAAAAAATTAAAACATATATTGCAAGTGAAGATGTTAACGACAAAAATAAAAAACATATTCCCAATAATTGATATCATTCTTATGGGATTTAAAATGTATGTGTGTATCATATCCATTTCATGATTTTAGTATATCTAAAATAACTTATGTAGTTTCTTTGTAATATTAACTTTTTTAAATATAGAACAACACCAATCTATTCATCATTCCATGTTATGAATACCACAAATACCTTCCCTACTTTTAATATTTCTCAAACTACTATGAATTATATAACCAAATATTTTATTTCATAGATAATTTTTACCCACATAATCAAATAGAATAAACTTTTTGTATCCTAAAAAATTAATCATGATTCCTTTTATTTGTGTTCGAATTTTCATTACATTCCCTTCATAAATTCTTTTTACAATTAAACCATAAATTCTAAAGCAATGTAATTAAAATAATAAAAAATTCAAGAAACACTCAACACGCTGTGTTTCATTCTATCAGGAAATAAGAAACTTTTAGATTTTATCTAATATTCACCAATGATAGTAGATCTAATTCCTTTAACACTAATTAACTCATATTTTCTAGAAAGTCATAGTACATTCCATAAAATTAGTGAAATTATTTAAGAAAATAAAATATCTATTTAAATGTTAAAGAAAACCCAATATAAAATATCCAAGGTTATTATCATTTTTCCTATTTTAGTTTTCTTTCTACAACTAAGAGATTTTACATTCCCTTACCTCACTCCAAATTTGATTTTCTTTGGGTTTTAATATAACCATTATTGTTATGATATCTTGAAAAGACATCCACTTTAAATATGTTCAGGATAATCACATTTTTTACATAACATATCCAAGGGTTAGAATCTATTTTCAATCATTAAATAGACTTTCTCAATTTTTTATTCTATAAGTAAGTTTACTACCTGAAATACATTTCATTCATCTTATCCTAGATTCAATGTAGTGATGATGATTAAACCAGTTAATATCCAGGGTATTCTCAAGTCCTCCATAATACCTGAAGTAATTGTAAAAATAATATTTCTTTTTGTAACATTCATATTGTTCTAGGTTATGTTCCTAGTTTTCATCAACATTATTACCTTCGACATTGAAACACAATTGTGTAGTAATAATATGGTTACCTTATAATATTTTTAATAGATATGATTTCTTCTTAGCCTTAAGATATCTTTTATAGTATCATATTTTGGTTTATAATTTTTAAACATATAATCTGTAGGTTTTCATATTTTATTAGTTTCCATCCAAATAATTTATTCTTAACATTGTTTTTTATCTGAAAATGTTACTCATTATTATTATAAAAAGGGGATAATTTTTGATGATTTTTCAAGGGTTTAAAGTTCTTATAACATTAACCAACTTCTATAACTAATTTTATGGAATATATAATTCAGAACTCACCTTTAAAAAGTTTTTTTAATAAAGATCTAATTGTTTCACCTTCACTATTATCTTTTCATCATAAATGAAATTGAGAGTTATTAATCCATCAAGATAGTTCTTTTAATCACTATTATCTTCTAGAATATTGTATTTTTTTTAAATAAAATATTCTTCATTATTATACTAAAAGACTTTATTTCATCAAATTATTCTAGTTTTTTTCGAGTCATACATTATTTGAAATATCTATTGATCCTAGTCTCTATATAATCATCATCATATTCTCTTATAGAGTTAATACAATTTTAATTAGTTTATATTTCATTATTTACTTCTTCAATTAACTGTTTCTTAGTTGTTTTTTCACTAGATTTATCAACTTATTCTTCACTATCATTCTCTTTCCCAAGATTTAAAAAAAATATAACCTTTTTTCTATTTATATAACTTTTTATCCTTTCCATATAATATAACATAAGTTTTTAGTCATCATAATAAGTGATTTATTTACATTATTATATCTACATAACTCTCCTCATCTTCTTCAATTCATGGAACATTTTATCCAAATAACCAATAGGCATGAAGAAAAATCACTTTAAAGGTATTTTTAAATAATTTACATTCATGTATTACTATTTAGCTTTCTAGAAAACTAAGTCATATATTCATTGGAACTATTACCCAACTTTACAATAGTGTCAGATTGACTGGATTCTTCTTTAAATGTGACATTCTGATATTTTCTTTTCTTGGGGGCCTTGAAATATATTTCTTGATCATTATCCCTTTTTACAATCATCATTTATCTTCTCATTTCGTAGGGGACGAGTGTCATCTATAGATCATCTAGAGAAATAGTTTTAGGAAGTCGATCTTATATGGATGTAACTTTGGAATAAATTTTTTTAGGATTATGTTGATTACAATTTTAAACTATTGTTAAATCATCCAACGTCTCACCAAGTCATCTTATTTTTATAAAATATCATTCACTATTATAATGTTTTCACCAATAGATTATTTACCAGCAATGTTATGATATTCATAGAGTGTGATGAAATTGTAGTATTTTTGGCTCAAAAACCATTCTAAATAGGATTCTCTTTAGTGAAATTCAATGAAAACCATTCATCATAATGGTGGACACCATCTTAAACAACCCAAAAAACATCAAAATCGATGTACATATCATAAGGAAACATTCAACCCCTACAAATATTATTGTCCTTTCATCAACGACATGAATAAAAATTATGTTCATACAGTTATAAACATCTATATCAAATTTTATTTTCCTCAGTGTTTAAAATATATTGAATAAATGGGACCTTCCCTCTGATACCTGTTTGAAGGACCAATTAGGTTATATGTGATCACTGAGAGTGTGAGGGGGTGAATTGATGTTATTTTCATATTCGAATTTCATATATATAAACTCAAATTCACCTATGATCAGATATATATAAATATAAGAAAATATACAAAAATTAGAACAACCCTATAGAAAAAATCATTAACAAGGCTTAGTATACTATAGAAGTTTCTATTCCTTAGAATGGTTTTGAAATAATCTAAGACCGCAACATTCATTAGAAAAAAAATTAATTATATGTTTATACAATAAAAAGGGAGTTTTTGTTCTCTTTTGAATATATAGTTTCAATAAATACTGAATGTTCTCATTAGGTTGATATAATATATAATAGTGCTTTCATTAAAAATACAAGAACCTCCACCGATATGATTTATTATGTTTCTGATGTACATCATGAACTTTCATCACACATTCAATTTATGAAAGTATTTGTTTTTATTAATTTTATTACATATAATCATGTAAAAAGGCTTCTTCGGACTTATGCATGTAAATGTGTATATGATAACCTATTTTTTGATAAAGCATCATCCATTCATCAATCTAGTATACTTCATATAGGGCCCTTTGAATCTAGATAACACTTGTTATGCTATGTTATTATGATCAACTGATAAGGTTTTATATATATATATGATACCACCTGAAATCAAAAAACTGTATGTTCTATTTTATCTAATTCATATCATAAAAAATGGCCAATTTGGTATATAAATATTCTTCAAACATGAAATTCCTTGGTTTTAAATTATCCTTGATCAAACATTCGCATTTAGCTCATCATCCAACATCACTATCAGAAAAACATTCTAGAGAACTTAACATTTTGGAATGTTTTTAATTCACACACCCCATAAAAAATTACATAGAAATGTACATATAATTTACAAAATATTTTTAAATATTACTTTTTATATCTTAGGTCACACACAACACTAAGTTTTTCCAAACCAAAATATTGTATTAAAAATATTACTTCTCAACGATCTCTGTTATATCTATACCATTAAACATGGTTTAATTAAATAGGAAAAAACATTATTAGAGTTAATTAGGATGATTTTATATGAAAAAAATATATTTATAAATAAGTAGTTAATTTTTGTAAAGTCCTCAGAAGCTTTGGAAATTTGTTTTTCTCAAATAAGTGATTTGTAATTTTCTTTAAACAAATAAAGAACATTAATAATTTTCCAATTTATAAAAAATAGTTATAAAAATGTACTTCATTTTAAAATAAAATTTTAAATTTTTTTTTGTGAATTTTTAAGAATTTTAGGAGAAGTTTAATTTTTCAATGAATAATAAAAAACATTGATTTAAATTAAAAATTGTCATCTAATTTAATGAATTTAAAGTAACATGTTCATTATGATTGTTTCAAATGTTTAATTTTTTGAATTATATTATTATTATTTAAATTCATTTCATTCGAATCAATATTATGATCAATTTTGATATAAATATATTTTATACTAAAAAAATAATTCATTGGATAACTACTTTAGTCACATTTGTGAGTTTAAATTTAAATTACATATTTAATCTTATGTTAAATTAATTTGGTAAGATAGATTATATATTTTTATTCATAATAATTAAATTTATATAATAACATCATCATAAATTATAACAACCTGAACTGTTTAAGTAGTAAAAATTAATTATCATGGTTAAGGTTAAAATGAGTTTACAAAGGGTTATAAAAAAATGATAAAGGATGGAATGGCCTAAACAGGAGTAACTAAAATTTTATATCCATATTATGACCTCATATAATATAATTTCTATGAATAATTCATTTTTATGACTTTTTTCCTAGAATGTGAGATGGAATTATTTAAAAACATTCAAAAACTAAAAGTGTGCCGCTCCCCATAGATATAAAAGGGCACCACTTGTCCTCTTAAAATCACTAATTAAAATGCTTTTGTTGTATCAAAACATACCCAAATAACATGCTTGAAACACTATAAATTCCCAGGATTACTTATTTTTATGATCAAACCATTATAAGAATGCCTTTAGTGAAAACCTAACAAGGTTGTTCGAAGAAGATGAATTGATCTTAATCGAGTGTTTCTATATTAATTATTCTTCAACATCATTAAAATATTATTCAAATTTAATGATATTATAAAATAATTATATAAAATATAAATATATGTTGTTATTATAATGGTTTAACCTATTTCCATATCCTTCTTTATCAAATGTGAAATGAAAACATCGATCGTGGGTACGGTGGACTACTGCCTCACAAACCGATGTAATTCTGTTTCCATCACCATTACTCAAGAACGGATATGAAGATGACTTAAAACAATATATATGACAATTAATAAATTTTTATACCATTTTAGTTAAAATATCACATTTACCTTCTTACCTTACAATCCATTGAAAAACGTCGTCACTCCTTTGTACGTGTGAACTGTTGTCTCCACAGACTGATGTGACACAATTTATTTTATTTTGAAATAGATAGTTATAAGGTTATATTAGTTATTATATATATATATATTATTTATGGTACAAAAATAATTCTAGAATATTGAATTAAAATTAACCTATATTTTATTCTATCCATTGAGAAAATGGAATCATCGTTCTTGCGTACCTACGACCTACCATTTCCAAGAATAATGTATTTCATTTTCTTTTCCCTAATAGTTATAGATGGATATAAACATGTATATAATTAGTACCATAAAACCCTGATATTTTGTAAAATATATTTCTCAATGTAATTTATTATTTTCATTTTTTTTCATATCATGAAACACAGTGTTAATCTAGAACTACACACAACACTTATATTAGATTATGGTACATCTGACACTATGTTCTTATTTTATTACACATAATACTGTGATTTACAAAATAAAAATATACTATTATAGTTATAATTTCTATATAATAACAGTTATCACATTTCAATAGAAATGGATTTTATGAAAAATATTATCTAAATTTTGAAAATAGGGCTTACACATTAATATAAAATGAATCATTTCATTATCAATTAGTTAGAAATTATGTTAAAAAATATTTTAAAATGATGAAATTTTATTTCATGGAAAATAATTATTGAATTTTATTGTACATTTTATCTCATTAAATTATAAAAAAAATTATGAATGATTTTAAGAAAATTCAAAAATTATATATTCATTAATTCTTTTTAAAACTCATAGAATAGATTTGATTAGAATAAGATAAGAATAAATTAATTATTATGAATAAAAATATGAATTCTATAAAAGTAAATTCTTATAACTTATTTTGGTGAAACAATTTAAAATAATTTTGTTGACATATATATATATTTTATTAGAATAAATGAACTTCATTTTTAATCATATAATATCGAAATTTATTTTGGTCGAATTTCTGGTATTTTACAGAGATGTATGTTTTTTTATTATTGAAGAACATCGATTTTTTATTCAAAAAATCATTTTCATATATTTTTTTATATAGTTAAATTATATTTTAAATAGGTTTTAAATTATATTGAGATAAATTCTACATAAAAATACAATATAAGTCATTGATATCAATTTCAAATTGCAAATGGATATAAAAACATTTCAATATTTAAAACATTTTTATTTTAAAAACCTCTTTTCATGTTAAGTCTATGTGATAAATTTTAATTTAATTTCTACCAATTATGATATTAGAATTGTTAAAAAATAATTCAATTTCTTAATCACCATTATTTATTATTTATAATAATTTTAACATAGTTATTATGAAAAAAGATAGTCAATGTATGTAAAATAAATTACAATTATTAAGGTAAAAACGAGTTTACATGGTTCTTAATCTGTATCTTAAGTGTCCAAAAACCCTAGAAAATGTCCAAAAACCATTTTTATTCACATTTTAAACCATATCCTTCCATTGATCAAATTTTTTCTATTATTGGAAGCACATGATGCAAGGGATAACATTCAACTGTGTATTTATTTTTTGTAATTACTAGAATGCCACTCTTCTACTATAATAGGAAACTCACCACCCCCTCACTTATTCACCGATTGAAAGCCATTTGACTCATAAAAAACCTAACTAAATAAGATCATAAAATCCATACTCTCATAATATAATCCCAAAATTAGGCAAAAATAAATCCAAGTATATTCTTTGCAGCAAACCATAAGTAGTTACCTGAAGATGGGATAACATTCTTCAATGGGAACTCTCATTTTATTTCATTTTCCACCCATTAAATTAATCTCAATAAGTGTGTATAAAATTACCTCATTATCATATATATAATTTTTTTCATTTTATGGGTATTATATATACTCACACAAAGTTCAATCAAATTGGATACACAATGATTGTTCATGTGCACGGAGGAAAACCTCCACGTGAACTGATGTCGTTTGTTCTTTTATTTCCACCTCTCAATATTCTAAATAATGATGTAATTACTATTTTTATAATATAAATATGATATTTAGAATTTATTTATGCTTATTTATTTATAATATAAAACATACATTCATTATTTTCATTTTATGTGTATATGATAGATTCTTTTGTAGATGGGTGGACTGCACCTCCTCAAAGCGTTGTGATTTATTCAACCTTAAAATGGAACGTATTAAGGTTGGATTTAGTAAATTTATAAAATATATATAAAATAATAATAATACTCGAATTATAATATATAATATATATGTATATTCATATATGTCAGTTGCATTATTTCATTGAATAGTCAAATAAAACATAAACAACATTCATGTGTACATACGACCTACCATCTCCATGAATACTGTATTTTATTTCATATTTATATATTTTATAGGTAATTATAAATTCATATATAATAAATATATATGTTATTAATATCATGTTCTACATTTGGGAGATTAGTTAATCCTGATGCTAGTAAGAGGATCACGAATAAAAATTGAAAAGATATATGAAAAAAGCAGATATTAACCAAAATGAAACATTTTCATTGAATTTTTAATAAATGGGTAATATAAAGTCATAATAAAGTAATATATTTTATGATATTTAATAATATCATTCTTTTGAATATTTATAATAATATTATATTTAATATGATGTAGGTTTGAATGTGTATGAATAAATTCAACACATAAGGTAAGGATTTTCTCTTCTCACATTAATGTTTTGTGAGATATATGATTTATTAAACAATTTTTATTATAGTGTGGTGAATATACTAACCTATGAAATTTTATATTATTATTTTTATTTATTAATGATATTAAAAATATCAATTTGTGTTATTATTTCATGGGGATCATGATTAAAATATTACTCACGTATTAAAGGGATTTCTTCCAGAATGGCCCGAATGCCTTATTTTAATTTATTTTTGGCAGTCCCAATTTAATGGGGTTAGGGGGAACCCTTAAAAGTTCTGTAGGGTTAGAAATTTTATGACATGTAGGAAATAGAATAAATATTCAGAATATATATACATGTAACTTCTCATCATCAGCTTCTACATCGTGATGTTAGATGTCCACCTTCGCATGGCTATTTTGCTAGGATTAATACGCATGAACAGGTAGTTCCCTATGTCAATGATGTACCCTACATTTCTTCTTAATATGTTAGCTTCTCTTTATATTAATTAATCTTATCTAGATCCTCACTGAGATTCTTCTCCTTATAGAGTTTTCCTAGTCCATTAAGTACAATTTCAGGTGGCCCGAAAGCCTTCGAAGTAGCCTAAAGGCCTTGAGGTGGCCCAAAGGCCTTGTGGGCCTTGAATGCCTTACTGGGCCAAATGCCTCAACAAGTCCAAAGTCCTTGATGGACATGAGGACAAAATTAGAGGCTCTAAAGCCCAAACAGATGAATTGTTCTCGACTGCTATAGTACCAAATAATATCTTCTATAGTACCTACTACATTAACAACTAAATTATGTCTCTACACGGATTTCAACATGGTTCTCTTGGATCCAATTTTTGAGTCCGCACAAACTAGGCTGAGGTTCTTGTTCATATTAAGGGGACTTTTAGTCTCACATTAATTTTAATGAGACATTTTCTATATTCATCAATTATTTAATTTGTGTGTTCTATATAGTACCCAAGGATGTATTCTATGATTATTATCATTAGATTTATGGGAATTTATATATACATTTTATCATCTATATTTGACGGGGTTTATGGTTTTAAATTTACAAAATTTAAGAAGTGATTTTTTATGATTTTTCCTTCTTTGATACACATGCCATGTTGTGCTCCTATACTATTATATGATATTTATGTACTACACAGTGAAATTTTATTTCATAAATATCATTTTTTATGATATTTTAGGAATTATAAAATATTATTGGTTCACAGATATTATTATTCAATATTACTAATGTTTCAATAGTTTATTGCGACAATATCATCGTTTATTGGGGTTATTTAAGTTTATGACTTCATTAATACAATCTTATGAACGATATCTCAATTAATATATTTAATATCCCTATAATATTTTTGTTCATTATATAATCAAATAATGGTACCATTTTTACACACATTTGTAATTAAGATAATTAATAAAAAATTTAGAAAAATCCGTCTTTATTTCTTTCTTCGGTCAAAAAACCGTTTTATTCAAAAATTTGTTTTCTTAAAATGTTGTCAATAGAAATTTATATGATATATTAATCATCTTTTCTTGGAAAATAATTTTAGTGAATTTTTTTAACGTGTTAATTTTTTTTCAAATATTTCATTATAATTAGTTATGTATATTTTCAATGAAAAATATTATTAAAATATTTTATGTTTTAAAAGGAGTTTTTCAAAGTAGAATAGATTTTTCCATCACGAAATTATTTACATTATTTTTATGGATTCATTTATATGTTTTCAATTTTGGTTACCATGAAAATTATTATGGAAAATTTTTTATGATTTTCAAAGAAAGGTTGTTTTCCTTATGAACCATTTGATGTTATTTCTAAAATACATCTCTATCAAATAATAAATCCCTTGATATAGTTTCTAAATTACTATGGATATTTTTCAAGGATACCATTTATATTATTTATCATAATGGTTCATAATTGTCTGTCCTAATGGTTGTAGAACACATTTATTTTCCATGAGTAAAAAATAGATCAAAAATATTTTCATGAAACATATTTATTTTCTATGAGATAATAATTGTATGAATTAATAATTGTTTTCTTTTTTTTCTAATTATATGAATGTTCTTTATGTATTTATTCATATGTAGGTTCATTGTAATTTCTTATATGATGGAGTGGATCCAATAGTATCAGGTAATCCTATTATGTAATATATTATGGGGTTTCCCAGATAGCATAAGTTAATGCTGTTAGAACTTATACGATGGGGTGTGTAACACCCCAAAATTTAATGATTGGAAATTATATTAGATCATGTGTATGACATACAACACCAAGAGAATAATATAAAATAGTATCCTAAATATTTATAAAATATTTACTATTTTCAATAAATTAAAAATATTTTATAGATTGAATTGCATGATGTAGTGAGTTATCATACATCAAATGCAACAATGAGTATCTTCAATGGATTGTTTTAAATAAAAGACTGAGTTTTAAAGAAAAATAAAATATTATTCATATATTATTATTTAATATAATAAAATTTAACTTAGATGTCAAATTAGTAGTTATTAATAGGATTAACTATCTTATGAAAATATCAGGTTGTCAAAAATTTCAAATGATTTCATTGGTTAAAAATTAACTATAAATCAATATAATAACCAATTGATTATAATGATATAGTTTGTGATGAAAACTATTTTATGTTCAGAAAGTTATTTTATCCTTAAAATTTAAATTAATTGAAATGGGTGATTGAAATTAATGAAATATATATATATATATTATATTCAGTAAAATATTTTTGATATTAATTTGATATATTTTATAGAAATAAGATAAGAACTACCACAATATTACACAAAACAACATAACTTTTTGTTAAGGAACTTTTCCCATATTTTAAGGGACAACCTATTCTAAATCCAATTATTGGAATATGTTTAAATATTATATTTCAAAATAAACATAATATTTGAATGAAAAATATAATGGATAGGTTAGGGTGATTTTTTTTATATTTATGTGTTGTTTTATTTTATAATGAATAAATAAAAATATTAATATTTAAATCAAAACTATTTCTTCATCTATTTTATATATATGGTATAATTATATTTTAAATTTATTTTAATAGAAAATAATATCAATTTTTAATCATCTAAAAAATTATTTCTCATTGGAATCAATTTTATTTTATTTTCGAATATGAAAAGAGTGAAAACATTTGATATTTTTACCTTAAAACACCGCGTTATCACCTCGTCTGAGTGATTAAATTGAAATTAATTTTCTCCACTTCTATGAATGGAATTAAGAAAAATGTATTCCATATTTTGAATTAGAAAAATTTAATATTTTTAATAATTTAAAATTAGTTTTATTCGAAAATTAATTGTGAAAGTGATTAAAATTAATTATAATGATTAAGAGAAAACATTTCATACCAATGGACTAAACATTAAACTTAATGGAATAGAGAACATAGAAAATATTCCAAAATCCATTTTATTTCCATATTAATACCCTATAGACCATTTTATATAATTATAACCAGTATTATTTCAAATTTAAATGTGAAAAACGTGGGTGGAATTCCTTTTCTATAATTTATAAGTGTTACATTACTCCGCCAATATAAAAAGACCTCAACTCATCGCACATCCTCACGCCTCTCAATCCACTTTAGAATGAAAAAATTTCTCCCAAATAGCTCCTATAAATCCCTCCCATATACCAATAATTATAACTTAGGTCAAAATTCCATCTCGTGAAACCCTTTTTTGCAAACCAAAACGAGTTACCGAAATAAGAAGTTACATCTTTCATCAGGATATTTAGTTTCATTACCATTATCCACCCCCTCAACTCTTATTATTAAATGATCATATAATAACACCATTATAATAAATATAATGAGATGTTTTTATTAATTGTTTATCATAAATTTGTACACACTTCTAAATAATGCGTAATAAACACACCACTTATGTTTAAAATAAATTATAGCATCACGTAACAGAGCTGTTTTTCTTTCCTTTACCAATATTCAGTGTTAGTGACTATGATGGAAAAAATATATATTTGTTATATATGAAATATATTTTATTTTTAAGTATTTATACTTCTTTAATACTTTTATAAGACATACACATACACTTTATATTTTGTGTAAATATGAAAACATCATTTGTGGATGTGTGGACTTCTGCATCCTAAAATCAAAGAGAATTGATGACATCGTAGATAGAATGTCTAAAAGATGGTTATAATTAAACATATGTGAGATAAAAAATATAAATGATATTCATGCCATAATTATATTTCTATAAATATAATATATATCATTTTATTTATTTCCCATTCACACACGGAAATGGGATAATGTCGATCGTAGACATGTGGACTACTACCTCCTCAACACGATGTGGTTCATTTTAAAACACAATAACTCTATATATAAGTATATATGATTATATTAAATCATATTTATTATATAATTATCATTCTTCAAATATATATTGTTACTTACCTTCTTTTTATAATTATCATTGAAAAATGGGGACATTACTCATTCATTTGCACAACCTAATGTCTCCCTGGTTGCAATGTGGGTTAATTTTCCATAACAATATTTAAGGAATTATTTTTAAATTATAATAGATGTATAAATATGATAATAATGTAATGCTTATTATTATTTAGATTTTATATAATGAACCCTTTGACCATATATGACCTACAAATGTTGTTTTTGACACTTATACCAAATTCGATCAAAAAACCTGATGTAAACTTAATTGGTTATTTAGTTTTATAAAACAAGGTAATAAGTGAAATAAAAGAAATGAAAACAATTATAAATCTTATGATGAAATTAAATAAATGGAATATTTTTTATTCAGGAATATAAAGATAGATGAGACAAATCGGACGCAATGTACATGAATTTCATTTCACTATTTACAATCATTGGATAAATTTCATGTTCACCACTTACCTATTTTGGATGGTTTATCTACTAAAAAATTTGATATATTATAAATATTTTATTTTTATATTTATGTTAGTTATATTATTAATTTATTTTTATTCCTTCATTATTCTTTGTTTTAAAATTTTTCAATGTGGTATGAGACAATTTGGAATGTTTAATGATTATTTTCCTTATCAATAATTTTAATAATCATTCCATGTTATTTAAATTCAAGGAAATTTTATTAACATTGTTCAGTAAAACCTTTAATTTAATTTTTATATGGTTATTAATTAACTTTCTCAATTAACAATATATTTTCCAATTCTTTGGTACTCAAAATGTTTATAAAATGTTTTTAGAAACCCCAAAATCATTTCTTTCTTTACTCAGAGAACCTGTTATCTTCTACAACCCCGGTTTTATAAAATGCTTTTATGAAAGGATTTTAAACATTAAAAAATGATATATTGAAATAATTTTTAAAATTTTTCCCTTTACGAATATTTTCATAGGAATCTCCTTGTCACTTTTTAAACAAATCATTTTATAAAAATTTTACTATTCAAATGAAATGTTATTGGTAACCTTTATAAAATGTTCATATTTACACAACATTATTTCATTAAATAATAATTTGAATGTTTAAAAAGATACTTTTTAAATAATTTTTTTCAAACATGATTTTGAAAAAAAAAGGTTTTTTAATTTTTTTTAATAAAAACTAGTTTTTTAGAATGTTTTAAAAATATCATTTTATAAAACTCTTATTCATGAATAAAAAATATTATTTAAAACAACTCCAATTGGGATAGATTGTATAGATACCATCATTAGTATTCCCTTGGATGGTCTATGATTTATTTGTATAAGGATAGTATTAATATTCACTTCCATGATTAATTTTAATCCACATGAGCTATTTAATTTTTTTAGCATTTAATGATGAATTTCCCCTATGTATCCACATAATTTATTTCACGTACAACTATTATTGGAATCATATACCATTTTTCATAATGTGATCCCATAGATATTTATTTTTGGGAAATATTGATATATTCTTATATACTATTCAATATTAATATTTGATAAATAATATTATTTATTCTAATTATTCTATATGAGGATTACATTGGACATGCATGACATGGTTTGGGGACCATTTAAAAAAATCCCAATGGGTGGATCCCAGCTATAGATTCCCCCTTGATGCATCAGTAGTATCCTAGGAAGAATTAGTGGGTGAAAACCCTTTATGTTTTTTTAAAAAAAGAATAGAATGGAATGATATATGATGAGGACTATTTAATGAATGTCCATAAATTCATCAATAGTAACATGAGAGTAATAATTTAGGAAAATTAGAGTAGTTTAAACTTTCTTGAATGAAGATCTTAAAGGTTTTAGTTACATGTTACAAGAAAACATGGGTTCCAATAATCATGTGTTTCCTTTGATCATTTTAGTAATTATTTATGCATGAGATCTTGTGTCAACATATTTATGGATGTATTTCCTTCTCAATTTATTGATTACATTGAATGTGTTACCTTTTATTTTTTCCCTTAAATTTTAATCAATTCCTTTTTAGTTATTGACTACTAGTCATGTGTTATAATTTATTTACATTTTATTATTGATTATTCTCCATACAAAATTATTGATTCTGTTATTCATTAAACATACTGAGCAATTAGGATCCCCTTTATTATGTTTCACATCCCCTTGAATTCAATAAGTATAATAATAATGGTACTCAGGGATAAGATATATGAAATAAAGTCACTATCCTAGAATTTATTTTTAAAAAATAATGTTCTAATTAGTGTATCAATTTTAAAAAATGCCGCATGTATGTATCTAGTATACCAAGTCTGTTAAATAATTTCTTCCTTTCATACATGATTTATGTGCATCTTTTTCTGATGTAATTGATAATAGACACTAACTTTAGTCCCTCAGGTGTTAGGCCAATATAGTTGGTAACAAATAATTTTTAGTAATATCATTGGGAACTATATTTTTGAATGCATAGAATAGATAACATAACATTAAGGTAAGTTTTAGGATAGGTATATAAAAACATCATAGAATATTGGTGAAATTAAAATTTTGTGGGGATTCTTAACAATGAATCCTTGTATAGACACAACATGTATTCATTTTTTTGGCACATATATATGTAGGAGTAAGAAATCCAAAAAGCTGTATTGAGCCTAACGTGGCCTATCCTGGTACATGACAATGATCCTTACTGCGCAGCTGGTTTACATTCCCAAGGGATAGATTTATGATAACTAAAATTTTATTTATAAACCATTCTAATGTAATTGTATAGATTATGAAAATGAATAATATTATTTAAACATGATGTGTCTTAGACTGAAAACAATGTGTTACAATTTGGACATCCTAAAATTAAATATATGTTTTTTATTATATGAAAATTTATGCAAACATATTGGTTTTTGGATTCATTAAATTCCATACTCTATAAGAAAAACAGTAAACAATAGATAAAACTGTGTGGAATGAAATGGATGATGAATTTACATATTGAAGCTATATTTAAAACCATAGTTAAAATTCCATTTAGTTATTAATCTTATTTTAAGTATGTCCACAATATATATTTTGGAAATTATATTAATATGGTTTTTGAAAAGGAAAACATATATTCTGTGTGACAACTCATCTAATCCAGCAAGGCTGTGGGACATGATCACATGACTGAAGGATGATACTGTTTTAATACCAACCATTATCCCATGAAATTTCCTGGTTAGTATGTCATTTTTTTTATTTAAACAATTTGATGAAAAATTATTAATAATGAATTATTAGTATAATTTTTTAGGTTTAGAGATTAATATATAAACCATGTTATATTTGAAGAGTATTTAGAGAAAAAATAAATTACTTTTCACTTTTTATGGGGTTTATGATCAATTAAATTTGAATTTTAGTGCTTTATGCATCAAAGATAGTTTTTTGTTATAAATTTCATAAAGGAATGATTTATAAATTTATAAAATCACAAAAAAATATGAATATTATGTTTATGTAAATATATTATATATTAGTGTTTCCATATATTCTTAGATAGAAAAATAATTACTCAACACTAAGAAAATGAAAAAAAAAATCTGAATACCTTTTTTTAACCGATTGAAATTTAAATCAACATAGATTTGTCACCTTGTGGCCCTCAAAATTCAATCGATTATTGACTTGTTTTTTATTGAAGAAAAAAATAACTACCTATTAATATTTACACTTTTCCTTTTAGTAGATACCCCTTCTTGCAACTAATGTTCTCCTATGTAGCGACCTAATTATATGTTATTCCATCTGACCTTTATAATTATCTTTCTCTCTAATAAAAAAGATTTATTATTAATAATTCTCATGTTTTGACATTTAAATAATTGTAAATTTAAATCAATAAATACACCAGTTCTAATTTAAATTACATGTACACAATTTAATTAAGGTGGGGGTGAATGTAACTCCCCAAAAATCTAAATTAGGAACACTGTATTTGATAGTGTGTATGAAACTCAACACAGATCACATATTGGAATATAACATACCTATTGTTTATAATATATTTAATATTTTAAATATGTTTAATATATTGTATACATTAAAATTAATGTGAAACTAAGTTTTCTTATATTTCACACAAAAATGAGTTTCTTCAATTTCTTGCATTACACACAAGAATGGGTTTTAGAAAACAATAAAATATTATTAATAAATTATTATTTAATATAGTAAGATATAAAATAGATTTTAAATTTGTAGATATTAATAAGATTAACTAAATATGGAAATATATGGTCTAAAAAAATTTAAAATGAATTCATTGGTTTCAAAATAATTAGAAATGAACATAATATCGAATTTAATATATGGGGACAGTTTTTATATAAAATTATTTTTATTCTCATAAAGATGTTTTATTATAATAAAATAAATAAATTAAAATTATTGAATTATATTAAATAAATATATATATTGTATATTAAATCAAATATTATTCATATTAATCAAATATACTTGATAATAATAAGACAAGAACATTTGTTATATTAAACATAAAAACCTATTTTTTTTATTAAGACACTTTTACAGCCTTTGAATACAGAAAATATAATAAATCCAATTTTTAGAAAATTTGTAAATTTTTTATGTAAAATTAATATTATAATTTGTGTGTGAATGGGAAAAATTATGTCAGATTTATTTTTTTAATTTTTTTACATTTTATTTTTTAATAAATAATGAAAAACATTAAATTTGAATTAAAAATTAATTATTCAAATTAATTATTTATAATGTTAAATTATATATTAAATTGATTTTATTATTTAGTTAGATGATTTTATTATCAATTAATCCATTTGAGGTCACCAGAATCAATTTCACATTGAAATTGAATAACAAAACTTTGCAAATTTTTTATCTTTTTTAAATTAAAATATTTATTGTCACCCCATCTGTGGGATATAATTTAAATTAATTTATTCTAATGATATGATTTTAATGTGGAAAATTGGATAGAATACTTGTTATCATCATAAATTAAAATTTCTAATAAGTATGACATTTTTTTCCACTGAAAATAGTAGTGAAACTGATTAATGTTAATTATCACAATTAAGATAAATATTTTCCTAACATGGGATAAATACATAATCTTAAGGTCCCAAATCACAACGAAAAATGTCCAAAATAAATTATATAGTCATTTTTTACACTATTCAACATTGCATCTAATTTTTATCATTATTTAATCTATATTCAATGGAAAAAACATGGGCAGAATTCATTATACAAAATTAACAAGTGTGTCACTCCACCTCCACTATTAAAAGGCTTCCTCTCCAACCAATTCCTCACACCTCACATGAAACTATTTATAGGTTACTATCTGACAAAATAACTCATAACAATACCTCCACTAAACCTTGAATCATTACCATTGTCACGACCCGCCCTCGGGGTCCGTGCCGTGACTACCCCAAGCCCGCCTTCCATAGGCCAGGGGCTGGCGACTAGCACCAAGGCATAAATCCCGGTAAAAAGGGAAGGCATTGCCTTTGTATAGTAAACAAACACCATAGAGTAAGCAAGCGGAAAGTAAACACTAAGTAAAAACAGAGTACAACTGAAAGTGCGGAAAAGTAAATGGGCCAGTATACAAACCCAAACTGAAAGTAAAGTACAACTCGAAAGGGAAAATAGCAACTGAAAAGTAAAACCCGCTACACCGAGCTGTCCACTAGAAATCCCACCTGAAGGGTGGGTACAGATAGCTCCAATGCTCCACGGGTCCCGCCGTCCGCTCCGAGTACGTCCCGCCCAGTGGTCCACCTCCAGATACCATCCTGCTCTGCAAGCCTCTGCTGAGATCAACGCTGTCCATCGTCTGCAACCAACACAACGTAGTGCGGGAAAAGCCCGTGCAGGGGTGAGTATAAGCTACTCAGTAGGGACCCCGAGACCCCAGAAAGTCTCTCAAATCCACAAAGGATAAACCACGAAGATAGGTACAATCACGAAGTAACAACCGACACTGCTTAGGTATATGCCCATACATATACCTAAGTCATCAATTTCAAATACGCACCAACCTCCGAGCCCAAGTACAACTCATTCCACACAGGAAAGTAAACGTATTCCACACAGGAAAGCAAAACGTAATCCACACAGGATTTCACAACACAATCCACAAAGGAAAGCAATAGGATTCAGCTCACACCGGTATACTTCTTCGAAAGACGATAAAGATGATCTCTGATCCATCTAAGTCATCGGACCCACGAAGGATCGATAGGTAACTAACCCCCGCAAAAGACCCACACAGGATCGGGCCCACGTAGGACCTGTAGGCGCTGGTTCACACAGGACCGCTGAGCGCAAAGACCCACACAGGATCAGACCCACACAGGATCGGGCCCATACAGGACATCTAGCACTGATCCACGTAGGATCGCTGAGTGCTGAAGTCGTCGTCGTCGAATCCACACAGGATCTTTGTACTGTCATCGTCACAGTCACAGTAGCAGTAGTAGTAGCAGTCACAGTAACAGTCGCAGCCAACACTAGGTTCCCGCACACAGCAAGCTCGTTTGGAGGATCTGCCCCACGAGCCGAGAGGCTGATACATAAACTGTCACAAAGTCCAGAGTTGATGTATCCAAAAGTTCCGTATCGTCAACAGGAACTCAACGCAACAGACGGCGCGTCGATCGGACGCCCGGTCTGAGAGTTATTGGCATTTTCGTCCCCGGGGCCCGGTTGGTTTTTAAGGCAAAACCAACCCGACCGTACTCCACCTGCGTCCAAACCTCGGGTGGAGTATGCCAAAAGAACCATCTCACTAAGAGGAACACAACAAAACTGACGGTACGTCAATCGGACGTCCGTAGCTCAAGATATGAGCGTTTCCGCTCCGAAGGCCCGGTTGGTTTCGTGAACGAACCAACCCGGCCGAACTCAAATTGTTCTGAAACTTTGAGTGCGATATACCAAAACGACCGTCTCGATCCAAGGATCGTGTTTCCGCAGACGGTTCGTCATTCGGAGGTCTGTGGCTCATGTTATGGAAAAAAGACCGAAACCGTCTCGAAAATGGGGGTCCGGGTCCGGGCCGACCCGGCCCGACCCCCCCTGGGTCCGACCCGGCCCGGCCGACCGGCGGCGCGGCGGCCTGGCGCCGCACGGAAGCAGCGCGCGGGGGGGGGGGGGGGGGGGCAAGGCCCCCCGCTTCTTGGATTGGCGGCGCGACAATCAGCAGCGCCCCTTTTTTTTAAACGCCCCCCCCCCCCCCCTCGTGGGGGCTTACTTGTTCGGAAACCGGGGGCTGCCTGTCCCCCTCAAGGAAACCGCCCCCCCCCCCCCCCCAAAAAAAATAAATGGGGGGGGCTTTTGAGCTGCCGGGGGAATTAAATTCCCCTGGATTTTTGTCCATCCGGCCGGCCAGCTGGCCGGCCGGTTTTTCTCCAACGGGACCGGCAAGCTGGTCCCCATTCCGGCTCCTGACGCCGGCGGCCCGGCCGTCGGTCTTCTTGTCCCGCCGCGGCCCGGAACCGGCCGCGGTGTTCGTCGTCCGGCGCGGTGCGACGGCACCGCGCCCCTCCGCCGCGCCTTTGTTTCCCTTCGACGCGGCGCAACGGCGTCGCGTTCTTGATGATCCTTCCACGGCGCGGCGCGACGGCGTCGCGCAATATAATCGGGTGAATAACCGCGTGGTGCGACGGCACCACGCCACCTTGTTTCCACCCGCAAGATAAAACATCAAGAACGAAGGAGGGGGTTCGGCCGTGTTCATGTGGTCCGGCCCCCTCACGTTAAACAATAACACATATTTAAAATCCGCACATTAGTCATGCTAGAACCACGAACAAGGATAAATAAACAAACAAATAACAACAACCCCTACCTTGAAAAATGACGTCGCACGTCGGTTATCGCGGAGAAAGGCGTCGCGGCGTCGGACGTAGATTTCGTGGACGTCGAGGTGCGTCCGAGGAGGAAACGACGTCTCTTCACTTGTCGCTAAGATGAAGAAGAGAGGTACGTTGTCGTCGGCGATGATCACCACGGTCGGCGACTTCTCCCTTGTCGAGGAGGAAGATGAAGACGGAAGAATCTGGGACGCCGAGTCTCGAAGTACGTGGGATCGATGTTCCTTGACGGAGAAGAACCATTCTTCACGTTCTTCGTCGAAGATGAAGGAGATCTTCAAGTCTCTCAATGATTCTCCCAATCCTCTCAAGTAACAAAGGAACTAACCCAAAAATAAATTAAGCTTACTCTTAATTTATTAACACAACCCAACCTTTGAAATTCAAGAGTTTGAATTTCAAAAACTCAAAATTAAACTCACTTATTTATTATACATGAGTTTTATAATTAAATAAAAGTTAAGTTGACATGCCTTTAAGAGGGAGAGAGGGGAGTTTGGGAATTTGAAAAGGTGGGGCTCGGGTGGGCCCCTCCTCACCTTAATCCTCTCTTAGGTGGTTAAACCACCCAACTTCCAACAAAAGATTATAACCACATTAAAGATATAAAATAAATATTGTATAACAAATTTATTTTACTCTTCATTTCATCCAGAAAATTAAACATCTCCTCCTAGGAAAACGCAACATCAGAAAAGGTCTCCTTAAGCGAATATCGGCGCTGAGAGTTCATCGGTGCCCTCGGATTTCAATTCCGAGCACCGGATCGAAAGTTAGGAAAACCCGCTCATTCGTTCACTGAACATACCCGAGCCAAACTTCGAAAATTGATTCCGGGCACTCCGGGCCTCGGAATCAGGTGCCGTCAGAAACCGCGCTCTTGTAAAATTCCTAAGAAAATTAAGAAAAAATTTCCCTAGAATTTTATGGGTCTTTACATTACTCCCACCTCAGGGCTTTACGTCCCCGTAAAGATACATCAAAAACTAGGGAAACAAATGAGGGTACTGAGCACGCATCTGAGCCTCCCGCTCCCATGTGCTCTCCTGGAGATTCCCGTGCTGCCATCTGATGCACACAAGAGGAATCGATCGCCCACGCAGGACCCACTCCTGTCGATCCTCAATCTTCACCGGGACCTCCGTAAAAGTCGCCCCATCGTCAACGTCAATCTCCCCATGGTCAATGATGTGCGTCGAGTCGTGCACATATCTCCTCAGCTGAGACACGTGGAAGACGTCGTGCACCCGGTGCAACTGAGGTGGTAGAGCCAGGTGATAAGCCACCTCACCAATCCTGCTGAGGACCTGGAAGGGTCCGATGAAGCGCGGAGATAACTTGCCGCCTTGGCCAAATCTCCGAATACCACGTCGAGGTGAGACCCGCAAGAAGACGTGGTTGCCATCCTAGAACTCCAGTGGCCTCCGCCTCCTGTCAGCGTATGACTTCTGTCGGCTCTGTGCTGTCCTCATCCACTCCTGGATGACCTGGACCTTCTCTGTCGTGGCCTAGACCATCTCCGGTCC
Organism: Viscum album; assembly: GCA_963277665.1. NCBI lineage: Eukaryota > Viridiplantae > Streptophyta > Magnoliopsida > Santalales > Viscaceae > Viscum > Viscum album. The sequence continues at coordinate 1,465,983,200 of OY728164.1, read as the reverse complement.
CACCAGTGCTGACTCTCTAGGGTCTGTCCAGCACAAAGGTGATCTACACGGTCGGCCGTACAACGCCTCGTACGGTGCCATCCCGATGGTGGAGTGGTAGCTGTTGTTGTACGCAAACTCCACCAAGGGTAGGTGGTCCTCCCAGCTACGACCAAAGTTGAGGACACATGCGCGGAGCATGTCCTCGAGAGTCTGAATGGTCCTCTCCGTCTGACCATCCGTCTGAGGGTGAAAGGCTGTGCTCAGACGTAGCTGCGTCCCGAACGCCTCCTGTAACCCCTTCCAATGCCGGGAAGTAAAGTGAGCATTTCGATCGGAGACGATAAATGATGGCACACCATGGAGCCGCACAATCTCCTGAACGTAGAGACTTCCCAAGCTCTCCACTGAGCCCTGCTCTCTGATGGGTAAGAAGTGTGCCGACTTGGTGAGTCGGTCAACAATCACCCAGATGAAGTCGTGACCTCTGGAAGTGCGTGGAAGTCCACTCACGAAGTCCATAGATATTCCGTCCCACTTCCACTCCGGAACCTCCAAGGGCTGTACCAAGCCTGCTGGTACCTGATGCTCTACCTTCACCTGCTGGCAGGTGAGGCATCGAGAAACGAACCCTGCTACTATCTTCTTCATGCCCGGCCACCAGTGCTGTCGTCTGAGGTCCTGGTACATCTTTGCCACTCCAGGATGTACCACCAAAGGAGAAGTGTGAATCTCTCTCAGCACTTCCTCTCGCAAAGCGACTGGTACCATGGTACGTCCTCTGAAAAGGATGTCGTGCTCTGCTCCAAGGGAGAAACCATCAGGTGCCTGTCCCGAGGATATCTGTGAACGCCGTGTCTCACAGTCAGCGTCCCCACGCTGTGCCTCCCTGACTTGCTGCAGTAGTGGAGGAGTGACTGTGAGAGACTGAAGGAAGGCTGCTCCATCTCTATCCGCGAAGGATATCTGCAAAGAGGCTAGCTGCTCTGTCTCCTCCTCAAGTAGTTGAATGCCCATCCTCCTGCTAAGGGCATCGGCTACTACGTTCCCCTTCCTAGGAGTATAGACTATCTCAAAGTCATAGTCCTGGAGGAACTCGAGCCATCGCCGCTGTCTCAGGTTCAGGTCCTTCTGCGAGAAGATATACCTGAGACTCTGATGATCGGAAAGGACTGTAAAGCGCTCGCCCATCAGGTAGTGTCGCCATGTCTTCAGAGCGAAGACCACTGCTGCTAACTCCAGGTCATGGGTAGCGTAGTTCTTCTCATGCGGCCTCAACTGACATGATCTATAGGCGATCACTGCCCGCTCATGCATCAGAACACATCCGAGTCCGGTCCCTGATGCATCGCAGTAGACTACGTACCCTACTCCCTCCTCGGGCAATCTCAAGATAGGTGCGCTAGTCAATCTCTGTCCCAGCTCCTGGAAGCCATGCTGACATCTGTCTGACCACACGAAGGGTTTCCCCTTCTTCGTCAAAGCTGTGAGTGATGCCGCAACACTAGAGAAGTCTGGCACGAATCTCCGATAGTATCCAGCTAGTCCCAAGAAACTCCGAACCTCAGTCACTCTCCTGGGTGGCTCCCATGCTAACACAGCCTCAATCTTTGCGGGATCCACTGCAACTCCTGCCTCAGAGATAACGTGTCCCAAGAAGTGGACCTCACGTATCCAGAACTGGCACTTCGAGTTCTTACCATAAAGCTGGTGCTCTCGGATTGTGTCTAGTATAACTCGCAAGTTATAGGCGTGCTCCTCCTCTGTCATAGAGTAAATCAGAATGTCGTCGATGAAGACCACGACAAACCGATAGAGGTATGGCTGAAAGATCCTGTTCATGAGAGCCATGAACACTGCTAGAGAATTGGTTACACAGAAAGGCATAACCAAGAACTCATAGTGGCCATACCGACATCTGAAGGTCGTCTTCTGCACATCCTCGTCTCTGACTCTGAGCTGATGATAGCCTGACCTGAGGTCTATCTTTGAGAACCACCGTGCTCCCTTGAGCTGATCGAAGAGGTCATCAATCCTCGGTAGCGGATACTTGATCCTCACTGTCACCTGGTTCAGGCGACGATAGTCAACACAAAGATGCAAGCTCTCGTCTACCTTCTTGGCGAACAAAATCAGGGAAGCCCAGGGTGAAACACTGGGTCGGATGAACCCCTTGCCCTGCAAGTCCTCCAACTGTACTCGTAGCTCTCGAAGCTCGGTGGGGGCCATCCGATATGCTGGAGTGGATATCGGGGCTATCCCGGGGTACAAGTCAATATAAAAGTCTACCTCTCTGCGAGGAGGTAGCCCTGGAACGTTGTCGGGAAAAACATCCGCAAACTGATCCACCACTGCAGGAAAACCAGGACTCTGCACGTCAACTGCTCCAAGGATGAGGCTAGCTAACTGATGAGTAATGGGCTGTCCTCTCCTCCTTGAAAGTCCATCCTGTGCTGCTAAGGCTCCCTTCTCGCCGGTGAAGGTGAACCTACTCCCGTCGGTGCGTACACATCGCACCTTGCGCCTAAAACAGTCAATCTGTGCATGGACCGTAGATAGCCAATCCATGCCCAAGATGACGTCGTAAGGCCTCGACGCTGCTACAAGAAGATCCCAGCCGAAGCTCTCGCCTTCTAGAGTAAGCTCACAATGCCGGCACCAGAGCGTAATCGTCGAGTCTGCTCCCGTAAGAGTCTATAGCTGTAAGGATCGAGCCAACGGCTCTGTCGGAATCTCCGAGCTCCGAACAAGGGCAGCGGCTATGAAAGAGTGACTCGCTCCTGTTTCTATAAGAACTGCAGGAAGGGTGGAATAGACACATATGGTACCTCGACTCATCTCGGGTGCGCCGTGGTCGTAGGCCTCTACTGCCTGGAGATGTGCCTGTCTCTGCCCGCCAGCTCCCTGTGGTCAGGGTGGACCTCCTGGTGGTGGTGGTGGTAGAGCCTCAAAGCGTCGCCCACCACCAGTTGCTCGTCCAGCTCCTCTGCCTCGTCCGCCTCCTCCCTGCGGACTGCCACGGTCGACCCTATGCCTCTGACTCGGTGGTCCCTCAACTGTCTGCTGCTCCTCAGCATGGCGGGTCGGGCAGTCACGAGCCATGTGGCCCTGCCCGCCGCACGAATAGCACTGTCTGCCTCTCGAAAGACTGGCTCCTCGTTGTGTGCCCCGCACTGCTGAGCCAGTGCCCTGAGGTCGTCTGCCCGAAGGTCTGGTCTGCCTGGACCCCTGAGTCATCCGTCGACTGCCTGCTGCAGATGACTCTTCCACGTGCCGCCCTGCGGTGGGTCGCTGCGCTGGTGTAGACTCAGCAAGGAAGCTCTCGATAAGAAGAGCCCGCTCCAATACTCCTGTCTGAGTCGGTATGCTGAGGGAGATCAGCGATGCCCTGATCTCGTGTCTCAAACCCTGCTCGAAGGTCCGGGCCCGAAAGAATGGGTCCCGTACCATGTCGGTCGAGTAGCGCGAGAGATCGGTAAATCTCGCCGAGTACTGAGCGACCGTCATGCTGCCCTGCCGCAGCTGAAGTAGCTCCTGGATGCGCACCGCACGAAGGGTGGCTGGGACGAACTCCGAGTGGAAAAGGCTCTCAAAGTCCGTCCATAGAAGAGATGCCTCATCGTGCACCTGGAGCATCAAGCTCCACCATCGTCCTGCTGCAGCGTGTAGTAGGCTCACAGCGAGGATCACCATGAGGTCTGCTGGTGTCCGCACTAGCCTAAACACTCGTACCACTGCCTCCAGCCAGTCCTCTGCTGCCTGGGGATCCGTCTCCCCGCGAAACCTGGGCGGTCGCTGACGCTGAAACTCATGCAGTGCGCTGAGGCGACGTGCATCGTCAGTGGCTGGTGCTGGAAGCATCTGGGGCTCGGCGGGTAGAGCTACCGCTGGTTCCACTGTTGACAAAGGGCCCTGCACCGAGGCCTCGTCGCTCGGTGGGCTGTCGTCACGTTCGACTCTCGGAACCCTAGCTGGCTGCCGTCGTGGGGCCATCCTGAAAAGAAAACAGGTGCGCCACGGTCAGAACAGTATACCTGGTGAGCTGATATAAGTAATCACAAAGAAAATTTTGAAACACTCACGCAATCAATGTTTTCGTGCATTGAGTCGGAAATCAGAAGTCAGGGTCCTTGTGTACGGATACGTCGGCCGCCACACCAACACTGGACTCCCTGTACTGATAACTACACTCAATACGCTAAACATTATTGCTTCACATCGAAAAGATTAGAGTTCGCGGTAGAACCGAACTCCTCTGATACCAATTTGTCACGACCCGCCCTCGGGGTCCGTGCCGTGACTACCCCAAGCCCGCCTTCCATAGGCCAGGGGCTGGCGACTAGCACCAAGGCATAAATCCCAGTAAAAAGGGAAGGCATTGCCTTTGAATAGTAAACAAACACCATAGAGTAAGCAAGCGGAAAGTAAACACTAAGTAAAAATAGAGTACAACTGAAAGTGCGGAAAAGTAAATGGGCCAGTATACAAACCCAAACTGAAAGTAAAGTACAACTCGAAAGGGAAAACAGCAACTGAAAAGTAAAACCCGCTACACCGAGATGTCCACTGGAAATCCCACCTGAAGGGTGGGTACAAATAGCTCCACTGCTCCACGGGTCCCGTCGTCCGCTCCGAGTACGTCCCGCCCAGTGGTCCACCTCCAGATACCGTCCTGCTCTGCAAGCCTCTACTGAGATCAACGTTGTCCGTCGTCTGAAACCAACACAACGTAGTGCGGGCAAAGCTCGTGTTGGGGTGAGTATAAGCTACTCAGTAGGGGCCCCGAGACCCCAGAAGGTCTCTCAAATCCACAAAGGATAAACCACGAAGATAGGTACAATCACGAAGTAACAACCGACACTGCTTAGGTATATGCCCATACATATACCTAAGTCATCAATTTCAAATACGCACCAACCTCCGAGCCCAAGTACAACTCAGTCCACACAGGAAATAAACGTATTCCACACAGGAAAGCAAAACGTAATCCACACAGGATTGCACAACACAATCCACATAGGAAAGCAATAGGATTCAGCTCACACAAGTATACTTCTTCGAAAGACGATAAAGATGATCTCTGATCCATCTAAGTCGTCGGACCCACGAAGGATCGATAGGTAACTAACCCCCGCAAAAGACTCACACAGGATCGGGCCCACGTAGGACCTGTAGGCGCTGGTTCACACAGGACCGCTGAGCACAAAGACCCACACAGGATCGGACCCACACAGGATCAGGCCCACACAGGACCTATAGCACTGATCCGTGTAGGATCGCTGAGTGCTGAATTCGTCGTCGTCGAATCCACACAGGATCTCTGTACTGTCGTCGTCGCAGTCATAGTAGCAGTAGCAGTAGCAGTCACAGTAACAGTCGCAGCCAGCACTAGGGTTCCCGCACACAACAAGCTCGTTCGGAGGATCCGCTCCATGAGCCGAGAGGCTGATACATCAACTGTCACAAAGTCCAGAGTTGATGTATCCAAACGTTCCGTATCGTCAACAGGAACTCAACGCAACAGACGGCGCGTCGATCGGACGCCTGGTCTGAGAGTTATTGGCATTTTCGTCCTCGCGGCCCGGTTGGTTTTTAAGGCAAAACCAACCCGACCGTACTCCAACTGCGTCCAAACCTCGGGCGGAGTATGCCAAAAGAACCGTCTCACTATGAGGAACACAAAAAAACTGACGACACGTCAATCGGATGTATGTAGCTCAAGATATGAGTGTTTTCGCTCCGAAGGCCCGGTTGGTTTCGTGAACGAACCAACCCGGCCGAACTCAAAGTGTTCCGAAACTTTGAGTGTGATATACCAAAACGACCGTCTCGATCCAAGGATTGCGTTTCCGCAGACGGTTCGTCATTCGGAGGTCCATTGCTCATGTTATGGCCAAAAGACCGAAACTGTCTCGAAAATGGGGGTCCGGGTCCGGGCCGACCCGGCCCGGCCTGCCGGCGGCGCGGCGGCGCGGTGGCCTGGCGGCACGGCGGCGCGGCAGCCTGGCACCGCACAGAGGAAGCGCGCGGGGGGGGGGGGGGGGGGGGGCAAGGCCCCCCTCTTCTTGGATTGGCGGCGCGGCAATCAGCCGCGCCCCTTTTTTTTAAACGCCCCCCCCCCCCTCGTGGGGGGCCTGCTTGTTCGGAAACCGGGGGGCCGCCTGCCCCCCTCAAGGAAACTGCCCCCCCCCCCCAAATAAATGGGGGGGGGGGGCTTTTGAGCTGTCGGGGGAATTAAATTCCCCCGGATTTTTGTCCATCCGGCCGGCCAGCTGGCCGACCGGTTTTTCTCCAACGGGACCGGCAAACCGGTCCCCATTCTGGCTCCCGACGTCGGCAGCCCGACCGCCAGTCTTCTCGTCCCACCGTGGCCCGGAACTGGCCGCGGTGTTCGTCGTCCGGCACGGTGCAACGGCACCACGCCCCTCCTCCGCGCCTTTGTTTCCCTTCGACGCGGCGCGACGGCGTCACGTTCTTGATGATCCTTCCACGGCGCGGCGCGACGGCGCCGCGCAATATAATCGGGTGAATAACAGCGTGGTGCGACGGCACCACGCCACCTTGTTTCCACCCGCAAGATAAAACATCAAGAACGAAGGAGGGGGTTCGGTCGTGTTCATGCGGTCCGGCCCCCTCACGTTAAACAATAACACATATTTAAAATCCGCACATTAGTCATGCTAGAACCACGAACAATGATAAATAAACAAACAAATAACAACAACCCCTACCTTGAAAAATGACGTCGCACGTCGGTTATTGCGGAGAAAGGCGTCGCGGCGTCGGACGTAGATTCCGTGGACGTCGGGGTGCGTTCGAGGAGGAAACGACGTCTCTCCACTTGTCGCTAAGACGAAGAAGAGAGGTACGTTGTCGTCGGCGATGATCACCACGGTCGACTACTTCTCCCTTGTCGAGGAGGAAGATGAAGACGGAAGAATCCGGGACGCCGAGTCTCGAAGGTCGTGGGATCGATGTTCCTTGACGGAGAAGAACTGTTCTTCACGTTCTTCGTCGAAGACGAAGGAGATCTTCAAGTCTCTCAAAGATTCTCCCAATCCTCTCAAGTAATAAAGGAACTAACCCAAAAATAAATTAAGCTTACTCTTAATTTATTAACACAACCCAACCTTTGAAATTCAAGAGTTTGAATTTCAAAAACTCAAAATTAAACTCACTTATTTATTATACATGAGTTGTATAATTAAATAAAAGTTAAGTTGACAAGCCTTTAAGAGGGAGAGAGGGGAGTTAGGGAATTTGAAAAGGTGGGGCTCGGGTGGGTCCCTCCTCACCTTAATCCTCTCTTAGGTGGTTAAACCACCCAACTTCCAACAAAAGATTATAACCACATTAAAGATATAAAATAAATATTGTATAACAAATTTATTTTACTCTTCATTTCATCTAGAAAATTAAACATCTCATCCTAGGCAAAAAAAACTTCAGAAAAGGTCTCCTTAAGCGAATATCGGCGCTGCGAGTTCATCGGTGCCCTCAGATTTCAATTTCGAGCACCGGATCAAAAGTTAGGAAAACCCGCTCGTTCGTTCACTGAACGTACCCGAGCCAAACTTCGGAAATTGATTCCGGGCACTCCGGGCCTCGGAATCAGGTGCCGTCAGAAACCGCGCTCTTGTAAAATTCCAAAGAAAATTAAGAAAAAATTGCCCTTGAATTTTACGGGTCTTTACAACCATGGTTATAATTCCATCAGTCAAATCTGTAAAGTGCAAAGTAAAAGGAGTTCCCGAATAAGAAGTACCATCTTTCGTCAAGATATTTAGTTTCATTTCCACTATCAAATAACTAAACTATTAAAATTAAATGATTTCATAAATAGTAAAATATAAAAAATATATTTAAATGTTTTTATATTAGTGATTTTACCTATACATACACACACATCCATCTAGTGGGTAAAAAACTCATAGTTTATGTGTATGCTAAATTGTCGCCTCAAAAATCATGTTATTCATTTTCCCTTTACCAACAATCATGGTTGGGAATTATGATATAAATTTTTCAATATATGATAAATATAATTCTTAGGATACATATTTTTTAATTATTCTTTTATAATTATTTTATTACACATATCCTTATACTTTCTATTTTTTGTAAATACTATAACATCGTTTGTAAATGTTGGTACTATCACCTCATAAATGCGATGTGATTCGATCAAATGATAAAAGGAATATATAAAAGATGTATTTATTAAAATATATGTGGAATAAAAAACATATTTAGTATTATCATTTAATTATTACCTTTCATGATATATAATATATTTTATTTTCTTTGTTACCCTTTCACACACTAAAAAGTGATAATGTCGGTTATGGACATGTAGACTACCACATCCCCACACGATGTGAATAAATTTACAGAAAAATAATTATATATATAATTCAATGTGATTAAATAACACATTATTTATGATATAACTATAATTATGAAAAAATATAGTGTTACTTACCTTTTTTCTATAATAATCATTGAAAACCGGTAACATTACTCATGTGTACGCATGACCTTCCATTTCTATGATTGCATTGTTGGTTAATTTAACATAAAATTATTAACTACAGGTTTCAAATGTATATTTTGAGTATAAATATTATAATAATATCATAATTATTAATATGTAGATGTTATATAGTGACCCTTTTTACTATTGTTGACCTACAAAAGTTGTTTTTGACACATAGACCGAATTTGTTCAATTCACCTAATGAAAAATTAATTTATTAATTAGTTTTATAGAAAATGGTAAAATGGTAATAAAATTAATTACAATGAATAATTTTTTCTCAAAAAAGTTAATAATTAATATATGTTTTTATTCAGTAATACAAAAACACATAAGACAAATCAGGTGCAAGGTAAGGGATTTCCATCACACATATTAAATCCATGATATAAATCCTATATTTACCACATACATATTTTTTGCAGTGTATCTAATAACCATTTTTATAAATTATAGAGTAATAATTTTATATTCATGTAATTTAGAAATTTAATTTATGGTTATTCATTCAGATGATATAGATTTAAAAACGTTTAAAGTATTATTAGACACTTTGGAATGTTTAATGATTATTTACATCAAGAATAATTTTGATGATATTTCAACGGTATTTACACTTTTATAAATTAAATTACCATTTTTCAATAAAACCATTAATTTCCCTTTATTCATTCATGTCCTTCCTCAATTAAGAGTACCATTTTCACACTTTGGTACTCAAAATGTTATGGGAAGTATTTTTTATAAAACTAGAAATTATTTCTCTATTTAGTTAGAGAATATGTTTTCTTATAAAAAATGTGTACTATAATAAGTTTTACAAAAAAAATACCTTTAAAAACTTATTTAGTAAAGTCAAATTACCCATTTTTCATATACAAATTGTTTTAGAAAAATATCCTTGTCTCTTTTCATACAAGGAAATTTTCAATCCTTTTTACCGTACAAAATGAATTTTTTACCTCATATGACATGTATGGATTTACACACCATCATTTTATCAAATCATAATTTTCATCTTTAAAATGATTCTTTTTAATATAAATTTTATCACTATTTATTTTGAGAGAAATGGTTTTTCAAAAAAAATAAAAATATGTTATTTTCCTCAAGATAGTTTTTAATGATATTTTTATAGTATTCCTATTCATAAAAGTAAAAAACATTTATTTATAATCTTCTCGTGATATATTTTATTATTAAAATTTTTAATATTCCTCTGTATGCACTATGAATGTTTTTGCCAAGGATAATAGTCACATTCACTTCTTTGATTCATTTTAATCCCCTTGAAGTATTTAAATTCTTATTATCATTTGAAATTGAATTTCCCCTATGTATCCATATAATTTTTCTTGTATATCATTTCTCCTATTAATGTATACCATTTTTCATATGATTATCACTTTGCATGTTATTCAGGGAAATATTGATAAATCTTTATGTTCTATTCTACCCAAATATTTTATGTGGAATATTATTTATTCTGATTACTCGATATGAGGACTGGTTTGTATAGGAACAAGATAGGTTAAGGACATTAATTGAAATATATAATCTTGGGGGAATGTTATTGATATCCCCTCAAGGAATCAAATGTCTCATGGGATGAATTAGATGGAAAAATACCCTTTCTGATAGTTTAATAGAAGATTATAATTTTATGATATAGTTTATCAATTGCTTAATTAAATCCCATCAATGGATCAGAAGTCTCATGGTCAAAACATTTAGTCCAACTAGATTAGTTTAAACTGTATTGAAGAAAGATCTGTATATTAAAGTTAAAATATTATTAATAAACATCACATCTATTAATTAAGTATTTACTTTCATTATCTTAGTTATTATTTATCCATGATATCTTGTGTCAAAATATATATGGATGCATTTAATTATCATTTTATTGATTATATAAAATGTGTTAATTTAATTTACCTTTTCATATTTTTAATAAACTTCCTTTTTAGTTACATCTTATGTAGATTGTTTTCTCATTTATTTACCAAGCCATATTAATTATTTTCATCGAATAATTATGAATATAATATAAATTAAACATACTAAGAATTTAAACTCACCCTTATTTTGTTTCCATTACCCAGGAATTGAAGAAGTGTACTAAGAAATATGTCTCGTGATACACTATTAGGGGAAAAAATTTATCCTCAAAAGAGAGAAAGTATGTTCTAATTAGTGTGTCTAATTGTAAAACAAGACTCATGTTTTTATATATTTTAACAAGACTACTAAAATTATTTCTCATATGGAAAGAAATTTACTTTTATCTTATGCCAATATAATTTATAGGAGACACCAGCTCTGGACCCATCTAGGGTTTGGTCTCTACAGGGTGCCTAGATGGCATCGAGTACGCCCATTACAACTTATATGTTGGGGTGACCTAGATTTCACCGACTGAATATGTTATATATTATATGAATGATGGGACATGTATATTTCTATAATTAATTTTTGAATTATTTTTGTATAATGATATAATGATGTGAAAATGTCAATGAGACAGGTTTACTATCAAAGGAAGGTGTTACCCGATCAACTATGAATAGAGGAATTCTATTAGGGATGATCGTGTGTCTAGACTAGGTGGTAAAACTGTATATTCCTCATATAGATTACATGTTCACAATGTTATGTGGGAAACTTATTAAATGTTAAAAAATTTATACATAAACCTCATTACATGTTTATGATGTTATGAATGAACCCAGTTTCATGTTTATATGTTAATGATTGGAACTATTATCATGTTCTCCATGTTATGGGTGATCATTATCACATGTTCACAATGTTTTGCAGGGAACTATTTTCATTTCAATAAGTTTATGTAAGGGACCAACATCATGTCAATAACTTAATGAGATATCCTCTTTCTATTAACAAACTATTACATAGATTTAAGATGTTGTGTATTCCAGAAGTCTATATTTTATACCTATATTATGATCTCAGGGATTATGCCATTTTAGATACTTATGATTCATGTCTTATAGACTTCCAATCTTTAATCAATGAGAGAAGATTATAATCAATTATATGTGGGTTTTGATCATCAAATTATATTCTCATATTCTCATAATCTTATTCAAAGTTTATTCTTACGAATATCCATTATTTTTATCGATTATCTAATTTTACCCTCTCATACACTTCCTTTTCGCATGTTATGAAAATGGTTTTATATTGGAGTACTAAAGGACAATATCTTTATGGGAGAAGTTGAAATCATTCACCAAATCATAATAATATGTTCCTAGTTTCTAAATCACTAACCTATTTAATTCATTGGGCATTTACTTTTCTAATGATTTAAATATTCATCTTAAATGATATAATATTATTTTTTGCTAAGATGGGGTCTTAATAGTTGGTATCGAAGGAAAGATTTAGTCAACCATTAGAAAACATGACAATAAAAATTTAGTGAGATACTTAGGAATAATTCTAAGGATATGTCAAGGGATGATTCTAATAATAAGAAGATGGTGTCATAGATTTAATAGATGGTGTTAAGATTAAGACATCCAATGGGTAATTTTTTATGATTATGTGGTTTTATGGTATGATAAGTGTTGATCACACTATGGTTTATGGTCTCATTCAATAGCTTGACTATGAAGTAACTGGGATAACATTGAATGTTTCAGATTGGAAGGTAAGTGCATTATGTATATTTATGCCCTATGAGGAAATATAAAAACGGAAATCAGGATGGTGGCAAAATTATTGGTTATACTGGTGAAGACAAATTGTCCATGAATGACTTATGAAATGTATGATATTTTCTAACAATTTTTTTTACATTAAGCATAAGATTAATTAATAATTTGAATTTGAGAAACCTCATGAAATGATTTATATTATATATTATATGAAAATTTTACTAAATAATAAGATAATGAATCATATGTAATGGTTTAATTGTAATTTTGGATGATTCAAGTGAACATGTATTGGAATTTAAGAATTATGATTCATGTAGTATATGCTTACTATGTTTTTAAAAAATATATTTAATGGTTATATGGACCTAGAAAAGTGATATAATGTAAAGGATATTTTGTGATTCAATTTAGCTAACCATTAATGTGTTTTAGATGTTGAGAAAATTTTGTTTGGCTATGATAAATTGATGATATATTTTTATATAGAAAAATATATAGTATCAATCACCTCAAAATTGATAATTGATTTTTTGAGAAATTGTATTACTCTATCATGGATGGAATTTATGAAATGATTTGATTCAATGGATATTTCTAATAATATTTAAAATAATAAATAATGTATGTTTTCAACATATAATCTTTTTAATTCAGGTCGTTACCATGTTTGAAGAAAATTAATGATGAAATTATTAACATGTTTCATATGTAAAACTCATGAGCTACCTTATAATATACGGGGTATGAATGTTAGGATGTTTTTATAAATTTAGTGTCATTATTTATAATGTTTTTATTTTTATCTTGTTATTGGGTCAAAAGGATAACCATTAATGGAATGTTATATATTAATCATTGGATGAGGTTTTAGAGATTAATGTATTATGTAACCATATGTGGATTTATGCATATTGTATAATCTATTGTAACTATTTTTGTGTGATGTTATATAAAAAAATATAGATTTACCTATCGTTATATTAATGCATCAGGAATAAAAAATTCACCTTTATTTTTTTATTATGATTTGATATCTAATTTTTTTTAAGGCACACCCAATGGTTAATGTTGCGTATATTGAATGGAATGAAATATAGTAAGTACACCTTCCTAGGAAAATTCATAGACATTATGAAAAGGGTCTTGAAATAAAATTTCATCCCATTATCATCATTTTTGTAGACATCAATGATCCTATCCATGAATATTTAGTTTATGAATTTGTGATCATTAACATTATCCTAACCAAGTTCTCAATAACTCTTTATTTGAACATAATAGTTATATTTCTCTTCCATAACCATTTTTTAACATTCCACCTATGTTATCCTATATTGAAACCAACATAATTGTTAATTTGGGTATCAATTAATTATCAAACTTTATTTTATTAAGGAATGTTTCAGTATTTAATCTTATGATGTTGGTTTCTATTAAAGGAACATTTAAATATAATGTCATGGATATCCAAGATGAATTTTGAGGGAAAAGTTCAATTTAGTGGGGGTAAATGTAATAACCTAGGTTTTTTGAAATATTTCTTTTCAATGAATTTGTAATATTAAGTGTTTTTCATGTCATAGAAAAACATGTTTACACTAAAATACATGCCAAAAATGGATTTGATTTCAATACATACAACACTATATTTTACTTGTGTAACAAACAATATAATTATTTTCTGAAGATCAATATTCTATTAGTGTTATTATTAAAATATTATTATAGTTATCACCTATCCATTGGAATATATGTTATGAATATGGTTAATGTTTTTTGGAAATTGGGTTAACAAATGTAAATTAAATTAATCTTTTTTCTATCAATTATCTAGAAATTAAAGTAATAACTATTTAAAAATAATGAAATTCTTTATCTAAGAAAATTACATTTCAATGTAAAAACATGTTTTATCTCATTAAAATAAATAAAAACTTTGGATTTCTGTTTCTAATAATATTTATATATTATAAATTCTATAAATTATTTTTTACTTTCATCAAATAGATTTTATATGAATTAAATAATAATAAGTTAATTTTTTTGATAAAAACTATGAATTTTTAAAAGAGGTAATTTGACCACCTTTTAATGAAGATCCTATTTAGAATATAAATTTTGAAATGTTTATTATATTTATTTTAAAAATAACTTTGGTTTTTTACATAGGAATAGAAAAATATACTTTGCGATAGTTTCAATTATTTTCTAGAGAAGATTCATTTTTTTGAATAGTTAAAAACCGTGAATTTGAGTTTAAAACTGCATTTTCATCTAGTTTATTTATATTGTTAAATTATATTTTAATATATTATAAATAATAATTAGTTAAAATAGAAACTAATAAATCCAATATAGGTCACCTAAATCAATTTCACATTGAACATTTATATAAAAAAATTCATTCGTTTAAAAAAATCTCTTTGAAAAACTACACCCACAACATTCCAATGGGATAAATTTTAAATAAAATTATGATAATTATGTGAATATAATTATTTTAAAATGGATTCAATATATGGAATAAAAATAATTTAAAATGTTTAATATGGCCAAGATAGATTTCACTAAAATGATTATTGAATGTAATTAAAATTAATTATAGTAATTAAGGTAAAAAAACATTTAAGAAGTGTAACATCCCATGTAAGTGATGAATAATGGATTTTCATATCTATGTAAATTAATGAATTAGATAGTGTTTTAAGAGGCTTAAAATGGGAATAAATCCAATCTTACGCATTGAAATCTCTAAAATTTTTAAAAGATTCTTTTACCACCTTTTAATGGAAAACCATTTTTAAAACAAAATATTGATAGTTTTATAAGCTCTATTTGTTAAAATAAACTTAATCCTTAGAATTGGTACATTGAAAATTACTTTGGATAAATTTTTGGTATTTTTCTGACAATGTTCATTTCTTAATGAATAGTGAAAAATACAACATTTTACATCAAAACTTATTTTTCATCTAATTTAATTATATAGTGATATTATCTTTATAATTGTCTTTAAAGTGTACTTAGAATATATTTTTACCATTTAATCCAATGGTTGTCATTATAATTGATTTCACTTTAGAATTGGGCATAAACTAGTGCCAAAAGTTTGATAGATTTTGTTTAAAAAAAACCCGCTATTTGTTTTGACAACGGGAATTATTTTTAAATTATTTATTGCAATTTATATGTTAGGAATTTGGTAAAATGGATTCCATATTTGGAATCATATGGTCCAAATTATATAATTAAGACTCTTTTGTTTTTGGACATTATGAATAGTAACGATGGTAATTATCTTTAATTATCGTGATTAATTAGTAATATGGTAGTTAAGGGTAATAAAATAATATCATAATAATAACAAATGACACCAAAATGTATCCTAATGCTACTGGTTGTGTCATGTCCGACCATGTGTTGCCTTGTGCAAAACTTTGGGACCACATGGAATCACTTTTCTGTGATAGTGACTTTTTTATCTTTTTATTTTTAATGAAAGTTAAATATAACAAAGTATGTAACACCTAAGTAAAAAAAATTTAATTTTGTCTACATAAATGATCTCTTGGAATATAAATAGTCATTGGAAAGATAAAAATATATCTTACATCATAGTATTTTTTTGACATTAAAAAAATTAATGTTTTAATGACACCATGATGATGTTGTGATTACCTCATTAATGAACGATTTAAATAAAATGAAAAGATAATGTAAAATATAAGACTTACACTTGTCAAAAACCTATTGGATGAGTATATTTCTAACCCTTATCACCTTATCCTAGAAATATATCAATTTGGGACCTTTAAAATCTGAAACTCATTTTAATATAAAGTAATATATCTTGACTTTCCAAGAGTTCCCATCCTCTCTCTTATAAAAGGCCCCCACCTCTACCTCCTTACCCACACCTCTCAAGCCTTTGGATCGGCCACAATCTGCTCATTTTATCTATAAAAATCTCAATATTAATCATATAAGCCATACCTAAGGCAGAAATCTCTTCATGAAACCCTTTTTGTTCAAACCAAGAGGAGTTACCTGATTTAAAGGTAATGTCTTCACTGGTGTTCTTTTGTTTTATTTTTCTTCTGCAACCCCCTGAACTCTTTTTATTCCTTTATTTTGTGACAACAACAGTATATTTAATATACTATTATGTTGTTATGTGATGTATTTATGCTACAATTACACACACCTTCGTCTTATGGTTAAAGAACATACTGTTTCTGTGGATCAGAAATTTCAGCCTCACCAAACGATGATTATTCAATCTTCATTTAACACCTTTCATGGTGGACATTGAGATGTCACTCTATTTATATATGATATATATTATTTTTTTGTTTTTCTTATACTTCTTTATTTTTCATTTATGGCAAACCTTTATGGTTTCCATTTTGGGTAAACGTGATATCTTCATTTTAGGAAGTGTGGACTACCACCCCCTCAAAGTGATTTGATTAGTTAATTCCATATGCAGGATGTATAAAGGATGGAGTTAATGATATTATATATGATATTATACTATAATTATAATATACCGTTATATCATTGTGAATTCATTCTATTAAATACGAAATAGAAATGAAAGTAGCATTCATTCGTACATACAACTTACCGTCTCCATGAACTATGTGTTTCATTTCTTACCTCTAAATGATATTTAATATTATAAATTCATGTATCTACTATATATATATGATATATATGATATCTACATCATGAATATAATTTTCGATATAGTTGAATTTTACCACACGAACAACTTGTGATTATAAGGAGTTTATTTTTGACTCAAGTACCAATGATCAAAAAAAACGACCGTTATGAACATAAATAATTACATAGTGTTAATAACATGGTAATAAGTGATATAAAAGGAATAATGAACTTGAAAAAGGTCCTTTAATTGAGGAATATTTTGTTTTATACACAAATTTCTTTTATACGGTGTATAAAACCCTTTGGCTTTTATTTTTATTAAAAAGGATTTTTTTTATACGAAGTGTTTTACTAAACAACAAAAGGGAATTTTTTTTCGTACGTATGTGGTGCAACGACTTCTCTGACCACGTGACCATTATTTGTGTTTCATCATCCTCTACATGCCATTACTTATTTTAATGAATCATAAATACCATGTTCTACTTTTCTTTTATTTTGGTATTGATAATGGTTATGATAATGTTTTTATTATATCAATATGTTTTTGATATCTTATGATTGAAATATGGAAGTGTTATGTTTCGTTTATGCATGTTTTATGTGATAATTTTATGTTATGGTTCATGGGAATTATTTATAAAGATAGGTGGTTCCATGACAAACTAAGGATGGGTGAGCCTGTGATAGCTCTCCAATGCATTGGGTAAAACTGAGGGGTTAAACTCTAAGGTTTCTCTGAAGAGATTTAGGGAATATACTATGATGGGTATTCCAAACGTAACCATGAGGGTTACTCCCTATGTAAGAATGTTATGAACGCCTCAAGTTAACTTTATGTCTTATGATTTCTATTATTTATTCATGATTTGATGAGGTATGTTAAAGTTCTTATGTTTTATGAGTAAAGTATTATTTCATTAATTCTTATGTATACATGGACTAATGTTTTCATTTCGTACTTTTATATCCCTTACTGAGATTTTTATGCTCATCCCAGGTTTTTGAAATTTTTTTCATAGGTCAAGGGAAAGGTACATGATGTGATGATAGTGTCAAGGAAGTGTCATGAAAGAATCCATTTTTTGTTTTAAATATGTCTCCATTGATGGGAAAAGTGAATATTGTCTTTAATGTAACCACCTTGTTTAAATGTGGAATGTAATGCATGATGTATGATCTTATTTTCTAAAACACTACACCTGAAAAGATCCTCAATGTGTAACCTTATAATAACTCAATATTAATTAATGTTTAAGGCTGGGGCCTTATAGTTGGTATCAGTGGTCAGTTTAGATAACTTTAGGAGTTATAATTCTTTTAAATTATTATCTAAATATATTTTTTTATGGTCAAATTGAAATGATATACCATTTGAAGATTACCATGTTACTTTATCAAAGACATGTTTGTTCAGAATGGTTTTCTGTAGTGGAAATAGGGAAGTAGTGCTATGAAGGAATTCAAAAGGAAATGACCTTCCAAATCAGCATCCTGAGATGGTTGGAATTGGAACTGAATAGTTTGTTGTAGTAATGGCGTAGTTGACTCAAGCGATAAATGGTGGTGGTATCCATGCATGAGATCAGCCAGATCAACTGCAAAGGAACATGTTAGTGGTGGAACATTTAATGCGGCAACATCCCCCATCATTCAGAGGATCATCTGACCCTGTGCTAGAAAGAGGTTTGATTAAAGAACTAGAGAAGATTTTCGATGTCATGGGGTGTTCAAATAATAAAAAGGATATACTTTCAATTTACCATTTAGAGGGTGAAGCAGATCAGTGGTGGTCGATGGTTAAAAATATCAGGGACACTGATGAGATTGATGCCCTTGTTTGGGATGAATTCAAAGGTATGTTTCTTGAGAAGTATTTTCCTACGGTTGTCCCACTTAGTATGGAGAAAAAATTCTTGGAATTGTGGCAAGAGGATGACTCAGTGGCTGCTTATGAATAAAGGTTCACTCAATTGGCAACGTATGCTCCAAATTTTATTCGAGACCTTGATAGTAAAATCAATCAATTTTACTCAGGATTAAACCCAAAATATAGAAAGGCTTTAGGTTCTCGCGAGTTCAAGAGTTATGAAATTCTTGTTAGATGTGCTGAGAAGGTGGAAATGGAGTTTTTTGATGATCAAGTGTTCCATAACAACCAACATAATAAGAGACCGAGGTGGTAGGAGAAAGGGAATAATTCTTCAAAAAGGTCTGATGGTAAGAAAACTAAGTTTCAAGGTTGTGATAAATGTTGAAAAAGGCATATAGGGGAATGTCTTTTGAATTATTTAAAGTGCTACTAATGTTGTAAGATGGGAAATAAGGTTCATTATTGTACTAAAAATGATCATGGTGATGGTAAGACAAAAATTGATTTACAGTTAGTGAAATGTTTCAAGTGCAATGATATGGGTCATTATGCAAACGAGTGTTCGACAAAGAGCTCAATTGATTGGAAACAGTAAGAATACAAGAAAAAAGGAGTGGTGAAATCCTTTGCAACTAATTCATCAGATATTAGGCCAGAAAATGAAGTGGTATCAGGTACTTTGTTTGTTTTTTCAGATTATTCTAGTGTGTTGTTTGATTCAGGGTCTACACATTATTACATCTCTGAAAAATTTTCATGTAAATTGGGAATTCCATCTCAAAAAATGACTCCTGAACTTCTGGTAAAAACACCTGGGGGAAATGTTGAGGAAAAAAGAATTTATAAGAGTCTTCCTATCCTTATCCTTGGAAAGAACCAACTTGAAAACCATATTGTTTTACCTCTAGTTGAGTTTGATGTTATCATGGGTATGGATTGTCTCTTTTTTTACAATGCTAAGATTGATTGTAGAGATAAGGAAGTTTATTTTCATAAGGACTTTTACTTTGTGTACATGCATTAACACTTACTGTTGATAATATATCAAGAGGCTGAGAAACTTGTAAAAGATGGAAATGAATGTTGCCTTGCACATATTGTTGAAAACAAAGGAACTGTTCATATTAATGATCTGTCAGTGGTAAATGAGTATCCTGATGTTTTTATTGATGAGTTTCCTGGAATACTACCATATCAGGAAGTTGAATTTACTGTTAACTTAGTTCTTGATGCTAAGACAATTTCAAAGCCCCCTTATCGAATTGCTGAAATTGAACTTTTAGAGTTGAAGGAATAATTGAAAGATTTATTAGAGAAAGGTTTCATTTTACCTAGCACATCACCATGGGGGGATCCTGTCTTATTTGTTAAAAAGAATGATGGTTCTATGAAACTTTTCATTGATTATAGAGCCTTGAATAACATCACTGTTAAGAACAAATATGCTTTGCATTATATCGATGATTTGTTTGATCAGCTCCACGAAGCTCATTATTTTTCAAAGATTGACCTGAGATCGGGGTACCATCAGTTAAAGGTAAAAGAAGCAGATATTCCAAAGACCGCGTTTCGTATAAGATATGGCCATTATGAATTTGTAGTAATGCATTTTGGGCTAACCAATTCACCTGCTATATTCATGGACCTTATGAATAGAATTTTCCATGATTTCTTGGATAAGTTTGTGGTTGTTTTCATTGATAATATTTTGGTATTTTCTAAAAGTAAATATAAGAATGAGAGTCATTTAAGGGTTATTTTTCAATCCTTAAAAGAAAATAAATTGTTTAGAAAATTTAGTAAATTTGAGTTTTTGTTGGAACAAATTTCATTCCTTGGTCACATTGTTTCTAAAGATGCAATAACTGTTGATATTGCAAAAACAAAGGTTATTGAAGAATGGAAAAGACCCAAAAATGTAACTGAGATTCATAGTTTTCTTGGTTTGGTAGGCTATTACCGAGGATTTGTTAGAAATTTTTCATAGTTATATAGTCCAACGACTAAGCTAACTCGGAAGGGTGTTAAATTTATCTAGACAAAAGAATGTGATGATTGTATTCAGGAATTAAAAAGAAGATTGGTGAATGTTACAGTATTGGAATTACCTTCCAAGAATGGTGAGTTTGTTATCTACAATTATTCTTCATTGAATGGACTTGGTTGTGTCCTAATGTAGAGTGATCAGGTAATTGCTTATGCTTTACGTCAGTTGAAAACTCATGAGGTAAATTACCCTACACATGATTTGGAATTAGCTACTGTTGTTTTCGCTTTAAAAATTTGGAGGCATCATTTATATGGTGTAAAGTGTGAAATATATAATGATCACAAAAGCTTATAGTATATATTCACTCAAAAATAATTGAACATGAGACATAGGAGATGTCTAGAATTAGTCAAGGATTATGATTGTACAATTCACTACCATCCGTGAAAAGAAAATAAAGTGTCCAATGCTTTGAGTCAAAAAAGTAATGCTTCATTAACCATGTTACATTTGGAACGTGATCATTTGGTGAAGTATTTTATAAAATTTGGCATAGAATTTATTGGTGCGGGATGTTCTTCTGTTTTGTTTCAGGTATCAGGGAAATCTTCTCTATCAAACAGAATTAAGCAAGCACATAAGCAAGACAGTGAGTTGCAAAAAAAAGGTAGAGATGGGTCAGAAGGGTAAGTTTCCTGAATTCAACATTGATAATGATTGTGTTTTGAGATTTCGTAAGTTATTGTGTGTGCCATGTGATTCACATTCAAAGAGAGAGTTGTTATGTGAAGCTTATAGTTCTCTGTTTTCAGTTCATCCAGACAGTACTAAGATGTATAGAGATCTTTGAGAGTACTACTGGTGGGATGGAATGAAAAGAGATATTGTTGATTTTACTGTGAAGTGTTTGACTTGTCAATAGGTTAAAGCATAGGGACAGTTACTGATAGTGATGCTTCAACCATTACCAGTACCAGAGTGGAAATGGGAGAATATATCCATGGATATCATTGTGGGATTGCCGAAGATCCCTCGAGGTAATAATGCAATCTGGGATATTGTTGATCGCTTGACTAAATCTACTCATTTCCTTTCTATACGAGATAATTTCTCCCTAAATCAAATTTCTAATAAGTATCTTAAAGAGATAGTCAAGTTACATGGAGTTCCCCTCTCCATTTTATCTGATCGTGATCTCAGGTTTACTTCTAACTTTTTTAAAGGCCTTTAGAAGTCGTTGGGTAATAAATTAAAATTTAGTACAGCTTTTCATCCTCAATCAGATGGGCAGTCAGAATGAACAATTCAATCATTATAGGATATGCTATGTTCTTGTTTGATGGATTATCAGGGAATTTGGGACCAACATCTTTCTTTGGTTGAGTTTTCTTATAATAACAGTTTTCATTCTAGTATACAGATGGCACCATTTGAGGCATTATATGGGAAGTAGTGTCGAACTCCAGCTTTTTTGGATGAAGTTGGTGAAATGAAGTTGATGGGACTAGAATTGTTAGATGATTTGGAAGAAAAAGTTCAGTTGATACAGAGACACGTGAGAATAGCTCAAAGTAGGCAGAAACGTTATGTGGACAACAGGACGAAGGATCTCTCTTTTAAGGCAGGTGATCATGTCTTACTCAAAGTTTCACCATGGAAAAGTGTGATGCGATTTGGTAAGAAAGGAAAACTGAGTCCAAGGTTCATTAGACCATATGAAATTCTGGAGAGAGTAGGATCAGTTTCATACCGAGTGGATTTACCTCTGATTTTATCTCAGGTACACAATTTTTTTCATGTTTCAATGTTAAGGAAGTACATGCCAGATCCATCTCAAGTTTTGAGTCCAGAGGTAGTTCAGTTAGAAGAGAACCTATCATAAGAGGAACAACCTGTCCATATTCTTTACCACAGGGAGAAGGTGTTACAAAATAAGTTGATTCATCACGTAAAGGTTTTGTGTAAAACCCACATGATTGAAGAGGGAACATGGGAATCTGAAAATGAAATGATGGATAAATACCCCCACTTATTTGATAAGTAAATAAATTATAGGGACACAATTTTCTAATGGGGTGAAGGATGTAAAATCCCATGTAAGTAATGAATAATGTATTTTCATATCTATGTCTATTTATGAATTAGATAGTGTTTTAAGAGGCTTAAAATGAGAATAAATCCAATCTTAAGCATATAATTCTTTAATATTTTTAAAATATAGTTTTACTGCCTTTTGACAGATAACCATATTTAAATCAGACTTTTGACAATTTTATAAGCTCTATTTTTCAAAATAAACTTATTCATTATAATTGGTAGATGGAAGTTTACTTTGGATAAATTTTTAGTATTTTTCTGACAATGTTCATTTTTTAATTAATAGTGAAAAATACTGCATTTTACTTCAAAACTGCTTTTTCATCAAATTTAATTATATGGACAGATTATCTGTATAATTGTATTTAAAGTGTAATTAGATTATATTTTTAATATTTAATCTAATGGTGGTCATTAGAATTGATTTCACTTTGGAATTGGGCATAAACAAGTGCCAAAATTTTCATAGATATTGTTTAAAAAAACCCGCTATTTGTTTTGACAACAGAAATTATTTTGAAATAAATTATTGCAATTTCTGTGTTTAGAATTTGGTAAAATAGATTCCATATTTGTAATCATAAGGTCGAAATTATTTAATTAAGACTCTTGTTTTTGGACATTATGAATAATAATGACGGTAATTATCATTAATTATCGTGATTAATTAGTAATCAGGTAGTTAATGGTAATAAAATAATATCATAATAATAACAAATGACCCCAACATGTGTCGAAATTCTACTTGTTGTGTCATGGATGACCGTGGGTTTCTTTGTTCCAAACTTTGGGACCCCATGGAATCACTTTTTTGTGATAGTGACTTTTTATCTTTTTATTTTTAAAGGAAGTTAAATATAACAAAGTATGTAACACCTAAGTAAAACAATTATAATTTTTTCTACATAAATGATATCTTGGACTATAAATATTCATTGGAAATATAAAAATATTTCCTACATCGTGTTATTTTTTTAGACATTAAATAAATTAAATTTTTTATTACACCGTGATGATGCAGCGATTACCTCATTAATGAACGATTTAAATAAAATGAAAAGATAATGTAAAATCTAAGACTTACACTTGTCAAAAACCTATTGTATGAGTATATTTCAAACCCTTATCTCCTTATCCTCAAAATATATCAATGTGGGACCTTAAAATCCGAAACACATTTTAATTTGAAGTAACATTTCTTGACTTTCCAAGAGTGCACATCTTCCCTCTTATAAAAGGCCCCACCTCTACCTCCTTACCCACACCTCTCAAGCCATTGGCTCAGCCAAGATCTGCTCATTTTATCTCTCTAAATACCTCTATTCGTCATATAATCCTTACCTTAGGCATAAAGATCTTCTAGAAACTCTTTTGGTCCAAACCAAGAGAAGTTACCCGATTTAAAGGTAATGTCTTCTCTTGTGTTCTATTGTTTTATTTTGCTTCTCCAACACCCTAAAATATTTTTATTTTTTATTTTATAACGATAACAGTATCTTAAATGTACTATGATATTTTTATGTGAAGTATTATAGATAAACTTACACACACCTTCATCTAATGGTTAAAGAACATACTGTGTCTGTTGATGGCGAATTTTTGCCTCATGAAACGATGATTGTTCAATCTTATTTTAACACATTTCATTGTGTCCATTAAGATGTCACTCTATTTATATATGATATATATTATGTTTATGTTTTCCTTATGCTTCTGTATTTTTCATTTATGTCATACCTTTATGGTTTCCATTATGTGTAAATGCAATATCTTCATTTTAGGAAATGTTGGCTACCACCCCCTCAAAGTGATTTGATTCATTAATGCCATATGTGGGACATATAAAGGATGGATTTAATGATATTAAAAATGATATTATACTCTAATTATTATATAACTTTATATCATTATGAATTCATTCCATTAAATACGAAATAGAAATGAAAGTAGCGTTCATGTGTACGTACGGCTTACCGTCTCCGTGAACGGTGCATTTCATATCTTATCTCTAAATGTTATGTAATATTATAAATGCATGTATATACTGAATGTATATGATATATATGATATCTAAATCATGAATATAATTTTGGATATAATGGATATTTTACCACATGAACAACTTGTAATTATAAGGAGTTTAATTTTGACTCAAGTACTAATGATCGACAAAACGACCGTTATTAACTTAAATAATTAATAGTGATTATAACATGGTAATAAGTAATATAAAAGGAATAATGAACATGAAAATGGTTCTTAATCAAGTAGAAATTAACTCAAGTTTATTATTCAGGAGGTTAAATAATGATCGAGTCAAGTCAGACATGAGGTATGGGACATAATCTCAATCTCTTTCCATTGAGGCATATTTTGTTCTATACACAACTTTCTTTTATACGGTGTATAAACCCCTTTGACTTTTACATTTTTTCAAAATGAATCTTTTTTATATGAAGTGTTTTACTAAATGACAAAAGGTAATGTTTATGTCGTATGTATGCAGTGACAACAACTTCTCCGCCGTCGTGACCATTATTTGTGTTTCGGCTTCCTCTACAAGCAATAACTTTTTTTAAATGAAAAAATACCATATTCTACTTTTCTTTTATTTTGGTATTGAAAATGGTTTTGATAATGTTTGTATTATATCAATGTGTTTCTGATATATTGTGATCGAAATGTGGAAATGTTATGTTTCCTTTATACATGTTTTATGTGATACGATTATGTTATTGTTCTTGGGCATTGTTTATGAAGAAGGGTGGTTCCGTGATAAACTATGGGTGGGTGAGCCTGTGATATCTCTCCAATGCATTGGGCAATGAGAAGGAGTTAAACACTAAGGTTTCTCCAAAGAGATTTAGGGAATATACTGTGACGGGTATTCCAAACGTAACCGTGAGGGTTACTCCCTATGTAAGAATGTTATGAATGCCTCAAGTTACCTTTATGTCTTATTATTTCTATGATTTATTCATGATTTGATGTGGTATGTTAAAGTACTTATGTTTTATGAGTAAATTATTATTTCATTAATTTTAATATATACATGGACTAATGTTTTAATTTTGTACTTTTATATCCCTTACTGAGCTTTTTATGCTCATCACATGTTTTGAAATGTTTTTCATAGGTCAAGGGAAAGGTACATGATGTGATGATAGTGTCAAGGAAGTTTCATGAACGAATCCATGTTTTGTTTTAAATATGTTTCCATTGATGGGAAATGTGAATATTTTCTTTAATGTAACCACCTTGTTTAAATGCATAATGTAATGCATTATTTATGATCTAATTCTCTAAAACTCTAAACCTGAAAAGATCCTCAATGTGTAACCTTGTAATAACTCAAGATTAAGTAATTTTTAAGGCTGGGGACTTATAGTTAGTATTTAATCATTAACTAAAGGAAAGAATTAGTCTAGAAACATGTCATAAATATATTTTATGGACTAATATAGATAATATAATTATTTTATAATATTAATTCAACTATTGAGGGCACATAAGGTAATGTAAACCTCTTCATAGTGTTTATATTTTTTTCCTTACAAGAATACCACTCCTCCTCTACTATAAATGGGAACTCACGACCACCCCCTCAATTATTCACACCTATATATCCCTTATTATCATTAAAAATTTCGAATATGGGATAAAAATTAATAATATCATTCTAGAAGAATCGCTTTGGGTGTAAAGCAATCTTATGTAGTATTTTGCTGAAAACCAGAAGGAGTATCCCTAAATAGAGGTAACAATATTCGGTGAGAACTCGCATTTTATTTATTTCTCCACCCATTATATACATGTCCGTACATGTTTATTTAATAAAAATAATATAATAAATATACATAGATTTCTAAAATGTTATGAACTACACTGACCGACACTTTTATCAAATTGGATACATAACCACCAATCCTGTGTATGGTGGACTACGACCTTGCCAACTGATATCATTTGTTCTCATATTACCAACTCTAATGGATAATAATAATTATGGAATTATTGTGTTTATACAATATATATGATTTTTATGCCATTTATATTTATAAATGAATATTATATTACAAAAACCTATTTGATTTCCATTTTTTGGGAATATGATAAATTCATTTTTAGATGTGTGGACTACTGCAACCTGAAAGTGATGTGATTCATTCACACTTTACATGGAATGCATAAAGTATATTTTTAGTAATTTTATATAATATATTTGAAATAATAATAATAATTTAATTATAATATATACATATATATATATCGCTTACTTTATTTCTTTTAATACGATAAGAAAACAAAAATAGTGTTCTTTCTTACCTACGCCCACCCATATTCATGAATAGTTTATTTCATTTCAGAATTATAGATTTTATGTATTATTATAAAAACATATACAAATAATATATATGATATTAATATATATTTTTATATTATTTTAATATGTAAATCAAGGTCTTTGTAAGAGAATCAATAATAACAAGTCCAAACTGATATAAAAACTAGGTGGATATTAACTGAAACGTAACACTAACATGGAATTGTTAATTAACTGTTAATATCAAGTAATAATAAAACCATGTATTTTAAGTGATAGAATAATATGGTAATGTTAAATATTGATAAAAAATATATTTGTTATAAAACCATTTTGTAAGTGTTTGATAAAATACAGGAGATAAGAGAACGATTTCCTCATCTCACTTTTATTTCTATCATAGATATACTATATTCACCACATATTCATGTTATCTAGGGTATATACCTCCTGATAAATTTTATATCATTAATTTTATTTATTTAATGATATTAGATGTTTTAATTTTAGTAATCCTTTCATGGGGATAATGATAAAGAATATACTAAAATAGTTAGGGGATTTCTAATGTCACTTTTATTTCTGCATTAACTATACCTTATTAACCTATCTTCTATCTTTTGTGGGGTATATACTAACAATAAATAGATTATATGATAATTATTGTTTTGTTTATTGGTAGTTACAAATACATTTTGAGATCTCTCTTTTATTGGGGTGATGGTTCAATAGTTACCATATGAGTAAAGTTATTTTGTGTCAATTTTTCTTCTTATAGTCACATTCCATGTTTTTCACCAATATTAATATACATTCTTTATATAATTAAATTTGATATGTTTTATCAAGAATCTATTTAATGTAATTATTTTTCAATCTTAATTTAATTTTATTATTTCATGGTTATTAGGATTTAATGTTACAAATGTGGTACCAATTTATTTCTATATTGATATCATTTATCAAGATTGTTTATGATTTTGATTTAGTGGATGAAATATTATGATAAATAAATAATTAAATATCATAAATTATATTATCCTATAATTATTCATGATATTATCATATAATGGTACAATTTTTCTAATAATTTTTACATATTATAATTAATAAAATGATTTTAATAAAATCCGATATTATTTCTCACTTCAGTCAAAAATCAGTTTTATTCACAAACCATTTTTCTAAATATGTATTCAAAATTGTTTTGATATTTTATATTAATATCATTTTCAATGAAAAATATTTTAATGCATTTTTTTCTTTTAATGTTTTCAAATGGGGTTTTAAATTTTTCCTTAAATGTTTTCATGGTTATTTTAAAATAAGAATCTTCTCAAAGTATTTTTTGTTTTAAGAAAACATTGTTAACATGGAAAAGAAATTTTCATCTAAATTTTTTTATTTATTTATAGGGATTAAAAAAATTCAATGTTGTTTTAAAGGTAAAGTAATTTGGAAAATGATTTATGATTTTCAATGAAATTTTATTATCCATAAAAAATATTTCATGTGATCTTTTAAAATCCATCACTATTTATGATGACATCCTTTGATATAGTTTATGAATTTCTAGGTATATATTCCATGGATACCATAGATATTTAATCTATGAATATATTTTATTGAATTATTTTTTTGGAAACTATTTATTTTCCCTACGTAAATCACATTTCAAATAGATTGACATGAAATCCATTTCTTTTCCATGGGTTAATCATATATGAAAGAATTTTTTTTATTTTTTTATATGATGATATATAAAGTATTTTTGAATTAGTCATGTTATGGATCTAGGAAATTTCTTATAAAATGGTGTGGCCAAGGTACCATAGCTTAATTTAATTATAGATTATATGATGTGATGGTCATGATAGAGTAGAGTAGGCCCATTAATGCATATACGATGGGCTGGCCCAGATAGTGTCAGGTAAGACTATTATAGATTATAAAATGGTGTGTCCATGATATAACTTGTTGATCCCTTTATATCATACATTATGGTATGGACATATATATCCCTAAAATTAATTTGGTAAATATTTATATCATATTTATATAATTAAAGGAAAAGTCAAAAAGATTTATCAAATATTAGAAGAAGGTGTAACCATATCCATTATGAAGAAAGGGATACCATAGGGGGGGTGGTGTGCCCTCTAAGGAGGTATAGTTTCATATGTGTGATGCTGATCACGTGTTCAAAATTTTATGTGTGAAACTAATCACATTATTACAATGTTATGTGGAACCTGACTACATGTTCATAATGTTATGCACGTACCAGGTTTCATGTCCATATGTTATTGCATCGACCAGATTTAATGTTCTCAATGTTATGAGTGAACCATATTTCATGTTCAAAGTGTTATGTGTGAACCAAGATTCATATCCATTAGTCTATGAACATGCCTTATTTTCTGTCCATAACATAATGAGTGAGCCTATTTCTATATACACATGTTCACATTGTAATAATCTGAATTTTATTCTAACCTTCTATGTATTGTGTTTGTGTTAAACTCTCATGGGTTATTCATTTTGATTTTATTTTTATTCATGTAATATGAATTACTAATATTTATTTCATGACTTAAAATTATTATATTTATATGTATGTAATTCTCTTTAAATGTTATAATCTTGTTATCAAAACCTTATTCCCATGTTATGCTTATGTATCTCCCTTAATTTTCCCCTTACTAACCATATGTGCTCACCCTTTCTTCTGTTTTAATTTTATGGTTTATAATGAATGTTATTGTTTGTGATTACTTAATGTTACTATCTTTATCAAATATTTAGAATATATTTCTCCAAATTATAAAGGTTTGTCCCCAGATTCAAAAGAAAATACACTCTTATGGTCCTTAGACATGTACTGTTTCAATGTCGTTATTATTCATAACAAATGATGTAATATAAATGAATGTAAAGTATCAATATATATATATATATAATATTTATTTCATTAACAAAATTTATGAGATGATTGAACCAAAATCAATGTATAAGTTATAAAACTATGGAATAAAAACATATATGAAAAATAAAGCAGTTATCCCCTGAAATGATGATTTCAATGAGTAATTGTTAATAAAAGGGTAATAAAATGTTATAAATTAAATTATAAATGGTATAAAATAAGATATTACGGTTATTGAATATTATAATGAAAATTTATATTTATTTCATAGGATTTTTGAATGTGTATAAAGAAAATCAAGACATGATGTAAATGATTTTCATCTCACTTTTATTTTAGTGGTACACCATCCATATTCACCACATTTTTCTTCTATGTGGTGTATATATTTTACATGAATTTCATTGATAATAATTTTCTATTAATTTATTGGATATAAATATCCATCTATTATTTATTATTTCTCAGGGATGATGATTCAAAAGCTACTAATATGGTAATGGTTTTATGTTAAAATCTTGTTGTTTATCATGAATTTTTTTGTATTAGGTTTATGATGGTGGAATATTATGATATATCTCTAAAAAACTACTAAATTATCATATCAAATATATTTATGTAAATTACATTATTTTCATTCATGTTCCTCTAATTATGTAATCATGTTTGAAAACATCTCTTTTTAAAGAAAACCAACATTATCTATCATTAGTAAAAAATACATTTCATTTCAGGACTATGATCGCCGAAAATGTTTTGAATCAATTTTTATATATTATTTAATTTTTAATAAATTTAATTTTTATCATTTTTATTTTTTAAAAATTGTATTAAATTTAATCTTCTTGTCATTTCTAAACACATTACGTTTAGTTTTTATAAAATATATCAAAAGAATATTAATTTTCTCATTTATTGCATGAATGGAATTTTTTTCCATTATTATTGGTCAATAAATTGAAGATATCATTATAGTAATACAAGAATTTATTCAATGAAAAAATTGAATTTAATATAAAGTAAATTTTATGATTTTAAAATTTGATTTCAAATTAGAATGGGTATTTTCATCAAAAAAATTATTTATCTTTTAATATTATCTGTATTCATAAATTATTAAAACCCTTGATTATTTTTACTATATAATAGTGATATGATATAATGATACAATAAATACTCTCTATTTAGATGGTTCATGATTATGATGACCAGATTTTTATGAAACTCATCACTTTTTTATGGGATATTCTATGATGAATTGGTGTAGTGATAATGAGAGTTGTTTAATTTCTAAGGGTTGATCCATGATTAAATGTTTATGAAACCTATTTTCATTTTAAGGATTATTATATGATAATTTTTGAATTATCTTATGAAACAAATATATATGTTTTTAATAATTTTATGGGTGCTCTAGGAATTATGTAGCCCTCATATGCCTTGGGTATGGATTGATATCTGATGAAATAAATAGGATATTAATGGGGAGTCAACCGAGTTCGGCCATAAACTACATCCACTACAATATTACTATGAATGAACCATGACTAATATACTGGTTTCATGAGTGATCCAATTCCACTTTGATAGCCCTGTCAATGATCATACACTATAATTGAAATGATTTTACATGCATATGTCTCTTTTGTATATCTATGTGTTATGCCATTATTATTCTCTCATGGAGCATTTTATTTTATTATATTATGATTCATGTATTATAAACTATTAAAATTAATTCACCACTCAATATTATGATCTATCATATGTAACATATCATTTTAAAATGTTAATAATATAGTCTCAAACCCATATGCCCATTTTATGCATATATGATCATTTATATCTCCATTTTTAGCCTTATTGAGCATATGATCTCACCCTTTTTTATGATACCATTATAAAAGGTATGAAAAAAGGTACAAAGTATAATATATATAAAATGTGTGTTAGTTATGAATATCATGGTGTGCGATTATGTTTTTCACTTATGAACTAGTTTTTTATGTATCCAAGCTTTAAAATCAACTAGTACTACACATTTCTAACATTGATCATTATATTATGTAATTAATATTCAGATATTAATTTGAAATATATTTGAGTGAGTATTTTGGTACACAATAGTTGGTATCATAGAATGATTTAGATAGCCTTTGGAAACTATGATTAGAATACCTTAGTGATTACTCTAGTGATAAATCATAGATTAAGAAAATTATCTAGAATTTTTATAGGGAGTGTTTTATGAAAAATTACATTCATTTATATATACTATAAGTGCTAAATATCTGGTATAGTTGTACCTATGGGTTATAACACTAATAATAGTAAATTATTCATTGAATCAGACAAAACCCAGTTCAAGATAATGAGGAATATTGTGAACCTAGATTGACACTCCTAGGGGGTTTTATATTGTATATTAACAATCTATTTACAAATTATCATGATTTATTTGAATTGATAATCCTCATAAATGGAGGAGGATAAACCTAAGATGTCCTATATTAAAAATAAGGTGTTATGATTTAAACATATGATAAATTATTGATTACAATATTCAATGATTCATAAGGGTAATGCCAACTAGTTAGGTTTTACAATGTAACTAATGATAGAGCAATGAATTTGAGGTGGTAAAAACTATACTGAATTATTGAATTATATTATTTAATATTAGTTAAATAAATTACATTATATCATGATTTTTTATCCACAATTATTAGAATTTTAATTTTCAGTGAATACCCCTACTCGTACAGTAGTCACATATAATGTCTGATTCATCTCTAATGGATGTTTTTATAAATTTGATTCCATAAAATCTTATTATTCTCACTCTAATTGAATATGATGTTATATTAGACATGAAATGTATTTACTTCATAAATATCGTAATAATAATTAGGGGAGGGAAGTCACGTTTGATTTTCTATTCAAACTTAGGATCTTCTATCATCATGATGTTAAGTTTCAAATTCCACTGGAAATAAAATACTTTGTATGGGTCTTGATTAATATTAAATAGTTGTGTTTTTCATATATTCTTATGGAGAAACTAAAAATCTAGTATATTCATATTGTGCAACAGTTTTTTGATGTCCTTGTAGAAGAGTTTCCTAGGTATTCACCGAACTGTGATGTTGAGTTCTCAATAATAATCATAGTTAATGCGACAAGTACATCACATACTCCCTATGGTATGGACATGATTATGTTTTGTGAATTAAAAAAGAATATATATGAGAATAATGACAAGGTATATTTTAATAAATTCATGTCAACATGGGTTGAACCTATTCTTTTTTATTTAGAAGAAATATGGAACAATGTGACTCAAAATTAATTATCCAAATCTGAATAAAATCAATATAAAAAATAAGTACCATCTACCCTATATTGATGTCTTATTTTATCTACAATGCGGATCACAATACTTTTCCACAATTGAATTTTTTTTGATATCATAAATTGTGGTTTAATTAGGGGATATTTAAAAGAAAAAATTCAATGCATGATATGGACACAATAAATATATTGAGATGACATTTTGTCTTACTAATACCTCAACTAGACACATTGATTTGTTGAATATATTCTTAAGATATTACATTGATCCATTTGTGGTAGTCTTTATAGATTCAATTCTTATCTAATAAAATAGTATGAAAAGAATAAATATCAGATAAAGAATGTATGGAAGACCCTAAAGAAGGAAAAACTATTGGAAAAAATTACAAAGTGTGCATTTTTAATACAAAAGGTTTACCTTTTTGATCATATAATTTCTTAATAGTTAATATCTATACATCCATCACAGATTTAAGATATTTAAAATTAGACTATACCAACATGTACTATTAAAAACCAATTTATTCTTGGTTTGGGTGGATATGATCAACACTTTGTGGGGAATGTATCATGAGAGTCTAGTCTATTAACTATGTAACTTAGAAGGGAGTCATGTTTCTTTAAAAAAAAATCGATGAATATTTCATAGAACTAAAGATAATATCAGTTACATAACATATGCACACATTATCCTATATGGAGAGAGGTTTTTAATAATTAGTCAGGAATCATGGAATTTATTGGGATACATTCTCATATAGAACATATGGTGAGAGATTATGCGTCAAGCTAATATAATGATCAGAGGACAAATTACCCAACGCCAGATTTGAAGTTATATGCTATTAATTTTTTATTAAAAATATGTATTTATGATAGTATGGTGAAAGGTAATATATATATATAGATCATCAATGCATATAGAATATATTCAAACAGAAACTAATGAATATGTGCTAGAGTACATGGTTGAAAATGATTAAATATTGTTATTTCTCCATGAATTACATCCATGAGTGAGAGAATGTAGAGACTCGAAGCTTGACGTACATGGAAAATACATTAATTTGGTGGAATAATTAATACATAACAAAAACCAAAACTCAAGGACCGTAATAGTTTAGTGTCTTTGGAAACTCGGAACATAGTATTTTAATCTTGGTGAAAGATATTCAAAATCTCCCATAAAGATATTCCCCTTTTGTTTTCTTACATAAAACATTTCTTTAAATCCTGGGGAAAAGAAAACATATAATGGGTGATCTCAAATGCTCAGTAAGGGTAAGCATAGAGAACACAAAACAATCCTTAGACATCTGAATGTAAAAAAAAACATGAGCATAAAATCAAAACATAAAAATCTTGAGCAATGACATGATACATGGCTGTACGTAAGGCATAGATCTTGAAGAAACATTAATCATGAAAATTTAGCATGGGAATAAATCATGTAATTGTGGAAACAATTAATCACATGATATGATTTCCATAGTAGTCAAGGCATTACTTCCATGACCATCTTAGTAGACAAAGTCCCTTTCTGAATCGAGCTCACTCCTCATTTTAATCCTGTAACACTGAACCACATTAACTTACCAATCCATCCATGTCTATATCATGAGATATAAATCTTTACCCAATGCATTGGAGGGAGATATAGGTCCCACCCATCTCATAATTAAATCATTCTTACTTGGGCTACAAAATAAACATACATCATTCATAATAACCCAACGAATAAAATGGGTTTCAAAAACATCATCCCATCATCACACAATCCATATAAAATAAATGGATATCATTTCATAATAAGAAAATTGAAACAATGTTAATCATAGAGACATTATACTTGAAACATACACATATGAAATAATGTCATCTTAGATGGAAAAATGGTTTTGATAAAACACTTGAAATGAATTCTTGAGGAAAATATCATTTCTTCATCAAAATCAATTTCTTTTCACAAAAGATCATGATATTTTAAACGAAAGAGATTTTTCTGAAAATAGTCATGAAATATCTTTTAGGAAGCTTCATGAAAATAATGCTTTATAAAACCGTAAAAATCCTTTCAGGCTGTATAAGTTAAAAAAAATTCTTCTCGTACTTTTTCCAGAAAAGTCAAAAAAGTACCTCGTAACGTAATCAAAAGAATGATTCCTTACAAACCATGTAGTAAAAATAAAAAATTGGTAAAAATGACTTTAAACATACATAAAAACAACTTTATAAAACAAGGACTTGGATGATAATAATAACCCCAACAAATACTTACGAATAAACAATCTCGGATAATAACGATATTGGAAAGGTTATCCCTTACCTTAGGTCCGATATGCTTCGTACGTATCCAAACCTCCTCTATAATGATTTAAATAATGTCACTGACTTATTAAAGATTCATATTAATTTTTATGATATCATATATGGTTCACTTATGACTTTATATTACCTGTTCTTTTGTAAATTTCATGTTAAGGAGCATTTTGGGTAAAATCTTTTCATTTGTCGTCCGTATTTTGACTTGTAATTATTCATATGAATACTTAGATCATGATTACATAATTCAAGAGTATAAAACATTATTTATATATAATATATATTCAGAATATACATATATATAATAGATCGATAAATGGAAAGAAATACACCGTTCATGGAGACGGTAGGCCGTACGTACACATGAACGTTGTTTTCGTTTCCTCATTGAATTGAATGGAATTAATTCAATGAAATACGTATATATATATACATAAATCCAGTATCATTATTATTTCATATATTTCATGATTACTTATTATATATACTTTATAATCATTCTTAAATGTTTAATCATTGAGAATGAATCTCATCACGCCGTGGAGACGGTAGTCCGTACGTACGCACGAGCGATGATATCATTCCAATAATTATTGAATTGAATTGGAGTGGATGATAAAACATATCAGAATCAGTATTATGTTATAATAACTATGTATAGTTATTATTTACACCATTATACCCATCCAATTAAGGTTGTGTTGGAAGAACAGATTGCACGACAGCGTGGAGACGGTATTCTGTATGTACGCACGGACAGTGATTTCATTTTCCATAGGATGGATAGAAGGTTAATTGGGGTTGTTTCATATTTATAATAACATATCAGTATATTAGTGATACTTATGTTATTACTTTATAATGAGACAACTAATGAAGAAGAAGTCGAAGAAGAAATAAGCTTGAAATAATCGGTAGAAGAGATTAACTCTTCTTCAACGCACATCCTTTAAACATCTTCTTAGGGAACTAGGGTTGGTCTTTTGAAAAGAGTAGTACCTATATAAGGTTTCCAGGGAAGTGGGGATGTGAAATGGGTAGATTTTGTCCGAACTTCAAGGCTCAAAATGGTGTGAGGAAGAGGGGGGGGGGGATGTGCGCTTTTATAAGGGAGGAGAGGGGCACCTTTGGAATCCTCAATAATATTAGATTAATATAAATTCAAACTCAACATAAAAACCTCAAAAAATGACTCAATTTGAAGATTAGATGATATAGGGTTGTAATCTCATCAACCGATAAAATTTAGACATGTTTTTATCTTATATTAAACCATATTATTTTGATTTATCCTTATTTAATCTATTTAAGTTTATTTGTGGTAATAAAATTCTATATTTTAAATAGTTATAAATAATCACTTATGTCTTGTTAATTTTCTATAATTGGATACTTTATGACATTTTAGACTATATAAATTTCAATTTATAATTTTTAAATATTTTTGTGATTTTTAAACAATTTAATAATATGTTATTTTTACAAAATATCAATAGTGTCAATTTTGAAACTATTCATTTTTTTGAATTTAAATAAAATCTACACAGAAGATATATTCGAACTAAAATATTTAATAGATTCCTAACATGTAAAAGTTGTCTTTAAAATTCGTGGATCACATTAAATATTTCATATAATATTTATTTTAATATTTTTAAAACCATTTATTTGGTATATCTCTTAATAAAATAATTAGTACATCAATTTTGTATAATAATTTAATATACTTATTTGTTGCATAAAAATTAAAAATAAAATCCTTTGATGAAGATAAATATCAAAGATTTTTTAATAATTTTACTCGAATTTATCATCTTAAAATAACAACATGTAAATTGTTATCCTTATTATATTATGAAGGTGACAACTTTGGAATCATTTAAAATAAAATACTATAAGTGTCATAATCACCATAATAATGATCTAAATTTTCAACAATTCGACCAGTGGATGTTAAGGGTATATATATACACTACGAATAAGTTTTGTGTAGATTTTTGGCCCTTTTGTTATGTATTACTATTTCAATAAAAACTATATTATTTATTTTTCATTAAATAAATAATTTCTGCATCATTAATGTATAAGATTATAATGTAATTAAATAAGTCTGAAAAATTACAAATAAATTACCATGATAAATAAAAACATTTTATCTTTCAAATGAGTATTTATAACCGAATTTATATTCTTTATAAACTTATATGAAAAATACTTTAATTGTTAAAGTTGAGTGAGAAATATTTCACTTTCCTTTAAATAAAATAAACTAAAGGTCTTAATCACCTCCAACTGGGTTCTAATGGATTCCATTTCGACCCAAATTTTACATAGGAGAAAATATAATCATCAAATTCTATTAAGACAAGTATTAGGATAATTTTATAATATTATATTTACCCTTAATTACCCAATTTACCTTTTACAATGGTAAATAAAATTTACCGTTGTTACTATTCATAACGCCCAAAAATAAAAATTAGTCTATTAAAATAATTTAGACCCACTGATTCTAAATATGGAATCCATATTTCCATATTCAATACACATATGTTGCAGAAATTAAATTAAAATTAATCTTGTTGTTGAAATAAAACGGGTTTTTGTTTAAAACATTGAAAAATATTTAATTTATTTAACCTAAGAATTCAATGTAAAATCAATGATAATGACATACATTATATTAAATAGTAAGAATATGTTTTATTTATACTTTAAATCCATTCAATATTATAATTTAACTACATAAGTTATTATGAAGGAAATTTTTTTTTAATAAAAATATAGCGTGTTTTTACTATTCATTAAAATATGAAAGTTATCAGAATAATATAAAAAATTTATCCAAGGTAAAATTTTATATCCTGATTCCAAAGAATAATTTTATTTTGAAAATTTGAACTTATAAACATGTCATGAACTAGATTTAAAGTGGTTGTGCCATCAAAAGGTGGAAGAACTGCATTTTTTGAAAAATACTTATTTTACCGGAAAAATTTATTTTGTTCTTATACCATGTTCTAGAAAATGTGTAAGATGAATAATAATGTTATAAAATTAAAAATTTAGTTATTAATATTCATAACAACTAGTTCATAATAATATTATAATAATATATCGTAGTTTAGTAAAACTCGGTATTGCATACAACACATGCTATCGAGGAAGGTCGTGATTGCTTGTAATACAATCCAAGTCAGGGTTGTGTGTAGTGCACGACTACTTTGTTATTGTGTATAACAAAATAGATTGAATATATATATATATACTCAATTTTTCATAGAATAACTACTATCAAACAAACAAGAAATTTTTTATAACACGATCCAAGAATAGTGTTGCGTATACTACAAGCTAATACAGTGTTGCGTATAGCGCAAGATAATCTTGGTGTAGCGTACAACAGAAGATATGAAAGAAATTAAAACGAATATATCTTATAAAATCTCAGGTGGTTACATTCTACCCCCCTTAAAATTAATTTCTCCCCTGAAATTCGTCGGGGTTATAAATCATTTACTATTCATAAAAACCCACATCGTAAAAAGGAATACAAAAACTTAATTTTAAAAACTAAAGTAAGAAATGTAATGATTAACCAAAGTAACTCATCACTGGGTTTCAATACAGGAGAACATAGGTGAAAATATGGATATGGAAGAAAAATATAACCATCATGTTCTGATGGAGAGTGGTAGAGAACATGGCTATGAAAAATCCATCAATCACAAATCCATAAATTTGTGATGATCTAAGGTACCATCTGATTCATCGGATATAAAAGCAATAGGACAACATTTTTTGTTTTCAATATAATTTCCCTAAAGTTGAAAATTTTGAATTAGAAGATATACTTTGTTGATTTTGGTATAATCTGACTATTGTTCGTGCTTTGAACAATTTCCACTTCATCTCTTAAAGAAATGAAGTTGAATTTGTTATTCGTGAAGTCTTAATAGATCATGTGATAGAATGATGGGTCATTCCATCTGTTACAAACAAAAGGTTAGCAAAAGTTATCAAATATACATATGTCTATATATGGTGAGGTTAATCATATATGATTCCAAAATTGGACTAATACTTCATATATCATAATGCTTAATAAAATAAAACTAGTTTTTACTAACCAGGGACTTCCTGTAGGCCAGTGGTATGCGATAAAGGCCAGTCGTACATCGGTTGTGGGTTCGATTCCCACAACCTTATCCGACGCGATGGGTTTTCGCCCGTCCTACAGGTTGTCCTTTTTCTAAAACTACATTACTAAAACATCCCATCAATAATATCAAAAAAGGTTCTATCCTTAAATAATACTAACTTATGTCCAACATAATCCATTACAATCTTTAGGCTTATCTAAAATACTTCGGTCCAAGTTCATAGTATAATGAAAATAATTACTAGAAAGTTATTTACTAAGAATGTGAATACAAGCATTTATCTCACATATATCATAAGATATATCTTGTTGGTTGCATTCCAAACACATGAATACCTTAGTCATATATTTCTTGAAACATAAATTACCATAGAACCTTAGTGAAAACATGAATACTACCAAAAGGTAACTCTTTCCTCATACCAAAATCGCAAAAATATATATATTCAAATCATAATATCACTTAGTCCTTATATTAGTCATGAGATCATGAAGACAACCAAACATCTCATTATCTTCTTATCCCTTCATTATGTGAACATCATCTACTTTCCAAAAATATCTGAATACCCTTCTATGGTTACTGGTACCATTCAACATATACTTTCAAATACTTTAGGAAAAACAATAGTGTTACAATCCTTAGATGATTCTTTACTCCATAGTACCGTAAATTTTCTTTATAAACATACAATCATTCCACTAACTTCTTAAACCACTGACTGAGCTTCATCATTTCTTTCATCTCATATTTCATTTGTATTCTCTTCATCATCATCCACATAAATACTACTCATACAACCAGGCTGAATCTCTTCATGATATTTTCTCTTAGGGCATTGGTTTGCATAATGCCCATACATTCCACATTTAAAACATTTAATCATTGTTGATGTCGTAGCAATACCATTATCCTTGTCCATGGTGTAATTGATCCTTTTCCTTTATACTTACTGGCGTTGTGTCCTTCTATTCCACACCCAAATCATCTTTCAGTTCCATTGAAACAATCTCCCCGATGCCTCTTCCCACATGATTTACATTAGGGAAATTGAACTTTCTTTCTTCTATGATCATCATGAAACTCCATCATTCTCTTATTATCTAAGTCAACAAACTTACCAAAGTTGAGATTATTGATCATATTATGAGATTGCTAATTAGGCATAATAACGATGTTTGGACTTCCAAATCCAGTTTCATTTGGTTGGTCATGAAGAATATCATTCCATTTTCCGTCATATCCTCCATTATCGTGAATCTTCCTATTTCCAGCCATTTTCTAAAACCCAAAAAGAATAGTGTGAGAGGAAAAAATCATGCTAGGGAAAACAACATAGTAAAGGGGGAGTACCCTCAATATCTAACATCTTAGGTTAAATTCTATGATCGTTACCATAGTTCAAAGACTATATCCTATATGTATACTTATCCTTAGGGACATACCTAGACATACCTTAGAAATATCTCTAGGGATCTCACTAACGTTTTTGCATCCAAGTTTCCAAATATTGACTAAACCTTTCCTCTGATACCAATTGTAGAGACCTGAATCTTGACGTATATGGACAATAAATTAATTTTGTGTAATACTTAATACATAACAAATACCAAAACTCAAGGACCGTAATAGTTTAGTGTCTTTGGAAACTCAGAACGTAATATTCTAATCTTGTTGAAAGATCTTCAACATCTCCCATAAAAATATTCCCCTTTTTTTTCTTACCTAAAACCTTTCTTTAAATCCTAGAAAAATAAACATATAAAGGTTGAGTTAAAATGCTCAGTAAGGGTAATCATAGAGAACATAAAACAATCTTTATACATATGAATGTAAAAAAAACATGAGCAAAAAATCTAAACATCATAATCTTGAGCAATGACATAAAACATGGTAGTACTTAAGTCATAGATCATGAAGAAACATTAATCATGAAAAATTAGCATGGGAATAAAACATGTAATTTTGGCAACCATTAAGCACATGATATGATTTCCATAGTAGCCAAGGCATTACTTCCATGACCATATTAGTGGACAAAGTCCCATTCTGAATCGAGTTCACTCCTCGTTTTAGTACTGTAACACTTAACTAGATTAAATTACTATTCCAGCCATGTCTATCTAATGAAATATAAATCATTACCCAATTCATTTGAGGGATATATAGGTCCCACCCATCTCATAATGAAATCATTCTTAATTGTTCCACAAAATAAACATACATCATTCATAATAACCCAACGAATAAAATTGGTTTCAAAAACATCATCCCATCATCACATAATCCATATAAAATAAATGGATATCATTTCATAATAACAAAAGTGAAACCATGTAAATCATAGATACATTTTACTTGAAGCATACACATATGAAATAATGTCATCTTAGATGGAAAAATGGTTTTGATAAAACACTTGAAATGAATTCTTGAGGAAAATATCCTTTCTTCTTCAAAATCAATTTATTTTCACAATACGTCATGCAATTTTAAAAGAAAGATATTTTTTCGAAAATAGTCATGAAATATTTTGGGGGAAGATTCATGAAAATAAGTCTTTAAAAACCGTAAAAATTATTTTAATGCCGTATAAGTAAAAAAAATTCTTCTCGTACTTTTTCCGGAAAAGTCAAAAAAGTACCTCGTAATGTAAAAAAAAGAAATATTCCACACATACCATGTAGTAAAAGTGAAAAATTGGTAAAAATGACTTTAAACATACATAAAAAAACTTTTAGAAAACATGGACTTGGATGATAATAATAACCCCAGCAAATACTTACGAATAAACAATCTCGGATAAGAACGAGATTGGAAAGGTTATCCCTTACCTTAGGTCCGATATGCTTCGTACGTATCTGAAAATTCTGTATAATGATTTAAATAATGTCATTAACTTATTACAGAATCATATTCATTTTTATGATATCATATATGGTTCACTTATGACTTTATATTACCTGTTCTTTTGTAAATTCCATGTTAAAGAGCGTTTTGGGTAAAATCGTTTCATTTGTCGTCCGAATTTTGACTTGTAATTATTCATATGATTAAATATATCTTGATTACTTAATTACAGAATATAAAACTTGATTTATATATAATATATATTCATAATATACATATATATAATAGATCGATAAATGGAAAGAAATACACCATTCATGGAGACGGTAGGTCGTACGTACACATGAACGTTGTTTTCGTTTCCAGATTGAATTGAATGGAATTAATTGGATGACGTACATATATATATACATAAATCCAATCTCATTATTATTTCATATATTTCATGATTACTTATTATATATAAATTATAATCATTCATTAATGGTTAATCATTGTGAATGAATCTCATCGCGTCGTGGAGACAGTAGTCCGTACGTACGCACGAGCGATGATATCGTTCCAATAATTATTGAATTTAATTGGAGTGGATGATACAATATATCAGAATCATTATGATGTTATAATAACTATGTATAGTTTTTCTTTACACCATTATACCCATCCAAGTAAGGTGGTGTTGGAAAAATAGATTACACCACGGCGTGGATACGGTATTCCGTACATACGCACGCGCGGTGATTTCATTTTTCGTAGGATGGATAGAAGGTGAATTGGGGTTATTTCATATTTATAATAACATATCAGAATATTAGTGATACTGATGTTATTACTTTATAATGAAACAACTAAATAAGAAGAATTTGAAGAATAAATAAGCTTGAAATAATCGGTAGAAGAGATTACCTCTTCTTCGACGCACCTCCATTAAACTTCTTCTTAGGGCACTAGGGTTGGTCTTTTGAGAAGACCAGTACCACTATATGGTTTCTAGGGAAGTGTGGAAGTAAAATGGTCAGAGGTTGGCCGAGAATCAAGGCTCACAATGGTGTGAGGAAGAGAGGGAGGTGGTGCCCTTTTATAAGTGAGGATAGGGGCACCTTTAGAATCCCCAAAAATATTAGATTAATATAAATTCAAACCCCACATAAAAACCACCAAAAATAACTCAATTCGAAGATTAGATGAGATAGGGTTTTAATATCAGTATAAAATATAATTTAGACATGTTTTGATCTTATTTTAAACTTTATCATTTTGATTTATCCTTATTTAATCTATTTAAGTTTATTTTTGGTAATAAAATTCTAAATTTTAATTGGTTATAAATAATAACTAATGTGTTGTTAATTTTCCATAATTGGATATATTATGAAATTTTAGACTATATAAATTTCAATTTATAATTTTTAAATATTTTTGTGATTTTTAATCAATTTAATAATATGTTATTTTTATAAAATCACAATAGTGTCAATTTTGACACTATTCATTTATTTGAATTTAAATAAAATCTACACAGAGGATATATTCAAAATAAAATATTTAATAGATTACTAACATGTCAAAGTTGTCTAGAAAATTCTTGGAGCACATTAAATATTTCATATAATATTTATTTTAATATTTTTAAAACCATTTATTTCGTATATCTCTTAATAAAATAATTACTACAAAATTTTTGTATAATTATTTAATATACTTATTTGTTGCATAAAAATTAAAAATATAATCATTTGATTAAGATAAATATAAAAGATTTTATAATAATTTTACTCGAATTTATCCTCTTAAAATAACAACATGTAAATTGTTATCTTTATTAAATTATGAAGGTGACAACTTTGGAATCATTTAAAATAAAATATTATAAGTGTCATAACCGACATAATAAGGATCCAAATGGTCAAAGGTTCTACC
Source organism: Viscum album (assembly GCA_963277665.1). Classification (NCBI taxonomy): domain Eukaryota; kingdom Viridiplantae; phylum Streptophyta; class Magnoliopsida; order Santalales; family Viscaceae; genus Viscum; species Viscum album. The sequence continues at coordinate 1,465,938,509 of OY728164.1, read as the reverse complement.
AGTGGATGATTAGGGTTTATATATAAACTACTAATAAGTTTTTCACAGATTTTTAGGCCTTTTGTTAGGTATTACTATTTCAATAAAAACTATATTATTGATTTTTCACTAAATAAATAATTTCTGCAACATTAATGTATAAGATAATAATGTAATTAAATAACTCTTAAAAATTATAAATAAATTATCATGATAAAGAAAAACATTTTATATTTAAATTGAGTATTTATAACCGAATTTATATTCTGTATAAACTTATATTAAAAATACTTTTATTATTAAAGTTGAGTGAGACATATTTCACTTTCCTTTAAATAAAATAAACTAAAGGTCTTAATCACCTCCATGTGGGTTCTAATAGATTCCATTTCGACCCAAATAAGACTTTGGACGAAATATAATCATCAGATTGTATTAATACAAGTATTAGGATAATTTTATAATATTATATTTACCCTTAATTACCCAATTTACCTTTTACTATGGTAAATAAAATTTACCGTTGTTACTATTCATAAAGCCGAACAATGAAAAGTTTTCTATTAATATAATTTGGACCCACTGATTCCAAATATGGAATAAATGTTTCTAAATTCATTACACAGAAGTTGTAGAAATTAAATTAAAATTAATCCTGATGTCAAAAGAAAACTGGTTTTTGTTTAAAACATTGCAAAAGATTGAATTTATTTAACCTACGAATTCAATGTAAAATCTATGCTAATGACATACATTATATTAAATTTTAAATATATATACTATTTATACATTAAAACCATTCAATATTATAATTTAACTACATAAGTTATTATGATGAAAAAAGTTGTTTTTAAGTAAAATATAGTGTGTTTTTACTATTCATTAAAATATGAAAGTTATCAGAATAATATGAAAAATTTATCCAAGGTAAAATTTTATATCCTGATTCCAAAGAATAATTTTATTTTGTATAATTTAACTTATAAACATTTCAAAAACTAGATTTTAAGTGGATGCGCCATCAAAAGGCGGAAAAACTGCATTTTTTGAAAAATACTTATTTTACCCAAAAATTTTATTTTGTTCTTATACCATGTTATAGAAAATGTGTAAGATGAATAATAATGTTATAAAATTAAAAATTATAGTTATTACTATTCATAATGGCTAGTTCATAATAATATTATAATAATATATTGTTGTTTAGTAAAACCAGTATTGCGAACAACACACTCTATCGAGGAAGGTCGCAGTTGCGTGTAATGCAACCCAAGTCAGGGTTGAGTATAGTGCACGAATCCTTTTTTGTTTCATATAACAAAATACATTGAATATATATATATATATACTCAATATTTCGTAGAATAACTACTATCAAACAAACATGAAATTGTGTGTGACACGATCCAAGAATAGTGTTGCGTATACTGGAAGCTAATACAGTGTTGTATATAGCGCAAGATAATCTTGGTGTAATGTACAAAAGAAGATATGAAAGAAATTAAAATGAATATATCGCATAAAATATCGGGTTGTTATAGTGAACATATTGGATGATGTTCTAGTAAAAAAGTTCATTCTAGATTATAATTAATGAGGATAAAAAAAGAATTAATATTTATATATTATCAAATGATTGATATTGAAATATTTATGGATGGTGAGAAATGTTATCTTTCTAAAATGATTTTTCAACTATTTATACATGTGATGACTAAAGTGGTGCAGAATAATGATGTCTAGTTTCAAATGTGTGTGATAAAAATTCAAAAGTTTATCCCAGATTATAGTGGAATGATATGGTTTAGAAACTGTGCATGTGTTTAATCCATCCCAACTTTAAAAAAGGATATATTAGAGTCATCTCAAAAGTCAATATTCTATATTCATCCAAGAATTTAAAAGATGTGTTGATAATTGAAAGATTATTTATTACGGGGAAACATAGGTAGAGCTATTTATTATTATGTATCCCTGTGTTTGGTTTATCTACAAATTAATGTTGAGATAAAAAATACTATGTATTTTAATAATAATTTCCCTTTCCAGAATAGAAATGGGAATGAAACCACAAGGATTATACCATACGACCCCATAAAAATTCAAAATGGAAAAATATTATATAGTTTGTAGATGATCACCTTATGAATATAGAAAAATTCATTCCTATTAGAGAATATTTCCCTTGAGATATTATTTATAGTGTATATGTTAAAGAATTTGTAATGCTCAATGATGTAAAAAAATTCTATTATGCCTAATAGAGATCCTATTTCTACCATGATGTTATTATTAATTCTTCAATAGGCTCTAGATATGGGGTTGAGTCATAGAACTATGTATCATCTTTTGATGGATTTTTAGTATGACAGAAGTATTTATAACCTTGAGGATATAATGAGGTAATGTTTTATGGATTCCATTAATGGTTGGGATAAAAAACTTCCTCTTTTCAATTGTCGATACAATAATTTGTTTAACTAAAGCATTTTAAAGGATCCTTATGATGTCCTTAATAGAGAAAATTCTCAACTACAACAAGATGAGGTAAAGCTGGAGAAATAAACCTATTAGAACTCAATCTATATTAGAAAATGGGAGAGAAAATTAGATCAATTAAACAACACAAAAAGGATTCTCATAGTTTAAAGAAAAGTCATGCTAACTGTTGTTAGCATCATCTATAGTTTGATGTTTGTGAGACAGTTTTCCTATGTTCATATCGATGGATTAAGTTTATGATATTTAAGAATAATGGAGAGATTATCACTATGTATGTTTTCCCATGATATATTATTGATCTAGTATGGATTATAGATTATTGTTTTCTTCTTCCACCGAAACTCACAAAATTTTATGATGTCTTCCATGTGTCTACCCTGAAGATGTACATACAAAACCCTTCCCATGTATAAATTTATATGTAATAAAACTATAGAAGGATATATCATATAGAAAACAGTTGGTGGATATTTTGGATAACATATAGGAATTTATATGAAAAATGACAAGATAACTAGTCAATGTTTTGTGGTGAAACCACCAGTTTAATGAAGTTATTTGTGAACCAGAGGAAATGATGAGGTAGAATTATACCTAGTCTTTTCTATCAATGTGATGTAATTTTAAGGGATAAATTCATTTTATGTGGGTTATAATGTAACCCCATGATATTTTATGAAATAATTTTTTTGTTAAAGTAAATTTTTCGATTTCATATGTTACATGTGAAATAGAGTTTAAGAAAACAAAAATATACTATTGAAAAAATATTATTTAATCATTACCATTATGACCTAGCAAATAAATTTTGTTTTATAAATATATATAACAATATTTTTAAATTTATATATGAATTTATTAGGTAAATAAAATATATTGATAAATATGTAATTATTTTTTATATTGTATTTATATGCTTAAAAAATTATTTTCCTAAAATAATTATATTTAATATTTTTTATCTACTAATAATCAAATTAATATTACTATTTTTATAAAATTTATTTGATAAAATGAAATTAGTTTTCCAGATCAAAATTTCTAAATTAATATTGATTTATTTTTGGAGTATTTTATTTAATGATTAAATTTTCACGAAATAGTAAAAATTATAAATGTTATTAAAAATAATGTTTTCATTTGAAGAATATACATGTTATTTTTTTATATAATATTTTTTAAAAAATATAACAGTAGTAAAATTTTATAATTATTAATCTAATTAATTCCAATGGATACAATTTTATAACGAATTTTTATATAAGAATCTTTTATGAAGATGATAAATTTTCTTTAGAAAATTGCATTTTCGTCTTGTTCGCTTGTGTAATATTAAATTTAGTTATACTACTTCTTTAAGTTGAAATTTATTAAATGAATTCCATTTTTATAATCACTATAGTTAATCATATATAATAATTTCAAATAATTTTTTGGTCCTAATGAATAGTAAAAATATAAAAATTAATTACTACGGTTAAGGTCAAAAAGAGTTTACAATTGGTTAAATTTTTATATATAAGGATAAAAATGATATAAAAATATGTCTATTTCCAAATTTAGAACCATATTTTTACCTTATATCATATATGTGTTGAGAATGATCCATTTCAAACCCTTTTTTCTATGAATATAAACATAAAGTATTTGAAATAATCAAATAATTACTAGTATTCTACACACCATAATTATAAAATGGTGCCCCCTCTATTCAATTCTTCAAACATCAAAGGCCTATTGGTTCATCCATTACATGAGATAATACACCCTTACTTCCATCTCCATTTCTTAGAGGCCTTATTTTGATTATCGAAAAAAATAAAAAGATTATTTTGTTTAAAACTTAAAAAAAAAAATTCTGAAGAAGGCATATAATTATCCCATACACTTAAATTTTATTATATTAAATGAATAACCTATATCAATATCTGAATCTATAAAATGAAAACAATATAGTTGATCATGTGTATAGTGAACTACCACATTGGGAACAAATATAATTTGTTTTCTATTACTTCCTCTCATCTATGGTTTAATTAAAGAATTAAATATGTATATGATATTTATGACATAATTATACTATAGTAATTATAATATCACATATACCATATTATATTAAATTCGGTTTAAATATGATAATGTCTCTTGTCCATACATGTAGACTCCGTCCTCCACAATGAAACATGACATGTTTCTTTTTTTATTCTGACATGTTTGAAAAAAAAATATATTTATTGATATATATAATATATATTATTTCAAAATTTTTTAAGGTGAATTAATATTTTTCTTTCTTTCATTATGTCCATGAATAGAATGGAAATATTCATCATGCATATAGACGACATACTATCTCCATGAATAGGGTATTCATTTTCCAAAATCTATCTCTCATGGACGACCCAAAACATGTAAGAAATGACTATATAGGATATATTAATCATGGTAAATATTGTAGAGATAATGGAACCATAACTATAGTATATATACTAGAACTAATAAACCAAAACATATAAGGATAAAGAATAATTTATCACCCACAATAGAAATTTTAATAAATATTTATTAATAAGCACATGATAAAATACTTTATGTAAATAATATATTTTTTATACATATGGGTATTTTTAAGGAATATATCTATAATAAATGTATATTTCTTATACATGAGGTTTTACCATTTGATAAAAATCAATACTTTAGGTAAGGTATATTCATCCCACCTTTATTTATAGGAGAGAGATTCCATATTTAGTACTTGTTTCTTTTTTGTATATAATTACGATGAATTTATTTAAATATTTTTTTCAATAAAATTATTGTATATTCAATTATATATATAGTTATTTCTTTAATGGGAATTTTGATTCAATATTTACAAAAATTTAACGGGTTTCATAATACAGTACCATTGTTTTTTTGAATTAATTGTGTTTATGTTTCAGATAATGAAATATTGTGATATATCAATCAAGAGGCTCATAAAATTTATTATTCCCTTATAATTTTTATAATATTACATGTTATCCTTCCATGTTCATATCTTTATGCACTCAAGATACTAGAAAAATTTTCTTTCATAAAACCAACAATATATATCTTTTTTCTAAAAACATATATATTCAATATCCATATTTAAAAAAATATTTTAAGGGATTTTAATATTCTAAAATTATAATTTGAATAAATTTTTAGACTTGTTTTACTTTTTATAAATGGGTTTAAAAGATATATTCTTGTATTTTTCTAAACTAAGAACCTTTGAACTTTAATTAAAATATGATAAGGCATATATTATTTAACATGTAAGACGTTAATTTAAATTTTAGCCTTCATGATAACTCAATTCATTAAATCTTTCATCACAAGTTTCCAAGTATATTTTTGAATAAAATTTAACTTTCATATTTTCGATATTTTTTATTTTTAATAAATTATATTCAACGTGGAGAATGAAAATACATAAAAAATGTTTTAAATTACATTTTAAGGGTATCTATATTCATCAATGATGAAAACCATTGATTCAATACATACTATTTTGTGAATATTATCTAAGGATACCATACATATTCACTCTATAGGGTTTGTGACAATAATAATAATATGTCTTTAAAACCCATCTGTTTTTCAATTAGATATGATATGATCAATTGATGTAATAATTACGAAACATTTTTCTTTTCCATGGTTTAATCCATTATTAAATGTTTATGGAACTCATTTAATTTTCACTAGTTATGATATAATGAATGTTTTATTGTCATATGAAACACATATGTATGATATTTATTATATGAGTGATGGTTAAAAAATAATAAAACCCCAAACTAAATTGTGTAATGATTGATATATCATCTAATAATGAGTAACATAATAAAGAGTGATCGCAGTTTTGTAACGGAATATTTCCTAAATAATAATCATGTGAGTTAACAATTAATTCTATGATTTTTTGGATAGTGACCCAATTCCAGAATGATATCATTGAAAATGAGTCCTCAATTCAAAGGAAATGATTTTATGCATGGAGGTGTTTTCTACAAATCTATACATTATTAAAATGTTATTATAACATAGTTAATATTATTTTATTCTATTGAGAAAAGGTTTTATGAAAATCCTAATTCATTCTATGACTCATGATTATGATATTTTATATTAAAGTATTTGTTTTAAAATGTAAATATAATTTTCTCAATATATAATTTCCATGATATGTTGTCGTAATCATGCATATGTATATTATTTACCCTTATAGATAATATGATATCACCATTTCTTATTTTTATCATTCCCCATGTATTTAAGGAATGTATTGAGTATGATATATGTAATATGGGTCAATGATATGATGAAAATAGTGGGGGATGATTTTGCTCATATATGAGTAAGTGGTTTGTGTATCCATGTTTCCAAAGGAACTAGAACAATACAATTTGAGTATAGAACATCTTTTTCTATCAATTAATATTCATATATAATGTTTCAATATATATGTATGAAAGTTGTTGGTCGATATACGTATCATAATTTTATAGGTGTGGTAGTAGTATTAATTTAAGGAATCTAATTCAATTTATCCACTCAATGAATAATAAGTAAATTATATCTCCCACTCAACATAAATCATAGAACAATTTTAAACACTTCTTGAATGTTCAAAAATAATCCTATAATCACTAGAATACAAAAAAAATAAATGGAATTCATTATTAATATATTTATGGAACAAAATTTTTCATAAAAAACCTTTCTAGCAGTACATGTATTGATTTACCATTATACATAGTCATTTTTGAATCCTTTAAAAATGTTTTGTAATGTACTTTGAACCATTAAAACATTTTATCACTAATTACTCTATTAAAAAAATTGTGAAAACACATATGACTAATATGAATACATTTTATCGTTCCATTGAAAAATCATTTGATTGTCTTAGAATCTATCTACATGACATGTTCAGAATCAGATGAATTACATTAGAATACATTGAAAGATGCCTTCATATATTATCCACTAACTGATGATCTTCATATAGGAACATATGTGAGATAGACTCAATTAAAAACCAATTTTTTATTACATAGATACATAGATCCTAAAAATATTTAAAAACATCAAATCACAAATTCTTACATTCCCATATTGTGGACAATTACAAAAAAATCATATTTTATCAATATAAATATTTTTTCAGATAGACTACAATAGATAATACTCATCTACAACATCCCTTTATACATAAATAACATTTCACAGATAAATAAAATTCCCAAAATATAGTATGATAATAGTTGTTTTCCTCTAATATACCCTTATGAACTATATAAATTCACACATCAAAGAAAACCACAATTTAAAAAATATCTGGCAGAAACTCTACTCAGTGAAAAATCATTCCAATACCTTCTATCATGTGATCATTCATTGAACATGTTATTATAAAAATTTTAAATTAAAATGCTTTTATCCCCCCATTCTACTTATTCATGGATCATGAGGTCATTAATTACTAATTATGTTATAAAAATTATCAACAGAAATGATTCTCTTTATTTGAAATAGCAATGAACACATTGTTGAGTGAAACATGTAACCACATAAAGATTATAATTTAGCATAATATATTTGACCAATCATCACTTTCTATAAAAAAACAAATCTGATCCACTCTATATGATATTGTTTTTAATTATACAAAATTAAGGTGAATTATGTTCATAAAAAATATATCTAAAACACAGTATTCATTTCCATACAATATGCTTTAAACGTCACATAGATTCTCAAAAACCACACCAAACATATAGTTACTAGAAATATGAATATATAGAAATAATAAATAAACTAATAATTCTATAATTAAATTAAATTTAGGATAAAAAATCAAATAGTTATTCAAAAAAAATAATAACTAATCATCCATTGGGATGAGAAAAATTATAAGAACAAAAAAAATGAAATTAATATACAAGGCTATACATGAAAGTCCATAAAATTCAACATACCTATTTTGGAAAACCCAATCAATATGATTGATTCTGACTATCTGAATACACTTGAGAAACTCTTCATTATAATGAAATCTCTTCCATCCACCCTACAAATTGCACCACAAGCTATACCAAAAGATAGTTTTTATCTTTCATGCACAATGAGGTTTATATATATGGGGTGAGGATTAAATCTAAATTGGTTTTACAAAACCTTAAACCAATAAGATACATTAAATCTCATGTTCCTGAAATATTACATGAGTAGTTAATAGATATCTAAAATAAATTAAATTAGAAAAAAACACATTTGATCCAAGGGTTATATCATAGAGCTTGATTGACTGATACCTTCTTCATTCAATTCAAAAAATTATTCTAAATACATAAAAAACACCATTATAGCCATAGAAAAAACACATCCCTAATGGAATCCCAATATAAATTTGGTCAATCACAAGATCCATCATCGATCCTAGGGTTCATGGCCTCAATTCACCATATTTGCCTCAATTATTGATGAAGTTTCAATACATGAGAATAATCATAGAGGATTAAATTCACTCTCTATAGAGATCCTTTTCTCACACCTCCACTAAATAGTAGTGGAGCCCAGGGTGTCACCATGAATCATTCATCTTCAACCCCTCAGGATAAACCCCATGTTTATTTCTTTTAAATTTATTTGTGAGGATGATAAATGATTCTGTGTATGAGATACCCAATTCAATACAATACATCTAGGAATTATTGATTCATGGGTTACCCTAGAAATTAAAAGGATTATACTCCTTATATCCCATATTCAATATGGTGGGTATAAAATAAATCATTAATCCTATGTTGAACTATCATTTAACATCAAATCGATCATAGCATTGAATCCTATGATTTAATTGATTGGATTAATAAATAACCATTGGGATGTTCAACATTGATTCATCGGGATATATACACACACACACACACACCACTTTCATCATCCATTTGAATAATAGGAAACATAGGAATTCAAAATGGTGTACTGGAATCTCTATTTGAATTTCAGCAACCAAGAACTCACATTGGTTTCATAATATTATAGAAATATCCACTATTATATACATTACTTAATATTTTACCACAAAAATATTTATGATGGTTCATATGAACCACATATTAGCATCAAATAACTCATCAACCAAATCCATGGTCACAAGATGATCTAGGAATCCACCCTCAATATACTGTCATTCAAGATCCCAGAAATATCATGAATAATAGGGTATCATATTTTTTAATAGGTGATTCCATGGTATCCCATGCATTCAAAATTTTTCTTGGACCAACAACTGATTTTGAGGCATCCTGGAAAATAAGATATCATAATATATAAATAATTACACAATAAACGCTCTAATAATTCCCAATCCTATCACAAAATCAATTTTCCCTCGAGCTGACATGTTCAGTATGGGTTCTAGGTGACAACTACTAAATTATAATCCTATAGAAACATCTTCATACTTGGGGTTATATAACATTGGTTCACACAAAGGGATTCCTTAGGTCTTCACTCTAGTGGAGTAATCCTACTATGATCCCCAGGGTCTATATATTAGAAGAGGAATACCAATTGAAATTGTCTATGACAACACATATGATAAGGAATAAAACTTGAGATCAACATTCACAAGCAGAATCATGGGTCAAATATCGAAGCTCTAAGGATGTTGGATCCCATGTAATCATGAAGAGGATAGCACAAAATCTCAGAGTAAATGGTTTTAACCACATATGAAATATTCAAATATATTTCACATGGTCAAACCTTTTTTTAAGGTGTGGATTGGTCAGTCAACTCACCAAACCCATTCATCCCATGCATGGTATTACTACAAAGGAAAACAACAATCATAAGATAATTGGACCCGACATATTCCACATTCCATGTCACTATAGGGTATATCGAACACAAAACCTATGAGCCACATCGAATCTTATCATGTCCCCACTAACCAGTGATATTCCCATGCATTATAAGCTGAAGAATTTGGGAAGAAAATTTGTTCCCTCTAATAACTATCATGAATCTTATCATGGTGTCATTACATGTATCTCTAAAAAATCTACTTTAATTTACATAAGGAAACACCTATCAATCAAATATATATTAACTCGAATCACATCTTAGAAGTTATCAAAACACTCTAAGGGTTCCAACATTAAATTTAAATGAAAAAAACATGTATAATAGACTCACATTGATACCATTTCTGTATTAAGGGAATAAATCATCCAAAATACCTATAGGAGAATAAATACATGATTTTTACTCTCAAAAACACACATAGAGATGTACTTTCACAAGTCCCAATCATAGTTATTATCGTGAACGTATTACAAAACAACTATTGAAGACATAGGGTATTTTTTTGTACTGATACATAGCCATGTCCCCATAAATGGGATGTCCTGAAAATTACTCATCCACATGTAATTTTCCCACAACATGGTATGTACATAGACTATATGCAATGTAATACCAAAAAACCCACACTAAAAGAACATGAAGAACACATGCAACAATATCTTGAAACAACATTTCATATGATTTGGTTTTTTATATGGGGAATGTAATGACCCCGTCCCCTAAATCCCAGAGCTAGTGGATTTATATTTACCTTTTGTATAGATATAAGACTCAAAACCCAATGGATCCATCGGTTTAGCAGTTCTAGAAGCCATATTACATACTTGAATATTACATAAAGTTTTTTAAAAAATATAGTTCCCCCAAGAACTCCAACATTCACCTAGATTGACCATGCAGATCATTTATTATAGACATATTGGAATCCTATGTAAAATAAAACATAATAATGGGGGAGATCAAATTCTCAGTAATGGTATAAAATATAGAAAAATCCATTATAAACAATCATAAATGATTATAAACAAGTGATTAACTAAAACAAATTACTCTTAATCAATAACTCAAGCATAATATGGAATAAATAAGCACTGATTGAATGATTCCATTAAAACAATAATCTCATAATGAAACCTTACTATGGATATTCTACCTGTATAATAATCCCATGGAGTATAAATTACTAATATCGTAATTAGGGAATTCATAATTCTTGAAATCATAAATATGATGTTAAGGCCTCATCCAAGACACCATACATAAATGGTTAATAACACGATCCAGGTTTGTCTCATGAGACCTATCGATGCATTGAAGGGATATAACATGCCCCAAACAACACTTAATAATTCAAAAGAATTCCAAAAAATGATAAAAATATATATTTATATCAAGTTTTACCATTCAAATTTTAATTATTTAAAAAATAATAATATATTAACGTACCCTAGTAAAATCATTAAGAAATTATTAAGAGATATAACATTTTTCATTGAAAATTAGAGTTATTTATTTTTATTTGTCATAAAAATAATCTTTTAAACATGTATGTCCCAAAAAATAAAAGTTAAGGATATTGAAATTATATTTGAGGCATAAAATATTTAGAATTGATGTAAAACATTTAAAAATATTACTTAAGAAACTATATAAATAAAACATTTCAGTGTCGTTCATGATTATTTAAAATGGAAAAGAAATAACTGTTTATATACAAATAAAAACAGAACAAGATAGTTTTCAATGATAAAACCTGTGTATTTAGAAAAAAATGGTGTCTAAAAATTATATAATGTGGTGCACTTGAAAATGGCTGTGAAATTGGGATGTTCCCTTAAATCAGGCTTGCTTATCGGGGGGAATTGATAATGGAAACTTATAAAATCGTTTATTTCCCATAAATGAAGGATGAGATAATGTGGATACATTTTATTAGAAAATATAAACCTAATATAAAATAATTATATTTCTATAAAGAAGAATTAAATTGGAGTAATGAGATAGAATGTGTAACCAGAATGAAGAATGGAGGTTCGAGAAGAATTCCTTACCACATTGTAGTCAATTCAAACATATTCCCCCAAAAAATAAAAATCATAAAATGTAGCATTTAACACCATGAAGGTAATGTAACTCATTATGTGATACATGATTATGATATATACACACACCACATACAATATATATGTGGTTAATATGGTATATCTCACCAAAATAAAAGTGTGATGACAAAACATTTAGTTTATATCTGAAAGCATTCTTTAGTTGTACATAACATCATGGATTATGAAAATATATTAATTAGTAATTTAATTAATATCCAATTGGAAATAAACATTATATATTATAATTTTATTGAGTTCATTAATGTGTTTTTGTTGAGTTATATTATTCAATTTCTTTATTAGGTAGTGTTTATTTCCATGGTTTTCATTACTGGTTCACTTGTAGACATATAAAACATATCATGTGAAATTGGAATAGTTATCGAGAATTGAAATTTTATGTTATTTATAAAATTAAAAAATATTAAATATTTATATAAATAATTTTTTTTTTGGTTTAGTTTTAGTAATTAGATAAAATGATAGTGATAATTGTTTAGATTATTTTGGTATTTTTTCTATCATTATGAACTAGTTTTGTCTTAAAAATTAATATTTTATATATACTAGTTGCAAAACATTAAATAAGTTTTAAATCATATTTCAAATTATTTTTTAACCATAAAATTTATTTTATGATGATCTATGAAAAATGAATTGAAAAATGAAAACTCGTTTTCCATGAATGTCCTAAATCTGCACATTGGTGACGATGTTTTCATTATTGGAAAAAAAGGGGATATGAGAAGACACTTTATGGTGTATTATTAATATAAATAACAAAATACTATTATATATATGAAAATGGAATTATATTGAATGTTTCTATAGAGCATTATAGGGATGCCTAATAAAACAGAGGAAAAATAAAAGAGAATGAATTGGTATGATTAAGCGTTTTTTACTTCTTGAAGTCTTCTCCTTGGGAACCTTTTTAAGGGTCTTGCGATTGTTATTTTGGGGAGACAAAAAGATCCTAGATGTGGGGAAGATACATTTAAATGTTATTGGGTAGGACTTATATAAGATTCAAGTATTATGATTTCTGAGGAGAGGATGTGATGCGGTTGGTATTTATAATGTAAGAGATATGTGTTTGCTCATTATTTTATTCATTAGTTATATTTATTTTCATGATTAATATTACGAGATTTAGAATTATCATTCAATATAATTAAATAATGATTATATTTTGTTATTATTGGCTGAAATCTTCCATACAATGTCTATAAATCAACAATCCCTATACTTGTTAAATACCATATATTACACTATTTCATTATTCACCAAAAATTAAACTATTATAAAAATATACAAAAAATTCAACAAATTTTTTTTAAACAGAATAAATGAAAAGTGAACTCTATTTTATTAACGTAATTTTCTAAGTATTATTAATTTAATTTCTAAATAAAATCATTAGTTACTCAATAAATACTTATTCTAGAATTATAAATGTTTTTATGATACCTAAAAAATCATTATGGTCCCAAAACATATCATAATAAAATTAGGAAAAAAATATTATTTTCTAAATAAATTTTTAGAAAATTATTTTCTTTTATATAATTATATTAATTATAAAATTATAAATAAACATTTATATTTTAAAAAAACACTAACACATAATTTATAAATTTTTTTAAAAATAATTTATCTATTACATGATATAAATATAACATATATTTATTTATAAGACACATAAATAATATTTATACTTTTATAAGTGAATTTTTTAATTTAATGGCCACATTACTTTTCTCAATGGACACATTCTTATTCTAATGTCATATTTTTATTCATCTAAAAATAAAACTTATCAAAAATACCAAAAATTTAACCAAAGTATATTTGGATATTAATCATTAAGAAAACAATTTTTATTTTGTAAAATAAAATTTATAATAGTCTAAAAATTGATATTTATAGCATTCTCCCCATTAAAATGCGGTAAAAAATTATTTAGATAAGATTTCTATTTATGTGTAAAATTGGATTTATTGTTTTTATCTATACCTAAAAATAATTTTGATGAATGTAATAAAATATGATTGAATATATATTATATAAATTTAAGTATTATATTTAAATAATTTTTTTAATTTTTTTTATTAATAAAAAATTTCTTAATAGTCATTAAAAAATCTCTTATAAAAATAAATCCTTTATGTTCAATTGGTTTTAATTTTTAATAAATTAATACACAATTAAAATTTTTTACAAATATGTGTAATAAATATTTTTATAAATTAATTAATATTATTCTTTTCCATCATTTTAGAAATTTAAGGGACAAATATATTTTTTAAATAACAATATTGAATCAATTTTTAAGCTCATAATGAATCAAAGATGTTGAATTAAAAAAATGCATACATAAAAACATTGTGTTGATATATTCAACCCTCCTTCAATAAATTGAATCCTCCAATTTTTAAATTTTACATGAAATCCAAGTTTTATACATGAAAATTAATCATTGTGAAACCCAAATCAAAAATTAGGTTTATAATATATCTGCTTTATATAAGGGAAAAGGAAAAGTGAAGGTCACCACAAAAATGGGATTTCGGGTAGGAAATCATTAATGGAATGAAATAAAATTGAAATTTAAGAGGAACCTAACTATCATGAACTAATGGAGAGAGATAAAAACATGGTCATTAGAAATTTAACCCTCAAAAAACCATAAATCTATGATCGGTTAAAAGTCCCTTGATTTCCTTAATGATTAGTAAATGGATAACATTTTGTGTTTGAAAATCATTTTCCCAATGTTGTGGGATCATTTTAATATTTGTATATTAACTTGAGAAATTAAAAAAAAATTATTAATTTACATGTCATAATAATAATCCCATCATTTGGTTGTGCTTAAATATATTTTCACTTCATTCCTCACACTCTGAAAGGAATGACCAAGTTGATTTTTTCACACCTGAAGAACTTTTAAGGAATAATAAGTACCCTAGGTCATTTCATAAAATTTTAAATGTATATTTAATCCAATAATCATATCATATGTTATCTATGAATAATAATTTTAATGTTTTTAGTTGATATTTTCCTTAATTAGATAATCTTTAGACTCATCTAAAACATGTCTATCCACATTCAACGATAAATTTAAGAGAAATGTCACTAAATTTCTATAATCAACTGATTATAAGATTCTAAAAAATGTAGTTTTAAATACCAAATTCCAAATATATGAATACCTTAATCTCAATTAAGTCATTATGAAACATGGTGTGTTACAATATTTAAATTTGAGGCTTTCCCTAAATTAAAACATTGAATAAGTATAGTATAATATAAATCACCATATAAGTAACCACCTAAATTGTCACAAACACTATCAAAAAAACATCTCACTAATATTATATCAACACGAAGTACATAATTATGGTTATCTTTCCCAATTCATTCATTTTCAAGAAGGTAAAAATATAACATAATCACTTCTCTATTTTACTAGTTCTATTAATCAAATGATTCAAATTCCTTAAATAAGAAGTACCATAGTAAAATATGTATATATATAATGAATCTTAAAACAAAATAAATATTGATCAATTTTCCTAATAAAAAATCTAATTTAATCCAAAAACAATCATATTAATCATTTCTGTTTGTATATAGTAGTATTTTTACCTCAACCATAATCAATAATCCTTTTTTTGTTGAATATTATTCTAAAATATGAGATATTTATTTGGGTAGTGTATTATCTACATACAACTAAAAAATTATACATTGGAAACCATTTTCTTATGCATTCAATTATTTAAAAATATATGTCCCCATTTCCATTCTCCAAACAAATATATTTTTCATTTCGAAAAATAATTACTAATATCCTAAAATAGATAATATTTCTATAAAAAAAACTCATACCATTATCCAAATATCCAGTGTTGGAATCTATAATGATGAGCTTGGGACTAGGAATTTGAATGGTACTTTAGGTTATTCTTTAAATCATATATATCTTCTTTCCAATTTTAACATGTGACTTTTTATAGACATGATGAAGAAAATGATAAGTACTTATAATGGTTTTATTTTCAAATTAAATTTTTTAACATATGCATGAACCTTAATATTATAAAATAATATTATTTTGTTGTCCTCTATGTTCTAAAAATTATATTTAATACTTGAAAATATATAAAAATTTATAATGTTATATGTGTAAACTGCTCGGAGGTCACCTACTTATGCATCACTTTTTAGATTGATGAGATATTTGTACGGTTTAGTTTGGGTGAAGAATTTAAAAAATACCCTGGAAATACCTGCCATGCCTAGAATAGTAGGACAGCTTAAAATATAGGATTTTTTCATATAAAAATAATGATCCTTGGGATAAATGTGGAATAGAATATGTTTGAGATGCCTCATAATATTTATTATAGGTATATTAGATGTTGATAATGGTCTCCAAATTATTTGATCATGATTTTATGATTACCCTTGAAGCTAAATCCCATGTAAAAGAGATAATGCTTTTTTGTGATATTTCTCATTTATTATAAAGGGTGTTCTTTAATATAAATTAATATTTATGTAATAATGGTTTTATTTAAAAAATATTATTTATATTTTTATATTATTTATAACCAAATGTTCTTTTGGAATCCATTTCTAAATAAATGAATATACAGAATTAATATATAAATTTATAAATCATAACGTATAATTTCCAACAAGAAAATCACTTAACTTAAAATTAATAATTTTTCATTGAAAATTTCATAAACATAATCATGGTTTTATAGAAGAAATATTTACTTTTAAAAATGTTACAATGGGTTTTAATGGAAAAGTTAAAAAGACAAATCAAATCTCCAATGAGTGTCATAACATGTGATCCATAAAGACAGTTGTCATGTACCAGGTTATATAATTTGAGACTCAAAGAACCTTGTTATAGTTATTAATCCTATGTTCATCTGTTACAGAACCACATCCACATTTAGTATCTATACATAGATATTATTATAAGAATACACACAAAATTTATAACTTGACAAAATTCTAGGATATTATTCTATGTTTATCATAAAATTACATATTAGAATTATGTTCATTAATATATGATTTCTATATATAGTTTCCACAGTTTCCACTAAAAATTATCTTATACCAAATATAAAGACCATGACCCTAGAATCCCAGATTTGATGCCTTACTTTATTACATTTCTATATATACAAGACTCAAATCCAAATGGATTGATTACTTTAGATGTTTAGATTCTAGATTGCATACATGAACATTACATTAAAATTTAAAACATAAAATACAACAAATAGAAATCCTTTAAGAATACTATTTTCCTCATAGATTAACTCTTTTTATCACCCAAAAGATAAATCATAGAATCCTGGAAAAAAAACACAATAATGGGGTAAGATCATATGTTCAATAAGGGTATGAAATTTGAATAATGATATTATAAACAATCATAAATGATTATTTAATGTGATTAACTGAAGCATATTCCATTTAATCAATAACATGTCCATAATATGGTAGAAATAAAAACCGACTGAATGATTCCATATAAATAATCATATGAGAAAAAAAGTTAACCATTGATATTCTAACAGTCGAATAATTACATGGATTAAAAATTAATAATATCATAATGAGATAATTCAAAACACTTTATTTCATAAACATATAGTCATGGATTTGTAAAAGGCAATATATATAAATGGGTAAAAATCTAGTCTATATGGTCCGATTAGACCTACCGATGCATCTAAGGGCAATAACAGGAACCACCCATCGCCTAATAAGTCAAATGAATTTCTCATATTTTGAAAATATATATCTAAATCAATGTTAACTATACAACTTTGCAACATTTAAATCATAATTATAGAATAATATACTCTAATAAAATCATTGAGAAATTCTTAAGAGAACTACACTTTTTCTTAGAAAATATGAGTTTATTTGGAAAATCATTTGTAATTTTCATTAACATAAGTCTGCAGAAATGTATATCTCAAAAAAATAAATTTAATAAAAATTAAATTAGGTTTCATTCTTTAATTTTTTCATACAGATGTGAGAATTTTTAAAAAGTGTGTTTAAAAAACATTTGAAATAGGACATTTTAGTGAGGTTCTAGATTCACTAAACAAATCGTTTGAATAATACTAGAAATGAACCATGATATTATTTCTTGATAAAAAAAGTGAATTTTGAAACGTAATGGTGTCTTATAAATAGATTATGGAGTGCACTTTAAAATATATGAGATATATGAAAGTTCCCTTACATCGGGTTGGATTAATAGGATGAATTCAGAAGGGAAACATAAAAAATAATGTATTTCCCATAATAGAAGGATTAAATGATATGTATACATGTTTTTGAAACATATAAACATAATTTTTAATATGGATATAAAGATAATAAATAATTATATTAGGTATAAGAGAGAGAAAGCGTAACACAAATGAAAAATAGAGGTTCGGGAAGAACACCTTACCACTTTTTAATCCATCGAATCAGATTCCCCATAAAATTTATAATCATAAAATGAAATGTTGAATAACATTAGGATATTGTAACTCATGATATAATAAATCAAATTATAGTATAAATACAAGAAACACAAGTTACAAGTGATGAATAAGGACAATCTGACTGAAATAAATGTGAGATGGGAAACCCCTTACATTATGTCCAAAAATCTTCAGCACATCTACAAAATGTCTTGGATAATTATGTTAATTAATAAATTAATTATGAACCTAATTAACTGTTTTATAATTTATTAAGATTTTCTTTATTTTCTTTTTTTCCTTTATTATGTTTTATAATATTAAATTTCATCATTCATTTATGTTCTTTTCCTTGGTTTTCATGATTGTTTCACTTTTATACATGTGTGAAAGATCATGTTGAGTGGGAATAGTTATCTAGAATTTAAATTATATATTATTAATAAAATTAAATAAAATTAAATGTTTTTTTAAATCATTTTCTTATATGTGGTGTGTATGAATCAGTAGATAAGACGTTAGTGATAATTGTTTGGAATATTTGTTGCATTTCTTTGATCAGCACAAACTAGTTTTGTATTATGAATTAAAATTATAAATATATACTTGTTAGAATATATTAAATAAGATTTATTAAATATTGTAATGTCTATTTTATCAATTAAAATGGTTTTATTTCCATCGATGATAGTATAATTGAAAGAAAAACATGTCGTCCACGAAGGAAGTAAATCGGCACCTCACTTACATTTTTTCATTAATAGAATAAAAAGGTGAAGATGAAAAGAGACATTATCATGGATTTTAAATTTCCATAATAAAAATGACATATATATATTATAATTGAGTTATGATTCATTTTAGGATAGAGGAGATGAGGGAATTTTATTAAAAGATATGAAAAATAAAAGAAAATGAAAGGGAATTATTGAGGGTTTTATCTCTTAAATTATTCTCCTTGACAACCTCCTTTAGAGGGTAGAGATTGGTATTGGTATTTTCATTTCAACAATAGATAATGGATGTGTGAAATATTCTTGGGAAACATAATTTGTAGTAATTTAGTATGTTTATGGTTTTAATATGTCTGAGGATAAGAGGTGGTGAGGGGTGGTATTTATAGTGGGGGATAGGGGTGTTTTCTAATTATTTGATTCATTAGTTATTTATTTTTCCTAAATTATATAAATAGTCTGATCATTATCACTATTTATATTAATATAATAAGGTTAATTTGATATTATAGTACTATATCATTCATAAATCATATAGAACTCAATAAATCATGTATATGTTAAATACTGTAACTTACAGTATTTTATTATTAACAAAAAATTAAAATACATTAGAAAAATCCCAAAACGTCACCCTAACCATTTTAATTAATATATAATTATATAATGAACTCGAGTTTATGAAAATAATTTTATATATATGATAAATTTTAATTTTAAATAAAATCATATTTTGCTTAAAAAATATCTATTTTAATATTATAATAGTTTTTGTGACACATTGAAAAATTCATTAATGACTCATAAAATTTTATTATAATGATAATGGAAAAAATATTATTTTATGAATATATTTTAGAAATATAATTTTGTTTTAAATAATTATAATAAATATAATATGGTAAGTAAACAATTGTGTTTCATAAAAATATCTACACTTAATTAATACTTTGTAGAACATTTATTTATTATTTGATGATATTAATGTATCATATTTTCCATTATAAGATAGATAAATTTTTATTTATAAATATATAGGTGAGGTTATTATTATAATGGCCATGTTATTATTCGTAACGGTAAAATTATCATGCCTAGGGTCAAATTATTATTCATGAAAAAGTAAACATATGAGAGAAATACCAAAAATTAAAACAATATAAATTTTTATATTAAACTATCAAATGTAATGTTTAGTTTGAAAAATATAATCGTTCAAAGTTTAAAAATATATATTCATAAAATTTCTCCATTAAAATTCTATACGAATATTTTTAGAAAAATATTTCCTTTTCTATGTGTAAAATAGGATTTATTTGTATCTTATGTCTCTAAAGATATAAAGGACGAATGTAAAAATATAAGATCGAATATATAATATATAAATTTTTTTATTAACATTCAGTAATAGTTCATAAGTTAGTTTTTTATTATAAAGTGTGATTGTGGGTATGAAGAATTTTTTTTATAAAAAATCATCATGTATGATCAATTAGTTTTAATTTATAATTAATTAGTCACTACTGAATTGATTTTATAAATAGTTTTAATCTAAATTTTCATAATTTATCTAATCTCAATCATTATAGCCATTAAAAACATCTAGGATAAAAATATAATAATTTAGTAACAATATTTAATCATTTATTAATTTTGTAAGTTAAAGCTGATGTTAAATTTTAAAAAGGCATATCGTAAAAAGTTGTGCTGTTACATGGAAACCACTAAGATCCTCCACAAACCTTTGTTTATACCATATTAACCCAAAATATACCACAAGGGTCCCCAATAATCATAATAGTGTTTTAAAAAATAATAAATTTAATCTACTATGATATATATATTAAATATAAACATGAAAACCTCTAGTATAAGGCTTTGAAGTATCAGGTCAGAATCCACTACAGAATACCACTACACTTGGACTAGTCATGGTCACTTCCATTGATGATGACAAGAAACACCACCTTTCCATTTCATCTCAGTCTATCCTACATGAATAAGGGTATAATCCTCCCATAGTTTCATGTGTATATATGGAAATGTGGGGTGTTTAATTAATTCAACATATTAATGATTTATTTAATTAAATCAGATGTCCATATAAAATACTCATCCTAGGACTCGATACTGGAATTAGGATTATACCAAACCTAAGAAAAACCCCATTTCATACAAAAATATATACATGAAATTTTATTTATAAACTCTATTCAAAATATATCAAAATCTAACCCCATCTAAATAAAATAAAATTTGACTAAATAAGTATAACATATTATACAAAATTCCAATGGCTTAGAATTCTTCCAATATTATATCAAAATATACAAACCATGTTCCATGACAAACATAATTCTCATAAAAATCAGACAAGATCATATGTGATTTTAACATTACCATTTACACATCATTTCAATTAAAAACAAAAAATTCAAATTGTCGTTGATTTTGAAAACCAAAGAAAACATTGAGATTAATAATCTTCCCACTATATAACTTCTAATTGTTGATATGTTTTTTGGTATAAGTATAAAAAATATTTTAATCCAATAATTTAAACAATAAACACTATCTCGACCATCCACCGATGATTCTCATAGCATTCCCAACACTCTTAATAAGAGGGACACTCATCAGAGACTGATCTGATGCTTCCCAGTAATAGAGTGTCCTTATTATCAACATAAAATAAAAACTAAAATCTGAAAAACAGAAATAATGAATCACAGAAATAAATTTCATGACATATCCCACTCACATAGATATGAATTCTAACATAGAAATATCAACCATCCATTCCATACTGACTATGAGTTGTAACATAAGTGCTCAAAAATTCCATTACAATTAGGACAAAATCCACGATGGAATATAGTGTGGTCCCAACTATATGAATTTCATTCAGAATTCATTTTGAGAAAACATCAATTTATCCACAATTTTTATAACATATTTGGTTCCTTAAGACATTATGAAACATAACATACCCTCACAAAACCTAAATAATATGGAGAATAAGTCTCCAACACATAATATCTACCGTGTTTTCTTTACTCAAAAAAACCACACCAAAGACCAATATTGTCCTTAGGGAATGGTGGATCCCTAATATCCACTCATAGGACCTAATAGTAATATAGTACATGAACCAAGATCCTAATGTAACATTTAAAAATCACTAACCATTCTCTTTAGGAAAGTTTATTCTAGTATACTGGAGCACCCTCAACACTCCACTTTCAAAAAAGGTATAACTCATTTTCTAACCACATAAACATTATTATCCTCAAAATGAAACCATTTTAATTCATGTTCACCCAAAAACCCAAGAACATCACTTAGAAGAACATTTAATGTTATTAGTGTAAATCACCTGATCGGTCTTGCCCTCATAATATCACCTTCATTCTATGGAAAATTATGTACCACACATTCTAATGCATAATCATAAATTATAAATAACCATGAATAAACCTCTTGTGCATCAATATCAATTGATTTAATTGACTATTTATTCTTACAATAAAGTATCTTTCAAGCCGAAGTTATCTCCGCTATCAAATTT
Source organism: Viscum album (assembly GCA_963277665.1). NCBI lineage: Eukaryota > Viridiplantae > Streptophyta > Magnoliopsida > Santalales > Viscaceae > Viscum > Viscum album. Next base: position 1,465,915,186 of record OY728164.1, on the reverse strand, counting down.
TCTTGGACTGCAAAAAATATATTACTCAATAAAAACGAGTTGCATCAAAAGTTACATAGGTACCCAACATATCCCAAAAGACATGTCTCAAAAAGGGTTATCACCCATGGTATATCATCCAAACTCTCATATAAAAATACCATGACATCTAAATGGTAAACACCCTATCAAGGGTCACATTCCTATAATGTTTACCCTTTCAATACAATCATTTTACCCAGACCCTGATATTCACTGAGTATACTACTAAGGGAATAATACCTTGATGTTGACCAGTCATTTATCACTACTATGAATTATAATATCATCAACCAAAATTATACATATTATGAAACCACATAGTCCTTGGATCAACCACGTAGAATACAATTCCATGTTTTATTATAAAATTTCATTATGGTAATTGTTGGAACATTAAATAACCAAAAGTTGGTCACATCCCATAAAAATAATCACTCAAATGGTATCACCCTTGGATGATCCATATATAGAATAATTACAATATGGTTTTTCTAGACTAAAGTCTATTCCATGAAATATGGGAAACCGCCATATTGGTTTTTAAAATATAATTGTAAAACTAAACACATATGGTATATAAAATGAGATTTACCCTATGGCAATCAATAACCAGTGGACCACCACCACATAACTCAATTATGTTGTGTTATTTTATAATCCGTATGAAAAAAGTACAATTATGTTTTTTCGAATTATGTTGGAATCGAATATAAGAAATAAAAACCCACTATGGATTTCTTAATAAGGAACCATGTGTGTCGTTGAAAAACATGGGTCACCTTATGTCGCATACATCGAGGGGACATGTTAGCTTTATTGAAAAGGATGTCACTATAGATCATCATGAGAATCCATTACAAGGAAATAAATATAAATGTCATTATAAGTAGGTAATATTCATCCATGTATTGATATGAAAAAATTTCATATAATTAATTTCTAAAACCATCAATAGTTGATCCTTTCTTAAATAATAAAATAACACTAGAAGTCCATATATAACATTAGATTCCTACATTCTCGCGTAGGATTATTATAACACCTCTTACCTCCATGACCAATAGCCAAAATTCATTCATGGTCTCTTTCTAATAGACTAAAATCCTGAAATAAAAAATAAACATAAGCCTCAATCATCTTGTACAGAAAATTAGATTACAATCATGTAGTAATTATAATTTTTATATAGAATCTCAATGTCATCCATTGAAAATTTGAATTCTTATATGAAAATTGTTTTTTATGCACCACCTAGATATGTATCACATGCTATAAAAAATACCATAAACTCTCACATACTATTTCCTAAATAGTACTTGGATAGGATCATAATGTTTCCATAGGTATGCCTCCTCACATAAATGCAACTACTGAACAATATGAGGGTTCCAACATAGTATAGTTAAGAGACTGTACCACAATGTTAGAGTGATAAATTATAGTAAAATAAGCATGTATCTTACAAATCATTGTATGGATACCAAATAATTAAATAGTATATTCTATAATGAAATAAAATTTACCATTCAAATTCCAACGACCATTCATATTTGCAACAAGTGATCAACCAAAGGAATATAAAAAATAAAAAAATAAAAGGAATAAAATTTATATGTACCCTCTTCCAAATTAAATTCATAAAACATATCTGATATCCATAACCCTATTGAAATTATATAGCACAAAAATAGTAATCCACACGAGTAGAACAAACTTATTATGAAATACCATGGAATTTACCTATCCACTAAAGAATCGTCTCATCCAAAAATTAGATGTTAGGTTCACTTACACAGCAGCGTGCATGAATTGCAGTTGATAAATGAATCTCAGTTGGAGACCACCAATAGTGAACCTATAAACTATTTTCAATCACACATGTATACAATATTTTAATCATATTTAGTAAGTTGTTGAAATCAATAAAATAAAATACACCAATTTCGATCCTTATATTCTATCCCAGAACCCAATCGAATCATAAACCAAATGGAATCTATATATAAATTAGGACAATCCCAAATCCCATCATTGATCCTCAACTATATGAACTTGATCGATCATACCTACCTCAGATAGTTCCATCATGCCTCTAATCATGAGAATCATCATATATTAATATCGATTATCTCATTTGGGATCATATTCTCACACCTATATATTTTTTATAGATTCAATGAAATAAAAATAAATCCATCATCCTAAATCTATCGGTATGAACCCGATGGTATTTCCTAGGTGTTATTGGTATCAGACCAATGATTGATTTATAGAAGAGGGAAACCCTAGGAATTGATGTACTTACTTGAAGGATTGATTTCATGGAGTCCAATGAAATTAAATGGAATAACCTTCTTAGACCGTACAATAAAAGTAATATAAATCTAGTATATAGTGTCTAATTATCATCAATATCACTCATGTATCCACTCGAACATAGTGGGGTATAATTTTAATTGATCGAGGGGATCCAACCCACACTCTTAGGATGAATTAAATCCATGATCGAGGATATATGAACACATAGAACATTATTATTCCACTTGAATCATCAGTTTTTTTTGTATTTTACAAGGATGAATTAGTATCTACATTCAAATCGTGGAACATAGGAATTCTAAATAATATCAAAAAAAAATCCAAGGAATCCCAGCCATTGAGAGAATTTGTGTACATGTTTCCACATATCGAATGATACTGGATCCTAGGTACCACCTATTGGCATATACACTCACATTAAAAAAATCAACAGATTCCAACTGATATAGTATTCCTCTCACAATATAATATGATACTATATCCCTTATATGGAAGGAATCATAGGGTCTCATTTTACTTAATAAGTGATTCTTAGATATACCAGACAATTACAATAGTTCATATCTAACTAGAGGATTACCCAGAACCATGTGAAATTACAAATAATTAAATATAAATACATAAAAAATAAATACTATTAATGATCCCACACATATAAAATCGTGGGAAACCACTCAGGCTCACATGAATTGTATTGGTTTCATGTGACACCCACTTCATTCTCTACCCATAGCTACGTATATGCACATAGGGTCGTCTCATATAGGGGAACCCACATGGGATTTCTAAGTAATAAATAATTCAATGGAATCCCACTTGGAATCATTTATAATAGCATATAAATATTAGAATCCATCTTAGGATAATCTCGTTCAGTGCATAAGTGGGGGTATCCCTTATGGGATCCTTTTTTCCAACATTGGTATCTTCTCAACACCCAACTATAAACGTATTTCATATCCCATAGAATCATCAATACGGTTTCATAACCTTGCAGAATCTAAGGAATTATTCAAATAGTAAATTGTAAAAAATTTAGCTTATATCTTATCCCAGCTGTCAAGGTATCTCTAGGTTAGTTTGCTCAGAAAAACCATTCATAACACCAATGTTCTAACTATCTATGAATAAAACTCTCACATGGAAGGTAATCAAAATATTATACTATTTTAAAGTCACTCTATGTGGGCTCGGACACATAAACTATAAACCACATCAAAGGGTAACACGATCAAACTATCCATATATATTTTAATTCATTATTAACTAATGATATTTGAGAATATATTATTCCCCTTATTATATTTCTGCGTATTAATCACACAAAACTTCTTTATATCATAGAGAGAATAAAACATAATAATGGGATGAGTTGAAATTCTTATATGTGTATTCATAAAACATAATTTTTTCATGAATAAATAATAAAAATCAGTATAGTGAGATGAATAATTAAAAAAAATAGAATTTAACTTATAAGTTGAAAATAATATAAATGATCATATAAATCTGTATAAAAAATCATAGTAGATATAATCATACCTATGTATATTATAACTAAAAAATTAATCAAATGGACATTAATTAATGATATCATACTGATTAAAATGATCATTTTTTACCTCATAAATATACTTTCATGATCATTCATATAACGTTTTCCTACTACATGATAAAACCCTTCTGATTGGGTGAAATGATTTAACTCATTATACCTCTCAATAAATATAAGGAATATATATAATTGGGCCCCACCCATTACAAAATTAGTCTAATTAATTATTCATATTATATTATTAAAATCAAATCCAAATGAACATCTGTTTTGAACTAATAACAAAATAATTTTTAATACTTTACCCAATCAATAAATATAATCCTAAACTGTCCAGAGTGATATGGTGAATGGAAATAAAATTTTACATACTTGGTTAAAATAATCATAAAAATTTAAAAAAATGAATATGGATGATATCAATATAACATATACCCAACCTATCATATGTCAAATAAGGTATTAATCCCATTTATGGATACAAATACTTTATAAATGAAAATGAAAACATTTCGAAGGGACATAATATTTTCACTTTGAAAATTACATTTTTCATATATTGTCACAATACATTTTGAAAATAAATTTCATTGAAATTATAAATGGATACATGTAAAATAAGATTAAAAAACAACACTTTTTATGAAAGAAAATTCCATTCAATCCATACATGTCAAAATAATGATTCGGTTGTATTTTTTTTTGTAAAATCCAAACAACTATTTTTTTTCAAAAATAAATGATGATTTCATTGAGAAATTTTTTTAAAATATAAAGAATAGTTAAAAATATAATTACTAATTAATTTGGACAATTTTATAAATATTGAAACCATTTCTAGAGTACAAGTATTTGGATAAAAACCCAATTTCAAATGAAATGTGAAATAATTTTTCCATTAAAAAAACATTTCACAATAATTTCAAGTACCAAAGATTGAAAATATTGTAGTATTTCATGAATAGATCCAAAATAAATATAATTAATAAAAATATATTTTTTTAATATGGTAATACCCAAATAATTCCCACATTAGAGACTTAAACATAATCAATCATGTATAATGATGAAATTAAGAAATAAACCCTTACCATATTGGTAACATCTAAATTATAATCTTCATAAATGAAATAAAATAAATTGAAAATTAAATACCATGAAGATAACTATATTTATGATCTATCATAACAAAGGGGTGGTATATGAACAACACAAAATAAATAAACTGGGAATATGGATTATGTCTCACATAACTAAAAGTGATATGAGAAACACTTACATTAGGTTTGACTACTTTCATATGTGTCTGTAACTCATTAATCAGAAATATAATTATATTATATATCTATTATATAACTAGATACATATTTATTATATAATATATGATCCTCTTATATCATTTAAACACATGGTTTTTATTAATATTTAATGATTTTTATTGTTTCAGAGGTTAATTACAATATCTTATGAAGCATATTTTGTCATGAATGTTAATTTTATTAAACATATAAAAAATTTAAATCACAAAAATAATGGTATTAATTATATAAATATTTTTTATTTCGTATATACTTATAACCATTCTTGAAAAGTTGACATAGTAAATGAATCACATTTCTTTATATAGATGGTAGGTAGTTCATATGCACGATTGATGATTTAATTTACATTAAGTTTGAAAGGGTAAGAAATTGTAAGATATTTTAATTTTAAATAATATATATGTTGTAATATATTTCAAAAAAATTAACTTATATTTTCTTTATTACATTCCATGTAAAACATAAGTGAAAATTGAATCATTTCACTTTTTAAGGTGATAGTCCACTCTACAAACGAGCGAAATTATTATATTCTAAATGGAATGAAATGTAAGAATATATATGAAATAATATAACTCAAATTGAAAAAAAATATTATTATTATTATTATTATTATATATATATAATACATCAATTTATTGAACAGTGAAAAATATTGAAGGAAATCAAGTATCCTTAGTACATGAGGTGGTATCCTACCATACACAGGATTGACCATTTCATTTCCCAATTAATGGATTTGAAGATAGATATATATTATTAAATTAATATAATAATATCTAATTATATGATATATACGTTTATTATTATAATACATGTTTTATGAAATAAATAATTTTTCTAAATGAATAATTAAAAATTAATAACTTTGTGAAAAATATATAATTACCATAGAGAAACCAAATTTGAATCTCTTTTTAATGACGTCAGGTTTAGTATTTTTGAAATACCATATCTTATATAATATGGATAAGGATTTTGGAGAGATATTTAGGATGGTTCTATTAATGAAAAAGGAATTGAAATGTGTGAATAACTAATTGGAGAGAGGTCCCTATTATAATTAACGAGGAGTGACATTTTAATAAATAACCAAATCTATTTAATAACAGGAAGACACTCTCAGAAATATTTTAACAAAAATTAATAGATAATTTTGTTTTTTAATTATATTTTCGATTCTACCCTCCATAGAAAACAAATTATTTTAACATTTTATTCCTTAACCTTTAAATTTACTAAATTTTACCATTTCAATATTGCCTACGGTAAATAGAATTGTTAACCAAGTTAATATTTCCATTTTTCATAAAATAAAATGGTTATTATGGTATAATTATTACCCACTTATTATAAATATAATACTCAATTTATTAAATATAAATTATATGTTTTTGGAAAATTAATTTTAACATAAGAACATGAAATGTGCTAAATCATGTTTTAACCTCGATCTCATTAATGAATTTATTATTATTTTTAAATAATTATTATATCAAAAATAAAGATAAAATTATTATATAAATTAAATGATTATAATTCCAAATATTAAATACATTTTTCAATAATCAATTCATATAAATTTAATTATTCAATTTAGTATTAATCCAAATGATGAATCAAAAAAGGGTTTTTTGAAAGAAATAAATTCAAATGATTAAAATGATTTTAAATCAAAATTCACAATGACATATATTAATATAACCTAAATTACATAATTCAAATATTTTCTAAATATTTATACTTTAAACATAATTTTAACTAGAATTTATCATTTTAATATTTTAAAATGAAAATGTTTTTTCAATGAAAATCGATATTTTCTACTATTGATAAAAAGTAATCCATAAAAACATTTCTGAAAAATATAACCAACTATAATTTTTAATTGAATATTTCAAAATTTATTATTATTTTTTAATATATTATTCCACAATTAGTTAAACTAGTTTTTAATTCTTAGTTCAAAGTCGGACTAAAATGCCTATTTGAAAAATACAGTTTCTCTAAAAGATTTAATTTTATATTGAATGGTTTTTATTTTATTTATAATAAAAATATTTCAATTGAATTTACTTTATAAATATTTATACCATATATTTTTAATAATTTAATTATTCTTATTTGTACCTGAAAACATATTGATTGGTTATAATAGTTATGGTTAAATAATAATATTTTAATATAGTATTTATTTTCATTTAAACATATTGTTGTTTTCATTTCAAGCTATCAAATATATTGAAATTATTTAAAAATAAAAATATCATATTTTATTATGGTTCTAAATTGTCTTCTATTATTTATTTAATTTGTTATATACGATATTAAACATGATTATTCTATATTTATTTTTTGGGGAGTTATATTTTTTCACATAAATAAATTGCATCATCACTGTTTAATCATGATATCTGTAATCAAGGGATTCAATTTTAAAAACACCTTTGTTGGAAACTCACATCATAAAAAATATTAATAAAACATAGTATTAATATCAGATAAAATGAAGTATGATGGTCATCTGAAATAACACATTACTTGGATTCCATATTGGAATACATTTTTTATAACAAAATACTTTCATAATTAGAAATTACATCTTTTGGACGAATATTTTTTATACTAACCAACCACATGCCTCATGATTGTAACGGTATAGTGACTTTGGAAACATTGAAACATAAAACATTGTGTCATAAAATATCTTCATCATCCCCCAAATATTTATTCCTAATTAGAATGATTTTGGATATATTATAGTTAATAATTTTAATCAAATCATGGATAAAAGTTATATAATAAAATTTATAGATCATATGATCAATAAGGGTAAATATTAGAGAAATAAAATGACCCAAACTATTATAATTAAAATTATCCTTGTGAGTCTATTAAATTTATTATTATGCAATATGGTTATATAAAACACAAGTATTTATTTGGTATTATTATATCCTATCATATTTAATGGACTTTCACACATCTTAATAATTGATAAATCATTCGTTGGACACTGATCACACGATTAATATAAATATATAATTTTTACAAATCTAATTGACAAAAAAAATGTAGTGATAAACTCAACAACCACGATTATACCAAGGAAATCCCATTTTGTGGAGATTATGAGGAATATTCAATCCATGTTCTTTCCCATAAGTAAGCCTAAGTATAGATCTTATAACTTATACTTGATAAAAAAATTAAAAGTAAAAGTTCAAGCTCATTGAGATCGCAACCCAAACCATGTAAGTCAAACCACCCCATGAATTTCTCATCATCAGGCACCAAAATCTTATGGATTTTATAGGTGTATTAAATTGATTTGTATCAACACATAAAAAATATGAGTATTCTAATTATATATTTAATATATTTTCATCCTATCACTGTTACTTCATTGATGACTTTTATTTTAATATAATAAAAACATAAAGGGATTTTTAGGTGAATTCCAATTCATTTAAAGAATTTATTTTTAATAATTGATGGATTATTGAATTAAATATTATTTTAATAAAATAATATTATTAAATAATATTTATTATATATATATATATGATCATCTAATTTTTATGAAGTGAAATGTATATTTTTTAAATGTTTGAAAAATATTATTATGAAAAACCAAATATTTTTCAATTAATATTCGTTAATAATTTAAAAGTGAAAATGTTCATATTTATAAAAAATTAGATAAAAATAATATTATTTTTGTTCATAGAATTTCAAATTAATCTACTGTTTAATATTTCACAATTTTATGAGAGAGTCAAATTTTTAGGTAAAAATTAAATTCTAAATAAATATACATGGTGTATTATGACATCATAATGAACCAAATGTGATGTAATAAACACTATAAAAGGTATAATCGTCCAAATATATATTTTACCTTCAAAAATATTTTATTTTTTGTTAATTTCCTTAATTTTTTAAATCCATTACAAATACTCGAGAACATATAATATATTTTATGTCATTAAAATCCTTTTAAGTTTATGACTCATATCCACCTAAAAAAGGGTAATATTTTATTATATTCATCCTGTATAATTATAAAATATTAAAAACCCTCCCATTTTGAAGAAACATTCGAATAAATAATTGGTTGTTTATTGGTTTCTGTTATGTTTTTATATTGAGTCTAGTACATAATATTGTGAAATAATAAAGAAATCCCCACTCAATTCTTATATAAACACACCCATGATATCATTTTACATCACTAAAAAAATTTCATGATTTCATTTCCCTACCAAGGTTCCCCCATGCAACCATGAAGCTCCTCTAAAGAAATTTTAGTCACAAACTCAAGTAAGGTATTCACACCTTGTATTTTTTATTCATGTTTCATTATTATCCTTCTATATTTATTCCCAATTACTAATGTTATTATATGTCTTTATATTTCTCTATTCCTTACTATTTCATTTAAAATAAATATATACCCATTTCTCTTTCAACAACTAATTTTATGAGTTTTTCTGGGATGTTGTTATGCTACAGAAATATCACTGCGATTTTTTCATTCCAAAACAATTATGTAGTGGATAAGATACTCATCGTATATCAAGGGTGTTCACATTTCTACACATATAAGTCATTAAATAAAAACCAAAATTTCTTTATTCCACATTCCTTGATTGTGGAATCATATAATATGATGAATGAATATATATTGAATGATATATATGGAACAGTTAAACTTTAGAATAAAATTAATTTTATAGGTGCGCCTGGAATTATATATCACTCCAATTCATTTGTTAATGTTTAGTCTTGTGATACCTCAACTTGGGACAAGGACTGCACCAGATTATTTTATGGTATTTTATTGTCATGAAGTCTTGGCACTTAGTCACGAATTATGTTTTTTTGAACTATTTTACGTTTTTCACCATTTCCCATGTTATGATTATCATGTTATCTCATGCCTTATTATTCATGTTCCATTTATTACCCACGGATATATCTATTTTATAACACGTATTTATTTATACCATTATTATTTATGTATAAATATTTATAGATCACCCCTTTCTAATTTATGTCCTCCTGTTATCCAATGTATTTTTGAGTGCAATCATGCGAGGATATTTTCAATAATGATGTATTTTATCTATTTTAAATTGTTATATAATGTACCTAAATCCCAAAGGCACTGGTATTATAATTCTTCATGGTTGTATTAAGTATAATATTATGTAATAAATTATGAATTAATTTTTAATAAATAGAATAGTTGTTATAATATATCATTGATTACATAATAATAACAGGAACATAAAGGCTTTATAATATAAGCATAAAATTTTAAAATTATACACCACATATAAAAGAACATAATATGGAGTCATGGAGTAAATCATGGAATATCAAAAGGCATGAATCATAACGGGAAATTATATATGAGAGAATAAAATTTGTATAAGACATGTGATTAGGTAATTTAAATTATCATTGACAATCATTCCATTATAATTAAAGGAGCTTTTTAAATACTATCATAGTGGATTTATTTCACTCCCCAAACAACCATAGTAGTTACGGTTCTCTCCCCATAGTATCAGAGTGGAATGGGTTCACTCCCCAAACCATCATAGTAGTAAAGGTTCACTACCAATATTATCATTTGTGAATTGGTTGACTACCAAAATCATTATAGTAGTAAAGGTTCACTCAAATTAATATCATACTGAAATGGTTTCACTCCCCAAACTATCATAGTAGTAATTTATCACTCACAAGAATATTAGGGTAGCCTCGATCATTGATTAAAAATGGTTCATTCCCCATTCCATTACTATTTAAATCAAGTGACAAAAATTATTACACTCTAGATTTGAGAAAGATATAGGTCCCTCCCATCCCATAAATAAAATTATATATTAAATTTCCACAAGATCATAAAACATTTATTATTTTAGAGGTTATGAAATAAAATGAATTTAATCAAATTATAACATATGAAAACGTTTATGGGTTTCATCAAAATCATGTCATCAAAAACATTAAAAATCTAGAAAAAAATTAGGATTGAATCTTTGGATCATATACCTAGTAAAAATTAAGTATCATAAAAAAATATAATCCTAGATATAAATAAGGATTCTTGAAGGAAACATGGAAAAATTTATGAGGTAAATAACCCATCCATTTTAAAATCAATTCTCTTTTTAATTTTTATTGATATTTTAAATGAAATAATTTTCTATAAAAAACTATAAATAATTATTAATTAATATTTAAGTAATTAATTCTTCATGATTTATGGAAAATATTCTCATGTCGTCTATGTTTATAAAATATTATTTCTATATTTTTGTTCCAAAAGTCAAAATGTACATCATTTGGAAAATAAAAAAAATATTCCATTCAAGAAATTTTATAAGAAACTAAACATGGTGAAAATGTTTCTAAAAAATTTTATGATGGTATAAAAAAATTCAGAAATTATTTTTAAAAAACATAGACATAGAAAAGAAATATTTTTCCCTTCAGGTTTAAACATATTAAATCCAAAAAATGAGGAGATTGTAAAAACCCTCTTACCACTTTGGAAACATTTGAATCATAATACTAATGAATGAGTGAAATTTAGATTTTTATATATAAACAATAATATTGAGAATTATAATTATAAATAAATTAATTGGGGTTATAAATTTAATACAAAACAAACAATTATATTACAAGTCATGTGTCTCATAGATTTCAAATTGAGACTAAAATCTCTTACCCGAGTAATGAATTACTCTAAATATTCTTCGACCTCCAATATAATATATTTTTCAATTATTATAAATATATATAATTTATAATTTAAATTATTATTATATGATAAATATATTATATATATATATATATATTTAAATTCAATCTATTTTGATATAGTATGAAAATTAATTACACCATTCATAGAGATTGTAGGGAATATATATGCATGAATTTGTATTCACATTTTATATAATAAAATGAACGGAAGGGAAACAAAAATTTTAATTTTTAGAATCATCAGTGTATAAATTATGTCATATATATATACATTATATCCATTCTCTATAAATCCAATTTAAAATATAAATGAAAAACGAATTACGTGGCTTCTTGGAGATGGTAGTCCACACTTACACACAAGTGACATTATCTTTTTCAAATGGTTTGGAAGGTAAGAAGTTAGATATTATATTCTATCTCAAGAAATATAATAATTTCATATATATCATATATAAACTCTATACCCATCATAATAACCATCAATAAAGGATTGAGATGGAAAATAAATAGTATTGTTATGTGGAGACGACAATCCAGATGTACTTATAAGCGATTATTTCACATATAGTTTGATTAGAAATAGGTAATATAATGTGGTTTTAATAATAATAATGAAATTTAAGACTATTTAAGACACTAAAGTTATAATTTCATGATTAATATCATAGATTTTTGGAAGATATATAATATTATTAAAATAAATTCCCCTTTTAGGGTGATTACTGCTTTTCTAAGATGATTCACATAGTTATCCTCTTAAGGGATCTAGGGTTAGTCTTCTGAGAAAACCAAAACCTCTAGAATGTTCTTGAATAAATTTATAAGATAATTTGGTTTCTTATGCTCAATCTAAAAGGATGAATGTGGTGTAAATAATATAGAGAGGAGGGTCCCTTTTATAATTGAGGTGAGGGGTTGTTTTCAAATTTCTCAAAATATTAAATTATAATATCAATACTTTAGAGGAAAATGCTTTAAAACGCCTTATTAAATTAATAAGAAATGAAATTTTAAGCCTTTTTTATTCCTTTTATCCTTATTTAAGAATTATTATATTAATATAACTCAATAAAATATTATTTTCAAAAAATATTATTATTGTAAAATATGACACAATTCATGTAACTCTATAAGCCAAGGTACCCAGAGTCAGTGCATTATTACATTACATTTTCAGGATCACAAGAGATCAAGTCCCTAAAGTCTGATCAATTTTGTATCATTGATTGTACTAGAAACATTCATAAGTTTTACATTACATTATGAAATGAAAAATAAACATTATTGTGTCTCCTCTGAACACAATCATATATCTTAGCCTATCATTGTAGGTCAATCATAATATACTTATTAGCTAACTAAGAAAAATAAAACATAACAAGGGGGTGAGATACTATTCTCATTAAGGATAAAAATATAGAGAAAACCATCCAGAATAAGAATAAACATTAAAGGTATTGTATAAGTCTAAAACACAATCCTTTTAAACATGATCTTCAGAATAATATGGAAAAGATAAATCAAATAATGTCATTTACATATTCACATGGTTATTCTACAAGTCTAATAAACACATGTAATATCAATATATAATTTCATAATGATGCAAAGCAAAATGTTGGACATTGTAACTACATAGTCAGGGATTTGTTCAAAGACCTCAAAAAAATTTCAAGACCTTGTGATAAGACACTAGTTTGTCTCATTAGACCTACCGATTCATCAAGGGGATTTATCGGGACCCTCCCATACCTTACTAAATCCAAGGAATTCCTCATAAAAAAGGATGAAACATAACATAAACACTCACATGAAAACTAGTATACAAAATTTTAATAATTTAACAATAAACCATGAATGATATAAAAATATCACATCCACAGTCAAACATATCAGAAAACCTTCAATAAAATTTGAAATATTTTATCATAATAAATCATCTTCAAACAAGAATAATATCCAAAAAGGATGTTAACATAGATGAAATCTATCCCGAAAATATTTGAGTGATATATCTCTTTATATATTAAAATAATTTAAAAGTAGAAAAAATTATTTTTATAATATTCTTATAAAATTTAATGGGAATCATTTAAGGTGTTTTAATTATAGACAATAGTCGCACCCTCTGTATAATTTAAAAAAATATTTTTCCTTAATTTTTTGAAAGGTCATAAGGTACATTGTTTAAAAAATTGATGAAAAGATTACAATAAAATGATATTATAAAAATATAAAAAAGGGTAAAAATGACTTTAACCCATAGTTTAAGAAATAGTAAAAATGCTATGAAATTCATTTTTAAGAAACACGTATGTGGATGATAATGAATTCCTAGTAGATACTTACGTATAAACAAACCTAGATAATAAAGAGATTGTAAAATTAACCCTTATCTTGTACTTTTTCTTAGTCGAGGGTACATTAATCTCTTTTATAATGGTCAAATAATTGTTATTAAATTATTAAATAACCACATACATAAAAAGGATGTCATATATTATCATTTAATATATATTTCTTTATAATAATAAAGTATTATCATTGTTTCGTGTGTTAACTGATTCGTTTTTATTTTATATGCTTTTTTAAATTAAGTCATGTTTGTTTTGGACTGGATGTATTTGATTAATATTAATAATGATAATTTCTTAAAAATTATTTGAAATTCAATAAATGAAATCTATTCCTGAATGGTTATGATGGGGAATGAAATCTCGTCGCGTCGTGGAGACAGTAAGTCGTACGTATGCACGAGTGACAATATCATTATATTGAGGGTGAAATAGTATGTAATTGGATGTTATATTTTATATAAATAATAAATAACTTTTTATATATATTATTTAAATCAATTAAATTCATTATTATACACATGGAAATAATGCTGCGTTGAATAACAATCTAATGCACGATGTGGAGACTGCAAGTTGTACTTACGCATGTGTGGTGACATTATCATTAATAGGGCGGATAGAATAATTAATTTGGTTGAATCATATATATAATAACCTTAAAATATGGTTAAGGTACTGGATTTATTATTTAGGTATGGAAACAACCAATAAAGAGGAAGTGGAATAAGAAAAGAACATTGAAAGAGGTGATGAAATAATTATCTCATCTTCTGGTACTTCCTTATTATTTGAAAAAAGATATTCGTAAGTTGTATTTATGATCAAAGTAAGGCATGTAGGATGATGTGAGGGTAGGTGGCATTATATTTTAGTATGGTTTGGCTGATCAGAAAAGGATTTGGTGTGTGAAATTGAGAGAAGGGGAAGTTCCCTATTATAAGAGAGGTGAGGGTTACTTTAGGAAAAAACTTGAAATATCAAATTATAATAAAATCATTTTCTGTTTATAATAACAGGAAATGGATTTATTTCTAGGATAAGGTTGGTATGGATTGGAAACCTCTAATTTTTTTGGTTTTATACATGTTTAGTTCACCTTATTAATCATATATTTTAGATTTAACTCTTAGTTAAATAGTTTAACTTTTACTATGTCTTCTTTTATTCAAACAATATATGGTTCATAAACATACAATAAAACGAAAATAGAAACTAAAGTGGTTTTTTAATGAAATATATAACATTATATAATTCATTTGGTAGTATCGTAGATTTAGCACTATTATATAATTTAATAAAATAGTATTTTCTTAGAACTTATTTATGTCAATTTTGACACTATTTTTCATTTTTTTTATGAATGTATTAAATCATTATTACTTAATAAAAAATATATTTAATCAACCATAACATGTTATCTTAAAATAAAAAATTCAAATATGGAATAAAAAGTCTAAATTTCCATTTATTTACATATTTATAACATAAATTATTTTATTATTAATTAATAATGTAATTACTACATCATCATTGGGTCAAAAATAAATTTAATTATTTAATGTCTAAAAATAATAAATAAAATACCATGATGTAGTAAGTATATTTGGATTCCCAATTAATATTTATAGTCTAATTTATCTTATGTATAACCCTTTATTAAAAGTGGATTAGTTAATAAAATTTGAATTTAACACTTTTAACACATCTTTAAATAAAATATAATAAATGTCCTGAACAGATCAAAGTGGATTAAAAAGGATTATATTTTTTACCTAAGATTTATTTTGGTAGAGAAAAAATTATCCAATATAATTAGGACATGTTTTAGGGTAAATATAATATTATGTTTACCTTTAATCACTCTATTCACTTTTAAAAATTGTAAATAAAATTCAAATGATTGGATTCCCCCAAAATTATTTTCATCCCATCGAACAAACATTTTACCTACTGATTACAACCGTGTTTGTTGGATTATTTAAATTCCATTCACAGATGTGGTAAAATTACATTTTATGAAAATTTTATAATGTGTATAGAAGGTGGGTAAAAGACGTTAAAAATATCAACAAAATTTTATATATCTAATCCTATTATAAAATTACTCTAATGGATTAAATTGGAATAATATAGGTATTATGTATCTATTTTTACATTAAATTAAATTTAAAATTAAAAATAATTATTTGAAGAAAAATTCATTTTTAAATAATAATGTAGTGTATTTAACTGTTCATCAAAAAATAGAATGTTTTCATAAAAATACAAAAAATTCACCTTAAGAATATTTTGATATTTTGAATCCAAAAATGAAGCCCATTTTGAAAAATAAAATTTACAAAATTTTAAAATGTGTGTAATACTATTCATAACTAGTTTTTAAATGGGTAGTTTGATTGGTCATGGTGTGAAAGAACTCGATGTTACATACAATGCAAGCTATTGTATTAAACAAAGTGAAATATACCATGGAAGCATGGTGAGTTACAATTCAATACATTGTCTTTAAATAATAATGAAAATAATATAATTTCTAACTAAAAAATTTCGTAAATCATTAAAAGGTCATTTACATCGAAAAAATAAACGGATATCATAAATTATCTCAAATTATAATACTACTAATATAGTTAATATCTATTATTTTATTTTTCCATTTATCTAATAATTATAAAATAAGCATTGTGTATGTATTTAGGATAATTATTTTATCCCTAAAAGTTAAAAATAAATTACAATAATGAAGATAAATAATTTATATGTTAGAATCCTATTTTAAATGTTGAACAAAACATCGAGGTAAAACTACATTAAAATAGTTGTGTAATTAAAAAAATGAGTGTGACGTGATTGACTTTTATTGAATTAAATTACTATAAATATAGAAAATGGTTCATAAAATAATTAAATCATCTCTGATTTATTGCTTCAAAACTAAAAAATGTTTTGACATGTGATACTTAATACATTTCATTATAACCAATATAAAGGAAACATAAGAAAATGGTTATATCAAATGGTGAATACGGCTAAATAAGGGAGATATCAATGATTACATTAGTATTAAATGATAATAAGTGAGTAATAATTTTAAAATAACATTTAAAAATTATACCCTACAAATCCAATATCATAATCCGGACTCATGGTGTAAAATTTTGGTAGTTCAAGGACATGAATCACAATGCGTCGTGTGAAATGATAGAATAACATTGGTAAATGACATGGAATTATTCAATAAATAATATCATTTAAAATCAATTCCTTAGTATTCAAGTATCTTCAGTCAAAATATCATTGTGTAATTTGTTCACTCCCAAAACCATCATAGTAGTAAAAGTTTACTCCCTGGATATTCATAGTGTAATGAGTTTACTCTACAAAACATAGTAGTAATAATGGTTCACTCCCAGTACTATCATAGTAGAATGGCTACACTCCCTAATAAAATATACCAGTAACTATCCACTTCAAGTACTATCATTTTTATATTTGTTTACACCCCAAAAAATTATTATTACTGGTTCACTCCTAAGACTATCATGGTGGACAATTTCCCTTACTGAACTAGACTCACTCTCTATTCTTATCCTATTTATCAAAAGATGTATCTGCCAGTAAATATTGCATTGAATTGAGATATATTTCCCAACCATCACATAATTAATATAATTCATATTTATTCCTCAGGATCGTAAAGAATAATCATCTCATGACTTTTGAAATGTAATAAATTTCATCAATGTATAACCCTTGAAAAAGAAACATGTTTGATCCTCATATTTTGATCAAAAAAATAAACCACGTAGAATAAAAATAAGGTTGGAATATCCAGATATTATCTTCAATAAAACATTAGTATAATCAAATTATATAATCATATATGGAAAATAATGATTTTGAAAGATCACATGGGATAATTATTGAGATCAATAACCATTCAATTTTAAAATAACATATATTTTTATAAAAGATACCAACATATAAATGATTTTTTATTAGAAATGATATGAAAACATGTAAAGGTAAATTCAAAAAATTAAGAACTCATGAAGTAAATAAAGGCTAGTCATGATGTATAAGATAAAAAATCCATCATGTACTATTTTTGGAAATGTTAAAAATACCTCATTGAGAAAATACCAAAAATATTATTTTAAAACCATATTGTCAAAAGTAAAAAAAACATGATAAAATGTTTTTAAACACCTTTATGAGAATAATAAAAACAAATTTTGATTTTTTTTCGACATCATAGAAATGGAAAAGAAATATTCCCCATAAGATACTTTACCATAAACAATCTATAATAATGGTTAGATTGTGAAATAACCCCTTTCTACTTAGGTAACATTTGAATCATAATCCTCATGGAAGATATATAGTAATATGGGTATGTATATCACATAATTTTAATGATAATAATAATTATAAATATTCATGGTAGTTATATGGACCATATAAAGTAAATAGGTAGTGTACAAGTCATGTGTCCCATATAAATATAATTAAGATTAAAATATATTGCCTTCAGTCCATCTTCCATTGAAAGTTATTTAACCTCATGTATAATATTTTTATTTATTTTATTAATGTATATAAAAAATCATTTACCTTATTTTTATTAGATATATATTTATTATTTATATTTAAATTAATCAATAATGATCTAGATTGAAAATTAATTACAGTGTTTATCTAGATGGTAGGGTGTATGTACGCATGAATGCTACATGCACATTTAATATAATAAAATAAAAAGAAATAAATTATAATTAACATTTATAGAATTATTATAATTTCATTTATATAATATATATTTATCCTATTCATCCTCTATACTTTCAATGAAAAATATAAATGAAAAACGTAGCATCACCTTGTAGAGGTAGTATTCCACACATACATATGAGTGATGTTATTGATTTACAATGGTTTGGAAGGTAAGAATATATATTTTATATTTTAATTATAGAATCATAATAATTTCATAAATATCATATAAAATCATTAAATCCAAAATATTCAAGTTCCAAATAATATGGTGAAACAAAATGAATTTTATCATCATGTGGAGATAACTAGTCAAACATACTAACATGCGATACTTTCACTTCTGGTTTGGTGGGAATAATGGTTTAAAGTGGCCTTTTCCTAAACAAGATAATTTTTAATCAAATTAATGATACCTAATTATTAATTTTATTTTTAATATCATAGATTTTAAAAAGTTTTTGATATGTTGGAAAATAATGTGACTATTTAATGTGATTACCTCTTCGTTGAGACAGTTCCTTTAGGTATCATTATAAGGGCTCTTGGGCTGGTCTTTTGACAAGACCAGAACCTATAAAATGTGTCTGACTAATTTTATAAGATACTATTTTTGGTATGGTTGATCTATGGAGATCCATGTGGTATAATAATGTGAGAGAGGAGGGTCCATTTTTTAATTTTGGTGACGATCACTTTTGAAATTTATCAAAAGATTGAATTTTAATAAGACTATTATATTGAAAAAAATTCAAAATAGAATATTAATGTATATCATATGATATTTTATATCAAATAGTATCCTCATTTTCATATGTAATATTTTAGGATTTATAATCAACATTATTAAATAATGTTTTCTAAAAATATTATTATTTTCAATTTTAACAATATTTGTTACCAGGATTTTTATAACTTCATTAAAAAACATCATACCAAAAATATTAATAAATACCAAAAATTTCATCTTAATCTATAAAATTATTATATCACATAAATTATCTCAATTTATAATACGTTTAATATTTTTATTATCATTTAAATAATATTTCAATTTATTCCGGAATAATCGCGTTAGTGTTGTGTAAGCAATTAATGTAATTATTTCTTGACTAAAATATAAAACTATATCAATAAGATATGGATAAATATTTTATCTTCCAAAATACTATTTATAGTAGATAATATCTTCTAGATTACCCCCACATTAAAATACGAGTATTATTAAAACCAAAAGTGCAGCATGTTTGACTTTTCTTGAAATAAAATACAATAATGATCATAATACAATACCAATGGACAAAAAAGTACTTATAACCGTAAATATATTTTTTAGGGATAATATTTAATCATAAAATAGAATTTATGTATCTTTTTGTTTCATTTAATAGTCCTCAGAATCATATTTTACCCATAGATATTCTGATTTAACCTTACTGTGGTAACAACAACTACAAATGTTGCTATTTATATTGATAAAATAAATAAAATTAACATAAAATATAATTTCATATCATCGTATTTTTAAAATGGATTTAATTTTTAAATATTCAAATTACTGAAGTGTAAGAATATATTTTGAAATTAAACGAAAAAATGCGATTAAAACCGTTTTTTTTTTGGAAATTTCCATTTTTAAAATATAACCTGTTTTTATACTAAATCCAAGTATGGAAAATAATATATATATATATATTAAATAACAATTTATGAAATAAATCTAAATTCAAAAAAAATTAAATAATATAAAACAAAAATACATCTTCGAATAAAAATAATATTTTTTACTATTAATTGAAAAGTCTATATTATCATAAAATTATAAAAAATTTATCCTAAGATTATAAAGATGTGAAAAATGAATATTTTGTTAAATAAATTTTAAAAATTCATTAATAATTTATTTCCGAACAACTGTGATAAACATGATAAAATATCATTTTATAAAAATATGGATTTTAAGCATAAAATATGATTTATTCGTATCCCTTGTTTAGAAAACATAAAAAATTAATCAAAAAAATGTTTATTCTCTATATAGTATATAGATTTAACTAAAATCATACAACAAAAATTATTTTTTTAATTTATTGAGTTAAAACACAATTGTGTGCAATAAAAAAATTATTAAATGATTTCATTTATTTATAAATAGTTATTATTTTCATTTCTAATTAATTAGTCACATGATATTTAATTGTATATACATGTGTATACCATTAATTTTCATAATGTATTTATTCAATTTCATAAACTCTATTCGATTTGATTGGTGATAAAATTATTGGAATAGTTTCTGGAATTTCATTTAGAATCGAGGTAGCTTGGATTCATAGTTACACTCATTGTTTTATGTAATAGAAGATGAATATAATGTTACATGTAAAATAAAATATCGAAGATATTTTTTTTTGATAATTTTTTTTCTACATATAGTGCGGTGTTAACTTTTACAACCTTTAAAAATGAATTTTACCCTTCAAATTCATCACCTTGGTGTAAAAAACACAGGATACTTCTTCCTTATTACATCATCATTTTTATACATAAGTTCTTCTAGTTTGTAGACTCTCCACAAAACATTGACCAAGTGAGTGGTCTTTTAAAGTATCACATTCTATATTTGATTAGGATTGTCTATCTTTTTTTCCTTATATAAATTACAATTTTCTTATTCTATAGCCTATAAGTTAGGTACATGAGATATACTACTTATTTTCATCCTTCACAGAGATATGTGGAACACATCATGAACCTGAGATAGTTTAAGGGGATGTTCAAAGTGATAATCCAGGATTCCAATATGCTCAATAATTTCAATGGGAATGATGTACCTTAGGCTTATTTTTCCAATAATTCATCAATTATAAATTTATATATTATTTTTCTCATAAACATAAAATTCTAGATGGTGTTTATGATTATCATTATAATAGTATTTTTATCTTTTCTGATATGTGTGGTTGAATGGATCTAACATTCTCTCTAATTTCATTTGCTAGCTAAGGTCCCAATAGATTTCTTTATTTAACACCATTCTAGTACATTGGAGTACTACTATTTTTTGATATAGGTCTTCATATATAGCCATATATGTACACAAGATAATTTTTTGTCATAAGAAAACTAATCATTAGAAAGGTGTTGATACAAATAACTTTTTAAATTCCTAGTACATGATCTTATTAAATACAAGAGGGTTTTAATTTTTATCTTGTATTAACCATCTATTTGATGATTGAAAATTTTGCTGAAACTCAAATGTACATGAATAGCTTGTGGGGGACTTCACTAAATTATCAAAGTAAAAAAATTTGATCCTAATTATATACAATTTAATGTTTTACTCTATGAAATCATTAATATTCCATTAATGAATGTCATGGAAATCTTATATAATTTGAAAACTATTTGATAGAGATTATTTGTGCTAGAATTGTAAAGAGATCTACTATAACACATATATCATCATTCCCTATATATTTTTTTGGGTAGTCTATGGAAAAACCCCAAAATGATGATTCCATATTTCTTTTCGAATGTGGATAATAGTCATATTATCCTTTTAGATATTTCTCCCTCAATCATTACTTTTTGAAAAAAACATGAATATAGATACACACTAAGAAATAAAAATCATTATGTTTTCCCAATAAAAGTAGTCACTAATGTTGGATAGTGGTAGGTGTTATACTTATTTCACCCATCTTTTGTGGTTCCATGCCTTAGAACCTATCAAGATGAAATAGTTTATCACCCATCTTATTGGTAATATTTTTTTATAAATTTTTTTATTATTTCATTAACCCACAATTAATATAACATCAATGAAAATATAAAACATAAAATATTCCAATAAAAATAATTATATTTCTATTAAATGTAATTTATTATCAAAACAAATGGGATATATTACCATAAATGTCCTCCAAAACTACATTTTCCATGATAAAACTCTGAACACATAATTTATCGCAAGGGTTTCTAAGACATTGAAATTATGATCAACTATAAACCCATAAAATACTAATGGAATCCATAATTCTTAAGTTTCTGTTACATGGAGACATATCTTATTCTAAAATAATGGAATAAACTTATTTTTAATGTTTTTTATTACCAAAAAATAGATGACAAAGTACGTATACAACATAATTGTTGAATATAAATACATAAATTCAATAACTATTACACATAAATGATTTGAAATGAATAGGTCCTTCATATTTCTTAAAGTTAATTATTATTTCATGGAAGTGATTTGGATAATTCCCCTGTTCTCCAATCATAATAAATTGAACTCCCCAAAATTTATTAAATTTATGACTTTTTTTTTACAGAAATTACATCTTACATCAATTGAAGATATTCCTCCAAAATATTATTCCGGCATTCATAAATTGTAATAATAAAAAGAATCATTCATATATATTCATATCGGCATGAAGTTTCATAAATATCAACCTTCCAGTTATTTGATGTGTTAGGAATATCACTAATTTTCATGATGTAAATAATATATTGTGATAGCTAATTAGGTGTAATAAAAATATTTTTCTCTCTACTCATCATCCAATATGGTTACTAATAGTCACTGAATTATATATAAGATTCAATATTAATGTTATTCATTATTGTTCCATCGATTGAAAATACCCAAAAATCATAGTAACAATAATTATATTAGGACACAACATAATCATGAAAAATTACATATAGGATTTCTAAATCATGAATTCTTCTGGGTTACCCTATGTCATTAATTTTCATTATTAAAATATCTCATTATAATTTATAATGAGTTTTTAAATTCAAAAATAATATTCCATAGGATTTCCAAACATCGTGTGCAACAAAGAATTTTTTTCTATGAACCAGTTGTGATCGATTCCATATGAATGCACCGTTTATAGATTTATTATCCCAAGGTACTTCTATTATAGATCCACCGCCAGTTGTAGTGTATGGGTAGGGATGTATTTTTTTTGGAAAACATCACTCTATCATTTTCCAAATTTACGGGATATTTTCCTATACATTGGATCATAAAATGACTTATCTTTAGTTACATGCATATATATATATATATACATATATATCCTTAGAAATATCCCTAGGAATCTAAATATTGTTTTCTCATCATAGATTTTAAAGGTCAACAAAAACTCTCATCTAATATTATCTATAACAACCCAGGATATTCATATATATATATTACATATTTTTAGATGAATATTAAATACATTATACAAGAACATTCCTAAGGATCGTAAAGGCATAATTACTTTGAAAATATGGAAACATAAACAACTGGTTTATACCATATATAAATTGTATCCCAATTATCTCTTCATATATATCACAAGTTTTTTATCACACTTAATAATTTTCTTCACTTCTAGGGGAATGAAAATATAAGAAAAGGGTGAGCTTAGATGACAATAAGGGTAGATAATATAGATATAAATGACTAAATGAAAATAACATGATAATAAGAACATAATAACATGAAAATTACATTTGATAATTATACGATGTATAAAAAAGATCATAATCATGAGTCTAGAAGTAAATATTTGTAGTTCATAAGACATGAATAACAATGGATGAAGTGTAATGGGAGAACAACGTTGATATATTTCATGGAATTTTTGGATTTAAATTAGAAATAAAAATTATTTCCATGGTAGTCAACGATTATTTTAGGAACTATAATAGAGAAATGGGTTCACTCCCCAAACCATAGTAGTTGTCAATGTTCTCTCCTAGGACTATGATAGCTAAATGGGTTCCCTCCCCAAATAACTGTAGTAGTCAATGTTCACTCCAAATACTATTGTAGTTGAATGGGTATACTTCTAAAACAATAAATGTAATCATGGTTATCATAGTTTAATGGGTTCACACCCTAAACAATCATAACATTCATTGTTCAAAACCAAGATTATCATAGTGGAAATGTCACTTACTTAACTTTTTTCCCTCCCCATTATAGTCGTGTTCATATCATGATATGTCAATCACTGCCCAATTCAATAGAGGGATATATTGGTCACAAACATCACACAATTAAATTAATAATTACATGTTCCACCAAATCATTAAACATTCATCATATCTAAACTAATAAAAGGATTAAATTTCATCAATGTATAACCATAAGAAAGGGAATGGGTTTCACCAACATCATTTCATCTCAAATATAAACCATAAAATAAATAAGGTTCATATCCTTGTACTATTTACATGGTAACACTTATGTATCATGATATTATTCCATCTTATATGGAATAAATTAGTTTCAATGATCCCTTGTAATAATGGTTTTGTTAAACAACCTCTCCATTTAAAAATCACTCCTCTTATATAAAAGTTTGTTCACATAGAAATGATGTAAATTTTAAAAAAAACTATGAAAATATATAAATGAAATATAAATTAATTAAGTATTCAAGATGGTAAAAAATTGTTCATTAGTTAAAAGATAAAAAACACATTTCTTCTATATATTTATCAAAAAATCACAAAGTAACTCATTCAGAAAATGAAAACTAATTCATGTCACACTATTTTTTGAAAATTAACACATGATAAAAAATTATAGTAAACAATTTTAGGGGAATAGTAAAAAAAATTGAATTTTTTTAGACATCATTTTCAAGGATGAAAAATATTTCCTAGCAGGGACATAAACATAATCATTCATGAAGAATAATGATATTGTAAAATAAACCCTTTCCACTTTGGGAACTTTTAAATAATAATATTCATTAAAGAAATAATATTATATTGATATGTATATCCAATTATTAACATGATAAAAAAATAC
Organism: Viscum album; assembly: GCA_963277665.1. Taxonomy (NCBI): domain Eukaryota; kingdom Viridiplantae; phylum Streptophyta; class Magnoliopsida; order Santalales; family Viscaceae; genus Viscum; species Viscum album. Next base: position 1,465,889,224 of record OY728164.1, on the reverse strand, counting down.
ATTCAGGAGTAGTATATACTCCACAAAAATTAATCAAGTAGTATATAGTTAATGTGATATATATATATATATGTGATACAAAAATCACAAACCATCAGTCCTTCTTCCTTTCAAAGTTTGTTTCACTCAAATATTATAAATTTAATATTATTTTAAATATTTAATAGAATCATTAAAATTTTTAGTATATCATATATAATCCTTATATATATTTACTATCATCATTAATGATATATATAGAAAATGAATTACACCATTCAGGAAGAATGTAGGTTATATGTATGCATGAATGTTGTATTCACTTTATAGAGGATATTATAAAAGAATGGTAGATAATAATTTACCTTTAATGAATGAATGTGATTTAAATTATATAATATATATTCATTGTGTATATCATCTTTACAATACAAAAAAAATGAGAACAAATCGCATAGCTTTATAGATATCGTACTCTACGTATATACATGAACATCGTTATTGTTTTCTAACAGTTTGGAAGGAAATAAGTTATATATTATATTTTTAATTAATGAAGAATGGTTATATCATATATATCATTTATAAATGTTAATGACATAATATTTTCAATACGTGATCATGGTGATCGAAAATGAATTGTATTGTTGCATTTAGACGGTAAGTTATACGTACGCATAACCAATACATTAACATCTTGTTAGATGGGTTACAAGGGGTATAGATGTAATTTAAAAACAATAATAACATTTTAAGTATATTTAGTGTACAAAAGATACTATTTTATGATAAATATAACAAATTTTTATAAGATAATGTAATTTATCAAAAGAAAGTGATCAGTTACAATGATTATATATTCCTTGAGATGATTCCCTTAGATATCCTATTAAGGGATATAAATTAGGTATTTTGAGAAGACTATAATCTCTAGAATATTTATAATGAATATTTAATTTTTATTTTTTAGTGTGTGGAGGAGTTAAAAGTCTTTATATGGAGTATACAAGCAATGGAGGAGTGGACCTTTTATACATTAGGTGACGTGAACATTTTGAATATCTCAAAAGCATACGTTATAATAAGACTATGACAGAGACAATTACTTCTGAATTGACTATAAATGAACTAGGTATTACATGTTTCTCCATATATTATTCCATTTTTTCATATTTAATTTTTTAAATGTTTTATATAATTATATAAAATATTATTTTCATAGAATATTATTATTTTCAATATTGACATTATTCATTACATTGACATTAATAATATACTAAAAAATAGAAAATTGTTTTTTTACGGAACTAATAAATTTCAATTTTGAATCAATAAAAATAATGAATCTAGTAAATTATCAAAATTTTGAAAATTTTAATATTTTTAATTTGATCTATTTGGTTTTTCCGTTAATTGAATAACTACCACATCAGTATTTCTTGAACATTTATTGTAGATATATTTTCTCTACAAATGGAAAATAAAATACCATTATGATGCTAAATCGTTTTAATATAAAAATATATATTATATTTTAAAATATCCTCCCTATAACCTCATATTAAAATATTAGTGTTACTAAAAATAAGAGGGTGACCTGTTTGACTTTTCTTGAAATAAAATATTGTAAAGATCATCATCTCTTCCAAACGGTAAAAAAAATGTCATATAATGGTACAATTAATGAGTATGGATGAAAGTAACTCATAAGATAAAATTTAATAAAGTGTTGGGGTCATTTATAGTCATTATAATTTTATTTTTGTCCTAAATTACAGGATTTACCCATTCTAAGGTAACAAAAATTAATAAGGTTAATATTCATATTGAAAAAAATAAAATAGAAATATTTAAAAAAATTCAACCTCCTGATTCAAAATATTTTATAAATTCCTAAAAATTTATAAAATTAAAGTTTCATAAGTTAATTTTAAATTTAAATATAAAAACGTGATGAAAATAACTTTTAAAAAAAATAAACTTTTATATAGTAATAATTTTTTATTCTAAAGTAAACTGTATAAAAATAAAAAATTGTTTAATGAAATTGGAAGTAGTTTAATTTTAAGACTAATTTGACATGTAATTTCAATTTGAAAATAATTTAAAATAAAAAAAATAAATTTCAAAAAATATCAGAATTCTTTTACTATTTATTGAAAAATTTATCATTCCCAAAAATTATAAAAAATTAATACGATAAAATTGGTGATTTCAACAATAATATTTATACAATTTTTTTTATAAAAGTACCATAAATTAGTTTTACAATATGTATTATAGGGAAAGAGAATACTTTTCAGTAAAATACAATTTTTAACTACATAATTGGATTTATTGTTAACCATTTCCTAGAAAACATATAAGATAATTTCTAATAAATTTATTGAATATATGATCTATAAATATTATAAAAATGAATCCATCAATGTGATATGTTTAATTTATTGATTTAAAACATGTTTCTTAGCATTATAATATTTTATTTCACAATAATTTCCTTCATTTCCAAATAATTATTTTCTTAATTCATTTTTAATTTCTAAATAACGAATTAATTTTATTTACAGTTTTAGAAAATATATTTTAATTATTTATTTAATGTTATTCATACTCACCATTCCAACATCTAGGTGATAATAATATTTTAATTGTATGTTATGTTTCATTTTAAAATGATGAAGATGGTATCGATTGTTATACCTTGTCTTCTGTGTAATTTGATATAAAATCATTTTTGTTTAAATAAAAAAAAATAAAAATAAATTTAAAAAAACATTTGAATATATCTTGGGGTTTTACCACAATTGTGGGAAATGAAAATATAGACATTGAATAAATTAATAATGTATTATTATTGGTGATATAGATCATCTATCATAAGAAAGTAAATGATCTAGGAAATTTAACGCCCACAAGTCAATAAATATATGATTAGATAAAGGGACAACAATTCCTCAAATGTGAAGGTACTAAGATAACTTTTTTTCACAATCAATTCATAAGCCCAATTTCATCCTTTGGTTAAACATAGATAAATTCCAAATTAATTACTTAATCAATTAAATGAATATCCAAAATGAAATTTCTGTCTTAATACATTAAGAAGAAATTCTAATGGATCCTAATATGAATGAAATGTCACTACATGTGTCTTTAGATATCACTCATGACCGAAATTTAATGAAAGAGTTACCCAATAATACATTACTTTTGAACACATCAGAAATAACTTTCAATGATAAAATTTTAAATATTTTAAATATTTTACACTAAGACCCATCCAAAATATATCTCAACAAATTAAAAGTCAAAAAAATTTAAACAAATGTCTCTAGATTAGAAATATATTCCCAATAGAACATAATTTATTTATTAATGCCATATACCAAATATGTGATTACATGGTTCTCCATAAAACCATATTTAAAACATACATTCAGAAAAAATGAATATCTATATTTTCCAAATATCTTCAATAAATAAAAATATAAGTTAAACATTAATAATGAAAATATGAAAAATCAATTCACTAACCAATTTCATGGTGACCATTAATATCCCATTAATAACTATTTGAAATTTTTATCTCAATATATAGAATATATTAAGGGTCATATTCCATCAATAATTTTTTTTCTAAATATATCACCTTGATTATAAATAGAATTTATTCGTATTAGTCACCACATTAATTCATATAAAATATAAAATACTTATGTTGTGAAATACTTATATGTTTAATTATTATTATAAAAAAATTACATTAAAAAATTAGTTCTATAATATAAATTTTGAATCAAAATACATAAGGAATTTCATCATTCCACCTCAAATATATTAATATAATATGCTTGACCTTGATCTATTAGCTTCTCCTTAGGTATATTCCTTTGACACTTGGGGTATTCCTTAGCATAACACCCCATATCCTAATTATTGAATTATTGAACATGAAAAAATTATTTATTTCCCTTGAAATCGTGATCATGGAATTCTTTCTCTCTACACATGTATGAAACTTCAATTCTACTCAAGAATATTCCTATGTGTTTCTTACCACATGTATCACTAGGCGGAAAATCCTTCCATGCCATCTCCACCTTATCATTTATTTCTTAGCCATCCATTTATTGACATACTTCTCTATGAAGTCATAAGACCTGGAGAATGTTTTCTCCAACTTGATACTATGTGATATTATGTTATCATATGATGAGAAGGTGTGGTATACTAGTACACTTTAATTAATTGTATTAACACTATCAAAGGAATCATGAATCATGCACATTGGATTACACACGTATTCTATATCTTGTCTTTACATCCATGTAATGTTATATTCGTACATAACATAATTTTTTTCTTGCGTTTATCAAAGACTCCAGAATTATCACTCAATATACATTCATTTCTCACGATGAAAATACATTACAATGATTTATACCTTAAAATCACTTCATTCTATTTTTTATCATTCTTCTTCATCAGTTGTGTTCTGAATCAATGAACACCATTTTTCTTCATATCTATAGAGATGATAAAATATAATGAAATAATTCTCCCATTCATTCCATCCCAATTTAGTAAATATATTATATAAAAAATGTTTCATTACTAAGATAAAAATTGATTTGGATTCTATTTAAATTATTGATATTTGGGACATATAAAGTTTTCTAACATTATTACAAAACAAGTTGGATCTGGTGGATACACACTATAGGTAAGGTTATTTCCCATTACATAAGCCATATTCCCCATTATGTAAATAATTTGATAATCTATATATATATCACCATCTCCAACTTCATTTTGTTTCCCAAAAGGGAAATCTCAACATGGGTTATGCCAATAGATATAGTTTCCATTCATTTTTCTAAGAAACATTTATAAAAAATTGAATACACTAATTTGTTTCACATACATGTTTTTAATTTGAATTATTATTCTCTATATTTTTGTTTTTATTGTAATTAGGTAATTTTTCCATGTGTTTTTAGGGAAAAAATATGGATTTTGGACCTGAAATCATGTAGCGCATTGTTGGCACACTGTTATGGGAAATCATGCACTCTCATCCAGGTAATCATGAGACCAAATTCCATTTTGGGTAGTGGTGACCACATAGGTAGACTGTGGTTTAGAAAACCCAGTGGGCCAACCATGCGGCATGTCCCTCTTGGATAGTGGGTGGCATACAGTTGTCATAAGTTTTGGAATGCGGTGTGGAAAAACAATGAAACATGAACATCTCCTAAAATAGTTGTAATTTATCATATTCCACTCATTATATTTAACCCTAAATCACCTCCCATGCACCCATTCATGATTTTCAGCAATGTGAGCCTCCACCCAGCCTTTTTGAACCTTTTTATCCTCATTCCTTATGTAGTTTTGTTGTGGGAAAATTGAGGAATATTTAGGTAAGAAACATTTATCATGATCCATCCCTTCTTCTATGGTTTCTCATCCCTCTTTCTTGAGTTATTATTTTCCAACATACTGTTTAACCTAAATATGGTGTAATTTTTTATTTTTAGGATAACTCATGAAGTCTACTATTTGGTATTTTCTATATGGAATCTTGTGGTTGTGTGTTTGTGGTTTCACGCCAATTTTCAGAAGTTTCCAAGTTTAGCAGAGGTGGTTCCATGATTTTATAGTATTATATGACATTAATATATTTTATTGGCTGATTTAATTTTATCAATAGATTATTTGTGTCGTGGGAAAAAATTATTTGAACAGCTTTTGAGATTATTATGTAATTAATATTGGTTTTTGAAAAGAAATTATTTATATTTTGTGTGTGCATCATTGTGCTAATCCTAAAATATATTTTATACCTTATGTGAACGGCTAAAAATGTATATTCAAAGAGACATAAAAAGTGAATGTGTTTATTGTGGGTTTTCCCAATGAAATGGGTTTTTGTTTCATATTAGTTATTTGTTGTGAACCTCATATTTGTCATTCAATTGTTAATGTGATGTAAAGCATATTACAAAGTGTTTTTGATGTGACTATAAATTTAATGGGTCTTTGTACATGGAAATGGATGGATTTCATATGTGTTCTTCTTATTATGTTTATAGATAGGTTTCATAAATTGTAAATGTGGTGTGAAATTCATTTCATAATGGTTTTGGTGTGCCTGAGAAATGAAATGTGCATTTTTTGTGGAAATGGTGATTTTTATGTGAGAGTTTTGATCATTTGATCATTGTGAAAATGTCTAAGTGGTGATTTCCTTATTTTTTTGGGATTCTATGCATTTTTATATTAAAGTGAGGATTTATGTGATGTGTGAAATGAAATTTGAGAAAAAGGGGAAACCTATGTATCTAAGTGGGTGAACTATGACTACAATACTAGTTGATTTGGAAGAGGACAACGTCCTGATTTATATAGACTCTGTGACGATTACAACACATACTAAGCATGTGATATAATCGCAGAACAATTGTACTTGGAATGTGTTCTCCTATTGTGGCTTATAAATGTAAAAAAAATTTGGTTATGGATTATCATATGGAGATTATTAGACCTTGGTATGGGATCCTATCTATTTTCTCGTGTGTGGGAATGTTTTTGGTAGTTTAGTGGAGAAATATAATCACCAAGGTACGTGGTTCAAGGAGTCCCACTTGTGGTTGTTACCATTAGGTATTTTTCAATTGATCCCTCCTGTGATGTGAAATTTAAGTGATGTGGTGCTAGACATTGGTATAAGGTAGTCCATGTGTTTACTTTTATTTCACTAAAAAATATTTGTGAAAATGTATTTTATTAAAAAGAGTTTATAGAAAAAAAATTCATGGAAGTGTTTCAAATATTCTGAAGGAAATATTTATGTTGATTTTTGTTTTAATGTTATAGAATGGAATCATTTATTTTTCATGTGGCATCCTACTGGGATTTGGACCACACCCTGCATATGTATTTGGGTGTATGTATTACTTTTTCCTCTATGACCCAATTAAAGGAAATATATGTCCTGTTGGTGAGCGTGGATCTGGATGCCTGTGTTCCACTTCACGAAGTTTTTGGTGGTGGTGGATTGAGGGTGATGTTCCTCATGTTTCATGGTGTTTTTATGGAATAGCATTGTGTTCCCAATCCATTGTAGTACTTTTGGTTTTTGTTAAATTTGTAAATACAGAATCTGAAAATAGTTGTACCTCAGCTGGTTATAGTTCTCAGTTATTGTGATTCTTGTCATTGATTCTTGTTTATTATTACTTAAATGGTATAAATCATTCCCAAATATTATTATTGATACCCAGAAACTAGTTATAATTATATGGGAATTTGGAATGTTGTTTTTGTCATTTCATAGATCATCTCAGGTGTTGGTTTAAATGGAACCCCAAATTGGTTTGTGATAAAATGGTATTAGAGTGGGTTACAATGTAATTGGGACAAGTTATTTGGGGATAAGTATAGATAGATTGAAGGTAGTATTTTGGGGGATGATGTTCTACTTATGAGTAGGGTGTATTTCAATATAACCCATGATTGGAATCGAGTCACTGAGAGATGTTTGGATTTGGTTTTACTTCTCCTACATGTGATTCATATATGTTGTGGACTGTATATGGGCACTAGTTGGGGTGGAGTGGTTTATGTTGACTTTTTATTTTGTTTGATTCATTTATGTTTTTATTTATTAAAATGTTTGTATTTTTTTCTATTGTTGAAAATGTTTCAAAATGGTTGTATTGATGGGTTTCATTGTTTTTGTTGTTTATTGTAACAGGATTCATCCATGGAGAATTGCTATGAAATTTTGATAAGAGTCTATAGGGAATTCTACCTTTCTAATAGATAAGATATTAGAGGAAGAAGTTATTGGGGTTGTCCATCCTTTGGGACATGAAGTAGGATTTGGTCCAGACCATATTAGATAAGACGAATCGGGTCCTAAAAATGACGAAGCTCAGGAGTTCCTCAAGAACATGCCTCATTATTCCCAAAGTAGCATGGATCCTCAAGAAGTAGAGGAGTGACTTGAGAAGATAGGATGTATGGTTTAATTTATTGATACTCATGAGGAGGTCAGAGTAAATTGAATTTCTTTCTTGTGTATAGGTCCCTATTAGAAGTATTGGCATTCAGTTGTGTATACTACAAAGCATGAGAATAAGGGTTCAAAAGACATCAATTAAATTTTCAACAAGAAATATTCTCATGATATTTTTTCCTTTGAAATATCCCTATTTTTTTAGCATAGCCAAAGTGACTAGACCCGGATGGATCTTGCTAATTGATTTGTAGAAATTTTTTGGTGTATAAATGAGCTCATTTCCAATGGGTTGATGAATGCTCAAAAGTTAGAGATGGGGTTTTGACCAGAAACCTGGTAATGGGGTTTCTTATTCAAGATGAAAGCATATAACTAGGTGTTCAATCATGATATGATGGAAGATATTGATCAAGGAGGCTAGTCTTGTACTATTGGAAGAATGAAATCATTGGGTTGTGAATTTTCATTTGAGAAAAGGTGAATGTTGGATAAGCATATGAAGAAGGGTGTTGGTAGTTCAATACACCCTTCCTGGATATCTTTGTCTGTTACTTCCGATGATTTTTTAGTTATATACCATCAGTGTGTGTAGGTAAGAAACATTTTATCATCTTGTTCATCACCACCATGACCATGTTAGTTATGTGGAGCTATGGGAAATGTAAAACATTTTATAAAACTGGAACACCCCTATTAGAGTGGTGTAGGATTTGTATCTTTCAATGGAATGTCAGCTCGTTCAAAACCATCTAGAATATTCAATTCCCATAATTGAGATTGTGGTGGTAGGGCTGGATCATCTTCTAGGAAAAGCCACTTCAAGGAAGTGATGCATGTTAGTGGTAATTCTACGGCTTAGGATGAGATGAGGAAACTTCAAGCAGTAGATGAAGTGACACTAGTAGAAGATGTAGGGTCTGGGATAATTTTATGTACCGTTCTTATTGGATAATCATTAAATGTTTTCCAATTTGATAATGATTCCTCTATTTTGTTCATTTCTATGCATCTTTTAGATGTGTTAATGTTTCTAACTGAACTTATTCTATATGTGATGGAACAAGTAATTATTATTGTTATGAATATAGAGAAGGTATTTAGGTTTATATCTTGTGAATTTACTATGTCAGGGGTCTTGCTGGAATGGGATTTCCTAGTTTTCATCATAGAATTCATTGAAGTGATTCTTGGTAAGGACTGGATGGTGCATTTTTTCAGACTGATCTATTACTATCAACGGTGAGTGAGTTTTTTGGTAGTTGATGGAATTACCCAATATTTTCCAGGTGAATGAGATCCTTAATTAGGATGTGTTTCCCCTCCACATTTGGAGTTGGTCAATATTGTTTATCTGATCTCATCGATCACATTAGAGATAATTATCGTGCTCCTGAGAGTGGATTACCACTTGTGTTGGATGAGTTCCCAGATGTTTTTTCTAGAATATTTATTAGGTTTTTCTTTTGATTGAGATTCTGTGTTCACCATTGATTTGGCTACAAGATAAAAATAGATAACCCTTCCCTCATACATTATATCCCCCACCAAGTTGATGGAATTTAAGGTGCATCATGACTATCTAGAATCCAAAAGATTCATTCATCTGAGGGTCTCACCATGGTCCGCCCTATTTTAGTTTATGAAAATTATTGTTGGATATCTCTAGCTGTGAATTTATTACAAGAATCTAAATAAGATGATAATGAAGAAAATATACATTTTCTCTGTATTTAATATATTTTTTATCATTTTAGTGTGGAAATTTCTTTTCAAGGATGATATGTGTTCTGAGTATTATCATGTCAATGGTAGAGAGATAAATATTCGAACAATATCCCTACAATGTAGGGACAACCATTAGGAGTATTCTATTATGTGTTTTAGGTTATAAAATTTTCTATTAGACATTAAAAAACTTATGATTAGGGTGTTCCATTGTTACCATGATTCCATTATCTTAATATTCGTGGATGACATACTGGTCTATTCTGAAACCAAGAAAGAGAATTATCGGCATTTAAGGATTGTGTTGGGATCCCATTTAGATCATATCCTCATTGATATGTTTTCAAGTGAAACATATGTATTAGGGAGGTGATGTTTCTTTTCCATGTGATCTCATAGGGAGGGATTTTGATGGACCTAGAAAGTTTATGGTAGTTACATCATGAAAAAAAATCGAATAATTTCATTAAAATCAGATAATTTATGGGCATGGTAGGGTGTCACTGGTGGTGTTTTTGAGATTTCTCTCAACTGGATTCATACATGAAGGGACTCACCTAGAATTGGGTAATGTTTGAATGTATCAAAGAGTGTTAGGATTAATTTTATTATCTTAATAGTTATAAGAACACAACATGTTTTTGTTCTTACTCGAATTTAGAAACAGATATGTGTTATATTGTGATTAATATAGTATGGTAATTTGTTGTCTGGTGATAAAGGATGACAATGTGGTGGAGTATGATTCTTGTGAACTCTGACCACATGAATATAATTACCCAACCAATGTCTTAGAGATATTAGTAGTGATACGTGCCTTGAACATGTCGAACCATTATATTGTAGGAGAATTTTTTTAATATGATAATAAGATCATGAAATAAATTTTCCCCTAGAAATATTTGAATTTGAGGCAACATTGTAGTGTTGATTACCTTTAGGATTTTTTTCTATATATTATATATCATAGTTAAAGTAAATTTAGTTTCAGGTGGTTTTACCACAAAAGTGCTGGTGAAATATTTGAAAGAGTTCAGTGATGAGTGGATGTTGATGGATCTTTTTACATAGATGCATCTTGAGATCAAGGAACATAGTGGAGTTGTGTTCTTGGACAATTTTTAGTGGACACCATATCTTCTGAATTTTCTTTTACAAGAGTAGCATTGTGATGAGTTAAACTAGTAGTCTTTAAATCCCTTAATCAATGGGGAGGTTCCTTGTGAATGGTCATTATCTCATGAGGGTGTTTTGTGCTCTAAGTTTCACATTATAATGCCATTCTCATTGAAGAAGGTTGTGATACAGGATAGCCACCAGTAAAAGTGGGCCATTAATCATGGAAACACTAAGTTATACAATGAAATTATTTAATAGTTCGGGTTTCTAGTTATCTGGAAGGATATAGACAACTCTGTATTGTGATGTTATAAACTCTAATAGGTTAATGTTGATAAAAAAAGGCCACATGGTTTTCTTTAGACTGTAATGATTTCTACCTAAATGCGGGATGAGTAGATATAGATTTTATTTCATTCCTTACCACATACACCCAGGGAGTAATTCCATTTGGGTAGTGATTGATCGTATGACCAAATCATCTAATTACATTACAACTGGGATTTAAAAATATTGGATGAGTTGGGTCAGATATATGTTTAGAAGGTCGTGAGACATTATGGTGTATCATCGGGAATTTTTTCAGAAAGGGACCACAATTTTAAATCAATGTTTTTTGAGGGACTTATGAAGGAAATGGGGTCACAGTTCATGATCAATTCAACAAGCCATCTTTACTATATAGTGAGACTGAGTGAGCTAATTATATTTTTGAATACATACTCTATTCATGTGGTTTGTATGTCAAAGGATTGTGGGTAACCCATTTGGTTGTGGTTTATTTTACATATGGAAATAGTTACCAATACATAACTCAAAAGGCCCCTTTTGTGGTGCTCTATGCTCAGCCTTGCCAGTCAGTTTTATGCTGAGATGAGGTGGGTGAGACCTAGTTATTGGGACTAAGCCATTTGTTAGAAACATATGATAGAGTTATGTTGATCAAGAATACATTGGTAATGGAATAGAGTCTCTCTATAACCTATAACAATCAACGATACTGATATTTGGACATTTCATTAGGTGATTAGTTGTTCCAAATGTGGAACCTCATTTAGGTAACTTTAATTTTGTTATAAAAGGGAACTTATAGTCGATTTATGTTAGAAATTTTGATATTTAAAACTGGATTGGTAAATTGTAACAAAACATTACTTTTCCATCTCATTTCATGTCAATCTATGTAATGTTTCATTTCTATCAGTTGAAAATTAAAAAACCTAATTTTTCTCATGTTTTTAATAGGGAAAATTTAGATGACGATCCTTATTTTTCTATTTCTGAGCTGGAAGTGAAGAATGTGAATTATTAGGTGAAATTACATTGTGGTAAGTCTATTATACAATACCCTATTCTTTGGAATAATTAAGGTGATATCCATGAGACTTTGGAGCAAATGTCTTAGGTTAAGAAGGAGTACTTGTTTTTGTTCTTTGATTATGCTTTATATTGACTTTATATGGGTGGAATGTTTTCATGGTGTGAAAAATTGACATAGACATGTTTTTAATATTTTGTGTTATTATGTATATATTTGTTCTTACAGTTATCCCATAGATTCACAATGTGTTTTTAGAGGATAATGGGGATTTGGGGATTTATAGTAGGTGGTTCATGTTTGGTGCATGGTTATGGATTATTGTGCTCCCTCTTCCAGGTAAGTGTGCGGCCAAATACTATTTTGGATAGTGTCCCCACATAGTTAGAGTAAATTTTGGAAAAACATGTAGGCTATCCATGTGGAATTCCCCTATTAAATGGTCAGGGATGCATAATTTCCACAGGGTTTGGATAACTGTTTTGGAAAAATTGTGAGACTTTTCTAGGTCACTAATTTTTTGAATTTACCTTCTTTCCCTACTCGGATATAACACTAAATCCCTTACCATTTACCTCAATTTATATTTTCAGTCATAGAGGGATTCTCCATTACTTATTGAAACTATTAATTTTCATTCATTGGTTTTTATTGGTGTGGAAACTTCATGTAATCATTAAGTAAGCCTATTTTTTCATGATTCATGTATTGTTTTAGGGCTTCTCTTCCCGTTTTCTTGAGTGCTTATTTTTATAGTGTGTTTTTTCACATAAAAATGTTTTAATTTTTCTTTTTTATAAATATTGAAGTTTGTTTTTTGATCAATCCTTAATAGGGTTTTTGGTAGTCCAAGTGTGGTTTCAAACAAATTCACAGATGCCTCCAAATGTGAGTTCGGTGGTTCTATGATTTTACATTATTAGACAATATTGATATAAATTTTTGTTTTCTTAAATTTAATCCTTGGATTGTGTTTGTGGTAAAAAAACATGTTTTTAAATGGTTTTGATATTCATATAGGATTAATGTGTGTCTTATTAATGAAATTAGTGTTATTTATTATGTTCATCATTGTGGGGATTCTTGAATATGTTTTATACCTTGTGTGAATGGTACATAATGTGTTTTAAAATAGATAGAAATATGTGAATGTTATTATTGTGGGTTATATGAGATAAATGGGTTTTTTGACATGTTTTCAACATTTTTGTACACCCTGAGTGTGTATTTTAATTGTAAAAGTGATGAAATGAGTGTTACAAAATTGTTTTGACCTGAGTATGAATTTGAAATTGGATTTTTACATAGAAATGGGTCAATTAATATGTGATATTTTTTTATGATAATGGGTTTCAATAATTATTCAAGTGATGTGAAAATTTATTTTCAAATGGTTTTGGTTTTCATGTAAAATGTAAAGTGGTTTTCTTGTGTAAAATTGTGGTTTCCATGTGTGATTTTTGATCTCTATATCAATGTGAAAATGTGAAAATATTGGTTTACTTTTGTTATTGTGATTCTTGGAGTGAATATATGAATGTTATGAATTATGTGGTATGTAAAATGGAATTTTAGGGGAAAATAGAATATCTTTCATCTATTTGGGAGAACTATGACTAGTATGCTTGGTGATTCGAAAGCGAATGTGGCTCAGATTCATCTCAGAGATTTGATGATTACAACACTAACTAAAAATTAATATGGTCAGATTCCACTGGACCATGGGATGTGTTCTCTTATAGTTTCTCATGCATGGGAATGATGTTGGTTTTAGATTATCACATAGATATCATTAGAAATTGGGATTGGATCTCCTCTAATTGATTGCGCATAGGAAAATTGTTGGTTATTTAGTGAAGGATTTTGATCACTAAGGTATGAGGCTCATAGAGTCACACTTATGATAGTTATCTTTTGGATTTTCCCATGGTACTCTATTATGACATTACACTTATGTATTTTGGTTCTTGCAGTCGATATATAGTAGACCTTGTGTGAATTTTTATTTCATAAAATATTATTTTTGAATTTTTTTTCTTAAAAAGTGTTCCTTGAGAATTTTATCATTAAAATGATTTCATAGAAATGTTCTAAATATTCTTATGGAAATGTTCATGTTGTTTTGTCTTCTATTTCTATATAATGGGATCTTTTCATTTTAGTGGAATCCTACTAGACTTTGGATCACACCCTATATACACCATTGGTTTTATACAGACTAGTAAATTTATAACCCAGGTAAAGGAAATATGATTTATGGTGGCAAGGGTGGATATGGATTCTTGTGTTCCACTTCATTAAGGTATTGGTGGTCTTGGATTGGGGTGATTTACTATTTGTCTCAATGAGGTTTTGTGGGATTGTTTTGTGTTCCCATTCAATTATTGTTTATTTTTTGTGTTTAAAATTTTAGACATTGAATCTGAAAAATTTTATACCATGTCTGTTTATGGTCAATAGTTATTGTGATTTTTATTATTGTTGGTTGTTTAAGAATAATTAAATATTTGAATCAATCACAAATCTCATTTTTGATACCCATTCACGAGTTTCCATTCAATAAATATCAATAATTCCCTTCATATCATGCCATGTATTAGGTCGGGTGTTGGGTGGGATGGAACCCATACATGGGTTGTGAAAAAAATAAAAAATAAAATTATTATACATATTGTATCATTAAAATACTATTGAATCACCTAAAATGAATATAAAAATTTATGCATTGATAATATCATAATAATAGACAAAGATTATATTAGAATTTCTTGAATGAAATAAATTATTTAAATTCTTCATAACTATTTGTAATGATGATTTGAATTAATCCTTTAATATCCACCATGTGTTTCAATCCAGCTGCACAGTAATAACAATTTTCTAATACTATGAAATCTTCTATCCATGCCCAAAGCTACTTTTTTCAAATATTACCATTAGTTACATTTTTTCTAGAACCACAGCTAAATATATTATATATCAAATGATAAATTTATATGAAATCATCATAATATCTACCTAAAAAAACATTAATATGTTATCCTATACATAGAATTTTCCTAAAAGTAAGACATATGGTTATATTCCTTACTCTGTGCATTCCTAAATCAAGTTCCCAAGGATAATTATAAATATTATCTGACAACACTAACCTACTAAAAGTGTATAAATTTTTACATTATCACTATATAAAATAAATGATATACAAGAAGAATGAATTGTTCATTAGTCTTGGAAAAACAGATATATATATATATATATATATATATATTTAACATTTAATTTTAAAAACATAATACAAAAAAGTTGTCTTCTTTGAGAATTAAATTATTCCACATAGCATATCTAAACATATAGATCATAAAACACTACCTAGTATCATTGGGAAAATGAAACATAAGAAATGGTAGAGATCAAATTATTAGAACGTGTATGAATTCAGATACATCTATAATGAAAACAAAAATCAATATGGTATAGAGAATAACTCGAAGGCATTTCATTTAAACAATAACATGAGAATAATATGGAATTAATAAAGGATGACCAAATAATGAAATATGAATAATCACCTGAGCATGAAACCTATAAATAGACATTCCAAATAATATAATAATCTCATGGACAATAATAAATAATCTTATAATTATGGAATTAATAATTTGAGACATCATGATCATACTTTCAAGACAATTCATAAGAATATTTCAAACTATGGGTAAAAACCCATGTGATTTGGAAATCTAATTTGAGTCACAATAAATGTCGATGCATCAGGGTTTAATCTATATCCAGGCACCATGAGACGTATAATTTGTTAAATGAATTAATTATATGAAATTGGTGATACCTAATTAACTTAGACAATCAGATTGAAAACCATACATCTGAAATGTCAATACTTACCCCAATAAACAAATATAATCATAAAATTTCTATATTAATATGGTGAATGGTCATAAAAGTGTACATGTCCCATCAAACATATCATAAAACATATGAATATTGAATAAGGTTTATAATAACAAAACTTATCCCTTATGGATAAAAAATACAATAATTTGTTGATGTAATTAATTAGTATAAATACCCCAAAAATCACATTTAAAAAATTCTTAAAAATTCATAAATTCATATAAAATTTCATAATATTAAATTTTTATAATTTTAAATACACTTTTAGAAATAAATTATTTGGAAGAAAAATCATTTTTTACAAATAATAATAAAATAATTTTTATAAAATAATTTTCTCATTAAAATTTCATAACAAAGAGAAGAAAAATGGTATTATTACATGAAATGTTCTATAATTAATAGATTATATCAAAAAATTTAGGTTTTAATATAGGAATACAGTATAATTCTCCCAGGTTTTACATAAAATAAACCACCCAAAATAATGTTGGGAGTGTGAAATAAACCCTTACCATGTTGATAACTTTTGATTTATATGACCCATAAGAGATATAACATAAAATGATACAACAAATACTGTAGATATAAATATATCCATGACATATAATATAAATGTGATAGTATATAATCTGAAAAAAATTAATTTGTGAATATGGCTTATGTATCACATAACTAAAAGTTACATGAGAAACCCTTACCTCTAGGTTGACTTCCTTAGTTTCAATCCAAAAATTATTTATTCTAAATGTAGCTTTACTATATATATATATATATATAATACCTTATATTTTACCCTTGTAACATTTTACCACATTTTAAAGATAATGAATCATTATTTTTGTTAATTTGGGTGTTAATTTCCTAGTTTTCTCACATGTGTTTTGCCCTAAAAGATCCATTAATTGTACAAATGATATAGTTCGGTCATATCTAGAAAGATGTTAATGTAAAAAATATTTCTTCCTTCATTGTATTCATACTTATAACAATTCTTAAAAATTTGACACTAAAAATATATTGCATCACTTCGTGGAGATGATGGGACATACATATGCAAGAGATAATATAATTTACATTAAAAGAGAAATAGTAAGTAAGTGTATTATATATTATTTTTATGAATTTATATAATTTAATATATTTCAAAAATATTCATGAAATAAAACATTATAACATTCCATGTAAATATTTAGTGAAAAACGAATCACATCACTTCTTGAGAGGGTAGTCTTCCGTACACATGAGTTATACTATCATATTTTAGAAATAATGAAACATAATTATTTATATCATATAATATTACTCCATATGTATAATTATATCACAAATATCACATATTTATCATAAATACAACATCATATCCAAGAATGATAACTTATAATGGAAAATTATTTACATCACATCGTGAGGTGGTAGTCCGCCATACATTGAATTAACAATTTTGTATCCCAATTGATGGAAGTGGAGATGGATAAATATTACTATAAAAACATAAAAAATCATCAAAAATTAGATAATGGATTTATTATAATTTTTGTGTTAATATATAATTTAATATTGAAAAAAATTAAATAGAATGATCTTTGTGAATTCAATTACCTTCTCTTTGAAAAATATCATTTGGTTATCATCTTAAGGAACCATGTGTTGAACTTTTGAAAATAAAAAAACCTATATAATGTGTCTATGTATATTTGGGAGATATTTTCATAGGTTTCAATTGATCCAATGGTATTGATAGGTCTTAATATGTGAGGTTAGGAAGAACACTTTTAGAGTTTAGAAGAAGTGGTATTTTTTGACACTCAAAACAATTCAACAATAGGAAATAACTCCCACACCATTTGCCTCTAATATTGACTAATAAATGAGTGAATGTATTATATTTTCAATATACATAATAATAAAAAAACATGTGTTTAGAACATGTTCTTCGATATCCTTTAATATTACTTGATTTTACTATTTTAGTTTTATTTACGGTAAATAGTTTTCAAACCTGATATTAAATACATTAGTATTAAAATAAAATTATAATTATTAGATAATTTTTACCAAGTAATTATAAATACTAAATAAAATTTACCAAATAAAAATTATATCTTTATGGAAAACTAATTAAAACACAATAACATGTAATATTATAAATCATGTATTAAAATTAACCGTGTTAATCAGTTTTTTATTATTTTGATAAATATTTTGAAAACAAGTATTGTAAAAATATTAAATATTATTAATTATTCTATAATAAAATTTCTAATAAAATTGATAAATTTAATTTAAAATTATTCATATAATTAAATCACAAAATTAAACTTGTAGATGAGCCAGAATGGCATTCCCATAGAAAAACATTTAAATGAATAAAAATATTTTTTATAATAATTTAATATTATAAATTTAAAAAAAAATTAATTTTATAACATGTAATACTATTTAACATTTGTTAATTTAAATCAAATATAAATATAATTTCTAATTGTAAACAACATTAATAAGAATAATGTTTTTACTATAATTAGAAGTTTCTACAATCCATCAATGAAAATTGATCCATTATGAAAATTTTCACATGTTCGCCCAATGATAAAATTTAAAAATAGATATAAAAAATTAATTTTATTTCTCCCAATAAATTTTCAAAAGGTGGTAAAATTAATTTTTAATTAATTGTGCATTTGTGACTAAGATTCCTTTTATAAAAAATACAGTTTTTCCAAAAAATGATTCCTTTTCTTCAATATGGTTCTAATTTATTTAAAAAAATAAATATAAACATTGAATTTACATTATACATGGGTAAAAAATATTAGATTCATAATTTATTATGTCTATTAATACCCACAAACATAATAGATAGGTTATAATAATAATGTTTAAATAATAAGATTATAATAGTTTTTCATGTTTTTTTTAAACCCGGTGTGGAGTGTATTACAAGCTATCAAAGTGATTGAATTTATTTAAAAAAATATTTCATAAATTCTTGGGGTGTTAAATTTTCTTTTATGACTAGTTTTGTGTATCACATACACTATAAATTATTATGTTCCTCTTTTATAATCCATAGATGATACAATAATAGATGGTGTGTGTTATTTAAACGATACATCCAATTTTAAGGTTTTTAAAATTGAAAGAACTTATGATCCTCCATATTCACCCATTTCTCAAAAAATAACCCAAAATATATCCCAATTTGGTCCTAAGTATCATATTAAGATTTTAAAAACTTATAAAAAGTAATATATAATGATCTATAAATTTATTATAAAATTGGTCTATTGTAGGGAGGAAATTCCAAAGCATCATTTAAAAATATAATCTTAGAATCCATTATACATTGATCTTCTCTCAATATCCACAATGGAATACGTCTAAATATTCATCCTACCCCCTTACATGTTGATCAATTCATCATCATTAGGGAATAAACCCATCCCATTATTATCATGCGTAAGAAACAAATTGGGACCGTGATGGGGAGTGATTAACTAATTTATTTCGTCTATTTAATTAAGTAAATTAAATTAAAATACAATTTAAATCACTAATAACAACTCTAAAAACCTAAAGTACATTTATACCTTTTCTAATACCCCCCCCCCTCCATAATAATTATACAATGAAGTATAAATATCAATACTAGGGTCCATTAAAAATATATAACTATATGAACCAATATGAATAAATTAATATTTAATTAATTAAATATTAAAAAATTATAAAATTAAAATATCTCAAAATAATTCTAAAATCATTTTTCGGGGAAAACACCCTACTCTAGGACAAAAAAAGTCCTTAAAAATTTATTTGAGATCATATATTATTGTAAATTTCTATTTTTCCCCTCGTGATAATCAAAACACAAAAAAAATATTTTCCATTCATTTTAACAACTAGTAAAAAACATTCATATAGAAAAATTTATATAAACATAATTTATATCCCTTAAATTAATTATTTTTTCATTGAAATTAGTTTCTTTATTCAATTATATTCCATTGATATAACTTCCTTTCCACCCATTGGGAAATTTCCTTGGGTTCTTCTTCCTATATTCATCACATGTATAAAGTAGAAACTTTTATCCTTCATGGGATTTTTCAACTACATATTCCTAAAAAATATCCCATTATTTGGTGTATTTTTATGTTCACATATATTCATGTTGTTAATCATAACTCAATATAAATGATAAAGCATAATCAAAGGGTTATTCATTCATGATCCCATTTCATTTAGTTTCTCATATAAATGACCATTTCATAAGATATTAAATTCTATGTTCTTATGATTACATATAGTTCTATCAATTTACTGAAACTAAAAAATTATTCTGATTAAAAAACATGAATAATCATAATATAAAATAACATAAATATTAAATTCTTTCCTATAATATTTAAATTATTTCACCTCCATTTATTCTATGTGTATTTATGCTTATCTCATGTCACGATGGATTGTAATAATTTGTAATTAATTATATCATATCATTCATTATAATGGTTCATAAAAATAACTTTTATTAACCAATAAATTCTTACAATGATTGTCTGGAAAGTGTTTATTCATAGGCCCACTCATCAGGCATTGAGTGAATAATGACTTGATACTCAACCAAACATTTATTCTATTTTACCATAGGTTAATTTTCTCCAAATATAATTAAAATTATCTCTATTGGGAATTCAATATTAGTAAAAAATATAATATCTATTTTACTAAGACATTAGGATTGTGTCTGACACATATATTTATCCTCTGGGAATTCACAAAATTACTCTAATCCTACCTAAAAAAATAAGTAAAACTTATATTATACCAATTTTGGTGAACTAATATATACATAAATATAAAATCATTTTTCCTGGATATTATATGTATCTCATAACAATACATTTTTCATAAGTTTAAATCATTAGTGTCTTTAGAGAGTACATACATTATCATAATATTTCATGAATGATCTAAAAAATATCCCATAATGTTCTTCTAAAATATTCGTCTTCATAGACATATTCTACATAAAAACATTATTCATAACATAGGGAGAGTAATAAAAATATGGGTGGATCTTAGATGACCATTATGGGAAAATATATGTGAAATCAATAAATTATAAAAATAGACAATAAGATAAACATATTTTTTTGATAACATGATCATAACATAGAAAATTCATACCCAATCAGCCAATGATCATTAATAATTAATCATATAATAAAGACTTATCATGAAAAAATTCATAATCAATATTAGTGAAAAATCATATTTATTCAGTCACAAGACCTGAGAAAATACCATAAGCATAATACATAAAATCAGGGTATACACATAATTATAGGAAAATAATATCCTCATTCTAGGATCCCAGAAAAGTCTTTCATAGTAGATTATGTTTACTCTTTATTCCATCATTTCATTAGTCATGGTTCACTACCAAGACTTTTAAAATAGATATAGTTCCTTATAGAACTAGGTTTATCTCCCATTATAGTCTATATTATCTCATATCATATAATTCTTTACAAAGTGAATTTCAGGGAAATATAAATATGATCCCACACTTCACAAAATATAAACATACTGATGTTTTAAAATTTATCATAAGAACATATGTCATTTTATCACATCATTAACCCTTGAAATCAAAATAATCTCAATAAAATTTAATCACCATGACATCATAACCATTTAGATAAAGGAAGTAGATTGTATCATAAAAATGTTTCTAATTCTTTTAGTGATTAATTTATAACATAGAAATCAATTTGTTTAGTATCAAAATTATTAAAATATCGCCCTCATTAGAAATCCAATGAGATAATTTAGATGGTATCATAATGGAATATCCCCATTTAAGCATGTAAAATACTTAAATGATGTTAACATAGATGAAAAAACCATTAGATTACTATTTGAAAATTACACTAATAACATGGAAAATGATAATTTATTTAAATATTAGTAAATAATTAAAAAATATAAAATTTTGATAACATTTT
This sequence comes from Viscum album, assembly GCA_963277665.1. NCBI lineage: Eukaryota > Viridiplantae > Streptophyta > Magnoliopsida > Santalales > Viscaceae > Viscum > Viscum album. Next base: position 1,465,867,122 of record OY728164.1, on the reverse strand, counting down.
TTTATTATAAAATAAAATTGAAAATTTTAAGGGATGATTCAATGAAAATAACAGTCATCGTGGCTAAAAAAGTATTAAATTCGGTAAAAATTAAAATAATTATTCCTTTTAAATAATTTTTTAAATACATAAATATCATATTTAAAAGAGTGTATAAAAATTCATTTTCATGTCATTGAAAAAAATTAAAATATTATTGAATTATCTTTTATAATCTTTGACTCATTCTTAAACGAAATTCCCAAATTCATTATAAAAAACATAGAAATGGATAAACAAAATTAGTCGACCAATGATGAAAAAGGTCCAATTCTTCTTAAAAAACATTCTTGATATTTATATGTATAAAAATTTGGAAAATAAGTATATTAATTTAAAATTATATTAATAACTTAAATATGCTAAAATATATCGGGTTTATAGGATAATAAAGATTTAATTTCCCTCAATTATAATTTGATGTATGCAATCCTAAATTGAAATGAGATTACAACATAAATTATTACAATTAGTCCCACCTTGCTTCACACACATTCAATATCTTGGGAAAAAATATTTTTTATAACTATTATTTATATTCATATTAATGAATAACATATTTAGTATCATTCCTCTATAATTTGCAAATATCTTTTTATTAACAAATCACCCTTAAAAAGAATATTCAGTCAAGAAGTAGTCTATTTTCTATGGATGAATATATTCAATGATTACTGTTGATGAACCTTGTTCATGGTTTCATCATATTTATAATCTCAATCATTTCATAAGAATCATATATATATTCATTATATAATATTTTCTTACAATTCATATTAATTTGTGCTAAAAATGTATTTATATGTCATCATTAATATGGTAGTTCATATGTACAAACAAGAGATGTTTCCAATTATTGATGGATGAAACAACATAAAGGAAAATAAAAATTCACCATTAAATAATAATAAATATATCATAAATATAATATTTTTTTGAATATATCTTTATTACCATCCATGTAACAGAAAACTGAAAAAACAAATTACATTCCTTCTGGGAGGTCGTAGTCTACACATATGCATAAGTGATGTTATCATTTTCTAATAGATGGGAATGAAATATAAAATAGTGATAAAATTTACATAATTTTTTTTAATACTAAATATAATTATTTAATCATTTTAATATTAAATTAAGACATTTAAAAGAGGTTTATAATGAAATAAAAATTGAGAAGATAACTGAGAAAATACACCCCTTCTTCAGGAATCTGCCTTTAAATTAAATATTAATGTTTCTTAAATGATACTTTTAGTAATATTAAGAAATTTAATTTAATTGATAAAAATGATATAAGAGTGTTTGGATAGATCTTGGTAGTTGTAAATTACTCAAGTGGTGTGCATATGAGGGGAGAAGTTGTGCCCTTTTATAAATGAGTCAATTGGTAGACTTGTAAATACCATAAAAAATTAAATATAATATTTTATCATTGATATTAAATTCAAAAAAAAAAAGAAATTAAATACAAGTTTGGGACAGGTTCAAATCTAATCAAACCATTATTCTTGAAATTTGTTACTTAATTTTAATCCTTATTGCTTTAGTTTAACACCTCATTAACCATTTTTATCTTAACCATAATAATGAATTTTTCGTTGACTACTATTCCTAATGACGAAATGAAAATTAAAACTAAATAATTTTGACTCATTAATTAATAACATGGAAACAATTTTATCATATAGAATTTAAATATGTTGTATAAAATATTCAAAAATAATTTTATGAAATGTAAGGGAAATTATTTTTATAAAAATCAATTATTAATGTAATAATAAACATATTTTTATTCATTTCCTAGTAAAACCCTTTAAATTAATTTCAATATATTTGATTAAAATTTTTATCTAAACATTTTATTAATAACATTCCTTAATAGTAGTTAAATAAAATAATAAAAAACATTTCGTGATCAAAATTGTATTTTGGAAAAACATTGATTTTTTATTTCAAAATAATTTATATTTATTTATATCCAATTAATAGTGAATGAATTCATTTTATACATTTGTGAAATTTCAATTTTTTAATTTAGTCATATCTATTCATAAACCCTTATCCAATTCATAAGTGGTAACTATCATAGTTAATAATAATATGTCTATTGTATATTATGGTTCATTTAAACTCAATGTATCATAAAAAGAAAGATATTAAAGTCCTAAATCAGACATAAAAATAAATGTGTCAAAAAATATCTGGGTGTTACAAGAACCAACTATAATTGTAAATTTGATAATGTCAAAATTCAAAAACCTTAGTATTAATAAATTACTTCTATCATGATTAGTAATCTATTTTATAAAATAAATTTTATAAAGTATTTACTGTATTTTTTTTATTAAAACGCCATTTCATTTCACCACTATAAGGAGAACCCTGAAAAAAAATCACTTTATATAAAATACATGTTTTTTGGTCTAGATGAAATTCATGTGATGAAAAATAGATTATGTTAGACTATTAATTGGTGAGGTCTCTTAAGATAGTGATACTTCTTCTTATGAATTTCATAATTGGTAATCATCAATAAAGTAGGTTATGAGAATAATGCATTAAATAGAACCCCATATGTTATGTGTTATCAGATATTCTTATCCACAAATGTGTGTATTGTTACTATAAATTATTATTACTGTTAGTTTAAATAATAAATTTCATACTTTGATATTTTTATTGAAATTTTTAAAACATAGACTCATGGTTATGTAAGATACATTCAGTGAAACATATGTGATACAACAAAAAATTATTATTGTACAAAGTATTATTCCATTCTGCGTTATAAAATATAATTTATTTGGTTCTATGATTGAAATAGAACCTCTTATTTAAATACAATTTCAGGGTACTTACATGATTAATTCATTTCATGTAGTCAAATAATTATAACCAACTACATAGGTCAAAGAACCAAGTATCAAACATGATGGATGAGATATCAATAAAAGCGAATATATTATATACTACCTTTTTATACAGGTCTGTTTTTATTGTGAAATTTTCTTCTTTCTCTATTAATTACATGGTGTATTTGAAGGGGTAATCTTGGACATTACAGAAGACCATATAATACCATTAATATAGGGTCCAAAAGGGCCACACAGTATGTATATCTTATCACCTTATTCATTTCTATTTTAATTTAATAATTGAATATATATTATTCTCAAGAATAAGGAATAATAATTATTCTTGTTAGATTGGTAATATATATTCAATCACCTGTTCTTCTATATTGTAATACATATGTGTTGAATATTATATATTTATTTATTCACCAACTACTAAATGTAATATTTATCTAACTCTTGTTATTATTCATAAGGGAATGTATATTATTTATTTGTTTAATGAATAATTTTTTACCACATTAATAAATATGAATATTTATCCATGAGTTAGTGAGTGAAATAATTATTTTTTATTGAAAGAATAATAAAATTATAATAATTTATAATATATATTTATTGTTCATTGTTTGATAAATTTTGAGTAGGATTGGAAGGACATGTTATTGGAAAGACATAAATTATATATTTTATTTTTAAACAGTTAAATAAATTTTTATTTATTGATTTAATGTTTGATATTTAAATAACTATGAGTTATCAGACATCATAAGGTATAATAATAAAAATAATAAAAATAATAACATTAATAATAACAAAAATTAATATTGGATTTTCCTAGAATAAATACATTTGGTTAGATCCTCTTTGCAATAACTAATTAAATAATTCAAATGACATATCCCAACTTATTTCATTTCTAGTGTTAATAGGATATTATTCCTAACATATTCTCTCTAGATAATTCTCATAAGAATGAATAGAAAAATCCTGATTATGCTATCAGAAATGAGAGATTTTTATCATAATTTACATTACCAGTAAAGCTAGAGAATAAATATTTTAGGATACATAAGAATCCTATTGTGATCAATAGAGAATGATATATGATGAAAATAATTTCTTTCTAGAACCGTTGTTCCATTATTTCCATTCTCATACTTGAGGAGGATGTGTTGATACCACTAGATGAATTTTTATATGGATTCAATACCATAAAAATATTATAACAAAAACAAAAACTTAATTTATTATAATTTATGTATGTATCATCATGTAGAGGTAATTATATTTTAAATTATATGTGAATGTATCTTCCATTAATAGGATTATAGGGTTTCTACATCAATTTATAATAATTTTTTCAGAAGTAACTGATGAGAAACAAAGTTAGTAACAAACCCAAAAACATACTCTATGATATGAACACTTCAATATCCTTCATGGATAAATGATAAAAAAAATTAAAATTCATGTAATTGTACATCTTATTATTCATTAACAACATAAAAAATCTCATTCTAAAATTGAATATATCATACCATAATCACATAATCCATAAAATGATTACTAATACTCATACATATATATGCACAACAATGTATCCTTGCTAAAAATCTATACAACAACACCACTAGTGATTCAGCAACACACAAAATATTGACAATCAGATTTCTCTAGCTAACGATCATTGCACAAGACCATTGGTCCTAGGGTGATCTATGTTATCAAAATAATATTTCAAAAATATATTTCATCTCTACTATTGACCTCTATAATTATACTCAAAACACTAATACAAAAATAATGAAAGGTAATTGATTAGTAAAATACATGTAATTATATTATATTCCAATTAAATCATTCCCCTCCTCAAAAATAAAAAACAATCAACTGAAAAATCTAATAACCATGAAACCAAAAACTCTTGGAGAGATATATCAAAAAATGAAATCAGTATCACTAGAGCCTAAATACAACCCAAATTTTATAACCTCAAATATAACATTATAATACCAAATATGTTATTTTCATATAAATTAATAATGTTCAAAACAAGTGTTTTAATTGTGAACCCATTAGTGTCTCATTATTTAATGTAATGACTTTTAGGCAACTGTGACTCCATTGACCAAAACTAATTGTATGATATGAACCCAAAATTCTATTTCTAGATGAAACTAAATATCCACATTATACACCATGAACATCACATCCTCCTCAATATCAATTACACCTCAATCAATGACATGGGAGTTGTCATGAAGATATCAATGAATTTATGACACATGGAATACATCATTAATATTATATATCTATGAAGGAAGAATCAATTTATCCAAAACATTCCAAAATTCCCCAACACCACTAATGGATTTATGAAATTTGTATAAATGTTACTCCCGCATGTAAAATTATGATACCCATATTGTGGACAATCTTTTTGGAACACGTAATGATGGAAAAAAACACAAGAGGTCTTATTGATTGATTAATTTGACATTTATAATGATCATGAGTGACTTTAATCCACTAATGAATCAAAAAAACATTTCTATTGTACATTCCGGAAACTATTTTCTCCCAACCACTAAGTCCCCAACAAAAAAATAATAAAAATTTAAAAGGATGTCCATATAATGATTTGACAAGATCAAAGTTGATAAAATTATGGTAACTATTATCATTAGAAAAACATATAAAGGGAAAATTATTTATCTATGATAAGATAAAATATATAACATATTCACACACATAGAATTATAATTACTAAAAATGGTTTTCATTATCTAATATTATTATGAGGATAGAAAGCAATTTTAGAGAATATCTATGAGCCAAAATAATATAGAAGACCCTTCCAAAAATATGAGTTCAGGAGATAATATTGATTATATTTTTTCATGCTATGAACACCATGAATCCACATGATCTCTAACATATATGACATTGAAAAATAATACAATATGGTTGACTCCCAAGATCACTATGAAATGAGATGGATTCATCAACTAGTCCATTATCACCCATATTTAATGACATATTCTTTTAGATCAATGAATACTGGAGATTTAATCAAAAGATATCATCTTATTTTCATATAATAATATATTATAGTTTTTGAAAACTAACAAGAACATTATTTTAGTCTTTTATTCTTTCCTATAGTAAAAATTATATCTTATACACTTTCAATGAAAACATTTCCCGAACAACCAATAAAGACTCTTCAAATCCAGATAAATCATTCATACATTGTGGTGTAATCTTAGACATGATAAATTAAACCAAAAAATGAAAAAAATCACATTTAAAATAAAATTAATGGATTTATATTGAACAAGACCATATTTTGATCATCCTATGAACATCCTTAAAGAACATCTCCATAAATAATAAGAGCTCACCTTACCGAAACCATGAAATATTCAATGAAATACTCTTCCTCCAGATACAACAATTATGATTCTACTATAAAATGATACTTTTAATATCTATGGTCAATATCTTAAATATCTATATTTGAGGATTTGACCTCCTAAATCACCATCCTTGTTTCTTTGAACATATGAAAAAATCTATACATCAATGGATAATAATTTTGTTTTCTATATTCCCATTCCCCAAATTTCATGAGATCTAAACTTTTTAATTATTAATGATATCCATACACTATAAATAATATGTGATTAAATACTACTTAGATAAGATTTATCTCAATCTCTTGGGATTTGTGATAAAAAATCATTTAATGATGAGGCAATGCGACACTAGATTTATGTTAAACAACAATAATGACAAATCAAGATCTTGGGGATTATAGTTAAATTAATTCAGATGAAACTCTTAAGACACATATGAGATAAACTACACCTTATCTATTGGAAAAAAACAATGACCATGAAAAAAGTAATCTTATAAAAATTCAAATGTAACTCTATCCTTGGGAATATGAATGATTGGTGCATTGATTGTAATCATTTTAATATACTCAAACACTATCTGACAATGAAAAATTTTCATAAATTCTAGTCAGTTCATTTCAAATCCCAATTTTTTTATAAAAATCAAGAGATATTTGATAAAAACAAATGATAATAGCTAGTGATATCATTGAAACTATAAGCCTATGAATTATTCTTGGTGGCTACCCAAGGAACATTTTCTTAAATAATGGAATAATCATCTTCCATACCTTCATAAGACCCCCACAAACATATAGAAATACAACATTAATGTTCGAAAAATTAAACAAGACCACTTATCAAAAAAATTATATATTTTAAATACTTCTTTAACATACCTTAGATGTTTTGTTGACCTTCACATGGATTTAATTAAATATGGCTCCCATTGAAAAAAACCACAAACTTATCTACAAACACATAAAAAATAATGTTCATCAGTAATATAAAGATATCTCAGTCCTTTATGATAATGAAATACGTAAACAAAATCCTGAAGTATCCATAATAACATCTAAATTAATCTATTGAGATATACTCTTTCATCATGCCATATAATGAATTATATACTATAAATCATCATTTTAATACAAATTATACCCTTTTATTCAATAAAAAAATAATCATTCCATGGGGTATTATAACTGTTCATTACCAGTACATGTTTCAACAAACAAATATATATATACAAACATATAAAACCTTACAAATTCATTTCAAAGATAACAATAATTCTCTATGGTGACACATTAGGATAGATAAAACTCATCTTAATCATATTAGTGATCTAAATCATTAATTATATTAATCAAGTAGGATTTAATCCATTAAGATTCCACTGACATAAGAGATACATTAGGTCATATCTCTATCATGAACTCAATTTCACATCAATTGGGTTATGTCACAACCTCTTTACGAAAAACAATTAGGAACCCCTCAATAACCCTCAAAAATAGTAATTGTATCTTATTCAAAAAAATTATATCAACCCTAATAATTATGATAATAGTGGACCTAATAACTGATGCCCCTTTTGATGTACATGCTCATTAAAAAAAACAATACTCACACCTTTCATATAATGAAAAAAATGCTTCTATGTAATAAATAATTAATATTATGAATTTAAAACATCCAAATTTACCTAAGGATGATATAATATTATTTTATTTATAGTAATATGAAAAATTTCAAAGGAGGTCATTAAACCATCATTAGGTCAGAAGACACATGCATATTAATCAAACTAAATTTGATTCTAATTGGAATGTGGAACAGTAAAGGTACTATAAGCCTTTATACCTTATATTTATAAGGATTATTCTATGGTAGGAACTCTGAGGCAGTATGTGGCTACAAAATCAAATTGAATATAATGATATATAAAAGTGAGGTAGATATTACCATATAAAACCTTGAGAACCCCATGAATTGATAACTCCATGGAATGAAATTTACCATACACTACACATTTATCTCATTGAACCTGATGACATCTTACTCTATTAATGCTGCCAACCATATGAATTTTAGTAAAATGTATATCCTGAGGTTAACATTTGAATAATATAAATCTTATATTTTTTCCAATATCTAGGGGCCCATGATGAACATGACCTATACAAAACTAATGATTGACATGACCTATACAAAAAAAATGAAAACTAAACATGATCATAAAGTACTGGTATGACAACTACCATGCCTAAAGAACCATCAAGAATGAATTATATATTAATACCCCACCAAATAAAACATTATCTACCCACATAACTAAAATCCCCCATTAATATCCTAGATCCTAAAGAGATTCAGATGAATTTCCTCTTCATTTTATACATGAATCATCTAAAAAAATTTACTTTTTATATATCCTCATTATATATCAACAATATAAAGTGGTTTAACTACTACTCAATTTCTTTTCAAAATGGAAAATCAGAATTTTTTTCTCATCCTCCTCCCTAGGATATGGACTATGTGAAAAATGAATGAAATCATTGATAAGGATTCAAACATATCACATAGACAAAATCATAACCTATATAAAACAAATTCCCACTATCTATCCACATTAAATAATGATAAAAGAATCTCTCCATGAAATTACTTATTAAAATCCTCCGATTAGAACTCTAACACCTCCTTATATCCATAAAACAATACCAACCACAAATAAGTGCATCTTCTTAAAAAATTGACAGAGTCTAAAATCTTAGTATACATCGTTATATATATTGAACTAAATAAAACCATGAGATATGAGATCCATTAGATATTTATTCATTCCTTAATCAGAGATATTCCCCTTATATATTAAAAATATCTTCTACTAAAGTACAGAAAATGAATTCATTCAAGAATCGCCAAATTTCACAAGATCAATGCTCTAATGATCGAATAAAGAATCTTTATGTTCCTCTAAAATCTAATCACCCTACTGAAAATTCACAGTAAACCTATCAACAATATTAAACAAATATCTCTTAAGAAAAATATCCAATAAATACTTGCAGATCATTTAATTAGATCCAATTTGGTCTACTTCACTAATAAAATTGTGGAGAATAAAGAAAAACTGTTTATTAGTAGAAAATTAAGACAATTAATCTAGAATGTATTGGTAAACATCATGGATCATATCTCAAACTCCCCAAAAAACTGCAATTTACCATTTTTAGTAAGATTAATGTCTTTTAATTAGATAAAAACAGACCCAAATCACATGCTTCCAACTCAATTAGTCTTTGATATTTCATGTTATAATTTTTTTTCGTACTACCACCCTAATTAAAACAATTCAATCATATGTAGTAGATAAATCAAAAATTTACTATAAAAATAATCAATATCATTGACAATAATCTATTAGAATTAAATCCCACTAAAACTATTCTTTAAAAAATATAGATTTCATGTGTGGCCAATGAATCCCAATTTTAATAGGTCATGGGTGGGAGACTAGAACATCTTGTATAACCGACATATAATTGGTGGAATTATGCTCAGTAATCCCAGTAATAGAGTGAAAAAAAATCTCAATAAGCTGTATTCAAAAATAAAATGAAGCTCTCCCCACAATGTATATTATGATATTAATATTCAAGATCTGCTTAATTTAAAAGAGTATAATTCTTATGATAGAAACAATACTAACACCATCCATGAATATTATGTTATAGTAACATTCAACATCATCACCAACTCTCCCAAAAATCTAAAAAAATAATATAAATTTATGGATGAGAATACACATATGATAAATAGGACCCTTCCTAAGTCCTCTCATGTAAATGTTCATGATGTTTACTAATTTCATATAGAATAAACACAAAAAATAGACCAGTACCTAAAAATTCAATTAAAACCCAAACTCTACATGGTTTCATCTCTAAATAAATGTACAAGATAGTAACAAGGTATAAGTAGATTATATTATAAAGGAACCATACAACCAATTCCCCACTATAATGTCATCCCCCATGCCTCAATGTTTTACACCCGTGTATATCATCTCTTCCATATCATTATAACCACATAACAAAATTTTATCTATAACAATGTTACTACCATCACAAAACCATATATCTAAATTTCACTAAAACATAATTGTAGTGTAAAAAACATGATGGAAATCAATATCGTCTTATCTACATTCTATGTACATCCTCACTATAAACCCAAATAATAACAAAAAACCCAAAACACATCACATCAAAAAATCATCATCAAGAGAGAGAGGGTCATCAAGATCAATCACCCAATAATGTCAACATCATCCTAGATGTAAGGGCAACCAAATTAAAACTATATCCTCATATTGTCATTAAAAGGGTTATGGAACTCTATTTATGGATCGTGAGAAATAAATATAAATATAATTAATATAATATATCACATAAAGAAAACCTAAACATTTGAATCACATATAAAACATAAGATGTCAAACTAACACTTTGAACAGATTGCCTCACCCAAAAAACTATTTCCACAAACAGTACACAAAAAAACAACACTATCAAGTTAAAAAATCCATAGAATAATATGAACCCCCTATTTGAATTCAACATTATAAATTAAATGATTTATCATTTAATATACTTATTACATTATTTAAAATATATTTATCCCAACTATTATTATTTTATATGAACCATTCTAATATTATCATTTTATTAAAAAATTATCAGACATATATGCCACATATTTGTTAGTCATACACCACATAATTTTTTATCATAGAGTACAAAAATCATGACTGAAGATACATTCTATTTTCTCTTACCGTGAATTCTCATATAGTAGGTTTGTGTCCAAATCATAGCTCTATGTGAATTTTACACCATTTTTTGTGGATCCTTAATTTATGAACCCCCAATTTGGGTGGCATTTTATGACATGAAATGGGAAATTTTATGAAGCATGGAATAATGAAAGTAGACAATGCTACTGGGAGTATAATATAATAGGGTGAAAATTTACTAGATAGGGATTAGGGTGGGAGATTAAATTATTACCATGCTTGGTGGTCTACATTCAACAAATTCATATCTGTGGTGCCTCTATGGAATCTGATCATGTATTCTGGGGCCATCGGGAAATAATTCATTGTCTATTTAGGTCACATATTTTTGATCATCTTGTTCATTTATGGGTTCTATCTCAACCAAGTCAAAAAGTCGATTATCTGGAACTACAAATAAAAATATAATTAGTGGAAAAGTTACACCGGTTAAAAGATTAATTATTTTAGAAACATATCATTTACATTGAATCTATGACACAACCACATATATCACACTAAAATATCATATCAACAACCACTCCACCACATCGCAATGGACAAAAAATCAATTCCACTTCTATTACAACATTATCCACTACCATTCTGCACCAACCATGTCGTCCACTACAAAAATAATAACATACCATCAACGCTAACTCAACCGCAATGACCGCCCATAATAAAAAACCACTAACAATAGAAAGGGTAAAAAAATTAAATTAATTTACTAAATAACATTATGTATATAAGAAAATGAGTTCATTAATATATATTTATTCATATATCGATATTTATTTGACTTCTCAAGTAGTGGAACATCAACATAAATTAATTTAATATTTATCTACCATTTCATTACAATAATTAATTATTTATTTCATTATTGGGGCGATAAAGGATATCAATATCCCCAAACCAAGTTCATTGGAATACATATAAACTAATAATGGATTGGTTTATAGTAAGTCAAAAGAAACTACTTAATTCACATGAAAAACACATGGAATAATTCAATTTCTATTAATATTTTTGTAATATTTTTTATGTTAATTGTAACCATTCACAAAATAAAATAATAGTAATGATAATATCCAATGTTAAATATAATATAATAAGTGTTCTTTCTAATCACCACCCAATATCGTAGATTAAATAATTTTGTCCTAATAATGAGAAAAAATTTATAATCCACCACCACAAAATACTTAAGGACACCTCATAAAACATATAAAAACAGATCCTATATAAAATAATTGATCAAAAATCACCAAAAAATGACGTACACATTTTTATATAATTTTATAAGTGAATATAAATGAATGAATGCTAAAAATGGGTGGATATTAAAACACATATCATAAACATTAAACCGTATGAATCTAAATATTAAGAACCATAAAAAACCATGGGGAAGCAAAGAAGTTTCATATAGTTCCAAGTGTTTGATAAATATTAGAGGAACTAAAAAGAATTAAATTGGTTTCATGATTTTATATTAAAAACAAAAAAACATGACATCATATTGTGATGATTTTCATCACAGTACAACTATTATCTAATATTTTAATAAAAATTTGATCTTCCAAAACATATGGGCTTTAATAAATTTCAAATACTAAAGAATTTTTTCTTTTAATAGGTTATTTATTTACATAACACTGTATCCACTTGGAACTTAAATGTATACCTTTTCCTTTACCTAATACCCTATAACCCACTTAAATAAAGACAAATATAAAATGAACCACTATTGTGCAATGATCCCCAAACTAGATGAACCCATAAATTTTAGAACCCTTGATTCCATGATATAAAAAAACCTTCCACGTTTATAAAAAACACCTCACTCTATAAATTCAATACATCTAGAGACAGACCAAACATTAAAATCTCGATCTCTATTAAATAACACAACTAGACATGATCTTACATACCAGACACTGAAAACATATTCTCTCTAACAAACTGATTGTAATGTAAGACTATTCTCCATGATGTGATCTATATTGAAAATTTAATGTTTTTCCGAAACTCAAATCATTTTATACAAATCACATATATAATACCTCTTGACTGCCTCAATATCTAAATGAAAACAGTATGTGTCTATGAAAATTCATGATAATATACAATGTTTTATAATTATTGGTTTTAAATATATGTGTTTCTTATAAACCTAAATAAATGGAAAAAAAAATTAGGTATTATAATTGATATATATATATATATATTATAAGAATGTGTTATTTTAATTTTCTATGTGGATTATTTTTATTCAAAATAAATTGGATTCAAATGTGATTTTGAAACTTGTTGGCCATTTTTTGTGTGTGCATAAAATATTTTAATTTTGGTATTTAATTTGGAAAATATTTTTAGAAAATAGTTTTATTTATTTTCAATGGAATGAGGCTATAATGACCGATTAAATTTTAAACTCTTACTTTGATTTATGTTTGGTGATCAATGCTTGAATTGTTTTACTCAATGTTTAATTTTCATTCTTATTAATATATAGTCTTGGGTAATCATATGTGATATCAGTTATGATGTAAGAGAGCACATATAGAGGGTAATAGAATTAGTCTAAATGGTAAGGATTAATTTCGCAAGAGTTGTAGTACATTAAGGAATTATGTTTCTTGGATGATTAATATGTGATTATGTGATCAATTGTGTAAGGGAGAAGTATTCCTGAGATAATTTCTTTAATTTGAAAGGAAGTACAAAAATTTAGAATAGGGTGAGACTGGATTTTGACTTGAAATGAATGAATATTTCTAGGGAGATTGAATGATCATCTCACACTTTTATTATTGATTTGTAAATAATTTATGTTTAAGAAATTAAAACACCCTATATTATATAAATATATAATTTTTAATAAGGAATTTTTATTAAAATACAATATGTTTATATTTATGAAAAAAATAATTTTTTTAGAATAAAAAATAAAAAATAATATGTATATATTTGGGAAAATAAGCTATTGAAATTATTAAGAAAACATGGGATTGATAGATGAATATCAATAGATATTATAATATTTATCATATTGGTAAATATTTAATAACATAAATTATATCCAATGGGATATATCCTAAGAGGAAATCATTTATAGAATACATGGGATAATAGATTCATTTTGATAACTAAGTTCATTTTTTCCATGACATATGGGTTCAACATAGAGACATAACCCAAAAAAAATATTTATTTTTTATATTCAATATCAGTCCAATTTTATTTCTCATATAATATTCAATATATTTTTTAGATATTAATATTTTGATAACTAGTTCCCCTATTATTTTTTTTCATTTCCATTATATAGATCAATGTACTGATTGTATTTGAATATTTATTCCATTATTTTATTGGGATTTAAGTGGTTAAAAATTTTGTATAGATTGTATATTGGTGTTATTGTAATAGGTTGGAACATTGGATATAGTTAGTTGTTGTAATTTTTCAGGGTGTTTTCTCTCGGTATGACAAAGGTATCATTTTTCTAAAGATGATTGGTCATTTATTATTAATGTTTTATACAAAAAAATTAGTTATTTATATATCTATTTTATATAATAGCGTTGTTTGAATATCACTAAAAACATAAAATATCACATGCATCAATTTTTTATCACATAAATCCATGTTTATCACAAAAACTCATGGGATTTGAGGATGTTCAAAAATACAATTGAGTCATTTAATCTCACCTCATTCATACACAGAAGGTGTGATTTATACTTTTTAAAAGTAAAATAAATTTTATATGAAACCATTAAGTGACATTGAGGTAGAGATGGAACATTTTGAAAACTGATTTTATGGAGCAATTGGATTGATAAGAGGTTTTATATTTTTTAATATTCTATTTGGTTTACTTTTTTTAATGGAGAAGTTATGATTTTATTAAATATTTCTATTTTTAATATTATAAATGAAAACATGTAGAGAATCATGGTAAGATGAATCATTTCTTATATACACCATTATCTTCATCGGGTATTAATGTATTCACCATAATAATCAATATATGCATTCTTCATCCAATGAATAAATGGGGTGATATACCCATATGTTGGATATAATGTGAGTGTGAATGATATATCAGCACTAATAGAAACTGTCAAG
Organism: Viscum album; assembly: GCA_963277665.1. Classification (NCBI taxonomy): domain Eukaryota; kingdom Viridiplantae; phylum Streptophyta; class Magnoliopsida; order Santalales; family Viscaceae; genus Viscum; species Viscum album. The sequence continues at coordinate 1,465,851,835 of OY728164.1, read as the reverse complement.
GAGAATGATCTATGAATGTATCATAAAATTGGATTGAATAATATATTACTCTTTTGTATTTAAATTTGGGGGAATTAAAACTGAATAATTTATTAGTTGATTGATATTTCACCATATATTATCGAGGGTGGATGAGGCGCCAAAAAATAAAAATGGTGATCAAAAAATATATTAGTGAAATCAATTTCAGAACACATAAATAATGGTGAATTATGTAACTACATGTGAATCATGAAACTCTACACATTGACATGGTAAATGAAGAATCTATATTTGAATGATCTATCACTTGTTTAATCATTATATTCATTGAATGATATATCACCATCCAAAATATTTACAAGTTGAGGATGTACCACAACAACAACCACTAAGGTGGATGATTCACTATCAAGATCATCCCTATTTGGAAAATAAAATATATTATAACAACTATGATATCTATTATAAAATTTGGGAATTAGTAATCAACAAATAATGATAATGAAAATGATGAAACCTTATGTGAATAAGTCTTATACCATATAAATTATCCAAAATGTTTAATATATTACTCTGCATCTCTATGGAGTATGATCTATCAGTAATAAAAATATCTTGAGGTGGGAGGCGTACAAATAATGAAAAACATTGGTTTAATTAAACTATCTACAAATTGAATATTAATGTTAATGTCTAATCATTATTTCATTGGAATATAAAAGAATTTCATGGAAACGGTGAATGACTGGCCGCGCTATGAAACAATCACACCAACTTGAACTTTTATTATGATACTCAAAATATAACATAGTACACTATGTACACATAAATCTAGACTGGCCTTTATTGGACAATCATAAGATCTCATGCAGTTACCCCACTAATAAGGGAAATTCCTTTATGGAAATCATTAGAATAAGAACCTATAACAAAGGCTACCTCAACACCTATCTTAAGAAAAAAATATGTTCCCATTTATATGTGTAATTTTATGAGGCTTTAAATGGATATATTCATAATCCCGTGATAAGGAATCCCTCCAGAGTTTTATTCCCTAAGTATTTGACCACTTTCCTAGGGTCGTGGCAACTAATGGCCAGTTTTTCAATTAAAAGGTATTTATGAACCAATCATAATCGTGGTATCACAAATCCTCAATAAAGAGATAAGGGAACCACATATGGTTCTACTTCAAGTCATTATCAAATACACAACCTAGATCATATCATATATGACCAATCCCATATGATTCCAAAAGACCCTTCCATAACCTCCACTCTGGGAGGATTGTAAATAGTATTACAAGATACTTCTACTTTATGGTATACATAAGTTATTAATAGGGAACTCTCATCTTTTTTTCTCTTCCCAGCCAAGACTCTCATAATTGCTATGTTTCCAATAGTGAATAAATCATATGTATGTAACCTATAATGTTTTTTAAGAGTCCAACCAAACATCCTATCCTTATCTCAATAAAATGTGAAACCACACATGGATTCTAATCCACTCATTCACACCCACATACCCACGAATATTAAACATTAAATATATTTAAAACAATATAAAATGTTATCTTAGGTACCAAATAACACATGTATAGTGTTGTCCCCTAAAACTAAGATCAATTTCCATCATCCAAGATTTTACATGTGCATATCACCCATATATCACACCCATAAGGCCCTAGACCCATCAAGTTCTGAATAAATTAATTACAATGCAATTATAACTATTTTATATAATTGAATTATATTAATTAAACTAGATATAAAAGTGATACAAATCACCAAATAGTGTAAAGATTCCAAAAACATAAGAAATGGGGTGTTTCCAACCCTCCCCCATCTACATGGACATAATCAACAACATCTCCAACTAATTATATTTATTCATCTATCAATTAAACTCCAATTATGTGAAAACCCTAACAATTTGGGAAATGACCTATATAAATTAAAACTATAGGAACCCATAGTATTTCATCTTTATGGAACATCTTCTATTAAAAAACAATTGAAGACATATAACATAGGATAACTTCTCCCATGATTCGGTGAAATAAGCATCATACTTTTTATCATAACCACACTAGATATGAGGAAAAATTGAAAAAAATAGAGTAAAGGGATAAAACTCAATTTTTTAACTTAAATAAGAAAACACAATTGATCACACACAATGGCAATGTATGGAGGGAGATAATATTAGAATAGGGTGGCTCGCCTTTTCATTCATCTATATAAACCAAGGTGGTCTTGAAAAGGGGTTAACATAACATCCGATAATTTACCAAAAATGAACATAAATTTTCAAAAACATTTTTGGGAACCAATAAGAACTATTTTCACCTATACATGACACTATATATAATTAAACAACCACCTAGAAGCCTCATGTATTATATATGTACCCTACACATGAAAACTGTGTGCCATGTGCCACTAAATGGATACTTGTTTTCTCGCTGTAACCATTGATTTGAAATTACAATACTCTCAGAACCTCCATCATTAAACTTGTTCCTCCTCCACATATACTAACTCTTTATAAACCCAAATTCCAATATTTTGAATAATTATAAAAATTAAAATTATTGATTACTACATAGAAATTAAAAAAAAACCTACTTCAATTACACTAGAACCAAGATTTTAGATGGCTCCACAGACACAAACTAGATTGGTTTATTGAAACATTCCCACTATTGAACTTGTTATCCCATATAAGTCTCAATTTTCATCTTTTATGAATGAAATTTTCCACCTGAGTTAGTTGGCCATACTAGATCACTATAAACCACTATTCGTGACTTTGTATATACAACACCTCATCTAGAAAATACCAAAAAACATAGATTCCTCCGATGTTGGTACATCAAATCACTAGTCATCAGTAAAATGGTGTGTATTTATCAATACATGAGTTACCATGAACAATCAAATTTTAAATGTTCTATTTTGTACACCACAGTAGTGACATCGACTAAAAAACTAAAGGACCACTCATCAAAATGCTAACTATATTCACTAAATTCTTGATAATGCACTAATTCTAGTTAAATTGCTTAATTAAAAATTCACCATTATCATAAACTATTGGATGACATTAGTGGTCTATATTGGACTATAGTGTGTTCAACGACACACCTCTAAACCACTTTCTCATTCTAATTATGGAATGAAATGTCACCCCAACATTCATACTCGTATCATAAAGAACAACTAAATTCTATCCATCATCATACTTGCCCATAAGTAATTATATTTCTTGAATAAGAATCATTGTTGGATTATTTCCAAAAACTGATGTTATTTTCATAAGACCATAACCCAACATTACTATTTGATAGTTACTATATGTATATAGATTTTTATAATATCATCAATTAATACTGACACCTTGGTATATTGTATTCAACAAAGAAAATAAATTCACATAACACAAATAATTGATACATTACCTTTACTACCAGTGGATCAAGATCTTAAAACAAATCACAACCTACAAATACCACATTACCCTGAAAATGGTTTAGAACTAAAACATATATATGGTGTGCCCACCACAATTAAATTCTATTATGAAAGCTCAATGAGCCAGATCCAACCTAAAAAATACCATCATCATAATAGTAGCACTCATTATCCTAGCTATTTATTTCTAAATAGACCCATCACATGTGAATTATTCTAGGTTTTTTGATGGTATAGTTTTTTCTACTTCTATCAACCAAAACTTTTTATGAAACAATGATCAATAACCATTATAAATTGGATCACCACCATTAAAATTTCATGTTTCAACTCATTGTTTAAGCATCTCAGTCCATAAGTAGTTCTTAAATCACTTCAACAAACACACTATATCATTGTTAAAGAAAATTCAAAATTTTATTCACTATGTCGATCTACTCACCCAATGATGGGGTATAAGGCCCAATGATCTTAATTTTACTATTTAATTTCCAAAAAATTCCGCAATTCATCTATCATATGAACCTAAAATCTAAAATTAAATAAACACATGAACCCTTGATTATATAACTACCATTCCTTCAAGACCACTTCTCAGACATTATTCATACCAATATTCACAATTTATCACTATTCAATCATACCAAAACATAATTATAGAAACACTTTACGTCATCAATACATTATGTATAATCAAGGTATAAGAACATAAGAACATTACCCAATACTCTTGAATTATATGGTTTCTCACACCTTTTTACCATTGCATCATACTTAATCATAAACTATGTGTGATAATTTACAATATTTCCATAGTACTACAAGACCTGGATTCCTAAATTCAGTGATGACTAAGGAGACCTAGACCAATCGTGTCATTAGGAACCAATAATGGACATACATCTGATACTGGTATATCAAGATACTATATACATTCATCACATGGAAACTCCCACCCACCAAAAAGGAATTTGATGTAGGTAACATTCATTAAAAATGTCACTATATCCTAACTCCAACGATTTATGTTACCATTACCAATAAATATTCCAATATCATATATTTTTCCAAAATCCACAAATTATCATATCACATGTTTCATTTAGGTTGGTATTTTATAACCACTTATAATAACATAGATATATGATTGATTTTTGGTTTTAGAAACCCACATACGACATATGTCAAATAGTATCACAATCTTTAGTTTTGAAAACATTATAGTATTCGAGGATGGCTAACAACATTACCAAACTTCCCCCATTTTCAAAAAATGTTTATAAATTTACTCATACACAATTATTTTACCAAGCCACATGACTCACCTTAGGTCAATATGTTTCATATCCTTTTTGTAAAAGGATTAAATTCCTAATCCAAAAAAATTCCATGCATCTTGTTCATTCCAGAAAAATTCCTCGCATGAAGTGGTATCTACACCTTCATTTACAATACATAATTATATGACATGTCACATACCAACATCATATACTCGATTTTACCTCATTTATTGATCCTTGAGTATGATGAATTTACCCATACATCACATCTCCTATGGAATCACTGTTCATGGGATAAAACCTCTATCTAGGCCCAGACTCATTTAATATAACTAATTACGGGCTATAACAGGAATATGGAATGTTATTATTTTTATATAATTAACTCTTCAATATATCTATTCAAACTCTTTATGTATAGTCTCTCTAAACTATTCAATAGATCACATATCACAGAGCATGCATACAATGTTGTAGTTTCTATGATTTTCTATCAAAAATATCAAAAACTCTCAAATACCCTAAAGTATTCTAGGGTTCACATCAAAATCATGTATCATGTTCCCATATAAAGATATATATTTAGGGGTGTCATCAAAATAATATTCATAGAAAATAGAGGAATGATTTATGTTGAAAATGAGACACATCATTCATTAAACCCCCTATGATATAATGGATTTATATCACTCAAGATCAAATATAGCCAAACCTACCATCTCTCCAATCAGGTTTCAAAAAAATAGAAATAAACATATCTATTAATTTTATACCAAACATGAACTGGAAACCATGTGTAGAAAACTAAACCACACTATCCTGGAGCCTGTATTTTCTTTATTACATAAGCATATGATATAATCAATCACTTATTAAATGATAAATTAATTTAGTAGTATTGTAAAATTTATGTACATACTTGAGTCTTTTATTCAATTTTAAAACACAAATTAAAACATAATTGTTTTGAGAAAATAATTATTCCCTCTATAATATCCTTTCATTCAATTCATAGTAGACTTCATAGGTTTTTTGGAAGTAAAAATAAAATAAGGGTAATATTAAATTATCATGAAGGTTTAATACATCATATTATTTCATGAATCAATAGAGAATAATCAATATGATATTGAAAATGAAAAACCAGACATTTCTTTTAAAAAAAATGAAAATCATGATAAGATAAGGAATAACAGAAAAAAATATTTCATTTCATAAATATCTTCACTATCATTACTATATGTAGCATAATCAATATGGTAATTCAAATAAGAGAAAACACATTCCATTGAATTAATAATCATAGAATGAAATTCATCTAGAAATAATATCACAATGAAAATCCTACGGATAAAATGATATAACTATCTATGATGGAAATGCTTAATTAGTTGACATCATTATCTGAGGGATCATGATATATCTACCATAAGAATATGTTCTAAGGACTATTTAAACTAATATGTATGTATATCTCATAGACCTATTTAACTATGTCTATAGAATTGATTCATATCATAAGAAAACAAATGCATCGAGGGTCTATCTATAACCAGGCATCTCATGTATTCACATGTCCAATGCAATCCTTATATATTGGATAATCAATTTAATTCCAGAACAATATTATGTATAAAAAAATATCCATATTGGGTAAAAAATATTTATCAGCATTTACCCATTTAATCAATTAATTTTAAATGTTGATAACTGTATATATAAATAAAATGTGTTTTAAGAAATAAAAATATCAATGATAAATAATGTGGATATTTAGCAGCTATATAGTTTACAATGATTAAAGTGAATTAAATAATTAATGGGAAAATTATTAACTATAAAAATGAATCATGGAATTTAATGTCAATATATTCCTTGGTGAAAATTATCATAGACCATCGATAGAAATTATAATGATAGTACCATTTTAATACACATCCCATAATTTTTTCATAGATGAATATTAGTAGTGTATAAAGTTCATTAAATAAATTCAGTAGGATAATACCATTTTTTATTTCATATTCAATTTTTTAAAATAACAAATTGGAAAAAAATTTAATCTACCATTAATTAAAAATAATATTTGATAATTATAAAAAAATTATTAAAACATTGTGTGTTCGTGAAGATAATAAATTCAATACATGTTTAGTATGTAAAAATAATGATTTATTTTATTTCTTAAATAATAGTCAAATTTTCCAAATTTTGAAAACATATTCAATATTCGATTTTATTTAATATATCGATTAAAAATTTCGTTGATAAATAATTTTTAAAATAATAAAAATATTTTTTAAAACATATTTACAAAACATGGTTTTGTATGAAAACAAATTTGGGTCAAAATAGTTAAACAATAATGGATTTTATTTAAAAAAACCAAACATGATATGATAAATATAGTGAAAATGGGCACTAATGGATCAAAATATCATGATTAACCATAGTAGTTGAAAATGAGTTGGGTTTATTATACAATTATTAGAAAATAAACATTCTCGATTAGATGTAGATTTTGAAATAACCCATACAATAATTATAAGGTAAAAGTGAGAGTTAATTAATGAAGAGAATATATTTATCAACAATAAAGAAAATTAATTTTTTTTCAAAAAAATAATAGAATCAACATTAATCATTAAAATAAACCTATAATATAAATGGAAAATTAAGAATTATTATAACACAATGAAAAAAAATTAGTTATGAAATTAATTACCACATTGTAATTTTAACGTCAAATATACTTGGATGAAATAATTCAAATTAAACCTCAAATGAACATGATGTATGAATTATTCATAATATTATGTTTAAAATTTTTAGTATATACAACATAAAAATAAAATTATCTTCATAAAATTACAATATTCCTTTGTAAGGGGAAATTGAGATGAATTCCCTTACCTCACTCATCCATTTATTTGAACGTGATTTAAAAAACATTATAATGGTTTTAAGAAGGTTATTATTTTATTCCACAATTATATTAATATTTTTAATATTGTATATGATCATTTTAAAACATGTTATTAGCAGTTTTTATTAATTTATAATTATTTTCATTGTTTTCAGTATTAATTTTATGATTTTCTCTTTAATGGTTTTCATGAAAGTTCCAGTTTGTGGGAATATCATATAGATTCATTAACACCAAAATAATAATAATGAAACAATTGTTATATTTATGGATGAATTATACTTCTAATATCAATCATGAATGATGGTTTTTTAAAATTATATAGGTTACAATCATGGAGATGGTTAGTCATACATACACATTGGAAATGTTTCTATTTTATAAAAAAATATAAGGAAAAGAAGGTAAGTAATATATTATCATTCCTTAATTATAAAAAAATTATTAATACAATATTATTTTTTAAAATATACTTATATACATCATCAATGTGGTGTGGTGATGAAAAGAGAGCCACATCTCTTCTTGAAGGGGAAGTCCACATGTACACGAATGAAGTTGTCCTCTTTATGTGACTGAGAATGTAAGAAATAAAATGATATATTTAATTTTAATAATGGAAAAATTGCATTAATATCATAATAAATTTAATTATATCATATATAATCATTAACATTATTATCATTACCTTACATATATTATATTACTGAAAACCAAATCACATCACTGCACAATGTGGTAGTCCACCATTGACATGAGTGACATTATCTTATCCTATATAGGATGGAAGGTAAAACATTTATATATGAAATAACAACTAAAAAGGTATAATTATGATATAAATATCATATATATACTTTAGATTCATCATTATACTAATCTGTGAATGGTGGTAATGTAAAAAATAATGACATCGGTTCGTTAGGTGGCATTCCATCACAGAGTTGAATGATGAATTTATAACACATTTAATGGAAGTGGAGATGGTTTAGGTCATAAAATATCCATAAAAACATCTCAATATATAGATTATACTGAGTTTAATACGTCCCCATGGTTTAATAATAATTTAATTATGTGGAGGAAAAAATAAAATCAAAACACTCAAAGAGGAATATTATCACTTACTTAGATAACCTCATTAGTGATTCTCCAAAATCAATACAAGTTTGGATTTTTTCCAAAACAAAATGGCATCTAGGTTAGGAGAAGGGACTTTTTAACTAATGTGGGTAGGTCTTGTCCAAAAAAGTTGTTTATGAGTACAAAAAATTTTTATTCTGCAATGGTTTCAGGAAATGTTTCTTAATTGATGACATTTCCTCAAAATGATGATAATTTACAAATACTTCTTAAAACACAGTTAATTTAATGATGTTCCCACAATAGAGTATCTAATTTAGCGATGTTTACTCAAAAGAGTCACTAATTTAGTATCATTTTTTAAATAAATCACTAATATTGTGACGTATCTTGAAAACGTTTATAATTTAGTATTTTTTTCCAAAAAATGTGGCTAAATTAGAGACATTTTTTCAGAAACTATAGTAAAACCAAATATATTTGTATAGAATCTTTCCATGCATCGATATAAATATATATTTAGATATATATATATATATGTTGATATTTATAAAGATAGAAACATATATATAATCATATAAATATATATATATATATATATCTAAACACACACACAAATATAAATACATATATATATCAACACACATATATGTTAAATTTTATCATGTTTTTAAGAAAATGTGTCTATTTTAGTGGAAATTTTACTTATGTGGTAAAATGTGCCTAATTGTATATATATATATATCTCTGTGTGTGTTTTTTTATAAATTAGTAATTATAATTGTATATATGTATATATACATATTTATACACACACACACACACACACACACACATATATATATATATATATTTATATAAAAACCTATATATATCAATATAAAAATATAATATATATATATATATATAATAAAAATATATAGATTCCATATATTATAAATATATATATATATAATATATACATAAATAATAAAAATATATATATATATTAGATTATAAACAAATAAATATAAACATAAAGTTAAAAATAAAAAAATAAAAAACATAAATTTATGTATAAATAAATGTATATTAATATAAAAAATATTGATTTTTTAATAATATATATATATATATATGTAACATCATAGAATTAAATATATTATATTAAGTCATGTTTTCTAAAAAATGAGACCATTTTTGGGGAATTATTTCCAAAGTTTTAAAACATGGATAATTATATATATGTATTTGTAAATTAAAAAATATAACTATGTATTTGTACACATATATATTTATACACACACACACATAAAAACATATATATATATATATAATATACATACACACATAAAAAACATATATATATATATATAACATGAACATATAATTAAACATAAAATATAAACATATATATATAATATAATATGAAACATAAACATATATAATAAAAACATATTTATATATATAATAATAAATTTATAAATATATATATATATATATATATATAATATAATTATATAAAGTATAATATAATCATATATACATATGTATATAATAAATATAAATATATACACAATAAATAAAAACATATATATTAGAACATAAAATATAATTATAAAATATGAACATAAACATATATATATATATTAATTGTTTAAATATTTTTATCTATTTATATATAATAAAATAAAAATAAAAATAAAAAAGAACCAATGTTATGTTGGTTAGGGTTTCGACTGGGATGCTGGAGAATAATAGTTCGATTATTAGAGGGTGGATTTATATAATCCCTTTGATGTGCACAGGTGAGGTTCAAACATGGAGTGGGGTAGAGAATTTGGTTATATGAGGGGTGTAGTGTGGGATATACTAGTACGTAGGAAGGACATAGCGGGAGAGATGGAAAAGGTAATGGGAGGGTTGGAGTGCGGGATAGACGGGTATGCAGGTAGCCCGTTGTGGGAGAGAGAGGGAACAAGGAATGCGAGGGGGGAGTGAGAGGGGTATGGTAGTGGGTGATAAAAGGGGCACATGTAGTGGTGTAGGGGGTACATGGAATGGGAGAGGAAAGGGAGCGTAGTGTGCTTGGGGGATGGGGGTGGAGGGTAGATCATGTATTAAAAAAATATATGCATCATTTTAAAAAAAATTAACATAAATATTGTAAATTAAAAAAATAAAGATGATATATTTTTTAAATAAATTTTTTTAATATAATTTCTAAAAATTTCACAAAATTAGTTATTATTTATCGATGTGTATTTATCATTATTTCAAAAAAAATATTTTTAAATTAGGTGTCTTTAAATAGCACCATTTATAAATATCATTAATTTAGCACTATTTATTTACTGACATTTATAAAAAAGTATTTAATTTATTTATCAATGTTTTAAAACATCTTTAATGCAAAAAAGATTAACTGATTTGAAATGTTTAGAAGTGTGTGTTGTGATAAATATAAGAGAGAGGTGACTTTTTATAAGTTATTTGAGTGTAACACTTGTATTTTTGAAAATAAAAAAGTGTACCCATATTTTTCACATGACACAAGGGTCCAAATATATTATTATCATGTCCTAGACATGTTCAGATCAAAACATGGCCCTAAAAGTTTTTCTAAACAAGTTTTTATATTATTTTAAACCTTATATTTTTTATTTACCTCCCTAGTAAAACATTTTTTATGAAATTCATGGTAAGTAATTTAAATAATTTTTACATTTCATTATGGTAAAAAAATTAATATTGTCTAATTAGATGATATAAGTTATGTTGACTCAAAATTTGAAATCTATTTCTAGAAATTCAATTAACTGAAGTGGGAAAATATAATTTAGAATTAATTCCATAGACTTGATGAGAGAGATAGTTTTCAAAGACAAAATGATCAAAATATTATAATGTTTTTATATAAAAATTAAATATAAAAATTATTCCAATAAACAAAATTGGATTAATAGATATATAATTGAACTAATATTACATTGAATAAAAATTATAATATAATTTATCTTTGAAAATAATTGAAACTAAAATGAATTTTTCAATTTAAATTTAGTTTTTTCAGTATTCATTAATAAAGGAAAAAATATGAAGAATCCCAAAAAATCATCATAAGATAATTTTGATAATCTTATTAAAAAAATTATTTATAAAATATTTTTCGAAAAAAAATTAAATTTTATGTGTGAAACGCAATTAAACCATCTTTTATAGAAAATTCACTTTTTGATAAAACATTTATTTTTATATTAGATAATTCATATTTTATTTCTAATTAATAGCTACTTATAATTTAATATTTTATTTAGTATTATTAATAACAAAAAATTTAATAATTATGTTATAATTTTATAATATTTTATGGTTTGTTTCAACTAAGGGTTGTCTATTTCGGAAGCTATGGAAGATATTAAATTTAAATAAATTTATTTCATGGAATTTTTATGATCTCTATTGTGAGTAAAATCTACTATGAAAACAATTTTCATTTAAAATATCATTGTGTTAAAGTCCCCCACCATAAATGAATTGTGTTATCACAATTTGAAATTTATCTTGGAAATCATGTGTCTGGAATATAGAAATACCATTTTTGGAACCCCCAGGTCATAAAAGGGTCAATAAAACATTCTCCAAATAAGAGAGAAAGGGTAATATGAAGTCCATTTAGAGAGACACATAATAATGTTTCTATATATAAGAATATTTGTTTCTTGTGACAATATTTTCATTGAATAAAACCGTAAATAATTGTAAAGAGTGATAGAGCTCATTTAACAAGAGAACGTGAGTGATTAGTGAGTTGGTATGGAACTGAAGACCCTAAATCTATGATTACTTGTAATATCAAATGATTCAATTTAATTAAAGTCAATACTATAATGTTTTTTTCAAGATTCTTTTTCTTGTGTTCCTGCATCAGAAGGCTCGAAGCTGGTGTCTACTATAAACTACATTGGCATGATTAGAAGGAATCAAATCATAAAGGACTGAGATATTAATTCTTATTAAACCGGATACATTATTGAGACTTGAATCAAAAACCACTACACTAATTAGAACAAAAATAAATTATTACTTATGAATAACATTGAGTATAAAATTATTCCATCCAATATATCGTAACATAGCATTCATAGTATTCTTCTTGGATTCTTGGGTATGGAAATATAATAAGGGTTAATATAAATTCTCAGTAAGGGTAAAATATAGCATAATAAATAATGAATCAATGAGGGTAATAATTATGTAATAGTAAAGAACTAAACACATATACCATGTAATTATCAAACTGAGAATGAAGTGCATAAAAGTTATGGAAATATAATAACTAAAAACACAACATCTTAAAATTACTAGATATAGAAAAATAAATATATAATGTTAATGAAAATACAACACATTCCATCTAAGTAACAGAAAATGAAATGAACCTATAGATATGTCGAAATGAAATATCGTGGATGATTATAAAAGAAAATGAAATGATGTAAATGATTAATTACGGGTCATCATGCCTACCGACCAAGACACTTATACCATTAAGGCAATTCACAAGATGGTTTAAAACTTCAAATATAATCCTATTTAATTTTACAAATTTGTTTGTCTCATGGGAACCTATCAATTCATTGAAGATATATATAATGTCCAAGATCCGCCAACTAAAACTAGTCCAAAGAATTATTCATATCAAATAACCAAAATAAATAACATGCCTGATCAAATATCCATGATGAATATAGAATAATGAATTATAAATATTTCCAAAAATTATTAATTAACTATCAAATTAGAAACTTTATATAAAATGGTACATGGTTTATCAAATAAAAATATCCATGATAAATATTATTTATAATTATGGAAAATTCGATTTTTAATGATCCTATGAAATTATATATATCAAGGGGATTATAAATTGAATCAATGAAGTAAATGTGATTATTATACTTAGATATATCAATGATAACACATCTATAGGAAGAATAAGGATGGTATAAATTTAAAAAATCCTAGGTGTGGTAAAATAAAAATGATATTTTTATCTAGTAATGTTATTTATATAAAAATATATTTTATAAAAATTATTTAGCAAAATATCTTTTTTGAAACATTTAACTTTGAAACCACTATTGAAAAAATAAATCTTTTAAAAGTAACCTATTAAACATAAAAAAGAATATTCAATGAAATTATGGTAGGTAAATCCATACAAGCCATATGAGGTAAAAATAACTGTAATTTTTCACGGTAAAAGGTAATAAAATTTCTTTATATATAATGAATCAAGAAGATTATTTTTAATACATTAATAAAAAGAGAAAATGGAAACAATTTATGTAACAAATCATTTAAAATAAGTTTTGAAAACATTTTAATAAATCATGAATTTTAGAAGAAAACTGATACTTCGACTAAAGATAGAAATAATGTCATGTTTTCAGAAAACATTTTCTAAAACATTTTGGGTACCAACGAGTGAAAAATTTTTACATATACTAAGAAGAGAACATGAATAACCATAGGATAGTAAAATTAATGATTTCATTGAAAAATAGTTATATAATTTCCTTTGATTAAAATACCGTTTAAATTTATTTATTGTTATTTTTGAGGAATAAAATATTTAAACATTCAAAACTATCCCATACCACATTGATACATTTGAAATCATACTCTTCTTTAAGGAATAATATTAAATAATTTTATAAAATACCATGAGGATAAATTAATTAATGATAGAATATATTAAAATTTTCATTAGATACACTACACAAAAGAAGTAAGTGGTGACCATGAAATTTATCTTATAGAATTAATGATTGATATGAATATCCATTACCATGAGTTTGACTTGCGTAATGTTTATTTATATTCCATAATAAAAAACCGATGTTATTTATTTACATTCTTGAGAAATTTTTCCAGGTTTATAATGAATCTTATTTCACTTATCACCATGGTGTACCCAACTACATATAGAATTATGTTTATGCAAATGGGTTTTACTGAATTTAGTTTATGTGTCAAAAACGACGTTGGTAGATCAACTATGGTCAAAGGGATAATTACATAACATATACAGAATTATAATAATGAAATTATTTTCATATTTATAGATCAATTATACTTTTAAAAAAAATCACTAAATATTTATATTAAAAATAAACCAATGTTACACCCATAAAGATGGCATACCATATGTACGCATGAGTAACAATCCTAATTTTAAATGATTATTTTTGAAATAAAGTAAGTAATATAATATATTTTCATAATGATCATTATATCATAAATAGAAATATATTTAATCCTATATAGATACATAAATAATTATTGGGATGTAATGTCAATCACATGTTATCGAGGAGGTGGTAATCCGCACATCCAAAAATTATTTTATCACTTTGTGTGTGAACGGGAAATAGATAAAATGATATAAATATTAAGATATTATTTTTCTAGAAACATAATTATATAATTAATATCAAATTTATTTTATTTATGTCTAATTTTTTTAATTAAAATAATATATTATAGGTTCTATATATTTTTTGAATGAATCGCATCGGTTTGTGGGGGCGGTAGGGTGCACATCGAAAAATGATGTAATTATTTACACAAAAAAATAGAATACATATATATGTGTGTTTTGAAAAAAAGGAATCATAGATTCATAAATAAAAAATAATTATTATATATAACATATATAAATAGAATTTCCATTATAATGGACACCATGAGATTCGGTAAAGGAAAAATGAACAATATTTGTTTCGTGAGGCAATATTTCACCGAACATGTAAACATTAAGTTCATTTCCCATTAGATAAAAGATTGTGTAATTTTGGGTCGACCCCATATCATTAAAATTTATAATTTTATTATGTATAATTTTTTTTATGATTATTTAAAAAATAACTTTTTATAGGTTGGAGAATGGAAATGAAAATAATGAGTACAAGGAGCGATGCTATCTATTAATCAGGTAAATCCTTTTAGATTGAACCAAAGGTCTACTATTGATGAATTTATGAACCGGGAGAGGATTAAAGTATGTGGGAGTGATTATCAAGAGAAATTTGGGATGATATTTTCCAAACTAATGTCTCTTGAGAGTAATGAGGAAGTGGAGGAGAGGAGGTCGTTTTATATTGGTGGAGGAGTGGCATTCATGTAATATTTTTAGAAAGTAATTACATACACATTTTTTACATTGAATGTCAATCCCATATTTGTAAAAATTAGAACAAAATAGGGATATGGGAGAAATAAGGCAATCCAATGTATTTAGGGAAAGTTTTTTGGTCGTTTTGGCTCTTTAAGATTAAGGTGTAGTCTCTTATTAAGCATAATTTTACCATAATAATTGAAATTAATTTTAATTAATTTCATAAATATTTTTTATAAATAAGTGGGATTAATTTATTATACATAATATTTTCTTATTATTCTAATTATTGAATCCATTTTTCCAAATTTCAATCATATAAGTGGTAGAAAATAATTTAAATTAAATTTCGTAGACGAGACGACAATACATGTTTTTAAATTAAAATAATCTGAAAATTTTCTTTATTATTTTAGTCAATTTAAAAATGAAAATGATTCCAATGATCAAAATTTGATTAATTAACAAAAATATGATTTAATTATACATTCAAACAGATTTAAAATATAACCTTTTATTTATTAATAATTCAAATGAAACATTAATTTTGAATTAAAATTCAATATTTTTCATTATTCATTAATCATATAAAACATCACAAAAAAAACCCAAAACATATTCCAAAACAAAAAATTTATGTATTCATTTCAGTGATTATGTTTATATTGAAATAATACATTTATAATAGGGTAAAAATCTGATTTAAATTTTTTCTCTATTAAAAAGAGTTAGAAATTCATTAATAAAATTATAGTATTTAATGTGTAATATTAGGTCTATTCTTATCTTGTTCCCATTAAATTTATTTTCTGAATATAAAAATTATTTTATTTACTATAATATATATATATATTTCATTAATATCACTTAGTAATTTTAATTAATTTAATTTATTATGGTAAAATGGCGTTGTGAGCATAAAATTTGTTTTCTATAAATCATTTCCTTTATTTTCAATTGTCTATCATATTTATATATAATTAATTTGTAACTAATGAAGTATTTGTATAAACCATAGATTTTAAAATTTTATATAATAGTACTCATAACCTCTAATTTAACTATTATGTTCTGTTTTATTATATAAAATAATATTATTTAAACAATATATTATTATTCAGTAAAACTCGCACTTTCATGTAATGTATGCCATTAAAGAAACTTGTTTTTGAGTACCAAATAATCTATCTCAGTACTATGTTTATTAAATGTGATAATATATATTCAATTTCGTAAAAATAGTAAATATATTATAATGTCTTGTGGTATTATATTCCTTTACTCGCTTGGTGTTACGTGTCATAAATGGTATCAAATTCAATATTCCAACATTAGATACACATGGAATTAAATTATACAATCCTTGATAAAATTGAATCATAAAAATTTAAATTGAATCTTGGTAATTGATTATTTTATATTTTTTAATAATTTAAATCCCATATCATAAGAAGGGTTTGTAAAAAATCATCTAGAAAACATAGTGGGAAGTATAAAGGTCACATGGAATAACATAGGACTAGGTCTCTATGTAGTGAACATTAGTGGAATGTTGAGATATTTATTTTGAGGAAAAGAATAAATATTTATAGGATGTTATTGAGGTCATAAATCACAAAAAATTGAATGATCAATGGATTTCTTAGGGCCTACCTAATAGAAATCATTGATAATTTAGTATACCACTGGTTTAAAAAAATGTATTATGACACATTTTATTTCTAAGTCATTTTTCATAATGATGGGTAATTATTTTAATTCAAATTATATAAATAAATGAACATACATGAAATATGTATACAATTAAATATCTTCTTTTCTTTATTAATTTATCATTTTTTCAATTCATAAAAAAAATTCACTTTGATTGCAGAACTAAAATAATTTTATGAAGGATATTAAGGAACATAAAAGAGTGAAAATTCTAAATATTTGTCTTTACCTATTCTCCAAAACAAATATGGTTAATAAAATAAACTATAACTCTAAAATAAAAACTACCGGTGTATAATTAATATGAATTCATCAAATTTATTAACTGAAAACAATGACATATTAACAAGGAATTTGTGTAGGTCCGTGGTAGTTGTGAAGCCCTTATCGTCCTTTGGTCATGGGATCAAGCCGCACAGCCTTACCAGATGTGATTTTTTGTCGTCCTGCATATAGTTTTTCCTTTTTAAAAACTATATTGATATACTTTCTAGAATAAATATGATGTAAATGCTTAAAATTAGTTAAATCAATAAATAGCCTTTGAACTATGTGTTCCAATACTACCCTAATATGTAAATAATTCATTTAATTTATTTCACATAGGTCATTCATGGGCCTAAGGATTATTTTATTTCATTAATTATAAAAATACATCATAATTATTTGTAAAAAATATGAATTATCCTATGACTATCTAATGGTAGTGTTAAACGACGTGCACAGTAAGGCCCATTGTCGTGTTCCAAGTTTCACTAAGTCAGGACCATCACACCTTGTCAGAGTGGTTACCCTTATGTATATATGTTGTACTACCACATCCACTTGTAGTATCCCAACATGGTTTTGTTTCTTAAAATCCCACATCATATATACATTATAATTATTATATTGTGTTTTTATAAAAATATCTTGAAATTAGATATTATAGTAAAGTTTTCTATTCTATGTTTTCTTGAATATATTTCACAAGGATGCTACTAATTATCCATTGGTATAAACTATTGTTCTTCGACCCTATAAATCTCATAGTGGGTGTCTTATATCAATTACCTAGGTATGATTACAAGGAATCAAATCCCAAAGGACAAAGAGTTTAGTATTATGGGTAAAATAAATACCCAAATGATACCTGTATTAAAATTGGATATACTAACTATAACATAATTTTTTCCTTTTTTCTATTTAATGCCAAGAATAAAACTATTCCATATTTTATATCTCTGCATATCTTTCATAGTATTCTTGTTGGATTCCTATGGAATGAAACATATTAAGGGTGAGATCATATTCATAGTAAAAGTAAGATGTAGTATAACTAGTAATGAATCAATGAAATAAATAATTATGGGATGGTATTAAACTGAACATTCATATCATATAATCAGTAAATATAAAAGGAAGTGAATAAAAAACATTGCAAGATAATAACTAAAAATACATTCCATTAAAAATATTAGATATAGATTAATAAAAATAAAAATTTAAGAAAAAGAAATAGATTCCACATAAATAACTGAAAAATAATTTTATCCATGGATATGATGATGAAATATCATATGGATGAATAATAACTAAACATAAATAAAGGATATGACTAATTATTGGATTTCATGTATAAGGAACATGAAAAATAATACCTTCAAAGACATTCACAAGATGTTCTAAAATAATGAATTGTAACCCATTTATTTTTAGTATGTAGTTTGTATCATGAAAACCTATCGATGTTTCACAGGGATATATAAATTTTGGGATCCACTTTTCATTACCAGTCCAACGTATAACTCATATTTAATCACTAAAATAAATAATATGACTTATAAAATATCAATATTGAAAAAAGAATATATTATTTTAATTATTTATGCAAATGATTAAATAACTATCAAATTAGAAACCATATTTAAAATGGTATACACATTAGGAAATGATAATATCCATGAATAATAAAATGTATAATTTGTGTAAAATTCAATTTTCAATGATCATAGGTTATTTAATATTTCAAGAGGACAAAAAATTAAATCGATAAATTGAATGTGAATAGTATCCTTGACCAAATAAATAATAAACCATGTAGAGTAATAATATAGATGATATCATTACATTAAATCCCACGTGATGTAAAATAATAGGTTGTTGTCATTGATGAATGGAAATATTATTGTATATATTTTAAAAATATTCATGAGGAAAATATCATTTTTTTAAACAGTTTTTCAAATCAGGTTTGAAAACATTTTTATTAAATGTTATCATTTATAACATGCAATGGAAAATTCAAAGATATATCAATAGGTAAATATGTACAAGCTATATAATGTTAAAAATAAGATTTCTTTTCCTCAGTAAATAGTTAGACAAATTTCTTATTCTGAAAGAGATAAGAATAAAAATTTTAAAATAATAGAAAAATAAAAAAGGGTAAAAATTACATTACCAAATCAATTTAAAAACGTTTTCTGGAAACCATTTTAATAAAACATGGGTTTTATAAGAAAGCGGGTTCTCCGACTAAGGAGAGAAACAATGTAGGGTTTTCTGAAAAACATTTTCTAAAATATTTTGAGTATCGATCAGTGGAAAAAGGTGATAATACTTGAAATAGGTAATAAATATCAATATTATTGGAAAATTAAAAGATTTTTTGAACAATTATTACAAAATTTCATCGAATGGAAATACTATACAATGATCATGAGTTCTATTTTTTGAGGAAAATAATCTTTAAACATACCAATGTGACTCATACCACTTTGAGACATTTTAAATGATAAACCTAATGATGGAATAATATTAAATAAAAATATTAAATACCATTAAGAAAAAGGTATTCATGATATAATATATAAAAATTGGTAGTATATACACAACATAAAAGAAGTAAGTGGTGACCATATAATTTATATAATATATGTTAATAGGGATATTAAAATTCCATACCTTGGGTCTGACTTATGTCGTGTGTATTTATATTTATGTATAAAAAACAAATATTAATTATTTACATTATTGAGAACCTTTTTCATGTTTATAATACCTCTTATATAAATTATTACCCTATTTTAACCAACTACATAAAAAATTAATTTTAGGTCTTCTCATATTAACCAAATTCTATTTAAATGTCAAAAAAAACATTGATAGATCAACTATGGTCGAAGGGATCATTACATAAGTAATATTATATCTTAAAATAATGATTATTATATAATACAAAACATATTTTTTAATCTTATATACACATATATATATTTCCTCTGATGTAAAAGGAAGCACATCATGTTGATAAGGTGGTAATCCACACGTCCACGAATGACGTTATCAGTTTCTGTGTAAGGTGGTAATAATTATTTATATATATATATATTATATTTAAATAATGGTATTAATATTATAAATATAAAATGTATTCTTTTTATGTAACATATTTCTAATTAAAACCATCATTTATCCATTCCATTAATAAGTTAACGAATCACATCACTTTGATGTGGCGGTAGTCCACACATCATCAAATGATGTTATAATTTATAGAATAAAAAGGAATGTATAATGATAGGTTTTTCAAAAGAATTAAAAAATATTAGTGACATAATAAATATTATATATAACATATATAAATATATTTCTCATCATAATCGAAACCATGAGAGGTGAAAAATATAAAATGAACAATCATCATTTCAAGAGGTGATAGATCAAAAAACACATAAACAATACGTTTGTTACCCATGAGATTGAAGTTTGTGTTTGTGTAGTTAAATAAGTTAGCATAAAAACAACTTCTTATTTTTAGGATATTGGTGTTTTCATATGATCATGTAATAATAAGTGTTTAGGTGGTGGAGGATAAAAATGAAACTAAAGAGCTTAAGGAATGATATTACCACTTAATAGGGTAACTCCTTTTGTTTTTTTACCAAATGGAATCTATGAATGGATTTCATCCCAAGGGAAGGAATATTGGATGAGTGTAGGTACTATGAGGATCTATTTTAGTAGATACTGTTAGAACTAAAATTGATTGATAGTTTTGAGAAAGTGGGATGATATGAGGCATTTTTATAATAGAGTAGAAGTGGAACTAATTTCCTACTTGTTTTTACCAAGAAATTGCCTCTCGTAATGGTAAAAATTTGATAAAAGTGGGGTTATATTATAAATATGTTCATAAAATGGAGTTTGGAAAAGTTTAAAGTTCATTTGGGTCGTTAAGATTAATGTTTAGTCCCTTATAAAGCTTATGTTTTCCTTAATAGTTGAAAGTAGTTTTCATTAATATCATTAATATTTTTGTCCAAAAAATATGTAGAATTTATTAGAAATAATAATTTATTAGGTTTCTTAAATATAGAATACAATTTTCCAAATTCTAATCACATTATTTTTAGGCATTAATTTAAATTTAACACTATAGATGGAATGACAATGAGGGTTTTTAAAGTATAAATGTCTGAAATTTTACTATTTTTTCAATTTAAAAGAGAAATAAAATCCAGTAACCATAATTGAATTTATTTATAAAAATAAGAACTAATTATAATATAGAAAATTAAAATATAATTTAAATTTATAAATAAATATTATAAAAAAGAAGATTTGAATTAAAATTAAGTATTTTTCACTATACATTAAAAAAATAAACTTTCACAAAAAAATACCAAAGACTCGTCCAAACAAAATTTTATTTTTCCCTTTCAAAACTAAAGATTATTTTGACATATTGAAATTTTAAATGGGTAAAAATTTTATTTAAAATGGCGTCTCCATTAAAAGGCTGAAATATGTGTTACTAAAAATAGTGTATTTTATGCGTACATGTGGGTTTGATCTTATATTGTTCCTATATGATATATTCAATGAATATCAAAAAAAAATTATTGAATATAATATATATATATATGTCAAATTTATACAACTCACAAATAGTAAATAATTCAATCTATTAGGGTAAAACAACTTTTTCATCATACAGATAATTTTCTATAAAATATTACATTTATTTTCAACTGTCTCCTATATTAATTTATAATTAATTTGTAACTAGTTCATTAGTTTTTTATACCATATATTTTCATAATTTAGTTAATAATATTCATAATTTCTAATATAATGGATTGGTTATGTATTATTATGTTCAATAATAATATTTTAATAGCATATTATAGTTTGTAAGAACTCAGTCTTCTATATACAACAAGCCATTGAGGAAACTAATTATTGTATACTACATACTCTAACTAAATATCACGATAATTGAAAGAGATATCATAGATTGTATTTACTTATAGTATATAATATATTATAATGTATTGGGATATTATATTCCCTTACGTTCATGGTGTTACGTGTAATACATGCTATCAAATAAAATATCATGACATTATATTTTCGGGGAATTAAACTTTTCCTACTATTTAGGGATAGTTTTCCAATATATGAATTAATAGAAACAAATATAAAATATATGTTTCTATTTAAAAATATTAATATCACTCTTTCGATGTTCTTCGATCAATTTTTAATTCATCTCTCACTCCAAGAAATGAAAATCCAAAAAGGAATTATTTATGACTAATTGACTTGAATTTACATTTAACATATCATAAGATCCATAAAACAGTGAGAAGTCTTTCTTTTTATCACTGACTTTTTTACCAAACAAATACAGTTATAAAATAGTGTCCAATATAATACATTAATATCTGAACCTCAAAAGAAACACCACTATTTATCACCAATATTTATTTTTCAAATAATTTAACTATATACGATGACATATTAACCTTGAGATCATACCGGCTAGTGGTAGGTGCTAAAAAACATTCATTATGTAGTCATAGTTCCAATCTCTAGGACCTTACTAGATGAAACATATTGTTTTCCATCACTTTAGTTATCATTTTTTCCAAAAACAATATTAATATAATTATTATTACATTAACAATTTGTGACAACCCCATGTTTATACAATAGTAAAGATAAAATAATCCTTAATATATATCGAAAAATTTAATCATGTGTCTAAAAACTATTGAGGAATTATTCCTTAAATAAATATTCATATAATAAAATATTGCATGATATTTCAATAAATTTTTTCCAAAAATAACTTTAAAATTTTTATATTCCTAACAAAGAAATTTTCAGAAGGGGTGACTTGGATTTTGACATTATGATCAACAATAATCTCATATTCCCAAGATGGTATATATAAGCCTTAATTAAATTAAGACGCAAATGCTTTATAATTTATCAAAATCTTTAGATGTAACATTATTCTTTTATAAAAATATCCTTAGTTAAATAAATATATAATTTAATTATTGATTGACAATTTGTAAATAGTAAATATATTTAATTTCAAAGTAATCACTTCCTTATTTTATTGGTTAAGCATTTGAATATGGAATTGATTAAAATAATACACTATTTTTCCACATTTAACCATCAAACAAAAAAAGGATAACTATAATGTGAATTATTTGATTCCATCACATACTTCATTTTTATTTGGAAATTATTTTAATTATGCCCTCAACATCGACACAAAAATCATTTTTCTATTTGATTGAGAAATTTTCTTTGGTGTATACATCCACATTTCTGTCATTAATGAATTAGGATATTTTATTTCTCCATGGTCTCAACCACTTGAGCTATTATCTAACTCCATCCTTCTCTTTTATGGTAACTCCATATGTTAGTGAAGGTATATATTGTTAATAATATTGTAGTATAACTGATAGGTCATAATCACAATTTATTTCAACCTTATGAAAATCCAATTTGGTTTCTTATAGTCACCACATTGTACTTCATGTTAAATTTTAACAAGATTCCTTCAGGTTCCATCCATTGTCTAAAAAATCATTATGTGATTAACAATTATCATATTGGAGAAATCATTGAATAGTTTATATGATGTTCAAACATGAACACATTATTTCACATATACCACACCTTGGGTTTATCCTAGGTCATTCATTTTTATTTTCTATTTATAAACTTCATAATAGATTGAAATGAAAGTGCGGACTATCCTAAGAATATATAATGTCTGAATAAATCCAAGAGCATTGTAAGGAATGTATTCATGAACATGTTATAATAAAGAGAACCCATGTCTTCCCTCTTTAGAGTATTTACCCCTACCTACATCAATTCCAAAACCATTTCCACTTATAATATTTAGATATATATATGTAATTCAATAAAAACATACATAATCACTACCTTACATGCCGAAATGGCCCAAATACAATTTTTTATTTATTTTTGATAACCACCTTTGAAGGGATGAGGGGGGATGCTTACAAAGACCATAGGAAATTATATTAAATTTATTTTAGGATTGGAGACATTAAAAGACCCGTAGGCTTTAAGGAAATCATGCAGACTATGTCTACATGAAACCCTCCCCCCAATCATCGGCATCGTGATCATCTCTCCAACATTGCCTGGTTTTTTGGCTAGCTTTCCTATGAAGAGATGCATAGGTCTAGTACCGGGGGATATTCCATACCCACTCATTCTTCCAAATCTATTATCCATGATCTGGTGAAATCTCTCTACTCTTGAATCCCCTTATGGATATGGTTGCTTTTAGAATATGTATGTACATATATGAATTAGGTGTCCCTAAAGGCCTTGTGGTGGCCTGAAGGCCTTGAGGTGGCCTAAAAACCTTACTGACCTGAAGGCCCGGATAGCCGAAGTCCATAAGGACTCCAAGCCCAAACTGGTGGCTCAAGGTGAATTGTTGAGGTCTCTACAGTACTTAATAGTACCTACTATATTAACTAATACAATATCTGCTACAGTAACTACTACAATAGCCACGCAGTTCTGCTACAGTACCTAGAATTATGCCTTCGCTTGGTTTCAAACCTGGGTCTCTTGGATACAATAGAGAGACCTAACCAACTTGGATGATGCTCCTGTTCATCACTACATTACCATAACATTACAATTTTCTTATACATTTATCATCAAAGTCAATCCTTAGGTAATGATCCCTAATCTATGTTTTCCTAAATCTACATCCAAATGTTTCTACTAAAGATCCTTTGATACCAACTGTATTGAAACCAACCACAGTAGGTTAAAGAAAATATATTCATTATTAAATAAGAATAAATTACAAGTAATAAAATCCCAAAGGAACAAATAGTTTATTAGTTTTAGTAAACATGATTCATACTTAATTCTGGAAATATATTTTATAACCAAAATCACAACAAATTATTTCAAAATAATATCATTATTTACACTAGAATATCCTTGAATATAATTTATAGAACACTTATTAGATTACATGGATTATAAAAAAATAAGGGTGAGCTCAAATGATCAGTATTATTTATGTATAATGGATGATATCATGAGTCGATAAAAATTAATAAAATTGGGAAGGTAAATAACTAAACACTCATGCAATTTAAATGACTTTACTATCATGATAAGAAAAGGAAAAATAAATATAAAAATGAAAATAAATAAACATCAACACAATTTAATTAATTAATTGGATATCATAGATAGATAAGTAATAAGAAATATTGAAATGAAAATAATTGAAACCCAATGACATTTATTCAATAAAATAAGAATAAAATGCATCGAGGGATAATATCATTGCGAAATTATCAGGAAAAAATAGAATTCCCAATGAAGGAAATGACTAAATATTAGATTTCATGATAATATGAATCTTGATACCTCTATCATCTAGATCTTTCCTCATGATAGTTTTAAAATGATGGGTAGGTATACACCAAAACCCCATTTAACTGAGCCTGAAAAAGTTATTCATCTCATGAGACATATGACACATTGATGTGTTATCAATAATGGAGCCCTGTCCAAATATGAATGTTTAAATCAAAACTCATATATAAAATATTTGATTTAATTCATAAATATTTTTCCTTAACACCAAATATTCCTATTGTGCAACGAATAGGGATTTATAAATACTTTTACAGTCAGTAAAACATAGAATAGTTTAGAATAATGTATATAATACATTTATAGGTTTTGGTAATACACATATCCCTGAAAAATTATTTATATTTTTAAGGGAAATATTAAGTAATATGAAAAAAAGAAACTAATTAATTCAATAAAAATTTAATGAGTATCCAAATGAATCAAGGAAGTGAAATAAAAAAAATTTATTTTTTCACAAAATAATAAACAATTCATAGAAAAAATATGATAATATCAATCCAACATATACCAAATAGAATTATAATAAAGGGTTGTCTTCTTTGATGAATATTAATATCATAAATTGAACTTTACAAAAAAATTAGTGGAAAATAAACATTTAAATTTGAATATTAATTTTAAAATATAAAAAATAAATAAATTTCATTAAATTACCTTTCACTGAATGTAATACTTGAAAATTATAATTTAATATTTAAATAATTGAGTCATTATTATGGTTGTAAATTCCATATATGTTGATTATGATTAAAAAAATTTATTCATATTTTCATTAAAAAATATGAATTCTTCTTAGAATGTCCTGAATATTTCATTAATAATAATGTTGTAAAAAAGAAAATGGGTAATTTTTTTAATAAATCATTTTCAAAAATATAAAAGAAATTTTCAAAACATATTTTGAAAAAATATATTTAATGAAAAATAATTATGACCGTAGATGTAAATAAAGTTGTGTATTCATTTAAAACATTTCCCAAACATTTAGGAACCCAAGAGTAGGAAAAAGATCATTTATATAAAAAACTAATTATTATAAAGAGTTTAAATTATGAAATTTGTTTATTATAAAATGAAAAAATAACAATCTTTAATAGGATGAGATTGTGAAAGAACTTTTACAATGATCGTAATATTGAACTGAGAATTATTTTATGAAAATATTATGATTATAAACATTGAATACTAATAAACAAGTTAAAATACAAAATTACATAATAAAATATAAGTGTAGACATAATCATATAATATCAATGTAAATAAAAAAATTAATATAACCTAATGAAAAACAAATGAGGTTTGATAATCCTTACCACTTGGTAATATTCATGTTATATCTCTATTAACGAAATAATTCAAACTAAATATAAAAATACCATGATTTGTGATGTTTTAATGATATTATATGTAGAAGGATTCGTATATAAACCTGGCAGAAAAGTTATTTTTTTATTTGAAAACACTTTTATTGAAAAAATGTGAAACCATCAAGGTCAAGCAAGAGCATCAAAAACTATAATAGATAAAAAAATTTATTAAAATACAACATAAAACTATTACAAACAACCTCCCAATATAATCTCTAGGAAAATACTAGTTACCTTTTTATCTGGTTCGTCTTTGATAATATCCCTAAATTGATAGGATATTTTTTCCAATGGTACATGAACTTCAACACTTTAATCTTCTTGTCGTTGAAGCCTCTAATCAGAGTTAAATGTTACTTGTCGATCCAATCTTTCTAATCCTTGTCTGTATCACACTAAATTTGTCTCCTTGTCATTATTTATACATCATCATTGGACGAAATAATAATAAATGATTATTACAGTATACCTTCCTCAAAGCGCATATGAAGCCCTGTGATTTTTACATGGCCTCTGCATTTTCTTCCATATATAAGGAAACTGTGTTCTCCAATGAAACATCACACATTTTTTCCTCCTTTCCTAACCACCCCTAGGGAACAGATAGAGGGTTATCAAACACCACTGAGTCTCCATTAATCTGAGGTCGTTCTTCAACCATATCATCCTTCATATCCAGAACATGATCCTTACAATCCCACCATTCAACCATTTCACTTCCACTCACCTAATTCATAATGACCTCCTTAACCTAATCATTTTTATATGACACTTCTTCACTTACATTGGTATGGAATTTTTAGATGACCTTGTCTATATTTTTCTATGATGTTATCAGTAAACCTTGTATCCTTTAGATTTCCTCCTCTTTCTTGCAACAAAACTACATGTGTCATTGTTCTCTTCCTATCCATTCATCTTACTTGGACTATGAAGACCTATACTTGATTATCCCTTTGCAATGTCTTCAAAGAGTTGGCTACAAATATCCACCCAACATTCTCCCTAAGTAACAGCCTGAACCATATGAAAATTGGTCAGGAGTATGAGATCCTAAACCATAAAAATGATTACTAATGATAATCGAGGATTAGATCATCCTCTAGTTTGTTCATCCCCCAAAATTCTCCCAAATCCCTGAATAATATAGAAATTATATCATCTTAAATTTGTTGACCTTTTTTACACTACCACATATAGTAATACATTTCCTATCCAGGAAACATCTATGTAGGAAGGAGTCCTAGAAAAAATGGCATACAGTTTTTGGGGATCAACTATTGCAGTATCCCCAGATCTAGGTAGAACCTATACAGTTGTATTATGCTCACAAAGGTATTTTATCATCCTTTGGAAAATATCCACCACCCTTGGATAATAATTTTTCAGTATTGCCTTCTTTTGGATGGTAAGAACACTTGAATCATCCTGTTAATGTGGTCAACAAAGAGGGAATCCAAGGTTTTCAGCCAAAGAGACTGTCCATCATTGTGCACTCTATGTTGGTCCCTAGTTCCCTTATGAAAATAGTGTAAAAAATTCTCTTAGTGATTACACACTGATAAAACAATTGTCTAAGAATCAAAAACTACCTCATGTTTATATCTTAGTACTTCCCCATCGACAATCCAAATCAACTCTACCCATGGTTTGACATATCAACAACAATGAAAATGTGTGGTCAAATTTGTGTGAAAATCAATATCAGTCCTACTATCCGAGAAAAAATATCATCCAACCATGTTCCCAACCCTGTTTAAAATAGACGGGTTTTAAAAGGGAATTGTATGTTTTGGTAATCATACCCATATAACCATTATAGGAGTATCTTGATTCATATGAAAATCAAATGACTATCGAATTAGATAGAAGTAAAAATTGTTCCATCCCTTAGGGAACTGCATGAAGAAAAAAAATAAAGTCATCTTCCCAATAAAAGTGAACCATTATATGATTTTCATCATGATTTTCCACTACTTCATGATATTAAAGACACCAAGATCCAATTACAATCCTATCAATGGATTCTTTAGAGGGCATAAGTTTGCTAAATCAAGCCACCAATGTATGATTAAGTAGAACTGAAGCCTTCATAAGCATTGAATATGAGATTGTACGTTTCAATGAGATGATTAATTTATTTGGAACCATTGGGATGAGTTTGATATAAAGGAAATATGGAAGGAAGTCCAGTGCATATAAGGGGAGAAATGGTGGAAGCCAGACATATAAAGAGGGAGGATAATATTTTCTCCTCGATCTAGAGGTTGAGGGGGAAGGTGGAGATTAAACCATTTTCCTTGGGAATCTTGAAGAGGAATATCACCATTGGAAACAAATATATACTCTAGTATATACACCATATAAAAAATATTTGGAAAATAACATTTAAATATAAAATAATCAATGAAAATTGGGTTGAAGTCCCTTACCTCATGCTTAAATTTTATTAAATGTGATTGATCCTATTTTGTAAAGGTTTGAAGAATGTTATGACATTATACTAGAATCATATTCGTATTTATAATTTCATATTTGGCCATTTTATAACATCATACCAGCCATTAATTAATCATCTATCATTATTTTCATTGTTATTGTATTTAATGAATTTGTTTTCCAATTAGTTTTTTTATTCAAGGAAGTTCTCCTTATTGTACATATTTTATAGTTTCATCATCTCCATAAGAATAATTATAAATTTAATATCATTTTTATAGGTTAAATATACTTTTATGACCGATAATTATAGATGGTTGTGAAAATGAAGTATGTTACGAATATAGAGATGGTACGCTGTATATATGCATGGGTAATTTTTCTATTTTACAAAAATCATTATAAAAGAAAGAAAGTAATATTATAATTTTAAATGATTAAAATAATATCATAAATACCACGTAATTTATTTAAATATACTTTTATATACCATCCATGAGGTGTGTTGATGAAAATAGAGTTGCATCGCTTCATGAAGCCGATAGTCCACATATCCACGAATGATGTTATCATCATTAATGGAGTGCGTGATAATAAATAAAATGATATATTATTCTTTATGATTAATTAATAGGTAACTAATAACATATATATTTCATTTATATCATATATATTCATTTATTTTATCTATATTTTCTTCCATGTAATACATTACTTAAAAACAAATCACATCACTTCTTGAGGTGGTAGTCCATTGTACTCTCGAGCGACACTATCATATCTCCTATTAAATTGAAATTAAATAAGTTTTATACTATATAAATACTCTATAGGTATTATTAATATATATATATATATATATACTTTAGATCCATCATCATACCCAACCATGTGAGATGGTAATAGAAAAAAGAATGTCACCAGTTCATGACGAGGTAGTTCACCTAAAACATGATTTACAGTTTCACAACACATTTTATGGATGTGTGGACAGTTTTAGTCCATTATCATAAAAAAACATATAATAATATATAATATAAATATATTATTATATGATCATAGTTTAATAAAAATTAAAGTTGGTGGAGGAAGAAATAAAATAAAAATGATTGATGAAGAACGATACATATTCTATGGGTAACCTCCATACGATTTTAATTTTTTTTCCAATGGTTAGTTTATTGAAAAAATATGGATTATAAGATGATTGGAGAGATTTTTTTGAAGTTGTTTTATTTATGTTTCAATCAAAAAGTGTATAATGTGTAGAAAAGAGAGTATATGGGTGGAATTTTACAATCATGGTGAGTGGCAGACTTGTTACTTATTCAAATAAAAAGTTTTACCATTGTTATTCACATTGAATAATGGTCCAAAATGGATTATTCTCAATAAATTTACATGATATGGTCGAAAAAATTCTAGAATATATATTTTATACAAGTGCTTAGGTCATTTTATCACTTATCATTTTTATAACCTTTTGCTAAATTTATTTTTACCTGATCTAATGTTAATAATTTTTATTGTTTATAAAAATCATTATCTTGGAAAATTTATATGAAATTATTATATAATATAAATTATTCGGATTAAAAAAAAGGAAAACACTTTTTTCTATTCTATTCACATAAGTGGAAAATTTTTATTTAATATTAATCAAAGAGATGAGATAGTAAAGCTATTTTTCAAATAAAAAATGGTCAAATGCTATGAATGTTTTTCTATAAAAATTAAAATATAAAATTTTGGTATTGACCAAAATTTGATTAATATATTTATATTTGAACATAATTTCCTGTATAGTGAATTTAAATTATAATTTAACTTTATAAATAAATTTAATTAAAAAGAAGTAATCAAATTAAAGTCAATATTTTTCAGTATTGAAAAAAATGTAAAATTTTATAAAAATCCCAAAAATATACTTTAATATAAATCAGGTTTTATGATTTAAAAAATTAGTTCATTAAAAAAATTCTGAAAATTCATAAAAAATATCATTGAATTTTGTTTTAAAACCATGAATGATCTTTATTTAAAAAACTAAATTTTAAAAAAATATTTCATTCTATTAAAAATGATTCTTATTTTGTATATAATCAGTAGAAATCCATAAAATAATAATATAGTAATTGTTGTGATTTTTCACTAATTTATTGTTAGGTTATACTAGTATGACTTATTATGGTTTATTTGGACTCATGGATGTGTTTTCCACAATATATCGATGAAATTAAATATAAATACATATATATCATACGTTCTTTATGCTGAGTGTTGCATGTCGTATAAGCTGTAAAAAAAGTTCTTTGAAAATATTTTTTTTACACCATGATCATATTTATTATAATGAAACAATTAAATTAAATAAAAAAACAATATATCATATTGCTGACACATTAAAAAATTGAGAACATCCTCATAATTATACCATCAATCACATACAATAGACAAATATCATATGAATCCTATATTAAAAAATATGATTAATGAATTCATGGCTAATGACGCCCTAAAAAATATAAACCCCATTAATAAATAGAAAAAATCATTCTTAGAATGGATCAAATCAATGGTAACATCAAAAATTAGGAAAAAAATATTAACTCCTTGGTCAGTTTGACTTTATATCATGCAACTCCATGCAGTGAAAAAGATACAACATCTATCCAAAAATCTAATTGTCCCTATCACTATTTATAACATCCAAAATAGTAATAAAAAATAAAATATATTATACCACCTTTTAATTTCCTATACCAGCGTACCTAAATAGTTCTATAGTGGTAGTCACACGAGACTTCGAGTTCACCTCCCTGTATACCAAATGATTTTTACTAGAAGTGAGGGTCCCACAATCCATATTTAGAGACTCTATCCATGAGTATCATCACAAACCAAAAAAATAAATAAAATAAATATTAAAAAATGATTCAACGTCAGAATGAAATATATATATTTATAGTATAATGATACCAAAAACAGATTCATGGAATTAATATTAAAAAGTATAACACATAATGGTCATAAAATACCACAATAGATCTGAAACTTCTTAAAAACCCATCATATTCAAATTAAATATGAAACTGAAAATATAAAATTAGATTCCCAGAATTTTTATCGACTCAGTAAAAAACAAACCTCTAAAACCCCACTAAGATATATCGGATCATAAACATGTATTGAATCCATTTCCAGTAGTCACAACCAGACAATCATCATTGGAAGAATTTAACATGAACATATATTATTGGATGAAGCCTCATTAATTTCAAAGACATAAATTTCTTAAACCATCTATATCAATGTTTTATTCTCATTTCATATAATCGCATAGGAATGATCCATCTCAAATTTCCATTCCCCATACCACCTCATTTTTTATTTTCAATATTATAAATATAGATTATATTACACACATTCATCCATTATATAGAATTATTTACCTATTTCTTCAAATTATTCTATATTTTTCAAAAAAA
The DNA here is from genome assembly GCA_963277665.1 of Viscum album. Classification (NCBI taxonomy): domain Eukaryota; kingdom Viridiplantae; phylum Streptophyta; class Magnoliopsida; order Santalales; family Viscaceae; genus Viscum; species Viscum album. Next base: position 1,465,818,180 of record OY728164.1, on the reverse strand, counting down.
AATCTACTTCCCAATATTTTGGTTTTTGTGTATTGGTGAAAATTTGGTTCTATAAATGATGCATAAAAATAAATAAAATGGAAATTATTTTTTAGGCTTCTTCTACCATGTAAGCTACAAGATTTAGTAATGCTCATTACATTCTGCAAATCAACTATAAAAACTTCACTTTCTTCCCCAACCATGCCATTATGATCATCCCCAAGCAATTATGGAACAAAATATAGCCATCATATATCAAGTCACAATCATTTTGAAAATTTACACAATATTGAGATTCCTCTCTAATTTAGATATCCAGAACTCCTTCCTCAAAAAAACTCTAAATAATGTTCTACCATAGCTATGAATTATTTTTATGAAAATTAAACATTTTATTTCTAGCTAAGTAGATTGTAATTTATTAATCATTGAATAACACTCAATCTTCAGTCCATATTTAAAGATCGTTTATCAACAATTTAATCTATACCAACACCATATAATAAAACATTAACAACATTTAATATACTTATATTATTCAGATTGAAACTATCTATTGATTCTTCCACATCAAAAAATTTATCATTTCCTGAAAATTAAATATATTAGTAAAGTTGTTATTTTTTTTCTAAATCCCCACCATAGTTTGATTCCAGAAAACATTTCAATGTATGGTACTTTTGGAATAAAAGTGTTTAGTATTCCAATATAATCATGTATAATAGAATCTAATTGACAAACATTAATTGTTACCTTTTGAGGTTATACACAATCCTTCTAAAAACACCAAATTTCTACACAATTTTTGAAATAGAACATATAATGGTGTACAATACAATTTATGTTATTGATATATAGAACCTACACTATGTACTTGACCTTGTCTTATATTGATGATGACATATACTTATTAATTTAAATATGTCTATATAAAGGTTTTACCCTAGTTTTACCCAATTCATTGCAATACATTCCACCACCTTTATGATGTAATCATCCCTGGTAAAGAATATATTTCCATAAAATATGTATATCATTTTCCACACCACTAAAAACTATTTTCAAGACTAATATCCAAATCATTACTCTTATTGAAGAAAATTATTATTTGTGAATTATTTCATTTGTTATACCAACCATCGACATGATATTAATGTAAAAAATGAAATGAAATTCCCATTATTATGATACTTCTAGTATAATAGGTTGTTAGTATTACTATGTGTAAACTCTTATTATATCCTTATTTCAATGAAAATTTGATTATATTTTTTGGTTCTATATTATAAAGTTAATGGTTATGTATCAATCTATACACAATTACATAGTTACAAATATCAATTAAAAACTATTTTTTATATATAATGTTCCTCATCTACATAAAAAGTAATATTTTTTAAAATTGCATCCAACTGATCATGATAAATTCCTTTAGAATAAACCATATTTAACTCCAATAATATATTCATGTGAAAAATACCATTGATAAAATATTTTATAATTTTCATATATCCATTTGTTGAAAAAAAAAATTACAACTAAATCATTCTTTTAACACAAAATATCATCTACATATTACATTATTCAAGAAAACCATGAGTTTGGATGAAAATTTTCAAATAATGTGTCTGAATTATCTTCGATGTTCTGGAAACATGGATGGAATCAGTCTCATCCCTCATTTTTTACTCCCATATTTTTTAGTCTTTAAAAATCCTCTCATCTTATTGGTATTTTGGATCTCCATCATCCATTAAAATCAGATAGTGAAAATGAATCTCATAATTTTTATGCAGGAACCTTATTATAGTAGATTTTTTAGGTTACAATGTGGTTGAGCACCTTTATTAACTAAAACTTTTAGATTTTTTAATTAGAGATATTTTTATAAATCATTTTTAGTCCTTAAACATTCAATTATATTCAACCTATAAAACACCATCCGAACATGACTACTTTTGTGGGAAACATATAGATGTTATAGTGTTTTTGAAACCCATTTTCTTTTTGAATTATATTAAATATCATATTATATTTATTAATATAGAAAAATTATATATTCTCATGTAACAAATATTTAATCAAAAAACTATAGCATCTTATGATCCTTATATATGATATCTTTGTTGATGATCATGTTTTGACTTCTAATGACTTCATGAGTTTCAATTTCTCAAATCCAAAATCCAAATTCATATTCACCACTACCCAAAAATTAATATTCTAATTTCCTAGCCTTCATATTTTTTAAAAATATAGAATTAACATGGTTGTAGGAGAGTTCTGTATATATAGTGAGATAGTTGAAATATATATTACTCATAAAACAATATCTGTACATACATTTTAATATATGTGGAAATGATGGACTCAAATTTACTATATCAAATCTCTAATTCACAGATTTAGTATAAAAATGTCAGGGAACCCCTTGTGAATCCTCATTATCATAGACCTATGCACTAACACCTAAATTATCATTTACTTAAATAAATATTTTTCATTAGTCTCTATAATTTTATTTTTAATCATAATCTTATGCTACTAGAAGAACCCATAAACCCCTAAAACATCACACTCTCCACTATTGTTTGACCATTAAAACATCAATTTCAATCAATAATACTCCTCCTCCATTGATATCCACCAAAACAATGTCTCAAACACCACATACATCTGCATTGGAAATTATAACCACTATTTAAATGTGGAATAATTTCTAAATGTGATATAAGATGATATACCTATGTGAGAAAACACAGTAGTAGGACCTAAAAAATCAATGTGAACCAACAACTTGTTATATTGATTTGGTGCCTTTTAATTCAACTAAAAAGGAACCTTTTCATACTTTCTAATTTAATAGTCCTAGAAAGTTCAACATTACATACTATCGACATTAAATATACGATTCTATTTGAGGATTATTATCCCTTTTTCAATGAGATTTCATAGATGAGCATTGATTAACATTAAGGAAGATAACTCTAGTATGAATCAATCATTAGGTTGAATCCATATATAAAAAGGTCTCATCCTTCCCTCCCATTTCTATAATAGTGGATGACGATGAAATATTCAATTCACTATCATAAAATATTGAAAAAAAACAAATTGTAAGTTTTCAGCTTTGATATTTAGTTTTTCTACAGTCTTGATATTTTTTTGGAACATCCTACAACTCTAGAATCATTACATTCCTTCTATGAATCAAAAAATAGACCTCCCCATAACATCCATAGTTATATCATCCAACATATGTACTATTATAATTCATGAAAATTTATAATTTCTCATACTTACTCTCTATAATATAGAATAGAATAATATGTTGTAGTCAATCATCAAATACCCCAAAGAACTAGTAGCCTATATATTAATATTTCATAAATCATTCAATTAAATTTTCATAGATTAATATACATAAAAGAATTATTATATGATTCAAACTCTATTAATTGTAAAACATTACCAAGATTCCTTCATCCCAAAAATCCACCATAAGGGTTCACTATCCACCAAGCTCCTCCAACTTTATATCCTGATTCCTTTACTATTGTTCGGATTTTTTTCAATCCGTGACATGTTCTCTTAAAAATTTTAGGTTTTAATAAAATATTCATGAATATAATATTGGATAATATCTCCAATCATTATTACGTCTCAATTATTTTTAACATTAGAAAATAATTTCTTTTAATATTACTAATAGTGGTCCTATTTATATAACATGATCCTTTAGATAAAGGAAAGTAATAACAATTTCCATTAAGAAATTTATTATGAAAAAAATTACATAGTAATATTTTATTGGTATCTTATTGATGTTGATAAAATAATTATAATCCAAATTATCTTTCAAAATTAATGTGTTGTGATGTCTCCATATAAAAAACACATTATTAACCACTAAGGGATTCATATATCTGTCAGTAAAGGTCATCATGAGGTCTAAATAGAGTCGAAAATCATTAGTGTTAAGCACCATGTTTTTTGAATGTTTCATATGAATCAACCCAAACAAATTATTATCAATTATATATAATTATTATAAATCTATCACTTATTGAAATCTACGATCAATGGAATATCATAATACTTCTGCAAAAGGTAATCCCTTATAATTATTTACTAGAACTTAATATCCATTCTATAAAAATTATCAATCCTAACTATACTCATATTGGATATCTTTCCATAGAAAAGTTTGACTACCCAATACATATAGGAAACATAGATTAAGATTTTAAGAATAGTTCATTAATATTATCCTACAATGAAATGGTAAAAAATTCTACTAAACTAATTTATGAAACACCTTTAATATAGAATATCCTTCTAGAATAATCTAAAAATTATCTATAATAAATCATGTTGGGTCCATAAACCCTCTCTCATAGAACCACTAGATGATATTTCCACCTAAACATGCCATGGAGAACAATGTATAGAAATACATGCCCATAATATAGTGTTTAGATCTCGGTAAAAATGTGAATCCCAACCCCTAAACAAATAATATATAATATTGAATAGAAAAATATAATATAAAATTTGATTCAAAAATTGAATAAAAATGGACAAAGAATGGTAAAATTAATGTGGTTCAAAATTACATCATAATCCAGGGTGTGAATGAAAGATTAGTTTTTTCAAGATAATTACACTATGATAATAATTTTGGTGACAAATAAAATGTATGAACCATACCACCAATAAATAAAATGGTTTAGCTTGTGTGTTGAGGGTATTATTCCCACATCTGATGATATAACATTATGACTCATGTTTAACTTTCCTTTTCACCATAGTTTTTTCTTCTAAGTACAATATATGAATACATCAACACATATAACGTTTGGATAGAATGCATCCATATTTCATAAAATATTTATGGTATTTCTACCATATATATATGAATATTATGTCATCATAACATCACTATCTATTGTTCATATATTATTAGAATTAAAATTGATTTTATAACTGATACCCAATTAAATTTTTTTTTCATATGGTTAAATTATCATATATCCAGACTAGATCAAATATTATATGATTTGCCCCACAAAAAATAAATGTCTCTCACTAATTCTTCAGTCTATGTGGGAAAACAAACTACTACATAACCCTCCAATGTTATCAAATCCATATATCAGAAATCTATACATCTCTTGTTTTTATATCTACCTAGCCAATCCTCGCAAATATACATTTTTTCCATTAGTGTAAAATCATAAATCCATAACCGACATGTATTTTTTAAAAAAAAAAAACCTCCCTAACCATGTTTCCCAAAAATGGGTTAACCACACATAGGTCCCACTCAGGTTACCCACACATTTACCACATTAAATTATATACAAGATAATATTTTCAAAACCATATAAAAATGATGTAGAAATCCCCCTACAAGAATTATAGAGATATCCCTTAAAACATTCTTACCACCATTTCAGAAGTACATAAAATCTTGTACCATCCATAAATCACCTCCATGAGTCTCTATAACAATCAAAATCCAACTCAATTAAACATAAACCATTTATAATTAATTTAAATTAACAAAACTATATTAACACATCTAGATATTAAAAAAGGATAAATCATTGGATAATGTAATTGAGAAAAATCATGATGCGACATGTTTTGTTCTACCCCAAAAAATTTTAATCCCAAACCAACACAATCTATATAACCATTTGTTAATTCATTGGTCAATTAAATTGCAATTTCATTAAAAACAAAAAGTAAATCAGATAAGTTGATTAAATAATGATAAATTGTATAAAAAATAATATTTTTAGCCTCCTAAAACCTTATATATACATGAATAACAAATTACGTATCATATTGGCCTAATTAGACCAAGATTTTATGGATTTTTTTTATAAAACCCCAAAACCCTACAATGAAAAATTTTATGAAAAGGTAGAAAATGAGAAAGGGGGAGGAATGGGGTGAAACTCAACTTAATCGATGAAATAAAACACCCCCAAAATCGATCAAATATCAATTGATTGAAATGAGGGAGAGTATAAGAGAATGGGGTGACCCCATTTCCCTTCACCTATATGATCCTAAAGAACACCAAATGGGGTTTCAATTAATGTCCCAAAAATAACCAATATAACCATCATTTTAAAAAAATTATAAGATCAACTACATACCAAGTTCACCTTCACTAACCACATTGTGGATCACATGGTACATTATAAAAATTATAGGCCACCAAATGCCCCCATAATGTGAGATGATATCTAGGAACCCTTGTAGGGTACTTGGTTCCCACTAAACAAGTACATATTGTCACTATGTATCTTCAACCCAACAAGTAACTATCTAAAAAAACCATGAAACTCAACTCAAACATCCTCTAAATGAGATACCACTTTGATGAAACCCATTCCCACATTTAAAATTCCTATATAAATTCAAAATAATTTTAAATATCTTAATTTAAATCATCCTTATTCCAACATCATTGGATTCCAAATATTTTATGTATCCACTAACACAAAATGGTTTAGGTTGTCACATTGGGCATACACCCAAAATCCAAATTCTAACATCATAAATGACTGTGTTGCTCGAGTAGAGTGGGGTCCATAAGAAAAAAACATAAAATAATATAGATATACAATAACACTCAAACAAAACCTAAGTTTCTACTACTTGGGGACACTATTCTACAATAAAAACCCTCACCTGAAAACATTAATATGGCTTCTTGATCTTACCGACAAAGAAATTATCTCCATAATTACTAAAACCATAAGATAGCCACAAAATAACCCATGAAATATTTCTATCCCATTTTAAATTAATGTTATATTAAGAAATTTATTATTTTAATTCATTATTCCATATTTATTTCTTGAAAAAACAATTACATAAATCACCTCCATTTCAACATTTATTAATTAAATTTACAGTATCATCTACCCACAAAAAAACAATTATTTCAAAATTTTGATATTAAATAAACACATATAATTATTTCAAATTCACTCATCAACCAAATTTATATTCAATGACAAAATTAATTCCCATCCACTATGACTTTTCACAAAAATCATCTATTCACATCATTTAACATTAATACGCAACACAATAATTATTCAAGAATTTTTTTATTAATTTCGATACAATATTAACCCATCGAAATATATTCAACATTAAATTAACAATTCATTATTTCATTTAATATTTAATTACACCACCATTAAATAATTTTGGGTGGAAACATAACTACCACACACCATCCTACTCACATCACTTCATCAACAATCCCATTATTATTGGATAATAATCACAACATCAATTAAAACTTTTTATATAGAAAAATACACTCTATCCTAGGTTAATAAAAGCATGATATGTCCAAATTAATTTATAAATATTTGTATTTAATTAAATAATTCGAAATAAATAGACTACACTAGAACTGAAATAACCATAAAAAGAATAAAAATAAAAATATCTACAACCTACATTAGTCAACTATATCAATATATTCATTTTCATTTCAACACCTAAAAAATTAATGTTTATTAATGAGTTATGAATATCATAAATAATATCAAAAAATAAGAATAAAAATATAAAATAACATCAAATTTATTAAATAAAAAAATATAAAAATTCCATATCATGAAAATCATATAAAGAACATATTATTTATCATTCCTTCAATTTCCTTAATCTATTTTATTATCTTCGTTAATTTAATCCAAATCACACAAGAATTTAAATTATAGGTATAATAATTCCATATTTAATACACAAAAAATTTATAGAAAAGAGAATTAGAATCCCCTACCTCAAAAAGGACTCAACAATCACTTCACAATAATTGGAAGAGAATGGAAACCAACCCACACCAAGAATAGAAATAGAAACCCTTAAATAACATTGTTTAATCAGCCCCATTAATACCATAACCATAAAATATGAAAACAAATTCCACAATCCCCTTTCATGATAATTCAAGAGTGGATACCTGAGGGGAAGTGAAGTAAATAGTGAATAGATAATAAAGATAAATGGGGAGAGAACCTATGATCAAGAAGGGAGAGTTCACTATAAGATAGAGAAGTTATATACTATACAAGATCCAAGTATCATTTTTATGGTATTTATAATATTATATATAATTGTATGGAGAGATTCAATATGTCCCCACCATTTTTTTTGTTTTTTAAATTTAAAATCACATCAACATGGGATGATATCCCAAATATTAATCTATAAATAAAATAAACAGAATTCATTTTAAGGATATGGTATCCTATTACACTGTTTTGACATGGTATCAGAGAAATCAAATCATTATCCCCCCCCCCTTCAGTTATATATCTTGCCTCTATTCAATTTACCACTAACAATGTAATCCTATTTCCCTAGAACATGTGTATACCAACCCTTTTCTATAGTGATGAGTGAACTTTTCCAAATATTTGACCTGGATAAACACATATCTTAAGGGAACCAACCTATAGGTGTGTATCTATTAAAATATATTACAATGGTGATTCACCCTAGAGGCCATGAACCACCTAGATTAACCTTCTGGTTATATCTATATGTAGAATATTCATATCACACATTCAGGATATTTTTTCTTGTTTTTCAGTTTTCATAACATAAAATAGAGACCCATAAAAACTAAGGATTTTTAAAATGCTAAAGAAAATATATACAATTAAAAATTCACCAAATATTTTTATTAAATAAATACATATTTCAACATTATACACTCCATAATATTGGGGGTGGGTGTCAAAAAATTTAAAGATGAAAAAATCATAGAACAATATAAAAAATACACCTTAACATGAAAAAACACCCAATACCATGATAATAATTATACAATCCTTAACATCGCCTGCTCGAACCTGATATCTCTAGTACATAAATACGTTGTAATGAAAATCATCATTATGAATCCTCTATAAACAAGAAGAAATATAATCTCAAGGATAATTCTTTAAAAACACAACAACATTGTCTATGTTTTAATCTAACAAAACATGATGTAACACACCATGCCATGAAAAATAATATCTCATAACCAAAAAACCATTATATAACCCCACATGGTCATGGGAGGATCTATGCTCATAGATAAAAATAATTTAAAAACCCTAGTATACATTCACATACATTTGAAAACACATCCATGACACTACTATCACAACAGATCGAAAATATATAGGGTTGAGGAATGTTTATGATCTATATTATATACCCTTCATTTAGTTCCCACGTTTTAGAATCAATGTAAGACCATAAATGATTGAAAATTCAAAAAATCTAATTCCCATAAGATACCTAGAAAACTTATATATCTCCATCACAGTAACACAAATCATAATATTAGAATAATAACATCTCTCTCACATCATCATCGAATCAGAATCATAGTCTTAATACGAATCAATTTAATAAAACAACATAGTTTACTAAATACAAATCTATTAATCATACTCACAAGTATAGTCTTCCATGTCACTATGCCTCCATAAAACATGATCCAAAGGAACAATCCTACAATACTACACCTAGTATTGATGTCCCTAAATCTAGATAAGACTCTTAATAAATGTTTCATCATCCTCACCCTCTAACTCATCAAAATAAATGACATTAGATTCATCATGTAGAAATTATTGATGCTCTAACACAATAAAAACATTAGGAATCATATCCATTTATAGAGGAAGTTAAAATTGATTTGACACCTATTGGGAAATATCAAATAGATTTAATGTATTTAAAAATAGTGTTAAATCATTCTCCCATTAAAAAACATATAATTTCCATGATGAGGACCATCCATCAAGAAATCAAGATCGTTATATTATTATTATTATGTTATACTCCGATCAACATACATGTTATAACCGTGTTGAAAACCATCAACATATCATGAATTCATTGTAACATACCTCTATTATGTTACACCATGTTTTGTCCAAAAATAAACATAAATATAACCATAGTTTTAAAAAAAATATTGACTAATAAGTTCATCCATACATTTCCTCGAATTTAAAAAAAATATGAATGGGTGATACCTATTGTTATGGGAAAACAACCAAGGGTTTGTGTTACTAAAATGAACCATTAAAATCTAGAACAAAAAATATCTTATGTGATCTATATTATTCACTTGGTTTGGTCAACTAACAAAGGATGAAATAAAATTTTAAGATTAGTCAATGAGAATAATGTATATTATTTAATATTTTTTACTCATGAGGTATAGGGAAGATCCTGATTAGAGATGATAATATTTGTTAACCCATGAATCTGTATGATGTTATCTACATATGACCATGAAAAATATTATACTAATATTGACTACAGCACGCTCGTGCATCGCTGGGCATGAGTGAAAAACGAAAATTTATAACCTCTGTAATACATAGAACTGTGGCAAGATAGGGTAGAACCACAAAGAGGCCTAATTTGTTCTTGGTGATCTAAAAAAATAAACTAAACAAAAAAACACAAACAAAAACAAACAAAATAATTCAGTGGTGGTAAAGTAGAGTGAGTGAAAATCAGTGTGTGAGGAATTGATGATTAACTTGTGAGTGTATGGAAGTAGATAAGATAGTAAGAATGTTTGTGGTGAAAACAACCAATAGATGAGTAGGGTGAAATTCCACTGGCTGATTCAATATATCATAACCTCGTTCATGAATTGATATTTAAGAAATTTGGATCTGACTAAAGATAACTTGCCATATTTTTCATCTAGTCAGATTGCATTGAAATAACCCTTACAGTACTTTTACTATAAAATTCATTCCATCCAATGGTGTTAAAAAGTCAGATGTCACTGGGTTCAAATTTTTAGTTGAGTTTAGTGTGTCTCTATCATTTGAGCATGACTCACTTTTCATTAAGTCCCTCATATTCAAATATTTTTTATTAAGATTCAAACAACATCGGTTTTCACTAAACCTTGTTGTTTTGAAAGTAAAACTATCCCACAATTAGTAAGAGATATGATCCAGAAAATGATGAATTGAACAAATTGTATAAACCAAAAACTAACCAACCAGTTTACCCCATACCAAAAAAAGATTATCTTGACATGGTGGCTAGCTTCAGTGAAAAAAATAGAATTAAAATCAATGATGTTCATGTTGAAGTAAGTTGGAGAAAAAAAGAGCATAAGGAAAATAAAGATGTTTGTCTCCCTTCTTGATCTCCTGAATGTTTCAATTCCTACTACATGACGGTGGATGAAATTCTGGAGTTCACTCGATGTCCCGCCATGAGAATAAAGGTATGAAATACTGATCTTCTGATCCCCCAATCTTCTCCAGGTGAAAAAGTTGAAGACCCTGCCTCACAATGCCTGATCACCCCATGTCCGAAACAATGATTTTGTCTCCCCCTCATGCTCTCCTTGTGTATGAATGATCTAGTTCCCATGATGAAAGATGATGAGCCTGTATTGATGTCTCCATAATCTCACCTGAAGTGTTCCTCGATCTCCACACTGAGCTTTCACAGTTCCACATCTCATGTGTTGGTCACTGGATTAGTTTCTCCTAACTGAATGATGAGTGCGCGCACGGCGAGCTACAACCCACCCTCTACAAAAAGCTCACATGAGTCAGATAACAAAACAACTATGTAATTATATATATATATATATATCACTACTTAAAAATACTTATTAATATATATATATATATATATAATAAATAAAATTACTTATAAGAATATATATTTTTTAAAACCTAATGACATCATTAATATAATAAGTATTATATTTAACATATATTATTATGATATATATTATATATATATATGTTTATATTATTTTTTTAATATTCTTATTATTTTAAATGATGTATATATTATATAACATATTATGGTATATTATATGTTAAAATAAAATAGAAAAACAACTAAAAAGATGAAATAAAAAACAAAGAGGAGAGGGGGGTCTTCGTGCGGCACAGATCGATGACTGCGGCAGAGGGGGGCCTCGGCACAGTGGTGATCGAGGTGGGTAAGGCATCTGGTGGGGTCTGGATTCAGACATCATGGAGAGGGGAAACAGGTGGCGTATCAGATGACGTAGGGAGAGGAGGACGTCTCGGTGATTTGAGACTACGGCAAGGGAAAGGGTTTGAGTTGCAGAAAGGAAAATATGTATTTGAAATTTGATGTTAAATCATTGATGTATAAATAATTAGTTTTATGTAGGTTTAATTTTGATCTGGTTTGTATTTTTTTTGATCTGCTACTATGTTTCTGAACTGCTAGTTGGTGAGGGTTATGTGTGAAGAATGGTGTAGAACAGTGGTAGGGAGATGGTGTGGATGAGTTGGATGAAACAGTGGCGTGATGGATGATGGCACAGTTTGATTGAAATAGTGAGACAATAATTGTGAAACAGTGGTTGGGAAATGATCAGAATGTGATTGAGGCACCGTGAAGGGAACGATGTCTAGAATGGGGGACGTTAAGACAACAGGAAGCGGAATGGTGGAACGCGCCACATTGAGTTTGAATTGGTGAGAGAGTAAGATTAACCAAATGGTGCCTTCGGTTTTTTTGTGCCACTGTGAGTGACCCTCACGGTTGCTTTGAGACACCATGGAGTGAAAATTATCGCACTATGAATGGGTGATATTGGAACACCTGAAAATATACACAAAAAAAATTACAAAAAATAATGACTTAATAAAACTAAAAATAGAGTAATAAATTAATCAATTAAATTAAATAGATTAGAATTAGAAACTAAATAAATAAAACTGTTCTTAAATAATAAAATTAATTATACTTTATTTAAAATAATTAATTAATTTTTATTTAAAATTTTAAACAAATTAATTAAACTACAAATTAAAACATTTAAATTCACTAACATAAATTAATTAACCAATTAATTATAGAATTGATAATGTAAAATAAAGAATAAGAAATATTAATTGAATAAAATTAAATAGTAAAAACTAATTTAATTATTTAAAGACTTAAAAAGAAACATTTTTTATTTATTTACAATTTAAGAATAAACAATTAATCAATTTAATTAATTAATTTAATGTTATTGAAAACTAATAACATAGAAAATTAATAAAATAAAATAAAAATAAAAACTAAATTTTATTATTGAAAAACAATAGAAAATAAACAACAAAAACACACTCTTAATACATAAACACATTTTTCATAATATAAATCACAAAATAAAAAAAATGATAAATTTTACACAGAATGTAAAAATTTGATATTAATAATTCAACAAAAATATAAAAAAGGATGTGTCCAAGAGCATTGAAAATGAGCCACATCAAACTCCCCCACACTTAAAACATTGCTTGTGCTCAAACACCTGCATGCCCTTGACTATAAAACAGAAAGAGGAGTTGTGAGTTTCAGTTCAAAAAGTGCATGATTAAACATTAATATTCAGAGGAGAAAGACCAAACAGTGGGTTAGGCTTTTCAAATGTGTTAAAAATGATGCCCTGACTAGCATCAAAAACTCACTCGAAGTAAAACGCCAAACAAATTCATACACTATCATGTATTTCATGCCTTCTATGTGTACTCATTAACTTTCCTATATCACCTTCCAATTCAAGTTCTAATTCAAGAAGTGATGATAGGTTATGTGAAGTGGAACTTAGAACATAACCAAGGGAACCATCCATTCTCACCTTCTCTCACGTTCCAAAAATTAAATTCTATTAATTTTTTCACTTTACTAATTCTAATAAATTGAAAATTATCCAAGTCAATGGCTCCCTTCATCATCTGGGTTCAAAATTCCCCTCACCTTAATGAGTTCATTTTCAACAAGTGAACTTTATTTTAATCTTTCCCAATAATATTCCATGTACATAGAACTATGAAGAGAATTTATTAAGATTGAAATTAGATTTATTTATTCATAGAAATTCAACCAGCACACCTTGTCTCAGGTACCCACTGTGGGATCCTATTTTCCAATTTTACTCCACTTACAAAGGACTTAATTAATAAATAACCAAGTTGACTTCCTAACTTGATGGAATTTTTTTTTCAAAATGTGAGTCCCCTAGGTTCTAGTTAGAACTTATTGTTACCCAAATTCATGATACATAATCCATAAAACCAATCCTGTTACACTCCAACTCTCAATTTCTAAACAAAATGTTTCATAGAGAATGTTAACAACTGCACTCAACAATCATTCATTTCTAACCATTTCTGACTAAGTGCCTCTCTCAACATCTTGTGAGTAGTTATCCACTAACAGGTTGTAATTGAAATACCATTGAACCTCCAATTACCATCATGCGATGAAATAATTTGAAGTTTCAATGAAGGAATTTTGAACTTTTTTTTGAAAATTTTTTACCATTTTTTACACAAACTCTTGTTCAAGAATAAGGAATTTGGAATGACCCCTCTAAACTCCCCCGCACATAAAACCCATAAATTTCACACATGTTTAATTATATAGTGGGTGACATTATATCTCTGGATTGATTTAAAATTAAGTAGAAAATGATATGTAGGGGTAGTAATGAGGTCTAAAAATTTTCTTTGCCACAAAAAATGACAAAGAAAAAAAAATCAAACAAAAACATAAAAACCCAACCCCAAAAACCATCACCAGTAACAAGTTCAGTTATATTCCTAAAATGGTCATTCTTTGAATAATTGTGACTCGAAAAAATATTTTAATAATGACATTTAATTAGTATCATGATGAACAGTGATGCGGAGTAGCAGCATAATGAAATTGAATGTAGTGGGTGCAAGAATGTTTTACAAATCATCTCAAAATAATTTCTAACTCTCTAGATACTAGTAGCTAAACACCCATTTAAGATAAAATATTCATTTTTCATAGGTCAGGGAGAATTTCCCCGCACATAATTTACAGTAAAGAATAATCAGGTAATTAAAAATGTAAAAGGGTATAACAACACTTCCTTGAAATATTGGACATTTAACACTGACTTCTATCAAAATATACTCTTCAGCAGCACTGGGTGGTTACTCCTCTAAATTAACCTGCATGATCAAATAAGATAAATAAGATTACAGAGTTTTATGTTCAAGATAAGTAACCCAAGTGAGTGAGTGTAAATAAATGTTATTCTTATGATGTACTGGATTGCTCCCTTGGGTTTTCATGACCATGTTTCTGGCCGAAAAAACACTCTCTATAAATCAAAAACTGATCATGAAGCTCCATCAAGAAGTTAATAGGGTACACTAGAGATCGAGTAGAAAAGGATAAATTTATTGAAGAACAAAAATAAAAGTTAAACAACTGAGTAGCCAATGGTTACTTTTTATGAAACACTGACTTTATAGTACTCAGTTGGACTTGAATCATCTCATTCTCCCAACAAGGATATGGAAACCAAGACCATAGGCTATTATTCAAAAAAATCGCATTATTCTTTGAAAATTGACTAATAATGGTCAAATTTATTTTCTACCTAGCTGAAACAGCTCCATTAAATAAAAATCTAACAATGGTAAAGGGTCTTGACCACTTGGACTTCTTCTTTCTTGGAAACAGCTTCAATCTAGAATTGAAAAGCAAGACCCTCTCAACAACCTTGAAATTTATCTTTTGAATAACTGAGTCATGAAAAGGCTTGGTTCTGCCTTGGTATCTTTCCGAATTCTCTTAGGAATCTCTTCTAATATCCTCCATCTCATTGAGCACTAACAGTCTCCTCTCACCAGCAGACTTGAAATCAAAGATAAGAGCCTTCACCGCTTAATAAGATCTCTATTGTAACTCAATATGTAGATGAAATGTTTTTCCAATGAGTAACCTATATGGTGACATACCTATAAGAGTATTATAAGCAGTTCTATTGGGCCAAAGGGCCTCATCCAACTTCTTTGACCACTACTTCCTAGAGCTGGACACTATTTTCTGGAAAATCTGTTTGAGATCTCTGTTTGAAACATCTTCTTGTCCACTGGACTGTGGGTGGTAAGTAGTGCATGTCCTGTGTGATCACCCATAATTCTCTATTAAACCATTTAACTTATAATTCTTGAGGTGAGTCCCATTATCAGTGATGAATGCTCGAGGCACACCGATCCTAGATAAGATGTTTTTCTTGATGAATTTTACAATAGTAGCACCTGAATTGTTGGGTAGAGATTGTACCTCAAACCACTTGGACATGTAGTCCATAACAACCAAAATATATTCATTCTCAAAAAAGGATGTTAATGATACCATAAATTACATTCCCCACACATCAAATATTTAAACCTCTAGAATTCTTTTTTGGTGTAGTTCCTGCCTATTTTCAGCATTTCCCCACATTTGACATTTCTCCAAGGCAATAACCAGACTCCTAGCATATTTATGAAATGTTGGCTGCTAGAAATAAGCTTCTAGGACCTTTCGATCAGTAATTTCTCCTCCATGGTGTCCATTCCAATGTGATTAATGTCATCTATGAAGTATGGTCACAATATCATCCTCAACAACACATCTTCTCAAAATCCCATCAACACTTATTCTAAAGAGATGTGGTTATCCCAAATTTAATATTACATATCAGATATAAACCTCATCCTCTGGTGTGTGAGAGATCCTTAGGCATGACTCTAGCTACCATAAAGTTGGCATAGTCTGCGAACCAAGAAGATGGTTGTACAGATCCATCAAACAATTGTACATCAGAGAAATAAGTGTTGATCAATCTTGGTTCCTTACATAGGGTATTAGGAAATCTGGACAAGTAATCTACAACTACATTTACTGCCCCTTTATTATCCTTAATCACTAAATCAATATCATATAACTACAAGGTCCACCTCATGAGTCTAGGTTTTGAGTTCTTTTTATCTAGAAATTAATTTGGGGTGAATGGTCTGTGAAAATTATTATCCTTAATCCTATCAAGTAATGTCTAAACTTTTCCAAAGCATACATCACATCAGGCAACTCCTTTTTAGTGGTAGAATAATTCTTCTTGTAATTTCCTAGAAAAATTCTTGCATATTAATTAACATGTAGTTCCCTATCCTCCCTATTCCCTATCACAGCTCCTACTACAAATTCACTAGCATCACATATCACCTCACATGGAAGCTTCCAGTCCATAGCAGAGATTACCAGTGAAGTAGTCAACTTCGCCTTGAGAAGATTAAAGGGCTCTAGACATGTCTCATAAAAGTAAAAGGGTGTTTCAGTAACCAGCAGGGGTCACATGGGTTTAGAAATCTAAGAAAATTCTTTAATTAACCTTCTGTAGAACCAAGAATGCCCTAATAAACTTCAGATTCCTTTTCCATTTTTAGGTAGGGGGAAATGTTTGAATGACCTCAAATTTATCAATATCGACCTCTATACCCTTCTTAGAAATATTGTGCCCCATGACTGTGCCTTCAGTGGCTACGAATTGGTATTTTATCTCAGTTTATGATTAAATTTTCCTCTTAACACCTTTCTAACATTAGTTTTAGATTTTTTGGACATTTATCAAAGTTATTTTCCATTACATAAAAATCATCCATGAACACTTAAATTATCCATTCATTCATGTATGATGTTTTTTTTATCAGGCACCACTACAAAGTGACATGAGAACCACAAAAACCAAAGGGAATCCTCTGGTAATAAAATGTCCGAATGGACACGTAAAAGTGGTTTTCTCCTGGTCCTCAGTTGTAATGATAATTTTTTTGTAACGAGAATAACCATCAAGAAAGAATAATAATTTCTTTAATGCCAATCTCTCTAAAATTTTATCCAAAAATGGCATGGGAAAGTGTTCTTTTCTGGTGGCAGCATTCAACATTCTGTAGCCCATATAGACTCTCTATTTATTCACTGATCCTGTCTGGGTTTTCTCATTATTTTTATTAGTGACCACTTTCACTCTACTCATTTTGGGTACCACCTGGATAGGACATACCCAAGTTATATCAGAAATGGTAATAATTATTTCAGCATCAAGCAACCTAATATCTTCTTCTCTCACGACTTACTTCATTTTTGGGTTGAGTCTTCTCGGGGCATCTACTCTATGATTACACACAGTATCCATGATAATTTTATGAAACCAGAAGTCTGGAAATTTCACCATAATATCAGCGATCGACCAGCTTTTTACTGACTTGAATTTCATCAAATCAGTAAGAAAAATTTTCTCTTTACTAACCTCTATATTGGGTGAAATTCTCACAAGAAATGGGAAACTGTCTGATAAAAACGAGGATTTTAGATAGGCATGGATGGGATTGAGTTCAAGGGTGGTTAGTGACTTTATTGAGGGAAGACACTAGGGCATGTGTGGCCCTAGTTCTACATGTTGCCTCTTGAAGAAGGCACTAGGGAAGGATTCTTCCTCATCTCTAAATCTTCCAAAAAACTCTCCTCAAACATAAAAACCTATCTCTGGGTAATAATGATCTCCAACAAAAACTCATCTAGGTTATCCAAGAATTTTCCATCATACTAAAAAACAAATTCCCTCTCATTACTTGATCTTATCCCCATGCAATCAATAGTAGAGAATCCATGTTCACTATTTATTTCAGCTATAATTCTCAGAAAATCCTCTTCCTCTTTATCACACAACTATTAGAAACTAACATCTCATCATTTTGGAATATTGGGTTGGTGGGTTCTTAGATTTTCTTAAACAAATTGAATTAATCTTTTTGTTCATCCATATTGAGAATTGGTTTTCACTTGGAAACATCTATCATAGCTCCCCCTGTGGCCAGTAAGGGCCTACTGAGAATGATAATAACCTCATGGTTACACTCCATATCAAGAATAAAAAATCAGTAGAAAAAGAAAGAGTTTTCATACTCTCACTAATAGATCATCGACCATACCCACTAGATGATTAATGGACCTATCAGCCAATTGTAACACAACAGTAGTGGGTTGGGGAACACCAAATCTCAGGTGCTGAAAAATTGATAGGGGTATCATATTAATACTAGCCCCCAAATCACACTAACAATTTTACATAACAATTCTATCCCCAAAGGTTTAAGAGATAGCAAAGCATCATGGGTCTTGATGCTTTGGAGGTATCATATTCTGCAAGACTACACTACACTCCTCTGTTAAGCTATAGGTGGAAAATTCTTCTGATGTGTTTTTGATTGAGCAGATTTTATTGAGAGATTTCCGAAATGAAGTTCTTTGAATCAATGCATTCAAGAATGAGATATCAATGTTCATCATTTTAACCACTTTCAATAATAGAAATTGTTAATATCATGAATTGGATTCGTAATTCTTTGTGGTAAGGGGATTACATGGGTAAATTCTTTACAAATGGGGGAATCTCTATATATTCCGCTTCAAAAAATTTATGCCCTTTATTTTCATGGTTTTTCAAGCCATTTTTGTTGGGTTTTTGAGATGGAACAACAGGAACTGTAGGGATTCTAGTGGTGTTGTCCAGTTTTCTAGATTCAGGTTCATTGATATTTGACTTTCCATATTAACCCAGCTTCACATTTTCAGCATTTTGGGGATCTTTCAAAGTCTCTTGGTGAGTTTAGAGACCACTTATGGTGGTCACAGTAATGGAATTCTCACTATAATTGGCTTCAGTGGTGCTGGGAAGCCTACCGTTTTCTTTATTACTACCGTCCCTAGCCAACTACCCCATTTAAATTTCCATGTTCTTCATTCTACCATCCATTTGAAATTTATCATAATAATTTTTTTTCCTATTGTTCATTAAACCTCCCTATAAATTGATGGAACATGTCTATCACCTCATCTTTTGTTTTGGATGACTCATCCTTAGGTTGGGTTTGGGTTTGGAATTACTGCCTCTGAGGCTACTGGAATCTAGGAGGGGCAGTAGGTCAAAAGACTCCCTGCTCTCTCCATGAAAGTTTTGGATGGTTCATATACCACTAATT
This sequence comes from Viscum album, assembly GCA_963277665.1. Classification (NCBI taxonomy): domain Eukaryota; kingdom Viridiplantae; phylum Streptophyta; class Magnoliopsida; order Santalales; family Viscaceae; genus Viscum; species Viscum album. Next base: position 1,465,798,291 of record OY728164.1, on the reverse strand, counting down.
GTAGGTGTTGGAAAATGGATCATCCCTATGCTACATCTGAGGTACATAGCCAGCAAAGCTGGCATTCTCATGAGGCTGGATAGGGATATCAAAGATTAGACAACAAGTTTGAGAATGAACATATACCATGGTGGTGGCACTACTCTTTAAGGGTATGATGTTGGTTCTCATTAAAGAAACCAAAATCATGGGCTTCATATTGAGGAGTAGGGGAAGTTTCCTTTCTCACAATGGTTCTCCTCCTAGAGCATTTGTGCTAGGAGTTTTGAGCTAAGGTGTTAATGATTTGGTTGAGCACCTCAGCAGTCCTATCTCTAAAGTATCCTCTAGAATATTGTTCCACCAAGGATTGGTGTTAAGGGGTGACACTACATTATAATGATTCCATGAGGAATTGAGGTTTGCATTGATGGTTTGGACACTTCCTAAGAAAACATCTAAACCTATCCCAGTCTTCATGAAACAGTTCTCCATTATCATGAAGGAATCTTGTTATTTTTTGCCTAATTTCAGATTTCAACCTTCTAGGATAGAATTTCATTGTCAAAGCATTATAAACATGATCCCAGGTGATGAAGATTTCTTCTTATAACTATCGAAACCAAGTCCTAGAATCTCTATTGAGGCAGAAGTTAAACACTATCAGTTTAAGCTCTTCCTCACTGAGAACCCTAAGTGGTAGCTACTGGACACTAAAGTAGAAGGCTCTAATGAAGTCAAGAAAGTATTCACTAGGAATTCCATTGAAGGTAGGAAGCTGAATAAGAATAGATTTCTTGATTTCGTAATTCCTGGACCTAGGAAATAGTCTAATGCATGAAGGGTTACTATACACTGATGGTCGCATGAACTCTCTCAAACTATGTCTCTCAGCTATCTCATTCTCATGTGGGATCATCATTCTAGGTTGGTTCAAATTCTTAGAAAGTGAATTGTACAAGATTTCATTTATGTTACCTTCTATTTTCATCTTTTTTTTGTTCTTTTTCACTTCTGTGAGGTTCTTATCAATTTTATGATTACCAGGTACTATGTATTCCGTCATAGAGCTGTTTTTCATAAAACAGGTTCAAAATTATTTTTAAATTTCAATTTTCCTTTTGAATATTTTTTTTTATGTGGTTTTTTTATATGGGAGTTTTTATTTTGTTTTTTTATATCTCAACTAGCTTCTACAGAAATGGATCCATAACTTTCAGAGTCATGAATCACTGGCCACGACCAACAAATAATTATTTATATCCTACTTACTACTTAGAATAGTTCCATGACAGTGTCAAACCACATAGAGGCCTAATTTTCTGCTCGGTGATATAAAAAGTTAAACAGAAAAACACAGATATAAAAAAAACAAATTCACTTGGCGGTGGTGAAGTGGAGTGAGTGTAAATAATTGTGTGAGGAAGTGAAGGTGAACAGGTGAGTGTATGGAAGTAGATAAGACAACAAGAAATATTGTGGTGAAAAAAACCAATAAATGAGTAGGGGGAAGTCTACTAACTGATTTGATATTGTTTAACCTCATTCATTCACGGAAGTTTAGTGAATATGGACCATACATATGGTGAATAGCCATATATTTTTCGGGTCAATTAGTAATGAAATATGCCTTACAATCCTTTAACTATAAAAGTCATTCCATGCAATGGTGTTAAAAAGTTAGATTTCACTATGTTCAACTTTCCAGTTGAGTTTAGTGTGTCTCTCTCATTTGAGCATGACTAACTTGTTAGTGAGTCCCAAATATTGAAACATTTTTTATTAAGATTCAAACAAGATCATTTTTCACTCAACCTTGTTGTTTTGAATATAAAACACTCCCACAATTAGTTAGAGATGTGATCAAGAAAATGATGCAATGCTTGTGTGGGACTAAACAAAACCTAACCAGCCAGCTTACCCCACACCAAAAAGAGTTTATCTGGACATAGTGGTTGGTTTTAGTGCAAAAAAAATATTTAAAATCAATGAATATAATTTTGAAATAAGTTCCAACAAAATAGAGCACAAGTAAAATAAAGATGTTTGTCTCCCTCCTTGATCTCCCAAAAGTTCCAATTCCAGCTACTTGATGGTAGATACAATGTTGGATTTTACCCAATGTCCCGCTCTGGGAATCAAGGTATTAAATTTAGATATACTGATCCTCCAATCTTATCTAGATGGAAAAGGTGAAACCTTGCTTCACAATTCCCAATACCCCTTGTCTAGATTTAAGATTTCCTCTCCCCTCTTTCCCTCTATGTATGAATGATCTAGTTCCTATGATGAATGGTGATGAGCCTATAATTGAAGTCTCTGGAATCTCACCCATGGTGTTCCCCACTTTCCAAGTGGGGCATTCACAGTTCCATGTCTCCTGCATTGGTCACTGGAGCGGTTTCTCCTAACTGAATGTTGAGTGCGTGTGCGGTGAGCTACAACCATCCCTCTGTAAAAAGCACATGCGAGTCAGATTATGAAACAATTATTTAATTATATATATATCACCACTTAAAAATACTTATTAATATATATATATATATATACTAAATAAAAATATTATAAGAGTATGTATTTTAAAATAACTAATACTATTATTAATATAATAAATATTATATTTAACATATATTATTATGATATATATTATATATATGAGATTAAATTCATTTATAAATATAACTATTATTTTATGTGATCTATATATTATATAATATATTATTTTATATTATATGTTTTAATAAAATAGAAAAAAACTAAAAAAGAAGAAAATAAAAAAACAAATTGGTAGGAGTGTCTTCCTGCGGCGTGGATGGAGGAGTGCGGCAGGGGGGGCGCATACCATTGGGGATGGAGGCGGCTAAGACTTGCAACAGGGTCCGAATATGGGCACCATGGAGAGGGGAAATAGGTGGCGGCTCGAATGACATGGGGAGAGGTGGATGTCACAGTGGTTCGCGGCTACAAAAATGGTAGGGGTTTGAGTTTCATATTTAAAAATATGGGTTGAAATTTGCTGTTGAATCGATGATGTATAAAAAATTAGTCTGTTGTAGGTTAAATTTTAATCTGTTGTGTATTGTTCGTGTTGTGCTACTGAGTTTTTGCGCTGCAGGTTGGTGTTTTTTCTGTGTAAAGGAGGGTGTAGAACATACGTAGTGAGATGGTGTGGAGAAGCTGGATGAAAGGGTGGCGCGATGGATGGTGGCACCGTTTGATTAAAATAGTGGGGCAGTAATTGTAAAAAAGTGGTTTGGAAATGGTGAGACTGTGATTGAGGCACTGTGAAGGGAACAATGGATGGTATGTGGATGGTGATATATCATGAAGCGGAATGGTGGAATGTGCCACCGTGAGTTTGAAGCGGTGGGATAGCAAGATGAACCAAATTGTGCGTCAGGTTTTTTTGGCTACGTGAGTGACCCTCACGGTTGCTGTGAGATAGAAAAGAGTGATAACGGTGGCCCCGTGAATGGGTTCTACAAGAACACCTTCCAAATAAACACAAAAAAATTAAATAAATTAATAATATAATAAAACTAAAAATAGATTAATCAATTAATCAAATAAATTAGATAGAATAGAGTTAAAAACTAAATAAGTAAAACAATGTTTAAATAAAAAAATTAATTATTCTTTATTTTGAAGAATTAATTTATTTGTATTAAAAATTATAAAAAAATCAACTAAAGAACAAATTAAAATTTTAAAGTCACTAACTTAAATTAATCAAATATTTAATTAAAGAATTAATAATGTAAATTAAAGAATAAGAAATATTAATTGAATGAAATTACAATGTTTAAACTAATTTAATTATTTAAAGGCTTAAAAAGTAACCTATGTTATATTTTTACAATTTAAGAATAAATAATTAATCAATTTATTTAATGAATTAAAAATTATTGAAAACTAATAACATAAAGAATTAATTAAATGAAATTAAAATATAAACATAATTTTATTATAGAAAAAATAAAAAATAAACAACAAAAAAACACTTAAAATACGTAAAAACATTTTTGTAATGTAATTCAAAAAATACAATAATTGATAACTATTACAAAAAATGAAACAGTTTGAATTTAAAAAGTCAACAAAAAATTAAAAAAAGGATGTGGCAAAGAGCAGTGAAAATGAGACACATCAACTACTTGGTCAACAATAAATTATTTGACTTCTTCAACCGATCTACAATCACAAATATTATGTCAAATCCTCCCTATGATTGTGGTAAACCAATGGTTGGATGTTTGGATATATCCTCCCATTTAGATTAAGCGGTATCAAATAACTATAGAAATCCAATGGGAAAATGATTTTCTTACTTCATCTTCTAGTACACTAGAATCTAAGGCATAAACATAACCACTAATATATTTTACCCTTACTACTAGAACTGAATCATCAAGGTATGATATAACAAAAATATACCATGATACATGACTACAGGTGAGTTATGAGACATCTGGATAATGAAATATCTCATCACTAAAAGTAAAAAAAACATCCCTAGGAACAATGCTCATTATTGATCATTTTATAATCATATTACTAGAGTATTATCACACATGACGCAATATTTATAAAACACCACCTCAGTGTCTTCAAGATGAGATATCTCTATAGTTTTCATCCAAGATGAATAAAATATTTATTTATATGGTAAATCCTTATTACTAACTTTATCCATATCAATATATATTGCTATAAGCTCCCCAATCATGTTTTATACATCTCATAAATCTAATGAAATCACTGTATGTGACTTAATTCTCAGTGAATATACTAATATATTGTCTTTTAAAAGAGTGTACTATATATTTATTTCATAATAAAATAATAACTATATTCACCTCTCTTTAAAGAGATTAAAGTCCAACGATGAAAACATATACCTTAAGATACTATGATATGTGAAGATCAAAATGTATTAATTGTAAGATAAACACTCCAAATTCATATGAAAACACAACTTTCTCTAACAAAATATCTTGGGTGAAATAATTACTCCTTTCAGAAAATATATTAAAATATGCATAAGGGATCATTTATCTCTTCTACAAAAAGAATAAATCTATAATATGATGAGAAGAAACATAGAAGACATAAAAATTGAATCCTAACTTAGGAAAATAATGAATTGGTCCTTAGGAAATCATCTCATTCAGATACACAAATGCAGCATTACACCAAAAAATCCACATCATGGCCTTGTACTTTCAGGATAAAGAGGTCAAAAAGGTTTTAATCTGATTGAAAAGATATATCAATATCTTATAATAACCAATAAGATCAATAAATATATAAACCTATGGTATAATTTGAGGATCCAACCATGAAAAATATAAACTCAATGTATAAATAATTTATCACTACACCCTACTGAGAAAAAACAATCCTAATAAAATAGTCCTCTAACATCAAAAACATCCATATGTAAGACTTCCCATATAGTTGATATCATCAAATTACTTCTATAATGTAATTATTTATTCAATGTACTATTCCTATAACTAAAATATTTGATAATGTACTAGATGAACTCTATAACAATATGATTATTGGAATCAAGAAACATTCAAATCTCAGGTCCTATTAAAAATACAAGGATTTAATCACAAGTAAAATCATTATAATGAGCATTAATTGTCCATAATGAATCATAATGTAACTCATTATGATATCATATTTTATCTCCCTAACATTATAATATCTTGATGTCAAATAGATCATTGTGAACGAGTTAGGTCCCCTCAACATATTAAAATGACAATGAGTCTTATAAAGGGACAAGATATTTTTGACATAAATTGATTCTATAATGATGATTAATAAACATACATATAGTAATATTTACCAACATTAGAAACAATAGTCGAGTTATACATGCTGAAATATACCCTATATTAAACCCATTTTGTGATAGATCATAAAATATAATCTTCAGGTCTCAAAAATTAGAAGGTTCCATCCTATATAGAGTAATATAGACCAAAGTCACACCTGGGTGAATCCCTATCCCAAACACACAATCATTTGATTGTGTTATTGAAATGAAATTATCAATAAAAATCATTAAGTATCACTTTCATGTATCTCAACAACCAAATATTCTTAAACTATACTTATCCCAACAGGAATACTATAATTAAATAACCATGTTTTCCCTTGAAAACAAGTACCCTGGCTGATCTGTGATAATAAAAAAGGATAATCCTTATCTATATGGGCTCAATACTATTACTTTTTCATAAAATTACAATTTGTTGGAACTATTTAACCAAAACTATAAATGATACATAGAATATATATTTTTATATAGTCTAATGAACTGATGAAATAAAAATAGATGAAATATATTCCATAACATAATGATAATATTGGAAGTGATAAAACCCCATAACCGGGAAAAAATAAAATGATATATATCCAAACAAACTAAAAGAAAACATAAATAAAAGAAACATCGTAATGCGATTTGTTGAAAATTCGCAATCATCCTAGCACCATCTACTAAAACTAGTCTAATAAAACCCCACTACCCCCATATGATCCTTGTATTTATGACATCAAAAGAGAAACACATCATTACAAACAACTGAAGGGTTGTTCATTCTGTCAACAAAATAGACATAGTTGATTCCAAACCTGGTGTTCCATATCTTTTATATATACAATTAATACTAATATACACAATTATTATAAATCATGTAATGATATGTAGTAAACAAGTTTTATATATTAATAATTATAAATATTTCACATTTTATTAAAATATTAATATCCAAGGAAAATTGTTTCTAGGTATAAATTTCTATAATAATGTATAAAAAGATAAATTATTTATGTAAAATCAAAAATATTTCACTTCAAAGAAAAGGATACTCATCCCAATAATTAATAAAGGATTGTATAGAATACTAGTGATACTAGATTCAATGACTAGCATTCACCTATGTTATAAGGTGTTGATTTTTTGAGTGATATTTTTTACTGGTTATTTTGAAATTTTAATGTTTGGCTTGAAATACAGGGGATTTGGTTAAGATCAAGAAAAAAATGGATTGTCCTATTTAAATTATATATTTCATTAAATACATATTTTTTATGTCATTTAGAGAATATTAAGTAGGGATAGAATTCTGAGGTGTATAACTTGAGAAATACATGATGTGTAACTGGGATACACTTCATGAACCCAATAAAAAATTTGTAAAATTCACACACCATATTTGTTTTGGGGAATCTTTTTTAAAAGCAGAATAGGTGTCTCAGAACCCTTGTTTGTTTCCACTATTGAAGGAAGAGGTAGTACCTAGGTAGCGCACACATCTCTCCCATCTCTCCTAGGGATCTTGATATCTCCATCATCTATGCTCTAATAATTGATCAGTTGGTGGATATGGATTCATTTTGGTAAGACCTAAAATTAAATATCCTATTTTATTATTTTATCTTTCTATAATGTTATATAAATATATGTGATCTATTTCCTATATTTTTAGGCTGTTCATCTAAAAAAAATTATTCAATTCAACATTAGTTAGAGGATGATATCAGGAGAGCGGATGTATAATAGTACAAGGTAGGTGGTCCCTAGATATCTATCTATTTTTTTGATTGATTAGGGGGTCCTATCTACATTGAATGAGAGGGTAGATTGAGTGATACCCAATTATTTAAAATTATATTTTTTTAAATTAATGAATTGATTCCCTGGGATACTAATGGGTATGACCATGGGCTTTATGTATGATAAGCCTACTGAGAGGCTTTTGACCAATTAGGTATGGTAGTTTTGGAGGATGTTTATAATAAAATTTTTTATATGAAATTTCATTGTTCCATGGGAATATTCTATGCTTGGATCAAGTATCATGGTGATTATGATCACCTAGAATGAGGCGATGTGACTCCTGAGGTTGGGATTAGTCCAAATGCATGTTGTGATATTGATCACCATGTTTGATGACGTGGTGATTGGATTAAGAGATGTGATCGAAATGATGAGTTAAATTCCCATGTGATAATAGATGGTGTTGACCATCTGAATGAAATAATTTTTTGTTGGGGAATGATGTTTCAATATGATGTGTCTTAAATTTATTTTGGGTGATTTCCATTCATCTTGATTGTCTGGTTAACCATTGGTGTCGTGTTCACCCAGATAGGACATAGATTGAGCTATGGTCAATCACATGTATGGGTGGAGGCCCTTAAAGAATATTCATCTTCGGTGATGATTTTGATAAAAGGTTATGTCCACGGCTTCTCACCATATAAATCCATGAGGATGGTGATAGACTACCAGTATAGGGTGATCATAATTTCGGTTGGGGGTTTTGGATCACTATATTTCTTCATGGTATTGGACCAGGTAATTGGGAGGGATGAAATCATTATGATTCAGGACACCATGTCGAGGGCCGATGTGGTCTTTTGAGATGAGGTCTAAGGGACCATTTTCTATTGATTGGTTGTGCCTTCAGGAAACCAGTTACATGATTACGACAATGGAGGTGTTGATTGGCATGAGGTGTTGGTTATACATTTACATGATGTGTTGGGATATCTATATTATTCCACATTATGGGATGCCTTGGGATTAAAGATATGGATCCTCACAATTTTAGTTAAATATATGAATAAAGATTTTGTATACCATATATAAAACTTTGAGGAATGTGGTTATAGTTACCTTCAATGGATGAAGAAGGTGATCACTATCCTATGACTATTGAGGCCCAAAGAAGTGGATATTTTTTTATTCTGGTTGTGTTGTGCCTTTTTATTTATATTATGTACACAAAATTTATCATGAATTCAAGATATGAAAACATTTGTTGTAGCCTAATAAACATTTTCATAACATCCTTGACAGGGACAATGGGATGAGTTTTGAATTTATGATTTTGTGATCTGGAAAGGGAGTGATCTCCAGAACCAGACATTATTGGTCAAGTAGGACTATTTCATTGGGATGTATTGAAAGGGACCTTGAGTTTCATACATTATCTAAAGCTTTATTTTTTCCATTATTTTTTTCAGCATGCATGTAATAAATCTGTACTAATGGTTGTCCATGGGTGAACATACTTTTTCTCTATTACATTGTATGACCAACTATGTCATGTTACATATTTTCTCTATAAATTGTTTGTTTGAGATTGGTTTAATAATTCTGTTGTTGTAGTTGTATATTCTTCTGATATTACTTTTTATTTCATATATTGTTCCTTTATATTGTTTACTCGGTTCTATATACATAGATCATTATTATAATAACCACAAAAGGGTACTTTCTCTACAATATCACCTCCTTACACCATCACATAAAGTAGGAAACCATTGGTGTACTAACTGTCACACCAAATTCATAGTTGTCAACTACCATAGATCACAATTTATAGTGGCATATGGTTTAGGGATATCAAAGTGGTTACAAATGATTTTTATTCTATGGTATTTGGTAGAATTAATTGGCAGGATACTAATGGTATCAGAATATTTTTTATTAATATTTGTAATATGGTAGACTTGCAATTATTATTTAGTCGAAACCTGATACAAAGATCGTGTTTGGATGCTTGTATCCCCATAAATGGGGGATAACCCATTTTTCATGTGGTGGGAAATTGGAGTTCTATTATTCTCATTTTATATTTTATTTGATTTATACTTCTAGTATAACACTTGGGTATGATGATTTAATTTTTGTGGAATTTTACCCATATCCATTTATATAAAGGGATGTTTTATTTTTCATTAGGATAGGAAATTAAGATTATATGATGTATGTTTTCATGGGATTTTCACTAGAAATATGGAATGCGCTAAGAGGGGTTGGGGTGTTTATAGTTTCAATAAAGAAATATACATAGTTTATTTCATTCTTATCATCTAATTTGTGTAATTATACTCAGCCAACCTAGGCATGTTGTTCCAATTAGATTTGTATGTGATGATGTGTCCTGCCACATGCAATTGATATGTGGGCCTAACCCTTATAAAGATATTAATGTATGCCTATATATGTGATTTTTTTAACGTTTCAACAATGAATCTAAATATTTTCATGATGTGTATCAAATTTTTTGAAATTCTATGCAATTATATCAAATTATATTGGAGGTGTGGCCTTATTACAGGATGTTGAGGGGACATGAGTCTATAATATTTATGATTCCTAACACTGATATGGGTTTGAGTTGGTCTATGAGGAAGAGTAATATGTGATACACAATCCTGGTATGGGTAGGTAAAGTTCTTTGAGGCTTTATGTCTTATGAAAGGGTAAAATAGGGGAGTATAAGGGTGGTGAGATGCACACCCTGTTACATATTTTTGTATCTATGATAATCTGTATATATGTATATACTATTATTTTTTTTCTATCCATTGTGTTCATATTCACTGAAATTCCACCTAGACAAATTGTAGTGAAGTGTTAAAAGGGAAGTGATATAATGTTTCATTAGCATGCACAAGATGAGGCACTAGAGGGACAGGATGATCATGAGCCTCATGTACATGCATAGGTACAAAATATGGTACAACAGAGAAAACCATATGATATGGAATATTTTGCGGAATAAATTGATAACCAACTTAGGGAGATCTTAGTATGAGTTATCCAGGTCATTGACTATGGAGAGCATGTATCTAACCCATCTATGGTATACCTTACTCGAGTGTTATAGTCACAAAAACCACCATTATTTATTGGGTGAGGAGGGACCAAGGGATGTATAGAATTGGGTCAGGTAATATTAGAACATATTATGTCATCTTGAGACACCCCCTAGATAAGGGGTGACGCTAATTATGTATGTTCTCAATGGACCAAAATAGTGTTGGTGAGATGTATAGGTACAAGAAGGTAGACACGAGGGACTGACCTCGAAGAATTTTGAGGCTAGGTTCTTTGATAACATCTTCTCAAATATTTTAATGGTAGTATAAAGGAGTTGATTACTTTATCCTTCAGTAGGGAGACTCATCTATCTTGGACTACGCATCCATGTTTATGGATCTATCATGATATTCACCTACCATGATGGGATATAAAATCACCAGGGTGTGGGTATTTGAAGATGGATTGTGAAATGCTAGGGTAGTGAAGGATAACATCTTTATGATGATAACGTATTCAGAGGTGTTCAACTTGGAATATATAACAAAAGAGAATTTAATGGATTAGTCTTATTCAAGTTGGGTGACAAAATCAAGTGATTTTAGTATAGATTTTTCAGCTAGAAGGAAATGGGGCTATAAAGAATCTTAGCTAGCTAGTAAGGATAAATATTTTGGAAGAACATTGAGTAAGTGATTTCAGAATTGTGCTTCTGGTTTGGGTAGCCATAACATGTACATACTCGATTAATGTGGAATTCATAGGAGTTTTTGGAATGTGTCCAAGTCATGCTTTTCAATATGTTCTATTGGAATCCTTCACAAATATCTATGAGTGAGAGACTAATTCCAGCTCATGCATCTTAGGTAGGACCTATAATGTTACCAATAGCTGGAATCCATGATTTAGCTACATGTGGATGTTGTGGAAGAAAATGTGGGTCCCCAATGTGGGGTTAGTGGCTGGTTGCTATCATTGATCCATAGGGAGGATACATATTTTGTATTCAAGATTTAGGCCAGGTGAAAAATATTGAGATTCATTGGTCAGAGAAAAAATGGAGTGAAAAACAATTAGAGATACGACGTAAGAATGAATAAGAATATTTTTATTTTGACAGAGGCTAGTTTTGATGCACATGGTGCATGAATATATGGTTTTTGGACTAACCAGGTGTTTTTTCATATGTTGGAATTTGATTGATTGCATTATATATATATATATATATATATATATTAGGTGTATGGATCTAGTATTATTTATGGGCATAAATGGAAAGTGAGTTTGACATGAGGTGTGTAGAAACCAAGTAATCGATGTGATACATGGTATATTTAATGTGCATGGAATCATTGTATCTGATGAAAAGATAGTATTTATGGGAATCTGATGATATGTGGGATATAATTAGTGTATGGAATGATAGATTCAAGATTGGATCACTATATAAGGAGAAAGATTTATGTTTCCTCATTAGATGAAATTTGAGTCAAGGGATGGTCAACAGACAACCATAAAATTGCCTTTGGGTTTAGAACAAGATGGGAGGGTAAGTGCTAATGTGGGGGGTTACTTGGGATAATTTGACAAGTAACATAATGATTTGGTGGATAGGGATTATTTTGAAGGTTTAGTATGTTCAGTACCATATATAGGTAATCCTTGATAGCTTAGAGATGAGCTATATTAAGGTTGAGGGAATATAATGTCTCAGTTTTTTGAGTGATTTGTTTTTTCTTATAATTGATAAATTTTAATGTTGTAGTGGAAGTTCATGTGGTTCAATAAATAATTTAATAATATATGGAAATACTAGACTATTTATAATAGATCCATCAAAAAATTCATACCATTTATGTCATTTACATGTTGTGTAATAGGGCGTGGAGGCTCTGGACTCTAACAAAATAAACTCCTAATGTGTAACTAAGTTACATGTCCTGAATCCAATTCACGATTAGTATGTTGTGGTATTTTTTAAGCTAGAATATGGGGATATTGCCCCCACTTTTGTAGTTATCCTCTACAAATAGAAGAGGTATCACCTAGGGAGATCACCTTGCCTCTCCTCTCCCCCTAAGGAAATTTATATCCCCACCATCTGATATCTGATCATCGATCAGTTTGTGGATATTGATTCATCTCAGTAAGATCGTCAATTTGATATCCTCTTTTCATATTTTCTCTCTCTATACAATGTACTAAAATTATGTGAGTCATTTTCCCCTATTTTTATTTTATTCATTTAAAACAATGTTTTGTTTCTTTTTGTCCTGGGTTAGAGGTTGATATCAGGTTAGTGAGAACCTAGATGTACAAGGTAAGTGCTGAATATTTTTACCCACATTTTTTTTATTTAGAGAGTGGTATATATATACATCGAGTCAGTAGACTGAGAAAGATGAAAATAATTCCAATGCTTATTTTTGAATTAACTAATTATTTCTTGGAGATAATGATGGGTATTCAATACACCATTATGAATGATAATCCTTTTGAGATATTTCAGTCCAATGGGAATGGTTGGATGGGATTACGTTTTAGATTTAATTATTTTTATTAAATTTCATAGTTCTGTGGGAATGTTCCAGGATTGGCATGAGGGCCGAGGTGATGTTTATCACCTGGAATGAGGTGATGTGATTCATCAGGTTGGGATTTTTCTAGATACCTGCGATATTATTTATCACTATGTTAAATGAAATGGATGTCAGATTAGGCGATTTAATTTCCACGATGAGGGAAAGGACCATGTGATAATGGGTGGTTTTCACCATTGGGATGATAGAAAGGGTCATAGATTCCCAAGGTACTAGGATGATGTTGATTAGGTACTATTTGGGTGATTCTTGCTTACTGTGATTGGAATATGAACCATTGTATTAATGTAAACACAAATAATAATAATATCGATGTGGTGTTGACCAATTAAGTGGTTGGAGGGTAATATAGAATATTAATATTAGGTGATTATTTTTACGAGTATTTATTTTTAGTGGTTATCACCATAGAAAGACACATGGATGTTTATGACTTCTTATTAGATCATGATGAGACTGTTAGTTTGGGGCTAAGGCTGGACATATTGTTTGAGTCTTTTGGGATAGGTAGTAGAGAGGTATGAAAACATTATGCCTCTAGACATTGGGTCGAGGGTAGAAGGATACTATAGAGTTGATTTATGTGTTACTAGGTACTTATTTATATGGTGTTCCTTTACTATGTTGGTAATATTATTAAGAAATTGGAGGTGTTGTTTGGAATGAGATGTGGGTGGTAAATTTATACGAGGTTCCCGAGGTCTCTCCAACTTGTTACTCGTTAGGGAATTCCATCAACATAAATCCATGCATCCTTTCCCTTGATTTTATATATATGAAAATAGATTATGTGTTAAATATATATAAATGGGGGCACATCTTCAGACATACCAAGTATGGCCAAAGTAGGTGATCCATTCCTTGTATATGTTGAGTACAATGTAAGAGATAATTTATTTATCTATCATGTCTTATGCTATTTTTTTATGTTTTGTACACCTGATTTATCATGGATTCAAGACATGAACATGTTGGTGGTTTTCTACCGATATTTTTTCTCACACCATACATTGGACACTCGAGATTCACGTAGACAATGTGATTTTTTTAATTTGGTAAGAGACTGGTCTTAAGAGATATATCTTAATGGTAAATTTAGACCATTGTCATGAGATGGATGGAAAGGGACCATAGAGGTTCTTGCATCATCTGTATTTTACATTTGTTCCCTTATTTAGTTTCAACATTCTTATTATATGAATGTTTTTACGGTCAGCCAACAGAAACGTTACAGCTTAACTACTATTTTTTCTGACCTTCCATCTCACGTTGTGTGTGTTGGATATAAATTTTATGTTTGAGAGTGATTTTAATAGTATATATGTACTTTTGTATATTCATCCTCTATTTTTAATTATTTCTTCTACTATTTTATGGTCTTCCTTTTGATTTTCTATATACATAGTCCATTATTCTTATCACTTCTAGAGGTTATAGTCTCCCCACTGTCACTTATTTACACTTACACTAATAGTAAGTAGCCTTTAGCATTTGGGAGAAATACATAAAGACTATCAGTCAAATATCCAAGGACACTATTTATATTTGCTTCTAGGTCATGGCACTACATAATCCCTTGAAAAACATGAATAACGAGAATAAGAACACAACATGAATTAACCCCCCAAAAAATGTAAACAAAATGTCCCTAGTATAATAGGATTATGTAGTAGAGGAACACCCCATGAGTGGACCTCTCTATTGAAAAATGGGTGATGGACCTAAGATAAAACTCCCACCAAATAACTCAATGATTCTCATGCACTACGTTTATCATATAATTTTATAGGTTTTCTAAATTAAAAAAATTAATATGTCCAATTATTCAATTGAAAAAATATTTGAAAACCCATTTTGAAAACAATTTATATTTATTTAAAAATACCCATTCATTCCATTATTGAAAATAATGGAAAATCATCCTTTTTTGCAAATACATTTTCTAAAAAGAAATAATCATTCTAATTTCTTTATAAAAACCTTTATGAAATAGATCATTATGGTTCATCCAATGTATGATATATATAGAACCACGATCCTTAGACTAGGTTTGTGCAAAAAAAGATATAAGATCCCCCACAACCACAATGATTGAAAATTGAAAAAAACCCTTATCAACAACCCCATGTATTAGAATAACATTCCTAAAAATGGGTGTCATAAGACATGTTATGTCACACATACATCAATAAGAATACACTCTAACCCAAAACTAAAACATGGACTGTCCCCAAGAATATATTTTCATAAAATATATTGCAGGATAAAAAATGAGTCATTATCACATGATTAACCAATCCATCAAAAAAATCAATGTCACAATGTTAACAAGATAATTGATAAAGAAGGAAGTATACTTTCGAGAAGATATGAAGCACAACTATGAAGAAGATCGAGTGACAAAATTAGTGATGTGGGAGAAGAGGGGAAACTATAAATCAGCGAGAGTTTCATAGGATTCAAGAGATAGAGGAAGGAAAAAATGTAAATTAGGATTTATTCATTCATATCATAAAACCAATTTTTCATAAAGGGTTTATATTATAATTCTATGACATATGGTGTAAAATACCCATGAAACATGTACACCAAAATATAGTTATCCATGGTTAAAAATCATGGAAGAAATTTTTACAATGTAAAAACATATTGATGAAATATGTTGAATAATTCACATATTTTTTTCACTATTTTTTCCCAAATACCCATTTATGTTTTTAATTAACCAATTTTGCTTTAAATGTGTCCTGCTGAAATTTGTAAATATAGATTCTTCTAGAATTCTCCTAAAACATTCTCCATCCCCCACAAAAACCAAGAAAAACACTCCAAACCATAATATATTGTCTTATATTTATCTGTGATTTTAAAATATACCCACTGAAAGAATTTATATCTATAAGAAGCTATACAGAAGATGGGTGTTGTAGAATGAGGTATGGCCACTGCTCCTCTACCAATTATTCATGCTCTCATGTCTCATGAGAGTTTTATTCATGTTAACATAACACAATAATAAATTGAATAGACATACTACATCATACATTAACCTAAACATCCATTATATCCATTGGTTTCCCCGAAAATAAGACATTTGGATCCAAATCAGTCTCTTCACAACTCTGAATGATAATGGTATTTGGATGGGACTTACTGAGCTAAGATGCACAGAAATCATTATTAATTACTATCAACTAAGATGGTAATTACAATAGATAAGAAATTTTCTGAAGAATCAATATAATCTCATATGGTAAAACATAACTTGGACCCATATTCCCTTATCTCATAAGACAATACTAATCCAAATATGTTGAAAAAATTAAGAAAACACAGTCATCTATAGAAAACATCAAAAGACTGCACTGATGATCTAACTATGATTTATATTAACTCTTCAATATATACATATGAAAATGTATGCCTAGAATCATCAATCATCTCTCCTTAATGAGAATTTTCTTTAAATGTTATCCCCCACCCACCTCGACCCAACATATATATTATCTACACATGAAACCACACAAAGCTTCAAAGGATTCCATCTCGATCAATGATTGATGACTATTGTTATAAGATAAATCAAAAAGTTCCAGTTGGTTGTCCCAAGATCAACTAAAATCCATGATATAGTAATGGGTAATATCCTCCATGATATCAATAGAATGATTCATCTAACTATATGTTTATGGATATCATGTTTTACTCAAACTGAACAATGTCTCCCTCGCTGCTAACATACTCTTAAAAAATTGGTAGGTAAACCTAGGATTCCTATCTGGTATTATGGAAGACAAAACCCCATGTAACACAATAATATCCTTAATATAATCCTTACTTATATCATCAACATGATTGGTGTCCATAATAAGAATGAAATAGGCTAATATATTTAATTGATCCGCCAGTAACTAGATTATTTTCTCACCATTGGGAGTCCATTGTAATCCGAAAAGAAATTCCATTAGAGTATCATCCAATTTACAGAACAAACTCATAGTAGGATGGATCAACCAAATAAGATTTTAGATGCTATTTTTTCAGTTAAAATGTGTAATAATGGGACACATAATCTGCAATGTTATGCCTCATACCCAACCACCAAAATCTATATATCATGTCATCATACATCTATATAGTGCCTAGTGGAATGACATATTAAGTAAATATCACATCTATACAACAATATACCCCTTGTATATACTGAGATGATAAAACAATCCCCAAAAAAGATAATATAATCAGAAGGAAGAGACCAACCAGAAAAGGTTTCCCACCAAAAAGTTTTTCTATTATTACTCTGAAATTATCATCATACATTATAAAGAACAGAATAGAATCAAGGAGATATGTTAATAACCTAACCAAAGTTAGAAACATACCTAAAACGTCCCATTTAGTATCAAGACAAAACTAAGTGTATAGTCCCATATGTTTCATATCATCCTTCCATTATATAACTTCATGTGGTGGAACATTCATATTTAGATCATTAGCTATGATATTCCATTTTCCTTGGGGGTATGAATTTTCAAATTTAATCATCTAAATATATCCAAGCCACTAAATCGGTCTAAGATTCATGTCATTTTACAAAAATATATATCTCAAACACTTTTTTTAAATCGTATGTGATTCTCTTTTAATAAATATAATTCCATTAACACTACTCAAAAAGTTTTACTACATAAATATTCATATCATGAGTGGGGTAATTATTATCATTAAAATGAAGATGATAAGTACAATATTCAACATCATGGATTAGATATTTATGAATGAAACACATAACAACACCATAAGAATTAAAATACATCACATACCCCATACCATGTTCATGTAATATCAATGTAGTTTCTAAAGTAAACATTTGTATCAACTAATCAAAGAATGTTTGGAACACTAAATCCATTAGTGATTTCACTACTATTTAGTATGAGTGGTCAAAGGTGACTCCAAATTTGAGAAATTATTGAGGAACCACCTATCGTATTTATCAAGATAAAGGAATCTCTATATCTATAAATTTTTTTTGATCCTCCCATGATAAGACACCCTATACTGTATCATTATCAAATGGGAAACCACACTTAGAAATAACATTCCCTTTGAACATTATTTATTGTATCCTTAAAAAACATATCAATATCCTTCCATAATGTATTTGACACATCAAAATTTAAAAAATCCAAACATAGATAGTGCTCATGATCATGAAAATATATCAAATAAAAAAAAAGTTTATCTATTCACACTAAAAAAATTACAGAGACACTTAGGGAATATCTTATTCATAAAATACATAATACTAAAGGAGTGTTATTTAGATGAAAATTCATTCTATGATATAAATGTTGGGAATAAATTCCCCTAGAGGCCGTATTCAGTATATTAGAGTCATGAACCCTAAGCCGATGACTGCCCGATTAAAATGTTTATTTGGAAAACTAGTTTTTCCCCTCTAACTAATCAACTATGTCATCCAAATGGGATAATGGGTAAATATTCTTAAACATCACTCAGTTAAAATTATATCATATCACACATAATCCTATTGAACCATATTCCATATACAAAAACCACATGAGGGATTCCCTTGGTGAAAAATAGATTGAAAACAAATCTCTCCAGTATATCCCAACAAGCTATTAAGATCCTTCAACTGAGTAGGTGTCATACGATAAGAGGGTATCAATATCATTTGCATTAAAAATACTAAATAAACCATAAATTCATCCACTATATTTAGAGGATGAATGAATAACTTAATTGGGATAACATCAAGAATCTTCTGGAAAACTGACATAAAATCATCAAGAGAAGAATCCAATTTGGGATCAACAACAATATAGAAATTAAACATATAAAATCTGGGTGAGAATGTCATACATGATAAGAACTCAGATCCCACTATCTATAAAACACTCGCGATCCCCCATATATAATGTGTTACATGACACTCCATTGATAATGATAAATATCTATAAGATTTGAGATAATCCAATCCATCTCGATGAATATATAAAAAACCATATCGATAATAAGGAATTACCAAACTAACATTGTGGCATCGATTTATAGAGAACAAGGACACTAGAACCCCTTCTTTATCTTAATCCTGAGATGTGTCAGTAACTCTATAATAAAATATATTATCTTCATTTAATGATTTAAAACAAAAATAGAAATTTTTTGATATAAATGAGTGGGATGAAACTCCATCAAATACTCCTTTTAAAATATAAGGTGAAACTAATAAAATATTTTTCATTATCATCAAACCTATGGAAGCCTATGCTAGATATTCATCCACTATGTTAAATTGCATCACTCTTGAGGCCAATTCATAGATCTCCCTAGTCTATATGGAATCTGAATGCAATATATGGGATATTATATCTGATGATTTGTAATTATAATGATTCATTTTTATAACCTAGTAGATTCTTTTGATATAGAAGAAGTGGCCACAACCATTTCACACCTTTATAAGGTGGGACAAGAACATCAGTTACACATGAAATTTCCATGTCGGTAGCAAGAGGGTGGAATATTATTATATTCAACTAATGGTTTATAGGGGCCTCTCTGTAGATAACTAGAACATATTTTTCTTTAGTGATCGTAAAACCTCATCACATTTCCATGTGTTCCATGGATGATGCCAGTAGGTTGAAGAGAAGGCATATAATAACCAATATTTCATTATGTGTCCATTTCCATCATAATTTATCATTTTACACTATCTCTGTGTAGGTAAAATCCTTTAGACTAAATACCGATACTCTAACTTCTAGTAGAAAACCCTATGTATAATTCTATTATTTCAAATAATTATTATTTACCACCTCTAGAGAAAAATAATCTATCCCTACATACTAGTTGGTGTACTTTTGAAGTCAACTCTCTCTCTACTATAAAGAGAATCAGTCAATATAATTTTTTTTATCATTAGTGACTCTTTGTAGAACTACTAAAAAAATTAATGAAACCATTCTAATAAAATTTCACATACATATCCTATAGAACCATAGAATCCACCGATCGATGGCTGGGAAAATAAATCTTCAATACTATGCACCTCACATTGATGATCCTATGTGTATCTAGAAATTCAAAAATATGACGGATTTTTTATGGCTAGTCATTCGACTCTTAGATCTCTTTCACACGATTAATTTTTTTTTCAGATTATATTTTGATAACTCTCAAGATCCATATGTATTACTTATAGCTAATGGATTGACCTCATTTTCTAGGTTCTGGACTTGTGGTAAATTTTGGCCCATAGAATAAATGCCTCACATTAAATCCTACTAAAAATTATACTCCCAATGAGAATTCCCTTGATGATAATCCATTGCACCACACTATAAAACCAATTAGAGATATATAAGTGGAATTTAAATAAATAAGGAAAATAAATGAAACTATCAAAACACTAGATAATCTCATCCTAGATCAGAATACCATAACAAAAACTGATAATAAAATCAGGAACTCAACACAAGAGACAAACATCCCAACATCCCATGGTAAAATGAGTCTCATCATGAAAAGAGACTTCCTGGAACTCACAAGAACCTACCTCTCATGTTTTGAAAATACAATATATGGTCTATCAAGTTTACTAAGTCAAGGACTCTAATGGAGAAATTTACATTTAATAAAAATTTTAAATGGACCAAACTGAGTTTATTTCATAAAATATTACCTGATATGGTCCACAATATACCAAAATGGTGATCCTAAACCACATGGGCTTGTGACATGAACTTGTTAATCAAAAAAAATTGGGAATGATTTCTTACAACCATATAAAAATGCATTTCATAAAAATATGTAGCATAAAAAAAAAAGAAAACTTGAAGTAATATATTTTATTAATGAAAGTAAACAATAACAGTGATAAATATACATAACTATTTAAAATAAAACAGAAAAAGGTATAAAAACTAATGTAATCCTCAACCTGAATTTTACTACTCCTATGATATATGGGAAATCCAACACTATCTTAGAACCATCCACAAAAACTAGAAGATATAAACCTATCCACCTCATTGAGTTATGTTGAATTTAACTCTATTAAAATACATTACCAGGTATATATACTTCCAAGGGTATATCTTGGGTGTGATATAAAAAGTATTAGAAGGATCCCACCAAGGTGATATAATTCAAATTACTATAAAAATAATTTCAGTATAATCATTATTATGATAAAAAGGATGATAATTAGTAAATTGGGTTTATATCAAAATCACTATAATTTTTTCAATTTTTCTATAGTTAATATATATTTTAGAAAAAAAATTCCAATCAAATTTTTCTATAAACATTTATCATAAAGAAACACATAGATATCATGGAAAAAAGTACATGATAAATCTCATAAAACTAATGGAACGGATAACAATCATTTACTCTACCAGACCACTCTTAACGCAACCAATGACAAGTGCACATAGATGTCCTTAGAACACAATCTCATGGATAAGAGGAACACCCCATTAATTAACCCCCTATAATTTTAGTAAGTAGTATCTAGAACAATAGTCTTAGGGAGAATAGGAGCAACCCATGAGTTAACCTCCAAATTTTAAAATAAATGATGGCTATAAGATACAAGTCCCACATAATAATGCAACGATTCCCATTAGATAAATTTCTCAAATAATTTCAAAGTGTTTAATATTTCACAAAAAATTAAACAACGCTTTATTCCACTAAAGTATTCTTTGAAAACCCATTTCATAAGAAAATTATAATACATTGGAAATCCCCTTTTTCATTTACTAAAAATAATTGGAATCCCATTTTTTATCAAAAATCCATTTACTCACCAATAAAATCATGTCGATTCATTTTGAAAACTAAATCATAAAATTCTAGAGAAATATTGTTTATCCAATAAAAGAAAGAGATGTAACCACCTACCCAAAAATTAGTTTATAGACTGAAAGAGAATTGATCCACTTCCACCATAAGTAACACGAAATGAAATATATACTTATGAGTCTTTACCACATATTACAATATTATTCCATAAAAAATGTGAAGATAGATAGGTTATGTCACTAAAACCTCAGGAACTACACACACCACACCACAACCATAGTAAGAAATGGTCCATAAAAAATTTCACAAAATAGATCTAGAAGGATCAAAAAAATCATAACCATATTATTAATAGATCCTTGAAAGCATCCCAACATCATGACCATACCAAAAAAACAAATGAATGAAAAGACATTATCCATGTGAGACACAACAGAACCACCACAAACATCGATCTTCAAATAGTGAGATCCTTAAGGGGAGGATGCACCAAAAAATATATAAGATACTAGGGTTTTAGAGTTAGATGAACAAAAGGATATCAATTAAGATTCAGTCTTAGAAAACATTACCCTACATGGAACAAATGGTTTACATTATAAACCTGGGTTTTAAATCTTAAAATACACATGAAACATATACACTAAAAAACACATTGATTTGGGATAGGGAACTGGATGACGTATTTATGATATAGAAATAGGTTTATAACATAAATTGACATATACATTAAATTATTTATAGGGATTGTTACCTCAAACAAATTTACACTTTAAACTAATAATTAATGTTGTAAATGTCCCCTTTTGATAGTTCCCAACCCATGATCTTATGAAAATAACCCAAAACATTATTCATAACCCTTGATCCCAGGAAACACGTTGTTAAACATAAATTAGGGAATAAATTTTATGCAAGATATTAAAAACTCATCTTGTTGAAAAGAAGGATCATCTAGATGCAAATGAATCATCAGATACCCTCTCAGTCACCAAGAGATGCTATACAGATTTCATTTACATTTAAAAAATCATATCTTTGATTAGATTATTCAATAAAATTCTCCCAAAAAATAAGTCCTCTCAAAAAATGACATCATGTGGTTTTATCCACTATAGTAAGAACTATCTGATCGAGTGACACTACCCAATCAATAACTCACAACATTGGAATTTTTAAAACAAAATATAATGTTGTATAAATAGATTAGTCAAAATTAATACATTATAATTCCATATAACTAATTGTTTGATGCTCATAATAAGTTCAGTGCAACAATTTTTTAAAATCCCTCAATTCATGTCTGATATTTATATAGTTAGAACATAATTTTATGGAAATAGAAAATATATCTATACCAATTTGAACTAAAAACTCTATTACATCAATTTCTCATCTCCGTACTCTCATTCCACGTTGGTTCTAATGATTCTTCATCCAAAACCATTTTTTATTCTATGTTACTATGGAATAGAAACAATATATGGAATTTCACTCCCTATTCTTTCTCTTATATTCTTCATGAATGATGATGGAACATACTGCTATTGTTGATAGGGCCTAAATGGATAATTTTGTAAGGGATACCCTTTATGTGTGTAACCAACTCGATAATGATTGTTGATGATGTTTGGACACTAATTTTATCCAGGGATTCAACATCTATAAGAAGTAATTAGATTGTAATAACTATATTTGGAGATATGAGTGATTTTAAATAATGAAAATAAATAATTAATCGGTAGAGAAAGACTACATGTCTATGATAACATCGACTATCCAAACAAAAATGAACTTGCATTCACATATCATCTGTTTATGAATGATTGATAACCCACCTCTTGAGATGAACAAGTTTTTGATGGAATATTATCAATTAATATTTCCTTTTCTAAAAAACTATGATATTTTCAAAACATAAATAAGGTGATATGACACTAGTTATTTTAAAATAATGCTTCCTTGTAATTCTATGCCATATCATATTCATCAAGAAGAATATCAAAAGCATAAAAAACAAAAATGTTGAACTAAATTAAAAATTGCCATTCACTATATCTACCCTAGAGGAGGGAATAAAACTCCCAATGATCTATGAACATTAATGTTGAATAGTGTAATTTGGATGGAAATTTAATGAGAAAATTATCCCTAGATAGTTTAAAATCATCATGACTATAAAAAAAACTTGATACACCATTAAAACCTCCAAACATAAACATAATAGTTAATAGAATCCCATTAATATTCCCCACACATTTCAGAATAAATCAGTCGCCCCATTCTATATCCACCACCCTATATCAGGATAGAAAATAAAACCTGCATACATTAGGATACCATAACACTAATAAACTCATTACATCTTCATCTAAGAATCTTTTTACTTATGTTTGACCTTCGTACAATCAACCAAAGAATACTTCTTTTGTTCTCTCTCTTATTCAACATATAGATGCCTCCTACCATGACTCAAAATATCCCCTATAATCAATATCATCTCACTTGGTCACAATTGTAAATTTAGTCATCTAAAATGGGAATTTTGGGGCGGGATCACATCGCAAAAACCCCATGGCTAAAAATGGGATCGCGTTAAATATTTCTTGTAATAGATCATTAAAATATATTTTTGACAAGTATTTTTCCCATTATGAATATGTTTCTATGAATTTTAATGAATTAAATTTTATTAGGGAATTTAATTTCCTTGGAAAATAGTTGAAAAATTATATTATATTCAAAAAAAATTAAAAAAATTATATAATCATAAAAATATATAAATACGTCAATGAAATATAAAAAATAAATATAATACTATAGAAATATTAATTAAGAACCATATTACAAATAATAGGTTTTAAGAAAATCAACATAAAATGTTTTTCAAAAATATATATTAGTCACTGTGAATGTGGTCAATCATATGGAAGATTGGGTGGAGGGAACAAAATCCATATACAATGCGCAGGTTGTCATATTTAATCCATCATCTGATCATGATGATGATCCAACCATCAATAGTGCTTCTCCTCATGCTACTACTGGTTTTGTTAAAGCTACTATAACTATCCATGTAGGCTCTCTATATAGTGACTATGACCCTAGTAACCTAGAGAATTTGTCAAAATTATTATAATGGAATATGATATACATAATCATACCCAAAGGAAAAAATTATTTTGCAGTCATGGTCAACTACATACATACATGATAACCATTCGAATTTAAAATAAAATAAAATACAATAATTAGTTTTTTAATGAATCCTTATTCACTATGTAATATCGTTTAATATCATTTATAGTGCACTTCTAATATTCCTAGGAATGTAAAAAATTGTGTATGAGATTAATTTCAAAGTCAGGGTTATGTATAATGGAATATATAATAAGTAAATCTTTATTAATAATTAATGAAGAATCAATTTGGAAATGTAAATATATGAAAAAGAATTTAATTTGATAAATAACATGATATTCATGACAAGATAAAGAATAATAAAAATGGAATAGTAATTAACAAAAAATATATTCTATATAATCAATTTTATGATAATGAAATACTTTTAGAGATAATATCATTATGAAAATATCATGGATAATAATAGTTGCAATCATAAAGAAGAAAATTGTTAATTTTTTGATTTCATAATCTAGTGCATCATGATACCTCTACTATGATAATCGCTCACAAGAACGTTTAAAACTATTGGGTAGGTATATACTAGAATACTATATAACATAGTCTAGATAAATCCTTCCTATCATGGAAATATTGGTTCCTCTAGGGGCTATTTATAACTTGGACCTACCCATATCTACATGTGAATTTAATTCCTATTATGTCAAATAATCAATTTAATTAATGAACAATATTCTTAATAAAAAAAATTCTATATCGACTAAGGAATATAGAATAATCACAATTTTATTTAGTCAATCAAATAGATTTCAATGTAAAATACCATTTGAAGAAATGATATAAGGATTAACAAATAAGATTATAATTGATAAATAATATTGATATTTTGGAGAAATGAAATTGCCGGTTCTAAAAAAATATGAATATTTCATGTGAAAGGTAATGATTAAAACTTTTTTTAAAAATAGATTCTCAATTATTTACATGGTCATACTATTCATAAACCATAAACATATTTAATAATTATGATATAAATACATTATATCCCCATTTAATCGAATGTATAATAAAGGGTTGATGTTGTTGATTAAATTAAATACCATGAAAATTTCATTAAAAATTTATTGAGGAAAGTAACCTCTTCACTTAGAAAATAATTCTTTAAAACTAAAGGTCCAAAAAATATTATAAAAATAATTTTCATTGAAACAAAACATTCAAAAATATAAATGAACCTCTTAAAAATTGTTTTCATGAAAGAAGGAATTTTATACATGTTATACACAATCAAATAATGATTCTATTACATATTTTATAAAATAAAAATGATGCTTGTTTTTAAAATAACAACAATATTCTAATAAAAAAACTATTTTAGAAAACAAATATGGGTAAAATTGTATTTAATAAATCATTTAAATAATGTTTGAAAAATATGAAAATATTTTTATAAAACATGGTTTTGGATGAAAAAATATTATTGATCAAAGGATAAATGTTCTCATATATTATTAAAACCATTTCCTCAGTCATTTTAAGACCAAAGAGAGTAATATGGAACAATTACATGTCAACAACATGAAAAACTGGAGGAGAATAAAAATTAATTGGTTTATTATTTTATGGTCAAACATTTTTGTTCAATTTAAATTTCTCACATAAGAAAACCCTTTTAAAATGAATATAAAAAACCCCTCAAAAATATCATAGTTTTAATGTTAGTGATAATAAATTAATTTATTTTACATATCAAATGTGAATCCACATAAGGCAAATGTAAATACATCATTAGATAGTCAACAATATTTACAATCGAAATCATAAAATTGCGAAGAAAATAGTAATCTAATAAAACCTATTGAAAAGCAATGGAGTTATGAAATTAAATACCACTTGATAGTTTTCAAGTCAAATCCTCTTGGATAATGTAACAACCCAAAACCTAGTAACTAGAATTCAATTTCTACATTATTATTTTATCATAGATACAGGGGGCCACATCAAAAAAAGGCTAATCAATTTATAAATTCCAGAGATCCAAATACATTAATGATACCAAGTTTACATTAAGAATAAAATAATACATAATACATGAAAAAATAAAATGATCCATGTCTTTGAAACTCATGTAAATATTTTTTATTCATATCTTGGTAAAAGGGATGAGATAAAATTTTTAATATGGATTATAAAAAGTGTTTTCTATGATGAAAAAATAATGAATGTTCAAAATTTAAAGGAATATAACTGAAAAAATATGATACTAAATAATTAATATTAACATGAAATAAAGAAAAAACAATATAGCAAGGTAACTAATTGAATACACATACCATTTATTAAATAAACTAAAAATGAAATGAAACCCTAGATAATTTTATTAAAGATATAAATTTTCTAATAATAATAATAAATAAATACATAATGGTGGAAATTAATAATTATTATAAATCATGATTTTTCTAACGTCAAGACATTAAAAAGACAATTTATAGCATTGGGTAAAACCCCATCTAATTTGGAAGAGAGAGTTATCTCATGAGTCTTATTGATAAATCAAGGTTATATTTATAACTAGGTACCACTCATGAGTACATTTACAAACTATTCCACATATACCAATAAATCGGTTTAATTCATGAATCCATATTCCTTGTCATCAATCATCTATGTTTAGTAAAGGATAAAGATTTATCTTCATTTGCGTAGTTAATAAAATAACATTAAAAGTAATAACCATATGTAAACATAGTGTATGATCTAGTAAATAATCATATCCATAATAAAAAAATGGATATTTAGTTGAATTATTGATTCCAGTGAAAAACTATCACCAGAAAGAGATTATTTAAGACAAAGTAAACTATCACAAAAGAATGTTTGATTGTACAATTTTTTACCCCTCTGTTAACATTTAAATTGTAACCCCATTAATAATAAACATAAAATAAAAAATTAATCCTTGTATATAAATATTTATTCAAGTTAAATAAATCAATCGTTCTGTATATACATCACAGTAATGTGAACAGGTGTACAACAAAATAATATATTTTCGATGAAATGTAAATAGAGATGAAATATCTTACGACTTGTTCAGATTCTTGTAAAATCAATATGGATGAAATAATTCAAACTAAAAAATAAAATATCATGAAATATTAATGCTTCATGATATTATATGTTAAAATATCAATATATACACCATAAAAAAAATTAGGTGCATAACATTAAAATATTCTTTGATGAAGGTAAATTGAGGTGAAGTCCATTTCTCTGTGCTTTCCTTTAGTCTAAAATTCATTAACAACCTGAATTATATTTGTTTAGATTTTATTAATTTATACTAAAAACATAATCATCTTCATAATATCATATATTATCTTTTAATAATATTTTTCCACAAATTTATTGATTATATTTGAGTATTTTCCGTGCTTCAGGTGTAAATTTCATTGTTTTCTCATGCATATATTGTCATGAAAGGTCACATTATGTTACATATGTTAGGAATACATTATACTTATAATGATAATAATATTATAAATATAATATTTAAATATTATATTTATTATTATAAACTTTATTAATTATTTTTTATGCAAAATGAATTGAAATTCATCATTGAGACTGTATGCCATATGTGTGCCCAAAAACAATATCATTCTATTAATGGTTGAATGTGTATGAAAGTGTATTAAATATAAATTTTATATAATATATATCATGTAATATATATCAAATATATTCATTAAATATTCTCTTATTAACTTCCATACGGATCATAATTGATAAATGAATCACATCTCTTTGGGATGTGGTAGTCTCCAATACACACGGTCTAGGTTATAATATTTTCAATAGAATGGAAGGTAAGAAGATATATATGATATTAAAATATCACAAGTATAATTATATCCAAAATATT
Source organism: Viscum album (assembly GCA_963277665.1). Taxonomy (NCBI): domain Eukaryota; kingdom Viridiplantae; phylum Streptophyta; class Magnoliopsida; order Santalales; family Viscaceae; genus Viscum; species Viscum album. The sequence continues at coordinate 1,465,769,163 of OY728164.1, read as the reverse complement.
ATACATATATATATATATATTAAATCTATCATTACATCCCACAGTTTGAGGTGTTGAGGAAAACTGAGTTACATTGGTTCATGAGGTTGTAGTCTCCCATACATGTGATCAATGATTTATTTTCACATTTGATGGATGAGGAGATTGATATATGTTATTAAATTAACATAATACCATATTTTTATATAGGAGATACTTTTTTATACATAAATTATTGAATAATATTAGAATTTAGAGGAGGAAGAAATAAAATAAAATTGATCATATATGAATGTAACCACCTCTTCGGATGGTCTGTCTACGTATTTAGAAAAAGGCCTCCTATTATGGATTCCTGATCAAAATAATGTCTATAGGATGTTCCAAGGGTACTAAATAATTTATTATCTTAGGTATTGGTTAAAAAATTCTCAATGTATGTGTGAATAGAGTAGCATAGGGGATGACCTCTTATAAGTTCATGAGAGGAAATAAATGTAATTTTTTTAAAATTAAAGTCCACCTAGGTTTTACAGATTAAATAAGACTAAAAATGGTTCATTATAATCCCTTATATATAATAAGGTTATATAATTTTCTATAAAATCAGTGGTGAATTTTTTTCGTTAATATTTAATCCTTAGGTTCTCAGTTTATCCGTAGTTAAACACATATTTACCATAACATGTGAAATTAATTTTTAATGCATTCACTATCCATTATTGTAGAAACTTTAATTGAAATTATTGGATAATGTTAATTTATATGATTCAAAATATGGAATCCATTTTACTAAATTTAATTCATAGAAGTTGTTGAATTCATTTTAAAATTGTAGCCTCATATGCAAAGAAAAAGTAGGGCTATAAAGAGTAAATGATCATAAGAATATATGGTTTTGAAATCTAAAAATAGCATTAATTTAAATAATATAACTAAAATTTTATTTCAGATAATATAATTGAAGTATTTTTTATTGCAAAAAAATTATTATATTTTATCATTCTAAATAATTCAAATAAAAATATAGTTGTCAATAAAAAATTGTAATTTAGCATATACAACAAAATATTATAACTTTTCTAAAAGTAACCAAATATCATTGTAAGATAATAATGATATTATTAATGAAAAAATTATTCTAATTTTCAAATATAAATTTTATAAAATTGAAAAAAATTATTTTCATCATAAATGCAAAATGAGTGATGAACATAGATTTTTTTTGAAAATATAGTTATTCAGAAAAAAAATTCCTTTACATTAAATTTATTATTTATTTCTAGTAAATATATAACCAATGAACACATATAAATAATATATTAATCATAATTTATTAATACCTAACCATACAAACTAATATAATGGTTATTTTATAATAGTACACAATTTTATGGATATCTTAAACTCTGGGTTTCATGTGCCACATGTTATTAATGAGATTAAATTTATTTAAAAAGATATATATTTAAAATTCTATGTGTCTCACATTCTTCCCCCTTAACGTTTTTAACAATAAATATTTCAATTATATTCCCTTCGAAAATATATGGGTATTCCTTCTTCAAACCACCCTCTAGTACCAAAATCACTTCCTCTATTTTTGAATTTTTTAAAACTAACATAACCAATTGAGTGGTATAATTCATGAATACATTGTATATAATTTCATGAATTTTTATGTGATCATAAAAATAATATATATCATGATACTATTCTATTTTATGAGAGGTGGGGACATGTGTTGGGTCTAAAATTACATTTTTAAAAATGATATATGGAACACATTTTGTACTTTTCTGATGGGTGGAGACATTTACATTTGGTATTCCATAACTCCAAATGATTCCAAAATGTCGAATGATTTGATGTACATAGGTGTTACCTTTCCAATTTTATTAAATCATATGTCACCCTTACCTATAGATAATTTAAGTAAAACATTATCACCCACATGGAATTCCAAAAATTTCATCTGATTTTTGGAAAAACTCATTTCCCTTTTTTGAGATACTTTAAAATGAAATTGAATTGTATTTTAAATTTTCATTTTATCTTCAACAAGTACTTTTCCTATATTTTTCATTGACAAAATTCATCATATAATGTTCAAGTATGCCATATAATTAAATATAATTATTTATATGGAACCATTTTTTTACTTGAATGGATAAAAATTTTATAAAAAAACTCTACCAATGGTAAATACTAATCACATATACCATGAAATTTCTGTTAGAATAAACTCAAATTGTATTCTGTTATTTGAGTATTCTTTTTAAGATATTCATTACTTTATGGATTAAAGGTAGTGATCAAATGGAGCACATTATCAAGATCCTCCTGAATAATTTTCCAAAATTTTGATGTAAATAGGGGAACACAATTAGAATCAATGTAAAAGGTTCCCCATGATGTATTAAAACATCATTAACATATATCCACGAAAGGTTATCAAGTAATAAAACAAATAATACAGAATAGATATGTCTAGATATGGTTATGAGATCAAAAATAAAACATATTGCATTGTTCTTCCAAGGATTCTTCAAATATCTTGTAAAAATATCCAAGGTAATATCATACCATTTCAAAGTTTGAATAGGAAAAGGTTTGATGAATACTAAATGATGTTGTCTCAAAGCATTCAACTATTTAGAAACCAATCATCTATATACAAAATCATAAATTTTCCACTTCATGTTATCCTATAGAAATGTTCAATAAACTTATATACTTCTTTGTTAAACATGGGTGTATATAGAAATTTGATCTATTAGAATCATCATATAATAAAATTTTTCATTTAGGGCATTGATTTTAAAAAATAATGTCTTTTCAAATTTTAGATAACAAAATTAATAAATAATATCATGACCCACCTTCTTCAAGATAGGGGAAGGGATAAAAATATGTCAAGACCGTCCTTCTTCAATATTAAGGACTGATAATTAACCTCGTGTCCTACCTCTTATTGGCATAAGGGTGGCGAGTAGCACCATGGTAATAGAAATCTCACAAAATGGAAGGCATTGGACTTTTATAGTAACCAAGATAGGGAGATAAGATTTATAAACCTCAAAAAAATACAATAAATATATATATAAAAATTCCAAAAATCTATCCCACATGCAAGTTTAAATTATAATTGTTGTTACTACAAAGAAACATCAAGGAATGTACAAGCAAACTAAGCAGTGACACTACAATGATGCCAAACATCTTAGCATGTAAGGTCGAGCATGGTCCGAGTAATCTCCCTAGAAACATGAAAAATAATTTATGTATGTAGGGTGAGAATTCAACTATACTCAATAGGGAATAACCAAATCCACTCATGCATAGGTGGGAGAAGCATACTAATGACCCTATGAGAAAACAACTGAAACTCAAAGCACCTGCCAAAGAATAATATCCACCCAACCTCACCAAGGAACTCTCCCTAAATAACGCAAGTCATGTAATTTAGAAAAGTATAAACATCAATATTTTGGTACCTTCACCACTTCTCACTGGTTAACTGTTCATCCCTAATGATGAACATTCTGACACAACCATGATTTTCTACAAGCCACACTATCACAATCCACTTGCACACACCTTAGCCAAAAACCACACACACATCCTACTAGCAGACACCAGGGCCACTACCACATCAAATCTAGATTACCGCCACCTTGTCTTCACACATACCATACCCTACATGAGAACACATGTTCCTCATCCTAAAGGCACTTCGGAAACAAACCACCACTCACACAACTAGAACCGTAGATCTAGTAACAAACTTCAAGCCATTATATCTGGCCCATACAGTCTTGGGCGATAAATGCCTAGAAGAGGGAACAATGAAGATACAATAACCATCTATCCATCCTCTTTCTAGGATGACGGGAAAGACTCCATGCCACGTAGCAATTGGGGTTTTCAAAACATTTATCTCAACATGATTGGGTTTCAAATAGAAAATACAAGGAAAAACATTTTTCTACATATAGGTAATCAAACATGTATCCCAACCTATGGGTTTCCAAATAAGAAACAAGTACACACAAAACACCTTTTTTGCATCCCCTAAATGTTTGTATCACTACAAATGATGGTGAATTATATATGTTTTATACCACCATCCAATTAATTTAACCAATTATCATTTTACATTATCTAAACATTAATTTTTTTGTTCCATCCTTACTCAGGAAACTAACGAGAAAAACATATACTACCATTTTCATAAGGTTAAAATCCACTAAACCTCTTCATAAGAAACACATATCAAACAACCAACATATTTCTTCCCCCCCCCCCATTTAACACCCATACCTCATTCGACATTACCAACCTCATTCTTTAGTGTTATCCTTGCATCGACCTAAACTTGTATTAATGAAAATTCTTCTTGATTTAGTTAAATGTCTTATTATGTAAAATGGTAATATATAACATTTTAACTTCCTTGGATTTATGTATTTGGATTTTAAAATACCGTTAATAATTTCTACCATTTCTAATATAGTTGTTTAAGAATAACCACATGATTTGTATGAATATAGGGCTTTAATAAATCCAATTTACTTATACAAAAAAAGTGATGGCCTCATCCAGTATAATTGGTCCATATGATGCCCATTTGTCAAAGCTCATAGAAGAGTTAGTTTAACTGGTCTTCACTCTTGATCAATCCCAAACCTATTTTCAACATGTTATGCTTGAACAGAATCACCTAGGGGATAAGTGGAAATTAATTGAGATTACCACCCGCGCAATGTTATCTGAGCCGCCCTAAGAGTATTTCCCCATCACACATCAGTCCATTTGGTATTATGCAGGTGTTATAAGGGGTCATGTAACATTACCCTAACACTATTATTATGTGCATTAATTTTTTATAAATAATTTACATTAATATTCTTATTGTTACTTTGTAAATTCTTTTTAAACCACAAATATAATTCATAGTTAATATTTTAATTTAATTGAGAAATATATTTTGTTGAATTAATGTATTTTTTAATTAAATAATATTTTAATAAATTATTATTTATTAATTATTATTTATAAAATATAAATGATCATATAATTTTTATGAATACTATTGTAATTTTTATTGATGTTTGAAAGATGTTTTTCTCAAAACACAGGAATTTTCGATAAATGTCAGTTTTTATTTTAAAAGTAAAAATTCACATATTTAGAAAACTATTCATATAAAATTAGTGACATTTTTGGATTCAGGACATCAAAATTATCTGATGGTAAATTTTTCATAATTTTCTGAGACAGTCGATTTTTTGGGTAAAAATTAAATACTTTTAAAATATATAATGCGTTTGATGACATAATAATGACCCAATAGTGATTTAATAAAATAAGTTATAAGTGGTTTTCATCCAAAATACTTTTTAAATTTAAAATAATGTGATTTAATATTTTATTGAGTAATTTTATGGTACAATAGTTAACCCTCCAAGACTTATAAAAAAATTATCTTTTTTAAAATGATTTCCTTAAGAGTGTGAATCACATCCACACAAACCAGCCTAATATTTTAATAATTTTGTTCGTTGAACTTATAAGAAAATTCCACTCAACTTTGGAAAAAACCATGGTCAAAACCCATTTTATAGTATGTGGTTTTGATTTGTTTAATGTGTAGTTTCCAAAAACAAAATAATAAATAATTTTCTCTCATACCCTATATAATCCCACCAAAGTTCCAACTTATATTCACTAAAAACATTAGGATCACATCCTTACTCTGCATCCCTTTTCCTAAAATCCTCCCAAAAACATCCCATGCTCCCAAGAATCCTTTGTTAAGCCTCTACGTAGCCTTTGGGATCACACTTCCATATAAAGGATTTCTTTTTTTTCTCATTTTTTCCGTGTTTCTTTATTTTGTTATACCCATTTATTTTAAATTAAAAAAGTTGAGGTGTGATTTATCTCCTCCCCCATACTCTCCTAATTGTTTTTTAATTATTATATACCTCTTTCTCTCCCATTAATTCATTCCATGTACACTTGTTAACATACTGAAATTCTGTAAGGGATCCTCACTTTTCATTCCATCCTTATTTTTATCCATGTTTCCTTATATTGGTATGCCCTTTTATATTCAATTAAAAATGATAGAGTATGATTATTAACATCCCCTATACTTTACTTATTATTTTTTTAATGATAAGAGACCCCATTATCTCTCATTAATGCCTCCTATATACACCTGTTACCGAGTTGAAATTCTATAAGGGATCCTTACATTACTCTCCTTTAAGATTCAAGCATCTTAATTGAAATGAGATCATGTAATTTCAATTAGATATATTTTAATCCTTTTATAATAAATTACCTACTATAAATTAAATGTTATTTAAATGTGTTAACATTTATCATACCTCATTTGTACCCTTACCTAAGTCATTACCAAGCTGAAATTCTGTAAGGGGTCTTCCACCCTCCTATTTTATCAAGTATTATTTTCATGTTATGTATTTTTATTTACTTTATTCTAATTTGGGGATATGTTTCTAAATATCCTAATTACATACCATTTTATGTATAAATGATGATATCCCCTTTCACACTCATTGTTTCCTCTCATGAACCCATATGTGCACCCATTACCATGCCGAATTTTCATAAGGGGATTCTTCCTTTATGATTTTTTTCCAAATTTATTTATGGTGTTATACAATTTTATTTTCAATTAAAAATGTTGGTGTTTGATTTAGAACATCCCCTATACTTCCCTACTAATATTTTAATGATGATATACCTATTTATCTCTTATTAATGCCTCCCATGTACACCTGTTACCATGCCGAAATTCCATAGTAAATTTCTCTCTTATCATTTAAATTCAAGAAATTATTTTATTTTATGAATTTAAATTCCATTACATGTTTTGGTTTATTATTTTAAATGACCCCATTATAGTCCATTTCATATATAAATGACGAGAGACCCTTTTCTCTCTCATCAAACCATTTTACAATTTCTATTTGTCGTCGTTATGTTGCTGAAGATATACAAAAATATAAATGCCAAAATCATCGTGTAAGTGATTACCATACCCATTTCTCTATCAAGGGTATTTACCTCAATGCACATGTACGTGATGATTTAGTACATACATTTATGTATTCCACATATCTTAATCATGGAATAAATTATTATTTTTAATGAATCTCGTTTGTATGATCTATGTGGAACACATATGCATGAAATGAAATGATTAAGAAGGGTGTGCCACAATAGTGCTCCAATGCATTGGGTAAAGAATAGTATAATGATATGTCATGTGAAATGAGTGTTGAATCATGATAATTCTTGTGAAATGAGGGTTACACATGATAATTCATGTGAAATGATGGTTTACTCATGACAATTCATGTGAAATGAGGGTTTACTCATGCTCCATGTGGACCAAGCCTTGGCTCATGCTAATATCATGTTATCTGTTGCCTCATTTCAATGTTATGATAATCATGCAATACCATTAATTTTGGTCATTTTTCTCTTGTGATCCATTTATATTCCTATTTCCTAACATATACATTAATCTTCATGTTATGCCTTGTTTACCCCCTTATTGGGCTTTATAGCTCACTCTTTTCTTATCCATGTCCTCAGGTTATCCCATGCAATGCTAAGTAAAAAAGGAATTTTGGGGTCATGTAAAAACAAATTTCAATATGGATGTTGTTTTTTCTGTTCTAATTTGTTATTTAATGTTCCTAATTTTCCAAGACCTTAGACCTCTCTATCCTTAGAGTTGTCGTAAGTGCGTGATTATGTAATAAATAATGTTTTAGTGTCTAATAATGATTATGATTGTTATAATTGCTATCAAAGGATAAATTTAGTTATATTTTCGGATTAGGATTACAAAACCCTAGTGAAATCCTTAGGGATAAGAGTATGTATATTAAAAATATACCTAAATTTTTGTGAGTATAGATTAAATGTTTGATCAGGAAAATACATCACAATCTTGATACGAAAAAGTAGAGGTGGCTCGGGCACAGATGTATATAGGAGAAAACCCCAAAAACATTGCATTGAGCGAGACTCGAATTGGAACTAGTTCATAACAACATTCCTTGATTCACTCTTACTTACAACACTCCCATGAGATATTATTTGTTAAATTCATAAGCATAGAATGAACCATTATTAAGGGATCAAAAAAATTCCCCTAAGAATATATGTTGGGAAGACAATCATGGAAAACATATATTGAAGACTATAAACTCAAAATTTAAGGAAATAGTGTTAATTTATATGTTATCCATTTTTCATTTGGATTTCCCTTTATGTGTTTCCCCTAAAATTCCTTTTATTGAAACTGATTGCTTGTAATAAAAGGACAAGGGCTAACAACCAATGTGAAGGTCAATGAAATGACTTTTCTAATGGGATGCCCAATCTGATCGGAGCGGGAATCACAATCTTTATCATGAAACACTCTCAGATGACTCATGTTTTGAATAGAAACATAGGTAAAGATACTCGTCCAACCCCCCCTCCCACCAATAATGGACAAGAAGCACTCGAGAGATTCATTATACAAATGCCTCATACTCTTAATGGATTATCTGATCCCTCAATTGCCGAACAGTGGATCAATTCCATTGAGGAGAACGTCTTCATCCTTTAATGTTCTAAATAGTAGAAAGTTATTATGTATAATAATCACATGGAGGGTGAAGATGATCAATGGTGGGCATTGATAAAAAATATGAAGCATGTGGAAGAGATCAAGTCGTTAGAATAGAAGGATATCTGGAAAATGTTTTTTGATAAATATTTTCCTCGCACCCTCCGACTTAAGATGGAATAGAGATTCATTTATTTCAAGCAAATAAGATGAAAAACCCATCAGTGTGTATAAGAAAAACATCAATAGGCATGCACGATACACCTCTTCATTTTTCGTTACCCTCGAATGGAAGGTTGGTCACTTCTTTGGTGGAAAAAAACCAAGCCTACTGAAATCCATAGTGGCCAGTAACTTTCATAGCTATGAAGAAATTTTCTAATGTTCCATTATAGTCTAAATAAAATTTTGTGAATCTTAGGGGTATTATGCAGATAAGAATAGGAAAGTGGACATTAATCTTGGTGGTCTGATGGTTAATTCCAATGGTTCTATGAAATTCTAGCACCCAACATTCCAACAGTGTGGAAAGAAGCACCCTGGAATTTGCATGATGGTGGCTAGGAAGTACATTAGGTTTGGAAGATAACAGAACTAGGCCATTAATTGCTGACAAGAAAAACTTGATGTTTTGATATTAGGGAATAACGCTCCTTTTGACCCTCAACACACCATTCATTTCCTTATCATTAAAGATCTAGGGAACTTTGAAAACTAGTGCCCTAAAACAAGGGTATTCGGAGGCAACCAACAACCCCCATGGAAGTAAGGGAGGGATTTTTCCATAACTACTACCGAAGCGAACACCGAAAACGATGTGGTGATAGGTACTCTAGTTGTTCATTCATTAATTGTAACTCTCCAACCCTAGTTACCCATAGGTGGTTAATTATTACATAACATCGGTATGATCATAATAGATTATGCCAAAAAGACCTATTATTTTAGTATCCTTGGATGTACAAGATACATACATAAGTTTTACATTACATTATGAAGTGGAAAAACAACAAAATTGTGTCCCCTTTGAACACACTCAAATCCCTTATACTATTCCATCATGGTAATAATAATATACTTCTTCCAATCTGAGGAAAAATAAATCATAAGAAAAGGGTGAGATCAGATTCTCAGTAAGGATAACAATATAGTGAAAACAAACATAGAGGATCATAAAAATTTAAGACAATGTATATGACTAAAATAAAATAGTTTAAACATATTATAATATGGAAAATATAAATCAAATATTTTCATTTATATATTCAAATGGATATTATACTAGTAGAATAACCACATGTAACATCAATAGATAATTTCATAATGATGGAATGAATAATTATGGACATCATAACAACATAGTCATGGCCCCGTCCCAAGACTACAAATAATAATTTTTTCAAGGCCTTGTTCCAAGACAGTAATTTTTCTCTTGAGACCTACTGCTGCATCGAGGGGATATAGTGGTCCCCACCCTTCACTTACTATTTTCAATTCATTCCTCATATGAAATGGTTGAAACATAACATAAATATTTGTATTAAAACTAGCATATGAAATGTCCATAATATATCCATAATCCATGAATGGTATATAAATATCACATTCAAAATCAAACATATAATAAAACCTTCAATACAACATGGAAGATTTTATCATAATAAATAAAATTCAAACAAGTGTAAAATCCAACAAAGGATTTTGACATAAATAAATTCAAAACTATTTGAAAGAAATATCTATTTATATTTTTAAATCATATAAAATACATGTAATTATAAAAGAGATAATTTATTTTTAAAATATTATTTTATACGATTGTAATGGAATCTTTGCAGGTTTTATAATCCAAGAAAATAGCTGCACCCACCATATAAGTTAAAAATACATTCTTTGCTTAATTTGTCGAAAAGGTTATAAAGTACCCTGTTAGGAAAATGAAGGAAATATTCCTTTCAATATTTTTTATAAAAATTAATACAATGGTGTAAATGAATTAAACCCATAGTATTGGAAATACTAAAAATGTTTTGAAATATATTTTTATGAAACACGTATGTGGTTGATAAAGAAGTCCTAGTAGATACTTATGTGTAAATAACCTCAAAGAATAATGACATTATAAAATTAGCCCTTACCTTGTACTTTTACTGAGTCGAAATTACGTTAACCTCATGTATAATGGTGAAATATATTTTATTAAATTATAACATAACCATATACATAATCATGATAACATTTATGATCTTATAATATTTATTTATTAATAATATTTTAGTAGTATCATTGTTTCAAATGTTAGCTGATTCATTTTCCTTTATATGTTTTGTCCTGTAAGTCATGTCTGTTATGAATAATATTTATCAAATTCATATACAGATTGATATTAAGTTCCTAAAATATACTTATAATCATCAAATTAAAATTATTATTGAATAGTTATTATGGGGAACGAAATATCATCACGTCGTGGAGATGGTAAGCCGTACGTACGCACTAATGAAAATGTTATTCTATTGATGGTAAAATCATATGTAATTGGATGGTATATTATATATAAATAATATATAAAATTTAATATTAATTATTTATATCAATTATAGTCATTATTATACACATCCAACTAGTCAAATTGTTGAATAACAAACTACACCACGACGTGGAGATGGTAAGCTGTACGTACGCACGTATGGTCACTATGTCATTTATAGGGTGGATAATGTAATGAATTTGGTTGTAACATATTTATAATAAAATAAAAGTATTTATAAGTTATTGGATATTTTTTTTGTATTGAAACTATAGAAAAATAGGAAGTGGTAGAAGAAAAAAACTTTGAAAGAGGTGTTGAAATAATTACCTCTTCTTCAGGTGCTTCTTTTTTATTTGAAAAAAAAGGCTCCTTAGGGTGGCTTTCTGGTCAAATTAAGGCCTATAGATTTATGTGAGGGTATTTGGGAGGATATATATGTAGGTTTTGGCCAATCCAAAAGTCTTTGGAGGTGTGAATTTGAGAGAAGGGGAAGTTCCTCTTTATAAGAGAGGTGAGGGGCACTTTTGGAAAACTTCAAATATTAATTTATTATAAAATAATTATCATTTCATAATATAGTTAAATGGATTTATTTAGAGTATATGGTGGGTATGGTTCTAAATCCTCTCATCCAATATGTTTTAGACCTGTTTAGGTCACCATATGAACCTAATCTTTTATATTTAACTCTTAGTTAAATAGTTTGACTTTTACCATGTTTTCTTCTATTTTTATATTACATGGTTAATAAAAAAACTATAAAATGACAAGAGATTATAAAGTGGTTAATTAATGAAATACCTATCATAATATAAGTACTTTGGAACAAAATTAGATTTTTATGACAATTATATAATTTCATGAAATAGTATTTGTTTAAAATACTCATTTTTTGTCAATTTTGACACTATTTAGTAATTGATTTTAGTTAAAGTAATAAAAACTGATTATTTAAAAAAAATACAATAAATAAACCCTAAAATGTCATATTTACCTATAAAATTCATCAATGGCATCAAAATATTTAATTTGCATTTATTTTAATATTTATAACATCAATTATTTTAATCTTTCATTAATAAGGTAATTACTACATCAACATTGTGTCATAAATAAATTTAGTTATATTACATCTAAAAATTATAAATAAAACACCATGATGTAGGGATTTTTTTTATATTTCTAATTAATATATTTAGTCGAATTTATGTTATGTATAACCCTATATTTAAAGTGATTTAGTTATTAAAATCTTGAATTTATCACTTTTAACTCTTCTATAAATATTGTATAATAAATGTCACAATCCAATCAAAGTGGATAAAAAGAATCATATTCTATTCATATGGTTTATTTTGTTCAAAATACACCTATCCAATAGAATTAGGAAATTTTGTGGTGTAATTATAATATCAATTTTACCATTAATTATCCTATTTAATTTTAAACATGGTAAATAATATTCAAAAGTTACTATTCACCAAAAAATATTTTCATTCTATTGAACCACATTGTAAATACTAATAAAAATCGTATCTCTCAAATTTTTTAAATTCAATTCAAAGTAGTGGTAAAATTAAGTTTTATGCAAATTTCTTAATGTGCCTAAAAGGTGTTTAAAAGATGTTAAAATTTTCAATAAAATTATATATATCTAATATTATTATAAAATGAACTTAATGAAATAAATTAGACTTATATAGGTATTATGTATCTATTTTTACTATTAAATAAATATAAATAAAATTGTTATTATTTAATTAAAAATTCGATTTTAAACAAAAAACAGAGTGTTTTCACTATTCATCTAAAATTGAATATTTTTAAAAAAACAAAAAATTTACCATAAGATATTTTTTTTATTCTAAATCCAAAAATAATTACAATTTGAAAAATAAAATTTATAAATTTTCACAATGTTGTTGTAACTATTCATAACTTCTTTTTAATGGCTAATTTTATTGGTCATGGTGTGAGAGAACTTAGGGTTGCGTACAGCGCATGCTATTGTTTTATCCCAATAGAAAATGTATCATGGAAGCTTGTGGTGTTACATTATTCAATAATTCAAATAATTTATTCCCTGAACTTTTTAGAATATTACTGTATAAAAATATTCTGGCGGTTCGTCATCATAAGTTCCTCAGGTTCCCGCATTGCCTCTTCCATTTTATGGTTCATCCAAAGAACTTTTACCAGACAAGTTTTCTGGTTTCTCAACACTATTTCTCTCATATCAATAATCTTGATAGCCTCTTCACAGTAAGACAGAACAGGTTCTAGTTCTATTTCTTCCTAGGTGACTACATGCATTGGGTCTTGCATGTATTTTTTCAAGAGTGAAAATTTGAATACATCATGAACTTTGTAGAGACATGGAGGCTTTGTCGAATGGTACGTTATAACTCTAATTTGTTCTACAATATTGAAAGGTCTGATGTAACTGGGACTTAATTTACCCTCCTTAACATATCTTATAACACCATTCCATGGAGATGCCTTCTTGAAAACATGATCTCGTACTTGAAATTACAAATCATTCCTTCGATTATCAGTATAACTCCTTTTCCTACTTTGATCTCATTTTATGCGGGTTTGGATAATCTTCACCTTTTCCATTATTCCCCCAACAAGTTCTGGGCCTATGAGTTTGGTTTCACCAACATTATCCCAACACTTTTTTGTGCAACATCTCTTAATATATAATGCTTCATATGGTTCCATCTGAATACTTGAATGGAAGCTATTGTTATATGAAAAATTATATCATAGGTAAATACTGATCCCACATACCTTGAATGTCAAGTGAGAAAGATATTAACTTGTCTTTTATGGTTTGAATAGTCTGATACAATTTTCCATTCATTTGAGGGTGGTATAAAGTGCTCAAACAAAGTTCAGTATCTAGGGATTCCGAATAACTTTTCCAGAATCTTGATGTAAAATGGGAATCATGATCAGTAACAATCTATTGAGGTACACCATGAAGCCTTAAAAATTCATTAATATATAGTCTTGCTAAAAGGTCAAGTGGTAAATCTTATGTTATAGAAAGAAAATGTTTTGTCTTTTTAATATGATCAACATTGATCCATATTGTATCATACTTTCTAAGACTATTTGGTAGCCGAATAAAAAAGTCCATCGTAATATCATCCCATTTCCACTCAGGTATGGGAATAGGTTGCATGACTCATCTAGGATGTTTTCTTCTAGACTTCACCTGTGGATAAACCATAAATCATGACACATAATCAGCAATCTCCAGCTTCATGTTGTCCCAAATTATGTGCTCCTTAAAATCTAGATATATCTTAGTGCTACTGGGGTGTGTTGAGAAATAGGAGAAATGATCGTCATCCAAAAATTCCATTTTTAAATCAGGTATAATTGGTACACAAAGTCTCTTCCCAAATTTCTAAATTTCATCTTCATATAGGATGTTAATCAATATACAATCATTCAAAACATTAATTTTCTTTTGATTCTCATCATCATTAGTCTAGGAACTTTTTATCCTTTCTATTAAAGATGGTTGAAAACCATTTGAAAAAGTAACTATGTTTCACCTTCCATGATTATTCTCATATCCATCTTTACTAGTTCCATAAATATAAGATCCCTTTGTACTATCATCTTATTCATAACTCCACGATCTTTTCTGCTCAAATAATCTTCCACCTTATTGAACATTCCTTGGGTGGTTGTGTATAGTGAAATCATAATCCTGTAGTAGTTCAAGCCATCATCTTTGCATCATGTTGATTTCTTTATGTGAGAAAACATCCTCCAAACTCTTGTGATTAGTATATATCTCACATTTTTTACTATAGAGATGGTTTCTCTATATCTTCAGATAAATGATTACAGCTGCTAACTCAAGATCATGAGGAGTAAAGTTTTATTCATGTATTTTTAGCCGTCATGATGCATAGGCAATAACTCTATAGTTATGCCAAAAAACACAACCTTGTCATTTCTTTAATGCATCACTATAAATAACATACCCATAATTCCTTGATGGAAGAGTAAATATATGAAAATTATCTAATCTTATCATCAATTCATCAAAAAATTATTTACACTCTTCATTCTAAAAAAATTTACCCCCTTTATGTGTGTGCTTGGTTAATGGGTTAGCCAATCAGGAAAATTCCAATTGAAATATCGATAATAACCTGCTAAACCAATAAAACTGTGTACCTTAGTTTTACTCATCAGGGCTGGCCATTCCTGGATTGCCTTTGACTTTGAATCATAAATAGAGATTCATCATTAGAGAAAATATATAAATGAAAAGAAATCTTTTAAATCCATAATTCAAACATGCTAAACTTCCCATATAATTCAATCTTTCTGAGAGTTTTCCAAATAGCACCCACTTGATTTTCCTTATCTTCAACGCTTTTGGATTATACCAAGATATCATCAATAAATACCACTACAAAGTCATGAAGATATTCTATGAAAACTCTATTCATTAGATCCATGAAAATAGAGGGTGCATTAGTTAGTCCAAAAGGCATTTCTGTAAACTCATAATTCCCATACCTTGTTTGAACTGTTGTATTTTGAATGTCTTCCTTCTTCACGCAGAACTGATGATATCCAAATCGAAGGTAAATCATTGAATAATATTTCACTCCTTGAATTTGATCAAATAAATCATCAATGTGAGTTAGGGGATACATGTTATTTACTATTATAGCATGGATCTCCATATAGCCAATGCACAGCCTCATAGATCTATCTTTCTTCTTAACAAAAAGAATAGGGGATCCTCGTAGATAAACCCTAGGGAAAATAAATCATTTATTTCTCAATTAATATAGTTATTTCTTATGTTTCTTTAATTCAACAGTGGCCATTATATAAGATGTATTTGATATGTCCATTGAACCAGGAAGTAAGTCAATGGAGAATTCAATTTCCCATTTTGGAGGATGCCTAGGTAAATCCTCTAGAAACACATCACCATATTCTTAAACAATAGGTACTTATTCTATTTGAACATTCATTTCCTCACCAATGGTTATTTTAATCCCCCCTCCCCAATAATTGAATTTATTGTTTCTACAGGGGGTGATCTAGATGAGGATCAGATGGTGATGTTTCTTCTCTAAATATATGGTATTCTTAACCATCCTAAAAAATTGTAATATTCTTCTTCTTAAATTAAATTTTCACATCATGTTTTGAAATCCAATCCATACCGAGGATTGTATCAATTCCAATCAATGGTATGACAATAAGATCAGTATATAACACATGATTATATTCCATAATGGTAACTAATTGAAAAAAAATTGTAATGATACTTACCTTAGGTGTTTTGACTGAAAACTCCCTTGTTAAGTCAAATCAGAAATATCCAATTTTCATGGATAATTGGGAAGATATGAAAGAATAAGATTGTCCAAAATCAAATAAAACATTGCATAATTTTGAGGAAATGATTAATGTACCTGCTAAAAAATCATTCAGAGCTTCAACCTCATCATTACTGATTGCATAAGCTTGACCTTTCACCCTTGTCCTTTTCTGAGGTAAGTTTACATGGCTATTAGGACATTAATTTCATAAGGATGCATTTCTCTACAATTGTAGCATTAAAAATTGACATACTATTTCTTTCCCTTGTAGTCATGAGCATGGTAGACTTTTTCTCCAAACATGTAACAATCTCCCGTCCCCTTCAGGAATGTGTTGGGGTGTTTCTCCCCACATTTAATATAGGGTGTAAAGTCAATTTATCCCATTTCCCATTACTTTTTTCAGAGTTTTCAGACGATATATTCTTCTATTTTATCTCTTTAAATTCATAAGACATAAATAATTTCTTTTATATCATTATATCACATGAGAAAAAATCTTCTTATGGTGAGAAGGATTGTGAGGATAATGCTCAACAGAGAAATGGTTTTAACCCATTAATGAAATGATAAATCTTACTTCTTGGGTTATGTATATAATTTTCACCATGCCTTTATATCCTTCTGACGTTACCCACATACATTGCGATATTATTATCCTCATTTTTACTTAGACATAGAAATTGCCTTTCCATATCCGCTCAATGTTTCCAAGGAATGTATGTTTCTATAAAAATCTATTTAAACTCCCTCCATTCCATATTTGATAGGTCTTCATCCTTCTCTTGTGTTTTGAATTAATGACCACAATTGATCTGCATCTACAATGAGGTGGTAAACTACAATGAAATCTTTTTCTCTTTCTCTACTCCCCAAAGCATGAAATAATTTCTCTAAGGAACATATCCATTTCTCACCTAATAATGTATTTGTACTCCCATTGAATGTTGGTGGTTATTTCCCCACGAAGTGGTATAAAACTGATCCTCTGTATTGAATATTAGGGTGCTCCATATGTTTAAGGATATTTTTCATAACATGAGTGAGTTTTCCAAGTATGATTATAAGCTGATCAGCACCAGTTGCATCACAAGCTCCAATATTATTATCTTAAGTATGAGGTAAATACATACATGGATTATGTGTGTTGATACAGTTTCCATTCCTTCCACTAGGCACCATATCAAAACAATCGCATACACTAGATTATTTTATGAATCACAATACCTAATTCTAAACTTATTAAATACTTAACATAAACTGTATAGTTTATGCATATAATCTATAATAATAATAATAAAATGTTTTATTTGTGGAATTATTTACTCATAAATAGTTCATAATGGTTCATAAATAAAATTTAAATTATCCTAAGAATATTCCATGGATGTTTTGTATCCAAGAGTGATGCAAGGCACATTGTCGTGTACTAGTTCTCATTCAAGTGTAGCTCAAAGTGGTTTTTTCAGGTTTTACCCCTAGATACATCTGTGCCAGAGCCTCCTATACTAGTTGGTATCTAGTATACTAGTTGGTATCTAGAAAGGGATTTATTTCATAGAAAAATAAAAAAATATATACATTATGAAAATTCAAGGAATTTCTTCTATACTAATCCTCAATGCCTATATTATGGTAATTTTCTTTAATCAGAGTTTTTATAAATCTGGTTTCCATAGTTTTTAATCAACATTCTCTGATACCAACTGTAGCACCTCGACTATAGTTACCCAATGTTAGTGCATTATTATATAACATTGGCATGATCACAAGAGATCATGTCTGAAAGACCGTTCAACTTAGTAGCCATGGATGTAATAGATACATATATCAGTTTTACATTACATTATGAAATGTAGAAAACCCACAATATGTCCCCTTTGAACACACTCATGTCCCTTAGCCTATTCTTGCAATATAATCGTAATATACATCTCTGAATCATGGGAAAAAACATTTGAAAACAGTGAGCTCGGATGCTCAATAAGGATAAAAATATAGCAGAAACTATCATAAATAATCATAAACATTTAAGGAAATGTATAAGACTAAAACACAAGACTTTTAAACATAAAAATCAGAATAAAATAGAAAAGATAAATCAAATAATGAAATTTACATATTTAGATGGATATTCTACTAGTCTAATAATCACATGTAATATCAATAGCTAATTTTTTATTGATGGAATGCATAATGTCGGACATCATAACCACATAGTAAAGAATCATGCCAAGACTACAAATAATAACTTTTTCAAGGCCTTATACCAAGACACTAATTTGTCTCATGAGATCTACCAATGAATCGATGAGCAAAAGTGGGCCCCACCCATCACTTACTAAGTCCAATTCATTCCTCGTATAAAATTGTTGAAACATAACATAAACATTCATATTAAAACTACCATATGAAATGTCAATACCATAACCATAAAAAATGAATGGTAAAAAAATTGCACATCCACAATCAAAGATAACACAAAACCTTCAATACAATAAGGAAGATTATATAAAAATTATTCAACTTTAAACAAGCGTAATATCCAACAAAGGATGTCGACATAGATGAATTCAAAACTATTTGAGAGAAATATCTCTTTTCATTTTGAAATCATGTAAAATTCTTGTAATTATAAAATAAAAAATTTATTATTAAAATATTCTTATAATATTTTAATGGAATATTTGAAGGTGTTATAACACCAAAAAATTGTCGCACCCCCCATATAAGTTAAAAAACATTCTTTCCTTCATTTATCAAAAATGACATAAAGTACCTTGTTTGAAAAATGATGAAAATATTCCATTAAAAAAATTTATAAAATGTAAAAAAAGGGTATAAATGAATATAATCCATAGTCTAGGAAATAGTAAAAATGTTTTCAAATACATTTTTATGAAACACTGGTTTGGGTGATAATGAAGTCCTAATAGATATATATGTATAAACAACCTCAAATAATAAGGATATTTTAAAATTAACCCTTACCTTGTACTTTTAATTAGTAGAGGGTATGTTATCCTCCTATATAATGGTGAAATCATTTTTATTAAATTATATTAGAACCATATACCTAAATATGATATCATATATGATATTCTAATATTGTTTTTTAATAATATTATATAATTATCATTGTTTTAGGTGTTAACTAATTCATTTTAAATTTTATGTTTTGTTATGAAAGTAATTTTTTTATGAATAGGATATATTTGATTCATATAAATAATGAAATTATGTTAATTTTTTTTGAATCATCAAATAAAAATTATTATTGAATGGATATGATGGGAAATGAAATCTCACCGTGTCGTGGAGACGGTAAGTCGTACATATGCAGGAGAGACACTGTCATTCTATTGATGGTGAAAACATATGTAATTGGGTTGTATATTATAAATAAAGTATAATTAAAATTTTATATTTCTTATTTACATCAATTATACTCATTATTAAACCCATCCAAAAAATTAAGTGTTGAATAACAAACTATACCACAACGTGGAGATGGTAAGTCGTACGTACGCACGTATGGTGAATTTTTCATTCATAGGATGGATAAGATATTGAATTTGGTTTTACCATATTTATAATAACATCACAGTATATAGAAGGTACTTGAGTTATTATTATGGTATGGAAACAACAAAGAAAGTTTATTTGGAATAAGAAAATAACTTTGAAAGATGTGATGAAATAATTAACTCTTCTTCGGGTGTTTCCTTTTGATTTCAACAAAAGGGATCCTTATAATAGATTTGATGTCAAATTAATTCCTCTAGGATTAATTTAGGTTATTTGGTAGGAAATTTGAGAATGGTTTTTCTGATCAAAAAATCATTAGAGGTGTGAATTTGGGAGAAGGGAAAATTCCCTTTTATAAGAGAGGTAAGGGTCACTTTAGGAAAAGCATGAAATATAAATTTATTTTTATATCATTTTCGGTTTATAATATCTCCAAATGAATTTTTTTTAGTATATGGTTGTTATGGGTCGAAATAATCTCATCCAATAGGGTTTAGAAATGTTTAGGTCACTATATTAACCTTATCTATTAAATTGAACTCGTAGTTAAATAGTTTGAATTTTACCATGTCTTCTTTATTTTTATATTACATGGTTAATAAACAAACTATAAAATGACAAGACAACCTAAATGGTTTAATTAATGACCTACCTTTCATAATATAATTACTTTGGCCAAATAATACAATTTTAAGACAATTATATTATATAATAAAACAATATTTGTTTTAAAAATTCATTTATGTCAATTTTGACACTATTTAGTAATTGAATTTTTTATGTCACAACCACTTGATAACTTCACAAACAATACATTGAATCAACCCTAAAATGTCATATTTACCTATAAAATTCATTTATTTTATCAAATGATTCAATTTAAATTTATTTTCATATTTATAAAATCAATTATTTTAGTCAATCGTTAATAAGATAATTACTACATCATCAATATATCATAAATAAATTTAATTATTTAATGAAAAAAAATTAAATAAAATACCATGATGTTGGAAATATTTTTATCTTTCAAATAAATATTTATAGTCGAATTTATCTTATGTATCAACCTATATCTAAAATGGTTTAGTTATTTAAATATGAATTTAACACTTTTATCTCTTCTATAAATATAGTATAATAAATATCCTAATATAATCCAAGGGGATAAAAAGGGATCATATTTTATTCCAAAGGATGATTTTTGTTGAAATACACTTTGTCAAATAGAATTACGACATGTGTTGGGGTAATAAAATTACAATTTTTACCTTTAATTACCCTATTTACTTTTAACCGTCGTAAATAAAATTCAAAAGTTACAATTCCCAAAAAATTATTTTCATCCCATTGAACCAAATTTTACATACTGATGGCAATTGTGTCTCTCGGATTTTTGAAATTCAATTCACATAAGTGGTAAAATTACGTTTTTTGCAAATTTTCTAATGTGCCTAAAAGGTGGGTAAAAGAGGTTAAAAAGTTGAATAAAATTTTATATATCTAGTATTTTTGTATAATTAATTCAATGAATTACATTGGAATTATATTAGTACTATGTATCTATTTTGAGTTTAAAATAAATGTAAATAGAAAAATAATTATTTAAATAAAAAGTCAGTTTTAAACAATAATGTAGTGTTTTTCATTATTCATAAAAAATGAATGTTTTAAGAAAAATAGAAAAAATTAACCCTATGCTAATTTTGATATTACAAATCCAAAAATGAAGTCAAATTTGAAAAATATAATTTATAAAATAACAATAAGTGGGTATTACTATTCATAAATGCTTTTTAAATGGCTTGTTTGATTAGTCATGGTGTGCTAGAACATAGGGTTTCATACAACGCAAGCTATTGTTTTATTCAAATAGATATCTACCGTAGAATCTTGGTGTTTTACTAGAATCGATAACATATTTTTTTATTCTACATCTATTAATTCTTTTATATCTTTATTGTTTAGTATAAAAATCTAAACACCACTACAAATCATGGAAGTAAAGCTGTTAGTGAGAATGAAAAATGGGAAAACTGTTGTATCCCATGAATATAACATTTCAAATGTAACTAATTTATGGATTGATATTCTCGTAGAACCTTTTCATACTTCATATGGTCATATTTGATGTAATAGACGGCATGGATTTGCTTTCCCTATATAGATCCATCATAAATTTCAGTGAGAGGAAAATCCCTCTCTATATGGAGACTCAACCCTTGATTCTGTACAACTGCACGGAGGATGATGAATATTATTTAGAATCATAATCTCAAGCATGGATATTACTGACCTATGAGTACCCATATCTTTCTCAGATTATTAAGTCTTAGGAAGCAATAATACATGAAGACATGCCAATTGTGAGGGAATTTGGTGAAATGTTTCATGAGGAATTGACTGGTCATCCACCAACAAGAGATGTTGATTTATTGATTGATCTTATTCATGGGGCTTATCTAATATCCTAGACTCCATATAGAATGGTTGTTGTGGAGCATGAGGAGAGAAATAAACAACTACAGGAGAATCTAGATAAAGGGTTTATACACCCAAGTGCTTCACCATGTGTTACACTTGCCCTCTTTGTCAAGAAGAATTATTGGTCAATGTTCCTTTTCATTGATTATCGTGAGCTCAAAAAAATCATGATAAAGAACATGTATCCTCTAACATGAATTGATGACTTGTTTAATAGCTAGGTCGAACAGAATACCTCTCGAAGGTAGATCTAAATTCAAGATCACACCATGTAATGGTGAAGAAGGAGGATATCCCCAAGACTACTTTTCATAAAAGATTTGGAAACTATGAATTCATAGTAATACCTTTAAGACTCACTAATAATCCTAAAATATTCATGGATATGATGAATAATTTATTTAGATATTATGTCAACAAATTTGTGGTACCCTTTATAGATGATATTCTAATGTATGCCAAAACCAAGTAGTAGCATGAAGAGAATAGAAGCATTGTACTAGAGACCATACAAAAGGAGAATCTCTATTCAAAGTACAACAAGTGTGAGTTCTTATCGGAGGACGTCTCATTATTGGGTCATGTCATCACAAGAAATGGGATATATATGGATCACTACAAGAAACATTCAATTGAGGGATGGTTGAGCCCATCATATGTGATGGATAACCAGAGCTTCCATGGGTTAGTTGGATATTATCACTGATTAGTGAGACATTTCTCACAATTTTCAAAACTGGTTACCATGTTAACTTTGAAGGGAGTCATGTTTCATTAGAGTAATGAATGTTAAGAGATATTTAAGGAGTTTAAAATGAGGCTTATCACCACGCCCATGCTCACAGTACCCACATGAGGTGAACTTTTTGTGGTAGTCACAAATTTTTGGAATAAGTCATACGATGTGTGTTGATGAAAAATGACAAATTCATTAGCTATGCTTTAGGGAAATTAAATATTCCTGAGAAAAATATCCAACACATTCTCTAGAGTTGGTTGTAGTAATCATCACTTTAAAAATTTGGTGACATTACCTCTGTGAGTAGAAGTGTGAAATATATATGAATCACAAAATCCTCAAGTATATATTTACACATATATAGTTGAATATCCACCAATGAAGATGGTTTGATCTGATCAATGACTATAACTGCTCAATTCACTTTCAAAAATAATTTCTCAACCATAACTTTTGGAAAGGATAAAAGATGATCAAAAGGATGATTTGGGAATTAAGATGAATGTGAAAACTATCAGAAAAGGGGAATCCTAGGAGTTCAATGTTAATGGTGAAGGAATTGTGAGATTGGGTCATGAATATGTGTTCTATCCAGTTCAGAGTTAATGAATGAAATTTTGGATGATGCACATTGTTCTAATTCTTACATTAACCCAAAAAACAAAAAAATGTATCAAGATATCTGATAGCATTATTATTGGAATAACATAAAGAAGGAGTTCATTTAGTATACTTCAACATGACTGGTGTATCAGCAAGTGAAGTCTGAGAGGCAGATGTCTAAGGGGATGATGCAACCATTACCCATACCAACATGGAATTGGGAGAACATCACCATATACTTTTTCATCAGACTTCTAAAGACATCCTACGGAAAAAATGCTATTTGGGTTGTTGTGGATTGGCTTATAAAGACTGCACACTTCATTGAAATTCGGGAGGATTTCTCATTGGATCAAATTGCAAAAATATATATCGAATAAGTGGTAAGGATCCATGGAGTACCACTACAAATGGTATCTGATTGAGATCCAAGATTCACATCTTAGTTCTGGAATATCCTCCAACATGATTTGAATACTGAGCTGAACATCAGTATGAATTATCATACTCAAACTGATGGCCAATATGATAGGACTATCCCAACAGTTCAGGACATGTTGAAACCATGCATAATGGACTTCAAAGGAGGATGGGATAAAAATCTTCCTCTGGTGGAGTTATCTTACAATAAAATTTTCCAATTTAGCATCCAAATGGATCCATATGGATCTCTTTATGGGAAGAGGTGCATAACACCACCATGTTGGGATGATGTTGGGGAGAAAAAAATAATTGGTCCAAAAATAGACGAATAAATGGTGTAGAAGGTTAAGACCATTCAGCAGCACATTAAAGCTTCTAAGAGTTGAAAAAAGGGCTATGTTGATAATCATAGAGGAGTCATTGAGTTTGAATTTGGAGTCATGGTATTACTCTACATATCATCGTGGAAGATAGTTAATAGATTTGGGATGAAGGTAAAACTTAGTCCAAGGTATATATGCCCTTTTGAGATCCTTGATCAAATTGGAGCAGTGGCCTATCGACTAGAACTCCCACTGAACCTATCATAAGTACATGATGTATTCCACATATCACCCTTGAGAAAGTACATACCTGACCCATCATATATAATCAATCAAGAGGTGGTTCCATTGGAGAATGACCTCTATCATGAGAAGACGCTGGTGAAGGTCTTAGATCATAGATAAATGTTCTATGAACTAAGATAATTACCCCTTCTATGTTTTTTTGGTGAGACCATGAGTTTGAAGAAGCAATGTTGGAATCATATGAAGTGATAAGAAGAGTTACCCCTATCAATTTTTGTGTGGGAAAATCAAATTTCTAGGGAAAAAATTAATAAAGGGGAAGATTGTATGGGCCAAAACTTTTATTAACAAAATTTTTTCTTGAACTATTTAAATTTCATATTATGTAAAATTGTTATATAAAATATATTAACTATCTTGGTTTTATATTTTTAGATTTCAAAATACAGCTATGAATTGTTACAATTTCTAATATATCCATTTAACAGTGACCACATGATCAGTATAAATATAGGGCTTTAACAAATCAAATTAACTCAGACAAACGAGGTGATGGCGTCATCCAATATAATTGATCCATACGAAGCCCATTTGTCGGAGCTCTTAAAGGAGGTAGAATCACTCATATTTTGTAACACCCGAGACTTTTATGTTATATAAATCATCAAAGGAATCTTTTTCTACACAACACTTGCTTTGATTGCTTTACACGCAATCGCGACCTTCCACGATAGCGTGTGTTGTACGCAACACCAAGTTTCGCTAAACAACGATATGCTATTAAGATATTATTAAAACTAGTAGTTATGAATAGTAATAACCACTTTTTGGAATTTTGTAAATTGTATTTTTTAAAATGGACTTCATTTATGGATTCATATTATCGAATTTAGCCTAAGGTGAAATTTTGGTACTTTTCGGATAACTTTCATATTCTGATGAATAGTGAAAATTACTAAATTTTAATTAAAAACAACTTTTTTAATCGAAATAATTAATAGTGATAAATTATTAATTTGATTGGTTTTAAAGTATATTTAGAATATATTTTTACAATTTAATACAATGTTGTTCATTGGATATAATTTCACATTTAAACCAGTTATAAACTACTGTCAATCTTTTGATAATTATTATCTCTTAAAAACACACTATTTGGTTTGACGACGAGAATTAATTTTTAAATTAGTTAATGCAACTGATATGTTTTGAATTTGGTAAAATAGACATCATTTTTGAGTTCATAATATCAAATATATATTAGGCCTAATTTTTGGTATTTTTCTGAAAACTTTCAATTTTCGAGGAATAGTGAAACCACTAAGTGGTAGGTTAAAAACTGAATTTTGCATAAAACGTAATTTTACCGCTTCTGTGAATGGAATTTCAAAAATCCGAGAGACACGGTTAATATCAAGGACTAAAATGTGGTTCAATGAGATGAAAATAATTTTTTGGTGAATAGTAACTTTTTACTTTTTTACCGCGGTTAATAGTAAATAGGGTAACTAAGGGTAAATATGATATTACTATTACCCTAACACATGTCCTAATTCTATTGGACAAGTGTAATTCGACCAAAAACAACCTTATGAATATAATATGACCATTTAGGTCCACTTGGATTAGATTAGGACATTTATTATTATTTAATTCAAAGAAGAGTTAAAAGAGATAAAATAAAAGTTTATTTACTAAAACATTTTTAATATAGGGTTATACATAAGATAAATTAGATTTTAAATATTCATTAGAAAGATAAAACGATTTCCTACATAATGGTATTTTATTTGTAATTTTTAGACATTAAATAATTTAATTTATTTATGACACAATGATGATGCAGTAATTATCTTATTAATGAAATATTGACATAATTGATGTTATAAACACCAAAATAAATGTAATTTGAGACTTTTTATGAATTAAAATAATTTTATAGGTTACTATGATATATTAATGTTGATTTAATCAACTTGGTTCGAACATATAATTCTGTTATGACTTTCACAAAAATCATATATCAAATAGTGTCAAAATTGACACAAAATAGTTTTTAAATCAAATATTATATTACTAATTGTTATTTTATTCCTAAAAATCTAAGGTTCGTCCAAATGACTTAGATAAGGATATATATATTAATAATAAACAATTTGGGGTTCGTTTGGCATGTTATAGTAAGTGTATTAACCATATAGTGAAAGAAAAAAAAAGACACGGTAAAAGTTAAATTATTTAACTTAGAGTTAAATCTAATTGATAAGGTTAAAATAATACCCTAAACTTGTCTAAATCCTATTTTTTGATAGTATTTCGACCCATACCCACTTTAGCTTCTAAATAAGACCCTTTGGAGCCATTATAAACCGATTTTGACTTTAATATAAAATAATAGTTTGAGATATTCCTATGGTGCCCCTCTCCTCCCTTATAAAAGGGCACCTACTCCCCCTCCTCCTCACACCAAATTGAGCACTCAAGCTCGGCCAAACCCTGCCATTTTCTCCTCTCCACTTCTATAGAATAATCCTAGAGGTACTGGTCTTCTTCAAAGACCAATATTAGTTCCCTAAGTGAAGGATTCAAAGAAGCGTTCCAAAGAAGAGGTAATATCCATTACCGATCTTTTCAATTTCTTTCTTCTTCAACTTCTTCTTCTTTAGTTGTTTCATGATAAAGTAATAACACCAGTATTACTTACATAATGATATGTTATTATAATTATGAAACAACCCTAATTCACCTTCTATCCATCCTATGGAAAAATGAAATCACCGCGCGTGCGTACGTACGGAATGCCGTCTCCACGCCGTGGTGTAATCTATTTTACACCATCACTTTACAAGGATGGGTATAATGGTGTAATGAGTAACTATTTATGATTATTATAAATTAATATTGATACTGAAATAATATATATACACTCCAATACAATTCCACGATCATAGGAATGATATCATCACTCGTGCGTACGTACGGAATACCATCTCCACGATGTGATGTGACTCGTTCTACATGATCATCATTACATAGTAATTATATAAATGAATTGAATGAATAAATATGATATATGTTACACTAATACCATTCTTTATGTAAGGTATCTATAACCTTAAAATAAGAATAATAATTTATTCGGCAAAACACGCATAAGAACAAAAGGCAATAAAGACCCGAGTAACAAGTAACAATGAAATATTACTAACAAGAAGCTAAGAATATGACCATATATGATATCATATCAATATGTATGACTCTGGAATAAGTCAATAACATTATTTAAACCATTATACAGGAGCTTCGGACAGGTACAAAGCAAATCGGACCTAAGGTAAGGGAAATATCACAATCTCATTTTTATCCGAGATTGTTTATTCGTAAGTATTTACTGGGGTGTATTTTATCATCCACATCCATGTTTCATCAATATGTAATATTATTTCCATCCACCTACATTTGTTTAAATCCATTTTTACCCTTTTGTGTGTTTTTATTAATATGTCTGAAAGGAATCTTTTGTCGTTTTTCATACGAGGTACTTTTTGACTTTTCCGACAAAAGTACAAAGAATGTTTTTTTAACTTATACGGCATGAATGGATTTTTAAAACATTATTTCCAAGAAACTTCCTTTACAAGATTTCAAGTTTATTTTTAATCAACTTGTTTTATTTTAATGTCGTATGACATGTTATGAAAGGAAAAATGTTTTTGAAGAAGAAAGGATATTTTCCTCAAGAATGGAGTTCAAGTATTTTATCAAAATTATTTTCCATCTAAGATAATAAAAGGGTTCTGTTTTTATCCCTATTATTACATTGGTTTGATTATGTTGTGATGGAAATATTTTTATGAATTCCTTTATCTTATATGAATTGTTTTATGATGTCATGTTGTTTAAAAATCCCATTTTTATCACATGGGTTATGCTATGATGTATGGTTTATGATTATGTGGCACACATAAGAAAGGATTCATTATAAGATGGGTGGGACCTATATCTCCCTCAAATGCATTGGGTAAAGATTTTATATCTCATGAGATAGACATGGCTGGAACGGTAGGTTATACCGGTTCAGTGAAACAAGACTGGAACGAGGGTGACTCGGTTCAGAAAGGGACTTTGTCCACTAAGATAGTCTTGGAAATGAGTCATGACTAACAGGAAATGATTTTCCATGATTATGTGTTCATGACACAAAGTTTCAAGTTTCATGTTATGATTATGGGGATCTCATTTTCACTTCTATGATTTATTCCATGTTAAGATATTATGATCTCTTTTGCAGGTTATGATTTTCAAAAAGATATGATATGATTTTTATTTTCGTTATTTGCCCTTGCTGAGCATTTGAGCTCACCCTTTTATGTTTTCTTTTCCCCAGGTCAGGAAGATGGATATTAAGTAGAATATGCTAAAAGGGACCCTAGATATGATGAAATAAATGGGAGACACTGTAGAATATTTATGAACCAGTTGTTTATGTTTCCCAGTTTCTAAAGACACTATACCTATACGGTCCTTTGTGGTTTTGTCATATGTTGTAATAAGTGTGCTTCAATTTTGAAGTATTAACAATGTATGTAAAGTATGGGTCATTATAGTTGGTATCAAAGGAAAGGTATAGTCAACCTTTGGAAACTAGGATGTGAAAGCCTTAGTAAGAACCCTAAGGATAAGACTAAGCATAGAACACAATATTAGTGTTTTAGAAATGGCTATGAATACCTTAGGATAAAACCTTAAGTGTGAAATTTTATCCTTGATTATGTGGTTTTCCTATTATAATTAGTGTTTCTCACACTATTGTTCTTGGTTTTAGTCAATGTCTGGAACCCGAAGGAACCGTGTTAATGCGGAATGCGATGGGCAATGCAATGATTGTCCCCCTGAGCAACCAAACGATATGGGAGCTGGAATGCTAAATCTTGTAGCCATGCTCACACAACTTTCTCAAGCTATGAATCATGCAGGACTTCCAAACGAGCAAAGGAAGGAGCAACATTCTGTTGAATCCTTTATGAGGCAGCGTCCACCTTCTTTCAGTGAGTCTACTGATCCATTAGTTGCTGAACAATGGATTAGTACTACTGAAAAGATATTTTCAGTTCTTCAATGTTCTGAACATGATAAAGTCATCCTAGCAGTGTATCGTTTGGAAGGAGATGCTGATCAATGGTGGAATCTTATTAAGAATACGAGGCAAAGGGATGAAATTGAGTCTATGGAATGGGACGAGTTCAAGAACTTATTTTTCAATAAGTACTTCTCTCGTATTCTCCGAACAAATATGGAGAAAGAGTTTCTTGAACTGAAGCAAAGGGATGATGAATCTGTTGGTACCTATGAAGCAAATTTTACAAGACTTGCAAGGTACGCTTCTGGTATTATTATCCAACCTGAGAGTAAGATCGATCGATTCTTTAGTGTCTTAAAACCAAGTCTTCGAAGGGCGTTAGCCATAAGGGACTTCAATAGCTACGAGGAAATCATTCGATGTGCTCTCAAAGTCGAGATGGAGATTGGAATAACCCATCAGTCATATGGGTTTGATAAGAAGAGGAAGATGGAATTCAAAGAAAAATCTAAAGAGCACACGGAAAAGAAGATGAGCTTTTCCTTATGCTCAAAGTGTGGAAAGAAACATGGAGGGAGTTGTCTTAAAGGGACAAGTAAATGTTTTAAATGTGGAAAGGAAGGTCATCGGGCATTTGAATGCCGTGATAATGGGAAGAAGATGACTAATGACGCAAACAAAGGAAGGGATGCACAGAATGAACCTACTACACTTCAATGTTTCAAGTGCAAGGAGATGGGGCATTATGCCAATCAATGCCCAAATCCAAGGGTTGATGATGATGGTCGACGTCAACAAAATCTTAAGGCTAAAGACAAAGGAAAGTCACATGCAATTTCTATCAGCGATGTGGAGTACGATAACGAAGTGGTGAAAGGTACACTTACCGTCCACTCTAAAGTAGCAAATGTTTTATTTGATTCTGGATCCACCCACTCTTTTATTTATAAAGAATTTTCTAAGGGTATCACCGTATTACCTCAACAATTAGATGTTGAGTTAGCTGTGAAAACACCTAATGGCACAACAGTCGCATCAAAAGTTTATAATTCTTCTCCGATCGAAGTTTGTGGGAAAGTGCTTCCTGCAAATCTTGTGATCCTTCCTTTAGTGGAATTTGATGTGATTCTTGGCATGGATTGGCTTTCTCTACATGGAGCTCATATCAATTGCCAAAGAAGGGAAGTCACATTTCATATTCAAGATCAATCTACGATCGTATACCAATGCAAGGATGAACATAACCTTCCAATGGAAATTTCTTCCATCTTATGGGTCTTGATTCCACTAAATTAAGGTTATTTATCTCAAATGGTTGGTGAGAAACTCACGATTAAGAATATGCCCATTGTAAGGGAGTTTGATGATGTCTTTCCGGAGGAATTACCGGGTCTTCCACCAAATCGTGAAGTTGAGTTTTCAATAGAACTTGTACCGGGTGCTTTGCCTATTTCAAAGACAACTTATAGAATGGCCCCAATTGAGTTGCAGGAATTGAAGAAGCAACTCCAAGAGAATCTTGATAAGGGATTCATACGCCCTAGTGTGTCACCTTGGGGATCACCTGTTCTATTTTTTAAGAAGAAAGATGGATCAATGAGACTCTGCATTGATTATCGAGAACTTAACAAGGTCACTATCAAGAACAAATATCCTCTCCCACACATTGATGACTTATTTGACCAACTACGCGGAGCTCAATACTTTTCCAAGATTGATCTTCGTTCAGGGTATCATCAATTAAGGGTCAAAAGGGAGGATATACCAAAGACGGCTTTCCGCACAAGGTATGGACACTATGAATTTATAGTGATGCCATTTGGTCTTACTAATTCCCCTGCTATCTTCATGGATCTAATGAATAGAGTCTTTAGAGACTATCTTGATCAATTTGTGGTAGTCTTTATAGATGATATTCTTGTCTATTCAAAGAGAAAGGAAGAGCATGAATATCACTTGAGAATTATATTGAAGACCCTGAGAAAGGAGAAGCTTTATGCCAAATTTACCAAGTGTGAATTTTGGCTTCAAAAAGTTGCATTTTTGGGTCACATAATCTCAAAAGAGGGGATATCTGTGGATCCAGCAAAAACAGAGGTTATCGAAAGATGGTCGAGACCAACAACAGTAACTGAGATCCGAAGATTTCTTGGTTTGGCTGGATATTATCGACCTTTTGTAAAGGATTTTTCACGATTATCTAATCCACTCACCAAGTTGACTCGGAAAGGAGTTAAGTTTGTCTGGACAGAGGAATGTGAAGAGAATTTCAAAGAGTTGAAAAGAAGGTTATCCAGTGCACCTGTGCTCACACTTCCTTGTAGTGGAGAAAGGTTTGTGATCTACAGTGATGCATCCAAGAAGGGATTGTGGTGTGTTCTTATGCAAAATGATATGGTGATAGCTTATGCCTCACGACAGTTGAAAATCCATGAGCAAAATTACCCAACACATGATTTGGAGTTGGCTGCGGTAATCTTTGCATTAAATATTTGGAGGCATTACTTTTATGGTGAAAGGTGTGATATTTATACTGATCATAAAAGTTTAAAGTATATTTTCACACAAAAGGAGCTGAATATGCGCCAAAGAATATGGTTGGAGTGGATTAAGGATTATGACTGCTCAATCCATTACCACCCTGGGAAAGCAAACAAGGTGGAAGATGCATTAAGTCGACAAGACCATGCTAGTTTATCCATGATGAGGATTACAAAAGATCCAATATTTATGGATTTACAAAGGATGGATCTTGGAATTATAATGGAAGGGGAAAAATCTTATCTTTCTCAAATGAATGTTCAACCATCTATAAATGTGAAGATTAAAGAGGCACAGAAAGAAGATGTCGCGTTACAAAAGAAGGTGAGAAATGTTCCTGAATTCAACCTTGATTGTGATGGGATAATAAAGTTCAGGAATTGGGTTTGTGTTCCTCCCATCCCCGAATTAAAGAAGGAGCTGCTGGATGAGGCTCATAGTTCATCATTCTCTATTCATCCTGGAAGCACGAAGATGTATAGGGACCTGAAAGAGTACTTCTGGTGGGATGGAATGAAAAGAGATGTTGCTGAATATGTCTCTCGATGCTTGGTTTGTCAACAAGTTAAAGCTGAGAGACAAAAGTCTAAGGGGATGTTACAACCATTACCCATACCCGAATGGAAATGGGAAAACATCACTATGGACTTTGTCACAGGACTTCCTAAAACATCCAAAGGCAATAATTCTATTTGGGTCATAGTTGATCGTCTTACAAAGTCTGCACACTTCATTGCTATTAGAGAGGATTTCTCTCTAGATCAGCTTGCCAGGATATATGTAAAGGAAGTGGTAAGATTGCATGGAGTACCACTTTCTATTATATCTGATCGGGATCCGAGATTTACCTCGAAGTTCTGGCGAAGTCTTCAGCATACTCTGGATACAGAGTTGAGTTTCAGCACTGCTTATCATCCCCAGACAGACGGTCAGTCTGAGAGAACAATTCAAACCCTAGAAGATATGTTGAGAGCTTGCTCTATGGATTTCAAAGGAGGTTGGGATCAACACCTACCTTTGGTGGAATTTTCTTATAATAATAGCTTTCACTCCAGTATTCAGATGGCTCCTTATGAAGCTCTCTATGGAAAGAAATGCAGAACTCCAACTTGTTGGGATGAAGTTGGGGAAAGAAAGTTGTTAGGACCTGATCTCGTTGATGAAATGGCAGAAAAGGTTAGATCTATTCAACAACACATAAGAGTAGCTCAGAGTCGACAGAAAAGTTATGCCGAAAACCGAAGAAAAGACCTAGAGTTTGAAGTGGGTGATAAAGTGTTCTTACGAATATCTCCCTGGAAGAGGGTTATGAGATTTGGAAATAAGGGGAAGTTGAGCCCTAGATATATCGGTCCTTTCAAACTAATGGATCATGTTGGGAAGGTAGCTTACCGATTGGCGCTTCCACCGAATCTCTCTCAAGTTCACGATGTGTTCCATGTATCTCTCCTGAGAAAGTACATACCTGATCCTTCACATGTACTCAGCTCAGAAGTTGTACCGCTGGAGCAAGATCTTTCTTATGAAGAACAACCGATAGAGATTCTGGATCGTAGCGAAAAAGTCCTACGAAACAAGACCACTCGATTGGTGAAAGTTTTATGGAGGAACCACCAACTTGAAGAAGCTACATGGGAGCTTGAGGATATGATGAGGGAGAAGTATCCTCATCTATTTTTTACAAAGTGACGAATTTCGAGGGCGAAATTCTTTTTAAGGGGGGTAGAATGTAACACCCGAGACTTTTATGTTATATAAATCATCAAAGGAATCTTTTTCTACACAACACTTTCTTGGCTTTCTTTACACGCAATCGCGACCTTCCACGATAGCGTGTGTTGTACGCAACACCAAGTTTCGCTAAACAACGATATGCTATTAAGATATTATTAAAACTAGCCGTTATGAATAGTAATAACCACTTTTTGAAATTTTGTAAATTGTATTTTTCAAAATGGACTTCATTTATGGATTCAGAGTATCGAATTTAGCCTAAGGTGAAATTTTCGAACTTTTCGGATAACTTTCATATTCTGATGAATAGTGAAAATTACTAAATTTTAATTAAAAACAACTTTTTTAAACGAAATAATTAATAGTGATAAATTATTAATTTGAGTGGTTTTAAAGTATATTTAGAATATATTTTTACAATTTAATACAATGTAGGTCATTGGATGTAATTTCACATTTAAACCAGTTATAAACTAGTGTCAATCTTTTGATAATTATTATCTCTTAAAAATAGACTATTTGTTTTGACGACGAGAATTAATTTTTAAATTAGTTAATGCAACTGATATGTTTTGAATTTGGTAAAATATACATCATTTTTTAGTTCATAATATCAAATATATCTTAGGCCTAATTTTTGGTATTTTTCTGAAAACTTTCAATTTTCAAGGAATAGTGAAACCACTAAGTGGTAGGTTAAAAACTGAATTTTGCATAAAACTTAATTTTACCGCTTCTGTGAATGGAATTTCGAAAATCCGAGAGACACGGTTAATATCAAGGACTAATATGTGGATCAATGAGATGAAAATAATTTTTTGGTGAATAGTAACTTTTTACTTTTTTTACCGCGGTTAATAGTAAATAGGGTAACTAAGGGTAAATATGATATTACTATTACCCTAACACATGTCCTAATTCTATTGGAAAAGTGTAATTAGACCAAAAACAACCTTATGAATATAATATGACCATTTAGGTCCACTTGGATTAGATTAGGACATTTATTATTATTTAATTCAAAGAAGAGTTAAAAGAGATAAAATCAAAGTTTATTTACTAAAACATTTTTAATATAGGGTTATACAAAAGATAAATTCGATTGTAAATATTAATTAGAAAGATAAAAAGATTTCCTAAATAATGGTATTTTATTTGTAATTTTTAGACATTAAATAATTTAATTTATTTATAATACAATGATGATGCAGTAATTATCTTATTAATGAAATATTGACATAATTTATGTTATAAACACCAAAATAAATGTAATTTGAGACTTTTTATGAATTCAAATAATTTTCTAGGTTACTATGATATATTAATGTTGCTTCAATCAACTTGGTTCGAACATATAATTATTTTATGACTTTCACAAAAATCATATATCAAATAGTGTCAAAATTGACACAAAATAGTTTTTAAATCAAATATTATATTACTAATTGTTATTTTATTCCTAAAAATCTAAGGTTCGGCCAAATGACTTAGATAAGGATATATATATTAATAATAAACAATTTGGGGTTCGTTTTTCATGTTATAGTAAGTGTATTAACCATATAGTAAAAGAAAACAAAAAGACACGGTAAAAGGTAAATTATTTATCTTAGAGTTAAATCTAATTGATAAGGTTAAAATAATACCCTAAACTTGTCTAAATCCTATTGGTTGATAGAATTTCGACCCATACCCACTTTAGCTTCGAAATAAGACCCTTTGGAACCATTATAAACCGATTTTGACTTTAATATAAAATAATATTTTGAGATATTCCTAAGGTGCCCCTCTCCTCCCTTATAAAAGGGCACCTCCTCCCCCTCCTCCTCACACCAAATTGAGCACTCAAGCTCGGACACACCCTGCCATTTTCTCCTCTCCACTTCCCTAGAATAATCCTGGAGGTCCTGGTCTTCTTCAAAGACCAATATTAGTTCCCTAAGTGAAGGATTCAAAGAAGCGTTCCAAAGAAGAGGTAATATCCATTACCGATCTTTTCAATTTCTTTCTTCTTCAACTTCTTCTTCTTTAGTTGTTTCATGATAAAGTAATAACACCAGTATTAATTACATACTGATATGTTATTATAATTATGAAACAACCCTAATTCACCTTCTATCCATCCTACGGAAAAATGAAATCACCACGCGTGCGTACGTACGGAATACCGTCTCCACGTCGTGGTGTAATCTATTTTCCACCATCACTTTACAAGTATGGGTATAATGGTGTAATGAGTAACTATTTATGATTATTATAAAGTAATATTGATACTGAAATAATATATATACACTCCAATACAATTCCACGATCATAGGAACGATATCATCACTCGTGCGTACGTACGGAATACCGTCTCCACGATGTGATGTGACTCGTTCTACATGATCATCATTACATAGTAATTATATAAATGAATTGAATGAATAAATATGATATATGTTACACTAATACCATTTTGGATGTAAGGTATCTATAACCTTAAAATAAGAATAAGAATTTATTCGGCAAAACACGCATAAGAACAAAAGGCAATAAAGACCCGAGTAACAAGTAACAATGAAATATTACTAACAAGAAGCTAAGAATATGACCATATATGATATCATATCAATATGTATGACTATGGAATAAGTCAATAACATTATTTAAACCATTATACAGGAGCTTCAGACACGTACAAAGCAAATCGGACCTAAGGTAAGGGAAATATCACAATCTCATTTTTATCAGAGATTGTTTATTCGTAAGTATTTACTGGGGTGTATTTTATCATCCACATCCATGTTTCATCAACATGTAATATTATTTCTATCCACCTACATTTGTTTAAATACATTTTTACCCTTCGGTGTGTTTTTAGTAATATGTATGAAAGGAATCTTTTGTCGTTTTTCGTACGAGGTACTTTTTGACTTTTCCGACAAAAGTACAAAGAATGTTTTTTTTAACTTATACGGCATGAATGGATTTTTAAAACATTATTTCCAAGAAACTTCCTTTACAAGTTTTCAAGTTTATTTTTAATCAACTTCTTTTATTTTAAAGTCGTATGACATGTTATGAAAGGAAAAAAAAAATTGAAGAAGAAAGGATATTTTCCTCAAGAATAGAGTTCAAGTATTTTATCAAAATTATTTTCCATCTAAGATAATAAAAGGGTTCTGTTTTTATCCCTATTATTACATTGGTTTGATTATTTTGTGATGGAAATATTTTTATGAATTCCTTTATCTTATATGAATTGTTTTATGATGTCATGTTGTTTAGGAATCCCATTTTTATTACATGGGTTATGCTATGATGTATGGTTTATGATTATGTGGCACACATAAGAAAGGATTCATTATAAGATGGGTGGGACCTATATCTCCCTCCAATGCATTGGGTAAAGATTTTATATCTCATGAGATAGTCATGGATGGAACAGTAGGTTATACCGGTTCAGTGAAACAAGACTGGAACGAGGGTGACTCGGTTCAGAAAGGGACTTTGTCCACTAAGATAGTCTTGGCAATGAGTCATGACTGACAAGAAATGATTTTCCATGATTATGTGTGCATGCCACAAAGTTTAAAGTTTCATTTTATGATTATGGGGATCTCATTTTCACTTCTATGATTTATTCCATGTTAAGATATTATGATCTCTTTTGCAGGTTATGATTTTCAAAAAGATATGATATGATTTTTATTTCCTTTATTTGCCCTTGCTGAGCATTTGAGCTCACCCTTTTATGTTTTCTTTTCCCCAGGTCAGGAAGATGGATATTAAGTATAATATGCTAAAAGGGACCCTAGATATGATGAAATAAATGGGAGACACTATAGAAGATTTATGAACCAGTTGTTTATGTTTCCCAGTTTCTAAAGACACTATACCTATACGGTCCTTTGTGGTTTTGTCATATGTTGTAATAAGTGTGATTCAATTTTGAAGTATTAACAATGTATGTAAAGTATGGGTCATTATATATTTGTTCTTGACAAAGCCCATGCTGAGCTTCAATATGTTAGGCTAGAATGGAATCGCCTATGTGATAAGTGGAAGTTAGTAGATATTACCACCTGAGCAATGTTATCCAAGCCGCCCCAAGAGTCTATCACCATCTCAACCTGTACCATTAGGTCCTATGTGGGTTCTATAAGTGGTTATGTAACAAGACCATGGAACTATTATTATTAGAATTATTTTATGTGTAAATAATATACATTCATTTTATTATTGTTACTTTGCAAATGGTTTTTGAACCACAAATATTATTTTTTTCTTATATTTAAATTCCATTAAAAAATATATTTTGATTAATTAAAAGATTTGATTAAATAATATTTTATTAAAATATTATTAATAAATTTTTTTTATTAAATATTAATGGTCATTTAATTTTTATGAATAAAACCGTAACTTTTATTAATGGTTGAACGCTGTTTTTATCAAAACATATGATTTTTTTGATAAATGTCATTTTTGAAGAAAAAAATCACATATATAGAAAATTATATAGATAAATTAATATCATTTTTGGATTCAGGAATTTAAAATTGTATAGTTGTTAATTTTTTATAATTTTCTATGATAATTGAATTTTTGGGTAAAAATTAATTATCGTTTAAATATATAGTGTTTTATGACATCATAATGACCCAATAGTGAGGTAATAATATAATGTAAAAGTTATTTTCTTCCAATATATGATTTACCTTTAAAATAATGTGATTTTTGATTTTTTATTATTATTAATTTTATGGTTCCTTAGAGGACCCTCTAAGACTTATAAAACATTTTATCTTTTTTAAACTGTTTTTAATGAGTGTGAGTCACCTCCATATAATAAAACCTAATATTTTATTAATATCTGGTATTGGAAATATAAAATAATGTTTTCCACTCCACTTTGGCAAAAAAATTATGCCAAACCCCTGGGATGGTTTGTGGGTTTTATTTGATTAATTTGTAGTGTCTAGAACCTAAATAATAAATAACTCCCTCTCATTTTCTATATAAACCCACCCAATCTCCCACTCCTCTAAACTCAAAACCCATGTAGAATGCATCTACTCTGAACTCCTCTCTCTAGAATCCTCCCAAGGTTCAAAAATATCCCATGAATTCCCTCTCAAACCTCTACCACGCCTTTGGTATCACACTTTCAAATAAGGGATTTCTTCCTTTCTCATTTTTGTCCAAGTTTGTTTATGTTTTTATACACATTGACTCTCAATTAAAAATATTGGGTTTTGATTTAATACCTCAACCAGAATTCCCTATTTAATTTTTAATGATTATAAACCTTTTTATATCTCATTAATGCCTCCCATTTACACCTGTTACCATGCCGGAATTCCGTAAGGGGTCCTCACTTTCCTTCCATCCTTATTTCTGTCCAAATTTCTTTATATTATTGTTCCCTATTATTTTTTATTAAGAATGTTAGTGTATGATTTTTAACCTCACCTATACTTTTATACTTATGTTTTAATGATGAGTGACCTCTTTCTATCTCATTAATTCCTCCCAAGTACACCTGCTACCATGCCGAAATTTTATAAGGGATCCTCATTTGCCTCTCTTTCAGATTTAATCATCTTTTTTAGTAGTTATTTTAATTACAATTGTATATATATTAAACCATTTATAATCAAATCCATACTATAATTATGATTTTACTTAAATTATGTAACATTTATCCTCCCTCATTTGGACCCTTACCTAAGTCGTTACCTTACTGAAACTCGGTAAGGGATCTTCCACCCACCAGTTTTGTTGAGCATTATTTTCCAGTTATGTCTTGTAATTTCATTTATTTATATGTTGAGAAATGTTATTAAAGATCCTACTTATTTGACATTTGATATATAAAGTATTAGATCCCATTTAACTCTCATTTATTATTCTTATGAAATATTTTGTTCACCTGTTACCATGTCGAATTTTCTTAAGGGATTTCTTCCTTTCTCATTTGTGTCTAAATTTCCTTATATTGTTATACCATTTTATTTTGAATCAAAAATGTTGAGGTGTAAATTTAAACCTCTTTAATAATTTCCTTCTTATTTTTTAATGATGATAGACCTCTTTATCTCTCATTAATTCCACCCATGTACACATTTTACCATGCCTAAATTCCGTAGGGAATTTCTCTCTTCTCATTTACATTTAAGGAGTTCTTTAATTTTATGCATCTAAATTCCATCAAATATGTTGGGATACTATGTTCAAGGACCAAATTACATTAAATATTAGGTATAAATTATTTGAGGCTACTTTCTCTCTCATCAACCCATTTTACAATTACTATTTGACGTCATTATGCTGCCGAAGTTACACAAAATTTTTGATACCAAAATCATCATGTATGTGAATACCATACCCATTTTTATATCAAGGTTATTACCCTTTATTCACATGTACATTTTGATTGAGGACTTACATTTATGTATTCCACATCTCTTATTCATTGAATAAATTATGATGTTAAATGAATCTTTGTTGAATGATATATATGGAACTCATATGCATGAAATGAAATGATTAAGAAGGGTGTGTCATGATAGCACTCCAATGCATTGGGTAAAGAATGGTATCCTGATGCATCATGTGAAATGAGGGTTGACACATGATAATTCTTGTTCAATGAGGTTTTACTCATTCTAATTCAAGGGAAATTAGGGTTTACTCATGCTAATTCAAGTGAAATGTGGGTTCATTGATACACCATATGCAATAAGATGTTGCTGATGCTAATATCATGCTATTTTTTTTGCCACATTTCCATATTATGATAATCCCTATATATCATTCATATATGTTCATGTTTCTATTATTCTACCTTGATATGCCTATTTCCTAAAATCTATATCAATCTTCATGTTATGCCTTGTTTACTCCCATACCAGGTTATATTTCTCGCCCTTTTTTATGAATGACCTCATGTTATCTAGTGAAATTCTAAGTATGAAACAATGTTGACGTCATGTCAAATTGTTTTTCAATAAATATGTTTGTTTTTACATTCTAAGATGTTATTTAATGTTTCTAATTTCCCAATACAGTATACCTCTTGATCCTTAGAGTTTTGCTAAGTGTAATTTCTTATAATAAATAGTGTTTAAGTGTGTAATAAAGAGGAGCGTTGTTATAATCCCGCCTAATTAATCCTCTAACAACAAAACACGGATGTCCATCTACACAAAAATAACACAATAAACACACCCATAATTCCTAAATACTGACACAACCAAAACCTGTAGCCTCGTTAACAAACCACTTCTCAAATGTAGTTTCACTATACAACAATTCCACCCAATCCACAATAAATCAATATCTCAAACTAATATACCATCAAACTGCATGTACCACCCCATGCACATAGTCAACCCCTAGGCATGGCACCATAATAAAAAAACCCACACAACTCACAAAACACAACAAAACCATACACATCACATAGCTACACCGTATCAATAAGAGTGTATATAGATTTTATCCACACTATTCTTTAGTTCTACTTTCATAATTTGTGGTTGATCACAACTCATGTTTAATATTGGGGTTTCCCTTTTATTTAACCATATGTAAGTGATTAATTATATTTTAAGTTTACATTCATATCAACATTGAAATAAGTACAAAACATCATGGGTTCACCAAAAAATACCACCAACGACCATGATTTTCAGAAGAACACATCCCACGTGTTTGACGACATGGATCACGGATAATATATAATACAAAAAAATAACCATTATCTTGCTATCATACCCATTGTATATTATATCTTATTATCTTATTTAAAATGGAATTATCTGTATTCAAAAGGATAGAAGGGTACACCCACCCCACATGATACACAATTAATGATAAAGGAAGGAAATTCATACCTAGAACAACAAGTGACCAAATATCCTCTTTACACTAAAATAGGGGGTGTGTGAGTAGCAGGAAAACTCCAAGGAAAACTAGATAGGGATAATAAAATAGGGGAATAACAATTCCAGGAATAAAATTTCTTCTTTCACCAAGTGAAATGAAAATAGATGACCTCATCCTCAGAAAAATACAAATCCTATATCAATGGAATGAGAAATGGGTTCAAGCCCATTAAAGTTGGATCGTGGCCAAGATCACATGTTTGGATTATTTAAAATTTCCCAGAGCATTAGGATGTTAATGATATAATGAATATCATTTGAAAGGTTTGTAGAAACTCCCAAACAAGGCTTTAAACTCGATTTATGTAAAAAAATCCAAAAAAGTGCAGAAACTGTAAAATCTGAGATAAACTAGGGAAAACTAGAAATTGGGAAAACTATGGGATGTGGCTCACCATTGGGTGAGTCATGGTGTCACTGTTCTATGATACACACCTCGGCAAGCCACCATTTGTTCAACCACTATTTGGTGTCACCATTCAGGCAGCCACAAATTAGTGATCCACCATTTGGTGTCACCGTTCGGTGAATCATCGCTCGTTGAGCCACCGTACGATGTCACCATTCGGTGAACCACTGTACAAGGATCCATTGTATGTTGAGCCACCATTTTGTTTCACCATTCTGTGAGCCACTGTTCTGTTTCACCATTCAGTGTGACACCATTCAGTGTCACCATTCGGTGAAACACCGCTCAGTGATCCATTGTATGTTGAGCTACAATTTGGTGGCACCATTTTGTGAGCCACCATTTGGTAAGACACACTTTGGTGAGACACTATTACCTCCCAGAATGCCCAAAACACTGAAGTTTCACAAAATAATTACTTGGAATGGTCCAGGTCATTATAAAAAATACCTATTAATCTATTCTCATCCTCGAGAATTCAAAACAAAACCCAGACGGAGGAGGGGTCTGAACAACCACCTCTTAGGACACCTCTTGTGGATAAAACACCATGTGTTGTTTGAAAGCTAGAGTGAAACCCTTGATATCCAAGAATAGTTCCCTAAAAT
The DNA here is from genome assembly GCA_963277665.1 of Viscum album. Taxonomy (NCBI): domain Eukaryota; kingdom Viridiplantae; phylum Streptophyta; class Magnoliopsida; order Santalales; family Viscaceae; genus Viscum; species Viscum album. The sequence goes on along the minus strand of OY728164.1, from coordinate 1,465,725,965 downwards.
CTAGTACCCCAAACAACCACAAAATACTAAAAGTCACACAGTTCAGACACATGGATTAGGTAATACCTTCCTTTGGGATATGATACTGTCCACTTTGTGTATCACTGACTCACCCACACTGTTTTAATCGTATCCATTTTAATTTTTATCAATTATGGATTAGGTACTCCCCTTCCTAGGTTTTGGGACTCCTCACACATTAGTGAATAATGAAACAACTCATCTCATAGAAAAAAATGTCAAGTATCACATAAAAATAGTGTACACAATCAAAACTCCAAACAACTTTGGGTACTGTGCACACATTTGCACCTCTCACTACCAAGAACTCTCCCCCAAGCCACCATGCCTCCACAAAACACGATCCAAGGGAATGGTTCAACCATGTAGCACCTTCTACTGATGATCCTAGATCTCCACTAGATTCTCCATGAATGTTGTGTCATCATCGATATCAAAATATCCCCAATAAATTACATGGGAGTCATCGAAAAGATACCAACTAAGATGGGAGACATGAAAGATGTCATGGATCCTCCCCAACTGCAGTGGAAACACTAGCTAATTTGCCACCTCACCATCTTGTACCATCACCCCAAAAGAACCAATGAACCTTGGATAAATCTTACTACCTCTTCCAAACCTCTACAACCCATGTCAAGGGGAAACCCTCAAGAATACATAGTCACCTACCTCGATCTCCAGGGGTCATATCATTAAATCGACACACAACTTTTCTCGGTAATGCACTGCCTTGATCCTCTCATGGACCAGCTGCACCTTCTCTACTGTACATTGCACCACGTTTGGACCAAGAATAGCTACCACCCCAACTTCTGTCTTGCACATGGTTGAATGTCATGGTCTTCGTATAATGATTTTAATGGAGCTATGTCAATGGAAGAGTGAGATCTATTATAGTAATTGTACTCTACCATGGAAACATTTCACACCCAGGACCAATTAAGGACTTGAACACATGCCCATAAATGTCCTCTAATGTCTGGATGGTCCTCTTTATTTTTCCAACCAACTGAGGGTGTAATTAAGTGTTGAGGCATTACTTACTTCCAAAGGTTGGATGCAATCCTCTGTAGATTCAGAACATAAAACTGGTATCCCAATCTGATACTAAAGACATTAGAACTCCATGTAGTCGCACCACCTTATCCACATATATCTGCACTATGTCATCCATTATGCTTGACTCCATGATCGTGAAGATGTTATCCAACTTCACCAACTGATCCACTACTACCCATATTAAATCACATCCCCTCTGAGACCTGGGTAATCATGTGATGAAATCCATCAAGATTTCAACCCACTTCCACTCAAAAAAATTTAAGGGTTATAATAGAGCACCAGGAACATGGTGCTCATCCTTCACTTGATGGCACACCAAGAACTTTAACACAAACACTTCCACCGCCTGCTTCATCCCCGGCCACCAGAACTACTATTTTAAGACACATTGCATCTTGGAAACTCTTGGGTGTACCGCTAGGGGGATCTATGAAACTCACTGAGAACTTACTCAAGTACTTCCATAAGAAAAAACTTCTTACCACATAACAGTATAAGATTGTAACCATCATCCAACCCTCCAACCAGAGCATAACCCTGGTCAAAGTGACCACACATCACCTCTACTTCTGATTCTCCCCACTAAGACTCCCCCACCTTATTCCTACTAGATGACTGTACTGTCATATGAAAAAATAATACCTTATCAACATCCATTCCCACATATAATTTTAAGGAAACTTGGTCCTTCGTCTACCTCCAAGGGTTCATAGATTCCCGAACTACATGCCACAACATTTCCCTTCGCTGAGGTGTAAGAGATCTCAAAATTTTAATCCTAGAGAAACTCCATCCACCTCTGTTTTTGAATGTTCAGATCTCACTTGGAAAAGATAAACATCAAGATCTTGTGATCCCTGAAGTTCAAAAAGCGCTCCCCAATGAGATAATGTTGTCGTAGCTTCAGTGCAAACATGACCACTTCTATCACCATGTCATGGGTGGAATAGTTATGTTCATGGGGGGATTAACTACAGGGAACAATATGAGATCAATCCTCATTCCTACAATAGCATACAACCCAAGCCCAAACTGGATGCATCACGATACTCCTATAATATAACCCCTTCCTTTGGAAACCTAAGCATTGGGGAAATGACCAAAATTCACTTTAGGTAGGTGAAATATGATACACACTACACACTGTACACAATTTCATGGCCCTTTCTAGTCAGATTCATCAACAGGGCGGCCACACGAGATAAATATGGTAGGAATATTTTGAAGTATCCTACCAGACCAAGAAAACTACGAACCTCTACAAAATTATTAGGTGCTTCCCAAAAAAAATTCCTTGACCTTCAATGGGTCCACTGTTATGCCTTGTTGAGACACCACATGCCAAAAAAAGTTGACCTCCCATGTCCAGAACATGCACTTGGACATCATTATGTAGGAAGGGTGGTGGTGAAGGATATCTAAAACATTCTTGAGATAATTGGTATTCACTTTCTCAAACAATGAGTTGATCAGAATTTCAATGATGAATAAGACAAATAAATGGTTCGGATCTCATGAAAGATAGAGTTATTGAGCCCCATGAACATGGCAGGCACGTTCGTAACACCGAATGAGATAACTATAAACTCTATGTTCCTATACCTACAAATAAACATTGTCTTCAGAATATCAACCTACTTCACCCTCAATTAGTGATATCTCGACCACATATCGATCATGGAAAAAAACTCACAGTCCTTATCTATTCAACAATTACATTTATCCATGAGAGACTGTAACAGTTCCTGATAGTTTCCTGATTCAACCTCAGGTAGTATACACACAGCCTCAAAACACAATCTACCTTCATCACAAAAAGGACCGAAGAACCCCAAAACAAAAAACTAGGATGGATAAAGCCCATTCCCATTGGATCTTCAATCATGATCTTTAACTCCCACATCTTATAAGACATTATCTGATAAATATCCATTAATAGTAGAGATGCACTGAGCTGTAAGGATATTACAAACTCTATGTCCCGTCGAGGGGGTAGAGAAAAAAAACCTCAGGAAAAACAACCATGAAATCCCCAAAGACTATAGGAGTACCATCCATCTCTATGTCCATCAATCACACTGACATCTTCGCAGATAATGAAAGAATAGTATCGGTGCGATGGCTTCCCATCTGATATGTCCACTCTCCAATGAAAGATGCATGTTGGAATTTCACATTTGAGAAAACCTCTATTCTTATGAAGTATTCAATAATTTCATGTAATGAAAATAGCAATTTGATGTTATGGATGACATCATATGGCTACATATACAACAAGAAGAGGTCCACACTGGACTGATGCGGCCAAAACATTAGTCTAAAACCCTTGTAAACATCAAATAAGTATGTATAACCTCTATCTAGTGTACTCAACGATGGGGGCACAGAATGTATCTATATGTCTACTACCAACACATGGGATAGAGAAGGTGAAAAGAAAGTGTGTGAATCTCCTGAATAAAAAAATCACAATCAGGAGTTCTGAACAAACTGATTGTACCTTAAACGATATTTGGCCCCACTATAACTACTTCTATTGCGGTGTTCAATTGACCACACCTAGCTCCTCTTATCCTCTGATGTCATCTACCTTCCCAACCAAACTCTGTTATGGGTCCCTAAGGAGCCCCATGAGTTTGGTATCGTCATATACCATCCTCCCTTGATGGAGTAGGGGCATGCTATCACTACTGTTGGAAAAGCCTCACTAGAAAATACTATTGAGACGAGCACTTAAACATCCCACCTCCACCATACTAAACTCTAGTCGAGCACTTTCCATAGAAGTTCCAATGTCCTTCACAAGTAAAAAACCATATCCACAGGTCCATGGGAAAATGGTATGGACCATCGGATCGGAACTAAAAATGCTGGAGTCGTCTCACTGCTTGTTGAAACCTAGATGGCCTCGACGCCAAAGACTTTCTGATGAAGGCCTTCCCCTTTGAAGAACTCAAATGAATTCCCTCTCATGGTGGACCTCCTCATGATTTCATCATTTACACTACCACAACATTGTTCTAAAATTATATGTATATCGGTAGGGTTAAAGGGGTAACCGCATATTGACGGGAAGATCAGATTGCCTCCTCTAAGCACCTCGTCAGAGACTCCTCATCCTAAAATATACCCTATGGAAAACAAAGAAGATACTTGAACATGATCTCCAATTTCCACACTAAAACAATCCCTTGATAGAGGGGGAGTAGATCCTACCTATTATTGACCTTCATCATGTTAGAAGTGAATTTCTCCCATAACACCTTCTCAATGTCACCCAATGAAACATTAGTCTTCTTTCTCTACCTGAGGTAAGGATTCCACTATTAATTTGATGCTACCCTCATCTGGCTCATTCCTAGAGAAACCCAATACACTATCAGGGCCCAGATCAAGCCAAAAGTGTTCACCAACTCCTCAATCCAACTATTTTACTCCATTTTTGAGACACTTCCCTCCTAATTTACATGAATCTACTGCTGGAAGGAATGTAGCATCTTATGTCACTGGTCATCCTCCTCCACTGGATCAACCCTCTTCCAATTAGTCAGATTGGACTACTGTGCCTCCACATCATGAGCCACTTATGGATGATGACCAAGTTCCATAGTTGAAAGGTAAAAAAGGAAATCCTAAGCCCATGTAGTATAGAATTTAGTTATGGTTCATTTTAACTCATTTTTTAATTTAGTTTCTAGGAAACAACCATGAAAAACTAGAACAAAAGTTATCTTGATGCATGTACCAATCCTGGGGTCTCTACACAGCAATCAGTGTAGCCACACTTAGTTTTTTCAATAATCCCCTACATTAAATCACGAGGGGACCTAAAATCATTTGTCTTAATGAGTCTTACATAACCAGTGTCAATCACTAAGATCAATTTACATTGTTTTCCTACCAGCCCATGAAATAATCATTGTTCCCAACTCCAAGCTCCAACCAATACGTCTAACATCAGTTCTGATACAAATCTATCACGAAAAACCTTCTTCAAGATGAGGGAAGGGATATCAATATGTCAATACCTTCATTTCTCAAGATGAAGGAGTGACAATGCCCCAAATGTATGCCTCTAACAGGCCTCAGGGTGGAGAACCACACTAAGGGTATGGAAATCTCACATAATTAGTTCCATTACCCTATTTATAGAAACCAATATCATGAGATAGGTTGTATCAACCTCAAAAAACTCAATGAAATATATATATAAGGAATCCAAAATCCATCACTCATGCATTCTGAATAAAAAACATTATAAAATACAAAGAAACTCCAGGGAATGTAAAAAAATGAAACTAGTTGGTGACACCAAAACCATCCCCAACAACCTAGATATTAAGGTCCAGCATGGTTTACATAATCTCTCTGGAAAAACTAAAAATAGTTTTATGTACGTAGGGTGAGCATACAAGTGTACTCATTAAGGAAAAACCAATGTCACTCATTCACAAGTGATAGAATAATACTAATTCCCATTCGAGAAAAAAATATAAACTCGAAGCACCTAGAAAATCATATTATCCACCCCAAATATCACCAAGTCATGGTTTCCAAATAAAACTTGTCATGTAATGTAGAAAAGTATTCACATCGATATTTGGGTACCCCACACCACTTCCCACTAGTTAACTACTGATCCATAATGACGAAAATCCGGATGCTACCATAATCTTCCACAAGCCCCACTCTCACAACCAACATTCCCACATATGTGCCACAAACAACACACACATTATGCCCACAGACACATGGTACACAAACATATCACATCTAGATCACAGAAACTGATGCTTCACACATACCACACCCTACCCGAAAACACATTGGCCTCATCCCAAAGAGACATAGGAAACAAACCACCTCTCGGATAACCAGTATTGTAGCTATGGTAACAAACCTTAAGACAATTGATCATTCTTGAAGAGTCTTGGAAAATAAATTCATATAAGAGGGAGCAGAAAAGATCCAATAACTAGCCATCCATTCACCCACTAGGATGTAAGGAAAGACACCCACCCCAAATGCAATGGTGGTGTTTGGAAAATGGGGCTCAACTATGGTGGGGTGTGCATAGAAAACATAAAGAACTAAAAGTTTATACATATATGTAAGAAAACACATAGCTTAACCAATGTGTTTTCAAAAAAACAAGCCCACACAAACCACATTTGATGGTACCCCTACTTTCATGTATCACCACAAATGACAGTTACTTCTGTTATTTGAAGTATGCACACGGCTAATTCGTTTAACGAATTATCATTCTATATTATCAAATCCATCATTTCTTTATTCTATCCCTACCCAGGTATCTAACAAGAACCACATCTACAACCATTCTCATAATTTCAAAATCCACTAATCAATCCCTATAATAAAACACATAGAAAACAACCCACTTAATTCTACCTCCCCATTTAACACCCATTCATATTTCAACATTACCTACATCATTCATCAAAGTTATCCTGTATAATTCATCCCCTCACAACCAAATCCAGTATCCCTAGTTTAGAAAAACACCACTCTCAGCACACCCATAAACATATAATCATGACAAAACGCAAATCTGGAACCCCACTTCCAACCTACTACCCAGAACATGTCCCACTACCCAAAAATTTCATTCACTCCACAATCAATCAATCTATATAACTGACATACCATGACACTGATGTACCACCCAGAACATATAGTCACACACCCAGCCATATCACCACACTACCAAAACCCACAGAAGTTAGAAATACCAAAAAACCATATAAAATGCAGATCCACAAAAAATAAAGCAGGGAATGTTTAGATTTGATCCAAAATATTCATTAATTCTAGTTTAATGATTCATGGGTGATCACAATGCATGTTTAATCCCAGGGTGTCCATTTCATCGAATTTTACATTTTCCATCATTTCAACATAGTAATATATATAAATCATTATGAGTGAACAATTAAAGGCCCTCAATGACCATGATTTTCAGAATAACACGACCAACATGATTCAAGACACGGATCAAAGATAACATATAAAAAAAGTGATCATCGTTGTCTTGCTCCCCATAGTCTATGCCTTCTAAATTTCTTCTTGAAAATGGTTTTAATAGAATTCAAAATGTTACAAGAGTAAAAACAGCCTACATATTACATAATTAAAGAGTGATAAAATAAATAACTACCTAGAGCAATAGGAGAACAAAACTCCTCCTAGTTCCAAAACAGGGGGTGAGCAAGTAGCTAGGAAAATCCAAGGAAAACTCGACAGGGGGGAATAACACAGGTGTAAAAAACCTCTGTGAAGAAAAGTTCTTCACGCATAAATAGAAAATAAAAATATGACCTCTATCTTAGAAAATTTATATCCAATATCAATAAAAGGAGAAACTGTTTTGAGTCCATTAATGTCAGATCGTGGCCAAGAACATGTGGTTGCATTATTTCAATGTCCCCAGAGAGTTAGGATATAATATATATAATTAATATACATTTAAATTCCATTATAAATTCCCAAAAAAATCATTAAACTCAATTAACATCAAATAAAACATAAGAGGGGAAAAGGGGAAAATCTGGGAGAAATAGGGGAAAACTATAAAATTGTAAAACTGATGGATGTGACTCACCTTAGGGTGAGTCATGATGTCACCATTCGGTTCAACACCACTCTGCAATACACCATTTTGTGAGCCAGCATTCGGTTTCACCATTTGGAGATCCACCGTTCGGTGTCATAGTTCATTGAGACCCCACATGGTGAGCCACTGTTTTGTGTCACATTTTGGTGAGGCACCATTTAGTGAGCCCCCATTTAGTGAGCCAACATTTAGTGGTCCACCATTTGGTTTCTCATTTACTGTCACTGTTTAGTGAGATGTCTCTTGATGATCCACTATTCAGTGTCATTATTAGGTTTTCCATTTTTCAGTGATCCATTGTTTGGTGTCACTATTTGGTGAGTTATTATTGCCTCCTAGAATGCCCCCAGACACTTGATTTTCACAAATGAATGACCCAAAGGGTTCATATTCATTCTAAATAATGTATGTAAACTTCATATCATTCACATCATAAATTTTATTTAGAGATTTATAATCATCATAATGATAAATATTTATATTTTCTAATAAATATCATTTCACAATAATTTGAAAATGTATTGATTCCCATCCTTCCTTAATAATTACTTTATAGGTATTTACTAGATCCATAAATAGTTAATCCCTCCTAATACATATTTTGTTCATAACTCCACCATCATTCTGACTGAAATAATATACCACCTTATATTCTATTCCAATGTGGTTGTGTATTGATCAACCATAATATTTGAGTATCTTGAGCCATCACCTTTTCATAATGATGGGAAATTTCATTGAAAAGACTTATTTCGATTTCTTATGGTTTGTGTATATCTCACATCATTCACCATAGAGATAATATATCCATATCATGAAATCAATGACTACATATACTAACTCAAGATCATGGGTGGGATAGTTTTATTCACGATCCATCAACTACCTTGATACACATGTAATAAATTTATCATTTTCTATAAGGATACAACAATGTATCTAAATTGATGCATCATTATATATCACAAACCCATTATTTGAAGATGGTAGAATCAAAATCATATCATTGACCATCCTCCTATTAATTTTATCAAAAAATTATTCATATTCTTTAATTTAAATGAATATAACCACTTTACATATAACCCTGGTTATTTGGTTTTCCATCCATAAAATTTTCTAAATGAATCACCGATAATAACCTCCCAAACTATTGAAATTGTATGCCTCATTTGTGTTAATTGTTGTATACCATTGGACGACATAATTTTACTACACATGATCACATGATATTCCATCCTTGGAGACAATATAGCCATGGAATGAAACTTTTTTTATCCTAAAATCACACCTTCAAAATTTATCAAATAACTGCTTCTTTATAAAAGTCCAATGAATTATCCCTAAGAGAATCTCATTGTCCTCTTAGAATTTATATTACACTAATTTATAATAAATAAATAACAAAAAGAAATTATCTTGATATTACTTGAATAATTTTTTCATTATATCTATAAGAAAAGAAGGTGAATTATTCAATACAACTGGAATTATTGAAATATCATAATTTCCATTACTCATTTGAAATTCATTCTTAAAAATATTATTCTTATTTAAAATTAACTGATGATACCCAAAATGATGGTAAAATTTGGGAAAATATTGAGCTCCTTGAAGTAGATCAATGAAGTCATAAATTCAATGAATATGATAGTTTTTCTTTAATATAACTGAATTGATTTACCTATAATCAATGAACAATAACATGGATCCATCAATCTTCTTAATAAATAGAATAAGACATCACTATGGTGAAACACTAGGGTGAATAAATTCCCTTTTCACCAAATTCCTTGTATTTTTTCTTCATATCAACTAATTCTATAGTGGACATTCTATCGGGGAGTATTTGATATTTCTTTTCTATAAGGGATTAAATCAACGGAAGTCATATATTCATGATCTGGTGGATGACTAGATAAATATATTGGGAATATATCAATATAAACTAGTACAATATTTACATCTACAATTTTATGATTTCATTCTATGTAATATGACTGTGTCTAACCATATTACCATATAATATTATTCAGAAAAGATACTAGGGAAGGATCTTGAAATGTCTTAGAAGATGATGTATCAAATCTAAATATATAGAATACTATATCTTCAGCATGAATCATAATTTCCTCCTTCTTCTAATAAATTTATGATTTTTTTGGAAAGATAGTCCATAATAACTAATGTATCATAGTCAACTATAGGGATGAAAATACAATAACAATATAATGAATTTTTATGTTTTATAAAAGGTGATTCATAAATCAATTATTTTGTTGTGAGGCATACACTATGAGTTTTGACTGATAATTACCTTCATAGTATTCTAGAGAAATATCTAATTTTTATGTTCAATATGGATGATTAAAATTATTATAGTGATCTAAAATAAAATAATGCATTAGAAAAATATGATAATAGGATTAAAGTACCTAGAAACACTCTTTTGGTATCTCCTAACTCTCTTTTAGTGATCACATATGATTTCTCTTCTTCCTTTTAAGTCTTATGTGATAGATTACCTTAAGGATTGCAGAATTCATTTACAGAGTGACCCATTTCTTATATTAGAAATACTAAATAAATGTTTTCTATTTCATTCCATTGAATTTTTTAGCCTTGTGAACCTTATCAGTACACTTATTACAAACACCAAAGCCCTTCATGAAATACCCAAGAATGATAATTTCAATTGATCTCGCTATTTGAAAGATTCATCAATATATTATTTTTCTTTGACAAATTCATTTTTTCATAGTGCTCAAAAGAAAAAATTTTGATTATTATTTACATAAATAATATAGGATCTAGATAACTACTTCTCTATTTTTATGAACCAAAAAAATATTTTGTAATTTGATAAAAATATTATGTGGTAATTTCTAGTAGGATACATAGATTAATAACTTTAATGAAATGGTCAATAATGAATTCTCTATTGCATATGTTATCCATAGTGTACATGGATAACCTCTTAAAGGTATCCCTATATTTAGAAACATAGTATTCCATCTTTTTCAAAAGGATGAATAACATACTATTAATTTCAATTCATTGTTCACCAGTGAAATAATATTCAATGAATTTATCTTTAAAATATTTCAATTTCAGGTGTTCTATTTCATCTCCCTTCTTATGTACAATAGATCAATAACCATAATTGATCATCATCATCATCCAGTACACTGTAAGGGTATCATTTTCCTTTCCGTACCATACCATGACCATTAATATAATTTTAAGATACATAATACCTTACTCAGCTACCATAGGATTAGTATATGCACCAAATGAGGGGGGATTATGTTGTATGGAATAATTCAATATAATAGAATGACATGGTTTAAAAATAGGTTTCCCCATTAGATAAGGGTTATTTTTCACAACATGGTTATGCTTCTCTAATATAGGTATGATCTAATTAGTTGAAATAACATTAGTAATGTCATGTTTCCTAGGTAAATATAAACATTATCCTATAGAAGTGATACCCGTATTCCTTCGAGGTTATATTTCTAAAAAATGTAATCTACTGGGTTAGCTCATAAAATTATAAATTTTAAATCACAATTTGTAATTCAATAGATTGTGTAACAACCTATAATAAATTAAAACGTTATGAATTTTTTATCTCATAAACATAAGCCAAGATTGTTTTTGGATATAAAAATTTTTAAATTCTCTGTAATGGTTTATAAAAAATGTGAATTATCCTAAGAATATCCCATATGATTGTCAAAATAAGTGTGTAAAAATGATTATTTTCATACACTAGGTGACAATCATGTCCAACAAAATACATATTTTTCTAATTTATTAAAACTATATTAAACTAGGATAGAACCATGTCTATATTTACTATCCAAAAAGGGTTGCATTTCTATGTAAAACAAAATAATCTCTTCATTACTTGAACAATAAGATAACTTCATATACATATCAAAAAAAATAGTTGGTTATGACCTCAATTTCTATGTCTTTCTTAATAATTTTACCATGGATTCTACTAAAAGTTTTATGATACCAACTCTAACAACCACTATCCTAATAACACTAAGTCAAAGTCTACTTTATTACATTTTCATATATTCAAGGTGTGAAATCCAAAATGAGCCATCAATTTAGTAGTTTTAGAGAACCATAGGCATATATAGTCCCCATTTTAAAATTGGAATATAATAAAACATAATAAATAAAAAATGAATATTATCTACCTCCCTAAAACTCATTCAAATATTTCTCCTTCATATCTTCGTGAATGAAAACAAATTAAGGGTGAGAGAAAATTCTTAGTAAGGATTACTTATAATTGAATATACCATGATATCATATATAATGTTAAATATCAAATGGTAAATAACATAAAAATATTAAATATAATCAATAACTGTATTAGTAAATAATGAATAAAAAATATTTCAATGTAACTAACATAACAAAAATGCCAATTAATCAGTAAATTGAGAATAAAATGAATTTAAAGATAAAATTATTGATTAAATGTAGTGGATAATAATAATAATAAATTATTTATAAATGATGGAAAAAATTAAATATTAGATGTTAATATCTCATACATTAGGATACCTATACTATAAGGACCTATCTCATTATAGTTTAAAATAATGGGTAAAACCCCATCCGATTTAGCTAGATGACTTGTCAAATGAGACATGCCTATCCATCAAGGGGATATCTATAATTGGACCACACCAAGAACTTCATGTCCAAATTATTTCTAAAATATTTAACAATAGATTTTATTTAGGAATCAGTATGCCTTATCATGAAATATACAAATTTAAAAAACAATACATATTTCTCAATATTTCCCTAGTTCATCGTATATCCTTCAATATAAAAATCATATATAAAATCTATATGTGTTTTATACCTTAATAATATAAATCATATAATAATATTAATATTAAATTTATATTTATTTTTCAATGAGAAATAATCATAATAAAGTGATTATTTTAAGAGAATGTAAATAGTCACAAAAGAATGTAATATTATATGATAATTTTTTACCTCTCAGAAACCATAAAATTGTATCCTCATAAAGAATAATGATTAAATAAAAAATTAATCATAATGACTAAATATTAATTCATTTAAAATAATGAAAATAGTTTGTATACATAACACATAAAAGTGAATATGTTTATATTAAAAAATATGTCTTACTGAAATTGAAATTGAGACGAAATTGCTTACCACATGGTATGTTTCATGTAAAACACTATTAGATTCAATAACACAAATTGAAACATAGAATACCAAAATAAAAATGAAGGATTCGTGATATTAAATTTATGATGTTCAATATAGACACCATATAAATGAAATAAGGTGCATAATAATACAATATCACTTAATAAAAATTGAGATGAAGTACCTTACATCATGCATTCTTTTTTCTGAAAATTGATTGAACTATTGTATAATGGATTTAATCATTTTATTAACATATTACAGAATTATAATAATATATATAATATCAATTATTATCATCTTATTACATTATTTAACTAATTTATAAAAAATATTTCATTATTCTCATTATTTTGGTTGTTAATAGCCTTAGTTTCTCATTCGGGTTTTATAATTACTGATCTAGTTCAGGTATATATGATATAAATCCAAAATACAAAGTAAAATAATAATTTTATTAATATCATATTTAATTTTTATATACATTAATATAACCATTCTTAAATCTTGGGAGTTGAAAATGAATCTTATTGCATCATGGAGATGGTAGGATATACATATAAATGAGTGACAATTTCATTTAATTAACAGATGAACTCAAGAGGTACTATATGAGATTTTAATTTTAGTAGTTTATATCATTTCATTTATAAAAAATATATTCATTAAATTTATCATTATTACGTTTCATTTAAAATTAATGGATAAATGAATCACTTTGCATCGTGCAGTAGTAGTCATATGTACACCCGAGTGATGTTATCATAATTTAAAATAAACATAAATCAAGAATGTATATATAATTAATTAATAGGATCATTATAGTTATATAATAAATATTATATTTATTGATTAAATCCATCATTGAATCTTGATATGATATTTTTTGGTATAAAATGAGTTACTTTGGTATGTGGGGTGGTAGTCCACCATACACACGATTGACGATATCATTAACCAAATGATGGAAGATGTTATATTAAATTATCATAATGAAATAAACATATATTGTAGAAAATTATGTTAATATACATTAATGGTCGAGTAATATTTGAATAATATTGAGGTAGAAATAATATAAAAGTGATCTTTTACAAATGATGCCTCCTCCTCGAAGGACCTATATAGGTTTTCCCCAAAATCCTTCATATAATGTATTAATGATCAAAATAAGAGACCCAGGATGTTGGGAGGGGATAAAGAGTTGATTTTAAAAGGTATTATCTGATCCAAATTTCATTTTATGTTTAATGAGGGGATGATTTTACCTTTAATATATAGGGGGAGGGAATACATACACGGAATTTCAGAAAAAAAAATAAAGTGTAAAAATGTTTTTAACTTTTTTTTAACCCGTAAAATTTTGTAAATATTGACCCTATTATGTTATAAGATATATCTGTGGATATATAATGTGTTTTTGGATATAATAAAGGACATTTGAAAACCATATATTATATCATTAACCCCAAGTAAACCCATTTTACCTTAACCACTATAATTAATTTTTTCTTTTATCAATTTTCATTATGAAAATAAATTATATCAAAATATTTAGATAATATTCATTATAATGATTTCAAATATAAAATCCATTTTACCAAATTCAACACATGAAACTTTAATAATTTAATTTTATGTTATACATATAGATGAGATAAAAAAGAGGGTTTCCAAAGGGAAAATTCTCAAAAGTATATATTTTTTCAATACTAAAATTAAATTTGAAATTAACACAAATAATATAAATTTTATTTAACATAAAATAATAGAATAACTTTTTATTATAAAAATATCAATATAACTTATCTTTGTAGATAATTTAAACAAAAAGGTAGTTTTTAATAAAAATTGGTATTTTTCTCTTTTCATCAACTCATGAAACCTTTCAGAGAAATTCCAAAAATAATAATCCTTAGATAATTTTGACAAATTAAATAAAAAAATGGGTATCATTTTTTCAAATAAATTTTCTAGATGTTTCAATAAATAATTTTCTCATTTCTTCAAAAAAATGATGAATCTATTTTCATCTAAAAATACAATTTTCTTGAAAACATTTATTTTTCTTTCAAATGATGATTATTTTATTTATAACCAAATAATAAAAAATGAAAAAATATGAACCAAAATGTTTTCAAAATTTAGTTAGAACTATTCATACCCACAAAAATTAATTTTTAGTTTATTATATTATACTATCATAAAGTTCACTTAAAAATGGGATTGTGATTGTCACAAAGTATCAAAGATATTTAAATTATTTAAAAGGAAACAATTCATAATGTCTTGGGGTGTCATAAATGATATAATTAAAACAGAAACATAAAATTAAATGAATAATGAATGATTTAGGATATTATATATAAAATGTGTATTTATATACACAAAAAAAATTATATATTAAATTACAATATCCATTAATGAATGGTAATTTAGAAAAAATTCATTACCTCACGCATTATTTTAATTTATCATGATATAACCTCCAATTTAATGGTTTTAAAAATTTTAATCGATGGTTTAGTTTCCTATTATATGGATGATCAGATTGACTGAGGTAATTCTTTTTATAAAATAACATATAAGTAAATGGAATTTTATAAGGGTATTATATAATCAGGTTTAAATATTATTTGAAGTTAGTGGAAGAAGAAGAAAAAATTAAAACGGCCATTTAATATTGTAAACACTTATTTTTAAACCTTGGTTTGGATTATAGAAAATAGATTTCAATGACGGATTTCAGATCAATACAGTATCTCTAAAATGTTGTGAGTAGTTTAAAGAAGCAATTTGGAAATGTACAGCAAAAAAATATGGCTTTTGATATAATATTTTTTTAGAGGGAGCATGGACTTTTATATCTGTGGGAGAGGAAGACATAGAATTTTCACACAAAAATCAACTACATCCACATTTTAGTAATGTAAAAAGCCTCCAAAATGGTATATTCATTAACCTTAGAGGTGATAAGGTGACCTTATTTCCATCATAGTGGTTTTTTATAAGTTTTATTTCATTTTTATCCATTATTATATTATTTTATCACCCAATAAAATCATTTTTTACCTTAACCATATTAGTTAATTAGTATAATTTTCACTATTCATAATGGTCGAAGAAATTAAGCTAAATAAATTATAAAATATAAATTATTTTGATTCATAATAAATATTCTATTTTTCAAATTCAATTCATATAAGTGGTAGGATTCAATTTATAATTATAAATATATATGAGATGGAAAAAGCGGTTTCCCAATTTCAAATAATTTAGTTTTTCAAGATGTTTGTATATTAAAATTCAACACAATATTGATTCGAATGTCCAATATTGAATTTATAATTATATAAATTAAGAAAAATTTCTTCTCAAAAAATATTAGAATAAAATGGGTATTGTGTTTAATTTAAAATAAAATTATTTTTTAAAAAATATATTATTTTTGAAAAGTCATCTATAAATGAAACATTATAAAAAACCAACAAATTCAAACTATGTTAATTTGGATATTTTGATTTCAAAATTAAAATTTCATTATTTAAACGAAATTTTATAAAATTGGTGATAATTAATTTTAAACTATGGGGTAAAAATGTGACCAGAATATTTCTTCTTAAAATAAATTTTTTTTAAAACATTTAATTTTATTTTAAATGATTTTTATTTAATTATAATAAGTTGGTACCAATGATAATATTTCAAACATTTGAACATAAAAAATTTCATTGTATTGTTATTACTATTAATTCCCACTAATTCAAAGTCTTGTTTATAACAATATTCTATTTTATAATTCCCATAGACTGTGGATTTCATGTGTCACAATTTATTAAATGGATTATATTTGAAAAAATATATATTTCATTGGTTTTTTAAGCTCATAGATGCATGTCTCTTAATATATATTATATATTGTTCTTATTTTGGAATTTCTTTGTGTCACACTCTAACCACATTAAATAAATTACATCAACATATTTTTATTTTATCTAAAAAATAAAGTGATTGATATTTTAAAATTTATTTATTGAAAACCCAAATTGAAAAAAGATATTATAAAAAATCATTTTAATAAGAGGTAAAGGGATGTATAAAAGTCATATATAACAACACCAAACTGGGTATCTATGTTATCTAACATTAAAGGGATGTGAAGTTATAGATATTGAAGAAAAGAATATATAATTAAAGAGAGTAAAAGAGATAATTGGTTAAGAGAAATTGAATGATCAATAGAATGTTAAAGATCTCAAAACCCTAAATATGTGATGATTTAAAAGACTATTTGATTCTTTAGATATGATGGTAATATGGTAAATTTTTTGTTTCACGATCTTTTTCTTAATTATGGGGAATTACTCTACTCACCTAAAATATAATTAAATATATTTATCTGATATTAATCAATTTCATACGCATGATTTCTTTCTTTTTTCATATGTAGATCAATTTCCAATTTATCTCTTACACAATGAAATACATATCCAAAATTATTTTTTTCATAAATAAATAAATTAAAAAATCAATGTATCATATGATTAATAAATGGGTAACACTTTCTTCCATATCTCTTAATATTTTGTAAATCTAATATGATTAGAACAATTTTTCTAATATAATACATTAAAATATACTCCTCGTCAATAAAACACTTGGCTCATAATTAATGTTTATTTTTCAAATCATGATTAAAATATATATTAACTATAACATCATGTAGGCTAGTGGGAGGTGAAACAACCTTTTCACCCATAAGTTATAAGTTATATACCTTCATCATTGCTGATTCTAAAGGGTTTTTACCCAACATATTAGTTTTCCATTTTTTGAAACTATATTAATAAAATTACTAAAAAAATTAAAAAACATTATGACTCATAATTAATAAAATATAAATGATTAGATAATCTTTAAAGGTTACTTGTACGTCTAAAATATTGTCTAAAAATGTAAAGGCATTTCTCCTCAAATAGAGAATTTATATACTAAACCATTAGTTTTTATTCCCACAAATTTTTTCAAAATAAAACCATAGTCATGTTATATTCCTACCGCAATGATTTTAAAATGGTTTACTAAATAATGTGATGTTATGATAATCCTAAAACTCTTTAACCAATGATCATATCCATCAATCATAAGTTAATGAAGACATATATTGTTCTAATATTTGTAAGAATCCATTAATGTTTAATGATACTTATAACCAAAATAAAACTGATAAAAAATAATTCTACTATTTAATTATTGATTCCAAATAATTCATCCATTTTATTTCAATATGCTAACTTCCATGGTCATAGTTTTAACATTTAGAAGAGATTACTAATTCCAAAAATTAATAGGTTGCCCAAATTGAAAGGAAAAAATAATAAATTGATCTATATTATGAAATTGAATTAATTACATATTACTCTTAATTTTTTCTTGATAGTTCATTTCTTTATAGCATTATATTCCAACCATAAACTATTTTACAATCAATTTATGGAAATTCCATGGGTGATTATTTCCATCATTCTAATATGATGTAAATCGATCCTTCTTTCTATAAGGTATCCACCACTTATGCTCTTTTAAATGCACATCCTTCTATTCTTTGGGGATTCCGATAGTAGGTTAAGGTATAGGTTGTTAATCATATTTTGAGATAAATCATTATGTATAATAATGATATTGTTTTATCTTATCATTACCCATTTGGTTTCTCATAGTCTCAACATTTTATTCCATATTCAATTATTACACTATTACTTCAGTTTCAATCCATTTAATAAACATGAAAACATTTTTTTTTAAAAAATAACTATCACGGAAAAACTATATAATCATTTATATGATATATAAATCATTAAATATTATTTTCAATATAAGAAACCTTAAGAATAAACTACGTCCTTAATTTTCATCCTCTATTAAAATACATCATATTTTTTGTAATGAAAATGTGACTTATTGATAGATTATCACCAGGAAGTATCAAAATAGGTTCAGAGTATAGACTTTTTTATATAGTAGGTAATTCTGGAATCGAGCCTAAAATACCTTTTTCAATGTTATTACCCCAAGGTATAGCTACACTATAATCGTGTCCACTATTAGTATTCAGAGATTGATTGATTTTTAGGATATAAAACAAAATATCTTTCTTACAAAAACGTTATGATGTTTTTATATACTCAAACTAAAATTCTATCCTAGTTTTATGCTCCAAAATTAATATTTTCTTAAATATATATTGCATGGTTTCTTCTAAACAGTCTCTGATACCAACTCCCAGAACCCCAACCCAAAGACCCATAGTTGAGGCTACATTATTAAATTGGAATAAGATTCAACTAATCGCACCTTAAAGGACTGAATGGTATAATATTATTAGTATAATGAATAAAAACATGATTCTCATTTACATTTTAAAACAAAAATTAAAACTTTTTTTAAGAATACCATTATTTTCCCAAGAATTTATATCCATATATTTTATCGTACACTTCCATGATTCCTTTAAAAGGAATCAAAATAAGGGTATGCTCAAATAATCAGTAGTAGTTATGTAAAATAAAAGCCACCAAGAGTAAATAAACCATTATTAATGATTCATAATAAATATAAAAAAGGTAAATATCTAAATGGGCATTAAATTTAATCAATATATTAGAAATCAATACATGATAATGAATAATCCATATGGTAAGCTAAATAATTAAAAACACACTCCATTCTATCAATAAATATAGAATGAAATGAATCTACTGAAAATATCATATTGAAAATATCATGGATATTAATAAAAGAATTTTTAATGAATTAAATTCATAATTATTGAAAATCATGATCTTATTATTCAGGATACCTCAACTATTAATACCATTGACAAGATGGTTTAAAAATCAGGGGTAGGTATACACCAAAATCCTATTTAGCAATGTCTAGAAAACCGATTCATCTCATGGGGATACTGATTCATCAGTTTTCTATCTATAACATGGAGCCACTCATATCTTCATGTCTAAAACGTTCCTCAAATATTGAATGATCGATTTAATTCATGAATAACATGAATTATCAATAATTTCCCCAATAAATCATATATCATTCAAATAAAAATACGATATGTGAAAATGATATACATGTTATCTTTTAAAAATATTCTTGATAAATAATATAGGTATTTTGGGGAAATTTAATTTTCAATTACCATAAAAAATCAACATTTTAAGTCAATGTTAATGATTATAAAACATTATCAGCAAAGAGGGTTTTAATGCATTCCTTCATCACACATATCATAAACATACCAGAGAAATAATAATGATGGTATCAATGCAACATATACTATGTGGATAATTTGTATAATAAATGTTTATTTTCATTGATGAATTGAAATACAGTAAAAAATTTCAATAAAACAATATTTAGGAATATATCCTTTTCAATTAAAAAGTATTTTATTAAAACATAATGGTAACGATATATTATTAAGATAATTTTCATTTAAAATAGAAATTTAAAACTATAAATAAATTTATAATGCACTGAGTGATCAGGAAGACATAAATTATAAACATTCCATAAAAATTAAAACAAATATTCCTTTATCTTTTTCATTAATATCTAACCATACTTTTTTGAAAAAAAAACATGATGATTCCTGTCGAGAAATATATAAAACATAAAAATGTGTAAAACTTTTATGAGTATATATTTTTTATAATCTTAAAAAATGATTTTTTAGAAAACATGTTTTTGGATGAAAATATATTCTCGAACAAACTGGGAAATAAATTCAAATTTATTAAAAATAAATCTGAATAATTTTACGTTTGAAATAGATGATCATTGTAATATTAGTCGAAAAATGATAAATCACTATAATAAAATAATGCAAAATATGTTTATTATGAAATTATCAATTATTTTACCTCAACCAAAATTTTGAGCATTAATAATCCTTATTAAATTTATACTATGACATTCACCATTTAGAAGATCGTCACATTGAATTAAAAATTAATCAATTTATAAAATATGTTTATCAAATAAAAATACATTGAAAAAGTGGAAATAAAACCTAATATAGTCAAAATTTGGTACACACATAATCATATATTGTCAAAGGCAATGAAAAATTAATATAATCTATTGAATGTATATTGTGTTATGAAATTCGTTACTTAGTAATTTTCATGAAAATCACTTTTGGATGAAATAATTCAAATTGAAACCTAAACACCATGATTTATGAAGGATTAATTATATTAAATGTAAAAGGGGTATTCTATAACCCATGAAAAAAATGGTGTAAAAATTTACAATATTCCTCAATGAAATGAAATTGAGACACACTCTATTACCTCACATATAACATGAATTGAACCATGTTAACATTTATGGAGGATCGGATTTATTGTGGTAATTACATTTACATAATAAAATCCATGTATATATAAAATACTTAAGTTATTATATAATAGATTATATGAATTATTTTATGGATTTGGAAGAAGAAAGAAAATAAAAAATTTAATTTAAGAATGTTACAACTTCTTTAGAAACCATATTCAGGATTCGAGAAATAGATTCCATGGATGAATTTTACTTCAAATAAAAATATATAAAAAAATTAGTGGATTAAGAATTTTATTTTGGTAGGAATTTTCAAAACCAAATGGATTTGGATGTGTGTATAGGGGGACAGATGGTGGCCTTTTATATGGGGGAGAGGGCACACTTGTATCTTTTTGACAAAAATCAATAACACAATCCATTTTTATTATTCTAAAATCATCCTAAATGGGAAATTCACCAAACATAGAGTTTTGATGGTTGCAATATGCCCCTATAATAGGGTTTGGATAAGTTATATTTCATTTTGAAGATTAATATTATTTTTTAACTTTAGTAACCCCATTTTTACCTTAATTTCTGTAATTAATTTTAACTATTTTTAATCATCATTTTTTTCAAAAAAATAGTTTTTACTTTTTATACTATTTAAATTATTATTTTGATGAATAATTACTACATTTATTAGAAGTAATTCCACAAAATTGGTAAAATTAAATTAAAAGATAAACCCAAAGAAGATACGAAGTAGTGGTTTTCCAAAGTAAAGACATTCAAATGTTCAAGATGTTTTTAAAAAAATTACATATTAAATTGATTGTAATTAAATATTTTAAATTTATTAATATATAATCTGAATAATTTTACATTTAATATCATATTATAATTAAATTCTTCTTAATATGATATAAAGGAAAATGAATTTATCATATAATAAACATTTTATTACTATTAATCAATAAATGAATCTTTCAAAAAAACCCCAAAAAATTATTGTATATTAATTTTGATATACCGATTTAAACAATCATTTGAAATATTTAAATTAAATTTCATAAAATTAGATAAAATTATTTCAAACATAATGCTTTAAAACATAAAGAAACCATTTTCATTAAAAAATATACTTTTTTAAAAACATTTCATTTTCTTTTAAATGATTCTAATTTAAATCCTAATCAATAGATATCAATTCATATTATTTTATATTCTTGTAAAAAAAATTAATAATTAGTTAGAACTATTCATATATTCTAATATAACTAATTTTAAATAACATTATTGTATTTTACGGTGTTCTTAGACTCGGTGTTTCATGTATGACAATTTATCAAAGGGGTTTCATTTAAATGAATATAAGTCATAGGTTTTTTAAACTCAGAAATCCATGTCACTTATGTAATCGAATAAAACAACATTATTTTAGCATTTATTTATGATACACAATACCCACCACAAATAGATTACTTTATTATAATATAAATTTATGCCTGAAAATGAAGGGATTTATATTTGAAAATTATTTACTTAAATCCGAAATATTAAGAAGGTTTAATTAAAAATCCTCTTTATAAGAGGGAATGGGAAGTAAAAAATTGCATATAGAATAACAGCTAACTAGGTTTCTATGAAAGATAACATTTAGAGGAACTAAATATATACACATGGAAGAAAATAAAAAATATCTATCAATATTAAAAGAGACAATTGATCAAAATATTGTTAATGATCAATGAAATGATAAAGACATCAATATCATAAAACCATGATTATTTTAAATACCATTTTATTTAACATATATAAAGTTAATATGATATTTTTTTCAAGATTCTTTTCTTATATATGGGGAATTATTTTACTATATATTAATATAAATAAATAAACATACAATATATTATTCTATTTAATAAGCCCACTTTTATATTTTGGATGTGAGACGATCTATTTCCACTTCATCTCTTACTTAATTAATTAAATATCAATAATTGATTTTTTTATTCATGAAGAACTAAATTTTTATTTTAATAGATATTATAATACATAAATTATTGAAAATTCTTTCCATCCATCTAAATCTTTTTTCAAAAACCAATACATTAAGAACAAGTTATCCAATATAATACATTAAACTCTAAACCACAATAATAATACCACTTGTTCAGCCTTAATATTTATTTATCAAATTGATTAAGTGAAAAAATATTAACTAAAACATCATGTAGGATAGTGGGTGGTGCAACACCCATGAAAAACATTATTTACAGTTTTATGTTCGATGGACTTGTTAGTTTGAAGGGTAACCACCCGATACACAAGTTTTCATTTTTATAAAACACTATTAATAAAATTCATATAACATTAAAAAACATTGATTAAAAATAATTACTAAAAAATAAAAGATAAGTTAAACCTTAATGTTTAACAATAACTTTAATATTATTTCCTAAAAATAACAATGCAATTATTCCCCAAATTACACTTTCTTATGCAAGACCTATAGGTTGTATTAAAATTATTTTTTTCGAAACATATACTAAATCATGTTATATTCCAACCAAAAAAAATTTCAAATTTGGTTTTTAATAATTTGAACTTATGATACACTATAAACTCATAAACCCATGATTTTATCCATTATTCATAAGTTAATAATTACATAAATGCTTCTAAAATTTGAAATAATCCAATAAGGTTTAATGATTCTTATTACTAGAAGACCACCCATAAATAAATAATTCGACAATTTAAATCCTGATTCCCAATACATCATACAATTAATTTCAACATAGAACCTTCCTTGATCTAGGGTTTAACCTTTCAATGAGGGTATTGTCTCGAATAATTCATAGGTTCCCCACATTTTAGGTGATGAACTAAAAATTAATATATTGTATAAAGTATGATTCCATCCATATTACTCATCATTTTTCCTGAGTAGTTCATTGCTTTATGACCTTATTTTCCACACATGAAAAATTATATAATTAATTTAAGTTACTCTCATGGGTGTCTCTTTCCACATTTATATCATTAATTAAATTAATCCTTCATTCCTCATGGTCTCAATCACTAAACTTATTAGAAAATATTCCTTTTCTCTTCTTTGGTGAGTCTGATAGTTGGTTATGGTATAGGGTTTTAATCATAATTTGGGATAATTGAATTTTTATAATCACTTTGTCATTCAATCATATCATCATCCAAATTTTATGCTTATATTCATTGCATTTTCCATTATATTCAATGATAAAATGATAACTTTGGGTTCCCACTATTGACTAAATCCAAAAAAAGTGTGTGAGAAACATTAATCATGGTGGAAAAATATAATTATTTATTGGATGTCCAAATATAGACATGTAATTTTTAATATAACACACCATAATCATAACATAGGTTATTTATTTTCTTCATCAATTAAAATAATTCATAATGGTTTGTAAATAAAATTAAAATTATTTAATGAATATCCCCAAGGAGTATCAAATTGGGTGCATAGTAAGGACCATTTTTGTGTACCAGTATATGCACTAGTAATGAATGAAACACATTTTGGAGTTATTATACATAGTTACATCTGTACTAGAACCAAGTCAACATTTATAATCCAGATAGTGATGTATTTTTAGGAAAACCCACATAATTTCTACATTACAAAAATATTAGTACATTTTTCTATAGTCATTCTCAATGTATATCCTAAGGTTATGATCCCTAATTATATTTATCCTAAATGTAGTTCCAATGGATTATACTAAAATATCACTCATACCAACTCCAGTGAATAGGACCCTAATAAGCTATAAATGATGTATGCATTATTAGTTTGGAGTAAGATTCAAGAAATCACATATTGAAGGAACAAATAGTTTAATATTCATGGTAAAATAGATACACATATTATTCTCATATAACATTTGAAAATACATATTACAACAATTTTTTGGAAGAATATTATTTTTACCTCTAGTATATCCTTTCATTTATTACATCATAAACTTCCTAGATTCTCGAGAGAGGAATAAAATTAATATTGAGCTAAAATGATCCATAAGTGTTAGGTACAATGAAATATTTCATGATTAAATAAAGCATTATCAATAATGCATAATAAATCATGAAATGGTTATTATCTTCACCCCCATATTCATTAATAAAAAAGTCGAATATCACGATTAGGTAATTCATAATCAATATGAAAAGGTAAATAAATATAAGAACATTCCATTCCATTAATAATGATAGAATAAAATACATCAAGAGATAATATAATTGTGAAAATATAACCAAAATAAAAACAGCATAATTCTTATTGAAGTAAATTGATAATTATTATAGATCATGATATCAGGAATCAAGATACCTCAATTATCAATACATGTATCTATATAATTTTAAATTAATGGGTAAGTATAAACAAAAACACCATTTCACTAAGTCTATCAAACTGATTCTCTTCATTAGGCTCCCAATGAGTTTAGGGGATATTTATACTTTTTCCACACTCATATCCTTATGTCCAACACATTCCCCATATATGTAATGTTCAATTTAATTTATAAATAATGTCACTTGAGAAAAAATTTCTACATCAACTATGGAATACAAAATGACAGTAATTTCCTCATTAAATAACATTAAATGTAAAAACAGAATGTAGAAATGATATACGGGTTATGTACTAAAAAAATATATTGTAAATTATATTTATAGTTTGGGGTTATGTAATCTCTAATGATCACAAAAATGTGAATATTTTATGTGAAAGGTATCAATAATTGAGACAAATTCACATACCTCGCAGTTACCTTTAAATGAATAAAATTTATCCTCAGTTATAAATTATCTTACTTGTTAGTAATATATAAAAGAACTATATTAAAATTTATAATATCATACATCATTATTTTATTACATATTTTTACCCGTTCACTAAAAGTATTTCATTTTTACCATTGATTTGAGTGTTAGTTTCATTGTTTTTTCATGAATGTTTTGTAATATAAGATATAGTTATATAACAAATGATATTTATAAGTAAAATCAAAATGAAAATAATTTCTTTAATATCACAATTATCTATTTGACATATTTCTTGCAACAATTATTTAATGATGGACATGGAAAATTATTCACATTTCATTTTAGAGATGATAGGTTGTATGTACACAGTAGTGATGATATCATTACTTTAATGAGTGAAATGATAAGGTAGAGGGTGATATATTAATTTTAATGAAATAATATCATTTAATTTATATCATATATATTCATTAAATAAATAATTATTTCTTTAAATTGAAATTGTTTGCGAAAACAAATCACATTGCTTCATTAGGTGATAGTCCATTGTACACACGAGGTACGTTATGGTATTTTAATTTGCATGTAAAGTAAGTAAGTATATGTGTTATTATATATAAAATTTATGAATAATATAATAAAAATAAAATACATATAATAAATCTATAATTATTTATATTATTCAATAGTGGTTTTGGAAAATGAATCACATCTATTTGTGAGGTGGTAGTTTACCATATAATGACAATAAAATACATAATAAATCTATCATTATACAAAGAGGAGATGGACATTGTTAATTCATTAAACATAAAACTTATTAGTATATTTGATATATTGAGGCTATTATATAATCATGATTTAATAGTATTTTAAGGAGGTTTAATAAGAAACAGTATAAAAACACTCACTTAAAAATGGTACCACTTCTTCGAAAACATATTTTGGTTTTCACCAAACCCTTTATATGATATATTTATAATAAAAAAATTGATCTATGATGTTGATATGGGATTAATTAAGTGAAATTCGAACATAACTTTAGAACTAAATATTTGTTAACCTGTAGATAGGATAGAATAGTGGCCTTCTTTTTTTAAGTGGGGGGATATAACACTATGGAATTTTTAAAAACAATCAATTATAACCACTTTTCAATCATTACTCAATCCTCATATATGGGTTATTATATATGATAATTTTATATATTATAATAATATTCTCATATAAGGGAGTTTATATATGTTCTAGTACCTTTTAAGAACAATATTGTTTGTTTTACCCCTAGTAAACCTAATTTACCTTAACCATATTAATTAATATTTATTGTTATCACTACTCAAAATGATGGAAAAATTAATTTGAATATATTACATAATATAAATAATGGTTATTTACAAAATGAAATCATTTTTCCACAATTCAATTCAAATATGTTTTAGAATTATATTTAAAAATAATCTTATAGACAAGATGAAAAGTAGTTTTCCAAAGAGAAAACACTTTTTTATTTCAAAGATTCAACAAAAAATTTATTTCAATAACAGAATTTTATTAAAAATATATAATTATACTTATTTTACCACTACGAACATTTTATAATGACATGGGGATTTTTTATTTAAATGAAGGTGAAATGTTTAATAAAAATCTGTATTTAATTATAATTCATTAAAAATGATACATTTCAAAAAAAATAAAAAAAAATTAACCTTAAAATAATCTTGATATAATAAATTAAAAAATTAATTTAATTTTCTAAATTAAATTTTCCAAGATTTGTAAAATATAATTTTAAAATAATTTCTCAAAACACGATGAATCGATTTTATTGAAAATGTGCATTTCTTAGAATTGTTTTCTTTAATATGATGATTATTTTTATTATAACCAATATATATATTGAATAATTATTATACATATGTACACCAAAAAAATTTATAATTTCATTATAACATTCAATACTAAACAAAATAATTTTTATGAAAAAACTATAATATATTTTACAGTTCCTTTGATCATAGGGTTGCATGTATCATAATCTATTTAAAAGAGTTTTAATATAACAAAATATATTTACTGAGATTTTTATTCCCAATGTTCGAGTCACATATTATATCAAATAACATTTATTCTCTTCATACATTGAAGATGATGCTGATGATCTTGATTGTTCTCCTATCGAGCTCATTGATGACTACAAAATAGTTCTATATTAACTTGTATTGATCAATCGAGAAGCAATAGAAACCAATTTAATTGAGGTGTGACTAATTCCTACATGTCACACTATTTCATGTATTTACTCATAAATATTTTTTCTAGAATTATATCACATATATGGTTATAATCATATCTTACTATGAATATGATACAATTCAAGATCAAATTCTTTTCAGAAAGTCATTCCATTAAATTTCATAAAATTTCTTGTACGTATTCAATAATTATATATATGTAAATTAATTAATAATAATGAGTTAAAAATATAATTAAATTAACAAAATAATATTTGATAAAATGATTATAAAAATTTACAAAATAGGATGTAAGAAGTAATATTTTCAAGATGTATGTATATTTTCTAACACTATTTATTTTACCTATTTGTTTATAAAAAATATATTTCCTATTATTAATATCAACATTGTCTGCAGTCTAGGTTTTAATAGAAAAATATAAATAAATAAATGACTAAAAAATTTTAAATGAAATTGTAATTATGATCAGAAATACCTCATTAGGGATTCTATTTTTTTTGTTGGAATACGATATATTTCATAGAGTTGCAAACATAATAACAACAATTATTGATAATTATTACCAATTATCTATATTTATTGTTAATTATGGGTAATTATTAACAATTTTTGTCAATTTTTTGTAATTATTACTAATTATTTATAAATATTAAAAAAATTATTAACAATTATAACAATTTATAGTTAATTATATCTATTAATTACTATTTATCATAAATTAGTGATAATTATTAATAATGTTTTTTAATTATTTAGTATCATTGAAAATGGTTTTTTATTATTTTTAATTATTAATAATTATTAGTAACTATTTTTAGTTATTACTAATTTGGATTAATGGTACAACGTATGATGAATTATTACTAATTATTTTTAATTATTACTAATTTTAGTTAATTTTTACTAACTTGTGTTATTTTTTACTAATTTTGTTAATTATTACTAATGATTATTAATAATTACAATTTATAAGGATTATTGTTAATTCTTAAATATTATTAAAAATTATTGGTAATTGTTACAAATTATTTGTCTTTTTTTGTAATTATATGGAATTATTATTAATCATTACACATTATTCGAAATTATTACTAATTATTTATGAATATTGGTAATTATTCTTAATTATTACTAAATTTCGTTAATTTTTATTTCTAAATTTTAATTATTTTTACATTTTACACTTTTCTATAATTAGTAAAAATTATTAATATTTTTTAAAATTAGTAATAATATATAATAATTATTACTATTTTTCATTAAGTATAACTACTTATGAGTTACTATTTTTATTTATTACTATTTTTTGTTAATTATAACATATAAATTTCAATTACTACAAATTATTACAAATAAATTTTAATTATTACTTATTAATACTATTTATTTTTAATTATTTTTTCATATTTTCAATTATTACTAATTATTGATAATTTATGTTTATTGTTAACAATTATTTTTAATTATTGATAATTATTTCAAATTCTTATAAATTATTGGCTATCATTACAAATTAGTTATAATTATTTATTAATTATTTAAATTTATTACAAATATTTATTAATTATATACCAATTAATAATAATTGTTTCTAATTTCAACTATGTACTTATAATTAAATCTACATAAGGATTATTGACACTAATAATTTTTATTTAAAATTAAATATAATATATAAAAATTTATAAAGTTTAATATAAAAACCTAAAAGCTATTCTTTATTTGTGTTAAAATAGGGATGCAATATGGAAAGTGTCATATACCTTCAAAAATTAGACATTCCTCAGATATATAACATAGGAAAGAGATGGGAGCCAAGAAAAAATCACAACAGAATAATTCATTTAGGGGCCATATATATTTTTCAGATTCGTAGCAACAATATACTTGAAATGTATATTCTGAACCAAATTGTATTATTTTCATTGGGACCCATAAAAAATAGTGCCAATGTAAAAAAGTAATTATAATAGGACCATTGAAAATAAATCCCATGAAAAATAGAAAATTTGGTGATATTAACATATTTGTGAATGATCTCACAGAAAAAACTTACATACAGACAAATAATTTTCAATGGGTTTTATCGTGAATACTTGTAATTAAAAATTTATCTGCTAGAGGACTTGTGGAAAATATGTTACTCATGACTCATTAGAATCTACTGGAATGTTTTTACCTTTGAAAATAATCCATTGCATAGAAGTATTTGGATGAAAAAATTTTCCCCTAGCATTTAACAAGAAAAAACACTTAATTTTCAGCGCAAAATATTTCCCATCACAAATATGTTGAACTTTTAGAATATTTATGATGATACTCCTACACATTATAAATAAAAAGTCATAAACAAAAATGTTTCCTATTGTGAGTATTCTCAATATGTTTAAAGTTAATTCATAGGATCCCAGGCATGAAAAAAAATAATATATTCTAGTTGATCTACCATATATATTTTTATAGGAATGGTTTTCAATGGATGATAATTTTTCTATCGTGAAATATTGTTGATGCCATTTGAGTATGAGTCTAAAAGAAGGTACATGTGTTTTTTTATTTGTGTAAATTAGATTCAATGGAGTTTTTAGTCTGTCAATAACATCATAGAAGAGATTCATTGTAGTTTGAGAAGGGTTAACATTGTATATATTAATTGAGACACCTCTGTAGTACAATGGTGGTTCTCACACCAAGGAATTATCTATATAAAAGTATGATGGAAAAGGTATAGGTGGAAAATGATGTCACAATGTCGAGTGTCATGCCATTGAGGAAGATCTAAAGGCATATGGAGGACTCACTAAAAACATGTTTTTATGTCAATTGGGGAAATATAATGAATTTATTCACGAAGTACTCTATCGATCCTTAATTAATGTTTTTTATTAATAGATATCTAAGATTAAAAAAATAGGAATTGGGCTTGCTGTAGTGGGACCTATATTGGATTAAACAAATTAAACATGTATTTATTATTGGGAGGGTCA
Organism: Viscum album; assembly: GCA_963277665.1. Lineage (NCBI taxonomy): Eukaryota > Viridiplantae > Streptophyta > Magnoliopsida > Santalales > Viscaceae > Viscum > Viscum album. The sequence continues at coordinate 1,465,694,622 of OY728164.1, read as the reverse complement.
ATATAGAAAAACAATAACATATAATTTTAGTGAAGATCTATTAAAAAAATTTCAAGAAAGTATCACCAAAACCATTGAGGCCACACAAAAATTAGGATCGGATTTTAGGAGAGTTGAGAGGACAAAAATTTTAGTCTCAATAGATTTTAAATGTTAATATCTTGTGATTTAATGGATCTAGAGTTGAAGATAAATAATTTCACAGTAGAGACTATAATTTTCCATATATAACGAGACCTGAATACCGTACACCACAATTGAGGACACCCTAGTGTGATGTAGTGGGTTCAAAACTTTTATTTTATATTTGAATATTTCTTGGAATTGGTGGGATTAGATTTTACATTAATGGTTTTCATGTCTGAATTATGGATGGATTAGTGGTCTAATAAATAGATGATAGGTCCTCATGTATATTTCTTTATTATGGTCTGAAATATATTTATTATTTAGGAAAATAGATCAGAAAACACTACAAATACTTTTTATTACTATAAGAAAGACACATCCTGAGGTCGATTGCATGAGGAATATATACTCAAAATAAAAAATTGATGATTTCCCATCAGTTAACTAACTATACTCTAAAGTAATCGATAAACTAACTAAAAAAAACTAAGAGATTATTAAGTTATGTAAGCTTAATACGGTTATAGATTTTTATTAAATAACATAATTGAACTTAACTTTTGATATGAATCATATATTTAGTCGATAGACTTCAAAGGGTAACAACGATTTCCTTCCATCAAAAATATTAGAACAACCTAAGATGAATGAACCCTATAAATAATAATTCAATAACATACTATTGAAATTTAAATATCTCTCAATCAAAGGATTATCTATTTAATTATGGATCTCCCTTCCCCATTCCCCTCAACTATACTAGGATTCATCACTAAGAAACCATCATTCTCACTATGAGCTCAAAATTTTGATATGAATTATTCACAGTGAACTTATTTTCAAGTATGGAAATATAGAATTTAAATAACATATTAAAATACTATGAGAACAAAAACCTATACTTAAGTATTAAATTGTCCAATGAAACCAAGACACTCATATTCACCCTCCAAAAAATGAAATATGTATGAAACATAGAGGCGAGAATAAACAAAATATTTTATAATAGTCAATAACTTAATTTATGTTGATTATGATAATATAAGCATAATTACAACATTAAAAAACTCAAAAAATGTCTTGAATAGTTATCACCCTGACATTTTATGTTCCTCCACCTCCATCCACTATGAATATATTACATGAGTTTGATCATCCTCCAGAATTACCTATGTCAAGTTTCAAATCACACATAATTTTCACAACTCCTCTTATTTGTAGGAAAATCACTCCATATATTTCTTATATATGTTTAAACTATTTATATCTCATCTCCCTTAATATTTTTCTATATATTTTCCTTTTATTTTTACATATATATCTTGATGTGGAAATACCTTTTCCTTTGGAATTATCCAATGCTAATGAATCCTCTTTCATCTTCCATGATATATATCCTTCATATTAATTAATATATTTATAAATTCAATCTTAGATATATCTAATTATCTTTCTTTATTCTTATAAAACCCATGAATCAGCCACCACTTCCTCGAGATAAAGGAATTTTATATATATATATATATATATATGATATCTCCCCCATAAGATAGATAAAATGTCATCATTAAAGGGATTTATTATGACTTTTTATTTGATTTTTTATCTTTAGTATGAATTGATACATTATTCTTACTATATATAAATCTCATCATTATCCAGATACAATATAATAAATATAATCTGTTGTATTAATACTCATCATAAAAACATGATCCCATATAAAATTATGCAGCACCAAGATAAAGAAAAACCAGAATGATACATACTCTCAACGTTTTCTCCAAAATAGAAATGAATCATTAAAAATCATAAAAAATAATTTAATTATAAAAATTCAAATTATATATTCATATTAATAATTTTATATATAAAATATATTAACTAAATATACTCATTCATAAACTATTATTTCGACGAAGCATATAACTCAATTAGAATTATAAATACTTTTGAAGAAATAATTATGTAAATTTAATTATAGAAAAATCTAAAAAAATATCAATGGGGAAAGGAAATTTCATGAAGACCATTTTTTTTAGATCATCACTTTTCAATGAAAGTGATGAACCATGTTCTTAATTTTTCCCCAAATAAAATGATGAGAATATCCAAACATCCTTCAGGATTTTTAATTTATTATTAAAAAGGATGTTACATAGAATCTAAATCACTTTTATTTTTTATCACTCATCACAAAAGGTTACAATTTAATTTTCTTTTGGTAAAACCTTGAATAAATGATTCGTACCATATACTTGAATTGAATCTAAAATATCCACTCCCTAAATAGAAGTATAACTTATAATCACATGGATATAGCATTAGTATCATAAGACTCTAGGTTTATCGGTAGGTAGGTAAATGGTTTGAAAATAATATAAGGATGAAAAAGGATTCTACTATCTAAATAATATTTTATGATAAAACATTTTATCTACAATGATATTCTCTTCTCTAATGTGATATATTCCCATACCCCAAACTGAATTTTTGTCCATGAAGAAATAGGAAAAATATACATCATCATTTTTGTTAATAATTTATCACTTTTTTGTAATTACGGATCATATTAGAATCAAATAATTCATATAACCCAAAATAATCAATATCATAAGTCAAATAATTTTGATTTTTAACCTACTAAAAACACAACCTCTTATATTCTTTAATTTTTTCATTTTTATTATTCTGATTGTTTTGAATTTTTATGTTGGGTAATAATGTAACATAATGAATGTTAAATCATGACCTGCACCCAAATCCCATTTAACACTCCAAAATCATATCCTCGTTGAATTACTTTCATTACACCATGAAAACCACCTAACAAACATTTAAAAAAATTTAGTATCTGGATAATTATAATGAATAGTGTTTAAAAAGATAAAATTGATTTATATTGTGGTTATTCTCTAACAAGGTCATTTGTGGTCTCTTTAAGATAATATAATAATTTAATGTTAATGGGGGTCTCATATAAAAGGTATTATCAATCAAAATAACCCCAACCAAATTGTAAGTGACATTAGAAAATCGTATCTTTGAAAATATAAAAATTCGAGTTCTAGTAGGTTACATATGCAATGATGTCTCATAAAAAATAGTATAATAATGATAACAGAATAATCGATTGGAACACTCTTGTAATGTCCTATAATTTCTATATAATTTTTTATGGAATTATTTTGAGATCGTGAAACATGACAGCGCGTGATTCTGGGGTCTGGATTGCCCGAAATGATCCGTTGTTGTTTAGTTAAGAATGAACTGGTGCACTTTAGCAGTTTTCCTGTAAAAGTGGAATAACTATTAAACGGGTTCCCAGATCAGAAATTTGTTGTAACTATTGCATTCAAGAAGGCAGGTTTACCTTAGGGAGGTCTAAATTTTAGTCAGTTCAAGCCTCCTGTGAGAAAACCCAAAAAGAGAATAACTGTAAATAAAATAATTAAATATAGTTATTTTATTTTTAAAATTCTAATAACTAATGAATGGTGACTGAGATTAAAAATAATACACCACTACTAAAATCATGAAGGTGTTTTTTTCCTTAGGCTGATACTAACATTGGCCGGCGTGGGCCACCATTGAATGTTAATTTTTTGTCGTAAATAAAACAATTAAGTGATGATTATTTTATTGAAAAATCCATAACTTCTAAAGGGTAAATCAGATTGGAAATATGAGAGTACCATTGATTTAATTGGGTCATGTTTTCCTTAGGTGAACCCTAACCTCGACCGACGCAGGATGAGGGTGAACATAATTTATTTATTTTACATTTTTTCAAGTACGTTCAGTAAACATGTGAGCGGTGTTTTCTAACTTTTTAATAGTTGCTCGGATTAAAAAACTAAGGGAACCGTTGAATCCATAGTTCATGGATCATCATAAAAAAGGATTTACATTGGCTATAGTAGGACAAGAAACAAATTTATGTTTTGAAACTTTTTAAAAGAAATGAAATAAAATAATTTTTTTATTTTATTTCATATCCTCCAATGGATAATCAATGGGTGGGGTCAGCAATGTGTACTGCCAATAAATGGCTTGCCATGCCAACCATAAGTAACGACGTCGTTGGGGAATTAGGAATATTCCTAATTAATGATTCCATTAAACTCCAATGACTTTACTTACCCTCCCCATGTCCTATATGTATGGAGCTTGGGGAGTGGTATCAGCAAAAAATTTCCAAAAAATGAAGTGCTGAAGGAGAACCACGATGCCGAACCCTTAGAGGACGGAGCTGATCCCATGGGTAGGTGACAGGTGACACCGAACCACAAACCGAAAGACAACGTATGAGTTGTGTTGTTGGGAACCATTTGCGGGAACAAGGGACATGATCCACCTTCAAGCGCAGAAACTCTCCAATTGGTTTTCAAGGTTGGGGGTTATTTCATTTGTGCGTTCTTTTATTCCATCTTCCTCGTTTTTGAAATTATACGAAGAACACGGGTCAACAAACTAATAGGTTGATCTACAATTCATTTGTTTTACAAGAATTTGTTATGGGGTTTCCTTTTGGGGTTTGGTTTATTGTTTAATACAAGAAATTGTTAAATACATTTTATCCACCCTTTGATCATGAGTTAACGCCGAGGGTGTAGGGATAACGAATGCAACCCGAACCCTCTAAAACTTTGTTACCCTTGCCCCATTTATGGAAGACTGTTGGCACAGCAGCACCAGCCGGCTACAAAAGAGGCGAATCGCCAATGCGTGATGCAAGATGAGGTCGTGCCATGAAGCTGCGGCGGTTGTCGGAGTTGTCGGCACCGGCCGACGGTGGAGAAGGTCTAACGCGACGTCGCACACTATTGGGGTGTACGGAGCCGCGGCTCATCTGCCGCAGTATTCGGAGAAGGCGGTCAACCCGTCAGCTGGTCGTGGAAGGGAAGGGCGTTGAAGCAACGTCAGAGGAGGTAGAACCAGCGCCTCTGCCGGTTTCAGCAGTAACTGGGTGGCACCCATGTGGTGTGTCCACTTCAAAGGCCGAACAGGCTTTGACCGTTCGATATCTCAGGGGAGCGGCTCCCCCATACTGCCTGGTGGAAACACAGTGGGTCGTTCACTTTGCGGCTGGCCTTCCCACCAGTTGGTCACTGCTAGCGGGCTGGGCCGCCTTCCAAGTGGGCCCCAACTAGTGGGGCGGGCAGCCTTCTAAGCGGGTCACTACCCATCGGGCTAGGCCACTCCCCACAGGGGGTCGGGCTGGCCATCGGCCCAGTAGGCCGAGTCTGATGTGGCCCATCCAAGACCGGGTCGGACCGGGTGGGTCCTCTGGGTTAGACCGGACCCGGACCCATCCAATACCAGAAACAGTTATAGGGCCTTATCTTCATAATCGGACGTATGTTTGAAAAACCTTCTATGGCGTTGGGATCCTTCGAGCGAGGCGATCGTTTTTGAATTACTCCATGAGAGTTTTAAAGAAACATGGAGTACATCCGGATTGGATTTCACCCCAATCCAATAGGGCCTTCGACACTGAAATTCCATGCTCAACCCGTGGATCCAATTGACGCACCATCTGTTGCATTGGAACCCTTATGACATGGAGGATCATCGAGTTATTTCTTGTGAGACTTTGTGCTTGTTGAAATATGACTGATTGCTTAGGGAGCAGTTATCCCAAGCGCACTATGTGCGGAACCCTACGAATGTGAGAGACATAATGACTTCTGACTTTTTGACTCTGAGTGAATCTATGGACTACGGTACGTGATGGAGAGGAGTACCAAAGTAGGACATGATGGGGAGCGTCCATGGTATGCAATGGGGAGGAGTACCTCAGCTGGCCACGGTGGCGGATCAACTCTGTAGGACCCGGCCGGCCAGTGGTACGTGATGAGGAGGAGTACCTCAACAGTCCAAGGTTAGTCTGAAGCACCTTTGTATGACATGTAAGGCCCATTGTACAAGATAGAGGATGAGTTATACAACAACTGCGGTATTCCCCATTGTGACTGCGGATGTTACTTGTTACTAACCCTAGAGAATCATGTGGCAGGCTATCCGCATTCATAGAAATCCTATGTTGGTCAGCATTATAATCCTACTTCTCTGAGTTGTATACCTAGTTTTATCTGAGACACTAATTGAGCCGAGACTCTAATTGATCTGAAACTTTAATTGAGCTGGGACTCTAATTGAGCTGAGACTCTAATTGTGGTGAGACTTTAATTGATCTTGGGCTCTATTTGAGTTGAGTCTCTGTTTGATCTAAGTCTTTTACCTATGTTGCACTTTTACCTATGTGGTACTTCTACCATTGTGGTGTTACCAATGTGGTAGTTCTACCTTCGTGGTGTTACCTTTGCGGTATACTTCCCCCATGTATGAGATGAGTATATCTCAATAACTTATGTACATGTATGGGAATATACCTATATAGATATGATGTCTTGCTTTTTAGTTTTTACATTGCGGACTTTAGGAGACATATGGGGTCTCAGGGTCCCTATTGAGTATTCTTATACTCACCCCTGCACTGGCATCGTCTGCACCTTATTGTGTCTTGTGCAGACGATGTACAATATTGATCGCGGCTGAGGGAGCTAGGACTGCATGGTGCTCATAGGTGGGCCATTTGGCGTGACGTGATAGAGATACTAATGATCGTTAGCTATACCTACCCTTCAGTTAGGATCTGCGGGGGACGATATAAGAGCTTCATTTCAACTTTTCAGTTGTTTTTTACTTTTCATTTGTATTGTATTTTTCTCATTGGGCTTGTATTCTGGACCCTTTACTTTTAGAACTCTTTTACTAGAGCAGTTTACTTAGTGGTTACATCCTATTGTGTTCTACTCTATGTATTTGTATTGGTTTAATGGAAATGCCTTCCCTTTTTAGGGATACACCTTTCTGGTGCTAGTTGCTATCCCCTGACCTATAGAAGGCGGGCTTGGGTTAGTCACGACATGGGCCCCGACGAACATGTCGTGACAAAGTGGAATCAGAGGAGTTCAGTACTACTAAAGAACTGGGACTCTGATCTTTTCTGTGTGGAAATAGTGTTAAGTGTTATGAGTATGGTTTTCAGTTTGGGGAATCTAGTGTTGGTTCGGTGACCGACTTATCCATAAATTAGGAACCTAAATTCTGATTTCTGACACAGCTCACGAAAACACTGATTGTGTGTGTTTTTGAAAAGTTTTTCTTATGATTTTTTGAGTCAGCTCACTAGGTATAACATAATGATCGTGGCACACCTATTCCTTATCAGGATGCCGCAACGTAGACACCCAACGAGGATTCCCGAGAGAGTACATGATGAAGGACCATAGAGCAACAAGTATCTGGTGCAAGGCCCTCTTACTATGTTGACATATTCGGGTGGTGTACCAGCAGCACCACCATCCATTGGGTAGTAGTTACCACCAGCCTCACTGGCAGACGATTCATGCCTACTGGGTGCATTGCAAGATTTCTATTGGAATATGCCTTTGAGGTTTCAAGACGAGACAAATTCCGAGGAAGCTGAGGACTGACCGGATGTTGTGTCTAGAGTTATCCACATAGTCAAGACACCGGTAGAGTAGATAATGATCTTAGCTGCAAGTCTTTCCCAGTGTGTGGCAATGAGGATGGTCTGTATGGTGAAGAGGATTTGGTACATATACCGTTTCCTGAGATATTACCTTTGAGTATTCTACCAGCTTTTTCACGACCCATTGATCAGTGGTTACAATTGGTGGTACTAGAAGAGGACACATGTAGGCTTAGTGCCTTATAAGTTTTTCAACATCAGATACCCCTTAGGTTTCGAGGAGAGCCCGACTCATAAGAAGCTAAGGACTACCTTGAGGAGGTGGTTGAGTTTCAACATAGCCACGGCACCATTAAATCATATGGCAGTCCCGGTAGAGATCCTTCTACATGGCTCAGCAAGATGATGATAGGGTTTAGGTTACCCTAATCTTGCGAAGAGGTGACTTTTCTATGGACAAGCTTGAGAAACTTACACTAAGAAAGGGGTATCAAGCCATAAATAGATAAGAGATGAGAGTCCCATAGAGCTTCTACGACTTTGGCAGAACGACATGTCAGTAGTTGACTATTCATTGAGGCGTACCGACTATCCCATGTACACGATGAATACATTACGATCAGGGCTCTAGGGCTCAGACCTCTGAGTGAGGTGTGTTTAGGGACATCCAAGACAACACTATTCCTCTATGAATTCCCACTTATGTTAGGGTACTAGAAGTAACCATTGTGGTTGAATGTTCATTGTATAAGAGGATGCAACCAGTGAATGTTAATAGTGGGGAAGTAGGAAACTAATGCCAGTCTCAAAGACTTGGGTGTCTAAAATGATCATGGGAGTGGAAGCATTAGGGAAACATGAATCTGAAGGGTAGTAGACGTGGAATAGGATCTAGCAGAGCAACAAGAGGTGGAACACATTTTGAAATGTTACAACCACCAACCGAATGTGGTCCCCACTAGGCTTAGGGAGCTGAAGGACAGGGAAAGGGAGTAGCTGCATGTGATTATAGAGTGTGAACCAAGGTCTCGAGGAATTATTTGAGGTATTCTCTATGTCTACTAAAAGATGTCGTATTAATAGAAATAGGTAAAAATCATTCCTTTTTTTCCAAGAATATTTTTCAAGACCTAGAGTTTCTGGTTAAGTTTCTGACTTGACCCTCACATGTTGATATAACATTGGGAGGAGACTCGATAATCATACATACACTGATGGTGTGATATGAACCATTAGGAAAGTGTTACGGTTCGAAACTCTTAGTGGTAGCGTCAAGGCCTTATGACATTAGTTAGGGTATGGACTGAACATCCACAGTTCATACTTAGATTGACTGTTTTAGGAAAAAAGGATGTAGTATATCTAAAATGTTGGAAAAGGGTTTTCCTTGGTCTACAAAAGAGGCAACCCAAGCAGCACGGGATTAGCTCATTCATAGGAGGTTGTATCCAATCACTCTTGAGTAGGCCATCGTTACCCTCATGGAAGCATGAGTTTTCAATTTTCTGTTCCCAACAGTAATGGCAGAGTGTGAGGACATCTTTTTATAAGATTTTTTCCAGGATTACCTTCTCGAAAGGAGTGGGACTTTGGCTTTGGCTGGGTACTACCAAAGTATTGAACCAAATCTCTACAGGGTAGCGGAACCCTTGTTAGCTTTGACAGAGAAGGGGCGTCATTCTTGTGGATGGAGAAGTGTCAGCTAGAGTTCCTCTATGACTATGACAACAAGATAGTATATACGCATGTGAAGGGGAATGTGGTAGTAGACACACTCAACAGGAGTTCTGGTCTACAACTGCTGAGTGAGGTGTCAGAGAATCTAGTCTTGCAACAGATATCTTTCGGGGATAAAGATGGAAATCTTACCTCCAGTCAATGACTATCACTCCCCCAATTCATCAGCAAATTTGAGGGGCATAGCTTGTAATTTTGACTATGAATCCCGAGGTGCTCAGATATCCTCAAAACGGTCTTCTAAAATATTTTTATAAGGTGGGGATCACATAATCCTCTTCAGAGGATGCACCATGGTACCAGTGACGCTTCGGGAGGTGGTGTTGAGGGGGATCCATAAATCCCATTTAACAATACATCCTAGAAGTGGTAAATATGTACCAGGACCTCCGATGTAAGTATTGATGGACAGGGATGAAGAATGAAGTGGCAGAGCATGTATCACAATGCCTCACTTGTCAACAAGTGATGACTGCACAGAGCCAGATGAAGTCTTATGCCGACAGGAGATGGAGATCCTTGGAGTTCGAGGACGGAGACTATGTCTTCCTACAGGTCTCACCTCCTCGAGGTTTGCAAAGATTTGGTCAAAGTGGCATGTTATCACCGAGGTTTATCAGAATTATTATGAAACGTTAGAGGAAAGGAGAGGTGGAATTCCACTTGGCACTTACACTGAAGTTGGAAAGTGTGCATGAAGTCTTCCACGTATCTCATATGAGGAGATACGTGCATGACCCATATCACTTAATCGACTATGGAGAGATGGACATTGATGATGGGGAGTTGTTTATAGAGGTTCCAGTAGAGATTGTGGATCGATAGGAGTGGGTACTTCATGGGCGGTCGATACCTTTGGTGTGAATTCGTTGGCAGCACAGGAACCTCCAAGAGAACACATGGGAGAAGGAGGCTCATATTCATGCTCAATATACATTCTTTTGTTTGATTTTCCTTTGTTTTGGATTTTAGAGATGTAAATCCTTAAGGTGGAGTGAATGTAATGTTCTATAATTTCTGAATAGTTTTTATATATGGAATTATTTTGAGACCGCGAAATCTGACAGGGAGTGATTCTGAGGCACGGAGTTCCCGGAATGATCTGTCAAATTCTGTTGAAGCTTTAATTGGTTTGTGTAAGTAGTTTTTCATAATATTTTTAATAAATCTTAAATGGGGGCCGAGATCAAATATCTAAGGACACCATTGTGTTCTGAATGGCGGGTTTACCCAATTAGTGACTTCAGTTTAGTCGGTGTAGGACTCCTATGAGAAAACCGAAAAATGTCATAACAGTAAATAAAATAATTAATTAAAGTTATTTTATTTATCAAATGCTTATAACTCACGAATGGTTACATGGATTAAAAATCTTGGACCACTGCTAAACTCGTGAGGGTATGCTTTCCTTAGGCTAATACAAACATTGGTCAGTGCGTGTAAGACCCCGAGATTTTATGAAAAATATTATTTTTAATTTCATTGATGTCTTGTTTTGTATGCTACCCCAAAAGGATCTTTCACTACACACATCCCTTACTTGGCTTTCATTACACACAATCATGACCTTCCACGATAGCATGTGTTTTAGGCAATACCGAGTTTCACTAAACAATGATATGTTATACAAACTAGCCGTTATGAATAATAATACTCAGTTTTTGAAATATTATAAATTTTATCTTTCAAAATGGACTTCATTTTTGGATTCAGAATATCGAAATCAGCATAGGGTGAATTTTTGGTATTTTTCTGAAAACATTCAATTTTCGTTGAATAGTGAAAACACTGGGTTACTATTTAAAACCCGACTTTTTATTTAAATAATTATTTTTTTTATTTAAATTTTTTTATGTCAAAATTGATTAATAATACCTATATATGTTCAATTTAATTAATTGGATTCATTTTATAATAATTTTAGATATATAAAAATTTTAATGAACCTTTCACCGTCTTTTACCTACCTCCCCGGAGAATTTGCAAATTTACATAAAACATAATTTTACCGCTTCTGTGAGTGGAATTTAAAAAATAAGAGTGACACGGTTGATATAAGTAAGTAAAATGTGGTTTAATAAGATAAAAATAATTTTTGGTGAATAGTACCTTTTTACTTTTATTTGCCACGGTTAAAAGTAAATAGGGTAATTAATGGTAAAAATGAAATTACTATTACCCTAACACATGTGCTATTTCTATTGGATAAGTGTAATTCAAACAAAAACAACCTTAGGAATAAAAATTACCCTTTTGGTCCACTTGGATTTGATTAGGATATTTATTATTATTTAAATTAATGAAGAGTTAAAGGAGTTAAAATCGAAGTTTAATAATTAAAACATTTTTAATATAGGGTTATACATAAGATAAATTCGACTTTAAATATAAATTAGAAATCTGAAAAGATTTCCTACATAATGGTATTTTATTTATAATTTTTTAACTTTAAATAAGTTAATTTATTTATGACACAATGATGATGCACTAATTACATTATTAATAAAATATTAACATAATTGATGTTATAAATACCCAAATAAATGTAATTTTATACTTTTTATGAGTTCCACTAATTTTCTAGGTTAATATGATAGGTTATTATTGATTTAATTATCTTTTTTTAACTAATCATGTTTTTATTATTTTCACAAAAATCAAGTACCAAATAGTGTCAAAATTGACATAAAATAGTTTTAAAAACAAATATTATATTATTAATTGCTATTTTATGCCTAAAAATCCAAGGTTCAGCCAAATGACTTAGATAAGGATATATATATTAATAATGATACAATTGGGTTTTGATTGGCTTGTTATAGTATGTTTATTAACCATATAGTGTAAGAAAACAAAAAGACACTCTAAAAGTTAAATTATTTAACTTAGAGTTAAATCTAAATGATAAGGATAAAATAATAACCTAAACATTTCTAAAACCTATTTGTTGAGAGGATTTCGACCCACCCCCACTTTAGCTTTGAAATAAATCAATTTGGAGCTATTAAAAACCGAATATTACTATATTATAAAATAATATTTTAAGTTTTCCCTAAGGTGACCCTCTCCTCCCTTATAAAAAGGGCACCCCTTCCTTCTTCTCTTTACACCATTTTGAACCTTAAAGCTCAGCCAACCCCTGCCAATTCCTCTTCTCAACCTCTCTAGTTATATCATAGAGGTTCTTGTCTTCTTAAAAGACCAAATCTAGTTCCCTAAAAATATGTTTAAAGGAGGTGCGTCAAGGAATAGGAGGTTCGGATACGTACGAAGAATATCAGACCTAAGGATATAAAGAAAGGTTTTAGGAAAGAAAACAAAAGGGGAAGATCTTTATGGGAGATGTTGAAGATCCTCCACCATTATTAGAAGATTATATTCCAAGTTTCCAAAGACACTAAACTATTATGGTACTTTGGTGTCTATTTTTGTTATGTATTAGATTTTCCACAAACGTAATGTAATGTCTATGTACGTCAAGATTTGGGTCTCTACAGTTGGTATCAGAGGTTCGGTTTAGTTAACCTTTGGAATCTAGGATGCGAGAACTTTAGTGAGATCCCTAGAGATATTTCTGAGTTATGTATAGTGTTGACCCTAATGTTACGTATAATTATATATTATAGTCTTAGAATTATTGTAACAATATTTGAATATAACCTATGATGTTAGATATTTAAGGTACTCCCCCTTGATTATGATTTTTTCCTCTCACACTATTCTTTTTGGGTTTTAGAAAATGGCTGGAAACAGAATGATTCACGATAGTGGTGGATATTATGGACAATGGAATGATATTCTTCATGATCAACCAAATGAAATTGGATCTGGAAGTCCACATATTGTTATTATGCCTAATCAGCAATCTCATAATATGATCAATAATCTCAACTTTGGTAAGTTTCCCGAATCTGCTAATAAGAGAAAGATGGAGTTTCTTAATGATCATAGAGGAAAGAAAGTTCAATTTCCCTCATGTAAATCATGTGGGAAGAGGCATCAATGATAATGTTTCAAAGGAACTAGAAGATGCTTTGGATGTGGAAAAGAAGGACACAAAGCCAGTAAGTGCAAAGGAAAAGGTGCAGTTAACACCATGGACACGGATAATGGTATTGCTACGACATCAAAAATGATTAAATGTTTTCAATGTGGAATGTATGGGAATTATGAAAACCAATGCCCTAAGGGAAGGTCTCTTGGAGAGAATCAGTATTGTCGTATGGGTAATATTTATGTTGATGATGATGAAGAGACTACAAATCATATATGAGATGAAATAATTGTTGAAGCTCGGTCAATGGATTAAGAAGGTAGTGGAATGATTTATGTTTATCAATAGTTATGTTGTATAGGTAATTTAATGGTACAATGGAATAAAGAAACATATAAGGATCGTTACACTATTGTTTTTCCTATAGTATTTGAAAGTATATGTTGAATGGTACTAGTAACCATGAAAGGTTATTCAAATATTTTTTGAAAGAATATGATATGCGCATAATGAATCGATAGGGATAAAATAATATGTTTGATAGTATTCATGAGCTCATGATTGATATAAGGACTAAGTGATATCATGGTTTGAGTATATATAAATTTTGGGATTTTGGTATGTGGAAAGTGTTAAATTTTGACAGCATTCATGTTTTCACTAAGGTTAAATGGGTATGTATTTTTCAAGAGAATACATAATTAATGTATTCACATGTTTGTACTATGACCAAAAAGATATATCATATGATAAATTATGGTATTCACTTGCACAGTAGATGAAATTTCTAGTAATTGTTTTCTTTATACTATGAGCTTGGACAGAAGTATTTTGGATAAGCCTAAATATTGGAATAGATTAGGTTGGACATAAGTCAGTATTGTTTAAGGCTAGAACATTTTTCTATAGTATTTATGGAATTTTATAATAATGTAGTTTTAGAAAAAGGACAACCTGCAGGACAGGTGACAACCCGTTGTGTCGGATAGGGCTGTGGGAATCAAACACAAAACTAATGTGTGACAGGCCTTTATTTCTTACCACTGGCCTACAGTAAGTCTATGGTTAGTAGAAACTAGTTTTATTATATTAGGCGGTATAATATATGAATTATAAGTCCATTCTTGGAGCCATATACGTTTCATATCGCCATATATGGACTTATGTATATTGAATTACTTTTTCTAACCGTTCATTTGAGAAAGATGGAATCCCCCATTATTCTATCACATGATCTTATAACACTTCATGGAAGACAAATTCAACTTCATTTCGTTAAGAGATGAAGCGTAAATTGTTCAAGGCACAAACAACAGTAAGATTGTACCAAAAATTAGGTATGTATTTCTTTTAATTCAACAATTATTCAAATTTAGGGAAATCATCTTGAAAACCAAAAATGTTGTCCTAGTGCCCTTATATCCGAAGAATCAGATGGTACCTTAGATCATAACAAATTTATGGCTTTGTGATTGTTGTATTTTTCATATCCATTATCTCTACCACTCTCCATCAGAACGTGATGATTAGATTTCTCTTCCATATCAATATTTTCACCTATGTTCTCCAATGTGGAAACCCGGGCATTAGTTAATTTTTTTAACCATTACGTTTCATACATTAGTTTTTAAAGAAAAGTTTTAGTATTCCTTTTTACGATGTGGGTTTCTAATAAAGAAACTTTCTATTAGTAAACCATTTATAACCCCGACAAATTTCTAGGGAAAACTTTATTTTCAGGGGGGTAGAATGTAACACCCTGAGATTTTATTAAAAATATTATTTTTAATTTCATTAATATCTTGTGTTGTACTCTACCCCAAAAGGAGTTTTCACTACATGCATCCCTAACTTGGCTTTCATTACACACAATTGCGACCTTCCACGATAGTGTGTGTTGTACGCAATACCGAGTTTCACTAAACAATGATATGTTATATAAACAAGCTGTTATGAATAGTAATAACCACTTTTTAAAATATTATAAATTTTATCATTCTAAATGGACTTCATTTTTGGATTCATAATATCAAAATTATCCTTGGGTGAATTTTTTGTATTTTTATAAAAACATTCAATTTTTGATGGATAGTGAAAACACTGGGTTACTATTTAAAAACAGACTTTTTATTTAAAAAATTATTTATTTTATTTAAATTTGTTTTAGGTCAAAATTGATACATAATACATATATATGTTCAATGTAATTCATTGGAGTCATTTTATAATAATTTTAGATATGTAAAAATTTTATTGAACATTTCAACGTCTTTTACCTACCTCCTAGAAAAGTTTTCAAAAATACATAAATAATAATTTTACCTCTTATGTGAGTGGAATTTCAAAAATCTGAGAGACGCGGTTGATATCAGTAAGTAAAATGTGTTTTAATAAGATAAAAATATTTTTTTATGAATAGTAATTTTTTACTTTTATTTACCGCGGTTAAAAGTAAATAGGGTAATTAAGGGTAAAATTGATATTAGTATTACCTAACACATGTCCTAATTGTATTGGATAAGTGTAATTCGACCAGAAACAACATTAGGAATAAAATATTACCCTTTAGTTCTTCTTGGATTATATTATGACATTAATTATTATTTTATTTAAAGAAGAGTTAAAGGAGTTAAAATCAAAGTTTAATAACTAAAACATTTTTAATATAGGTTTATACATTAGATAAATTCAACTATAAATATTAATTATAAATATAAGAAGATTTCCTACATAATGGTATTTTATTTCTAATTTTTAGACATTAAATAAGTTAATTTATTTATGACACAATGATGATGCAGTAATTACCTTATTAATGTAATATTAATAGAATTGATGTTATAAATACCCAAATAAATGTAATTTTAGACTTGTTATGAGTTCCACTAATTTTTAGGTTAATATGACATGTTATTATTGATTTACTTTACTTTATTTGAACTAATCATTCTGTTATGATTTTCACAAAAATCAGGTAACAAATAGTGTCAAAATTGACATAAAATAGTTTTTAAAACAAATATTATATAATTAATTTTTATTTTATTCCTAAAAATCTAAGGTTCGGCCAAATTACTTAGATAAGGATATATATATTAATAATGAACCACTTGGGGTTCTTTTGGATTATTATAGTATGTTTATTAACCATATAGTATAAGAAAACAAAAATACACGGTACAAGTTAAATTATTTAACTTAGAGTTAAATCTAAATGATAAGGATAAAATAGTAACCAAAAATTGTCTAAAACCTATTGGTTCAGAGTATTTCGACCATCCCCACCTTATATTAGAAATAAATCAATTTTGAACTATTACAAACCGAATATGACTTTATTATAAAATAATATTTTATCTTTTTTCTAAGGTGCTCGTCTCCTCCTTTATAAAAAGTACACCCCTTCCCTATTCTATTTACACCGTTTGGAGCCTTGAAGCTCAACCAACCCCTATCAATTCCTCTTATAAACCTATCTAGTTATATCATAGAGGTTCTGGTCTTCCCAAAAGACCAACTCTAGTTCCCTTAGAAGAAGTTTAAAGGAGGTGTGTTGAGGAAGAGGAGGTCTGGATACGTACAAAGCATATGAGACCTAAGGATATAAAGAAAGGTTTCAGGTAAGAAAACAAAAGGGGAAGATCTTTATGGGAGATGTTGAAGATCATTCACCATGATTAGAAGATTATATTATGGGTTTCCAAAAACACTAAACTATTATGGTCCTTTGGTGTCTGTTTTTGTAATGTATTAGATTTTCCGAAAACGTAATGTAATGTCTATGTATGTCATGATTTGGGTCTCTACTTTGAGGGCCACCAGTGAAAACTAGTTTTTTTCATATATAAAATAATTAAGTTACAATTATTTTATTCTAAAATCTATAACATCTAAATGGTAACTCGGATTGGAAATCCAAGAGTACCATTGAGTTCATTGGGGAGTATTCTCCTAAGGAAAAGCCTAACCTCGACCGGTGCGGGTTGAGGGTGAATGTAATTAGTTTATTGATCTTTTTTTTCGGATACGTTTAGTAAACATGTTAGTGGTGCTATCTAACTTTTGAACCGTAGATCAAATTAAAAATATGATGGCACTGATGAATCTGCAGCGCTAAGATTCGATTAAAGGATGTTCTACATTGACCCCAGTAAGACCGATGAAAAAGGTAGGGTTTGAATCTTTTTTTAAAAATGAAACAAAATAATTTTGTTATTTTATTTCATATCCTCCAACAGATAATCAATGGTTGGGGCTATCGATGTGACAATCCAAAAAATGGCTTGACCGGCCAACCCTAAGTAACGACGTCATTGGGGAATTACGAATCTTCTCAATTAATGATCCCATTAAACTATAATGACATTACATACCCTCGCCCTCTCCAATATATATGGAGCATGGGGATGGGTCACAACATATCTTCTCCAACCAATGAACTGATGAAAGAGCACCATGATGCCAGACCCTTAGAGTACAGAGTTCATCCCAGCGGGAGGTGACAAGTGACACTGATCCACGAACTGAAGGACGAAGTATGAGTGGTGTCCTTGGGAACAAGTTGTGGGGAGAATGGAAATGATCTATCTTTAAGCCTGGACACTCTTTAATAGGTTTTCAAGGTAAGAGGTTATATCGTTTGCGCAATTTTTTCCCTCTTCCCTGTTATTGAAATTATATGAAAATATGGGTCAACCGACAAATGGGTTGATCCATGATTCATTCATTTTAAAGGAGGTTGATACGGGGTATCCTTGTGGGGTTTGGGTGATTATTTAATACAAGAAACTATTAAACCCATTTTATCCTCCCATTGATCAGGGGCTAACATAGAGGGTGTGGGCCTAACAAACCCGGCCCAAACCCTCAGCAACTTTGTTACGCTTGTCCCATCTATAGAAGACCTCTGGCACAGTGGCACCAACCAGATATGATAAGGTGACACACCAAACCACACCGCAAGAGAAAGCCGTGACATGAATTCGTGGTGGTCATCGGATCTATCAACATCGGCCGGCTGCAGAGTGGGTGCAACACGCCGTCGTGCGCTGTCGGTGTGCAAGGTGTAGCAGCTCGTCAGCCGCGACAATCGGCAGACCATGGAATGTACGGGAACCAAATCTGCGGTGCATGAGGTAGAACCAGTGCCTATGGTGGGTTCCACGGCGACCGGGTGATGCCATGTGTCGTCTCCGCTTCAAAGGTCGAACAACCTTTCACCGTTCTGGATCACAAGGGAGCAGCTCCCCCAAGTCACCTGGCAGAAGCACAGCGGTCCTCTCCCTTCACGACTGGGCTACCCTACATTAGGTCGGGCCACTACCCATTGGGTTGTTCCATGCACCACTAGGATTTTTTCCATGCCCCACCGTGGGCCAGGTCGGGTTGGTCTGACCGGGTCGGACCGGACTCGGGCCCATCTAGGCCTAGAAACACTCAAAGGGCCTTATCTTGAGAACCAGACGTCTATTTTATGAACCATCTATAGTGTTGGGTTCCATGGAGATATATGGTACTTTCTTCACTTACTCCATGAGTGTTTTTTAGAAACTGGGAGTACAGTCGGGATGGATCTCACCCGAATCCAATCGGGCCCTCGGTACGGAAATGCCAATAGAGCACAAATCGTGTGTCCAATTGATGAATCGTCTGTTTCATTGAAAACCTTATGACATGGAATATCATTGGGTTACTTCTTGTGTGACTGTGTGATGGTTGACATAATATTTATGGCTTAGGGAGTGGTTTTCCCAGGTACACAATGTACAAAATCCTGGGCATGGTTGAGACTTGACAACTGCTAAATTTTCGACTCTGAGTGACTCGACAACCCACGGTACATGATGGAGAGAAGTATGCCCCCATGCCACGGTGGGGGATCAGCTCTGTGTGACATGGAAGACACATGGTACATGATGGTGAGGATTACCTCAGTAGTCCAAGGTTAGTGGGAAGAACCTCTTTGTGATACGGAAATCCCACTTTACTTGATAGAGGAATGGGTTATCCAGGAGTTGAGGTGTTCGACATTATGACTGGGTGGATTTTACTTATTACTACCCCTAGATTTTCCTGTGTCTGGCTATCAACATTAATAGTGATCTTATGTGGGTCAGCATCATAATCCTACTTCTCTGAGTTGTATACCCAGTTTGAGTTGAGACTCTAATTAAGCTGAGACCCTAATTGAGCTGAGAATCTAATTGAACTGAGACTATAATTTAGCTAAGACTCTAATTGTGTTGAGACTCTAATTGATCTAAGATAATATTTGAGATGAGAATTTGTTTGAACTATCTGTTTTACCTTGGTGGTAGTTTTACCTGTGTGGTACTTCTATCTTCGTGGTGTTACTTGTGCGGTACTTCTACCATCGTGGTGTTATATTTACGTTATACTTTCCTTATGTATGAGAAGAGTATATCTCAATAACATATGTATATGTATTAGAATATACCTAATTAGAGACGATGTCTTTCTTTGTGGTTTTTCTTTTTTAAACTTTAAGAGACCTATGGGGTCTCGAGGTCCCTAATGAGTATCATTATACTCATCCATGCACGGGCATTTCCCGCACCTTGTTATGTCTTGTGCAGATGACATAAAACATTGATCGAGGTTGAGGGATCCATGACTGGATGGTGCTTTGAGGTGGGCCCTTTGAAGTGACATGACACATGGACTACTGATCGTGAGTTGTATCTAATATTCAGGTAGGTTTAGTGGTGGACGATCCAAGAGCTTCTTCCACCTTTTTAGTAGTTTTTTTATTTTTTTTACTTGTACTTTTCCAGTTGGGCTTGTATTCCTTCCCCTTTACTTTCATCACACTTTTACTAAAGAAATTTACTTAGTGGCATCATCTTGTTGCGTACTACTCTATGTTTTTGTACTGTTTTAAAGTCAATGCCTTCCTTTTTTAGGGATACGCCTCTCCAATGCAAGTTGTCAGCCCCTGGCCTTTGGAAGGCGGGCTTTGTGTATTCACGAAACAGGGCCCAAGGGACTATTTGTGACAAATTTTGAAATTCTGAATATATTATATTGATGAAAATCACCCATGGCATTAAATATTAAAAAATAAAAATCAATAATAACATCATTAATTTAAATCATGAAAAATGATAGTGAATTTTATCTATATAAATCAATTAATCTCACCAAATCATGATTCAATAAATTAATACACTTATAATTATCTCTATTAATTGAACCCCAAATCTTACTCATTCGAATTCATAAGAAATGGAATCTACAATATGAAATCATGGGATTCTTATGAAACTATAGAACCAAAGATTAAAATGTGTTTCAAAAATATAAGTATGGGGTATACAGTTTTTCAATAAATCATCCAATACGAAAAAATTAGAAAACATGGGAGGTGAATATAAAAAATTTAAAAAAATCCATTTTCCTCATGAATTTATAATAATTAAATACTCAATACATTGATCCCTTCCAATCATGAACCTATAATGTAACGAAACCCATTTTAAATTACAAGGAAAATTAATTTATAAAAAAAATGTATGCGAAATTTTGGATATAGCATATAAAATAATTTCCTAATGTTGAAACTAAATTCCTAAAATGAAATGAAAAAATATCATGTTTCCTCCCACGGTGAACTTTTATTGATGTTGTTACAATCGAATAATCCTCTTTGATGATGTAATAATATTATCTTATAGAGAAAAACATCACATTTTTACGATTGAACCAAATTATATTCTATTTAGTGTATAATTCCTCCTTCTCCTAGAAAAGAACACCATAAAAATTTGGTATGGAGAAAACCAAGATCTGGAATGGTTGTGAAGTAGTAACCCATTGTTTTTTCAGTAGTTTGTAACAATGTATGCATATGGAAGGAATTACCCAAATAAATAAAAAGGATAGAAATTGAGAAAAAAAGAAGAAAATAAATAATATAAAATATTAATAAAATCCAAAAATAAGATTAATTGAATATATAAATTAATGTTTTTAATTTACATTAAAATTTTGATTCTCCAATGACAATGACACCATGAATACCATCTATCTCATTTAATTAATAAATTAATGTCAAACTGGATCACCCGATTCATCATCAAGACCAATAATATATATATATATATATATTAATATAATATATGTATATTATAACACCCATAGATTTTATTTTTAATTCCTTCTAACTAAGCCTTAATGTAATTACTAGTTTACCTTACATTCAATATTGAGTTTATATGAGCTGCGATGTACTAAAAAAAGATAAACCAAAAATTAAATTTACAGTATTACATTTTAATAATCACCTTTATAAAATATATATTATGTTTATTTTTTAAATTAATTATATTTATTATTTAATAATAAATATTTACTCAATTTAATGTAAATTCATTTTAGTCTTTAAAAATATGATTTCATAAAAATGGTTTATATTTAATTTTTCATAAACAATTATAATTAATATATACCATTTTTTCATTTTTTTGAGGGATATGATATCATTATTAAATTAATAATTTAAATATTTTAATTGGTTTATTTTTTAGGTTTTATAAAAAAAGATGTGGTTTTTTAGAGAATAGTGAAAAATACATATTTCTTAAATCATTTCAATTATTTCAATTAAATGACCGATGGAGTTTTTATTATGATATTAATGTAACATAAATTTATTTTAATTATGACTAATATAGTTAATTAAATATTATTCAATATTAAACTTTATTCTAGTATAAGTTTATTTAAAAAAACACAATTTTCCCAAAAAAAGTGCATGCACACATTTCTATTATCAGAGTCAGTTAATCTAAAATAATTTTATCAATGATTTTAATTAATTTTATAAATCTTATATCAAAAACTATATCTTAAAATTAATTTCATTTATTTTAAAAGGGATGGAATTGAATTAATATTTCATTTACACATAAAAATTCATTTTTCTAAAATGCATTTTCATTATGGTTTGCGTATTTATTTATAATTTGATTCTACCTCATATAAAATTTGAATCTGGTAAAATGTATTAAATACTTGTAATAAAAATAATTAATATAATTCAATAGTTTAAAAATAATTTCTATTCCTAGTGAATACTAATAATAATAAACTTTTGGTAGAATAAATATGGTTAAAATAGGTTTATCATTTTTTAAACTATATGATATTAGTTTGTTTAAATCAATAACATATTAAATTGTTATTGGTTAAAGATTATTAAATCCTATGTTATCATAAAATTTAATTAGTATCCATTTAGATCAACATTACAGTGAAATTGACCTTAAATCATTGATATATTTTTATGAAATTCCATGTGTCACTCTTGTCAATTATAAAATAACACCTCTCATACTTCTGTATTCACATAATTTGAGACTTATAGCTCCCCCAGTCCATTATAAAAATAATTTTATTGATAATTATGTTAATATTATATATTCTTAACTTCTTATGAGATACATATTCTTGGGATTAAGGACTTGGAAAAAGCGGGTCTCTCAAAGAATAGGTACAAATCTTAACCAAGATTATTCAGATTTAATATATGGATATGAAAGTATCACCCATGAGTACATGTGGATGACTGCTTGCACACAGTGACACAAATTATTTTCAACCACCATCATTATTTTTTTTGTTTTTATTAATTAATTAGATTTTATATATTATATTTACCTTATAATAAATTTTTTCCAATGGACAATTAATATTTACCATTGTTTCATTCCATCCATCTAATAATTTAAAAATCACTCATTTGTAAGCATGGACTATCATATCTATGTAGTGATGTTATTAATATTTCATCAAATATATATATATATATATAATGTTGCAATTATGTATAAAAGTAATATATATTATATTTATATCATAATTATCATTCTATAGATAGTGTGACCATGATTTAGATGTGTGGACCATAGCTAATGAACCAATTCATATAAGAAAAACTATAAAATGGTCCTCCATATTGATGAAATTAATATATGATTATTTAAAAAAGGGATATAAAATGTGATGAGTGGATAATATATTAATAATAAAATTATTATTTTTATTATAAGGAGTTATAAAAATATTAATTTATTATATCGGCGATTAAAACATATACAAATCATATTTGTTATATAGTACGTGTTTTATCTCAATTTAACTTTAATAAATCATGTTTTATTGTTGTGAAATATTTATTATATTTATGGTTTATGTAAATATAAATAAATTTTTTTATTATACTACATAATTTTGTTCACGGTTTTTATAGAGACATCTGATTTTCATTTCCCTAAACACCTTTATTTAAAAAATTACTAAATCTGTAGTGGCTTTTCTTGTACAATTTTTCATTGACCCCTCTTTGATGTTATATCTTTACAATATTTTTAAGATATTTCTATATCCTTGTTCACATTTTTTATTTTAAATATATTTATTTTCATGATATTTAAGGATTCATTTCAATTTATTTCTTTTATGTGGGTTATTAATTAAAAGTTACAATATTGGAATGTTTTCTATGTTATAATATCTTTTTCTCTAAGATTTTATACTCTTAAATTTATGATAAATTAATTATATTATAATTATCACCTAAATCATATGTTTTTTCTTTTCTTATTTTCACTTAAGGAGATTAAATTTTCTCTTTGCATTTTACTCTCTCTATGTAATCAAGATACTACAAAAATGTTTTTAAGTAAAATCGACAATGTTTTTGTCTTCATTAAGGAATACTTTCTTCAATGTCCATAATTTATTTAAAATATTTTCAAGGGTGGTTTTACTATTCACTATATATAATTTAATTTCATTTAAACTATATTTAACTATATTTTTTATTTTTTATGGAATCTTAATATCATTTTTTAGACATGGTAGTTTTAACTATATTTCCAAAATGTGGAAACCTTTTTTAATGTAAATTACCTAAATAGATTTAACCACCATAAATATTTAATTTTAAATTGATGATTAATTTATAATGTTTTTTTATTTATCAAATATATTACGATCCAAAATATTTTTGTGAATTCATATATTTTTTAAATGTGATTATAAAATGGAAGGATATTTTCCACAATAATTCATCTAATGATATTTTATGGGTATTTTCATCTATAAAAACATTCTAAAATATTTATTATGATTTAATGGTGATATTATGTAATGGTACAACAATTTTTATTTTCATGGATGGTTTAAATCTATGATGATAAGATATTTATAAATCATGAATCCTTTCTTTGTTTAAGATATTATGATATCATGAATTTCTTTAATCATATGGCACTCATTTATATGTTTTTCATTATATGATGGGTGAGACAATAAATATATATCCACAAAATAATTGGGATAAAAATGATATATAGTGAGATAATAATAAATAGAATAGTGAGTGTATATAGTTCGATATGGCACGTCATATAATGGTAAAAGATGCTTAAAAATAAATATCAACTGTTTTTAGATGAATATATATATATATATATTCCAAAAACACTTGCCCAAGGACTATAATGGTTTTGTGTATTCGAATAAAACATACAATGTCATCTTATTTAAGTAAATATATTAAACATCTCCCATAATTATCTTCCACATTTTTCTCCGCATAAATATACCCTACATAAAAACATTATTCATATATTGGGGGAAGGAAACACAAGAACTGGTGATATTAGATTCTAAATAATGGTCAACATGTGAGATATAAATATAAGAATATATAAAATATTATGATAATCATATGGGTATGTGATCATAAATAGAACTTACAATGTTAATACCTAACCTTTCATAGATTATAAAAATGAGTCCGATATTAGAAAATAATTATTCCAAAATAAATGATTCATTATAGAGAGGAATTATCATAATTAACAACCATAATCTCATTTCACAAATGTATTGAACCCTTATAGGTATAAAAACCATTTCATTTTTAATTTTTAACTACAAAGTCCATCGAACATAGTGGATATGACCTCATTCATGTTTCCCACAGAAAATAAAGACTATAAACATATTTCCCAATATAGATTAAGACTATTGATTTTTATATAATTTTATATAAGGATTAGTAATGATTTACCCAAATAATTGGTGGGAGATATAGGTCCCACCCATCATTGGTTATAACATGACCACCATCATTTGATAGAAATTAATAACAATAATTGTTTATAACTTAACCACTATTGTGTAATGAAAACCAAGAAAAAGGTTTCCATATGATAAACAAATTCCACATATCATGACCCCTAAAAATAAAAATATTCCAAAATATTAATTCAATTGCATACTCCTCTAAAAAGTAATGGGTATTTTAATCATCTCATCAATTTATCATAGCATAACCCATTGAAAATGTAATGGTTTCATAAAAATATAATCATCATAATCATAATCCATAAAAATATGAAATAATGATTGTAAAATTGGATCATATCTACATTAATTCTTAAATACAATCAATAGATGTCATCTCATATAGAAAATGATTTTGGAGGATCGCTTGGAATAATTCATGAGGAAAATAGACATTACAATTTGAAAATAACTTCACAAATATAAAATTTCACAATAAAATTTCAAGTATTTAACTTTAATAAAATCCTAGGAAACATATAGATAAATATTCAAATATTTATTTTTTCTATTATGAAGAAAAATTACATTCATGTTGTATATATCAAAACAAATAATCTATTTAGATTTCGGTAAAATACAATAGGAAATTTTATATAAAATTACATGAATAAGCATTTTATAATATTTTATAAATATTAAAGCAAGGGAATAAATAACTTCATATAAAAATTGGATAATATTAGAAAATTAATTTACAACAATTTAATAAAACATGGATTTAGAAGAAAAATGTTTTGACTGAAGAGTGAAATAATGATGATGTTTCATAAATAAAAATTATGATTTATTTAATAATTTAAGATAAGAAAATTATAGAAAAAATGAATCTCCTAAAAATGACCATATGATAATAAAATCAATTCGTTTATTGATAGATAAATCCTATGTCCTCATCATTGGAAACAAATCATAAATAATCTTATTAAATAATGAGATTATAATAGAAAACCATTAACAAATTTAAATCATTTGAATTGTAAGCCCCATGAAAGTTGTAAAATTATATGGATTTTTATATCACATAATTTTATTTTTATTTATAATAAAATACATTCATGGGTAGTATATACACCACACAAAAGAAACAGGTTGTGTATAATACATGTAACATACGAATATAAAAGTGAGATGAATATCCCATAACAGAAGTCTTGACATCCTTTTCATAATATTATATCATTTATAAAATAAAATAAATTAATTATAGTTATATTAAATAGATATATTCATATTTATCAATAAATATATGATATAATTATGACATTTTATTACTCATTTATTAACAACTAGTAAAAATCAGGTTTTTTGTAACAAAAGTTTTGTCTTTCATGTATGTTTTGGTTTGGTATTTGTGGTAATTGTTTACATATAAAATGGTTCAATAAACAAAATTATTGTTTTATATGATATATATTTTATAAATATTAATTATATATGAATTTAATATATTCAAATAATGATAGAGATCAAAAATGAATTATATTATTCATTGATATGTTGGGTCCTACCTATGTATGAATATTGATTCAATTTTTTAGAATCATAAAAGGAATGAAAGGTAAACTAGTATATATTAAATTTATAGAAACATTTTATATCATATATATATCACATATTTTCATTAAATATATCCTTATTACCTCTCATGTAATGATTTTATGAAAAATAAATTAAATTACCTCGTGAGGTGGTTGTTCGTTGTACACACCAGCAACATTATTGTATTTCCATGGAATGGATTGTAACTTGTTATATGTGATATTATAATTAAATAAGTTTAATTAGGTCATAAACAAATAAATGGTATATAAATCATTATATCTAGTCGTGAGAGTTGATGGTGGAAAACAAATTACATCGGTTCGTAAGGTGGTAGTCCTTCATACACACGATAAACTGTTTTGTTTATTTCATGATAGAAGTGGAGATATATTCATGTAGATTAACATAATAAAATATCATTACATGATGGAAAATATTTTTAATATAACATCATGTATTTATATTATTTTAAGGAGTGAAAGGATGATATAAAAAAGAAACAAAAATTTTTGTAATTTTATTTCTTATTCATAAAACCTCTAAGATTTTACCTACACAATATTAGGGGGTTTAATAATTAAACTAAGTAACATATAATATGGTTAGAGATTTAGGGAATATATTTTTGAAAGTATTATAATAATCAAATGGTATTGGATGTTTGAATAGAGGAGGAGATTGGATGGCATTTTATATGTGGGGTAGAGGACACTGAAGGGTTCTTCTGAAAACATTATAGAATACGCACATATTAATCATGAAAAAATGAAAAAATGTCTCATTTAGAAACCTAATATGATATATAGTCTATATAATTCAGTAGAATTTGATTTTTTTTAAAGTTTCATTGTCAATTTAATCCTTGTATTTTTATTTCAATTCTTTATAAAACTGTTTTATATTTAACCACTGTAATTAGTTTTAAATGTTATTAATATAATTTTTTTTAAAATATTTTAGTGAAATTATAATATAATATTAATCATGATTATTTAAAGTATTTAATTTATTTTTTTCAAATTCCATTCACCAATGTGTAAAAATATTATTTGAAATTAATCCCACTAAAGAGATGAAGAAACGGTTTTCCAATGAGAAAATTGACATAAGTATAGAATGTTTTAATATCACAATTAAACATTATTTATATGGAAATTTAATAAATTTTATACAAAAATATATTATTAAATTAATGATAAATATAAATAATTAATATAATAAAATAGAACTTTTGAATTCATTTAATGAATATCCATTTATTAAAATGATTTTTTTATATTCATAGAAAACTAAAGCTAACCATAATTTTTTTCTATAATTTACTCAAATGTAATTTGGAAATTTAGAATGTAGAAAAAATTTAATTTCACATATAAATTTTCTCAAATTGAAAAAAAAAGTGTTTTTATTATTTTCTTAAAAAAGAAATAAACTCATTTTTCGAGAATTTAGTATTTTTGAAACATGTTATTAGTTTTCTAAAAATAAATCATATTTTTATCAATTATTTATATTGATATAAAATCATAATTATTAATATTTAAATGTTGGTTACTATTATTCACATGTAAATGTTTAAAATATTGGTTATATCATTCATTTTTAAATAATAATATCAACAGTATATCATTGTTCATTAAAACTCAGTGATTTTTGTACTAAAATCTATAAATGAAATTAAATTAAATTAATTATTTTATAAAATATAGTATCGAAACAATCTACCCCCTTATGAAAAACATTTCCCACGAAAATGCATCATTTTTGTAAAAATAATTGACAAATATTATGCATCATTAAATACTCAAGATACAACATAACTTTCTCAAGTTGGTAGTTTTGCCAAAAATTCTAAACTAGGTGAGTGGTCAGGTTTCATAGTAAATTCCTTATACGATCCATAATCACCATTAATTGTTTCTAAAAGTATATGACATTCTCTATTAGTATGAATATTGAGTTTATTATATTTGATTTATCAATTATTTAAAATCTCATGAGATATAAATAGAATAAATCATAAACTTGAGACATGTTTGGTGGAAGTGCCAATCGATAATCAACAGTATCGATATGTTCAAGAATTTTAAATGGGATGATATACCAAGGTCTTATTTTTAAATTCATTAAGAATTATGATTACATTATTCTAGGGATAAATTATTAGAAACTTCTTGTCACCGATAATAAATTCTAGGTCATATAAGTGATTATAAGCATAAATTTTCTATCTAATTTTTTCCACTATTATGTGTTGCAGAATATATATATCCTTCTCTACAATTTCATTAACTAGTACTGGTCCCAATAACTTTATTTACACAAATTTAATCCATCATGTTTGATTTCGACACTTATTTCTATAGAGGGATTCATAAAGATCAATCTTAATGTTCTTGTGAAATATATTATAATATGAAATATCAAATTGTGGAAGGTGATGATCCCAACCTCCATAAAAATCCATAGAACAAGATCTCAAAAAATCACCTAGGGTTTGAATTTTTCTCTCACACTAGCCATCTATCTAGGGATGATACATAATGATGAAACTAAAATATATATAGTTCATACTAATAAATTTTATATAACTCCTAGGTGAACCTCATATCCCAATTGGACACAATTAGACTTGTAACTCAATAAATTCTTACCAGTTACATTAATAATGTCCAATAAAGATTATCTAGAGTGAAATATTCTCTAATAATGATAAATTATTCTAATTTTGTATGTTTATCCTCTAAAATAAATTTTGATTTATTCTATTAAGTTATTTTGGAGATTCTTACTACAAAATACATGGTGGTGACTTCCCATTTCCATCTCGGGATGGGTAATGGTTGTAACATCCAATTAGACATTGGCATATTCTCTTTATATTGCTAACATAACAATCACTGATATATCAAATTATCCCATACCTCTAAAAATACACATTCAAATCCCTATACATATTTTTACTTATAGGATGAATATAAAAAATGAACTATGAGACTATTATAATATCTTCTTATTCAATTATGGTATGGAGGAAAAAAATACATGATTGTTAAAACATACTATTTCTTCATAATCAAGGTTGAACTCATTTATATTTCTCACCATATTTAATTTATCAATGTCATTCTTTGTTTCATTTTTTTACTCACATGGATAGAAAGTTGAACACTCATTTCTGAAATAAAATATTTCTTCTCTTCTATAATGATTTCAAAATTAATCCTTTGAAAATACAAAAACTATATTTTTTTTCTCATTATGGATAATCTATCATGATCCTTTCATCTAGTAGAATTTTCATCCTTGTTCTATTTGCTAAGTCTGTAATTTAAAAGAGTAGTTATAAAAATTAATTAGCACTAATCATCTTCTCTAACACATATATATGTGTTTCTATGGGAAAATATAAATTAATAATTTTTGATTAATATATATATATATCAAACTTTTCTTTGTAAAGATAAAATTTCAATATCTATATTGAATAATTTACTACATATAACTTCAAACCATTATTTGGGTAATTTATATAATTATCCTTTAAATTTTAGGAGAAATAATCTATTACTATTCCATTCATTATGAGAGCATATTCCAATCCCTTCATGGATAGAATTCTAAAGATTCCAAAATCTTCTCTACTATATGGTAATGTATGAGCAAGTGTGGTGACTAGTACTCTATATAGATCCATTAAATTTTCCTCTCATTCGTTTTCAAGAATAATATAGACCCCTTTTGAGAAAACATGGTAATTTTATTTCATATTAATGGGAATTTATCCCAAAACTATTGATATTATCAATCCAAACCAAAAATATTAAGATCTTAGTTATGGTGTTCAATCAAGGAAGAATTTAAATATCCTTTTTCTGTTATGGATCCGCCAATATACACTCTCATGAGAATATGAGTCCCTTAAATGAAACCATCTGTAGAAAAACTCAAACTTTCTTGATTTATTATACAGAATCCTATTCCATAGGATGTTTACTATAGTTTTTATATAATTTTCATTCTCTAACATACATTTTAAATATATAATAATATTATTCATAATAAATACCAATAATTGATCCGGAAAATATATAAAGTATATATTCATTAATTCAGAGAAAATATCTTGTAAATTAGTACAAAAAATGGAATCACTCTATACACATAGTGTCTATATCATGAATAGAGTGTTATTTGGGTATAACCTCCTTCTTGACCCCATATTGATGATATCCATTTTGAATGTCAATCATGGAAAACTATTGAGTACTATATTGTTGATCAAACCAGTCATCAATATAGGGTAGAAGATACATATTTTTTCTCATGATCTTATTAATATCCAAATAATCAATGTAGATTCACATATTTCCATCATTATTCTTAACAAAAAGTACTTGTATATCTAATGGTGACACACAAGGGAATATAAATCCTATATCAAGGTTCTCATAGACTTTATTCATAAATTATTATAACTAAACATGGTACATTATATTTAGGGTATTCAAAATTGGTTCAATTAGAGGTATGAGTTCTATTGAGAAATTAACTTCATGATTAGGTGAAAGTAAAATAAATTCTTCAAGAATAAAATTCACAAGCCCCTAAAAAATGATAATATACTCAGTTATGATTTTCTCACCCACCATCTAAGGAAAATGGATTTTATGGATAGATGATAAGACCCACATGGTAGAAGTAGTTTCCATTGAAAGTTAGAATTCATCCTCACACCAATGACTATTCAAGGGTTCATTTAAAATATTAAATTTCATATCATTTCCTAGGAAATTGATATGGGATCTATATAATGATATTCATTCCATTCCAAAAATCACATAAAATTCAACTAAAGGATTAATCAAATTATTTGATGGAATCAAATCCCCACATACATAAATTATAGAATAATAATATAATTGAGATGAGACCATAATACCATTATGAGTTTCTACCACAATATCAACATATAGTCATTGAGATAGTAATTCAATACCATTTTGATATTATTTAGATATAAATGAGTGTGTAGATATAGAAAAAAAATAATTCATTATAAATTCTAGAGTGGCTGACCTGTTTTTATTTCATCTTGTCACTCACATAATACACTGCTAAAGTCGTGATCACATTAGATATCCATTTATAATTAGGTCTAAGAGGCCATTGATGTTAGTCCCCAATAGATAGATATTTAAAATATATGGAATAATTTATATATCCTTGCATTTAAATCATTTTATCTTGGGTGGTGCATTACTTGGTGTCCTCTTCCCCTCTGGTTTATTAATCGTCTCAATTATAAATTTCTTACATTCACAGGATTTATGACCACCCAAACCACATTAATGAAACTATAGGTTCCATTGATATAAATTACCTTGATGTTTCTTCTCACATTTCTGGAATGTAGATAACTAAAATTTCTTTCCAACATATGATTTATTCCTATTTTCATGAGTAATTATCTTCATTTCATAATGAAACCCACAAGAATAGAGAGAAAATTCAAATCGAATTTCTTCCATGAGTGAAAATAAACAAATTTATTCATAGCTAAAAACATCTCGTTTTGTTGGTATAAGGCCCCAGCCTTAAACCATACTTAATCTTGAGTTATTAGAAGATTACACCTTGAGGATCTTTTCAGGTTTAGAGTTTTAGATAATTAGAAGATAAAACTTGTATTATATTTGACATTTAAACAAAGTGGTTACATAAAAGATAGTATTCATTTTTTCCATCAACTGAAACATATTTAATATAAAACATAGATTCTTTCTTGACACTTCGTTGACACTATAATCATATCATGTACCTTTCCCTTGACCTGTGAAAAACATTTCAAAAACTTGGGATGAGCATAAAAAGCTCAGTAAGGGATATAAAAATATGGAAAGGAAACATGGGTACATATACACATAAGAATGAAATCATACTTTACCCATAAAACATAAGTACTTTAACATACCTCATCAAATCATGAATAAATTATAGAAATCATAAGACATAAAGGTAACTTGAGGCATTCATAACATTCTTACGTAGGGAGTAACCCTCTTGGTTACGTTTGGAATACCCATCATAGTATATTCCCTAAATCTCTTCGGAGAAACCTTAAAATTTCACTCCTTCACATTACCCAATGCATTGGAGAGCTATATCGGGCTCACCCGCCCTTAGTTTATCACGGAATCACCCGTCTTCATAACAATGCCCAAGAACCATAACATAATCGTATCACATAAAACATGCATAAAGGAAACATAACATTTCCACCTTTAAATCACAAGATATCAATACATCACATTGATATAAAAACATTATGAAAACCATTTTCAATACCAAAATTATAGAAAAGTAAAACATGGTATTTATTTTTCTATAAAAAAGGTATGGCTTGTAGAGGAAGCCGAAACTCAAATAATGGTCACGGCGGCGGAGAAGTCGTTGTCGCCGTATACGTACGACAAAAAAATTACCTTTTGTTATTTAGTAAAACGCTTCGTATAAAAAAGATTCCTTTCGGATAAACGTAAATGTCAAAGGGGTTTATACACCGTATAAAAGAAAGTTGTGTATAATACAAAATATGCCTCAATGAAAGGAGATTGAGATGAAGTCCCATACCTCGGGTCTGACTTGACTCAATTGTTCTTTAATGTCCTGAATAATAAACTTGAGTTAATTTCTACTTTCTTAAGAACATTTTTCAAGTTCATTATTCCTTTTATATCACTTATTACCATGTCATGAACACTATGTAATTATTTAAGTTATTAACGGTCGTTTTAACGATAATTGGTACTTGAGTCAAAAATATGCTCTTTATAATTACAAGTTTTTCATGTATCCATTATATCCATAGTTATAATCATGATGTATATATCATATATATCCAGTATATACATGCATTTATAATATTAAATAATCATTTAGAGGTAGGAAATGAAATGCACCGTTCATGGAGACGGTAAGCCGTACGTACGCATGAACGCTACTTTCATTTCTATTTCGTATTTTATGGAATGGAATCATAATGATATAAAGGTATATTATAATTCCAGTATAATATCATATATAATACCATTAATTACATCCTTTATACGTCCCACATATGGAATTAACGAATCAAATCACTTTGAGGGGCGGTAGTCCGCACTTCCTTAAATGAAGATATCACGTTTACCCATAATGGAAACCATAAAGGTATTCCCAAAATGAAAAATACATAAGATTAAGGAAAACATAGACATATTATATATCATATATAAATATAGTTTCATCTTAATGGCCACCTTTGAAGGTGTTAAAAAAATGTTGAACAATCATCGTTTCGGGAGGCAGAAATTCGCCATCCACGGAAACAGTATGTTCTTTAACCATTAGATGTAGGTGTGTGTAAGTGTAGCTCGAATCCTTCTTATAACCACATCCTAGTATATTGAAGATACTGTATTTGTTACAAAAGAAAAGAATAAAAAGAGTTTAGGGGGTTGGAGAAGCAAAATAAAACAAAATGACTCAAAAGAAGACATTACCTTAAAATCGGGTAACTCCCTTTGGTTTGAGCTCAAAGACTTCCTTGGGAAGACTTCTGCCCAAATTGAGGCTTCAAGGAGTAATAGAGGGATGTGGAGAGACAAAATGGGAATGGTTTGGCTGAGCCAAAGGCTTTGGAAGTGTGGGTAAAGAGGTAGAGGTGGGGGCCTTTTATAAGAGGAGAGGAGGGGCACTCTTAGAAAGTAAAGAAAAGTTACTTTATTTTAAAATGAGATTCGGATTTACGAGGTCCCAAATTGATATAATTAGAGGATAAGGTGATACAGGTTTGAAATATACCAATCCAATAGGTTTTGGACATGTCTAGAGCATAGATTTTACATTATCTTTTCATTTTATTTAAATCCTTTATTAATGAGGTAATCGATGCATCATCATGATGTGATAAATAATTTAATATATTTAATGTCTAAAAATTATATAAAAAATATCATGATGTAGGAAATCATTTTATATTTCTAATGAATATTTATAATAAAAAATCTGACTTTTATAACCCCATGTAAAAATTGTTTTAGTAAAACATCTCATGTTTGTGTCATTTTTACTTTAACATTAAATAAAAAGTTATTTATGTCATTTCCCAACAAAAGTGGCCCCATGGGGTACCCAAGTTGACCCATGGATTTTCTTGGTCGGCCATGACACATACTATGAGTGTAGGACATGTTTCAAGCTCATCTCATATTATTAAAACATTATTTTTACCTTAAACTACACTAACTACCTCTAATCGTGATTAAGAAATTAAAAGTTACTATTCACCAAAAAATTATTTTAATCTAATTAAACCACATTTTACTTATTAATGAAAACCATGTATGTCGGATTTTTGAAATTCAGATCATTGAAGTGGCAAAGTTTCATTTAAACGAAAAATCAGTTTCTTTAACTAACACTTAGTGGTTTCACTATTCATCAAAAATTGATGTTTTTCAAAAAAATAGCAAAACTTCACCCTAAGATATATTTGATATTCTGGAATTCAAAAATGATGTCTATTTTAAAAAATTCAAATCATATAAGTTACATTAATTAATTTAATAATTAATTCCCACTGTCATGACAAATAGCGTGTTTTTATGAAAAATAAGTATCAAAAGATTGACACTAGTTTAAGTCCAATTTCAAAGTGAAATTGATTCCAATGACCACCATTGGATTAAATGGTAAAAATAAATTCTAATTTCTCTTTAAAACCAATTCAAAAGATAATCTAGTCATATAAATAAATTATATTAAAAAGAGTTTTTGAATTAAAATACAACATTTTTCACTATTCATTAAAAAATGAACTTTATCGGAAAAATACCAAAAATTCACACAAAGTATATTTTGATGTCTCAATCATAAAGAATACGTTTATTTTGACAAACATAGCTTATAAAATTGTCAAATGATAGATTTAAAAATGGTTTTCCATTAAAAGGCAGTAAAACAATCTTTTAAAAATTTTAGTGTATTCCATGCTTAAGATTGGATTTATTTTCATTTTTAGCCTCTAAAACACTATCTAATTCATTAATAGGCATAGATAAAAATATATATTATTCATTACTTACTTGGGATGTTACATCCTTCCCCCCTTTAGAAAATTGCATCCCCACAATTTATTTACTTATCGAATAAGTGGGGGTATTTATCCCTCATTTCATTTTCAGATTCCCATGTTGCCTCTTCAATCATGTGGTTTTTCCACAAAACCTTTACCCGATGAATAACATTATTCCATAACACTTGCTCCCTATGGTCAAGAATCTAGACCGGTTGTTCCTCATAATATAGGTTCTCTTCCAGCTGAACTACCTCTGGACTCAAAACATGAGATGGATCTGGCATGTAATTCCTCAGCATCGAAACATGAAAAACATTGTGTACCTGAGATAAGCTCGGATGTAAAGCCACTCGGTAAGAAACTGATCCAACTCTCTCCAGAATTTATTATGGTCCAATGAACCTTGGACTCAGCTTTCCTTTCTTACCAAATCTTATCACACTTTTCCATGGAGAAACCTTGAGAAAAACATGATCACCTACCTCAAAAGAGAGATCATTCCTCCTGTTGTCCGCATAACTCTTCTTCCTGCTCTGGACTGTTCTCATGTGTTTCTGTATCAGCTGAACTTTTCCTGCCATCTCTTCTACCAATTCTGGTCCCATCAGCTTCCTTTCACCCACTTCATCCCAAAAAGCTGGAGTTCGACACTGCTTCCCATATAACTCCTCAAATGGTGCCATCTGTATACTAGAATGAAAACTGTTATTATAAGAAAACTCAACCAACGAAATATGTTGGTGTCAACTTCCCTAATAATCCATCGAACAAGCAAGTAGCATATCTTCCCAAGTCTGAATTGTTCGTTCTGACTGCCCATCTGATTGAGGATGAAAAGCTGTACTAAAATTTAATTCAGTACCCAACGACTTCTGAAGGCCCTTCCAAAAGTTATAAGTAAACCTGGGATCAAGGTCAGATACAATGGAGAGAGGAACTCCATGTAACCTGACTATCTCTTTAAGGTACAAACGGGAATGTTGATCTAGGGAAAAAGTATCTCATATAGCAAGGAAATGAGCAGATTTATTCAAGCGATCAACAATAACCCAGATTGCATTATTACCTCGATGTGTCTTCAGCAATCCCACAACAAAGTCCATGGATATATTCTCCCATTTCTATTCTGGTACTGGTAAAGGCTGAAGCATCCCTTTCGGTAACTGCCGCTCTACTTTAACCTGCTGACAAGTCAAACACATCACAGAAAAATCAGCAGTATCTCTTTTCATTCTATCCCACCAGTAATACTCTCGAAGATCTCTGTACATCTTAGTACTGCCAGGATTAACTGAAAACGAATAACTATGAGCTTCACATAACAACTCTCTCTTCAACTGTGAATCACAAGGCACACACAATCTCTACCCAAATCTCAAAACACAATCATTATCAATTTTGAATTCCAGAAACTTACCCTTCTGAACCAGCTCTACCTTTTTCTGCAACTCACTGTCTTGCTTCTGTGCTTGCTTGATTCTGTCTGATAGAGAAGATTTCACTGATACCTGAAACCAAACAGAAGAACATCCTGCACCAAAAACTTCTATGCCAAAGTAATAAAATCCTTAACCAAAGGATCACGTTCTAAACGCAACATTTTTAATAAAGAATTAATTTTTCGACTCAAAGCATCAGCCACTTTATTTGCTTTTCCCGGAAGGTAATGAATTGTAAAATCATAATCCTTGATTAATTCTAGCCATCTTCTCTGTCTCATTTTCTTTTTTTCTGAGTGAATATATACTTTAAACTTTTGTGATCAGTATATATTTCACACTTTACTCCATACAAATGATGCCTCCAAATTTTTAGAGCAAAAACAACAGCAGCTAATTCCAAATCATGTGTAGGGTAATTTAACTCATTAGTTTTCAACTGTCGTGAAGCATAAGCAATTACCTGATCATTCTACATTAGGACACAACCAATTCCTTTCAATGAAGCATCACTATAGATAACAAACTCCCCATTCCGGGAAGGTAGTTCCAAAATTGGAGCATTCACCAATCTTCTTTTCAATTCCTGAAAACAATCATCACATTCTTTTGTCCAGATAAACTTAACACCCTTCCGAGTTAGCTTCGTCATTGGACTAGATAACTATGAAAATTTTATAACAAACCTTCGGTAATATCCTACCAAACCAAGGAAGCTACGAATCTCAGTTACATTTGTGGGTCTTGGCCATTCTTCAACAACCTTTGTTTTTACAGGATCAACAGTTATCTCATCTTTATAAACAATGTGACCAAGGAAAGAAATTTGTTGCAACCAAAACTCACACATTCTGATTTTCCCATACACTTTATTTTCTTTTAGGTTTTGCAAAATAACCCTTAAATGTCTTTCATGCTCCTATTTACTTTTAGAAAACACCAAAATATCATCAATGAAAACCACCACAAACATATCCAAGAACTCATGGAAATTTATATTCATTAAGTCCATGAATACAGCAAGTGCATTGGTTAGCCCAAAAGGCATTACTACAAATTCATAATGACCATATCTTGTACGAAACGCAGTCTTCATAACATCTGCTTCCTTTACCTTCAGCTGATGGTACCCCAATCTCAAGTCAATCTTTGAAAAATACTGAGCTTCCGGGAGCTGATAAAACAAATCATCGATATGAGGAAAAGGATATTTGTTCTTAACAGTGATGTTATTCAAGGCTCTATAATCAATGCAAAGTCTCATTGAACCATCTTTCTTTTTAACATATAAAACAGGAGCACCCCATGGTGATGTGCTAGGTCGAATGAAACATTTCTCTAATAAATCTTGCAACTGTTACTTAAACTCTAAAAGTTCAATTTGATCCATTCAATAAGGGGGTTTTGAAATTGGCTTAGCATCAGGAACTAAGTCAACAGTAAATTCAACTTCCCGATCTGGTATTATTCTAGGAAACTCATCAGGAAAAACATCAGGGTACTCATTTACTACTGGCACATCATTAATCTGAACTGTTCCTTTGTTTTCAACGATGTGTGCAAGGTAACATTCATTTCCATCTTTTACAAGTTTCTTGGCCTCTTGATAAGTTATCAATAGTAAGGGTTCATTCTTGTACACAAACTGAAAGTTTTTCTGAAAAGAAACTTTTTTAGCTCTACAATCAATCTTGGCATGGTAAATAGAGAGCCAATCCATACGCAGGATAACCTCAAACTCTACTAGAGGTAAAACAATAAGGTTCGCAAGTAGGTTCTTTCCATGGATAAGGATAAGAAGATTCTTATAAACTCTTTTTGCCTCAACATTTCCCCGAGGTGTTTTTACCAAAAGTTTAGGAGTCATTTCTTGAGATGGTATTCCCATTTTACTAGAAAAGTTTTCAGAGATGAAAGAATGTGTAGACCCTGAATCAAACAACACACTGGAATAATCTGAAAAAACAAACAAAGTACCTGATACAACTTCATTTGATGGCCCGACATCTGATGAAGTAGTTGCAAAGGATTTCACCACCCATTTATGCTTGTAGTCTAACTGCTTTCCATCACTCAAGCTCTCTGTAGGACACTCGTTTGCATAGTGACCCATCTCATTGCACTTAAAACGTTTCACTAACTGTAAATCAAATTTGGTCTTACCTTCACCTTGATCTTTTTCAGTGCAATCACGAGCCTTATGTCCCATCTTACCACATCGGTAGCACTTTCCAGAATTCAGAAGACATTCCCCAGCATGCCTTTTAGCACATTTATCACAATCTGGAAACTTAGTTTTCTTACCATCAGACTTTTTTGAAGAATTCATTCCTTTCTCCTGCCACCTCGGTCTCTTCTTCTGTTGGTTTTTATAGAAAACTTGATCATCGGAAAACTCCATTTCTACCTTCTCAGCACATTGAAAAAGTTTTTCATATCTTTTTAACTCACGAGAAGCTAAATCCCTTCGATATTTTAGCTTTAATTCTGAGTAAAAACGATTGATTTTACTATCAAGGTCTCAGATAAAATTTGGAGCATACCTTGCCAATCGAGTGAACCTTTCTTCATAGGCAGCCACTGAGTTTTCCTATTGCCTAAATTCGAAGAATTACTTTTCCATCCTAAGTCGAACAGCCTTAGGAAAATACTTCTCAAGAAACATACTTTTAAATTCATCCTAGTCGAGAGCATCAATCTCATCAGCGTCCCTGATATTTTTAACCATCGACCACCACTGATCTGCTTCACCCTCCAAACGGTAAATAGAAAGACTAACCTTTTGATTGTCTGAACACCCCATGACATCGAAAATCTTCTCCAGTGCATTAATCCACCCTTCAGATAGCACAGGGTCAGATGATCATCGGAATGATGGTGGATGTTGCCTCATTAAATGTTCCACCACTAACATGTTCCTCTGCGGT
Source organism: Viscum album (assembly GCA_963277665.1). Taxonomy (NCBI): domain Eukaryota; kingdom Viridiplantae; phylum Streptophyta; class Magnoliopsida; order Santalales; family Viscaceae; genus Viscum; species Viscum album. The sequence goes on along the minus strand of OY728164.1, from coordinate 1,465,654,073 downwards.
TGATCAGGCTGATCTCGTGCATGGATACCACCACAATTTATTGCTTGAGTCAACTGTTCCATTACTGCAACAAACTGTTCAGTTCCAATTCCGACCATCTTAGGATGCTGATTCGGATGGTTATTTCCTTCTGTATTCCTTCCTAGCACTGCTTCCCTATTTCCTCTACAGAAAACCATTCTGAACAAACATGTCTTAGATGAAGCAACATGGTAATCTTCAAATTCTATATCATTTCAAAAAATATTGTTGGATAATAATTTAATAGAATTCTAACTCCTAAAGTTATCTAAACCGACCTCTGATACCAACTATAAGGCCCCAGCCTTAAACATTACTTAATCTTGAGTTATTAACAGATTACACCTTGAGGATATTTTCAGGATTAGAGTTTTAGTGAATTAGAACATAAAACATTCATTACATTCCACATTTAAACAAAGTGGTTACATAAAAGATAGTATTCATTTTTCCCATCAATAGAAACATATTTAAAATAAAACATGGATTCTTTCTTTACACTTCCTTGACACCATAATCATATCATGTACCTTTCCCTTGACCTATGAAAAACATTTCAAAAACATGGGATGAGCATAAAAAGCTCCGTAAGGGATATAAAAATATGGAAAGGAAACATGGGTACATATACACATAATAATGAAATCATACTTTACCCATAAAACATAAGCACTTTAACAAACCTCATCAAATCATGAATAAATCATAGAAATCATAAGACATAAAGGTAACTTGAGGCATTCATAACATTCATACGTAGGGAGTAACCCTCTTGGTTACGTTGGGAATACCCATCACAGTATATTCCCTAAATATCTTCGGAGAAACCTTAACATTTCACTCCTTCGCGTTACCCAATGCATTGGAGAGCTATATCGGTCTCACCCGCCCTTAGTTTATCACAGAACCACCCGTCTTCATAACAATGCCCAAGAACCATAACATAATCGTATCACATAAAACATGCATAAATGAAACATGGCATTTACACCTTTCAATCACAAGATATCAATACAACACATTGATATAAAAACATTATGAAAACCATTTCCAATACCAAAATAAAAGAAAAGTAAAACATGGTATTTATTTTTCTTTAAAAAAGGTATGGCTTGTAGAGGAAGCCGAAACTCAAATAATGGTCACGGCGGCGGATAAGTCGTTATCGCCACATACGTACGACAAAAACATTCCCTTTTGTCATTTAGTAAAATTCTTCGTATAAAAAATATTCCATTTGGATAAACGTAAAAGTCCAAGGGGTTTATACACCGTATAAAATAATGTTTTGTATAAAACAAAATATGCCTCAATAAAACGAGATTGAGACGAAGTCCCATACCTTGGGTCCAACTTGACTTGATCGTTCTTTAATGTCCTGAATAATAAACATGAGTTAATTTATACTTTCTTAAGAACCTTTTTCAAGTTTATTATTACTTTTATATCACTTATTACCATGTCGTGAACACTATGTAATTATTTAAGTTATTAACGGTCGTTTTAACGATCATTGGTACTTGAGTCAGAAATATGCTCTTTATAATTACAAGTTGTTCATGTATCAATTATATCCAGAGTTATAATAATGATGTATATATCATATATATCCAGTATATACATGCATTTATAATATTACAAAATCATTTAGAGGTAAGAAATGAAATACACTGTTCATGGAGACGGTAAGCCATGCGTACGCATGAACGCTACTTTCATTTCTATTTCATATTTTATATAATGGAATCATAATGATATAAAGGTATATTATAATTCCAGTATAATATCATATATAATACCATTAATTACATCCTTTATACATCCCACATATGGCATTAACGAATCAAATCACTTTGAGGGGGCGGTAGTCCGCACTTCCTTAAATGAAGATATCGTGTTTACCCATAATGGAAACCATAAAGGTATGACCAAAATGAAAAATACAAAAGCTTAAGGAAAACATAGACATATTATATATCATATATAAATATAGTTTCATCTTAATTTCCACCTTTGAAGGTTCTAAAATAATGTTGAACAATCATCGTTTCGGGAGGCAGAAATTCGCTATCCACAGAAACAGTATGTTCTTTAACCATTAGATGTAGGTGTGTGTAAGTGTATCTAGAATAATACTTATAAAAAAATCTTATTATATTTACGATACTGGATTTGTTACAAAATAAAAGAATAAAAAGAGTTTAGGGGGTTGTAGAAGCAAAATAATACAAAAGGACTCAAAAGAAGACATTACCTTAAAATCGGGTAACTCCCTTTGGTTTGAGCACAAAGGCTTCCTTGGAAAGACTTATGCCCAATGTGAGGCTTCAAGGAGTAATAGAGGGATTTTTAGAGACAAAATGGTCAGGTTTTGGCTAAGCCAAAGGCTTTGCAAGTGTCGGTAAAGAGGTAGAGGTGGGGGCCTTTTATAAGAGGAGAGGAGGGGTACTCTTGGAAAGTAAAGAAAAGTTACTTTATTTTAAAATGAGATTCGGATTTAAGAGGTCCCAAATTTATACAATTCTAGTATAAGGTGATACGGGTTCGAAATATACCCATACAATAGGTTTTGGACATGTGTATATCATATATTTTACATTATCTTTTCATTTTATTTAAATCCTTTATTAATGAGGTAATCGCTGCATCATCATGATGTCATAAATAATTTAATATATTTAATGTCTAAAAATTATAAAAAATATATCATGATGTATTAAATCTTTTTATCTTTCTAATGAATATTTATAATCAAAAATCTTACTTGTATAACCCCATGTAAAAATTGTTTTAGTAAAACATATCATGTTTGTGTCATTTTTACTTTAACATTAAATAAAAAGTTATTTATGTCATTTCCCAACCAATGTGGCTCCATGGGGTCCCCAAGTTGACCCATGTATTTTCTTGGTCGGCCATGACACATCCAATGAGGGTAGTACATGTGTCAAGCTCATCTCATATTATTAAAACATTATTTTTACCTTAAACTACACTAATTACCTCTAGTCGCGATTAAGAACTTTAAAGTTACTATTCACCAAAAAATTATTTTAATCTCATTGAAACACATTTTAATTATTAATGACAACCATGTATGTTGGATTTTTGAAAATCAAATCACAGAAGTGGCAAAGTTTCATTTAAACGAAAAATCAGTTTCCTTAACTACCACTTAGTGGTTTCACTAGTCATCAAAAATTGATGTTTTTCAGAAAAATACCAAAACATAACCCTAAGATATATTTGATATTCTGAATTCAAAAATTATGTCTATTTTAAAAAATTAAAATCATATAAATTACATTAATTAATTTAATAAATAATTCCCACTGTCATGACAAATAACGTGTTTTTATGAAACAATAAGTATCAAAAGATTGACACTAGTTTAAGTCCAATTTCATTGTGAAATTGATTCCAATGACCACCATTGTATTAAATGGTGAAAATATATTCTAATTTTACTTTAAAACCAATTCAAAAGATAATCTAATCATATAAATAAATTAGATTAAAAAGAGGTTTTGAATTAAAATACAACATTTTTCACTATTCATTAAAAAATGAACTTTATCGGAAAAATACCAAAAATTCACACAAAGTAAATTTTGATGTCCCAATCATAAATAATAAGTTTATTTTGACAAACATAGCTTATAAAATTGTCATAAGATATATTTAAAAATGGTTTGCCATTAAAAGGCAATAAAATGATCTTTTAAAAATATTAGTGTATTCCATGCTTAAGATTGGATTTATTTTCATTTTAAGCCTCTAAAACATTATCTAATTCATTAATAGGCATAGATAAAAATATATATTATTCATTAATTACTTGGGATGTTGTAGTTGGAACCTTTAAAAAATGTTTTTTGGATGTCAGACAATCAATTAACATTAATTTCATGATAGATTATAATTACATAAGTATAACACATATGTATTGTAAAATTTGACTCATCGGTACAGAAGATTCATAATCCTTCAACTTTAGGTCAAGGAATTACTACTCTATATTTTTATAAATAATATAAATAAAGTTATTATTAAATAATATTCTCTTAAAATCAAACAACTAAATAGAGTTTATATCTACTCACTCCCACATGTTGTTGAATAATTTCCACCACTAATATGATTCACCATACAAATGATAAGTAGAGAAAATAAAATTTCCATCGTATGAAAACTAGTGAACAAAAAATAACTTTTTAGTGCTAATAATTCATTGTATATAACCTAGTGTATCAACACAACCACTAAATTAAGGTGGTTATTAGCTCATGAAGGACTCAGCATAACATTTTTCCCTATTTCTCTAATTTGGAAACTGAATGTTATTCATACCATGAGATTTTTTTCTTATAATAACGATTATAATTCATATTATACCCCCCCCCAAGTTGGTTTCTACGAAGTCAAATAATATCATTATCCATTTAATTAAAAATTAAAATGATTAATTTAGGTTTTATCCATTAATGAAAATGAAAAATCATTTTGTAATAAATAGTAATCAGAGTGAGAAACCACATAATAATGAAAAATAATTTATAATATGTCTAAATCAGAAAAAATTATTTTCAAATTATGAACCCTTTTGTTTTATCAGGTTATTAATGATCATGACCTCTTTAAATCTTTCATGGTGATTTGTATTGAGTTTTTTCAATCAAATGGTTATCCATTGGGAGTGTTAATCAATGAGATAAATAAGGCCCACTATCATAAATCAGGTAATGGTCGAACCAAGCTTAAATATACCTTTGGAGTTATTATGACTATTTAAAACTATTCTAGATCCACATAAACATGATGAGAAATTACAGGGATGTCATTTCATGGAAACCACTCAATTGATCCTTTACTATAACTCTAGAATGGTTTCATATGAATAAAATTATAATTATACTAATCCATATAGATATCCTTGTAAATATCACTAATGATTTCTCATACAATATCAAAAGGTTGACTAATCATTTTTTCCAGTACCAACTACTGTAACCTTTGATATTCAATGATAAATATCATATATTTTTTACGATTATTCAATGCATTTTAGAAATGAAAACATGATAAAAGTAATGATTAATTGTCATTGGATATAGGTACACAATATTTTTATTTAATGAATGATATAAAATATATCACATTAGTATCTTCCCACATTGTACTATATTTAAAAATTCCCTACAAAATATAATTCATCATATCCTATGGTAAATAAACATAATAATGGGTTTCCTCAGATACTCAGTAACTTTAAAAATGGGATATATCATTATATTATAATATTATAGAGTAAGAGAATTATAAGGGCGTGTGATAATGAACATAACTAACAATGTTCATACCCATCCTCACATATATCATAAACATGATTCACATAATAATCCATTATAATGTTGGAAATGGGCAGGCAGTGGAAGCCCCAAATAGGTGGGTTTTTTAATTTTCCAACAGACAGTCAACAAAAACATTTTGACGTCGGGGAAGAGAAGCCCGGTCAAAGTATAGGATCTCATGTGACGGGTTTTAAGCACAAAATGAGACCAAAAAATACATTGTTTAAATCCAAAGTTGTGAAAGACGTCTGCTCTTCATTTGTGATCACTTATCGAAGAATATGAAGTCGAATTCTTCAAAATCGACCACACATTCTTCAAGGAATCCACAGGAGCGCCGTCTATCATAATCCGGGTGTGAGCGTAGAATTGTGACGACGTGTTCGACGCTCCAACGGTCACCGTATAGCTTCTCTAGTGATGCTTGAGAGAGTACTCAATCTTAACTCCTAGGATCCAGATCCTCTCTCTCTCTCTCGAACATGGGAGAGGGAAGATGAGAGAGAAGACCCATGAATAGTACTTGGAAAAATCCCATACTCTTCTATTTATAGTGGTTAATTAAAATACTTGGTATCACCTCGCCGGCCCTAAATATTTAACGCACTACCAATGAAATTTTATAAATAAGATATTGAGTCATAAATATAATTATCAGTCACTTTTAATATATTAAAATATATTACTCAATTATAATAGAGTCATTAACTCGACTCTTTGCTCCCATAAATATTAATTGAACAATGAATAATTTTATATTTGTCAATTAATATTTTTTATGTATTTACTTAAAACATGTATATACATTTAAAAAATTAAATACCCATTATTCTAAACTCTAATAATATGAATTTATTTATTTTATTTGTGATCTTTTTTACTTTTTACAAATCCAGGCCCTCTGTGGCAGGGCCCACTATGTCCAAAACTCTTATTTGACTAAATTTGGAAGATTATCAAATACGCTATTATGTGTGACCCTCTAGGCCCTTATCTTGATAGTAGTGAATAGTATTCATGGAACAAGAGAAGGATCTAGCAACCTAGCATGGCCCCTAAAGAGATAATGATTATCACAGTGGTGACAACCAACCTACAAACACACCCTGTATAATATAATCTATTTTTCATTAATATCCCAAAATGCAGGACACATTCATGTGTTATTACCCTTTTCATGATTAATTGATTATTGAAATAATTAGAAGGATTTACCCTCGATTAACATGGACATGGTCTTATAAAGGTATTTCCATCCATATCAACATAGCCTGAGATATATTACTTCCATAACCTGGATGTGAAAAATCATTGCTTGACCATTCAACCAATGCCATGCCACCAATGATGCACCCAACACAAACTACATCAGCATGTCTTCATTGGCATGGTTTTCATCTTTCATAAAAGTACGCAATCAAATGGCATACATTGGTAATTATCTCCAGTCAGGAGAACACTACACATGATCATAGATAGGAACATCCAATGACACCCAAAACATGTTGTGTTTTTATTGGTGGGTTAGCCCTCGTGACATCACTACTAGATATCACCAAGTGAGAACTTCATGAGAAGAACTCTCAATGCTTATGACCACCTAGAAACTAATATTCAAACATCTATTGTTTTCAATCAGTAAAATGTATATAGACTATAGGACATATATTTGAGATTAATGTAACAATATCTTGATGTTCTCATTATAGCCTTGGAATTCCAATCACCTTTCTATATGAAATTAATCATTGTACATTACCATTTAAATAGTGGTCACAGAAATTTATACACTATAATAGTAAGACTAAATCATGTATAGCTAACTGTATACACGATATGTTAATCAAAATCACCAAATAGTTACGTATAGGGAACCCAGTATATCAACAATCTGACTTGAACTAGATCTAACTTGCGGACCAAACCTGTTAGGTACTCACATTATGAAAATCATGTTTCTATTGAGTAACAGCTTTACATACTGGGTCTTCCATGGTTCCACCTCATGGAAATTCTTCTATAGTGACCTCATCATTTATAGTAAAAATTATCAAGTGATTGTATCCCAAGTATATCCATTTTTCACTATCATTTCTTGATATATTGGACAATAAGAATATCATAATTTATATTATGATAATCCTTTTCTCACTAGGATTGATTCCATGAACTGGAACAGATTATTTCATATCTTCATTTTAGCAGCCATAGAAGCTGCAATGTACACGGACTTTGTAGGTATGGATACCACTAGCTTATATGATCATGAATCACTCATCACCTTTAGCCTAACTGCGATATTTGATCTCTTTATCTATCAAAGACTTGTTTGTATCCCTGAAAACTAGTATCATTTCTTCTCCACTTACCGGGTACTTATCATTTGTACTTTTTGAAGTACCATTAGATAGTTCTGACAGCATCCCTTGCAGTGCTCCTGGATATAATTGATCTTTACCTACTGTAAACTATACCTTGGCAATATCGGTTCTTGTACATATTATGGAATATATGATTGAACCATCACTTCAACATATGGATTTGAACTCACTGTGTTTATCACTTCCTATGTCCTGAACATGTCAACATGGAGAGATTATTCCCTGAGACATTGGCCAAAATTTATCTCTTTAATTGTTCCAACGTGTATTTTTCAATTCAATGTATGGATTTGAACTCACTTTGTTTATCACTTCCCATGTCCTGAACATGTCAACATGGAGAGATTATTCCCTAAGACATTTGCAACAATTTGTCTATTTAATTGTTCCAACATGTATTTTTCAATTCAATATCACTATATGTACAATTGACTAGGACTAAGATAATTATAGATCACCTTAGTAGATCATGTCCCTATAACTTATTTTTCTACTTTAATTCAATCACTAGAGAATAAACATCATCTCAACCTTAACTAACTATAAGACCAATCTGTTTTCTATATGTTGTCGAACATAATTCACATGAAAAACATTGGTGCTCCCACTAAACTATTGTAATGACATGGCAATCATTTTTTTCAAATGTATATTTTATGATCATGTTGCATAATTTAATCCTAAACTTGATTTCAGTAACTTGAAACCATTATTAGCATTATATGACATGACCATCCTTTTGTGGTTGTGTCCTATAGACACCATCCATAATTGGTGGTCCTATTTTCCAATTCTAAATAATTTGATCATAAATATTAGCAATAATAAGTAAAGTTATAATAGATTTAGGCCTAACATCTTGGTGAAACCAATCAAGTATTATTGGTACTACACTTATACCATCCATGTATCACCTCACTTGAATACCCACTATAGTAATAAGAATAATAATCTCCTTTTCAATTTGATACATGGAATGCATTAATTGAATTTTAGTTTGTCTTATCAATTTGGTTTAATTTCCATACACTTCATACTTGTAGGAAATATTATTCATACTGAATAATAGATCACCAACAGCGGTGAATATACACACCATCACCTTGTTTTTATCCTTCCTATACAGAATGTGTCTCTGGAACATACTTTGTTCCACATGCGCTTGTGTAACTAGTTTTTATCCCAACTATTTATACATCTTGAGCATTGACTAAAAACTAGTCAATATAGCTCCCACTATCTCTAATAGATATGTTCACCCTCTTATAGAAATAAATTCTATAACAAGACTATATTTTCTAGGAAATGGATTTTTGTAATGTCTTACGCAACAGTTAGGATTATTATACTAAATGCACAATGTGTTTGTCTTGATGCAAGTTCGTTTATGTCTGAACAAACTGTTTGCATCCAAACACATGTCCTTTTGAGATGATGAATTTATATCATACTATGACACATATGATATCCATTTGTCATTATAATTGGATTATGGTTGTGGTATATTTCCATTTTTGTAAGGAATTTGATGAAATATAATTTATGTTTCTGTAAGTTTCAACATTGATACTACTTACCTCAAAATATTGATGTATAACATATTCTTTTAAGAATTACTCCATGCTACATGTGTGTTGATCAATGTTCATATATAAGACTTTATCATCAATCCTCCTCATTAACATCAATTTCATGATGTCAGTAAGGTAATGTGCATTTAGGAATTTCTCCACGCAACATTATCATGATTGATGATAGTCTGCTCACGCTATTCTTCGGTATCCCAACCCGAAGAAACTCATATCTTCTGGCCATGCATTAACTTCGCTTTATTATTCCATAATTATTTAAAGGAATATTATGATGTATATATACCTCTATTTTATACTTGGAATAGTTCATGCATACTTGTCGAACTATTTCCAAATGTTTTCTGACATACATATATTATTAAATGGTCCTTTGTCCAAAATAAAAAAATCAATAATACCAAAGTATTTAGCTTTACCAAACCTAAATACCCTACTTGGTATATTGATGAAATTAAATTTTAATATTACCAAACAAATAATAATATTGTCTCAAATTGGTATAAGTATTACATTTTTATACATCACTAATTACCTATGATTCACGTATTACAGAGCAAGAGATTGATTTTACCAAAACAACATTCATTCCAGAACATGAACGAATGTCTCCTTGTGTCCAAGGACACATTAGATTAATGTTTGTGGTTATAATGAATAATAGTTCTAATGAATCTTTCTCATTGAAATTAAGTTAGTCATTTACTTTTCACCACTGGCCTAGGTATCACCCTTTCATATCCACTTGGTGAATACACCTGACTTCTAGTATGGTTTTTATACATACGTGTGATTGTATTGAAAACACATGTAAAAAAATATAGCATAAAATACCCAAGTAGTAAATGGAAAAATTACATTGAAGAATATGCCTGATGTATAAGAGACAACTTGCTTCTTTAAATCAGTTTAATTATTTTAAACATAAATTGTTTTTTTATTTTATAATATATAAGGAAAATAGCATTTGTTAATTCCTCATTAGTTGAAGGACAACACAAATGTTCCATTGGCATTAAATTCCTTTGTCCTTTCTACATTTTCATTCAATTTATTTTCCATAAGAGACAAAACATAACTATCTTTTAATATTCTTCACTTGGATAACCTTACATAAATTTTTAATGGATCGTTTAATCATTACATTTTCATTTTGTAACATAAAAAACATGATTAAAGGGGGGAAATGATATTAGAAAGGGATCCATTTAAGGATAATGGTCAATATTTCAATTTACACATGCTGGTGTAAATTTTTACTTATTGATATCATTTCTTTTCTTTTTCCTTTCAAACATCTCAGAGATGAGACTTCATGTTTATATCATCCATGTCTGGCTAGCGACCATGTCTGACACCGGACATAGAAGAATAATGATATGACTATCATATGATTTGTATATTAGTTTCTTGTAAGAAATTTCACCCTTGCTTCTTGAGGTAGTTTAATAGTGTTGGGGTCATTGAATCCTTGAGTAACCTATATCATATTACTATGCTCACATGCATGTACTATTCATGGATACTTATGTTAGTTTGGACATTTACTTTTTCCAATATAATATCAAAAAATTTAAAACTTGTGGTATAACATTGAATATTTCTATAAAATGAATTTTAGCAGATGTGTGCCTTTTATATGGATTATCAGTTTAGACATTTTTGATTAATTACATAATTCATTTAATGTTCATCACTATTTTATCAGATTCTAGAAACCATCTATGCATGAATCAGAATACTTCATCACTTGATTATTCTGGTAGAAAGGATCCTGAAACCAACCCTCAAAGTATACAAGCTATGACTACATCAATACTAGGAGGGTTCTAGGTAGACTTTTGGCTGGCTGACCGCTTTAACTTTCGGTTCCTTGATCTATTGGGTGAAGTCTTTTCATCATTGAATTAGAACTTTATTTACTCAACACCCGCCTATAAAATTACAACATGATAAATATGGGTTTTTCTTGGCTGTAATTTTAGTTATGTTGACCCAGCATTCTTATAAGGACTCCTAAGTAGTAAGAAAACCCTTAGTTATGGCATGACCATCACCTCAAACAGTAGGTTTTGCCCAAATTTGAATTCCGGAAGGCGATTATGAATTAATATATTTTTAAGGGTTTTATTATTTTTAATGTGATGAAGGAAATCATTTTCTATTTTTATAAGCACATACTACATGGTCGTACTCACAAGTGACCGTGCAAGAAATAGAAATTTCATCGCATCACATGTTCATTTTTACATGAATTCTTCTTTATTATTATTCTATGTGATCGAGCAATAAACTATACATGCACAAAAATACTAAACCATGCAGAAATAAAATGAACAACCAGATCATGAGCTAGTAATATTGGTTGATCCATTGAGTGAATAACGGACCAACTAAAACCCTAGGGGTAAGTACCTTTAGTCGCGTTTTCTTGAAACATGAATAGCACTATCTGCTCAACCAATGCATCCAACTACTATCCGGTGCATCTCCATCACTTGGCGTTAGCGCGTAATACCATGTCTTGTCATTATACAATTATACTCACACGCAGGCGAGGGGGTCTCCGGGTGTAAAATTTACGACTCGGACAATGGGTGCGTAGGCCTTTATACATATAATGATCATTGAGACGACACAAATATCGTCTTTTATTTAATTATACTAATTATTAAAATACCATGAAATAATTAAATTAATTAATTAAAAACACAATCGAACACCAAACATGCAATGGTAGGTCTACGACTCATGATAAGAATACACCATGAACTTGTGTATATTAAATTAATGCAGAAGAGAAATTATTCATTCATGAAAATAAATTTGAGGGTAAATAATATAATTAAAAAACTTTAGTCTAGTTTTTAATTCAATTATGACGTCGTCTGGTCCCGATTAATTAATTTAACTTTAAAACTAAAAATTAATTGAATTAATTGAATTATTTAATTTAATTACTTTCCCAATTAAATTAATTTACGTCAGAGGATCGAAAAATTAATATCTAAATAATTTAATTTTCAAATGAAATGAAATTAATTGATTTAATTAAATTACTATTAAATTAAATAACCCAGGCCCATGAAGCTTCGGGAAGGGCCTGTGCGGGTCGAGGCGAACCTAAAAAGGCTCAATCCGGGCGATATAGTCCCAATACAGGGGAATTCTATTGAGGAAGGTCCTTTCACGCCACTTTGGGGCTGGTCAGTCCCACTAACGCCTATTTTAGGATAGATCCAATCCAACTCAGAGTTACCTGGGTGGTCACCAAGGCTAGGGTCTAGGAATTTGGCAGATGGAGACAATGGTCATGGTGGTCGGGCAAAGCCAAGATGGCTCGGCCGCAAGACAAGCAGCGACACAAGAACAAATAGTGGCCACCAAGACCTCGACAGGTTGCTGCAACATGGGCGACAAAGGGTGGAGCTCGCGGATCTGCGACAGTCAATCCTCGCGGAAGGCAGCGCGGGGGCTCGCGACACAAGCCGATGGCGCGAGGTAGTCTCCTCCAGAGCAGTGGGTGCAGTCCAAATCTAAACCAACTGGTGGGCTGTGGTCTAGTGAAGGGAGTTGGTTCCAGAGATAGGCGGTAGTTGCGAGTACAGTGGGAACCGACAGCTTGGTCCAGGGATTCACCTAAAAAGGAGGGACGCTCGGATTTGGGAAATCCAGTGGTGTTTAGCTTCTGAGGATGGTGGGTATAAGACACTAGTGGGAGGATACCTAGGGTGATGCTGAGAGCAGTCTGTCATGGGCACTGTAGGGAACCAGAGACCCAGAGGGGAGGCACCATCACTGGTTCCCCGGGTGCAGAGCGGGTGGTGGCCCGATCGGGTGTGGGTTGGCTGATGCACAATGAGGAAGGGGTGCAGGGCTAGTGCTTGGGGTGGGTAGAAGTGCAGAATAGAGCCCCCTCCGGTTCTGTGAAGTGATTTGGGAATAAGGAGACTGGGGTGCGGTCATGGTGAAGGAAAGGGGCATCTCACCGGGGAGAGGGGTTGGCCACTGTGGGGAATGTCGGGTTGGCCTACTGAAGTGAGGTGTCTACACACTGCAGGAGGCAGGTATAGGGAGGGAGCCTCGGGGGTGGCCTACAGTGTGTTCCCTGGTGCAGTGTCGTGGAACTGGTGGTCTCTATGGAGAAGATGGGGTAGCACCTAGCAGCTGCAAGTTAGCGCGAAGAATGGGCAGCACAGGGAAGAAGGGATAGTGCCTGACTGATGCGAGTCCACGGGGGAATGAGAAGAGGGATTTTTTTTTTAAATACGTTTTTTAAAAAAAATATTTTATAAAAAACGCCCAGGTTAAAAATATTTTTAAAACTGCCCCTCAAAGGCGGCAGGCGCGATGCCGCCTTTGTGTTTCGGGGCAAAGGCGGCATCGCGCCTGCCGCATTTGGCCTTTACCCGAAAGGCGGCATCAGCGATGCCGCCTTTCCCCTAAAAAAATTTTAATTTTTTTTGAAAATTTTTATTTTTATTTTTTTTGTTTTGTTTATATATATATATATATATATATATATAAATAAAACAAAAATTTTCAGCAGAATTTCTCTGCTACTAAATATCCAGCGGTACTGCCATTACAGCAGTCTGGATTCTGACAGAAACCCTCACCCAGACCTCCCTTTTATAAGATGTCTTGCCCTGGAAATCATTCTGCATTTTCGATGTGGGATTCAGGTTCTCCCTTTCCTGCGCAGTACATTCTGCATTTCTGATGTGGGATTCTGTTTCAAGTGCGTGACTTTGAAAGACAATAAAATATAAACTATAAGACCAATATAAATGAAATTTTAAATATTGATTAAACATATAATTAATAGTTGAAATCAAAAAGAATTTCCTTAAAAATGATGATGCAAAATAATTTATAAGGTTTCAAAACCGCTTACTTGAAATTTAAAAAAGTTTCAAGTACGTGAATTTGAAAGACTATAAAATATAAAATATAAAATGAATATAATTGAAACTTTAAAGATTGATTAAAGATATAAGAAATAGTTGAAAACAAAAAGATTTTCATAAAAAAGATTGATAGAAAATAATTTATAACCTCTCAAAACCGCTTACTTGAAATTTAAAAATGTTTCAAGCACGTGAAACTGAGTGACTATAAAATATAAACTATAGAACAAATATAATTGAAACTTTAAACATTGATTAAACATATAAGAAATAGTTGAAAACAAAAGAAATTTCATAAAAAATGTTAATGGAAAATAATTTATAAGCTCTCAAAACCGCCTACTTGAAACATAAAAACGCTTCAAATACGTAAATTTGAACGAGTATAATTAAATAAGTAATAATTAATAAGTAATAAGTAATAATTATAATGAATAATAATAATTAATATTTATATTACTTATTAATAATTAATAATTACTAATTACTAATTAATTAGTAATAATTATTAATTATATTACCAATTAACTAAATAATTATTATATATATAATAATTAATAAGTAATAATTATTAATTATTAATTATTAATTATAATAAATAATAATAATAATTAATATTTATATTACCAATTACTAATTAATAATTAATAATTAATAATTACTAATTACTAATTACTAATTAATTATTTACAATTATTAATTATATTACTAATTAACTAAATGATTATTACTTATATTACTAACAATTATTAATTAATAATTAATTAATCATTATTAATTATATTACTAATAATTATTAATTACTTAATTAATAATTATTAATTAGTTAATTAATAATTATTAATTAGTTAATTAATAATTATAAATTAGTTAATTAATCATTAATAATTATTAATTAATAATTAATTAATCATTATTAATTATATTACTAATAATTATTAATTAGTTAATTAATTATTAGTTAGTTAATTACTAATTAGTTAATAATTATTATTAGTCAATTATTAATTAGTTAATTAATAATTATTAATTAATTATTAATTAGTTAATTAATATTTATATTACTAATTATTACTAATAATTATTAGTAATTAATTAATCATTATTAGTAATTAATTAATAATTATTAGTAGTTAATTAATAATTAACTAATTAATAATTAATTAGTAATTAATAATAATTAACTAATTAATAATTAATTAGTAATTAATAATAATTAACTAATTAATAATTATTAATAATTAACTAATTAATAATTAATTAATCATTATTAGTAATTAATTAATAATTATTAGTAATTAATTAATAATTAACTAATTAATAATTAATTAATAATTAACTAATTAACAATTATTAATAATTAACTAATTAATAATTATTTAATAATTATTAATTAACTAATTAATAATTAACTAATAATAATTAACTAATAATTATTAGTAATTAATTAATCATTATTAGTAATTAATTAATAATTATTAGTAATTAATTAATCATTATTAATTAACTAATTAATAATTAACTAATTAATAATTATTTATTAATTATTACATATATAATGAATAATAATAATTAATATTTATATTACCAATTAACTAATTAATTACTAATAATTATAATGAATAATAATAATTAATATTTATATTACTAATGAACTAATTAATAATTAATATTTATATTACTAATTAACTAATTACAAATTAATTATTAATTAGTTCATTAGTAATATAAATATTAATTATTATTATTATTCATTATAATTATTAGTAATTAATTAATAATTAATTTGTAATTATTAGTAATTAATTATTATTATTATTCATTATAATTATTAGTAATTAATTAGTAATTAGTAATTATTAATTATTAATTAGTAATTGGTAATATAAATATTAATTATTATTATTATTTATTATAATTAATAATTAATAATTATTACTTATTACTTATTAATTATTATATATATACTAATTATTTAGTTAATTGGTAATATAATTAATAATTATAATTAATTAGTTAGTAATTAGTAATTATTATTTATTAATTATTAATAAGTAATATAAATATTAATTATTATTATTCATTATAATTATTACTTATTACTTATTAATTATTACTTATATAATTATACTCGTTCAAATTTACGTATTTGAACCGTTTTTAAGTTTCAAGTAGGCGATTTTGAGAGCTTATAAATTATTTTCCATTAACATTTTTTATGAAATTCCTCTTGTTTTCAACTATTTATTATATGTTTAATCAATGTTTAAAGTTTCAATTATATTTGTTCTATAGTTTATATTTTATAGTCACTCAAATTCACGTGCTTGAAACATTTTTAAATTTCAAGTAAACGGTTTTGAGAGGTTATAAATTATTTTCTATCAATCTTTTTTATGAAATTCCTTTTGTTTTCAACTATTTCTTATATCTTTAATCAATCTTTAAAGTTTCAATTATATTCGTTTTATATTTTATATTTTATAGTCTTTCAAATTCACGTACTTGAAACTTTTTTAAATTTCAAGTAAGCGGTTTTGAAACCTTATAAATTATTTTGCATCATCTTTTTTAAGGAAATTCTTTTTGATTTCAACTATTAATTATATGTTTAATCAATATTTAAAAATTCATCTATATTGGTCTTATAGTTTATATTTTATTGTCTTTCAAAGTCACGCACTTGAAACAGAATCTCACATCGGAAATGCAGAATGTACTGCGCAGGAAAGGGAGAACCTGAATCCCACATCGAAAATGCAGAATGATTTCCAGAGCAAGGCATCTTATAAAAGGGAGGTCTGGGTGAGGGTTTCTGTCAGAATCCAGACTGCTGTAATGGCAGTACCGCTGGATATTTAGTAGCAGAGAAATTCTGCTGAAAATTTTTGTTATATATATATATATATATATATATATAAACAAAACAAAACAAAATAAAAATAAAAATAAAAAATTTCAAAAAAAAAATTAAATTTTTTTTAGGGGAAAGGCGGCATCGCGGATGCCGCCTTTCGGGTAAAGGCCGAAGGCGGCAGGCGCGATGCCGCCTTTGCCCCGAAACGCAAAGGCGGCATCGCGCCTGCCGCCTTTGAGGGGCAGTTTTAAAAATATTTTTAACCTGGGCGTTTTTTAAAAAATTTTTTTTTTAAAAAACGTATTTAAAAAAAAAGGCAGCCCTTCGGGCCGCCATGCATGGGAGACGGGGGGGGGGGGGACTCGCCCCCCTCATTTTTTTCTCTTTTCATGACCTACATTGTCGGTCAATCTCTTCTCGATTTTTTTAAGTTCATCCAAGAATTGCTTTGCAAGTCCTTCCCACCACTCCTTTTTTTTCTCTAAGCCTTATGCATAGGCTTTAGAAAAATAATAATAATATTTTAATAATAATATAATTAATAATTAATTATTATTATTTTCAAAATAAAATTAATACTATTATTATAATAAAATCAAATAATAATAATATTATTATATTAATTTTAATAATTTAATATAAAAAATTGAATTTTCGGGGAGTATTTAGGCCACATGATTTCCAGTCAAAACATGAAACACCCCCAGAAAACAATCTCAAATCAGAATTCAAAACGTTGGATGACTGCAGACTTGACATCGGAGGTACGATTCGGATTTCGTCTATGACATTGGGACTGTATAGACATCCTCCATTAAATTTTACGCAAATTTAATTTATTTTGAATAAAATCATCATGCGTCCCTTTGATACCACTAGTTGGAACCAAATGTGCAGCAAATTCCCCAAAAAGGTGAAATTTCAAATATTTCCACCAATGTTCATTGTAAACATGTTGATGTTGGTGAAGAGTAGCTCGGTCAAAGCCGAGGATCTCACGTGAAGGGTTTTAAGAACAAAAATAAACCTTTAAATACTTGGTTTAAATCTGAAGCCCTGCATGACGTCTGCTCATCATTGGAGATCACTGCTTAAAGAATTCAAAGTTGAATTTCTCTAGATCATCAAAACATGATTCAAGGAATCCATGGGAGCACCGTTTTTTCGTAATCTAGGTGCTAGCGCGGAATTGCAACAACATCTTCGATGCTCCAACGATCACTACACCACTTTGCTAGAGATGCCTGAGAGAGTGCTCGATCTGAAGTCCTTGCATCAAGATCCTCTATCTCTCTCGAACATGGGAGAGAGGGGAGGAGAGATAATTCCCATGAATATTTCTTGTCAAAAGGCCCTCCTCTTCTATTTATTATAGTTAATTAAAATATCTAGTATCACCTCTCCGTGCTCGAATTCTTAACGCACAATAAATGAAATTTTATGTCCACTAAATTGAGTCATAAATATTATTATCTTCTACTTGTAATGTATTAAAATATATTACTTGATAATAATAGAGTCATTAACTCGACTTTTCGTTGCGATAAATATTAATTGAATGTTGAATAATTTAATATTCATCAATTAATATTTTTTATGTTTTTACATAAAACATATAAACAAATTTAATAAATAAACTAAACACTCATTTTCTAAACTCTAATAATCTGAATATATTTTTTTCATTTTTGATCATTTATCTTTGAAAAAAATCTCAGAAACCTATGATGGGGGCCAGTATGTCCAAAATTCCTATTCAACTAAATATGGTAGATTCTTGAATACGCTATTGTGTGTGACCCTCTTGGCCCTTATCTCGAAAGCAGTGAATAGTATTCACAGACCAAGAGATGGATCTAGCAACCCATAATGGCCCCTAAAGAGATAAGTATTGTCACAACTGCGACAAATAAACTACGAACATACACTATGTAATATAATCTATTTGTCATTAATATTTCATAAATTAGGATGCACTCATGTGTCATCACCCTTTTCTTTCATTATTGTTTGATGATTTCCCTAGACATATTTACCCTCGACTGCCATGGACATGGACTTATAAAGGTACTTCCATCAATATCAACAAGGCTGGAGATATATTACTTTCAAAACCAAGATGTGACAAATCATTTCTTTACCATTCAACCAATGCCATGCCACCAATAAAGCACCCAAGACCGACTACCACTCCAAGACTTTATTTCCATGGTTTTTGTCTTGCATCAAAGTATGAAATCAAATGGCATATAATTGTAATGATCTAATGTTGGGAGACCATTACACATGATCATATATAATAAAATTCAATGACACCCAAAACATGTGGTTTTCCTGTTGGAGGGTCAGTCCTCGTGATCTCACTAATCGATATCACCATATACAAACTTCCTGAGAAGAATTCTCAATGATTATGAGCCCCCATCACCTGATATTCAAACATCTACTATGTCCACTCAGTAATATGTATCTAGACTATAGAAAATATATTTAAGATTACTGTTATAATATCTAGAGGTTCTCATTATAGCCTGGTAATTTCTATTACCATTCGATACGACAATTAATCTTTGGACATTACCATTTCAATAGTAGATGCAGAAAATTATACACTATAATAGTAAGACGACATCATTTATAAATAAGTGTATACACAATATTGAAATCAAAAGCACTGAATAGTTTTGTCTAGGTCACCCACTATTTAAACATACAATTCTAAAACTCATGATTCCTATGAGTTTGAAATCATTAGAATTGTTTCACCATAAGATCATTTAAAAAAATTAGAACTAAAATCTGTATAAAAACATTTCATTTTTCTTAGTCTACTACCAAGACTATCAAACAGACTGGATCAACGATCACAACCTATTTTCCATTTCGAATCATGCCCATTATCATGTTTCCCATTATATATCAAGAATGTTGACTTCTTTATAAATGTTTTTTAATTATATATAATATTTTAGGAAATGAATTTTTGGGAGATATAGGTCACACCCATCCTTGGTTATAACATGACCAACATCCTTGGTTATAGAAGAACCACCATCCTTTGTCATAATTAAAACAAAACCACATAATGGAAAAAATAAATAAGTTCTTTACATGATCATAAAACCTTCAACATATCTTGATAACTAAAAATTAAAAGTTCTTATAAACATTCCATAACCGAAAAACCCATAAAAAGGAATTGTTATGAATAATCATCTCATCAATTCGTTATAGAATAACCTATGTAAAAAATGAAATGGTTTCATAAACATCCCATAATGATAATAATAAACCATATAGACAATGAATAAGTATGGTATAACTTGACCATATCCCCATTAAGTCATAAGTAACATCAAATGATGTCATCATTGGTTTAATGTTTATTTAAATATTTCCCTTAGAACATTTCATCAGAAAAATAACCTTCTTACATTAAAAATCTATTTTGAAAAAAAAAATTCCCAAAATGTTATAAAAAATTTCTTAAAGATAACCCTTGAAACAAATAATGGATTATTTAAATCGCTAAATGGTCATGATAGTGGAATATTCTATTTATTATATACTTGTTAAAAAGAATTTTCATTTCTCATATTGATGAAGTCCAAAAGGGCCCTGTTAGGAAAATAATGTGAATATTCCTCTAAAAAATAAACAGGAAAAAATATTTAGGTATATCATTAAAAATAAATGGATAATCATAAAAACATAATTTAAAAAATGTTAAGAAAATATTTATGTAACATAAAATGGGTTTTTGATAGAATATAATGGTCAGGATTATTTTCTGTAAAACATTATTTTGGAATCCTTAATTATTTATTACAGAAAAATGAAATGAAAAGCTTTTTACACTAGAAATAACCATATGATTATTAAATACAAGAGTTTCATGAGATTTTGATTACAATAACTCAACATTGGAAATAATCTTTAAAAAACATGTTAGACAACATGATTGTATGATTTACCCATCACCATTTTTGTATCATTTGACTCGTAATATCCATTAAAGAAATAAAATTTAATGTATATGTATATCCCATAATTATCATTATTAGTACGATAAAATATTTTCATTGTATTTATATAAACTACAAAATGATAAAATTTCCTTATAAGGGATGTATCCCATAGAAATAAAATTTAGACAAATATCTCTTAACTTAAGTCTTGACATTATTCAACATGATTTGATCTCCTCTAAAATAATTTAATGTTTAATATATATTTAAATATATATATTAAAGAACAAAATTCATATGTATCATTATATATATGATTAACTTATGAAATTTGTTTACCTATTTTTTACCGATTCCTTGTTAAAATAATTTTTTGGTCAACAATAACATTGTTTCTCATGTATGTTTTGGTTTGATATTTTTGGTTCATTTACATTGGTAATTCTGAAATAATATCATATATTTTTACCATGATATTAATATCATATCCATTCATTATATATTTATTTATTGTAATCTAAAAATTTCATACAGATAAAATGAATTACACCGTTGATGGAGACGGTAGACCGTATGTACATATGAATTTTTTTCTATTTAATCTTCGTATAGAATGGAAAAAGGTATATATATATATATATTAATTTCACATAATAATTTTTATGTAATATATATCTCATATATTAATTAAACTGGTCATTATTACCATCCATTTAGTGAATTAGTGGAAAATGAATTTGATCACATTGAAAGGTGGTAGTCTGCCTTACACAAGAGTAGTGTTATCTTATTCCCACATGAAGAAATGTATGAAGTTATATGTGATATTATATTTTAAAAAGTGTAATTATGTAATAATTATCATATATATTGGTTAATTACATAATTATATAATGTCGATATAGGTGGTTATGAAAAACAAATTACATCAGGTCGTGAGGTAGTAGTCCACCGTACACATGATCGACAATTCTGTTTCCCACATGATGGAAGGGGAGATATATGTATTTAATTTCATTAACATAAAATAATCTTGGTTTTAAAAATTCTAATTTCATTACGTTATATTATTCTACAAATATTTGAAGGACTAAAATAATGAAATAAAACAAAAAACACATGTTCATAAATTATACCACTTATTTATAAAACAACTTCATATTTATACATAAAGCCATCATATGAGAGTTCCAAAATAAAAATAATGCATGTTGGATGCAGAGGGGGATATAAGTTAGATATTGTTGTTTGGATTATCTGAGAAAAATTATCTTTTATGTGTGAATAGGATATGAGATGGGGAGGCCATTTATAATTGGGGGAGAGAACACACGTGTAATTTTTGAAAATAAAAAATTGTACTTGTGTCTTTCACATGTAACAATTCTCAAAATGGTTCATTATTTAGAAATAGATTATATATGGTCTAAATATGAATACTAAATTGGATTTTTACATATTTAATGTAACGATCAAATGTTTTATCACTGAAATTCACTTATTATAATTATGTCTTATATTATAATCACGTATGATTACTTGTAGAACATAATAAAAAAAACTTATAAATGAAGAATTAGTGAAGTAAATGATATTTGTTGATGTTAAGGAACATATACTGATGAAATAGTATCTTGAAATTTGGGATATTAATTTGACATTTATGAATAGTAAAATGGACAATGTAATAGTAAACTCGCTATGGAAAGTATAAATAAAATATATCTATATTTTAAGTGTCAATATGGTATTATTATATCATAGTAAATATAAATAAATATTTTAAAAGAATTTAATTAAGTGTTGGTATTTTTTGTAATTCATAAATATGTAATTACTATTTATGTCTACTTTAATAATTTAAAAAAAATTATTTTAATAATATGTACTCATAAATTATATTTTCTATGTCTTATTATTATAAAATAATTATATGAGACCTTAGTTAATTTTTCAATGTGTTAGAAAAGCTGTTTTAATTGTAAAATTAGTATTTCTCAAGTAAATTATGATTTTAATAAAAATTAAATTTCTCATATTTAGAACATCATTTTTGAAAAATGGATTTCATTTTTTGATTCTACATGTTAGAAATGGTTAGGGTGAACTTTTGGGATTTTTCTAAAATACATAGATTTTTTATGAATCGTGAAATGTTGTAATTCACCATATATATACATTATGAGTTAAATAAAATATTCATAGAATCATGGATAAGATAAGAACCCTTGGTTACAACTCAGATGATATCTCTAAAAATATTGGTCACATGAATTCATACAATTCATAGTCTTGAGGTAAAATATTATACTAATGATTAGAATAATGGAAAACCCCTCTGCTCCACTATAAAATGCACCCTCACCCCCTCTTCTCTTCACTCCACTAAAGCCTTGTGCCTAGTCCAAATTATTATCAAATATATATTTAATATCACATCCCATTTTTAGTAGCCATTGGTCTCATCAAAATACCATGTCCTCTCCCATACGAAGTTCTCAAGGTAGATATATTCAAGATGTAAATTCCTCTTTTCCTTTATTTTATCTCTTTAAAGTTTATATCTGTATTTTATATTCCTCACCTTATTTCATCAAAATTTTATGATAATTATAGTACCTTACATTTACTATAATTTTTTTTATAATGTAATAATTCTTCACAATCTCGTTATTCCCCTCCTTTTATTCCTTAAATCAATACACCATCTGAGATGTGTTAATTTATCACATTCAAGGATGACGGGTTTTCAATTTCTATTGTCATCTTAAATCCGAGTCACGAAACCATTTTAATGGTTGAACTAGATTATAATATATGTATTATTACTTATATAATGTTTTAGAATTTTTTATGTACATGTAATATAAATTTATAATGAAAAATATTTTCGATGTGATCAGAAACCGCCAATTAACCAAAATGGTTATCATTAATGTTTTATATAATGATTCAAATTCACTCCAAATAACCAAGTGAATTTTATAAAATTGTAAAAATTAGTATTTTCAATAATAACATACAAATTCAATTCTGAATAACCATTATCATCTTACATGTTTATCGTTGCATGTATATGAGTAAACTAATCATGAAAACTAAGGAAACAAATGCTCCCAAACAATGAAATTGAACCTCTTAAACCATAAAAATGGTAAAGAATAAACATCATAAGGTTATAAAAAATAAATTAAATGAAAAATAGTTTCTTCACATATCAATTAATGAATCTAATTTGATTATTTAGGACATTAAGATCATGTGAAGGACACCATTAGACTTAAGGTAAGGAATTATACTTGAACCTCCATTATTCATTCTACTTTCACTATAAATCATTTTACCCAAATTATTTTATATTTTATTTTTATATAAAAATTATAAGTGCTATTTACTTGTTCCAATTTTTTTTATCAAGATCCTTTAATCATTATCATTAGGGATATACTTATTTTTAAATGGTTCCCTTCTTAACACTTCTCGATAAGAAAACCTGTTTTATGGGTGCTTCCAGAATTATTTCCCAATTTCAAGTAATATTTATCATTTTTTTAATCCACCATTTTTTATAAAATCATTATTTTCATTATGTCAACATTATTTTTTGATTAATGATTTTTTATAAAATATTATTCCTTTTTATATTTTATATTCTCTTTAGTATTTTCCTTAAAGGTGCACTAAAATATTTTAATGATAATATTTATTAAATACTCTTAATACATGTTATTACATTTGTTTGAAATTACATTACATTATACATGAAAATGTTCCCATATAAATTCCTTTTTAATTTTTTTATTTTCTTTCATTCAGGGACACTTGTATGATACTCTAATTTATTATGATTTATAACATGATTATGATAAAAATTTATTTCCATAGGTACCCTTATGTTTATGTATGATTGATTATGTAAGATTATTGATGTGGAAAAAATATTCATGAAAATGTTTTGATGGTTTCACCCATATAAAACTCTAATTAATTTGGTAATTTTTAGTCTCATGAGACTTTATGTGAAATGGTCATGGCGGTTAGCCCTAACTCATGAAACCATGTGAAATGTTCTTGGTTGTTAACCTTGAATTGTGATCCTCTATGTGAAATGAGATTTGGATCATGGTAAATTATAATTTTATGTTCCTTAAACATTATTTTGAGTTAAGGCTTATATGATCCCATGTTTAAATGTTATTATTCCATAGGTTCCATGCCTTTTTATATCATTATGTCATTCCTTATAAACCATGAAATAAATATTTATTATTATTCATAGTACATTTCTAGGATTTCAGCCCCTACATTTATTCATGTTATCATCCGGTTATCCTATGAAGATGTATCTGGACAATAGAAATTAGGGTCTCATTATAAAGATTAAAATTATTTTTTCTTATGATGTTAAATAATGTACCTAATCTTCCAAGACACCATACATAATGATCCTTGGCTGGTTATTTGATGTTATTCTATGCTTGAAATCATGTTATGATATGTGTAAAAGTTTAGGGTCTCTATAGATCATATTAGAGAATGGTTTAGTTAGTTTTGGAAATTAGGAATAAAGAAATTTAAATTGAACCTTATAATTGAGACTATGTTTATGAAAATATCCATAAATTTTGGTAAGTATAGAGTAAGTGGTTTATCAGGAAAATACATAACTATCTTGATAAAAACATGTATATGTGGCTCTGGAATGGATGTATCTAGCATACATCCTAAAAACACCACTTTGAGATAAACTCAAATATGAAATTGTGCATGTAAATTGGCCTTTCTACACTCTTGGTTTGATAATACAAGGGGATATGATTTAGTAAATATATAATCATAGTAT
Source organism: Viscum album (assembly GCA_963277665.1). Classification (NCBI taxonomy): domain Eukaryota; kingdom Viridiplantae; phylum Streptophyta; class Magnoliopsida; order Santalales; family Viscaceae; genus Viscum; species Viscum album. Next base: position 1,465,628,153 of record OY728164.1, on the reverse strand, counting down.
TAAGGGAAAAAAGAAAAATAATCCTATAAGAATAAAGTTAGAAAATATATCATGGATAATATTGATTGAAACCTAACGAATTATAAGTTATGATATTCATTCCCTTTTCATGTTTATTATTTTATATTTAAAATTTCATTTTATGCTTAATGTTTAAGTATTCAAGCCCCCTAATTTTATATTCATATTCTTATTTAATGGTGGTAAATATAAGAACACTTTCAAACAATCAATGTGATATGCAATGTGATGATTTACCAATAGATATGCCTGATACGATGGGAAAGAGTGCTCAAAACCTTATGACAGTGCATTCTAAGATGGATCAAGTTATGAATAATAACCTGAATCATGTGAAACAACCTCCTATTCAAAGGAAAGTTCTTGTAGTCATATAATCCTTTATTTCGCAAAGGCCTCATATGTTTAGTCATTCATACTGTCCCCTCATTCTAGAACAATGGATTAACTCGATTGAAAAGATATTATCTATAAACTAGTGCTCAAAAGAAGAGAATTTCAGGTTGTTGGTCTATCATTTTGATGGGGATGCTGATCTGTTGTGGACACTGATCAATAATATGAAGTCCCAGTAATAAATTGATTCTATGTATTGGGAGTAATTCAAGAAAATATTTTTCAATAAATATTTTCCCTAAACCCTCCATCTCAATATGAAAAGTGAGTTCCTCAAACTCAAGTGTAATGAAGATGATTCCATCAATGTGTATGAAGAAAACTTCACAAGGCCTTCTAGATTTGCCTATGGAATTATCATGAACACAGAAAGAATGGTGAATTTCTTCTTTAGTCGATGAAAGCTGAGTCAATGAAAATTAATGCTGTTTTCAAACATTGAAAGTTGTGAAGAGATTTTATATTGTTCCCTCAAGGTTGAAAAGGAGATCAGAGATACTCAATGGTCTCATGGGTATGGTAAAAAAGTGTAAAATTGAGTATAATATGGATGGTTCAGTAAATAAATCCTATAATATAAAGAATATTGTACATACAATGTGTTAGAATTATGGGAATAAATATCCTGGAAACTTTCTAAAGGGAACTGGTAATTGTTTCAAATGTTGAAGAATGGGAAATCTGGGAAAAAACTGTAGATGGTATATGAAGAATCCCAGTAACATGGATGTGGAAGAGAAAGCTTCATTTCAATGTTCATATATTAGTGGAGTGTTTCAACTAAAAGGAACATAGAAATTATGTTGAAAAATTCCCAATGACAAGGGTTGTCAGAGGGAATCAACAATAACAACCACGTAAACAAGGAATGGATTATTTAATCACTACTGCCGAGGTGGAACCAAGATTCAATGCGGTGATAGGTATGAAAGTTATTCATTGAAGAACAGCGAACATACTATTTGATTCCAGGGCTACACATTATTTCATATCATGCATGTTTAGTAAAACATTTCAAACACCACCTCAATATTTATAGAATGAGTTATATGTGTGAACATCAAATTAGGAAATTATTGCATCCAAAATATATAACTCCTCAATGGTTATAGTTTGTGGATTGAACCTCCCATAAAATTTAATAATAAATTATTTAGTGGTGTTTGATGTCATCTTGGGAATAGATTGGTTATCTTTATACAATTCCAATATTAACTATCACGAAATGGAGATCACTCTTCACATCCTAGATTATCCTCCAATCATATAAAAGTGTAAGAAGAAAGATCAATACACCTCATAATAATTATATCAACTGTGGATATTACTAACTTATGAGAAAGAGTTTCTAGATTAAATTATTGAGACAACGGATAGAATCATGCTCAAATACATTCCCATTGTAAGGGACTACACAGATGTATTTCCTGAATAATTTTCAGGTCTTCCTCCAAATCAAAAGGTTGAGTTCTCAACTGAATGTATTCTTGTATATCTACCTATATCAAATACACCTTATATAATTGACATTGTAGAGTTTAAGGAGAGGGAGAAGAAGATACAGGAGAATGTATATATAAGGGTTTTATATGCCCAAGTGCTTCACTATGTGGAGCGCTAGTCCTATTATTCAAGCAGAATGATGGTTCAATGTGCATTTGTACTGATTATTGTTAGCTCATTAAAATAATGATAAGAAACAAGTATTAATTTCCTCGAATAGATGAATTTTTTGATCAGCTTCATGGGGCCAGTTATTTAACTGAGGTGGAGCTTCAGTCAGGATATCACCAATTAAAGGTGAGGAAGGATGATATTCCCCTTACTTCATTCTTATTGAGGTGTGGAAATTATCCGTTCATAGTGATTCCTTTTAGAATAACAAATTCTCTTGGAATTTTCATGTATCTAATGAACTTAGTATTTAGATATTACCTCAACAAATGTTTGGTAGTCTTCATTGATGAAATTATGATATACACCAAGAGCAAGGAGGATCTACAAGAGCATTTTAATACTGTACTAAAGACATTGAGAAAGTAGAATTTATAGGAATGGTATAGTAAATGTGTGTTCTAGATACATGTGGTATCATTATAGGGGCATGTTATCATCAGAAAAGGGCTATCAATAGACCCTTCCAAAACAACGAAAATTGAAGAGTGGCCTAGTTCATCATTTGTAATAAAGATCTATAACATTCTTTGTCTAGCTGGGTATTACTGATGATTTTTGAATAACTTTTCAAAAAATTTAAACCCAATTACCATGATGACATAGAAGGGGTGAAGTTATTTTTGGAATCAAGTGTGTGAGGAATTTTTTAAGGAGCTCAAAAAGAGGCTTATCACTGTGTCCATACACACACTCCCAACAAGTGGAGAACTATTTGTGGTGTATAGTAAAGCATTGGAGAAGTTTTTGTACTAATGAAAAATGATAAATTGATGGAATAAAAAATAATAATTTTAAAAATACTTTAGTAAAACAATCCCACACATTATATGGAGTAGAAATCTTTGATCGTTTCTTTTAAAATCTTGCAACATTATCTATATGGGAAGAAGTGTGAGATATATATTGACCACAAGAGTGTCAAATATATATTCACACATAAAGAGATTAATATTCTCCAAAAATTATTGTTAGATCTCATCAGGGATTATAACTGCTCAATCCACTACCATCATTGTATTTTAAATAAGGTAGAAAATGCTCTATGTAGAAAGAATCATATATCCTTATCAATGATGACTATTGAGAAGGATTTAATCTTCTAAAATTTATAGAAGACTGACCTGGGAATAATTAAAGGATGAACATCATAAATTTTTCTAAAACGGATTCTTTACTATCCATCATGGAGAAAATAAAGGACTCTCAATGAAAAGATGCGGAAATTATGAAAAGGGTGGAAGCTATTAGAAATGGTAAATCCTATGATTTCAAGATTGATGAAGATGTATTTATAAGAATTGGGTCATGATTATGTGTACCATCCATTCCAAAGATAAAAAAGGATCTTTTGAATGACACACACATCTCAACCTTATCTATTCACCCATGGAGCACAAAGATGTATCATGATCTCAATGAGAACTTTTGGTTGGACAATATGAAGAATATATTATAGAATATATATCAAAGTGCATAGTATGCCAAAAAGTGAAGGATAAAATCCAAAATTATAAGGGTATTATGAAACCACTATCCATACCAACATGGAAATGTGATAACATTACCATGGACTATATCACTTGACATCCAAGGACTTTCAGAAAAAATAATGAAATATGGGTCATTGTGGTTTGTCTTACCAAGACAACTCACTTTTTCATAATTTCATAGGAATTTTCACTGGATCAACTTTCATAGTTATATATTAATGATATGGTAAGGATGCATGGATTACCACAATCTATTATATCCAATCGTTATACAACATTAAACTTGATGTTCTAGAAAAGTCTCCAACATTATCTAAGAATATAGTTGAACTTCAGCACGCCCTATCAGCACCAAAATGATTTCCAATCTAAGTGAACTATTAAAACACTAAATGATATGTTGAGAGCTTGTTATATAGATATCAGAGGAGTATATGACCAACATCTTCCACCAGATTAATTATATAACAATAATAGTTTCCACACAAATAACTAAATGGAACTATATGAATCTTTTTTTGAGAAAAGGTAAAAAAACTATTATGTTGGGATAATGTTAGTGAGCGTAATCTTATAGGACCTAAAATGGTGGATAAGGTGAAAAAACTTAGCTGCACATCATGAAATCCGAAAGTCAACAAAATTGTGATGAAGACGATCATCGATTAGTCCTTCGGTTCAATGTTGGAGACATGGTATTTTTCTACATACCTCAATGAAAGAAGGTCATGAGATTTGGGAAGAAAGGAATACTAATTCCCAGGTACATATCCCCCTTCAAAATTCATGATTGTGTTGGATATGTGGCTTATCAGATATCACTTCCACCTACCATGTCTAGTATACACGACATATTACACATATCCCTATTAAGGAAGTACATATCATACCCTCCAGATGTACTCTCTTAAGAGGTGGTACAATTAGAGAATGATCTTTCTTATGAGGAGCATCGACAAAAGATCTTATATCATAGATAAAATTTTATAAGAAACAAGACTAATCACCTGGTCAAAGTACTATGGTGGAACCATAAGTACAAAGAGAACACTTGGGCACTGGAGGAAGCAATGAAAGAAAAGTAACCACACCTGTTTACTTCTTAAAAAAAAAATGAAATTTCGAGAATGAAATTTCATAAGGGGGAAGAATGTAACAACCCAATGTTTTGTCAATGGAATTCCCTTTTTATAAATATGTATTATACTACAATAACATAATATTACTTAAATAACACAATAAAAACCTTATAAATGAATAACGAGTGAAATAAAAGCTATCTCTTGATGTTAAGGAACATATACTAGTGAAATAGTAACCTGACCTTTAAAATAGAAATGTGACTGTTATGAATAGTAAATAGACCAATTTAATAGTATGATCACTAAAGATATTATAAATAAAATCTATACATATCATATGTGTTAATATGGTATAATTATATCATAGTATAAGTAAATAAATATTTTTTAAAAAAATTATTAATCATGTGTTTGTATTTTTGTAATTCATACATATTTATTTACAATTTTATGACTGATATATTAATATATAATAAAAAATATGTTTATAAAATTAATTCATAAATAATTATTTTTACTTCTTATGATTATAGGAAAATTCTATGGGACCTTAGTAAATTTTTCAAAGTGTTAGAAACACAGTTTTAAATTTAAAAATTGTATTTTTCAACTAAATTATGATTTTAATAAAATATTAAATTTCTCATGATTTGAATTTTTTTTAAAAATAAATTTTGTTATTCAATTCTAAATATAAAAAAATGGTCAGGTTGAATTTCTGGGATTTTTCTAAATACATGAATTTTTTATGAATAGTGAACTGTAGGAATTTACAGTATATATACATTTTAAGTTGAATACACTATTAAATAGAATAATAAACCAGGAAAGTTTTTTTTTTAAAACTCTCATTCTCTCTTTACTATTTATTCCCATGAATCAAGGCTATTCATAGAATGGATCAAAAATATTAAAATTATGATGAAAATAATTGGAAACCCCTCCTCTCCCATTTTAAAACAACACTCAACCCCCCCCCCTCTTAACTCCTCTCAAGAATTTAACTTAGTTATAATTATACTCAAATCAATAACTAAGACCCTATCCCAACTTAGGAAACCCTTGGTCTCCCCAATAATTAAAATCCTCTTTCATAAATAGGTTCTCAAGTAAGATATATTCAAGAAGTAAATTCCACTTTTCAATTCCTTTATTTTCATTAAGTTCTTTTTTAAATTTTTATTTTCACACCTCCATTCATCTGAATTTTATGATAAGTGTAGATACATATATTTAATATAATTATATTATAATAATGTAATATTTCATCATCATGTCTCATTTCCCATTCTTTTATTGTAGAAATTAAAACACTATCTGAGATGTGTTTATTTATCACATTTAAGGATGATTTGTTTTCAATTTCTATTACCATATTTAAATATGGTCATTAAACCATTTTATGGTTAAATTATACTATAATATATGTAATATAACTTATTCAAGGTTCTGAAATCTTTTTTTACACAGGATATTATTTTATAAAGAAAAATGTGTAAGATGTGATAAAAAATGGCCAATTTACCAAAACAGTAATCATTAATGTTTTATATAATGTTTCATATTCAATCCACATAAACAAATCAATTTTATTACCATTTAATATTTAATATTTTCACTAATAACATGAATCTTAAATTATGGACAACCATTATCATCTTACAGGTTTATCCTCAGTTGTATATAAGTAAAATGATCATGAAAACTAAGGAAACAAACACTCCCAAACATTGAAACTGAACGTCTTAACCCATAAAAAGGGTCATGAATTTAAATAGTAAGGTAATAATAAATAATTGAAATGAATAATATATTCTGGAAATACTTATTAACCAATTTAATTTAATTTTCTATGAATTTAAGATCAAGTGAAGGGTATCATCAGACTTAAAGAAATGGATTCTACCCGAACCTCCATTACTATAATTGGTCTCTCTATCTATCTTTTTACCCAAATGAAGATACCTTTTATTTTTATATTAATATTTTCAATTATTTTTATATGTTCCAAACACATGTATCAATATATGTTTATCATTCTATTTTGGGGATATATAGGTTTTTAAATTTTTCCTTCCTCAATACATACTGATAAGAAAAGTCATTTAAAGGCAACTTCCTGAATTATTATCAATTTCACCTAAACTCTACCATGTTTTTTGAGCCACAATTTTAAAAAATTAGTATTTTTATTATGAAAATATTATTTGTTCACTTCTTATTTTTATATAAAACATTACCACCTTTTCAATTTTAAATGACCTTTAGTATTTTCCTTAAAATCGTAGTAAAATGTGTTAATGCTTAAATTTATGAAATAATCATAACAAATTTTACCAATTATGTTTGATATAATCTGACTTGATATGTTCCTATTTTCTCTTATTAATCTTCATGTATGTTTAAATTCTTTCCTTTTAGTGACACATGTATGATATTCCCATTTATTAATATTTATGACACAATTATGATACCCATATCATTCGATAGGTACCCATATATTTACGTATGATTGATTATGTATAAATATTTATGGAAAATATATTCATGAACATGTTATGATTGGTGAACCTAGATGAAATTCCAATGAATTGGGTAATGTTGAGTCTCATGAGACGTTATGTGCAATGGTCTTGGAGGTTTTCCTTTCTCATGCTACCATGTGAAATGGTCTGGGCAGTTAACCTTGACATATGCTCCTCGTGAAAAATCCTTGACTCATGATAATTACATGTTTCATGTTTATAACGCATTATTATGATTCTATATTAATAATATCTGATGTTTATATGTTATAATTCAATATGTTCCATGCATTTTTATATCATTATTTCATTCCTTCTAACACATGTGAAAAATCATTATTAATTTTCTTATTCCCATTATTGGTTTTTAGATCATCCATTTTCCATTTTATCCCTAGGTTATCCTATGAACATGTGTAAGAAAAATGGAATTTATTATCTCATTGTGCAGATTATATAAAAGTTGTTTTTATGATGATTAATTATATACCTAGTCTTCTGATACACTAGACTTGATGATCCTTGGCTAGTAATTTGAAGTATATTTATGCCTAAAATCGTGTGATGATATCTTTAAAAAGATAGGGTCTCTATATTTAATGTAATTTTACCACGTATCATTTTTGTTTAACCCTTTCCTAATCTCTTTATATCCTTAATCGTGGTAATTAATTTTTACTGTTTCTAATAGTCATTTTGAAGAAATTTCTTTTTGACCATATAATATTATATAAACCATTCATATTCAAAATATAGAATCAATTTTTTAAAATAAACCTTCATTAAATTGGAATATTTTAATTAGAAATTTAACCCACAAATGCAAGGAGGTAGAAGATGTCCAATGTGAAAATTTTCATAACTATAGATTGTTTTAATATTAAAATTTTATATAAAAATGATTTCAATTCAACGAATTTGATTACTAAATATATGAATTTAATAATTATTCTTTTAAAAACATATAAAAATAATATTAACATGAATATAATTTAAATGAAAAGATATTTTTTATAATTATAATTCTTTTTTCTATTCATTAAAAATTAATCATTGCAAATAAAATTAAAAAATTCACTCAAATATATTTTTCACATGTAGATTTAAAAATTAAAGATTATTTTTATCCAATATATATTTTAAATCTAGAATATATAACATTTATTTTTAGTTTAAAGAACCTATAAACACATTTTTTAAGAAAGTAGTATTTTGAAACATATAATTAATATAAAAAAATTAATTAATTTTTTTATCATCGTGTTTTATTTAAATAATACTGTTATAAATAATATATATAATATTGTTATTCATATTCATAGAACCATTTTTCTCTCTAGGATATTATGGTCATGTTTAAATTTTAATATTAATTGTATATCAAAGTTTCAAAAAACTAGGTGTTGAGTGCAATACAAACTACCAATGAAATTAATAATTTTTTATTTTTTTAAAAATATTTTAGTGCTACAATTTATCTAATACAATCTACATATAATTAGACAATTACAATTTAAATTATTAAATATGGACTAGACTGAATGTATTTCTTAAATCTTGGTAGTGATCATTGATAAAAGAAAATCTTTTCTATGTTTTTATGGATAAAATAATCTTTTCACTTATTATTATGATATATTTTTCTAAATCATGATTGATTTTTTATGATTCTATAATATTATTTATGATATTTTTGTTTGTTAAAAATTATTCCATGTTTCTTGAATATGATATATGAGTTGATGGAATTGATTTTCTAATTTTTTAGATCATGTTCTCATGTGCTTTTACCTATCATACAATCACTTATGATCATTTATTAATAACTCTTATAATTACTATTATTAATCATATGAGAATAACATTTTTACAATTCCCTTACCCATTTTATTTAGAATTGTTTTATGTATCTTATTTCTAAGAAGGTGTCTCTTTATGGAAAAAACTATGGGAAATTAAATTGATTGTTTTGGAACCATTTTTTTCATATCCTTATTTTCAAATACACTAAACCTCTATGGTCCTTTATCATTTTTATTGTTAATTTCATTAAATATTGATATGAAATGATTTATTATTTCTATATTTAATATATGTGTTACTATATTTGTTATTATAGGTAATTTCTAGTAAAATATATAATTTTGGATTAGGAAAATTTATTAGGAATGCATAAGATAATAAATATTATAGGATGAAATACAATGTTATGGAAAATAAATGAGGATGTTTTCCCGAATAAATACATTAATTTCTAGATACAACAACTGGATTTGGTTTTTGAAAAAATGTATCTTTGGATGAATATGTTTAAAAGAGTTTATTCATGTATATCTTAGTTATCAATCTAGTGTATGGTGATGTGCTCTTAATAAGAACCATGATTGATACTCCACTGAATTATTCCTATGCTAATTAAAAATTTATTTAATATCCATTATGATTGTTTTAAATAATTTACTGACTATTAATGGCCTAGGTTAAACCTATATTTTCACGGATTGGAAAGAATGTATCCTGATTTATACATCCTATTAATTTTTTTCATGATTAATTACTATGATTAATAGTACACGATGGGTGTGTAAACCATTTAGTTTTAGTAGTGAATTGTATATCGAATGATTAAGTTGAAGTAGTTATCAGAATAATAAAATATTAAATTTTATTTTTTGAGATTTTCATATGAATTCATGTATATCTGGAAAATTCTGATAGAATATTTATTCATATACATTGCTATGAGATGTAATATGTGTACTATAAAATACTAATAGTATGAAGTTCAAATCTTATGTCTGTGATTCATCCCCAATTGTTTTTTGTGAGAATTTTCTTTTAAATATTATTATTACTCATCTAGATGAATTTTATGTGATTTTGGAATGGATAATATTTTATTTTTTAAATCCCATATCAATTACTAATAGAAGCCACATTTATTATTCCAAACAAACTTATTATTTTATAATGAAATAATGTTAAATGGGAACATCAAATCGAAATTACATCCTTTTTATTGGTCTTTATTCCTATTCAAGCATAATATTTTCCTTAGATGGTTGAGGATAATGTTATCAACGATGACATTCATATTGCATGAGGATTTATTGATGTCTTTTTGGAAGAGATTCCTAAAGTTCCACAAAATCATAAAGTTGAGTATTAAGTACAACTCATAAATGATAATATATCTATTTCATTGAAAATATATAGAATGGCCATAATTTAGTTATAGGAATTGAATAATATCTCCATGATAATCGTGATTAAGGATTCACATGGCCAAGTGTTTCACTACTGGGGGATATTCATTTTTAAGAGGGATGATTGATCCTTTCATGTATGAATCAATTAGAAAGAACATGAAAAAAACATGTTATAGAATAAGTATCCTCCACCCCATATTTTTGATTTATTAAATAAATTACAAGTAGGACAATATTTTTCATATATTGATCAAAAATCCAAAAACTATTAGTTATGGTTCAAATGAGAGGACATACCCAGGATATCCACCAAAAAGAGGTATAAAAACTATATAATTATTGTATTTCCATTTTGTTTTAGTATTCCCTTGGATACTTTCATGTATTTAATGAATATATTACCAAGATATTACCTTTATCTATTTGTGGTTGTGATCATAAATGATATTATTATATATTCCATGTCTATGTAAAAGAATGAAGATCACTTGAGGATTTAAATGATTTCCCTAAAGAGATATGTCACAACCTTACCATTTAAATTCCATTATATTATTATTTTCATGATCATGGATCATTTTATCAGATTTAACTGATTATACCTGGTTAAAATTTTTTAATTTTGGAATTTTCCTTTTAATTTTCGGCCTACACACAGTTAGAGGAAACTGTGCGCCATGCCCCAAAATCCTTGTGTCAAGGGATCGAATTTGAACAGAGGTGTTCAGAATGGTTGGAAAACTATATAGAGACTATGTGTCAGGACATTAGGGGTGCCTCTTATTGATATTGATTGGTGCACAACTGGTGCATGGGTTGTAAAACCATGCAGTTAAAAAGTTCGAAATACCCAAAAAAATTAAATATTAAAATTTGTATTTCCCCCTCTGCTCTTTTTATCCCAAATTGAGTCCCCTCTATTTTTTTTTTGTTTTGGAACATGAAGGGGTCTCAAGCCCCCTCTCCATGGATTCTCTACCTCTAGGGATTCATCCTCAATGTTCTTTGGTATGTTTTAAAGAGTTTTGTCCAATTTTCTCCACTTATTCCCTTTACCTACTCTCCCTATTGAGATATTTTCGCACCTTCATGGGAGTTTATCTCTAGGATGAACCTTAGAAGTAATGGTCGATGTCTGTGAAATGTATTGGATCCAGATTCCACTCAAATGTGCCCCATACCCAGTTGGCCACATGGCCTCAAGAGCATCTCCACAAATGATAGAGGCTACTGACTTGCAACAAGGGCCTAAGAGTGATAATGGGGATATTATGCCCTCATTAGTAGAGTGTAACACAACTTAAAAAAAAATATCAATAAAAGAAATAGTAATACCATGAAATATAAGTAAATAGCGGAAGAATGATAATATAAACAACCAATTGGGAAATCCTACAAAATATGATGATGTGTGTAACATGTTCTAGGAAAATACCCAAAACGGGTTACACTGTAGTAATACATGATATATGTACCAAAAGTATAAAAATAACAAAATAAATTAATAAGAATGGAAATCTTCAACATGTTCCCATGCTCTCCTCCTCATAAACATATCAATTACAGTTGAAGGTCTCTTTCCTTTAAAGACACATGCAACCATATAATCTATTTGGGTCCAAAAACCTAACCCAAATAAAGTGTGACACCAAATCCCAGTAGGAAACCACCCATGTTTTGTTCTAATATGTCAGTCAATATATATAACAGGCATTTTACAATAAAGAAAGTAATAAGCCATAAATTACTCATAAGTATACATTTTTAGAAGAACTTGTTTCCATTTACATTTATTTTATGTTCATTAACAATTAAATTTCCTTGAATTATATATGTTTCATGATATAGAATAATCCCACAATCCCCTTTATAATTTAATAAAAACCGATGTCTCATAAGACACTCAAAACCAATAAAAGTGAATATGAATCCAAGGTTGTGATTTTCCTAGAAAAATATATCACAAGACATTTCATTTAAATATTCAATTTATAACCGAAGCCCATCATTAAAAATCCAATATTCGAATAGAAGTATCACTCCTAGGGAAACTCCACAATAATCTGACAATACCGTTTCAATAAACCTCTCATGAAACTATGATCATACTTGGTGGGGTATAAGTAATAGTCAACTCAGGACATATAAACATTTCTAATAGATCTCATCCATTGCATCCCTCATTGGATCCATGGTTCTCTCAACATTTAAATAAAAATTTCATGATCCTGACCACTACTTCTATGTCTCACTCAAAACATAACCTAATAATACCCTCTTTCAGTCTATCCATGGAATTCAAAATTTAATCCATGTTTCACCCAATGTATATGGTGAAATAGTCATATGAGCCATTCTACGGAATTTTAAACTGAGACCATGGATTTCACATCACTATTTACCCCTTTATTGTTTAAGATTTAATTATACATTTCATATAAGATGAAACATGTGTAAATTAATCTATTACATGGCTTTAACATTATACAACACATGGGGGTAGGTTCATAGTTAGAGAAAAACATTCCAAACATCCTTGAGTACGAAAAAAAGGCAAAGGGTAAAACCAATCGTCACATAGCCAAACCAATTTAATTACAATTTAGAATCTGAGTAATATACTAGCCAACTCAATTACTTTTAAGGACTCATGAAAAGGAACGCATACATGCCTCAAAGGAATCCTAGGCTAAATGACCATAAACAGTCATCTAAGGAAACTCACCCATGGGGTGGCCCTCAATCATGGTATACAACCAAAAAAATTATTTAAAAAACTCACTCAATTACCTAAACATCAATAAAAAACAACAAGTGTAAGATATAAATTAAGACTAAAAACCCATGAAATGGGACCATGAAAATCCATCATATTTAAATAGCTTAACAATTATCGAAAGGAACCAGACCACCTACCCCCTATTTGTATGACAATACTCATCCATCACCAGCCTCTAATTTGTCCTAGAATAGAGAAGATCTGGAAAACAAGAATTAATTCCCAAAACTCGATAATTAAGTAATGATAAGGATAGACGAAAAATTGTTGAAAGGAAATCACGAAATCACTGAAGCAATTCCAAAACAAACAATGGTGTTCGACTCTGAGCCAGGTTGAAGAATCGAGAGGAAAATATACCATAGGTTGACTTGGACGTTGTTGTTAATGAACTAGGGTGGATAGGTTCGGTCCATATAAAAAATGAGGCTACAACCCATTTTGATAAAAAAATACTTGGCATGTTATAGAAAATACTTGTTGTGTAGTATCTTGGTTTTCCTTGTTCTACCAACATCCCTTACACACCATTAATAGGTCATGGCCAGACCATTAAATGGAATATAATGGGATTATATGGTCTGTAACTCCCATTCATGTAATACATTAGGACTACAACCTAGCCCTCATCTTATTTTCCACCCCTTTAATAAGTAAAATATGAAAAGGGAATATCTGTACTTCAAAGGAAGAACATGGATCATACAAACTCCCCCCCATAGAAATTACTCCACGAATTTTACGTCCAAGGGTGGTGAAGAAAAATGTGATAAAAACTCTGACCATTGCGATCATACATCAGCATCACTCTCCCAAGCCTTGTCGAGCACTCGACCGTGCATCCCTAGAACCCTTACTAAAGGAACATATTGTTCATAGGGAACCTTCATACAACTATCCAAAATTCATATAGGATTCTCCTCAAAGGAAGCATCTACTTGATACTCAACCTCTTATAGATGAAAATATTGTGATCAATCTAAAAATTAACATCACAACTGAGATATGTGAAAGACGTCGTGCATATCCCGATACCTCTTAGGCAACTACAACTAATAGGCAGTCGTCTTAACCCTTACAAGAATCTCGAACATCCCAACATATCTTGGAGAAATATAACCCTATCTTCTAATTATCTTGTATCCAGACCTCATTTTAACTTGTAGGAAAACCCGATCATTGACCATGAACTCCAATGCTCATCTGAAGTGATAAGTGTGAAATTTTTTATGAGACTGCATAGTATCTAACCGCTTCTGAATCCACTGCAACAAGTTAGTGGGCTCCTAGAAAATTAGGTCCAGTATAGCTTCCTCACCTACATACATCCAACACAGAGGTGATTGGTATTAACTATAGTAAAATTCCACAAATGGAGCCATATTAATAGTATCCAAAATGTTATTGTTATAGGAAAACTCAACCAGGGGTATCTATCTATTTTAAGAAACCCTAAAATTCAGGATGCATTCTTGTAGCTTGTCCTCTAGCACCAAAATTGTGCACTCTAACTTTCCATATGTCTAGAGGTGGTATGTTGTGCTTAAGAGAACCTATGTACAAATTTCCCTCTATATATATTTGGAGAAAAGATACGTAAGCAGGGAGTCCCTATCTGTAATGATAGAATGTGGGATCCTATGTGTTTGTAAAATCTAACGGATGTTCAACCTCCAAAGATCAACAACAATGAATACTTCCTTGATCCTCTGGAAATGTGCAACCATTATGAGCCTATAAAAAAAAATCCATACACGACTAGAAAAATTGACAATTCCAATGGTTTGGGAAGCTGTTGGGTGATTTGGAATTGGTAAGGACATATCCAAACAGTTTTTCAAACTTTTGGGATATGTCTTTCCAAACAGTTTTCCAATATTGTTGGGATAGATAAATATAAAAAAATATCTAACGGAGGTTTGAACCCACAACCTAAACATTATATCTCAAAGTCTTTACCACTATTCTACACAAACCTTAATGAATATATTTAGATATATATTTGTGTGTATGTGTAATTTATATATTGATTTATTTGAGGATATTCAAAAAAAGTATTCATAATAAATAAGGGTACCTATCCTAAAAGTTCTCAAAACTATTGGGAAAACCATTGGGAAAAGTGGTGCTGAAGTACCCTTTCCCAATGGTTTTGGAAAAACCATTTGGAATAGTGGACCCTTTCCCACTGGTTTTCCCATCCCGTTTGGAAATGTGGTCTCAAAGTACCATTTCCCAATGGTTTTCCAAAACCGTTGTGAAAATTGAACCCTTTCCCAATGGTTTTGGAAAATCATTATAAAAAGTGGTCTCAATGTACCATTTCCTAATGGTTTTGGAAAATCCTTTGGGAAAAGTGGACCCTTTCTGATTGGTTTTGGAAAAAACATTAGGAAAGGGGACCTATACTAATGGTTTGTATAAACTGTTGGTATAGATGTGTTGGTATAGGTAGTATTTCTAGTAGTGATATAACATAATTTCCTTGAGGCGATCTCGATGAAGTAATCATAAATGCTATCATGAAATCATTTCATTTACACTCAAGAATGTGTAGTTACTGTAAATGTTCAGATGGTCTCTAGTGTTGTGCCTTCACCACCTGACATGTGGAACACCACATAAAAAAACTAGATACATTACTTTTTATACATGGACACCAATACTAATGATGTAAATATTGATATATCTTTATGACACTGGGATGCACTGCCCAAATACATGAATGAACGTCTTGAATTAGCTCCCCACACATGACTGTAGAAACCTATATGTGACCCTATAAATGCAAAATCTCATCTTTCCCTACACTCCAACAGGGAGGTGGGTGCTCACCATCCGCTCTCCCATAGAACTGGGCCTTCATAATTCGATATTTTCCCCATCCTCACTCTTTCTAGTATGGTAGAGGTAATATGTAAAGATGAAGGAAATTTATGTCCTTTGGTGTCATGAACATCCAAATGCATCTCAGAGAACAAAGTTGTATGTTTCCAATCACTAATAGTATGTTTCACCACCTGCATCTGAATCATCCTACTCAATGAATTATCTAAAAAATTGTTTTTACTAAGTGTATTGGAAAACATGAAGTCAAAATACTAAAGGTATTCCACCCACCATCGCTGCCTCATATTCAGATCACACTTAGTAAATATGTACATGTTAATTTTGTGGTTCGTGTACACCACGAAATGATCTCCCAATAAGTAAAGTCTAAAAGAGTGTAATGCATGAACAACTATAACAAACTCGAGATCTTGGGTAGGATAATTTTTACCATGTGGCCATAACGACCCAGACCCATATGCAATAGCTCAGTCCCCCTACATAATAATTGCTCCTTGCCTGATACCTAATGTGTTGTAGTATATAGTGTAACTATTTTATGGCTTTGGAAAAATCTATATCATCACCGAAGTTAATATGAATTTTATTTCCTAAAATTCCATCTCACAAGAATCTATCCTTAAATAATTCTCACTATTTATTACTACTGTAAAATGGACCTATCCCCACGGTTTTCTCCAAAACCGTGGGTATAGGGGGGTCTATCCCCACGGTTTTCCCAAACCGTGGGGATAGGTCCTGATAAGTGACCTATACCCACGGTTTCTGAAAACCGTGGGTATAGGGGTACCTATCCCCAAGAGTTTGGGGAAAACTGTGGGGATAGGTCTAGGATAAATTTAATTTACCCACGGTTATGAAAAACCATGGGTATAGGTCACTTTTGTGTGCGCGGGAAATGTTTTTTTTCCATGGGAAGGAATTTTTTTTGGCGGGAACCCTATACCCACGGTTCGTCCCTCTATACCCACGGTTTTTATAAATATATTTAACTAAATATATATATATATACATATAGGTGATGTTAGGGTAGTGGTTAGACGCGGTGTTTGGAGCGGAGAGGTCGCGAGATCGAAACTCGGCGCCTGCATTATTTTAGGACCTATACCCACGGTTTTGAAACCATGGGTAAAAGCCGTTGACACCGTGAAAATTGGATAAGTTTATGTGACATGGTTTCAGGACACCTATACCCAAAGTTTTAGAAAACCGTGGGTATAGGTTGGGGACTTATCCCGACGTTGTTCCAGCCCATAGTTTTGGGGGCTTTACCCACGGTTTTGAACCATGGGTATAGGTCGTTTTTCCAGTAGTGTATTGTTATGCATGTCAAGGGTGATACTAAATGTGAACAATCTTATATGAAGCACCTGTCTTAACCAAACATCCCTAGAAAACAACTCACCTCATAGAAGTTATGGGGATGAACCTAGGAAACTACTTCTCTCACCTTGTCTATGTCCCCTAACACTCTTATCTCTAAGATGATGTGACTGAGGAAGTGAACCTAATCCCATCAGAAGTGGAACTTGGTGAGATTATCGAACATCAGATGCTCTCTTATTGTACTAAAATTATGTAAATAAGTATGGTGTGGATGTTTTGATTTTGAGAATAAAGTAAGATATAATCCATGAAAACCACAAGAAAAAAATCAAGATAAGGTTGGAACAATTGGTTCACCAATTCCATAAAAACTATCAGCACATTCATGATACCGAATAGCATTACTATGTACTCATATAGACCACAGCTTCTCTGAATGGCTATGTGAGGTATGCATAATGATCCAACACACAAACGATGATAATTGGATGTCAAATTAATCTTTGAGGATACCTAAGAACCCCAAAGATAGTCGAATATATAAACTATCCTGTAACATCCCAAGTAAGTAATGAATAATAGATATTTTTATCTATGTCTATTAATGATTAAGATAGTGTTTTAGAGGCTTAAAATGAAAATAAATACAATCTTATGCATGAAATACACTAATATTTTTAAAAGATTGTTTTACTACCTTTTGATGGAAAACCATTTTTAAATCTATATTTGACAATTTTATAAACTATGTTTCTCAAAATAAACTTATTCTTTATGATTGGGACATCAAAATTTACTTTGTGTGAATTTTTGGTATTTTTCTGACAATGTTCATTTTTTTTAATGAATAGTGAAAAATACTGCATTTTACATCAAAACTGCTTTTTAATCTAATTTATTTATATGATTAGATTATGTTTTGAATTGGTTTTGGAGTGAAATTAGAATATATTTTTACCATTTTATCCAATGGTGGTCATTGGAATCAATTTCACTTTGAAATTAGAATTAAACTGGTGTCAATCTTTTGATACTTATTGTTTTGTGAAAACACGCTATTTGCTCTGGCAGCGGGAATTAATTATTAAATTAATTAATGTGACTTATATGATTTGAATTTTGTAAAATAGACTTCATTTTTGAATTTGGAATATCAAATATATCTTAGGGTGAATTTTTGGTAATTTTCTGAAAAACTTCAATTTTTGATGAATAGTGAAACCACTAAGTGGTAATCAAGCAAACTGATTTTTCAGTTAAATGAAAGTTTACCACTAATGTGTATTGAATTTTGAAAATCCGACATACATGGTTGTCATTAAAAAGTAAAATGTGGTTCAATGAGATTAAAATAATTTTTTGGTGAATAGTAACTTATTAAGTTTTTAATCGCGATTAGTGGTAATTAGCGTAGTTTAAGGTAAAAATGATATTATAAGAATGTGAAAACACCATGAAACTTGTCCTACACCTATTGGGTGAGTCATGGCCGACCAAGACAAGCCATGGGCCAACTTGGGGACCCCATGGAGCCACTTTAGTTGGAAAATGACAATAATATATTTTTATTTAATGGAAAAGTAAAATTGACACAAACATGATATGTTTTACTAAAACAATTTGTAAGTAGGGTTATACAAGTCATATTTTTGATTATAAATATTCATTGGAAAGCTAAAAATATTTCCTACATCATAGTAATTTTTTTATAATTTTTAGACCTTAAATAAATTAAATTATTTATGACATCATAATGATGCAGTGATGACATCATTATTTAACGATTAAAATAAAATGGAACTATAATGTAATATCTATGAACTACACATGTCAAAAACTTATTGGATGGGTGGATTTCGAACCCTTATCACCTTATCCACGACATATATCAATGTGGGACCTTTTAAAACCGAAACACATTTTCAAATAATGTAATATTTCTTTACTTTCCAAAAGTGCCCCTCCTCTCCTCTTATAAAAGGCCCCCACCTCTACCTCATTCCACACACTCTTCAAGCCTTTGGCTCGGCCAAACCCTTCCCATTTTCTCTCTCCACATCCCTCTCCTCATCCTATAGGATTACCTTTGGGCATAATTCTTTCAAAGGAAGCCTTTAGGCTCAAATCAAAAGGAGTTACACTTTTAAAGGTAATTCATTCTCTCATGTTCATTTGTTTTATTTTGCTTCTCCAACCCCCTAAACTCTTTTTATTTACTTCCTTTGTAACAACACCAGTATCTTCAATATACTAGTATGTTGTTATAAGATTTATTTGAGCTACACTCTCACACAACTACATCAAATGGTTAAAGAACATACGGTTTCTGTGGATGGTGAAATTCTGCCTCCCAAAACGATGATTGTTCAACACTCATTTAACACCTTAAAAGGTGGCCATTATGATGTCACTATTTTTATATATGATATATAATATGTTTATGTTTTCCTTAAGATTCTGTTTTATTCTTTTTGGGCATACCTTTATGGTTTCCATTATGGGTAAACACGATATCTTCATTTTAGGAAGTGCGGACTACCGCCCCCTCAAAGTGATTTGATTCGTTAAATACCATATGTGGGACATATAAAGGATGGAACTATGATATTATATATGATATAATACTGGAATTATAATATAACTTTATATCATTATGATTCCATTCTATAAAATATGAAATAGAAATGAAAGTAGCGTTCATGCGTACGTACGGCTTACCGTCTCCATGAACGGTGCATTTCATTTCTTACCTTTAAATGATTATGTAATATTATAAATGCATGTATGTAATGGATATATATGACATATATGATATCTACATCATGAATACCATTCTGGATATAATGAACCTTTGACCAAATTAACAACATGTAGTGTAAGAAGTCTATTTTTGACTTAAGAACCAAATACCGACAAAATGAACATTATTAACTTAACTGATTACATGATGTTCATAACATGGTATAAAGGGAATAATGAACTTGAAAAAGATTCATAATAAAGTAGAGATTAACTCAAGTTTATTATTCAAGAGATTAAAGAACGGTCGGGTCAAGTCGGATACGAGGTATGGGACTTCGTCTCAATCTCCTTTCGTTGAGGCATATTTTATTTTATACACAACTTTCTTTTATACGGTGTATAAACCCCTTTGACTTTTATGTTTATTCAAAAGGAATCTTTTTTTATACGAAACGTTTACTAAACGACAAAAGGGAATGTTTTTGTCGTACGTATGCGGCGACAACGACTTCTCCGCCGTCGTGACCGTTATTTGAGTTTCGGCTTCCTCTACAAGCCATACCTTCTTTTTAAAAGAAAAATAAATACCATGTTTTACTTTTCTTTTATTTTAGTATTGAAAATGGTTTTCATAATGTTTTTATATCAATGTGTTGTATTGATATCTCGTGATTGAAATGTGGAAATTTTATGTTTCCTTTATGCATGTTTTATGTGATATGATTATGTTATGGTTCTTGGGCATTATTATGAAGACGGGTGGTTCCGTGATAAACTAAGGGCGGGTGAGCCCGTTATAGATCTCCAATGCATTGGGTAACGCGAAGGAGTGAAACGTTCAGGTTTCTCCGAAGAGATTTTAGGGAATATACCGTGATGGGTATTCCAAACGTAACCAAGAGGGTTACTCCCTACGTAAGAATGTTATGAATGCCTCAAGTTACCTTTATGTCTTATGATTTCTATGATTTATTCATGATTTGATGAGGTATCTTAAAGTGATTATGTTTTATGGGTAAAGTATGATTTCACTCTTATGTATGTATGTACCCATGTTTCCTTTCCATGTTTTTATAACCCATACTGAGTTTTATGCTCATCCCAAGTTTTTGAAATGTTTTTCACTGGTCAAGGGAAAGGTACATGATAAGATGATAGAGTTAAGGATGTGTCAAGAAATAATCCATGTTTTATTTTAAATGTGTTTCCATTTATGGGAATGAAGAATACTATCTTTATGTAACCACTTTGTTTATATGTGGAATGTAATGCAAGTTTTATGATCTAATTCTCTAAAAATATAAACCCGAAAAGATCCTCAATGTGTAATCTTTTAATAACTCAAGATTAAGTAAGGTTTAAGGTTGGGGCCTTATAGTTGGTATCAAAGGTCGGTTTAGATCACTTTAGGAGTTAGAATTCTATTAAATGATTATCCAATTTTTTTTTTCGAAATGATATAGCATTTAAAGATTACCATGTTGCTTCATCTAAGACATTTTGTTCAGAATGGTTTTCCGCAGAGGAAATAGGGAAGCAGTGCTAGGAAGGCATACAGAAGGAAATAAACTTCTGAATCAGCATCCAGAAATGGTCGAAATTGGAACTGAACAGTTTGTTGCAGTGATGGCGCAATTGACTCAAGCGATAAATGGCGGTGGTATCCATGCACGAGATCAGCCAGATCAACCGCAGAGGAACATGTCAGTGGTGGAACATTTCATGAGGCAACATCCACCATCATTCAGAGGACCATCTGACCCTGTGCTAGCTGAAGGGTGGATTAAAGCACTGGAGAAGATTTTTGATGTCATGGGGTGTTCAGACAATCAAAAGGTTAGTCTTGTTATTTACCGTTTGGAGGGTGAAGCAGATCAGTGGTGGTCTATGGTTAAAAATATCAGGGATGCCGATGAGATTGATGCTCTTGACTGGGATGAATTCAAAGGTATGTTTCTTGAGAAGTATTTTCCTAAGGCCGTTCGACTTAGGATGGAAAAGAAATTCTTGGAATTGAGGCAAGAGGAAGACTCAGTGGCTGCCTATGAAGAAAGGTTCACTCGATTGGCAAGGTATGCTCCAAATTTTATCCGGGACCTTGATAGTAAAATCAATCGTTTTTACTCAGGATTAAAGCCAAAATACCGAAGGGCATTAGCTTCTCGAGATTTTAAAAGTTATGAAAAGCTTGTTCGATGTGCTGAGAAGGTGGAAATGGAGTTTGCTGATGACCAAGTTTTCTATAACAACCAGCAGAAGAAGAGACCGAGGTGGCAGGAGGAAGGTAAGAATTCTTCAAAAAAGTCTGATGGTAAGAGAACTAAGTTTCCAGTTTGTGATAAATGTGGCAAAAGGCATGCTGGAGAATGTCTTCTGAATTCTGGGAAGTGCTACCGATGTGGTAAGATGGGACATAAGGCTCGTGACTGCACTGAAAAGGATCAAGGTGAAGGTAAGAACAAATTTGATTTACAGTTAGTGAAATGTTATAAGTGCAATGAGATGGGTCACTATGCAAACGAGTGTCCGACAAAGAGCTTGAGTGATGGGAAGCAGTTAGACTACAAGCAGAAAGGGGTGGTGAAATCATTTGCAACTACTTCAGCAGATGTCGGGCCATCAAATGAAGTTGTATCAGGTACTTTGTTTGTTTTTTCAGATTATGCCAGTGTGTTGTTTTATTCGGGGTCTACACATTCTTTCATCTCTGAAACCGTTTCTAGTAAAATGGGAATACCATCTCAAGAAATGACTCCTGAACTTTTGGTAAAAAAACCTGGGGGAAGTGTCGAGGCAAAAAGAATTTATAAGAATCTTCCTATCCTTATCTGTGGAAAGAACCTACTTGCAAACCTTATTGTTCTACCTCTAGTAGAGTTTGACGTTATCCTGGGTATGGATTGGCTCTCTATTTACCATGCTAAGATTGACTGTAGAGCTAAAGAAGTTTCTTTTCAGAAAGACTTTCAGTTTGTTTACAAGAATGAACCCTTACTTTTGATAACATATCAAGAGGCCGAGAAACTTGTAAAAGATGGAAATGAATGTTACCTTGCACATGTCGTTGAAAATAAAGGAACTGTTCAGATTAATGATGTTCCAGTGGTAAATGAGTATCCTGATGTTTTTCCTGATGAGTTGCCTGGAATAATACCAGATCGGGAAGTTGAGTTTACTGTTGACTTAGTTCCTGATGCTAAGCCAATTTCAAAACCCCCTTATCGAATGGCACAAATTGAACTTTTAGAGTTGAAGGAGAAATTGCAAGATTTATTAGAGAAAGGTTTCATTAGACCTAGCACATCACCATGGGGTGCTCCTGTTTTATTTGTTAAAAAGAAATATGGTTCTATGAGACTTTGCATTGATTATAGAGCCTTGAATAATATCACTGTTAAGAACAAATATCCTTTGCCTCATATCGACGATTTGTTTGATCATCTCCAGGGAGCTTAGTTTTTTTCAAAGATTGACTTGAGATCGGGGTACCATCAGCTGAAGGTAAAGGAGGCAGATATTCCGAAGACCGCGTTCCGTACGATATATGGCCATTATGAATTTGTAGTAATGCCTTTTGGGCTAACCAATGCACCTGCTGTATTCATGAACTTAATGAATAGAATTTTCCATGAGTTCTTGGATAAGTTTGTGGTGGTTTTCATTGATGATATTTTGGTGTTTTCTAAAAGTAAAGAGGAACATAAAAAACATTTAAGGGTTATCTTACAAACCTTAAAAGAAAAGAAACTGTATGGGAAATTCAGCAAGTGTGAGTTTTGGTTGCAACAAATTTCTTTCCTTGGTCACATTGTTTCTAAAGATGGAATAACTATTGATCCTGCAAAAACAAAAGTTGTAGAAGAATGGCCAAGACCCACAAATGTAACCGAGATTCTTAGCTTCCTTGGTTTGGCGGGCTATTACCGAAGGTTTGTTAGAATTTTTTCACGGTTATCTAGTCCGATGACTAAGCTAACTCGGAAGGGTGTTAAGTTTATCTGGACAAAAGAATGTGATGATTGTTTTCAGGAATTGAAAAGAAGATTGGTGAATGCTCCAGTTTTGGCACTACCTTCCAGGAATGGTGAGTTTGTTATATACAGTGATGCTTCATTGAAAGGACTTGGTTGCGTCCTAATGCAGAATGATCAGGTATTTGCTTATTCTTCACGACAGTTGAAAACTCATGAGGTAAATTACCCTACACATGATTTGGAATTAGCTGCTGTTGTTTTTGCTTTAAAAATTTGGAGGCATCATTTGTATGGAGTAAAGTGTGAAATATATACCGATCACAAAAGTTTAAAGTATATATTCACTCAGAAAGAGTTAAACATGAGAAAAAGGAGATGGCTGGAATTAATCAAGGATTATGATTGTACAATTCATTACCATCCGGGAAAAGAAAATAAAGTGGCTGACGCTTTGAGTCGAAAAAGTAATGCTTCATTAACAATGTTGCGTTTGGAACGTGATCCTTTGGTTAAGGATTTGATGAACTTTGGCATAGAAGTTGTTGGTGCAGGAAGTCCTTCTATTTTGTTTCAGGTATCAGTGAGATCTTCTCTATCAGATAGAATCAAGCAAGCATAGAAGCAAGACAGTGAGTTGCAGAAAAGGGTAGAGCTGGTTCAGAAAGGTAAGTTGCCTGAATTCAACATTGATAGTGATTGTGTTTTGAGATTTGGGAAGAGATTTTGTGTGCCTTGTGATTCACAGTTGAAGAGAGAGTTGTTATGTGAAGCTCATAGTTCTTCGTTTTCAGTTCATCCGGGCAGTACTAAGATGTATAGAGATCTGCGGGAGTATTACTGGTGGGATGGAATGAAAAGAGATATTGCTGATTTTACTGTGAAGTGTTTGACTTGTCAGCAGGTTAAAGCAGAGCAGCAGTTACCGAAAGGGATGCTTCAGCCTTTACCAGTGCCAGAGTGGAAATGGGAGAATATATCCATGGACTTTGTTGTTGGATTACCGAAGACATCTCGAGGTAATAATGCAATCTGGGTTATTGTTGATCGCTTGACCAAATCTGCTCATTTCCTTGCTATACGAGATACTTTCTCTCTTGATCAACTTTCCCGTTTGTATCTTAAAGAGATAGTCAGGTTACATGGAGTTCCTCTCTCTATTGTATCGGATCGTGATCCCAGGTTTACTTCTAACTTTTGGAAAGGCCTTCAGAAGTCGTTGGGTACTGAATTAAATTTTAGTACAGCTTTTCATCCTCAATCAGACGGTCAGTCAGAACGAACAATTCAGACATTGGAGGATAAGCTACGAGCTTGTTCTATGGATTATCAGGGAAGTTGGGACCAACATCTTTCTTTGGTTGAATTTTCATATAATAACAGTTTCCATTCCAGTATACAGATGGCACCATTTCAGGCATTATATGGGAAGCGGTGTCGAACTCCAGCTTTCTGGGATGAAGTGGGTGAAAGAAAGTTGATGGGACCAGAATTGGTAGAAGAGATGGCAGAAAAAGTTCAGCTGATTCAGAAACACATGAGAACAGCTCAGAGCAGGCAGAAGAGTTATGCGGATAACCGGAGGAAGGATCTATCTTTCGAGGTAGGTGATCATGTTTTTCTCAAGGTTTCTCCTTGGAAAAGTGTGATGAGATTTGGTAAGAAAGGAAAGTTGAGTCCAAGGTTCATTGGACCATACGAAATTCTGGAGAGAGTTGGATCAGTTGCATACTGAGTGGCTTTACCTCCGAGTTTATCTCAGGTACACAATGTTTTTCACATTTCGATGTTGAGAAAATATATGCCAGATCCATCTCATGTTTTGAGTCCAGAGGTAGTTCAGCTGGAAGAGAACCTATCTTATGAGGAACAACCGGTCCAGATTCTTGACCACAGGGAGCAAGTGTTACGGAATAAGGTGATTAATCAGGTAAAGGTTTTGTGAAAAAACCACATGATTGAAGAGGCAACATGAGAATTAGAAAATGCAATGAGGGATAAGTACCCTCATTTATTTGATAAGTAAATAAATTGTGGGGACGCAATTTTCTAAAGGGGGGAAGGATGTAACATCCCAAGTAAGTAATGAATAATAGATATTTTTATATATGTCTATTAATGATTAAGATAGTGTTTTAGAGGTTTAAAATGAAAATAAATACAATCTTATGCATGAAATACACTAATATTCTTAAAAGATTGTTTTACTACCTTTTGATGGCAAACCATTTTTAAATCTATATTTGACAATTTTATAAACTATGTTTGTCAAAATAAACTTATTCTTTATGATTGGGACATCAAAATTTACTTTGTGTGAATTTTTGGTATTTTTCTGACAATGTTCATTTTTTTAATGAATAGTGAAAAATACTGCATTTTACATCAAAACTGCTTTTTAATCTAATTTATTTATATGATTAGATTATGTTTTTAATTGGTTTTAGAGTGAAATTAGAATATATTTTTACCATTTTATCCAATGGTGGTCATTGGAATCAATTTCACTTTGAAATTAGAATTAAACTGGTGTCAATCTTTTGATACTTATTGTTTTGTAAAAACACGCTATTTGCTCTCGCAGCGGGAATTAATTATTAAATTAATTAATGTGACTTATATGATTTGAATTTTGTAAAATAGACTTCATTTTTGAATTTGTAATATCAAATATAGCTTAGGGTTAATTTTTGGTAATTTTCTGAAAAACTTCAATTTTTGATGAATAGTGAAACCAGTAAGTGGTAATCAAGCAAACTGATTTTTCAGTTAAATGAAAGTTTACCACTAATGTGTATTGAATTTTGAAAATCCAACATACATGGTTGTCATTAAGAAGTAAAATGTGGTTCAATGAGATTAAAATAATTTTTTTGGTGAATAGTAACTTATTAAGTTTTTAATCGCGATTAGTGGTAATTAGTGTAGTTTAAGGTAAAAATGATATTATAAGAATGTGAAAACACCATGAAACTTGTCCTACACCTATTGGGTGAGTCATGGACGACCAAGACAAGCCATGGCCCAACTTGGGGACCCCATGGAGCCACTTTAGTTGGAAAATGACAATAATATATTTTTATTTAATGGAAAAGTAAAATTGACACAAACATGATATGTTTTACTAAAACAATTTGTACGTAGGGTTATACAAGTCATAGTTTTTATTATAAATATTCATTCGAAAGATAAAAAGATTTCCTACATCATAGTAATTTTTTTATTATTTTTAGACATTAAATAAATTAAATTATTTATGACATCATAATGATGCAGTGATGACATCATTATTTAACGATTAAAATAAAATGGAACTATAATGTCATATCTATGAACTACACATGTCAAAAACTTATTGGATGGGTGGATTTAGAACCCTTATCACCTTATCCACGACATATATCAATGTGGGACCTTTTAAAACCGAAACACATTTTCAAATAATGTAATATTTCTTTACTTTCCAAAAGTGCCCCTCCTCTCCTCTTATAAAAGGCCCCCACCTCTACCTCATTTCACACACTCTTCAAGCCTTTGGCTCGGCCAACCCCTGCCCATTTGCTCTCTCCACATACCTCTCCTCATCCTAGAGGATTCCCTTTGGGCAGAATCCTTTCAAAGGAAGCCTTTAGGCTCAAATCAAAAGGAGTTACACTTTTAAAAGTAATTCATTCTCTCGTGTTCATTTGTTTTATTTTTCTTCTCCAACCCCCTAAACTCTTTTTATTTACTTCATTTGTAACAAAAAAAGTATCTTAAATATACTAGGATGTTGTTATAAGATTTATTTGAGCTACACTCTCACACAACTACATCAAATGGTTAAAGAACATACGGTTTCCGTGGATGGTGAAATTCTGCCTCCCGAAATGATGATTGTTCAACACTCATTTAACACCTTCAAAGGTGGCCATTATGATGTCACTATTTTTATATATGATATATAATATGTTTATGTTTTCCTTAAGCTTCTGTTTTATTCTTTTTGGTCATACCTTTATGGTTTCCATTGTGGGTAAACACAGTATCTTCATTTTAGGAAGTGCGGACTACCGCCCCCTCAAAGTGATTTGATTCGGTAAAAACCATATGTGGGACATATAAAGGATGGAACTATGATATTATATATGATATTATACTGGAATTATAATATACCTTTATATCATTATGATTCCATTCTAT
This sequence comes from Viscum album, assembly GCA_963277665.1. Lineage (NCBI taxonomy): Eukaryota > Viridiplantae > Streptophyta > Magnoliopsida > Santalales > Viscaceae > Viscum > Viscum album. Next base: position 1,465,599,903 of record OY728164.1, on the reverse strand, counting down.
AAAATACGAAATAGAAATGAAAGTAGCGTTCATGCGTACGTACGGCTTACCGTCTCCATGCGGTGCATTTCATTTCTTACCTCTAAATGATTATGTAATATTATAAATGCATGTATGTACTTGATATATATAAAATATATGATATCTACATCATGAATACCATTCTGGATATAATGAACCTTTGACCAAATTAACAACATGTAAGTGTAAGAAGTCTATTTTTGACTTCAGAACCAAATACCGACAAAATGAACATTATTAACATAACTGATTACATGATGTTCATAACATGGTATAAAGGGAATAATGAACTTGAAAAAGATTCATAATCAAGTAGAGATTAACTCAAGTTTATTATTCAGGAGATTAAATAACGGTCGGGTCAAGTCGGATACGAGGTATGGGACTTCGTCTCAATCTCCTTTCGTTGAGGCATATTTTATTTTATACACAACTTTCTTTTATACGGTATATAAACCCCTTTGACTTTTACGTTTATTCAAAAGGAATATTTTTTATACGAAGCGTTTACTAAACGACAAAAGGGAATGTTTTTGTCGTACATATGTGGCGACAACGACTTCTCCGCCGTCGTGACCGTTATTTGAGTTTCGGATTCCTCTACAAGCCATACCTTCTTTTTAAAAGAAAAATAAATACCATGTTTTACTTTTCTTTTATTTTAGTATTGAAAATGGTTTTCATAATGTTTTTATATCAATGTGTTGTATTGATATCTCATGATTGAAATGTGGAAATTTTATGTTTCCTTTATGCATGTTTTATGTGATATGATTATGTTATGGTTCTTGGGCATTATTATGAAGACGGGTGGTTCCGTGATAAACTAAGGGCGGGTGAGCCCGTTATAGCTCTCCAATGCATTGGGTAACGCGAAGGAGTGAAACGTTAAGGTTTCTCCAAAGAGATTTTAGGTAATATACCGTGATGGGTATTCCAAACGTAACCAAGAGGGTTACTCCCTATGTAAGAATGTTATGAATGCCTCAAGTTACCTTTATGTCTTATGATTTATATGATTTATTCATGATTTGATGAGGTATGTTAAAGTGATTATGTTTTGTGGGTAAAGTATGATTTCACTCTTATGTATGTATGTACCCATGTTTCCTTTCCATGTTTTTATAACCCATACTGAGTTTTATGCTCATCCCAAGTTTTTGAAATGTTTTTCACAGGTCAAGGGAAAGGTACATGATAAGATGATAGAGTCAAGGATGTGTCAAGAAATAATCCATGTTTTATTTTAAATGTGTTTCCATTGATGGGAATGAAGAATACTATCTTTATGTAACCACTTTGTTTATATGTGGAATGTAATGCAAGTTTTATGATCTAATTCTCTAAAACTCTAAACCCGAAAAGATCCTCAATGTGTAATCTTGTAATAACTCAAGAATAAGTAAGGTTTAAGGTTGGGGCCTTATATATCCACTGTAAATAATACCAATTCCTATCCTCCAACTGGTACAGTTTCTGATAATCCATTCATTGCCTTATGGTACTGACCACCATTTTTGAAAAAAGTACCAGTGAACACAGAAGGGAAGTACTGTTTCAGTTGAAACCCTTTTCTTGTAAATCATCTAACTTCCTCTTGAGAACATGTAACTCTCTCGTTGCCATACTGTTAAGAGGAATGGATTCTAGTGTAGCTCCTGTTACTAACCCGATAAAGAACCCAACCTATCACACCACATGTAAACTTGAAAAGTCATCCAAGAAGATTTCCCTGAAATGATAAACCACTGGATGGAAAACATCTAACATGTTCATTTTTCATCTAGATACAAGCTCAAAATCTAGAAAATCTTCCCGCCGAACCCACGATGCTCTGGTCGATCTCAACTTTCATGGACATCCCATTCACTTTTATGTAAAAATTAACTTTCCTCTATTGATGTTAAAATCATGCTGCCATGATAGGAATCAACAATGGACCAAAAAGATAATAACTCCTTCATTTTGATGATGACATCAAATATTTTCATCTCTAAGACATAGAGGTCCCATGAGAAGTGACACCCACCAACCGCAAGGGGGAACTCCTTTATCTGATGCACACCTTCTGTTGTAATCCCTAATTAATTTTCTAGCATCATAAAATCATCTTAGGTAAAAAAACATAGCCCAAGGCTATCCACAATGAAACATTATATGAATCTATGTGATGACCCTATATTTAAAAGTGCAGAAGATAAAATTGAGTTGACTATAATAGTGCCCTTGACAGTAGATGGTTTGGGATCCTACTCCTTCTAGGTCTTTTTTACTACATAAGGTTGACTTGTACCATGACCCTGTGATAATTTCTGGCACCATTAGCTGATCCAACATGTTGTCACTCTGAATATATGGTATGGATGACACATCCACGTCCACCACCATGGCCTAAACCACTTGACGTTCCACATCTCCATGACTGATGAGATACTACTAAGCCTGCTCATGAACGTTGAGTTTGGGATGATCCTATATCACTAGATACTGGTGGAAACAAAGTTCAAAAGAATTGTATATGGCCCATCATGCCACAATATTTCCCTTGACTAGTTCTATCAGAAACTATGGTCTTGTATGTCCAATCCAACTACAATGGTAGCACCTTAGCTGGCTACCTGAAGATATCTTCTTACTTCTATAATCATCATGAGAAAGCTCTAAATGATGCTTCCTACTACCGATTGAGACAGTACAAGATCTCGGTGCTGAAAAAACATGGCTCGAACCTCCATATTCACTTTGGTTACATTCAGTAATCAACACCTGATTCACTATTGCAGATACTACAGTCAAACTGGTGTCATTTAATTATGATCAGACATCATACCTGAGACCTTACTCAAATAACATATCTTTTGATACATGATCCCCCGTCAAAATATGTTTGAAACAATTTAGCTTATTAAAATGGGAAGAGTAGTCAATCAATGATAGCACACCTTAAAATAGATGCAGAAACCCACAGGCTCTATTGGACCAACACATCTCGATGAAATAATAATCATAGAAGACTATCTGAAATTCTCCCCATGCCATATCCTGATGATTCTCCACCTGAGTGATATAATTCCACAATCTCTAGTCTGAATCACAAAGAATATATTTCATGAGAATTACCCTCTTTTCAGGAGGTGTCTTTTAATTCTTGAAGATCAAAAGTATGGAATCCAACAATGACTACACAGCATGTCATCCACCATCCCCCAAAAATGTTTGTGGATGATACTACTATAACACTCATATTAGCTTATCCATAGACATGGAAGGGTGTGGTGTTACCTAAAACGTTTTCATGAACCTCATAAATCCTTAACGTAACTATGCATCATCACTTGCGTTTGATATAACAGTTATAGCCACAATTGGACTGACTGGAGGATCCACTGGTATCCCATGGCCTACCACTAATGGGGTATTATTGTCGCTACCATCCTGGAATACAAATGAAGGTCATAGTTGTGTAATGACTCTAAAATATCAAGCACACACATTAGTTCAAGTTCATTGTCAATGTTCTCAGTTTAAGAGAGAAAAAGAAAAATAGGAAAAGACCATCAAAGGTTATCAGAAGAGGATTACATGGTGTACAGACACCATACACTATGTGTACCCTCAATCTTCAACATGGTTCTGTACTTCATCCAAGCTGGGCGTTTAAACACCCCATGTATACCTCATGTATGACCAGTATGTACTGTGTACCCAAGACTGGGTATATGCATGTGTCCCTCAACCGGCATGGCCATTTACCAGGTCAATCTGTGTACTTCTTCACAGCTTTCTACCCAACGGTGTCTCTCTACGTACTCTACATGGCCATATGCCCGTACACGGGTAGACATGCCTATGTACTCAACCACATTTCCTAGTACCAGTACATATCATGTATACACCATACACAACATGTAGCCTCCATAACATAATCCTCCCCTAACGGGAAGAGCACATGGTGTGTTCCCCTTCAACACATGTTGTGTAATCTTGGTTTCCAAAAGGAAAACCCCTCACATATCCCAAAACCCCCATAAAAAAAACTAATTTTACATTCATATTATTAATGGTATGATGAATTCTGATCTGTGGGGGCCCATACACCTCACATATCATATCTTGGAATCCACCTGAAGCACATCACAACAAGTTTCAATATAAGGTAGCAACATGATCCACCAAATTTTGATCCAAGAGGTCCCATAAACCTCATGGATAAAATCCACTCTTAACTACAATTCAAACCATAGAATATACCAATACCCCTATCACAACACTATAATATATGTCATGATAACTATCACAATATCATGCAATCACTAATACACCTAAATGGAAACGAAATACTACATGGCATTAGATTTCTCGCAAATTTCTATATGATGTATGATATTGAATAACCTCATCTTATCTATTTGTAAAAAAATAAAACCAAAATAATATCAATACTTGGAAAACAATACACGTGTGTCACCCAAAATTGAAATCAAATCAACTATAACAACTCAAAATCCAAAAATCACAATTCAATTGAACACAATTTTAATTTTCCATATACGAGGGGTAGCTACTCCTGAGCACAAATGTAACACCCCAAGCTTCTACGGTACGTTTCCCTTTGAATAATGCGATAGCGTGTGTTGTACGCAACCTCGAGTTCTAACACACACCACAACTAATTAAACTAGCCGTTGTGAATAGTAATACCTAATTTTTGAAATCATATATATTCTATATTTCAAAATGGACTTCATTTTTGGATTCGGAATATCAAAATTAGCCTAGGGTGAAATTTTGGTACATTTCGGATAACTTTCATATTTTGATGAATAGTGAAAATTTCTAAATTTTAATTAAAAACAACTTTTTTAATCAAAATAATTAATAGTGATAAATTATGAATTTGAGTGGTTTTAAAGTATATTTATAATATATTTTTACCATTCAATTTAATGTTTATCATTGGACATAATTTTACAATTAAACCGAACATAAACAAGTGTCAATCTTTTGATAGTTATTATCTCTTAAAAACACGCTTTTTGTTTTGACAGCGGGAATTAATTTTAAATTAATTTATGCCACTTCTGTGTTTTGAATTTAGGAAAATGGATTCCATATTTGTAATCAGGATGTTCAAATTGTGTAAATAGGTAACTTTTATTTTTACACATTTTGAATAATTACTGCGGTAAATATTTTATTTACCATGGTTAAAGGGTAAATCCGGTAAATAGGGGTTAAAAAAATAATATTATAATAATACAAAATTACCCTAAAACGTGTCTTAACCCTATTGGTTGATACATGGTCGACCATGGGCATCTTTGTGTCAATTTTGGGACCCCATGGATCCACTTGTAAGTGATAATGACACTTTATTTTAATTAAGTTAAAATGAATACAAAAATGACACAAGCATATATCTTTTAGAAGAACAATTTTTACATAGGGTTATACATGTTGGATTTTCGATTATAAATATTCATTAGAAAGCTAAAAAGCTTTCCTACATAATGATATTTTATTTGTAATTTTTAGACATTAAATAATTTATTTAATTTATGACACAATGATGATGCAGTAATTACTATAATAGTGAAAAATTAAAATAATTGATATTATAAATACCCTAATAAATATAATATGAAACTTTTAATGAATTAAACTAATTTTCTATGATAATATGATATATTAGGATTGATTTAATTTACTTTTTTCGAAGTAATCAATCTGTTAGGAGTTTCAAAAAAATCAACTATTGAATAGTGTCAAAATTGACATAAAAGAGTTCTTAAAACAAATATTATATTATTAATTGATATTAAATTCCTAAAAATCTAAGGATCGGCCAAGAGACTTATATTATTATAGGTTCCTCATTAATGGACCACTTGGGGGTCGCTTGGATGTATATAGTAAGTTTATTAACCATATTATATAAAAATACAAAGAGACATTGTAAAAGTGAAACTAATTAACTTAGAGTTAATACTTAAAGATAAGGTTAATATAAGTACCCAAACCTGTCTAAATTCTATTGGATGAGTTGTTTTCGACCTATCCCCACCTCATCCTTTGAATAGTCAACTTTGGAGCCTTTAGAAACCGAATATGAATTTATTATAAATTAATATTTCTAGCTTTTCCAAAGGTGCCCCTCACCCCTCTTATAAAAGGGCACTCCTCCTTCTCATTTCTTCACACCTCTAAAGCCTTTTGGTTCGGCCAAACTCTGCCCAAATACTCTCCCAACATCCCCAATACAACCTAGAGGCCTTAGTTTGATCAGAAAGCCAACCTAAGGAGCCCTTTTGATCAAATCAAAAGGAAGAACCCGAAGAAGAGGTAATGATCTCACCACCCTTTTCTAAGTTCATTTCTTCTTCCACTTCTTCTTCCTTTGTTCTTACCATTCTGAAATAATAACTCCAGTATCTCACATATACTGTGATGTTATTATGAATATGGTACAATCATATTCAGTATTCTATCCACCCTTTGAATAACATGTCACCATACGTGCGTACGTACGACTTACCGTCTCCACGTCGTGGTGTAATTGTTATTCAATATAATATTATTTGGATGGGTATAATAATGATGTGTAACTCATGTAAATAATAAATATAACATGTTAATGATTCTGTATATATGATATACCATCCATTTATATATTATTTTAATATCAAAAGAATGATATTGTCGCTCGTGCGTACGTACGGACTACCGTCTCCACGAACGCGATGAGATTCATTCTCCATCGTAACCATTAAAGCGTAATTATCATTTTATGATTTAAAAATGATGTTTAAGGACTTGATATCATTCTGGATATGAATAATATACAACCTATCCTTTACAAACATGTCTTACGTAACAAAACATATGAAAGAAAACAAGTAAGTTAACACCCGAAACAACGATAATACTAAGATATTATTATCAAATCAATATTAAAAGATCATATATGATATCATATTAATGTATATGATTCTTGTATAATTTAATAACAATTATTTCACCATTATACAGGAGGTTAACCTACCACAACCAAGGAAAAGTACAAGGTAAGGGTTATTTCACAATCTCTTCATTATCCGAGGTTGTATTATACGTAATAATCTACTGGGATCTCTTTATCATCCACATCCATGTTTCTTCGAAATGTATTTCAAAACATTTTTACTATTTACAAGAATATGGGTTAAAGTCATTTATACCCTTGTTTGACTTTTTATAATAGGTTTATAAAGGAATCTTTCCGTCGTTTTCAAAACAAGGTCCTTTTTAACCTTTTCGACAGAATTGAGGTAAGAATGTTTTTTTTAACTTATACGGCGGGTGCGGTTATTTTCCGCCGTTATAAAATCGTCGAAGCTTCCCATACAAGCTTATAAGAATATTTTCAAAGAAAATGTTTTATTTTATATGGATCTTAAATGATTTCAAAATAAAAGGAGATATTTCTTTTAAAAGAATTTTGATTTCATCTATGTCAACATCCTTTGATGGATTTTAAGATTATTTGAAGTTGATTTATTATGATACAAAACTTCTATATTGTATTGAAGGTTTTGTGATATGTTTGACTGTGGATGTGCTATTTTTATACCATTCATAGTTTATTGTGAAAGTATTGACATTTCGTATGCTAGTTTTAATACGAATGTTTATGTTATGTTTAAACCTTTTCATATAGGAATGCATTGGACTTAATAAGTGACGGGTGGAGCCCGCTATAGCTCCTCGATGCATCGGTAGGTCTCATGAGACAAACTAGTGTCTTGGCACAAGGCCTTGACAAAATCTTATTTGTAGCCTTGGCACGAGGCCCTGGCTATGTGGTTATGATAGTCTGGCATTATGCATTCCAACATTATGAAAGTGGTTATTGATTTTTGCATGTGATTATTCGATTAGTAGAATATCCATGTGAATAAGTAAATGGCATTATTTCATTTTACTTTTGCCATACCATGTTGAAGTTCAATTTTAAAAGGCTTTTGTTTTAGTAATGCATTGCCTTAAATGTTTATTCTTATTTATGAAAGTTTCCGCTATATTGTTATCCTTACTGGGCATTTGAGCTCACCCCTTTTCTATGTTTTATTTTTCCCCAGGATGTGAAGAAGTAAATTATGAATGACCTGCAGGGATATTATGAGGGGATAGTAGTGTGGATTATGGAGACATTATGTTGTTGTAGTAGTTTTTCATTTTATGATGTAATGTAAAACTTATGAATATATCTAGTGTTTCCAAGGCTACTAAACCAATCGGTCTTTCGAGATTTGATCTTTCTTGTGATCATGCCAATGTTATGTAATAATGCACCGACTCTAGGCAACTAGGGTCGGGGCGTTACAGTTGGTATCAGAGGAAGTTTAGTACAAACCTTGGAAGCTAGATTTAGATAAACTCTGATTAGAGCACGTAGACCTAAGATGAACTTTGAGGATTAGTATAGAAGAATTTCCTAGAATTTTGGTATTGTAGAGATTTTGTGAGTTTTCCGAGCAATACATCCCTGTCTGGATACGAGCAGGTAGAGGCGGCTCTGGCACAGATGTACCTAGGGGTAAAACCCGAAAACACCGCTTTGAGCTAGACTCGAACGGGAACTGGTGCACGACAACGGGCCTTGCTGCACTCTTGGTTACGACACTCCCGGGGGATATGCTTAGGATAACTCTCATTATCTTTACAAATCATTATGAAGGGTTTATGAGTATATAATTCCTCAAAGAAAAACATTTTTATGATTATGGATTATATCCATAAATAGTTCAATTTATGTTAAGTGTTTTATAAGTATGGGATTATGTATTTTGATTCATAAACTGATCTAGTTTATGCCATTTTTTAGAAATGGCGCCTAGTGGAAGAAATGGAAACCGTATCAATGCACGCACTCCATGTAGGGATTGCCCTCCTGCTCAAGATAATTATAGTGGGGCTGGTGATGCAACTGGTGCCGATCAGCTAATCACCGTACTGGGACAACTTACTCAGGTTATGAATAATAACCTTACCCGTATGGAGCACCCTGATCCGCAGCGTGGAGGATCAATGTTAGATCGATTCATGAGACAACAACCACCAACGTTCAATGGGAGTACAAATCCCTTAGTAGCTGAGCAATGGATATTTTCCCTAGAGAAAATATTTCAGGCTTTGGGGAGTAGTGAAAGGGAAAAAGTTACCATGGCAGTTTACCGTCTCACTGGAGATGCTGATCAATGGTGGTCATTGATTCAAAACATGAAGGAAGATGATGAAGTATCAAACAAGGAATGGAGGGAGTTCAAAGATCTGTTTTTAGAAAAATACTTTCCTCGCGACCATCGAGCAGATATGGAAAGACAATTTCTGAGTCTGAGACAAAAGGAGGATGAGAATGTCACAAAGTATGAGGCTAACTTTACAAGGCTAGCGAGGTACGCTGGTGATTATATTCGCAACCCAAGAAGTAAGATTGATCATTTCTTTGATGGGTTAAAACCATTTCTCCGTCGAGCATTAGTCTCACAATCCTTTTCATCGTACGAAAACATTGTCTCATGTGCTATCAAGACCGAAAAGGAATTCTCTAAGTCTTATGACTTTAAAGCAAAGCAAGAGAAGAAGAGACCTGCTGATCAATCTGGGAATGGAAATAAGGGGAAGAAGGGAAAGGTTGAATATCCATCTTGTGGTAAGTGCGGGAAGAAACACCCCGGTGCTTGCCTGAAGGGAATGGGAGTCTGTTACAAGTGTGGTGAAAAAGGCCACCAAGCTCATGATTGCAAGGGGAAGAAGGAAGCTACCAACGTTCAGTGCTACAATTGCAGGGAGATGGGGCATTATGCAAATGCATGTCCTAAGCGTCAGGAGAACTTACCTCAGAAAAGGCCAAGGGATCAAGGCCAGGCTTATGCTATCACTACTGCTGAGGTAGAAGCTCCGAAAGACGTGGTGGCAGGTAATTTAATGGTTTCCTCAAGTTTAGCAAATGCATTATTTGATTCTGGATCATCGCATTGTTTCATATCTTCCCAGTTTGCTAAGAAAATTAGATATTTCCAATTTGATTTAATAAGGGAGTTGTCAGTTAAAACTCCTAAGGGAAGTATCGTTGCAACAAAGTTTTGTGAATCAGTCCCCATTAGAGCACATAAATTTTCTTTATCTGCTGATTTCATCGTCATACCTATGATTGAGTTTGATATAATCCTCGGTATGGACTGGCTTTCGGACTATGATGCGAAGATTTATTGTAAGAAGAAAGAGGTTACGATTCTTGATGATAATGATAAAGAACACCTTATTTTTAGAGCAGAATCGTCACCACCTAATTCTTATTTAGATCCACCCCCTGTAGCTCAACTTAATTCAATTATCGGGGAGGAAGAGACTGAAATAACTGTCGGTGAGGAAAGGAATGTTCAAATAGAAGATGTACCTATTGTGAAAGAATTTGTAGATGTATTTCCGGAAGATTTACCTGGACATCCTCCAGAACGAGAAGTTGAGTTTTCTATTGATTTGATTCCTGGATCAAGGCCTATATCGAAGACCCCTTATAGAATGGCCACTGTAGAGCTAGTCGAACTAAAGAAACAACTAGAGGAATTGAGTAATAAGGGATTTATTCGCCCTAGTGTTTCTCCATGGGGAGCCCCTGTTCTTTTTGTTAAAAAGAAAGATGGATCTATGAGGTTATGTATTGACTACAGGGAGATCAATGCTATAACGATAAAGAACAAGTATCCCCTACCTCGTATTGATGATTTATTTGACCAACTGCATGGAGCTCAATACTTTTCAAAGATTGACCTTCGATCTGGATACCATCAGTTGTGTGTGAAGAAGGAAGACATTCCGAAAACAGCATTTCGAACCAGGTACGGGCATTACGAGTTTACTGTAATGCCGTTTGGATTGACCAATGCACCCTCTGTATTCATGGATCTGATGAATAGAGTTTTCAAGGAGTATCTCGATGAATTTGTGGTAGTATTTATTGATGATATATTGGTATACTCCAAAACCTATGAAGATCATGAAAATCACTTGCGCATTATCTTGAAGACTCTGAGGAGGCATGAATTATATGGAAAGTTTAGCAAGTGTGAATTCTGGCTTCAGGAGATTTCTTTTCTTGGCCATATTGTCTCTAAAGATGGAATCTCTGTTGATCCTTCTAAGACCAAGGCAATCCAAGAATGGCCAGCACCTACGAGTATAACTGAGGTACGTAGTTTTATTGGTTTGGCAGGTTATTATCGACGTTTCGTCCAGAATTTTGCCCGATTGGCAAACCCATTAACGAAGCTCACACGTAAAGGGGTTAAATTTGTTTGGACAAAAGAGTGTGAAGAATGTTTCGAAGAACTGAAGTGAAGATTAGTCAATGCTCCTATATTGACTCTACCATCGGGGAATGATGGGTTCGTTATTTATAGTGATGCATCAAAGAAAGGACTTGGCTGTGTCCTTATGCAGAATGATAGAGTTATTGCCTATGCATCACGACAGTTGAAAATTCATGAACAAAACTATCCTACTCATGATCTTGAGTTAGAAGCTGTGATCTTTGCTTTGAAGATATGGAGGCACTACCTCTATGGTGAAAAATGTGAGATTTATACTGATCACAAGAGTTTGAAGTATATTTTCTCACAAAAAGAACTCAACATGAGGCAAAGGAGATGGCTTGAATTACTCAAGGATTATGATTGTACGATACACTACCACCCGGGGAAGGCAAACAAGGTGGCAGATGCTTTGAGTAGAAAAGACCATGGAGTTTTGAACAATATGAGAATTGAAAGGGATCCAATTTTCATGGAGCTAGTGAAGATGGACATGGGAATAACCAGGGAAGGTGAAACATCAATGCTTTTTCAAATGGTTGCCAAACCATCTTTACTAGAAAGGATTAAGAGTTCTCAGACTAATGATGAAGAATTTCAGAAGAAGATTAAAGCTGTGAATGATGGGAGATTGAGAGACTTTGTGTATGAAGATGGAATTTTGAAATTCGGGAAGAGACTTTGTGTTCCCGATTTACCTGATCTAAAAAGGGAATTGCTGGATGATTCTCATAGTTCCAATTTCTCTATACACCCTGGGAGCACCAAAATGTATAGAGATTTGAAAGAACATTTTTGGTGGGACAACATGAAGAGGGAGATTGCTGATTTTGTGTCAAGATGTATGGTTTGTCAACAAGTGAAAGCTGGAAGGCAACAGCCTGGAGGAGTCATGCAACCTCTTCCCATACCGGAGTGGAAATGGGACAATATTACGATGGACTTTGTCATGGGGCTACCAAAGACTCCTAGAAGGAACGATGCAATATGGGTTATTGTTGATCGTCTTACCAAGTCAGCACATTTTCTTGCTATAAGAGAAGATCTACCCCTGGAACGTCTAGCAAGACTATATATTAATGAAGTTGTGAGACTTCATGGAGTACCCCTATCGATTGTTTCTGATCGTGATCCCCGTTTTACTTCAAGATTCTGGAAAAGTCTTCAGAAATCCCTGGATACTGAACTTCATTTGAGCACTGCTTACCACCCTCAGACAGACGGACAATCAGAACGGACTATTCAAACCTTAGAAGACATGTTGAGATCTTGCTCACTTGATTTTCAGGGTATGTGGGATCAATATTTACCTCTGGTAGAATTTTCCTATAACAATAGCTTCCATTCGAGTATTCAGATGGCACCATATGAAGCGTTATACGGAAAGAGATGTCGTACACCAACCTGTTGGGATGACGTTGGTGAAAGAAAACTTGTAGGCCCAGAGCTGGTGGAGGAAACGGTGGAAAAGGTGAAAGTAATCCAAAATCACATTAAAGCAGCTCAAAGTAGGCAGAAGAGCTATGCCGATAATCGAAGGAAGGATTTGGAATTTCAAGTCGGTGATCATGTTTTCCTGAAGGTATCTCCATGGAAGGGAGTCATACGTTTTGGTAAGAAAGGTAAATTAAGTCCCAGGTACATCGGACCTTTCGAAATTCTAGAACGAATTGGGGTTGTGGCTTACCGATTGGCAATGCCGCCAAGTCTCTCCAAAGTTCACGATGTGTTCCACGTATCTCTGTTGAGGAAATACATGCCTGACCCAACGCATGTACTCACCTATGAGGAATTAGAACTGGAACCCGATCTTTCCTATTGCGAAGAGCCCATCAAGATTCTTGATACGAGAGAACAAGTGCTGAGAAACCGGACGACGCGTCTGGTAAAAGTTTTGTGGAGGAATCATAAGATGGAAGAGGCAACGTGGGAACCCGAGGAACTTATGATGAAGAACCACCCGAGTCTTTTTATGCAGTAATACCCTAGAAATTGCGAGAACGCAATTATTTGAAGGAGGGGAGAATGTAACACCCCAAGCTTCTACGGTACGTTTCCCTTTGAATAATGCGATAGCGTGTGTTGTACGCAACCTCGAGTTCTAACACACACCACAACTAATTAAACTAGCCGTTGTGAATAGTAATACCTAATTTTTGAAATCATATATATTCTATATTTCAAAATGGACTTCATTTTTGGATTCGGAATATCAAAATTAGCCTAGGGTGAAATTTTGGTACATTTCGGATAACTTTCATATTTTGATGAATAGTGAAAATTTCTAAATTTTAATTAAAAACAACTTTTTAAATCAAAATAATTAATAGTGATAAATTATGAATTTGAGTGGTTTTAAAGTATATTTAGAATATATTTTTACCATTCAATTTAATGTTTATCATTGGACATAATTTTACAATTAAACCGAACATAAACAAGTGTCAATCTTTTGATAGTTATTATCTCTTAAAAACACGCTTTTTGTTTTGACAGCGGGAATTAATTTTAAATTAATTTCTGCCACTTCTGTGTTTTGAATTTAGGAAAATGGATTCCATATTTGGAATCAGGATGTTCAAATTGTGTAAATAGGTAACTTTTATTTTTACACATTTTGAATAATTACTGCGGTAAATATTTTATTTACCATGGTTAAAGGGTAAATCCGGCAAATAGGGGTTAAAAAAATAATATTATATTAATACAAAATTACCCTAAAACGTGTCTTAACCCTATTGGTTGATACATGGTCGACCATGGGCATCTTTGTGTCAATTTTGGGACCCCATGGATCCACTTGTAAGTGATAATGACACTTTATTTTAATTAAGTTAAAATGAATACAAAAATGACACAAGCATATATCTTTTAGAAGAACAATTTTTACATAGGGTTATACATGTTGGATTTTCGATTATAAATATTCATTAGAAAGCTAAAAAGATTTCCTACATAATGATATTTTATTTGTAATTTTTAGACATTAAATAATTTATTTAATTTATGCCACAATGATGATGCAGTAATTACTATAATAGTGAAAAATTAAAATAATTGATATTATAAATACCCTAATAAATATAATATGAAACTTTTAATGAATTAAACTAATTTTCTATGATAATATGATATATTAGGATTGATTTAATTGACTTTTTTCGAAGTAATCAATCTGTTAGGAGTTTCAAAAAAATCAACTATTGAATAGTGTCAAAATTGACATAAAAGAGTTCTTAAAACAAATATTATATTATTAATTGATATTAAATTCCTAAAAATCTAAGGATCGGCCAAGAGACTTATATTATTATAGTTTCCTCATTAATGGACCACTTGGGGGTCGCTTGGATGTATATAGTAAGTTTATTAACCATATTATATAAAAATACAAAGAGACATTGTAAAAGTGAAACTAATTAACTTAGAGTTAATACTTAAAGATAAGGTTAATATAAGTACCCAAACCTGTCTAAATTCTATTGGATGAGTTGTTTTCGACCTATCCCCACCTCATCCTTTGAATAGTCAACTTTGGAGCCTTTAGAAACCGAATATGAATTTATTATAAATTAATATTTCTAGCTTTTCCAAAGGTGCCCCTCACCCCTCTTATAAAAGGGCACTCCTCCTTCTCATTTCTTCACACCTCTAAAGCCTTTTGGTTCGGCCAAACTCTGCCCAAATACTCTCCCAACATCCCTCAATACAACCTAGAGGCCTTAGTTTGATCAGAAAGCCAACCTAAGGAGCCCTTTTGATCAAATCAAAAGGAAGAACCCGAAGAAGAGGTAATGATCTCACCACCCTTTTCTAAGTTCATTTCTTCTTCCACTTCTTCTTCCTTTGTTCTTACCATTCTGAAATAATAACTCCAGTATCTCACATATACTGTGATGTTATTATAAATATGGTACAATCATATTCAGTATTCTATCCACCCTTTGAATAACATGTCACCATACGTGCGTACGTACGGCTTACCGTCTCCACGTCGTGGTGTAATTGTTATTCAATATAATATTATTTGGATGGGTATAATAATGATGTGTAACTCATGTAAATAATAAATATAACATGTTAATGATTCTTTATATATGATATACCATCCATTTATATATTATTTTAATATCAAAAGAATGATATTGTCGCTCGTGCGTACGTACGGACTACCGTCTCCACGAACGCGATGAGATTCATTCTCCATCGTAACCATTAAAGCGTAATTATCATTTTATGATTTAAAAATGATGTTTAAGGACTTGATATCATTCTGGATATGAATAATATACAACCTATCCTTTACAAACATGTCTTACGTAACAAAACATATGAAAGAAAACAAGTAAGTTAACACCCGAAACAACGATAATACTAAGATATTATTATCAAATCAATATTAAAAGATCATATATGATATCATATTAATGTATATGATTCTTGTATAATTTAATAACAATTATTTCACCATTATACAGGAGGTTAACCTACCACAACCAAGGAAAAGTACAAGGTAAGGGTTATTTCACAATCTCTTCATTATCCGAGGTTGTATTATACGTAATAATCTACTGGGATCTCTTTATCATCCACATCCATGTTTCTTCGAAATGTATTTCAAAACATTTTTACTATTTACAAGAATATGGGTTAAAGTCATTTATACCCTTTTTTGAATTTTTATAATAGGTTTATAAAGGAATCTTTCCGTCGTTTTCAAAACAAGGTCCTTTTTAACCTTTTCGACAGAATTGAGGTAAGAATGTTTTTTTTAACTTATACGGCGGGTGCGGTTATTTTCCGCCGTTATAAAATCGTCGAAGCTTCCCATACAAGCTTATAAGAATATTTTCAAAGAAAATGTTTTATTTTATATGGATCTTAAATGATTTCAAAATAAAAGGAGATATTTCTTTTAAAAGAATTTTGATTTCATCTATGTCAACATCCTTTGATGGATTTTAAGATTATTTGAAGTTGATTTATTATGATACAAAACTTCTATATTGTATTGAAGGTTTTGTGATATGTTTGACTGTGGATGTGCTATTTTTATACCATTCATAGTTTATTGTGAAAGTATTGACATTTCGTATGCTAGTTTTAATACGAATGTTTATGTTATGTTTAAACCTTTTCATATGGGAATGCATTGGACTTAATAAGTGACGGGTGGAGCCCGCTATAGCTCCTCGATGCATCGGTAGGTCT
This sequence comes from Viscum album, assembly GCA_963277665.1. NCBI lineage: Eukaryota > Viridiplantae > Streptophyta > Magnoliopsida > Santalales > Viscaceae > Viscum > Viscum album. The sequence continues at coordinate 1,465,583,320 of OY728164.1, read as the reverse complement.
CATGAGACAAACTAGTGTCTTGGCACAAGGCCTTGACAAAATCTTATTTGTAGCCTTGGCACGAGGCCTTGGCTATGTGGTTATGATAGTCTGGCATTATGCATTCCAACATTATGAAAGTGGTTATTGATTTTTGCATGTGATTATTCGATTAGTAGAATATCCATGTGAATAAGTAAATGGCATTATTTCATTTTACTTTTGCCATACCATGTTGAAGTTCAATTTTAAAAGGCTTTTGTTTTAGTAATGCATTGCCTTAAATGTTTATTCTTATTTATGAAAGTTTCCGCTATATTGTTATCCTTACTGGGCATTTGAGCTCACCCCTTTTCTATGTTTTATTTTTCCCCAGGATGTGAAGAAGTAAATTATGAATGACCTGCAGGGATATTATGAGGGGATAGTAGTGTGGATTATGGAGACATTATGTTTTTGTAGTAGTTTTTCATTTTATGATGTAATGTAAAACTTATGAATATATCTAGTGTTTCCAAGGCTACTAAACCAATCGGTCTTTCGAGATTTGATCTTTCTTGTGATCATGCCAATGTTATGTAATAATGCACCGACTCTAGGCAACTAGGGTCGGGGCGTTACAATTACCAAATACCATTTCATTTCTATCACTTCACATCATATCCCGAGAAAAAAATGAAACAATAAAATAACCTATAACTAATACCACTTTGTAACATTCTAGATCCGGTTGCCACTCAAAGGTGCCCCATGCCCTGTTGGCCACATGGCCTCAATCACATCTCCTCAACCATTATAGGGTACTGACTAGAAGTGAGGGCCTTGGATTTATATTGGGGATATTGTTCCCTCATTAGAAGAGTGTAACATAGTGGAAATAAAATAAAAAATCAATAGCTGAAATAGTAATACCATGCATTAGAAGTAAACTTCTCAAGTCAGATAATATAATTAACAGGTGCCAAATCCTACAATATATGATGTTGGATGTTACATGCTCTAGGAAAATACCCAAAATAGTTAACACTATAGTAATATATGATAAAAATATGAATAGTAAAAAAAGTGCAAATGAAACTCAGAAGAATCCAATGATTGGGCCAGGTTCGATGCTCTTATGCCCCTAAGATACATATCATGTACCTGTAGAAGGGTGCCTTCCCTTATCGACACATTCCACCATATTATCTTTTGGACCCAAAAACATAACCCTGATAGGGTTTGAGACTATATACCATTTGGAAACCACCCATGGTCTATTCCAATCTGTCAGTGAATAAATATATATTTGGTACTGTATTAAAAAAATGATGTAAGCTAGAATGTACTCACATGTAAATAATATTACAATAATTGGTCTTTATTTACATTCATTTTATGTTCATTATCAATTAAATTTCCTTTAATTCTATAATTATTGATATCATACCAATGAATAACATTCCCAATATAAATTAATCAAATATAATGTCTTATAAGAACATCTAAACAATCAAAAGTGAAGAAATAATCCAATATTGTGAATTGTCATGAAAAACGTGTAATAAGACATTCAATTTCAATATTCAATTTATATTGTGATCCCATGTTTGAAAATATTATGGTGTAATTCAAGTATTACTATAAGTACAATTCCACTAACATTTGACAAGCCAATTCTGGTGATCCTCTCATGAACCGACCTCACTATAAGTACATTAAAAGTAAAAGTCAACACATGACATGTAAAAATTTACAATAGAGCCCTTCCTTGGAATATCTCATTGGATGTATGGTTTTATTTAGATTTAAATAAATCGTATATGATCATAACCACTACATATGTGTCTCGTTCATGGATTAAAATAATAATACCCTCTTTATGTCTATCCATGGAATTATATCCTAAGACCACAATTTTCCATTTCTATTTACCCCTTTAATGTGTGAGATTTAATTATACATTTCATATAAGAATCAACACATTTAATTTAAATTATTACATGTCTTTAACATTAAACATCTCACATGGGCAGGATTATATATTGTGAATAACATTCCAAACGTGATTAAATAAGAAACTGAAAAAAAGGTAAGTGTTGAACCAATCTTCTCATACACTAACCAAATAAATTACAATAAAACAACCTTGTAATTTATTTGATGTCTCAAATAATTTTAGACAACCCATGAAAGGGAAACAAAGGCATTCCTCATAAGTATCATTGGACAAACGGCCATAAATGGTCATCTAAGGAAAATCACCGATGGGGTGGCCCTAAATAAAGGTATAAAAAATAAAACATTATTTGAAACACTTATTCAATTACCTAAATAGAAATATGAAACAATATAGGTCAAATATAAAACAAACCAGGAACATAAAAATGGGCATGCAACACTCCAGTATATATTAACAGATTGAAAATTAGAAAAATCCACAAGACCATCTATATTGTAATCATACAACTCTACTCATCTAGCGTCGGCCTATAATTCAGCATAGAATGTGGAAAAATAATAATAAAATTGTGAAGGACCATAAAATCGATAATTAGTTTGATAAAATGAGAGTTGAATAGTGGCTCAAAGGGAATCAAGAAATCATGGAATATAATCCAATGCATACAAAGGTGTTAAAATCCATGTATGGATGAAAATCAGGAAAACAAATATACCTTAGGTCGATTTCGGAACTCTTTTTTGTGAACCAGGGGTTATGGGTTCTGTATACATAAGAAAAGCAAGGGTACTACCCATTTTGTTAATAAAGATAAAAATACAGGGTGTGTATTATAAAATACATGTTGTGTAGTATTCTAATTTTCCTTGTTCTGCTGACTTCTGTTACATTTCATGAACATGTCCTAGAAAGACCATTAAACAGTATTTAATAGGATTACATTGTGTGTAACCCCAATAAATTTCACGTAACTTGTCTATATCCTAGCCCTAAAATTCTTTTTTCTCTTCTTTATTAATTAAAATTGAAAAAAATGACTTGTACCTCAAAGGAGAAACTATGTTCTTACATTTTGGTTGGTGTTTCTTTGTATCTACTGTGTGTGGATCATTATTTATGACATATTATTCATTCAATTTTTTTCATGTTTTAAATTATTTGCGGTAGGTGTTTCAATTATTTTAATTTTCTTAATAATCTATTGATTCTTGTGTGATTCTAATTAATTTATAATAATGGTTCATAGGTTTTTGATGCACCTAGTTAGCTTATTGTGGTTTCCTCGTGTTGGTAAAAATTGATATAAATGGATTTTTAAGTGATTATTCATATATTCCATTGTATATATGAACCAAATGTTTTTGATAAAATGTAAATTTATTCTTATTCATAAAATTGGATGATTCAGGTGGTGTTTTCACATAGAAATGTTCTATTAAATTAGTAATACTATGATTTGGGTTTTATATGTGAAATGAGGTTGGATTTGTAGTTTGGAATGTTGTGTTGGTTTGGAAGAATGTGGTGATTTTGTAAATTAAAAAGGTTTTGAGTCCATTCATGGATAATGAGGGTACTCCATTAGATGTTGGCACATCCATGTGTTCAAGAGGTGCACACATGGATGATAAATCGAATGAAAATAGCACTTTAAAATATTTTTTTCCATGAAATTTAGATTCATAAATGGTCCCTTATTTTTTAAATGGAATGGTTTACTTTATGGGTCATTGAATAAGTTTATAATGTGTTTTTTAAATTGTCCCATTTGGTAATTTAGAACACGTTTGGTTTCAAAATGGAGAGAAATCATGTTTGGAGTTATGGGTTATTTTTTTGTGTTTTCATCATGGATTTGAAACGATGTTGGAAGTGAAATTTTATTTGGAACCTAAAGCCCCCTTTTACATTGAGAATATATTGGTGGTTTTAAATTTAATTTTGGAAAATCTATTGTAAATGTTTTTGGAAAATGCATTTGGATCTATAAATTAAAAAGCATGTTTGGTAAATTTGATTAATTTTAAAGAAATTGTTGAATTATTATATGATGTGATGCCTCAGTTGGAACAGTTTCTAATGTGAATTGTAGTGGGATACTATATTGATGAATTCTTTATATGGTTTATCATAATGGTTTTCTCAGTTTTTGGGGTAGAAAAGGGCAGTGATAGTAGGTAATGTGAGTCATGTGTGCAAGGGCCTCCAAATTTGATAGTTTATTATTAAAATGGATGTCCTATGTGTCTTTTAGAGGTTCAAGTGAGGATTTATTATCAACCCTAATTAAATGGTTTGGAACCCCTTGGATTTCTTATATTATAGGTGTGTTGTGGCATTTTTGAGGCTAGTTTTGAACAAAAATTTTGTTATTGAGTATGGAGGAGAACTATACAACGAAGGGTTTGTCTGACTCGAGTATGGATTCACACCATATTGAGTTGGTGTGGGTTATGTTTTTATTTGGTTTTGGTTATATTTAGTGTATTTTTAAATGGAAATAGTTTTTTAAAAAGTAGAAATAAATTTATTACAATGGCATTTCATAAGAAAAATCTATATTTAAAAGACGGCGTTGTGGATTGAAAATTTGTTATGTTCTTGGGTTTTGAAAATGAAATTGTAATAATGTCCCTTGGTACTCCTTGTGAATGTTCCAACATGTGTGGGTATGGTTCGAATGTGCATTTTGGAACTTCTATGTGGATAATGCTAGTGGTCATGGATGGACTCATATGTGACAATACATGGTATTCCATGGGTGATTATTTAAAATTAATGGTTTGGATTGGGTTTTTTCGAAATGGGATTTGATTGAGGAATGGTTTTGGATTGTGTTTTCCATGAAAATTTGTGTTTTTTCTAGTGAAAATATATTTCAATTTTTGGAATGTGGCCTTGGAAGAATATAGTTTTTCAACTAAAATGGATGTTCTATTTTTTAAAACAAGGATTTTTTGTTTTGTTCGTACATGTTAGGTTTTTGAGATTGATTTTTATTTTCTCATGATGCTTGTTAAATAGTTATTTGAATATATGTTGGTTTTGAATTTTTTTACCTTATATTATTCAGAATATGCCAACCAGAATGGTCCCCATATTTTCTAGTGACCTGTGCCTAGTTCGTGGTTCTTCTCAATTGTTTCCTGTCTATAGTGGGGATCAGAATCTATTAGAGGCCATAAAAAAGTCTTGAGGATGTCAAGGGTGTCTTGAAATAATTTGGAACTACCTAAGATATGTGGGTTAAAAAGTCTTATGTTTTTTTAAGGGTTCAGCTTTGTATTACTGAGGAATAGTTTTCCCTCCATCGTTATAAGTTGGGATGATATGGGAAATCTTTAAGACAGCTTTTTTCCAAAGGTTCATACTGAAAGAGGTGAATATGAAGAAGGTGGTAGAGCTGTGAGATGTTCGGTAGGGTTAGTATACCATGAAATATTATGTTAATCACTTCATATTGTTGGTTTATTACAATCCAAAGGTAAAGTGAGAGTATTACTTAAAGGATCTGTTTTCTTTATGGTATTTATTCAGATTTTGTGGAAATATTTCTCTCATCTGGTGATGTCCAGTTAAGGTTGTTGGTGAATGAGGCACTTTTTGTTTAAAAGGTACATTGAGAACAACATGTGTTCACTAATAAACATGCTTCCCTTTTTCATGAAGGTTATCCATAGGGAGAAATGTGTTCCAAAGGAACCTATTACCGAGGTGTGTTTTTTGCTGGATTCAGCTTCTCATTCGTCAGAACACTGAATCATGTTCTTCCAGTGTGATTGTTTCAAGAATTCAAAGCTACCTTTGAATAATCATAAAATGTTGTTCCATCATTGTGGCCATTTTGGGTCACCTGGATAATATTTTTAAGAAGCGTTTCATGAATAATAACTCTTGATTATGGGATGTTAATTCTAGAAAACAAGGTATAATATGCTTTATTTATCTAGGCTTCGGTCACATGCCTAGGAGTGAAGCATGTGTACAGTGAGGAATTCCCTGGGTTTGAGGAACCTTGGTTCATTTTTTTCTCCCCTTATATGGGGGAAACATTTAATATTCCTTCGTTTTAGTTTATGTTGTTTTTTTAAGTTCATAATTTTGTTGTAAAAGTGTGATGGACTTGTATTACCATAATACGAGTAGTTTTTTCTAACATAATGAACCTCTTTGAATTGTTTTTTCTTCATTGAATGATCATAGCCTTTGTATAGGATGATTTTGGTTTTTAGAAGGACTCTTTTTCTTTTTTGGATTTCTTCAGTTCCTATGTTGGACGACCCAGGTCGATTGGTTGGAGTTCCCATTCAGGTGTCGTTATTTTGGGAGTCTAAATATAGATAGTTCTAGTTTAGTTCAGGTGATGGGGAGAACCCTCTCTTGTTCTCCCCACTTTAGTGTGATGTGTATTCTTCATGATCATTCAGGTGTGACTCGTAAAATTGAAGGTAGCCAAAGGATGATGGTTTCTTTGGTTTTGGTAGGGAATTTAATCATGATTTGGTTACCTCTTTTCTATGGGAATTTCTCAGTGTTGAAAGCGTATATGGTAGGGATAATTGTCACACCTCATCCATTTAAATTCCATTATTTTATAATTTTATTTATCTCAGATCTTTTTGGTTGAGAATTGGATTGATCCCCCATTTAACATTTTTTATTTATGAAGTTTCAGGTGAAGTATTAGTTTGCGCATGGTTATATGAAACTATGCACCATGCAATAGAAACTATGCAGATTGTGGTAACATTAAAATAGTCATGTTTGGAAAGTTTTTCACAAGGTATGGATATAATGTGGCTAGGATGCTTCAGGTGACCCCTGTGGAAAGTGTGTGACAAATGATTGGTGCAACGTTTGGAAAACAATCTTACAAAGTTGTGCGAACTGGATTTTTTTTTAAATATTAATAAAACTATTTATATCTCCCCTTTTTTTCCCTCAATTTAGGCCCCTCCATCTAGGTTGATTTTGGCACACAAAGGGGTATACCCCCCCCCTCTTGGCTATTTCTCTATGTATTCATTCTCAATGTTCTAAAGAAATTTTTTTGGGGTGTTGACAAATTTTATCCTCTTTTTCTCTTTCTCTTATCTCCCTCTTGATATCTTATCCAATATTCATGGGATTTTCTCTCTCAGATAAACCATAGAAGCTAGGTTTTTTGTTTTTTAGTGTTTCATTGGATCTAGGTCATGTTGAACGTTCTTTTGTACCTTTTATGATTTCCCTTAAAGTCTCATAACATCCTCGCTCCTTTGAGGTAGGTGTTTTCATTATTTTCCATTCCTACACAAAGCATTGATTGTTTGTGTTACTAAATAATTTTTAATTATTTTTCTAATGTTTTTGATCTACATGGTTAGTTTATTATGTCGTTTTATTATTGGGTGAAATTTATAAAAAAATGGTTTCTAAATAGATTCTTCATATATGCCTATGTATATATTCAATAAACAGGTCTGATAAAATTTAAAATTAGCCTTAGTAAAAAAATTAGACAATTCGGGCTATGTTTTCCCCTAGAAATGTTTTATAAAATAGGTAAGATTTTTATTTGGGTTTTATATGTGGATTGGGGTGGGTTTTTGTGTTTGGTTTTTTGTGTTGGTTTAAAAGAAAGTGGTGATTTTGGAAATGAAATTGGTGTTTGGTGATCCCATGGATAATTAGTGTGTGCCATTGGTTATTGGCACATCTATGTGTGCACATGGTGCAGACATGGATGCGTATTTAAATGTTGATTTCAATTTAAAATAATTTTTTTTGTGAACATTGGTTTCATAAACAGTCCCATGATTTCTAATTGGTATGTTTTAATGTTATGGGGATTGAAATTGGTTTTGAATGCGTTCTATAAACTCGTCTCTTTAGTTATTTTGGAACATGGTTGGTTTCAAAATTGAGGAAATCCCATTTGTAATCTTTGGTTAAATTGTGTGTGTGTTTTCATCTTGGATTTGAAAGATGTTGTAAAAGAAATTGTATATTGAACCTAAGGTCCCATTTGGAATTGTTAATATAATTGTGGTGTTAAAATTAATTTTTGGAAATGGTTTAGAAATGTTTTTATAAAATTAATTTTGATTCCTAAATTCAAAAGCGCGTTAGGAAAATTAGTATGTTTTTAATGAAATTTTTGAATGTCTATATAATGTGAAGGCCCGATTAGAACCTTTTGTAATCTACATAGTAGTGTGAACCTCTATTGGGGATTTCCCTATATGGGGTATCATATAGGTAGTGATAGTGTTTTGGGAAGGCATGTGTGGCGATGATAGGTAAGGTGAATCATGCATTCTAGGGATTCTTACTTACATAATATTATATTACCAGAGATGTCATGAGAATCTCTTAGAGGGTCGAGTGATGGACACTTATCAACCCTGACTATTTGGGTTAGTACTCCTTGGTTTTCGTAGAGGATTGGTGGGGTTTTCAAGTTGTGGGGCTAGAGTAGAGTAGCCAAATAGTTATTGACTCGGGATCTGCACCATACATTGGCAGGTGAGTCCAACTCAAGTATGTCTAGGATCACTCTACGGATGTTCAAAATATGCTTATAGTCACTATCATTATTTTCCTATTTATTTTTTGTTTCACATTGTTTCTTATTTACACTACTACTAATGATATATTTTCATTAATAAAGAGAAGTTTTAAGGAGATGTGGGAAACCAGTCATGTTCAAAAAAGATAATCACCCATCATGATAAGTAGTAGCCTAATATTTAAATTTCAATTTAATCATATTAGATAGCATACCTCTGAGGAGAATCCCAGGAATAACTGTAGCATTATCGTCTAAATCATCTTTAAGAAAGTTCTCAATTTTGTATGTTATCCTGTCCCAAGATTGAATGTTCTCCTTCAGAAAAATATTCTTCATGTTGAATCCATTTTTTTATGAACATTCTTCACAGATTTCAAATTCCAAATGGGGTGGTAGAATAATCCATCCATGGAGTCGGTAAACAATTAAAAAAGAATAATATTATTATTTCTTATAAGGTGGGATTTCGTACATGAGACTTCTATATCCAAAGGAAACAAATATAAGAGTACAACCAATAGTACCATACATGTGATGATAAGATTGGGAGATTTTTGACCGTGTGGCGGGAAGGGGATTTCTGAATGATCTAGTGTCTGACCATCATGATGTGTCAATCCTTGCCTACATCTTCTTCACCATCAATTTTGGAGGTCCTAGGGTTAATGCATTAGTAGTAGTCAAGCGATGTTGTAACACACCATTAAATTCAATTAGTGATTTTCAATTTTGTTTATAACTTTTTGTTTAACTAAATCTGTTTATATTAATTTAACAATAATAATAACAATTAATGGAATACATATTTTTGAGAAAATAATTATTTTTATGTTAATTTTTTTTAATAAATACAATAATTTTTTTTATGTTTGTGTTTTACATTTTTTTATAAATCATATGTGAATTAAAGTATATTTTTATAAATACATATAAATATATTTTTTTATTTATATGTTTTATTTAATATATATATATAAATATAATTATTATTGATGATTTTATTATCTATATCTGTTATATTATAATTATAATATATTTTATAAATAAAAGTGATATATTAGGGTTTTGTTTTATAAAATTTATAAATTATAAATAAATAAATAAATAAATATATATAATTACATTATAATAAAAACACAATATATATATTTATATATTTTAATGTTTTTAATAAAAAATTGGTTCTTATTTAAAAAACAAATTATATATTTATTTTAGGAAAAATTCTTGAATGGTTATAAAAAATAATGTTGTGTTTTTTTGTATAAAAACTACCACAAGTCATTTGATAAAAACATGTTAAATATGATAATAAAGGATAATAAGATAACATAGAATGGTAATGATGAGGTTAAATAAAAAAGGGTTTCATATTAAACAAAAACAAAAGGGAAAACGTGGCCCTACAAAAAAAGTAAAAAAATGCTAAAAACAAAAGAAGGAAAATTAAAAGACTTACAAAAACACACTTTTATTCATGTTTTTATATAAAATACGTTATTTTAATTAATTTTTTAAGAAGAATATATATATATATATATATATTATACATTTAGATTTATATATATATATTAATAAAAGATAAAAATGAATATATATATTTTTATATAAGATAAACAATTTGAAAAAAAGGAGATAAAATAATTTTTAATAAATGATAAGTGATATAAGGATCCAAAATGATTGATTCCATGAAAAAATAACTATAAATTTAACAAATGATGATAAAATAATAAAATGAATGATAAAACTGAATAATATTAAATGAAAACAATAGTTGAAATGTGGAACACAAATGAAAATAGAAAAACATGAATAAATGAAATAAAAATAATTGAAGTTTTTATAAGAAGCATATTCCACCTTAATAATTATATTTCATTAGTTTTTTTAAATAAAATAATAACAATAACTAATCTTATCTAAGAAACTTACATGACCTTATTTTTTTTAAATATGTGAGGCTCATGGAGAACCATTCTTCTATGATTTGATGTTCAAATCCAAATCCATTTTTTTGTTCATGTTCATAAGAAAGCAACATATTTTCATTCCCCTTCAGTTTCCAAAAAAACATGTAAGGGATTTTATTATTTTCACATGATTTTCTAAACATATATACATATACATATAGTTATGTATATATAAATTTATATAAAACCATAACTTTCTCATCCAAGTCACATATACGATATGTATTCTTATTTTTATTGATTTTCCCCAAATCATGTAGCTGCAAGGGTTTTTTTATCATGTAATGATTTTATAAAAAAAATTGAATACGTGTATATACATGTGGATATACACATATATAGCCCAATATTTTCTTTATTTATATATATAAACATGATAAGGGTTATTTCCTCTTCAACCATATTTCTAATAACTTATATTTATTTGGGGTAATCATGGTTTTAAAAGTTGTTGTTATAAGGGTGATGTATATACATATATAAACATAAATGGTTATATATTGGTATTTGTGGGTCCCTATATGAAAATAAACACATATACATATATTATCAACTTTTCTGGTGTAATTCATATAAGAGGGTTCTTATTTTAAAGTTTGAATGAGTTTTAGGAATAGAAGCCACATACACATATACATAGATACGTGTATATATATAGTTATATATATAAACACACACACACACATCTATATATATATATATTAATTTTTTGTATAAACAACATAACATATTTTTGAATTTATTTCGAAATTATAATTTGTATTTAACCCCCTCTATGATAATTTTTAATGACATTGATTCCATTTAGTAACTTTGTTTGCTAAAATAATTGTCAGACAAATTTTATCATTTTATGTAAAATTATGAAATAAGTTATCATTTCATGTGAAATCTTGCAACTATGTCTTTTATCAAGTAATGCATGAATATGTATGGCCATCATCAATACCAAATATGAAATTACAAGCATTACGCGATCTTTCACACACATAAATCATTTTTTCAATCAAATATGTTTTTCAATTAATAGTGGGTTCTTTCTAAGAATGGTATTCTCCCTAAAATTGATTTTTAAAACATTTTGATGAAATGGTGAAACCTTGAGAAAGATTGATTTCATTAGAAGGAAATAATATTATGTATGTATTTTGTAAATGATTTTGGGTAAGAAATAAGAAATGTGGGTCTATGGGAAAATGTTTTGAAAAATTGGCACTAGTGAAATGTGTGACATTATGGTGAGTAAACCCATAAGTCTTAAAAATGATTAGTGACTGTAGGTATGGATTTTAAAATTTTCTTCCAAGTTTTATTAATTACCTACCTAAAATTAAAATTTTCATAGGATAATTCACAATGTATTTTCAATTATAATTATTTTTTGAAATACATTTTTTCTATATATATTCAATTATTTGTAAAAATCAACATTAAGAATATAAATTAATTTTCAAGAAATGTTTTAAGGTACATATTGGTTGTTTTAAAACCCTTATTAGGAATTTTACACTCAACCTACATATTATAAACACTTTTATAGGTTTAGAAAACTTTATACATTGAAACACTATTGTGGAATCAATATTCTGAAGAATCAGTGTTTTCAATTTGTGTAATTTTTTTAAAATATAAGTCATGTATATAATTTTTCGGAACCTATACTAGTAAAACATCCTACTTTGTTGTACTAAATTTTCTGTATTTGTTCAAGTTTCTCATATTGAAAATAATTTCCCAACATTTATAAGGGTTTTTTCCCATAGCCTAGGATGGGGTCATTATAATTGGTATTAGAGGAATGATTTAGTTAATTTTGGTAAATTAGAAAAAATTGAAAAAAATTATATATGTCTCTTGTGTAACATTCTTTTCCTTGTGTGTATGAATGAATTTGAGGGACACAACTCAATTAAGAGAGGAAGAATGTAACACCCCATTAAATTCAATTAAGAATTTTCTCCTTTGCTGATAACATTTTGTTTAATTAAAAATTTTATAACAAATATAATAATAAAAATAATAAATGGAAAACATGTTTTTAAAAAATTTGTTATTTTATGTTAATATATTTTTTAATTATAAGGGCTTATAATATGTTTGGGTTTTACATATTTTTATAAATTATATGTGATTTAATGTATATGTTTATAAATACATATAATAATGTTTATATATATATATATGCTTTATTTAATATATATATATATATATATATAATTATTATTGATTATTTTAATATCTATATGTGCTATATTTTTATTAAAATATATTTTATAAATAAATTAGACATATTATGTTTTTATTTAATAAAATTTATAAATTATAATTATATATAATTACATTATTACAAAAAACGCACAATATATATATATATATGTGTGTGTTTTTAATAAAAAATGTAATTATATATATATATAATTAATAATTTTATAAAACAAAAACATAATATATCCCAGGTATTTATAAAATATATAATAATAATAATATTGAACATATATATAATAAAATAATCAACAGTAATTATATATATATATATATATATAATTATATATATATTAAGAGAAAGAATAGAATGGTTTTAAAAACAATGTTATGAATTGTTGTTTAAAAATAACCATATGTTATTTAATAGAAAATGTTTAATAATATAATAATGAATAATAAGAAAACATATAATGGTAATGAGGAAGTTTACTCTAAAAATGGATTCATATTAAACATAAACAAAAGGGAAAAGGTGGACCTAAAAAAAGTTAAAAAATGCTAAAAACAAAAGAGAGTAGAATAAGCAACTTACAAAAAAACACACCTTTATTCAAGTGTTTTTACAAAAGAACGTGATTTTAATTATTTTTTTAAAATATATATATATATATATAATATGTTTATTTGAATATATATATATATATAATAAAAGATAAAAATGGATATATATTTTTATATATAAGATACATGATATGAAAAAAAGAGATATAATAATTATTAAAAATCAATAATTGACATAAGGATCCAACATGATTGTTTCCATGATAAAATAATTATAAATTTAACTAATGATGATGAAATAAAAAAATTAATGATGAAATTAAATAATAATAAATGAAATAAATAGTTGAAATGTGGCACACAAATGAAAAATAAAAAACATGATAAAATAAAATAAAAGTAATTGATACTTTCTTAAGAAGAATACGTCACCTGAATAATTATATTTCATTATTTTTGTTTTAAATAAAATAGTAACAGTAAGTAAGCTTCTCTAAGATGCTTATGACACCTTATTTTTTTAAATATGCGAGACTCATGGAGAACTCTTCCTCAATGATTTGAAGTTCCAAGAAAAATCCCTTCTTTGGTTCATGTCCATAATCATGCAGCAGATTTCCATTCCTATTTTGTTTTTAAAAAAACATGTAAGGGATTTTATTATTTTCTATTTATTTTCTAAAGATATATACATATATATAGTTATATATATAAATTTATGTAAAACCATAACTTTATCATCCATGTTACATATATAATAAGTCTTATTATTTTAAATGATATTTAACTTAATCATATAGTTGTAAGAGTATGTTTTTGATTATCAAGTAATGATTTTATTAAACAAAAATTTCATATGTGTATATAGATGCGTATATACCCATAAATAGCCAAATATTTTCTATATTTTTATATGTAAACTTGATAGGGGTTCTTTTTCTGGAACCACATTTCTAAGAGCTTATGTACATTTGGGGTTATCTTGGTTTTCAAATCTGTTATTATAAGGGTTATGCATATACATATATAAACATATATGTGTATATATAGGTATTTGTTTATTCCTTCATGAAAATAAACATATATACGTATATTATAAACCCTTTTGGTGTAATTAATATAAGAGAATTCTTATTTTACAATATGAATGAGTTTTATAAATACAAGTCACATAGACATATACATATATCACTATAAGAAAATAGTGTTTCAGTGCTGTTTTTTTCGTAGTGGTTTTAAAAACACCCGCAAAAAAACGAACGCTGATTTTTTATTTTTTATTTTTTTAAAACTTGTTTAAAAAATTCAACTTTTTTAATGGTGGTTTTTTGAGAAACTCCGCAAATTTTGAAGAAAATTTTTAAAAAATATTTCTTTATTCTTATTTATTTAATTTTTTTATTTTTTTATTATATACAATCAAATAGAGTTTATTATTGATAATTATTTATATTTATAATGATTCAGTTAATTAATATTTATAATTGTTATTTAAAAATATTTTTCAGCTAATAACAAATCTCCAATAAGTAGGAGAATAAACTTCAACATCAAATGACCATAACTTCTGATCTGAGAGTCCATTTCAGCTTCACATCCTTTCAAATCGAAGATTATAAAAAGAAAGTGATATTTAAATCATTTAAAAATGAAAAGAAATAATATATTCAAAAATCAAAATATCAAAAATCAAACATGAAGATTAAATGACAATAAATTTTAATCCTTGTGTCTGTTTGGACTCTATTACATATCAAATCGCATCATGTGACGAGCTCTACACCAATTAGATCTATTACCAACTTTTTGACTATCGTACCCCTTTTTATTCTTCTGGAAAGGCCCAGAAGGCCTCCACAATATAGGTTTTAGTTATAATCACTGATTTCTTAAAATTCAAATGGTTATATCTTTCAATCGATGTGTTTTTTTGGCTTGTACCACATATTATATCGAAGCTCAATTCATGATCCTCGATTTGACTGGTTGTGGCATCGAAAATGAGCCTTAGATCATATTTTATGGCTTTTTCAGTGTTTTTTGGGTTTTCAGATCTTCATAACGTTTTAACATTTAATTAATTAATTAATTATTTCATATTAATTAATTATTTAATTAATTAGATAATTAATTATTTATTAATTAAATAATTCATTATTAATTATTATTACTATTTATATTTTATTTATTGAATGTTAAATATTTATTTATTTATTATTTTGCTTTTATGTAAACATTAATTTATTTTTTATTTTTTAATTTAATAATTAATTATTTATTTATTATTCATTGTTATTTTATTATTTATTATTTATTTTTTATTTATTTATTTAATTATTTTATTCTTTATTTATTAATTAATTATTAATTTTTAATTAATTATTTCTTATTTGAAAATTATAAATTATAAATTAATAGTTATTAATTATTATTAATTATTAATTATTTATTATTTATCTATTTATATATTTATTTATGTATTTATTTATTTATTATTCATTATTTTTTATTTTTTATTTTTTATTTTTTATTTTTTCATTATTTTATATTATTTATTATTTATTATTTAGTTATTTATTTTTCATTTGTTAAATATTAATTTATTATTTGTTTGTAATTCCATTATTATTTATTTATTTATTATTTATTTATCAATTTAAATTTAATATTTATTAAATATTAATTATTTATTAAATATTAATTATTTATTAAATATTAATTATTTATTAAATATTAAATATTTATTGTTTTAGATTAAATATTAAAATTTAATTATTAATTATTAATTATTAACTATTAATTTTATAATTATTAATTATTAATAACAGTTATTATTAATTAGTAATTAATATTTATTTATTTATTTATTTATGTCTTTAATTTTATTTATTATTTATTATTTATTATTTATTATTTATTATTGGTTATTTATTATGTATTATTTGGTTTTTAATTTACCAAATATTAATTTATTTATTTTTATTCATTTATTATTCATTTATTTATTTATTCAATTTGCATTATTTATTAATTAGTTATTAATTATTTATTAATAATTTATGAATTTTTTATAAATTTTTTATAAATTATTAAATTTTAATTATTAATTATTAATTATTAATTATTTTCTATTTGTTGTTTTTTATGTATTATTTATTAGTTATTATTTATTGTTTATTGTTTATTTTTTATTTTTTTATTTATTTTTCTATGATATATTAAATTGTTTTTTATTTATCATATATAAAATTATTTTTTAATTAATTTATTATTTATACATTACTTATATTATATGTTATATATTATAAATTACATGTTATATATTATCCATTATATATTATCAAATATATATTATCTATTATATATGATGTATCATATTTTATATATTATATATTATATATTATATAATATATAATATATAATAAATATTATATATAATATATAATATATTATGTATTATGTATTATATATTATGTATTATATATTATGTATTATATAATTTATGTTATATATTATAAGTAGTAAATTATATATTATATATTATATATTATTGATTATTGATTATTGATTATCGATTAATCATTATTAATTAAAAATTATTTATTAAAAATTGTAGATTAATAATTATTTAGTATGTATTTATTTGTTATATATAACTTATTTTTTCAAATAATATATATATATATGTATATTAAATTCGATTTATTGACCACATGAAAAGCCTGCTGGAGTGGTAATGTCTTTGGAGAATTTGTAAGAGGTTAGGGGTTCAAATCTCACCCAACGTAGAATTTCTATATATTTCATGAGAATGTGCATGGACATGAACTTATGAAAAGATATGGTCATTTTTGTGGTAATAATAAATAAATGAATAAATAAATTATGAATATAAAATAAATAAATATATATTATGAAAATAAATATATTAATAACGAAAATAAAAAAATATAAAAAAATATAAAATAAATAAAAAATAAATAAAAAATATTAAAATCATTTTGTGACAGTTTAAACCGCCGCTAAAAACCCACGACTAACGGCGGTATAAACCACCGCTAAATACAAATTTTGGCATAGTGTATAAGTGTGTGTATATATATATGTGTATTTATGTGTAAACAACTTAAGTTCTTTTTTCATTTATTTTGAAATTATAATTGGTATTTAACCCCCTCTTAGATAATTTCTAATGAATTTAAATCCCTATAGACATTGTTTTCTCAAATATGTTTGAGAAAAATCTTATCATTTTAGGTGAAGTTATGAAAGAAATAAAAAATGTAGGTCCATGAGAAAATGGATTCAAAAATTGGAAGTAGTTAAATGTGTGAAATTATCAAGAGTGAAACCATAAGTCTTAGTGAGGACTATTGGCCATAAGTATGGATTTTAATATGGTTTTCCATGTATTATTAATGACCCATATAAAATTATTATTTTCAATAGAGAATTCCTAAGGGATTTTAACTACAATTATTTTGTTAAATAAATATTTTCTATATATATTCAATTATTTTCAAAAATCTATTTTAAAAATGTATATTAATTTGCAGGAAATGGTTTAAGGAACATATTAGTTGTTTTAAAGCCCTTACTAGACATTTTATTCTCACCCTACGTATTATAAACACACTAATAGGTTTAGCAGACTTACTGTGCAGAAACTCTATTATGGAAGCAATATACTAATGAATCATTATTTTAAATGTGGGTATTCTATTGAAATGTATGTCACGTATATAATTCTTTAGAACCTAGACCGGTAAAATGTCCTCCTTTATTGTATTAAATTTTGTTTAGTTGTTCATGTTTCTTTTATTAAAAAAATTACACAACATTTATAAGGGCAGAGTCTGGTAGTCTGGGTTGGGGACGTTATAATTTGTATTAGAGGCACGGTTTAGTTTATTTTGTTATATTATAGCTATTTGAAAAAAATTATATATGTCTCTTGTGTAACATTCTATTCCCTATGCTTACAATTTAATTCTAGGGATACAATTCCATAATGGCATGAAGAGTGTAACACCTCATTAAATTTAATTAACAATTCTCTATTTTGTTTATAACCTTTTGTTTAATTAAAAATATTTAAATAAATGTAATAATAATAATAATAAACAGAATATATATTTTTATGAAAAGTATTATTTTTAAGTTAATATATATATAGGAATTTATATTATGTTTGTGTTTTACATATTTTAATAATTTATATGTGATTTATAGTATAAGTTTATAAATAAATATAATTATCTTTATATATTTATATATGGTTTATTATATATATATATATAATTTTTGTTGAATATTTTAATATCCATATGTGATATATTATAATTATAATATATATAATAAATAAATGGTATATATCATTTTTTTGTTTTATAAAATTTACAAATTATAAATATATATAATTACTTTATTACAAAAAATGCACTATATATACATGTGTGTGTGTGTGTGTTTTTTTTTATTTTGATAAAAGGTAATTATATATATTTATAATTTAGAAATTTTATAAAACAAAAATATAATATTTCTAAAGTATTTATAAAATATATTATAATAATAATATATCACATGTAGATAATAAAATGATCTATAATATTTGTATATATATAAATATAAATATAAATATTTATATTTATATTTTAAGAAAAAAGGATAGAATGGTTTGAAAAAAATTGTTATGTTTTTTAAAAAACAATCATATGTCATTTGATAAAAAATGTTAAATATGATTAAAAAGTATAATAAGATAACATATAATGTTATTTATGAGGTTTACTAAAAAAGGATTTCATATTAATCAAAAATAAAAGGTAAAATGTGGCCCTGCAAAAAAGTGAAAAAAAAAACGCTAAAAAAAGAGAGAACATAATACAAGACTTAAAAAAACTTTTATTCAAGGGTTTATTCAAAAAACATGATTTTAGTTAGTTGTTTTAAAAATTGAATATATATATATATATATATATTATTTTAGTTCAATATATATATATAAGATAAAAACAAATATATTTATATATATAAGATACATGATTTGAATTAATAAAAGAGATATAATAATTGTTAAAAAAATGATAACTGATATAGGGATCCAATGTGATTGATTCGGTGATAAAATAATAATAAAGTCAACTTATGATGATCAAAGATAAAAATGATTGATGACATTGAATAATAAAAAATTACAACAATAGTTGTATCATAGCACACAAATGAAAAATGAAAAAAATATTAATGAAAATAAAAATAATTAATTCTTTTCGAAGAATCTTAGGCAACCTTAATAATTATATTTCATTAGTTTTGTATTAAATAAAATGATAACAAAAACTAAGTTTCTCAACGAATATAATGCCACCTTAATGTTTTTTAAAAAATAGCCAGACTCATAGAGAACCCTTTCACCATGATTGGATGTTCCAAGAAAAACCCCTTCTTTGGTTTATGTTCTTATGCAAAGAGAAGATTTCCATTCTGCATCGGTTTCCAAAAAAACAAGTAAGGGATATTATTATTTTCATTTTATTTCGTAAACACACACACACATATATATATAGTTATATATATATATATATATTTATGAAAAACTATCTATTTCTCATCCATTATATATATATAATATGTCTTATTGTTTTAAATGAATTTTTTCCTGAATCTTATAGATGCAAGGGTATGCTTTTGATTATCAAGTAGTAATTTTTTTACCAAAAATTTCATAAGTGTATATTCATGTCAATAAACACATATATAGCCTAATTATTTTAGTATTTACATATATAAACATGATAAGGGTTCTTTTTTCTTTAACCATATTTCTAAGAACTTATGTATATTTGGGGTTATCTTGGTTTTCAAAGAGGTTGTTCTAAGGGGGATGTGTATACATATATGAACATATATGTGTATATATGGGTATTTGTGTGTTCTAGAATGAAAATCAACATCTATAAATATATTATCGACCATTTTGGTGTATTTCCTATAAGAGGATTTTTATTTTATTATTTGAATGAGTTTTATGAATGAAAGCCACCTGCACAAACACATATATAGTTGTATATATATAGTTTATATATATATGCATTTGGGTATCAAAAACTTATGTTCTTTTTACATTTATTTTAAAATTATAATTGGTATATAACCCCCTTTAAGGTAATGTTTAATGACTTTAAATCCCTATAGACACTTTGTTTGCTAAAATTTGTGGGAGAAAAATCTTATCATTTTATGTGAAATTTGGAAACAATTTATCCATTAATGCTAAAACATGCAATATAATATTCAAAAAAATCTATTCCTGAATATGTATGGTCATTATATAGATCATGTGTGACATTCCATGCATTACGTGATCTTCCATAGAATTAAATAATTTGTTCATACAAATATGGTTTTCAAATAATAGTGGACTCTTTAAAAGTATGGGATTCTCCCTAAAATTATTTTATAAATCTTTTTAAGAAATTATGATGACTTGAGAAATATTTTTATCTTTTGAAAGAAATAATTTCATGTAAGGGTTTCGGGAAATATTTTGTGTAAGAAACAATAAATGTATTTCCATGGGAAAATGTCTTAAAAAAATTGGCACTAGTGATGTGTTTGATGTTATAGGGAGTGAACCGATATGTCTTAATGATGAATAGTGGTCGTAGGTATGGATTTTAATATGGTCTAGCAGATATTATTAATGACCCACATAAAATTATTATTTTCAAATTGAAATTTCCAATGACTTTTCAACTATAATTATTTTCTTAAATACAATTTTTTTATATATATTTAAGTATTTGTGAAAATATATTTTATGTATTTATATTTATTTTCATGAAATGTTTAAAGAGACTTATTGTTTGTTATAAACCCCTTACTATGAATTTTAATGATCACCCTATATCTTAAAAATTTTTACTGGTTTATTAAACATGCAGAATTGAGACACTATAGTGAAAGAAATATGTTGAAAAATCATTGTTTTTTATTTGTGCATTTTTATAAAATGTATGTTAGGTATATAATTTTTCAGAACCTAGATAGGTAATAGGCCCTCATTTTCTATACTAAATGTTGTAAATTTTTTCAGGTTTTGTTTATTGAAAAAAATACACATCATTTATAAGGGGTGAGTCTGGCAGCCCACACTCGGGTCGTTACAGATGCGAAGAAGATTTAGACCACACTTCCCCAAACGAAGTGGTCGTGTATTGGAGTTCCCTACTGTTGAAAAACTTCCACCCTACATCCTTTAGTTTTTAATAAAAATATTATATTTACACTGGTTATTTGTTTTCGTAGAGACTTGGTATTACACTATCTAGATTTGGCTTTGGGGTTTGTGATTTAATTGGTAATCTATTTTGAAAATGGAAAGTTTTTTGTGTTTGTTTTTAAATAGGGAAAGACATGTTTATTAAAAAAGACATTAAAATATTTTTATATCTATATTTCCTAATAGTATTTTTGGAATATTTTCTGGAAAGCAAATATGTGGATTCTATAGTGGTTTCATCATCTACTATCAACCGCACACCCATCTTTTACCATTTGGTGTTGGTAGACCCGAGCTCATTCATAGGTACTTGTTTTTTTGGTTTCAGTGTGCATTTTTCATACAGGTTGACCTTCGGGCTAGTACGTTACTAGATGTAGGTGACCATGATGTTACATAAAGATCATTTTGGTGGATGTTTTTTAGGTTTTGTATTTAGATTTCATTTTGTTTAGTAGTATGTTGTATTTAAATCTACTTGGGTATTTATTTATGATTAGTTTTATGCCCTTCTTTCTTGTTCATTTTTTAAATTGATCCTTTTTATTGGAAGAAATGATTCCCGTTGTTATTTTTTTATTCTTATCACTAATTTCTAGACTGTGGTTATTAGGAAATCCCTTTAGTCCATGCCACATACTGGGTTCGGTGTTCGGTTGGATGGCAGTCTAGCCTGGTTTGTGATTATATATTTTTAGAAAAATATAATTTGTAGGAATTTTTTCTAAAGATAATTTTTTGGGTTACATAATATAAAAATTGAGTTTATTAGGGGATCTGTCAAATATTAATGTTATTAAACCAGGTAAAGTCCATCCACTGTGATTAAAATCTATAATATTTCAAAATTTATTGACATTATCAATGAATTGATAAGGATTTCTCATGGATATATAATATACTAAAAATGTTTATTCAGAACAGAGTAAAAATACTTTAACAAAATGAGTGTGAATAAAATTTCAAGGAATAGTAGATAATGTTTTTTATTGAAAATTTGTTCCCTGTAATATGTAATAAAGAAGGATATGTGATTTACCATGATGATTAAAAAAATATTGGGATGTTATCTCATTTATAATGATATAATGATAGATTATTCCCCATTCTAATTGATGGTTAATTTTTATAGTTAACAAAATCATTATATAGAGGTAACAACGTTAATGCTTCAATTACTGATATAGTGGAATTTTCTTTACAGAGGAAGGTGTCACATATATTTTTATAATAATAGTTGAATTCATATATTCACCCAAAATGTTTAAAAAATTAAAAAAATAGGTGGTTAGAGTTGATTTATGAATAAGACTACTCGATACATTATCACCATAGTAATATAAATAATTTGGAATATCCTATGAGTGAGAAGAATCATTATAGATTATCTATGATCTGGATCATTAAAGATATAATATTTATGGATTTTAAATTGATTGAACCATAAATCTTGATCTTAAGGGATACATATTTTATTTTTAAAATGATTGTTAAACCATTTATCCTTATAAATATTAAATATGTAAAAAATGGGGATGTGGAGATTCAAAATTAGGTGGGAAATGTACTTGTGTTCAACCATTATTGTGATGGAATGATATGGCTCTAGAATTGAATATTTTTCATATTGATTAAATATATAATGAATGATATATTGGAATATTTTTATCATTAGACATAATATATTAATCATGGAATTAAAAAACATGTATAGAGATCTAAATTAGTATTATTGGTTACAAAAACGAAAATGGTTATTATAGTATATATCTAGGTGGTCGGAATACCATTATGTTAAGACAAGTAGAAAAAAGTAAAATGGTATGTTAAAACTCTTACCCATACAATAACAAAGAAGTGAAAACGTCACAATTGATTTCATTGTCAGACACCCAACAATATATAATATCCATAATTTTATTTATGTTATAGTCGAACGACTTTGATGTGAGTGGAAATCATTTATATTAGAGAAGATTTTTCAATTCATCTATTTTCTAGGATATAAATTATGGAAGTGGTATGATTACATGAGGCACCACATTATATTCTATCTACTCAGGAATTGGGGGTTTACATCGATGTTTGAGAGAAGACTTCAAAATTCTATAGATACAATTCTGAGTTTCAGGACTCAATTTTTTTTATATAAGGAATGAAAAAAATAGTAAAATTCAACTAATGGGGGATTTATTGTGATCTTGTTCACTAGCTTTCAAATTTAGTTGGTATTAATACCTTCATCTAATAGATTTTTCTTACAAATTTATATTTCAATTTATATTTCAGATGGATAGTTATGAATTCATATATGGATAGAAGTGTAATAATCTAATATATTAGTATTAATTTAGATAAATAATGTTCATTATAATATAGATATATATGGAAATGGTAGAGAAGTTAAGATCAATTATTCATCATTTCATGGAAACTCAATGTGGATCGAAAAGTTAAGATGATATTTTATATGATATTTATTAGTCATTATTAGGGATAAGGTAATTTTGAAAATGTATGTATAGATAATTTTTTTAGATTCATAAGGAAGAGAAATATTATCTCTTGGTATAATAGCTCCATCAAGATTCTAGGTTGATTAATTAATATAGCTTATCACTTGTAACACCCAAATAACTGCTCTCATGTTCACGATGTGTTCTCTGTATCTCTCTTAATGAAGAACATACTTGATCGTCACAAGTAATGAACATAGAGCTTATAATTCAAGATCATGATATTTCTTATAAAGAACATCCAGTGAAAATATCATATTATTGGAAGATTTATTTATAGAACAATTTTTCTCACCTAGTTAAAGTTCCAAATATTGATCATAAATTTATGGAAGCTACATGGAATCCTGAGTATGTGATAAATTAGAGATATCCTCATTTTTGAAAACCCAAGTGAATTAATTCCAGTGGGAAAATTAATTTTAATGGGGTTATAATGCGACAACACATGACTCTATATGTATTACCATTAAAATAAAACATGAATTATTTGATAGCTTTCATTACACACAAACACAAAAATATATGAATTGTGATATAATAAATTATTATAACATAATAATTAAATTATATGTTAGGAATAGAAATAACTTATTTATGAAAATTATTTATAATGGTTTTTATGGAAATTTTTTTATTTATTTATTCTTAATATACAAATATAAATTTTTTAATAAATACATTTTATAGTTTATTAAAATGATATCATTTAAAATGTTTTAATCCCATTTTTGTAATTAATATTTATAATTAATTTATATTATTTTAGAATTTTTATTTTTAGAAATAAATATCACCTTTAAAATCATATTATATATATATGTTTTGGGTGATTTTTTACGATTTTTCTAAAAGTTTTTATTTTTCAGTGAATAGTAAACATATTTATTTTTGTAAAACATTCAATTTATTTTCATGTAAATATTCCATTAGGATTTTAATTTCAATATAAAACAACATAGGTATCCTTTAATCCTTAATAATATAAATAATTACATAGGAATTGTAATTATTCATGAATTTGGTATAATATAATATTTGGTCTTTAAACATTAATTTTCCTAAAAATGTTTTTTATGTGCGCAATAAATTTTTAACGTTATATGTAAATTTATTTTCAGTTGATGAATGGATATAATAAAACATGTAGATTATATATTTATTATAATATTTCAAAATTCATTTTATGGTATTTATAAGGCATGAAATAGAAGTAAATTATCTTTTATAATTAAAAATTAATTTTGGAAAATGGGTTTTATTTGATATTTTCAAACTTTGATAAATATAAATTCTTGCACTTGTTGAAATTGAATCTATTAAAATAAGTTACATATTTTTTATGACACTATTTAAAATATTTTAAAATATGCAACATTTTCTTTAACATAGTGAATATTAAAACAATATGATTTTGATACTATGATTAAGGATAAAATTAGTTTACCAGAGGATAAATCACGAGATCAGGGTAGTATTTCTACCCAAACCAAAAATATTAATATTATTTTTGAATACTAAAATATATATATATACCTAAAATATAATCCATAACCATATAGATCCACTTGTTTATGAAATTGACTATAAATCAATGAAATCATTTATAAAATTCAGTGTGTATCCCATGAGTCAATTACAAAAGGGAACATCTTCAACTCCTTTATTCCTGAAACTTTATACTTCCATATTATCTATTTCATAATGAAAATCATCACTATAATCCTTACATTCAATATATATCTTATTTAATTCTTTTAATACAACTACATTAATTTTTAATGAGTAAGGGAAAGGATGTCTCATAAATAAGAGTTTCATATCCTAACCATTCTATTTCAATTATATTTCTTATTCTACATCCTATAAAATTTTTATTCCATAAAAAATTATAAATTTAATATAATAAATATATTTTAATGTTATTATTAATCTTTAACAACCATTTTACAAATATTATTAATCAAATGGGAGCTGAGATTATCACACATTCCTATGTGTGACCTACTACCTCCACATAGCATTGTCATTCATTTTCCACCACCATTTTTCATGGTATGTTATTATGATATATTTAATTATCACATAATATATTAATGTAATAATAATTATTCACTAGGTTTTAATTAATATTTATCTTTCTTTCCTTTAATCCATCGAATAATGGAATCATAACTAGTGCGTACAGACAGACTACCATCAAAACCTAGTAATTTAATTCAATTTTCATCAAAACTAAATATAAATGGTTTAATATATTGGAAAAATTATTCTATATTATAATAATATAATTATTATAATTATTATGATATTTAATGCATGATTTATGTTCAGGTAAATAATTTTCTAACCAATATTGGCATGAAAAATGAAGAAATTATCATAAAAATGATGAATTTTATATATTATCATATATAAATAAGAATTAAAAATGATATTATAAGAGATTATACAATATTATAATTTTAATTGTTATTATTTAATATAATTTTAATAATTAATAATTTACCATACAGGTTCTTATATTATTTGTCATGTATGTTAGATATAAAGAACAAGTTTCGTCACTATTTCTCTTCATGGAGTCCTGATTTAATGTTATGAAACAATTTATTGTTTCTATTATTTATATTCATCCAAAGAATTTATTATTTCATAATAAATGGTTTCATTAAGGGGATTTAAAATATCATATGATTTTTAAGCTTCCAATTACTTTTTTTGAATAAATTACTGAATCCATGTTTGTTATTTGTCTCTATTTTGTTACCTTATGATGTGTTTGATGTTAATCTAATATTTTATTTTATGAGGTGCATCCATTAAACCATTGATATTTTTTATCATTAATATACTTATATTTTTGATATTTTACGTATCTTTTAATTTTATTCTTTTCATAGTGTTTTTGATCAAATGTCATCATAAATATATGGGTTTTATTTTATAATATCATTTTAACTAGGGTTGATTATTCTAAAATTTATGATGAAAATATTACATAACATATATCTACCAAATCTTATTTCTTTTATTATCATCTATTTTTTATATTGATTTCATTTTTTTCCTTTATTTTTCCACTTTCTATTTAATCAAGACATAAAAAGATTATTTTACGGATAATATAATTTTTTTCCCTTATGTCAGAAATTTTATCTTCCATGTACAATTTTTTTTTAAAAACAATGTGTTTTACTATTTTATAAAAAAAAATTCAATCATTTAACTATATTAAATTTTATTTCCAAATGTTTATACAAAATATAATTATCATTTTTTTGGAATGTTACATTTGAACATTACCAAAAATGGGAATGGAATATTTTTTAAATTACAAAACATAAAATAATTATAAGGCCACCATGAATACTATTTTTTTATAATATTACTCTATAGGTTTCCATGGTTCTTTTCAGATAAGTTTTTTACCTCAATAACTTACTAATTTTTAGATTTTGAATACCTAATTCCAAAATGAAAGGGTATTTTACTCAATAATTATTCTAATGATCCTTTATAGGTATTTTGATTTATGAAATCATCCATGGAATTTTGTTATGATAAAATATGGATATGATTCAATGTTACAATATCATTAATTTCACTAGATTGATTCTGAATACAATGATGAGATTTTTTTGATACCCAAATCCTTTCCATGGGTTCTGATATGATGATATGAATAGTGTTTATTGATATTGTGCCACATGTTTGTATTTTTCCATTATTTTATGGGTGGGATAGGAATTATATATCCTACTAATGAATTCTATAAATAATGATATATCAAGAGATAAAATGGGTAAGACTAGGGAATGAAAGTAGTTCAGTATGAGACTTTTTCAAATAAGATTATCTTGAGATAGAACATGAAAAAGGAAATTATATAATGGGGAATGAACTATATAAATTAGGGTAGTCATAGAATTGAGTCTTAACTAAGAAAATTATATTAGTTTATTGTGTGCGTGACACTAACTTTTTTATATTTATTATGATATGTTTTCTGAAATCATGGTTTATCTTTGATGATGCCTCAATCTTATTACATATATATTTCAATTAAAAAGCCATTATTCAAGGATTAATGATTGTGATATATGAATCAATGGGTTCCATTTTCTATTCAATATCTCATGATCGCATACATTTATGCTTATATTATTCTCAATTATGATCATTTATTGATATCTATTATGTTTATCCTTACTATGAATTTGGGATCACTATTTCTTATGTTTCCCTTACATCGGTTATGGAATAATGTTATATGTATGTAATGTATGTAAAGGGTGATCATTGTAAAGGACTAAATGAGAAATTATTTTGATTATTTATGTAATAGTTCTATTAATATCTATACTTAAAAGGATACTAAACCTGTACAGTTATTTGGTGTTTAATATTTATAAATGTATTTTAAATTCATCAAAATTAATATAATATTTTTCAATGTAATGTATGGGTCTATATATATACCCTAAAAATTAACCCTAAATCATATCATGAAAATTTTGAAGATTATACTAAGGATTCAAGGACAAAAAAATAGAAACAAATCATTCCATAATCATTAAAACCTATTTTAGGAACCCCACCTAGGATAACCGACCACAACCCATTCCCAAATATAGAAACATATTTTCAAAAAACAAATGGGAGGTACCCTATAACTGGTTCCTCACTCAACTAGTCACCCTCATATATTAAGGAACAATGATTGAGTGATACAAATGGTGAAAATTTATGTAATGAAACTGAACCAAGAATCATAGCTCCAATGTTTACATTATTATATCAGAACTAATTTTAATAAATCAAATCATAAAATAATGAATAGTTTTTTAGTCCTAGTAAACAATACAAATAATTTAATCTAAAAATAAATTGTAAAATAGAAAAGAAAACATAGTATTTTTCATTTAGATCATCTTTATTACCTCTTGCATATAAATGAATATCAATAATAAAAAATTTAATAGAATCATAGTGAATGATAACAAAATAATGGGGTGAGCTTGTATTATTGTAAATGGATGTATACAAAAAAATCTAGATAAGTCATGAATAATATGGAAGGGAATAAATGATAATCATATAATGGCCTATAAATAATCATCAGGTCTAAAAATCATCCATGTATATAAAAACTTTTAAAATAATCAAATGGAAAAATTAAATAATTTCATAATGATGGAATGTATAATGGTGGACAATGGAAAAATATTGTTGAATCCACATAATAAGACAAAAAAATCAAACCATAAATGCCTCGTGATAAGATATATTATATAAATGGGGAACACCTCTTCGAGAACTCAATATAATTTTTTCACATGAGACCAATAGACACATCAATGGACTATTGTTTTCACACCCATAATATAGTAATTCCAATTCATTCATCCTATGAAATTGTGAAACATAATAAATATATGCATTTTAATTAAAAAACTACTATACAAGATAATAATACTTTCCCCAATCTGTAAATATAATCATGAACCATCCATGTAATTTCCCATAATTCTATATATATATTTTTAAAATTTATATGGGATTATATTTGGACCAAGCACTGAGATGACGTGAGATTCCCATGCCCAGACTGCTTGTAATGATCCATTAAAAAGGTTATGCATTAAATATCACGTGTGACCGGTTTTCCTAAAAAAAGTAGAATAAATCTAAAAGAGGTGATCGAAAAAAAAATCTGAGGGCACCGTTATGTTCAGGAAAATGTGTTTACCGTAGAAACAACATGGTTTTTTCGGTACAAGACACCAGTGAGAAAATAGGAAAATAGAATAATCATAAATAAAACTAATAAAGAAAATCATTCTATTTTTCAAATCCTTATAACTTAAGAACGGTGACTCAGATTGCAAATACAAGACCATCATTGAGATCATAAGGGTATATTTTCTATAGGCAGAGCCTAACATTGGTCGACACATGACCACTATATAAATTGGTTTTTGTCCATGAATAAAATAATTAAATGACAATTATTTTATTTTAAAATACTTATAATTTTTCAACGGTAACTCGGATTAGAAATCTGAGAGTACCATTGTGCTCATGAGGGTGTGTTTCCCTTAGGTAGAGCATAACCTTGACCAGCACATGTTGAGGGTGAAAGATAGATTTGAACTATTTTTAATGCAAATTTAAATGGTGTATGTGTACATTTTTAGAAATTTCCAAAAGGGTGCCAGGATTGAATATATGACGGCACCATTGCGTCCAGAACAAAAAAATTACCTATGAATATACTTAACCTCGACCAATGCTAGTCGATGGAAAATTTTAATTTTTGGATGTTTTAATAAAAATAAAAGAAAATTATATTGTTTATTTAATTCAAAAGTTGTTTTGCTGTCACACAACAACAAGCCGATGGATTCATTGAGTAAATTAAACAGTGTAATGACTCATTAATTGAAGTATAATACATACTCTTTTTCATGAATGAAACAACATAAGGACACGATAACGTAGCATAACAGAAACATTATGACACGTTTCTATTTTAATGAAATATTATGTTGGAGAATAAGATCTAGAATCTTCTATGATGGATGTTGATGAAATTATCTCCAACTAAGAACATTTGATAATTGCTAGCAACCATGACACACTTCGAGGAATAGGACTGAAAATTCATAAATTCAAACAGTTCTGAGCAAATTTTGAATCCCCACTGACAAATCACTTCATCAATGAACTTATCCCAGGTGGGGATTTTTATTGAATTTTCTCATTCTTTATTCGAATACAATGTACAATGATCAATCCACGAACATGTTTAACTGTGGATCTCTTATATTAGAAGGATGGTTCTTATGATGGGGTTTGACATCATGATTATTTATTTTCTGATGGAATCATAATTTTAAACCCCCTTGTTTAAAACTATATTTTGAAGGTCACAGGCTGCCATGAACAAGGCCCGAGACCCTCCACCATGTGGGTTATTCATGGACAAACCTCCAAGTTGATGGAGAAGTGGTCTCGAGGCCTTAGTAGAGAAGGAGACACCGCATGGAGGCCAATTCTGAATACAAAATGAGGAACAGAACACCAAAGCATACTCGGGGTACTGCTGAAGGCGCCGTCAGTGGTTGCCTGTGGTGGTGGTTGCGGGAGGGTGATGGCACAACACGATAACAAGTAGAAGGAGGCACCACAGTAGGGTGGCAGAAGCTGCAGATATTGGGCCAGTGGCCAACGTGTAGGGATGCGACCTACACCATGGGAGTTGTGATTTCCCACTTTCACATGGTCCAGTGACCACATACAGGACCAACCGACAAGAATGGATTAGCCGGACATGTCGTTCCAAACTAGACGCAACATGACATCGAGGCGGGCCGAACTGGGTCGCACAAACCAGGCAACTATATGGCCAAGGATTGAAATATAGTGAGATTACTATTACGGACTAGGACATGATGATAAAACAAGGTTGTTGGGCTGCTTGGGGGTGGGAACGAACTGTCCCGCATGTTTTGGGTCAGGTCGGATGGAACCAGGTCACAGGTCGACCCGGTGGCCAAGACCCCCGGCCGAACCAGGGTGATCCTAGAAAGGCCCAATGGGCCTGGCCTAGCATCCACGCCCGACCGGGATGGAACTAACCCAAACTGGGTCAGTATGGATCACTCACAATTGGTTGGGGAAGGAGGGGCCCCGAGAAGGTTGAGTTACATTGGTCTGACCGGGTCGAACCAGGCCGAGACATGACCGACCCCCAGTTATAGAAATGCCAATATCATTCAAATAACAAATCTGATTGTCAAGACGTTTGTGGCATTTGAACCCTTGTGAAGAGGCGGTTCTTTTGGAATTCTCATAGAAGGATTTCATGGAAGTTGGGGTGCGATGAATATATTTAGGACTCGTTTCTACCGGAATCAAGTGCACTACGTGCAGGAATCCTACAGCTAATTGACACCTAAAGACTGCTGAAAATAAACCCTATTTGGATTGGCTATAAGAGATCCTATGTGGATTAGCTATGATGTCCTATTTGAAAGATGCTCTATGTGACCCGACATGCACATGGTGGGGAGAGACACTGTGTGACCCATAAGGCCCATGGTGGGCAGCAGCTCTGTGTGACCTGGAAGACCCACGGTACTCATCAGGGATGAGTACCTTAGTACGATGGACAAGGAGGGAAGTGACTCTATGTGACCCGGTAGGCCCATGGTAGATAGCGTCTCTCTATGACCCAGCATACCCATGGTAGTCCTCATGGATGAGTACACCAGCTTTCTAAAGTGTTAAGTGTTATGGCTGATGGTCTTGATATCTATACTCTTGATAATACATGTGTGATTAGATAGTATCTTTTCATACCTTCTTTTGGGGTTCATCATATGAGGTTACCTCAGTGGTTCAACATATGATTTTACCTTAGTGCTTCAACAAGTGAGAAAAACTCAGTGGTCTAGAAGATATGGAGATCTCAGTGGCTCATTAGGGATGAGTCCCTCAAGAGTACAAGATGATTCATCTCTACGAATGATAAATCTTAATTTCTATATATTGAGTTATACATGGTGTGAGTTGTCTTTGCCTTGTGGGTTTTCTGGGTGGTCCTTATTGTGTGGTGTTTCCTTTTTGGTTTTGGGTCTTAATTGAGTATTGTGTTACTCACCCCCTATATGGGCTTTGCCCACACCTGTCGTATCCCATACAGTTGATTGATGCTTCGACGGAGGCCTTGGTGGTCAACCACCAGGTGGTGTTCCGTGAGAGAGGATGGACCGACATACTTCTAAAACTTCAAGGAGCCACTCCTTACCTACCCTTCAGGTGGGGTTATCATATGGAAGAATTTTATCATAGATCATTTTTATGTTCTTATTTTTAGTTTGACTTGTATTGGGTTCGTATTTTGAAAGATTTGACGTACAACATGTACCTTTACTCAGTGGTAGATTTTATGGCATGCATGCTTTTATTTCCTGCTTTTTCGGATGTGGTTGTGTGCATGCATGCATACAAGTATTCAGGTAAATTCCTCCCACTCGTGGGATAATTCCTTTTATGATATCCCCTGGCCTTTGGTAGGAGGGAAAAAGTAGTAACAACACGAGTCTCGTGGGATTGGTCATGACAATGTGGTATCAGAGGAGGTTGGTTCTACTAGAAGAACTAAGAGCCTGCAAAATTTTATGGGGAAATAATGTTAAGTGTTTTGAGTTCATCATTTAAGCCAATGATTCCATATTTGGTGTGGTGGATGAAATATCCATACTCTAGGACCCTACATTATGTTTTCCAACTCATTACATTAAATCCCTAGTTTCATGCGTCTTGGAATGTTTTCACATGATCCTTCTAAGTAAGAGTCTTCTCAATAGGTATAATATATTAATCGTGATTCATCTTGATCTCATTCAAGATACCTCTATGCAGACAACCATCCAGGATTCCAGTGTGTGACTATGAGGATGGTCCACAGAGTGATGTGGATTTGACACAGGGATTGTTTCTAGTGATGGAACCATCATGAAGTGTCCCAGCATTACCAACACACATTGGTTAGTAGTTACTATTGACTCTACTGGTATATGATGCATATAGGATCAGTCTCTTATATGAGTTTCAGCAACATAGACCCCACAGGTTCTGATGTGATCCCAAGACATAGGAGTCCATGGACTAGTGTGAGGTGGTGACCATGTTTTTGGTCTGGTTAGGGAACCATTAGATCAAATGGTAGTCCTAGTAGCGAGCCTTCAATGTGGATCAATAGTGTAATGATAGGGTTTAGATCACCTGATCTTATAATGCAGTTACAATTAAAAATAAAGACCTTGATAAGCTCTCTATGAGAAGGGGCTCTTACCATAAAATCTAAGGGCTATGAATTCCTAAGAATGTCTATAGCTTCGGCCGGACGACACATTGAAAAGTGAGAATTCATTGAGGCATATCAACCCTTATAGGTACTCGATGATCACGATGTGACCAGTGCTTCAAGGATCAGATCTCCGAGTGATATGTGTTTAGGGACATCTGAGATAGAACTATTCCCTTATACATTCCTAATTATGGTAGGGTGCAAGAAATAATATTTGTGGTTGAAAGTTCTTTGGCTGAGAAGATAAATCTTGTAATGTCAGTAGTGGGAAAGTAGGAAACTGATGTCAGTCACAGAGACATGGATGAGTACGAGGAGGTCATTCCTAAGGATTTCCCATTGCTACCTTCTTATAGACATTTATATTTATGAATTGATCTATACACTAGGATGGTGTCGATATCTACACCTAAATATCAGATGACCCCCCACAGGGCTCTGGGAGCTGAGGGTACAATTAGAGGACTTACAGTGGAAGGGGGTCTGTAAGTCCCGACATTTCACCATAGGCCACCCTAGTGTTTTTTTCAAAGAAGGTATACAAATTTTGAGGTTATATGTGGAATTTCAATGCCAGAAATAGGTGAATGTGATAAAGAGGTATCCTCTACCGATGATTGATCACCTGTTCGATCAGCTAAAGGGAGAGAGATTGTTCTCAAAGATTGACCTCAGTTCAGGTTATCACTAGCTTAGAGTACAACATTAATTCAAATCAAAGACAACTTTAATATGCTTATATGGCCACTATGAGAACATAGTGATGTCGTTTGGCATGAAAAATCCCCAACAGTGTTCATGGGACTCTTGAATAAGATCTTCCAGCCATACTTATACCAGTTTGAAGTGGTCTTCCTTGATGAAATCTTAGTGTATTTAATGGATGAGTAGTAGCATGGGAAACACCTTAAGATGGATCTAGACACACTTTAAAATCACTATATTTACAAAAGACACACAAAGTGTGAGTTTTGGATGTGAAAGGTACACATTCTAGGACATGTCATCTCAGAGGATTAAGTTGAGGTTGATCTAACGACGACCGGGGCAATGATTTCATGGGAACCACTCAAGAGTGTAACCGAGCTGCAGTGTTTTCATGGGTTGGATGGGAAACATCATTGGTTTTTACCCAATGAATTTTGAGTAGCAGAACCCACGATAACATTGATGAATAAGAGAAAACCATTCGTGTGGATAGAAGAATTCCATCAGTGATTTTTGTAGATCAGGTAGAGTGTGATGAGTGATCCTATAATGAGGTTACCAGAGGAGGGAACCGACTATGTAGTATTATATGATGCATTAGTAACTGGGCATGGTTGTGACCTAATGTAGGGGAATGTAGTATTTTGTTATGGATCATGATAGTTGAGACAACAGGATCACAACTATGAGACTCAAGACCTTGAGTTGGTAGCGGTTGTCTTTTCAGTAAAGGTGTGGAAACACTACCTTATGAGCGAATGATTCATCCTCTAATCATACCACAAGAGTCTCAAGTATATCTTTTCACAAAAGGATATGAATCTAAGACAATGAAATTGGCTAGAGTTCCCCCCGGACTATGACATTGAGATTTCTTATACCCTTAAGAAGTGGAAGGTGGTGGAAGATGCTCTCAGTAAGAGATCAAGTTCATAGGTTTTGAACGAGGCCTCAAATTAGTTGGCCTCACTTACATTATAAATTGTGGATATTGATGTAGAAGCTTATCTTTAGTCGATGGTTGTTTCCCCTCTACTCTTACAGCGAGTCCGAGAGGTGCAACACGAAGTTACCAACTACGAGTCCACATGTTCCTAGATGTCCATAGGGCATGCCCCTGATGGATTTCCAAAGGTGAGGATCACATCATCCTTTTCAAAGGATGCATTGTTGTACCCATGGAGCTACGGAAGGATGTTTTTATGGAGTTCCATACAACCACATTGGTGGTACATCCAGGTGTGGGGAAGATGTACCCGGACGTCTGATGTTAGTACCAGTGGCTGAGGATAAAGAAGGTTGTGGCAGAGTTTTTCTTAAGATGCCTCACTATTCAGAAAGTGAAGGATGACCATCAGGTTCTAGTAGGTTGACACAACCCCTTGAGGTACTAGATTGTAATTGGGATGTGATATATATGGACATCTTAAAGGGAATAACACATATGTCTAGGGGTCATGATACCATCTAGTTGATCTTAGACCAAATCACCATGTCAGACAACTTCCTACCCATTCGAGAGCAGGGGTTCGTAGAGTTCTTAGATAGATCAGACCATAAAGACCATGGATGACATTCTTTGTGATTGAAATATTTATTTTAGTCACATTTTGGAATACAAGCTACCATAGGAGTAGTTTTTGTACAAAAATGTCTACCATTCCACCATTGGTATGACAATGCTAGAGGCATTGTACAAATGAACATACAGGTCACCATTATGCAGGATAGACCCAGGGGAGTCAGCACATCGAGTTCCAAAGATGGTATGGGTTAACACATAGAAGGTAAAGTTCATAAGGGAGAGGAATAAGATTACACCCATAAGACAGATTTATTATGTTGATAGGCAATGGAGAACATTAGAGTTCCAAGAGGGGTGCCACATATTCTTACAGGTCTCTCCTCAATGAGGGATGCATATATTTTTCAGGGTGGTAAGTTATCCCTGATATTCATCAACCCATTCAAGATCCTAAATTGAATTGGAATGGTGGCCTAGCACCTAGATCGTCCCCCACAGATGCATCGGGTGCATGATGTTTTCCATGTGTCATATCTAAGAAGGTACGTCCATGATCCATCACACGTCATAGCCTAGGGAGTGCTAGACATTGAAGATGGGGAGACGTTCACGGAGTTCCCAATGAAGATATAGGATCAATTTGATTTGGTCCTTCCGGGGTGGTAGATTCTTTTGCTATATGTTTGGTGGCATCATAAGAATCTCCAGGAGAGCACATGGGCGCGAGAGGCTCAGATTCGTGCTTAATACCCTCATTTGGCAGTTTATCACTTGTTTTGGATTATGAGGACATAAATCCCTAATGGTGGCTCTAATTTAATGTACTATAATTCCATGTAATTTATTTAAATTTTATTGTATCTTTTTGAGACCAAGCCCTGAGATGATGTGCGATTCTGAGGCACAGAGTGCCCAGAATGATCCATCAAAAAAGTTAAGTTTTAAATGGTGTGCCTGAGTAGTTTCCTATAAAAAAGTGGAATAACTCTTAAAAGGGTACCCAAATCCAAAATATGGGTGCACAATTTAATTCAGAATGGTTGGTTTACTTTAGGAACGACATAAGTTTAGTCATTGCGGGCCTCAAGTGAGAAAACCAAAAAATGAAATAATCATAAATAAAATATTTAAATAAAATAATATTATTTTTCAAATGCTTATAATTTATGAATGGTGACTCAGATTGAAAATATTAGACCACTGTTGAGATTTTGAGCGTATGATTTCCTTAGGAAAAGCATAACATTGGCCAACACGATCCAACTGTGGAAGTAAGTTTTTGGCCATAAATAAAATAATTATTTAACAATTATTATATTTTCAAACCCTTACAACTCCTAAATATAAAATCATATTGGAAATAAAAGAGTATTGTTTAGATCATGAGGGAATGTTTCCCTTCAGCGGAGCATAACCTCAATTAGAATGGGTTGATGGTGAAATATGGTATATTAACTTTTTTTATGAAAATTAAAATGGAACTCTTGCACAGTTTTGGAAAAATCTAAACGGTTTCTCTTATTTAAAATAAGATGGTACCGTTGTCTCCGAAACTATTATATTACATAATAATTTACCTAACCTTGACCGGTGCGGGTTGATGGAAAATGTTAATTTTCGAACTTTTATGAAAAATAAAATAATCTTAAAAAGATTATTTTATTCAAAAATTTGTTTCACTGTGACGCAATAATGAGCTGACTATTTCATTCCATAAATGAAATAGTGTAAGGAACCATTAATTGAAGTGTAACAGATATGCTGTTTCATGAATGAAACACCATAATGACACAATGGTGCAACATAACAGAATCGCTATGACACATTTATATTTTAATGATATAAAAAGTTACAAAATAAGAGCTAGAATTTTCTTGGATGGATGATAGTGAAATTATCTCTTATGAAGAATTCCAATGAATCGAAAGATACAAAGACACACCTCAAGGAATGGGACCAGAGAGTGACAAAATGACAATGTCTTCAAAAAGAATATGAATCATACTAGACAAATCACTTCGGAAATAGAT
Organism: Viscum album; assembly: GCA_963277665.1. Classification (NCBI taxonomy): domain Eukaryota; kingdom Viridiplantae; phylum Streptophyta; class Magnoliopsida; order Santalales; family Viscaceae; genus Viscum; species Viscum album. The sequence continues at coordinate 1,465,545,161 of OY728164.1, read as the reverse complement.
ATATACCAGGGAAGGGTTATGTTTTTTTGGGTTTCCCCATTCCTCTTAATAAAACAACGAATGTAGATCAACCCATGAACAGGTTGATCTATGGATATTTTGATATGGTGGGATGGTGCTTTTTCTTGGGGGTTTCAACCTGTTTTAAACTCTAATGTGGAAGGAGTGGGCCAAAAAATACATGGCCTGAGACCCTCTTCCTTGTGCGTTCTTCGTTTCCAAACCTTTAAGTTGTTGGAGAAGCATTTTCGAGGCCTTAGAAGATGCAGATGCACCCATTGAGGTCGGAGGCATAGATGAAATAAGGAATGGACCACCGAAGTAGACCCGGTGGACCATTCAAGGCGCCGGTGGTGGCTTCCCATGACAATGGCCATGGGTGGGTGGCGGTGTTCCATGATGGCGCACCGGAGAATTCACCACTGCTAGCTTGGGCCATGGATGTGTGGTAGGAGTGACAGATAGTAGGGTGATTGCTGGAGGACTGGGACGCGGCTTCCCGACCACGTTGGTGGAGCGGAACGTGTCGTGAGAGCTATTGTATCCCACCATCATGCTGTCAAGTGACCACTTATATAAAAAATAGGTGCGACTGGCTTAGCTGGCCCCGAGGTGCTGAACTGGACACCACAAGGCGTCAATGATGGAGAGAACTAGACCTCTTAGTGGGTTGGACTGGGGAGCGCAAAGCGGGCTGCTACACGTCCTGGGATGTAAATAAATATTGGCTGATATAGAGGAAGGGGCCAATGGGATAAAACAAGGCCACTAGATGGCCCATGGTGGGAATGAACCAGCCCACCGGTTTCATGCCAAGCCATATGGAACTGGGTCAATGGGCGACCTGGCGGGCTGGACCCCCTACAGAACCGGGCTGGGTGTAGCAAGGCCGAATGTTTATGGCCCTATGGCCTGGCCAGATATGACCGATCCAGACCCAAACTAGGTCGGGTCGGATCGGTCAAACCGGTCTGGGGCGTGCAAGGCCCTTGAGCTAGGTGGGTCGGGTCAGTCATACCAGGCCCAGACACAACCAACACTCGATTATGAAAGCCCCAATATCTTTCAAATCGGGCATCCCATTGCTGATCTATTTGAGGCATTATAACCCATGAGATGAGGCAGTTCTTTTGGAATATACTAAGTATGTTTTCAGGGATGTTGAAATGAGAATAAAGTTTTAATGAGTGGTTTATCCCATAATCTTGCTCACTATATGTAGGATTCTTGCGGCTGACTGATACCTGAAGGCAGCTAACAAGTGACCATGTGTGGATAAACTACAAGTGAACCTATGTGGATCATCTATGATGGACTAGTAGGAAGTGAATATGTGTTACTAGGTAGAACCATGGTGGAGAGAGGCTCGATGTGACCTAGCAGACCCATGGTACTTATCAGGGATCAGGACCTAAGTACAATGGCCATGGTGCGAAGCAGCATGAAGTGACCCGACAGACCCATGGTGGAGAGAAGATCTGTGTGACCTAGCATATCCACAATACTCCACAAGGATGAGGACCCCAACAGTCCAAGCTGTTCATTGTGGTGACTAACGGTCTTTCCTTCTATACACTAGATTATACCAGTGTGAGCTAATAGTACCATGTACATTACTTCATTTGGGGTTCTACAGACATGTATACCTTAGTGGTTTATCATACAAGCATACCTTAATGGTTCATCAAATGAGAGGAAATTAGTGGTCCAACAAATGAGTAGATCTCATTATCTCATCAATGAAGAGTCCCTCATCCATACAAGATGATTCAGATATACAACTGATAAATCATACTTTATATATTTTGATTTATACATGGTGTTAGCTGTCTTTTCCTTGTAGTTTTGATGTATGGTCCTTTCTGTGTGGTATTTACTTTGTTGGTTGGGGTCCCTCATGAGTATTGTCTTACTCACCTCTGTATGAGCTTTCCCCGCATATGTCCTGGCATGTGCAGGTGATCGGCACTTCGATAGAGGCCTTGGTGGTCCGAGACTAGGTGGTCCTCATTGAGAAGATATGGACAAGTGTACTTCTACAGCTCTTGGTAGCCACTCCATACCTACCCTTCAGGTGGGGTTCTCCTATGGAAGATTTTTATCAGATATATTTTGTACTTTCTTACTGTTACTTTGACTATATTTTGATTTATTTTGGCCCATTTGAATTACATCTTGTACCATTACTCAAGGTCTGTTTTAGTGGAATGCATGTTTTCCTTTGCATCTTTTTTGGGTTGTAGTTGTGTGTGGACATGCGTACAGGTATTCAAAAAAATTCCACATACTCATTGGATAATGCCTTCAGTGGTAGTCTCTATCCCATGTCCTTTGGTAGGCAAGATTGGGGTAGTCATGACAGAGGCCCCGAGGGATGGTTCATGACAATCCAAATCAATATGGAAAATAGTATATAAATGGTACACCCCCTATCAAAATGATCATAATAAATAATGATAAATATGGTTGATGGTATAATTATAGTGTATCCTCAAAATAATATTCAATAAAGGTTGTTAAAAAATGAAAATACATTAAAAGAATCAGTATAAAACATATTGGGGAAAATCAAATTTTCATATAGAAATATAAAATACTACACAAATATTAATAATAAGAATTCATTTGACAAAAAATATTTTTTTTAAGGAATCATCAAATAGAAGACTATCGAGGATAGTGGGAAAGTCAATTCCTACCATATAAGATAAAAAAGATAGGCTTCACACTATTTTGCAAATGAAAAAAAGTACCTTGTTCATAAAAATACAAGAATATTTAATTTAAACCCTTATTTTAAAATGAAAAAAGGTAATGAATGTATTTAATAAATCATTTTATAATAGTAAAAACATTTTTAGGAAACATTGACATCGATGAAAATTGATTTTTGATCAAAGAGTCATATAATGTCAGCTTTTATTAATAAATATTTTTCAATAATTTATGTCATATAGATAGGAAAATAATTATATTAATTTAAATGATAATTATTTAACATATGAGAAGTAATTTTTTTATATAAATGTCAGAACATTATCCCATGGGGGACTTATATATAAACACTCTTTAATAATTATGATATTATAATATAAACCCTTAGCTCATGTATGATTTCCATCATACATGTCTAAAATATTGTATAACTAACATTTATTTATTATAGATTTATTCTCAAACCACAATCATACATATCTTTTCATATATTATTTACATATAACCATTTTGACCAATTGTTTAATTTTTTTTGTTATAAAATTATTTCAGGTCATAACTTATTAATTTTTCTTGTATATTTTGGTTTGGTAGTTTCTATACATGTAAATTGATCTTGGGTTGTTCATATCCATAATCTTAAGCATTATATAAACATAATATATATTCACTATAGACATATTTATATTCATAAAAACTTACAGATCGAAAAATGAGTTACACTATTCCTAGATATAGCCGGATGTGCATATGAAAAAACACTATTTTCATTCTTCAATGGATGGAACATAACAAATAGAGATAATTTTTTACCATTATGAAATCATTAATATGAAATATAAATCATATATATTAACTAAATCAGTCTTTATTACCATCAATGTAATATGGAAATGAAAAACAAATCACACCACTTCGTGGAAATGGTAGAGCACATGTATGAATGATCGATATTATCAATTTGAAATGGATTATATGGTTACATGGTTGATATATATTATCATTATATAAGAATAATTATTTCATAAATATACTATCAAAATATTAAAAATATCATAATTCACATCAATAAATTATGGGGATAAAAAATTAATTATATCTATTTGAGGAGATGGTAACAGATATGTATGCTTAAGAAACACATTGATATCCAATTTAATGGAATAAATAGTGTTTAATGGTGGCTTCGTAATAATAATAACATATAATTATATATATGATAAAAATTTTATTACGTTTTTATAAATTAAATATATTTTTATGAGGTAAAAGTGTATGTAAAAAGAAAGTAATGGGTCTTTCAAGTTGTGTGGATGATGTAAGTGGGAGTGGATGGACACATATATGATGATTCAAGGGATTCCATGGGTTAGTATTTGAAATTAATGGGTTACCTTGGGTTTTTAAAAAATGGGTTATATGTGAGGAATGGATTGGGATTGATTTTTCTTTGAAAATGTGTGGGTTTGTCCTGTCAAAATGGATTTTGGTTTTTGGAATGTTCCCATAGAAGAAGGATGTTTTGAAATTAAAATGGAAGTGTTGTTTGTTTAAAGTAAATTTTTTGTTGTGTTCACATGTTGTTGGTTTCTGAGAATAATGTTTTAACTCATGTTGTTATTTTGATTGTTCATTGGATTACCGATGGTTTATCATTGACTCTATTTGTGTTATTCAGAATATTCCACCCAGAATGTTCCCTAGTGTTTATAGTCACTCATGCCTTGTTCACGGTTATTCTTGGTTGTTGGTTGACTTTCATGGTGATTGGGATCCAATAGAAGTTGTGGAATGGCTTGAGGATGTTGGGGGTGTTATCAAATCATTAGGAACACCCAAATTAGTGAGTTTTTGAACTGTCTTAGATTTATAAGAGGTTCTAACATTGAATCGCTGGGGAATAATTGTCCTGTCATAGTTTCAAGATGAGAATACTTCGGAGATATTCAAAACACTTTTTTTAAAGGATCATACCCAAGGAATTAAAGACGAGGATGGTGGTAGAGATCTGTGGAAGTGAAGACGAGGAATGTGGTAGTGTTGTGGGATGTTTGACAGGGAAAGAAGACCACAAAAGATTATGTCGATCACTTTAGAGAGTTAGTTTCTTAATATATGAAGGTTGAGTTAGAGGATCAGCTAAAGGATCCTCTTTTTTAGGGAATTCATTCATATATTATAGAAAAATTAATATCATATGGTGGAGTTTAGTTTCAGAAGATAGTGAATGAGGTCTTCTTAGATGAAATGGTTTTGGGATAACAATATGTTGTGACTGACGAACCATCTTCCCTTTTTGTTCATGAAGGTTCTCTATTTGGTGAATCATGTACCAGAGGAACCAATTACTGGGATTTCAGTCTTGTTGCATTGAGATTCTCTTTTGTCATAACACTCACTCATGTGCATCTAATGTGGCTGGTTTGATCATTTTAATCCATGTTTTCACAATCCTCTAAAGGAGTTCCATCATTGTGGAATTTTGGATCATCTATAGAAGCTTTGTAGGAAGCATTTCATGAAGAATATGTTTTGATTGGGGGATATTAATTCATGACTATGAGGTAGAAGATGCTTTAGCGATCAGGTCTTTAGCCGCAGGGATCAAAGTGAACTCTGTGCTCAATTAAGGTTATCTGGTGTGCGAGGAACATTGGTTCAGTTTTTTTTCTCTTATGTTTAGGTGGAGATATTTAATGTTCCTGTGTTTTAGTTTTTTCTGTTGTTCTATGTTTATCATTTCATTATCGAAGTGTGATATACTTGTTCTCTCATTATTCAAGAATTTTTTTTGAAATAAATTTGTCGCTTTGAATTGGATGTTCTTACATTAATATGCATAGCCTTTATGTTGGATATTCTTGGATTTAGTAGTGTTTGTTTTATAATTTGTAATTTTTGTGGAATATTTAGCTGGTGGGTATGGGTTCGTTGTTCGAGTTTATGTTCCTTTTGTGGACTTAACCCCATATGTTATAGAATTGGTATTGTTTGGTAGTTCTCGTATTCTTGTGAGTATTTCTCTAGTTTCCCTAATTAATGGACCAATTAGAGTTTTTGGATTTTATATTTAGGTGTGTTTGTGTTAGGATTCAAAATGTTGAGCATGCTAGTTGAGGTCATGTGGTGTAAAAAACCATCTCGTTTTCTCCCCTAATTCTAATAATGTGGATTCTTCTGGATCGATCCGGTGTGACTAGTTAAATGAAAGGTCATCCCATGTATTTTGTTTTCTTCAGTATTTATTGGGAATGGAATCATGATTTTGTTACCTTTCAATAGTGTGACTTTCTGACAGCAGAATGTGCCAGTGGTGGGGAGAATTTTATCACCCCATCCATGGAAATTATATTATTTTATTATTTTTATTTTGTTGGGTTTTATTGGTTTAGAATCAGGTTGAGCGGTATTACACCCCAATATTTCACGGTATGTTATCTTCAATATCTTTTTTTTACGCAACACCTACTTAGATTATGTATCATGCAAGATTGAGTTTCTATGAAACAACACATGAATGTTAAAATTATTAAAATGCTATATTTATAACCTATACATAAATCTAAAAAAATAAATAGTTATAAATAATTTTTAATTTTTATTTATACTGCTATAAAATACATTAAACATATTTATAATGAAATGTATATGTTTCAGTATAATATTTTTATATTTATAAATACAATTTCTTAAAGGAACTACTTTTTATGAAATTTTGTAATCAATAATAAAATTTATTTTGGAAACTCATAGAAATTCAATTATAAAAAATTCACTTTAATTATGAATTTGGAATATCAAAACTTGCTTAAGGTAAATTTTTTGTATTTTTCAAAAAAAAATTCATTTTTTATGAATAGTGAACAACACTACATTATTTTTAAAACCAACTTTTTAATTTAAATAATTAATTAACATTATGTTGATTTTAATGTCACAATATATAAATAATATATATTTTATCCCAATGTAGGATATTTTAATCATTTATAATATATAATTAGATATAAAAATTCTTTGATCTTTTTTAATGTCTTTTTACCTCCCTTTTATATACATTTGCAGAATAGGATTAAATTTTTTTACCAATTTTGTGAATTGAATTTCAAAAAATGGACATACATTCTATTTATAAGTATGAAAAATGTGGTCAAATAGGAACAAAATAATTTTTCTTTATTAATGAATTTTTTATTTTATTTACCACAATTATAGGTAAATGGGATAATTAAAGGTAAACATCATATTATAATAATATAAAATTACTCTAACACATGTAATAATTTCATTAGATAAGTTTTAGAGACATGTATCAATCTCAGGTAAAAAGGTATCAACTTTTCTAATATCCTTTTGATAGATTAAGGAATTAGTTATATTTTATTTGTAGAAGAGATAAAAGTGTCATAATAAAATTTTAATAACTAAATAATATTTAATATAGGCTTATATATAATATAAATTCTTCTGTAAATAATAATTAGAAAATAATATATTTATATAAATTATGATAACTTATTTATAATAGTTAGACATTAAATAATTAAATATAATTGTGACATAATGATGATGTAGTAATTGATTTATTATAAGAAGAATGAAATAAATGAAATTAATAATTTTAAAATAAATATAATTAGAATTAATTAGTGAAATACACTAATTTTATAGATAAAATATAAATGTTACTGGCATATTGGATTTATTTGTTTGAATTTATAATTTTTTTTAAATGAAAATACTAAATAGCATTAAAATTAACAGAAATGATATTTTAAAATATATATTATTTTATTAAATGATATATAACTTAAAAAAAATAAGTTTTTTCCAACTAATTTTTATAATATAAAAAATGACATACAGATCTTATTGAGGTTCATTTGTCATTTTATAGTAACTATATTAACCCCATAATTTAAAAATACAAGAAGTCACAAAGTGAATTAAACTATTTAACTAAGGGTTAAATCCAAAATATATGGTTAATTTTATAACCTACACAAGTATAAAATTCATTGGTTGAGAGGTTGTAGACCCATCTCTATCTTATACTCAAAATAAATTAATTTTGGGCTATTTGAAACTGAAAATAAATTTATAATAAATTAATATTTTAAGATCTTCCAAAAGGTCCCCTCACATATCTTATAAAAGGCTACTTATCCTTCTCTTCAATTCACTAATCCAAATCCTTTTGGATCAGACAAATCCTTACATTTTAATCACAAAACATTGATCACTTTATTAGATAATCCATATTTTGGGAATAAATACATCCTAGGTTGTCTTTTTGTAAAATCAAAAAGAGACACCTGAAAAAGAGGTAATTGTTGTATCACCTGTTTCAATGTTGTTTTCTTCTTCTACTTCTTATTTCTATTTTGTTTACATACTAAAGTTTTAACTCTAGAGTAAATATTATTTTGAGTTATTTTTTATGGTACTACCATATTCCTCCTTTTACCCATCCTACAAAAATAATATCACCATGCATGCGTACCTATGACTTACCACCTCCAATTCGTGGTGTAAACTGTTTTTCATGTACACTTTATTTCTATGGGTATAACGATGAATATAAAGAATGTAAATAATAAATATAACAAGATATTTTTCTGTAAAATTATTTTTCAATAAAATTCTATACTATATAGCCATTAAGTAAATGATACCTTCGCTCGTGCATACATACAAATTACCGTCTCCACGACACGATGAGATTCATCTTCCACATTCACAATTCAAGAATAATTATAAATTATATATTTTATTAAAAATTATGATATATATGAAGTAATAATTCCACCGGAACAGTATATATATATTTATATATGTTTCATCACTTATTTCTATTCAATACGATATGAAAACCAAACAGCGTTCATGCATACGTACGACCTACCGTCTCCATTAAAGTTGTATTGAATTTCATATATATCTATATAATATATATATATTTATATAAAGAATATATATGATATATATATATATATATATAATTTTATACATTCTCTAAGTAATTAAATCCTGATCTATGTAATATGATCAATAATATCTAGTCAAAACACATGCGATAAAGAAAGCGTTTATTACCTAAAATTCTTCATTAACATGGAAATTGTTAAACATGTAATATAACGTCATAAGTGAATCATATATGATATCATAAATATTATTATTCTATTAGTAGTTAATTATATTTTTAAAACCATTGTATAAGATATTTGGACATTTATATGGAGTATTATACCTAATTTAATGAAATTTCAAATCACTTTTAAAATTTCATAACATAAAATTAATGTTCACAATATATTTATTATGTATGGTGTATTTACTACCCCTATTATTTTTTATATCATAAATAATTTATATTAATGGTATTTAAATATTAATTTGAAGATATCATGATTATGATTTAATTTTTTAAAGTGGAATGGGATAATTGGAATGTTTAATTAATTAACATTTTCTCCATTTTGATATTTTTTATATTATAATACAAATTTATTTATATGTATATAATAGATTATAAAAAAAAATTTATTTATTTTTTTATGTTCATTCAAATTTTTTCAAAAATAAATCTTTTTATGGTTTTCATCTAAGGGTAAATTTCACAATCTCATTATTATCCATGGTTGTTTATACGTAAATATATACTAGTTTATCTTTCTCTTCCATGTCCATGTTTCTAGAAATGTAAGTTAAAATATTATAAAAAATTATTTAATGTTATTTTTACCAATGTTTCAATTTTTTTAATTTTTTTGAAAGGAATATTTCTATCATTTTCTAAATGAGGTATAATATGAAATTTTAAAAAAATTAAGGAAATTATGTTTTAATGACTTATACTGTTTGAGTGACCATTTACAACATCATTACACCTTAAAATTTTGATGATTCTGTAACTGGATAAGCAGTTTATTCTTAAAAGAAAGATTTTCTTTTATAATTGTTTAAGATTTTATATGATTTTAGTGTATAAAAGGGAATGTGAAGTGGATATTTCTCTTTAAGTGTATTAATGAATATGTTAGATTATTTTTTTCTATGTAAACATTCTATGACGAATTTTATTCTTAATTGAGGTCAAGTTATTATGATACAATCCACCATATTTTATTAAAGAGTTTCTTATATGATTGTTTGTGGATGTGTAATTTTGATAGCATTCATGGTTTATTATTAAAGGAAAAACATTTCAAATGCTATTTTTAATAATATTGTTTATGTTTCTGCCATTTTAAATGAGGAATGAATTGGACATAGAAACAAATGGGTAGTGGGTCAGTTAATGAAATCCCTACTTATTGGGGACCATTTAATAGAATCCCTATAGATTGGGGACAAGTTAATAGAAGCCCTATCAGTTAGAGACCAATTAATGGAATCCCTTTGATGTATCTATAGTGATCATTATACAAAATGTGGATTTTGACTATTTTATTTCCTATATGGTCATGGAACAAGGCCTTTATGGTATATATGGAATTAGGAATTCCCTCATTATGAGATTAGTTATTTTCATTACATGTGATTATGTGACTATTATAATATCCATTTGAATGTTTAAGTGGAATTATTTGATTTATTCTTGACAAATTATGCTGAACATTATGTTTATTATGCTTCTGGTTCAGTTTTATACATGTCATGAATGATTATTATTATATATAAAAGATTTAGATATAGTGTTTAACCTTACTTAGAATTTTATCTCACCCTTTTCATATGTATTATTATCCTAGGTTTCCATGAAGTGTTTTATGATTTATATGCAGGGTTAAGCTCCGAGAATAATGGAGTTCTCAATAGATTATCAATGATGTATTTCATGATTTTAATTTTAACGTAAATTTCATGTTACTAATGAATTTTCCTAGACTATTAAACTAACCAGTTCTTTAGGATATCATTCCATTTAATCATGAAAATTTATTAAAATAATTCACTAGCTCCAGGCATTTTTGGGTTAGGGCATTACAGTTGGAATTAAAATAATTTTAGTAACAACATTAAAAACTAGATTTAGAAAACTGATATAAGGGATCATAACCCTATGATCGATATTGAGGATTTATATAGAGGAACATCATAAAATTTTGGTAATGAAGAAATTATGTGGGCATTCCTAGAAAATATATCTATGTCTGGATACTACATGGGGATGTTGTTCGGGAATAGTTATACCTCGGAGTAATTACTTAGATAAGGTGTTCCGAGCATGACTCAGGGTAACATTGTACACGACAACATGCCTTAGTGTACAACTAGTGTGAAACTCCTAGGGTGTATGGTTAGAATAATTCACATTTTAATTACCAATGGTTATAAAGGATTTATGAGTAAATATGTCCCCAATGAAAAATTTCTATGATTATGAGACTATATACGTGTAAATATTCCATTACTGCTTACCAATTTTCCTGTTTTTGGATTAAAAAATATGATATAATCTAATCTAGTGTATGTAATCATTAATAAATGGCACCCAGTAGAAGAAATGATAACACCACCAATACATATGATCCAAATCGTAAGAAAGATCATATTTTTAATGGTCTTAAGCTAACATTTATAAGGAAAATAGTCTCCCAAATAATCTTATAATATGAACAAAAATATCATGTTTCAATAAGGTAATTAAATAATTATCTGAGTTTTAAGGATTTTAAGGTATGTAAGAGAAGAAGATGTTGAGAGAGAAAAAATGGATAAAGGGATGGAAGGAAAGATGGATTTCCCCCCATGTGATAACTATAGAAAGAATCATCCAGTAAAATTGTTGAATGTAATGGGAGTTTGTTATAAGTGAGTAGAAAAATGATACTGAGTTCATGATTTAAATGGTAAGAAAATGGTTTCCAATGCACAATTCATTATTTTCAAAGAGATGGGGCACTATGCGAATCAATGTCCCAATCGTCAGAGCATATGCTAGATGATTTTGTTGGATAATAATATTGTTATGATACTACTACATATAAATAGGAATTATTAATGTTCCTATGGTTTTATTGAATAATTATTTCATTTTAGTATTGTATTAATGATTTATTATTTAGATGCATTTTGAAAAAAAAATTAGGATTTTACTATAGTACTATTTCATTAAGTATTTGAAATTGTATGGTACCAGGTAAAGTGACATAGTGACATGTTGAACTTTTAGGAATATATATGGGCAAGGGAATGATAACACTTAATATGACAGAGATAACACTGCTGAAATAAAGATATTGTTGATTTGGATAAATTATATTTGATATCATTGACTATATTTGAACTGATTAATGGTCTATTTGTTCCATCATTGTTGGAGTTTACAATATGTTTGGATTTAATGAGTATATCTGGTATTCTATGTTTTACATAAGGAATAAGAAAGTATGGATATATTCAAATAGGTTTTTATGTTAATTCAGGGTATTAACATGTTATTTTAGAATACATGATGAAGGTATTCAAAATATTTTTATGTGACAATAGCTTCTGCATTATTGTATGTGACCTTCCTTATTAATTTTTTGACAATGAGTTTAAACAAGAGTATTTTGGATAAGTCTAACGGTTATAATGGATTAGGTTGGAAAATGGATAGTATTTTTTATAGTTAAAACATTTCATAAGATTATTTTTTAATGTTATATTAATATAGTTTTAAGAAAAGGACAACCCGCAGGGTGGGTGATAACCCATCATGTCGGACAAGGCTGCGTGAATCGAACCCACAACCAATGTACAAAAATGATTTTTCACCCAAAACTGGAATACAAGATGTCCTGGGTTATATAACAAAGTTTTATTATTTAAATTTTATGAAATATGATGTATAAATTCATTTTTTGAATCCAATATGATTAAGATAAATATATTATGTTTTTAATTTTATTATATTTTGGATATACATTTGAGTTTATTGTAGAAATTAGTTAATGTTTGGAACTATACTTGTCTAGTATGCAAGGTTCCTTTTATTCTTATTCTATGAAAAAAATTTATTCTTCAAATCTAGGGGAATGATCATAAAATAAAATATGTTTTCTTAGATTTTTATTTTGTGATGAATTATATGGTCCCCTGGATCACTATGGATTCATTGCTTTTTTATTTTTATATTTCTTCTAATAAGGATCCCTATCACTCTACATCAGAACTTGATGGTTATTTTTTTTTCATTTTAATGTTTCTCTATATGGAACCCAAGTTTGTGTTATCTTTGGTGACCTTATAAATTCCCTTTATTTTAAAATTGTGGTCTCATTAATCCATTTTATATGTGAGATTTCAATAAAGTGATTTTGAAAATACAACCCCTAATTTTCGATTCCAGGTTTAAATTGTGAGAAAGGAATTTATTGACTGAAGGTAGAATGTAACACCCTAATATTTCATGTAAAATTATCTTCAATAGATTCTCATTCATGCAGCATCAACTTCGCTTGTAAAATTAGCAAAATTGTGTTTATGTGAAACAACCCATTATTGTTAAAATTATTTAAATGACATATTTATAACATATCCATTAAATATAGTAAAAATAAATAGTAATTATAATTTTTAAATTTTATTTATAATGTTTTCACATATATAAAACATATTTATAATGAAAAATATACATTTATGTAAAATAGATATATGTTTAGAAATAATATTTTCATAAAGGAACTACATTGTTAGTATTTTTTTGAACAATAATAAAATTAATTTTATAAACTATTTAAAATTTTATTTTTAAAAATCTAAATCATTTTTTAATTTTTAATATCAAAATATTCTAAGGGTAATTCTTTGGTATTTTTCCAAAAAATTTCAATTTTTAATGAATAGTAAAAGTTCTAAATTATTGTTAAAAATAACCTTTTATTTAAATACTTATTTTAAATTAAAATTATTTTATAGTCATAATAGATAAACGATACATATATTAACTCAGTTTTGGTCATTTAAATCATTTTTATAATATAATTATATATAAAAATTCATTTTACATTTTCAACATCTTTTTTCTTACCTTATAGCTATATTTACATAGTATAATTATACATAATTTTAACACATATGTGAATTAAAATTTTAATATTATACATACAAGTTTGTAATAATTATGAAAAAATTAGTAAAATAAGATCAATTTAATTTTTTTTTGTGAATAGTATATTTTTAGTTTTATTTACCATATTTAAAGTTAAATAAGGTAATTAGAGGTAAAAATAATATTATAATAATATAAAATTTCACTAACACATATAATAATATAATTGGATATGTGTATTTAGACAAAAATCAATATTTGGTAAAAACTATTATCCTTTTTAAGCCACTTATCATAGATTAAGACATTTATTATATTTTATTTAAAGAAGAGTTAAAACTGTCACATCCATATTTTAATAACTAAATAATTTTTAATATAGAGTTATACAAAACATAAATTCTACTATAATTATTATTTATAAATAAAAAAATTATCTATATCAATGTAATTTATTTATAATTTTTAGACATTATGTATTTAAATTTTATTTTGACACAATGATGTTGCAATAATTGATTTGTTGAAGGAAGAATAAGATAAATGATATTGATAATAATAAAATAAATATAATTTTAATTAATTAATGACATACACTAATATAATTTATATCTTAGACATTCTAGAGACATATTTGATGCATTGTTTTATGTTTTCATGTTGTTTTGATATTTTTAAAAATGAAAATACTAGATAGTATTAAAATAGACATAAATGATATTTTAAAATAAATACAACATTATTAAAAGATATAAGATTTATAAAACTATAATTTTTGTCCAAATGACTTTTATATTAAAATATATGACATACATAATCAAATTTGGGTTCTTTTATAATTTTATAATAACTATATTAACTTTATAGTGTAAAAATACAAGAAGACACGGTAAGAGTTAACCTATTTAACTAAATATTAAATCCAAAATATATGGTTAATGTTATATCATAAACAAGTCTAAAATTAATTTTTTGATAGTATTTGTATCCATGCTCATGTTATCCTATAAATAAATTACTTTTTATCTATTTGAAACCGAAAATCAATTTATAATAAATTAATATTTTAACGTCTTCCAAAACATTCCCTCACCTCTTTTATATGAGGGAACATTTCCTTCTCATTAATTAACTACACCAATTTCCTATGTCTTGCCTAAGAACCACCATTTTATTCTCCCAACACCTATCACAACAATATAGTGGCCATAATATTGTCAAAAGTTCATCCTATTGAGTCCCTTTTGGAAAATCAAAAGTCAACACCTAAAAAAGAGGTAATTGTGTTATCACCTCTTTCAATGATTTTTTCTTCTTCTACTAACTCTTTATATGTTGTTTCTACAGTAAATAAATAACTAAAAAATATAATATATTATGAGATGATTTTATTTTTATGGCACAACCATATTCCTCCTTTTACACATCCCATGATAAAAAATATCACCATGTGTGAGTACGTACAGCTTACCATCTCCACGTCGCGGTGTGAACTATTTTGTGTTAACACATTATTTATATGGGTATAAAGAAGAATATAGAGGATTTAAATAATAAATAAATCATGAAAATTGTTTTGTAAAAATATTATTCCACCAAATTCAATACCATTTAACCATTAAGTAAATGATACATTAGCTCGTGCGTTGATAAAATTTACTGTCTCCACGATGCGATGAAATTCATCTTCCTTATTCACCATTCAAAAATGATTATAAAAAATTTATATTTATTAATAAATTTCAAATATATGAAATAATAATTCTATTTTAATAATATATATATATATATATAAATATTTTTCATTAAATTACATCCATTCAATACAATAAGAAAACAGAAACACTGTTCACGCATACGTACAACCTACCATCTCCATAAACGGTGTATTCCATTTCATATATCAATATATTATATATTTTTATATTCTAAATATATATGATATATAAATCATTTTAAAAATTATATAATTATTTAAATCATGATCTATGTAATATGATCAAGAATAACATGTCAAAACATGTGCAATAAGGAAATTAATTTTTACCCGAAATGTTGCTTTAACATTACAATTAGTAATAAAAATTTAACATAAAGTCATATATGAATCATATATGATATAATAAATATTATTATGATTATTTTAGTATTTGATAATATTTTTAAAAACATTATACATGTGTTTCAGACCCGTACTAAGTGTATCAGAGCTAAGATAAGGGAATTCCGTCTCACTTTTAATTTTCGTGAGATATAATCCATTGTCACCACCTATTTAATATTTTTTGTATATGTACATAAACTATTATATTTCACATCATGAATAAATTTATGTTCATGGTATGTAAATATTAATTGAATTTATTAGGATTATGATTTAAATGTTCAAAGTGGGGTGGGACACATTGAATGATTACATAATTAATCCTTTCTCCATTTCAATATTCATGGTATTATCATAAATTTAAATTTATATGTATATAAAATATTATAAATAAAATTATATCTGTATTTTTATGTTCATTAAAAATTTTTCAATTTTTTTTAAGGGTTTAACATAAGGGTTAATTTCAAAATCTCATTATAAACTGAGGTTGTTTATACGTAAGTATCTATGGTCATATTTATCATTCATGTCATTGTTTCTAAAAATTTATTTCAAAATATTATCGAAAAATGTTTAAATTCATTTTTACCTATGTTTGACTATTTATAAAACATTTTAAAATGAATATTTATTTTATTTTCCTATCAAAGTACATTATGAAATTTTCAAAAAATTAAGGAAAGAATGCTTTGTAATTATACGGCACAAGCTGGTATTTCCACAATCATGATACCTTAATGTTTTGATGCTTCCATTATATGATTACATGGTTATTTTTAAAATAAATAATTTATTTTATAATTTCACATGATTTTAAATGATATAAAAGTAAAAAATGTAAATTAAAAAAGGGATATTTCTCTCAAAGAGTATTAATGAATTTTTAAGATTATTTTCATCTATATTAGCATCTAATATCGGATTTCATGATTAACTGAGGTTTATTTATTATGATACAATAATCTATGTTGTATTAAAGAGTTTATGTTTTGATTGATTGTGCATGTTATATTTCGATACTATTCATGGTTTATGGTTAATGTAAAAACATTTTGTATGCGAGTTTTAACAAGAATAGTTATGTTTCACCCTTTTCAAATGAGTAATGCATTGGAATTAGAATGAAATGGGTTTGGGATGGTTAATGAAATCCCTATGGGTTGGGGTCCGGATAAAGAAATCCCAATGGGTTGTGGATCAGTTAATAAAAGCTCTATGGGTTGGGGACCGATTAATGAAATACCCTAGATGCATCGATAGATCTCACGAGACAAAAAAATTTGGGTTTTGATAATGAATTACCTATATGGTATTGGAATGATTCCTTGAAGGTATGTCTACCATTATGCATTCCCAAATTAAATTAATTTATTGGTATTACATGTGATTACTTGACTAGTAGAAAATCCATGTAAATCATTAAATGAAATTATTTGATTTATTCTTGTCATATTATGATGAGGATTATGTTTCTAAGACTTGGGTTTTAGTTTTATAATTTCCTTGAAATTTAATGATTATATATTATACCATCTTCTATATTGATTAACCTTACTAAGAATATGAGCTCACCCCTTTCTTATGATTTACATTCCAAGGATTACAATAAGTGTTTTATGATTTATATGAAAGGTATTCATGGAGAATAATAGTGTCCTCAATGTTTTAACAATGTTTTATTTTATACTTTTAATTGTAATGTAATTTTTGTGTATGTGATATATTTTCCAAGACTACAAAAATGATTGATCCTTCAGGGTATTTTTACTTGTAATCATGAAAAGGTATCAAAATAATTCACTATCTTTGGGCATCATGGTTTGGAGCATTATAGTCCCCATTTTAAATTATTAAATTTTGGAAATTTCTTGGGAATTTCTTTCTAGCGCACAGTTATAGGAAACTATGCACCATACCTAAAAACCTTATGGCATGGGGTAACTTTTTGAATGAGATGTTTGGTTGGATTGGTGCATGGTATAAAGACCATGTGGCTAGGCAGTGGCGGCTGCCCCTTATGTATAGTGAGGGTTGCATGGTTGGTACATGGTTTTTCAAATTGCACAGCCAAACTGTGTGAGATGAATATATATTTTAAATATTGAAATAAATATTTCTCTCTCCCCTCTTTTTATCCCCAATTTGACCACCATCCATCTTGGATGATTTTGGAACATGATGGTGTTCAGAAAACCCCTTCTTAATGGATCCTTCTCCTCCTTGGATTCATTCTCAATGTTCTAAGATATGTTTTTAGGGTTTTTGTCTAATTTTATCTTCGCCTTATCTTTCTCTTCAAACTCTCATCAGATCTTAGCCCTTCTTTAAGGAATTTTTTTTCTTGGTAGAATCCTAGAAGCAAGGGATGATGTTTTGTTTGTGGTTTCTGGGTTATAGGATGTGTAGATCATTCTATGGGACTTGATATTCTTTCCCATGATGTTTCGTCGTGTTTACAGTCCTTTGAGGTTAGTGTTTCAATTCTTTTCATTCCTAATTAAATCCATTGTTTCTTGTGGGTGAAAAATTAATTTATAAAAGTTGTTCATATGTTAATTATGCACTAGGTTAGTTTATTATGGTGTTTACTATGGGTATAAATTAATTAAAAATGTTTTTATATTGATTCTTCATATATAAATATTTATATATGCCCCTAATGCGTTTGATAAAATATAAATTTGACCCGTACAATTAAAATTGGATAATTTCTGCGCTGTTTTAACCTATAAATGTTTTATTAAATTCGTTAGATTGTGATTTGGGTTTCATATGTGGATTTAGGTGGCTTCTACAGTTCACTATTTTGTGTTAGTTTAGAAAAAAGTAGTGATTTTAGAAATGAAAATCATTGTAGGTGCTCCCGTGGATAATGAGTGTGGTCCATTGGATATTGGCACATCCATTTGTTCACATTGTGCATACATGGATGGGTATTCAAATAAAGTAGGAAATTTAAAATAATATTTTTAGTGAACCATGGATTCATAAATGGTTCACTAATTTATAAATAATATTTGGATACATTATGGGGTTTGAAAGTCTCTCAAATGTGTTCTATAAAATTTGGTCATTTGGTATTTTGAAACATGGATGGTTTTAAAATGGTGGGAAATACCATTTGGAATATACAGTTAATTTGTGTGTGTTTTGATAATGGTATTGAAACATTTTTAGAAGTGAATTTGTATTTGGATCCTATGGGATCATTTGGAATTGTGAATATAAAGGTGATGTTAGTAGTTATTTTGGGAAATGCTTTGAAAATTTGATTGGAAATTGAATTAGGATATCTAAATCTAAAATCCTATTTAGGAAATTATTATGTTTTAAATAAATGGTTGAATGTTTATATGATGTTATATCCCTATTGGAAACATTTGTAATGTGATGTGTATTGGGAACCTCTATTACGAAATTCCCTATATAGGTCACCATATTTGTGATGTTAGTTTTTTTGGGAAGGAATGTGCGGTGATAAATTTTAAGGTGAGTCTTGTGTGTGATGGACTCTTGCATATATATAGTATACTATTACCATGGGTTTCCTGGATGTATTTTAGAGGTTCAAGTGATTTTTTTATCAACCGTGATTAGATAGGTTGGTACTCCATAGATGTATTGAGGGCCAATGGGATTATTCAACTTGTAATCCTAGTTTAGAGAATCCAGTTGGTTATTGACACTGGAGCTATACCATAAGACATCCTGTGAGTCCAACTCAAGTATGTCAGAGGATTTCTCAATGTATTCTTAAGAAATTGCCATAGCCTCTATCTAAATTTTCTAGTTAATTTTTTATGAACATGGTTTTCTATTTACACTGCATATTTTTTTGAAAAGAATTGGTATTATTATCTCTAGATTATAGTTTCGTGTTTTGGATTTAAATAGTAATCTGTTTTGAAAATTTAAAGTGTCATGTGTTGGTTTTAAAATAAGAAATTCTATGTTTGTTAAAAAAAATGAGAAAAAACTATTTTAATATTTTTATCAAAAACTATACTTTATAGAAGTTTTCTAAAAAAAGAAAAGTTTGGACTATTTGGTGTCTTCCTACTATTTTGGCTGGATCACACTCTAATGGTACTATTTGTTGTTGGTAGCCCAATACAATTTTACATGTACGGTAAATCTGGTTCGATTTCCCATCATTGGAATATTTTGGCCTTGTGGATATACAGTTTTTTATTGATGTTACCATGAGTTAACAAAGATATCATGTCAATGGAAGATTGGATTGATTTTTTATTTAGTTTTCAGTATTATTAGTTGTATTTTGTATCTTTATCATCTTGCATATTTGTTTATTATCATTTTACTTCCATTGTTTCATGTTCATATTATGTTAATTGATCGAAGTTTGTTGGAAAAAATCAGTCCCTGAGTGATTTATTTGATTCCAAAAACTAGTTTTTATCCCATGGGGATTGAGAAAGTGATTTCGTCTATACCGTAGATCTGGTTGGGTTTCGGTTTGAATGGAATCCTAGATTGGATCATGATAATATATTTTCGGAAAAATTTTCCAAGTGTGAATTTTCTCAATAGAATATTTTATTTTTGGGTTCCATAATTTTCATAGTGGGTATATTGGTTGATATATCAAATATTAATGTTGTTAAGAATATTCCATACCATCGACTATGACTGAAATCCCTCGTTTTATTTATGTCTATTAATATTATCAATGCAATGTGAATTATTTTTCATGGATTTAAAATCAACTGACCATGTTTATTCTGAATGATGTTATCTTCCTTTAAGAAAATGAGTGTAAATAGAATTTCAAGGAATGGAAAAGAATGATTATCGGTGATACTATGTTCTCTACAGTATTTAAGGGAGGAAGATTTTTCATTTACCATGATGATTTAAAAAATGTTTGGGAATTGTTATTATTTTGAATGATATAGTGATAGATTATTCTTCACGCTAAATGATGGTTCACTTTCATAGTTACCAGTCTAATTATTACGAGATAAAAATGGTAATATTTCAATTAATGATATAGGGAAATTTTCAATTATAGGGTAAGGTGTCAAATATAAACTGAATATAATAGATGAATTCATATAATCACCCAAAAAGTATTTAATATGAAAAAATATTAGTTGTTGGAGTTGATTAATGATTATGAAAACTCTGTACATTACCAACATATGAATGTGAAGAATGTGGAAGATTATTTTAGAAAAAATGATTATTCTATCTTATCTCTAATCTAGATTATAGTAGATCTAATATTTATCGATTTTCAATTGATAAAAACTAAAAATCATGATGTAATGTGATAAATATTATATTTGGAAATGATTGTTAAACCATTTAACCTTGTAAATAATAAATATATAGAATATAGAGATGTGAATATGAAAAAGTATGTGATAATTGTTCCAATTTTCAACCATGATTATGATGGAATGATATGGTTCTAGACCCGAGTATGTGTCCCATCAATTCATGATATAATGAAGGATATATTGGAATAATTACATTGTTTAACATTAAATGTTAATCATGGAAGTAAAAAAGATATATAGTGATGTAAATGATTATTTGTTTGTGAGAAAACATGGAATTGGATATTTCCAAGTTTATGTCATGGTGGCCTGTATACCATTACATGATAACTAAGAGAGAAATGTCCAATGTGATGTTACAACACTTTCCCATACCACAATTGAAATGTGATAACATCACCATGGATATCATTTTAAAAAACCACACAGTAACTAACATCAATAATCATATTTTTGTTATATTCGACCGCCCAATGTTTTTAAAAAAAATTAATGTTATCAGAGAATATTTCCCTCTTCATCGGTTTTATAGGATATAAATTACGGAAGTGGTATGGTTACATGGTGTACCATATTATATTCTATCTACTCAGGATCTGGTGTTTACATCAATTTTTGAGAGAAGACTTTAGTAGGATATATATATAGTTTTAAGTTATAGTACTCATTTTTGTCCATAGAAATATTGTCAATCCAAGTGGACCATTCAAACCATGGAGGATTTATTATGATAATTTTCACAAATTAAAAATGTTATTGGTATTAACACTTTCATCAAGAACATTTTTGTGAAAAAATATATTTCTATAAATATTTTTGATGGATACATATTAATCAATATCTGGATAAATGGTTAAGGCTATAATATACTAGGATTAGGTTGGAGAAATAATGTTATTTGGACTTCACATTGATAAGGAAATGGCATAGAATGTTAAAGACATTATGATTCATATCATAGAAACTCAGTTTGTTTAAAAGAGTTATGATGGTATTTTTGGTTGAGTTTAGAAATCATTGTCGGGGATAAGGTACTATTGTAAATTTATCTATTGAATAATTTTATGAGATTAACAATGAAAGTAAATCATATCCTTTGGTATATTTAATCCTTCAAGATTCTTGGTCAATTTTGTACTATTTCTTATCGCTCATAACTCCCACGAACCCTCTCTCATGTTCATGATGTGTTCCATGTATTTCTCTTATGGATAAAAATAACCGATCATAACAAGTAATGAATATAGAGATTATAATTCTTGATCATGATATTTCTTATGAAGAAAAACCTATAAAAATATCATTTCCTTAGTGGAATGTTTTAATGAATGTTTTTTCACACCTATTTAAATTTTCGTAGAGGGATCATAAATTTAAGAAGCAACATGGAAACATGAGTATGTGATGAAATAAAGATATCCTAATTTTTTAACATCATAGTGAATTAATATTAGCGGAATATTTCATTTTAATAGGTATATAATGTGACAAAACATTATTTTTTATGTATTACTTTTTAAATAAAACATGAATTATTTGATATCTTTCTTTACACACAACCCCAAGTATATATGAATTGTGATATGATAAACGATTATAACCTAATAATTAAATTATATGTTATGAATAATAATATCTAGTTTGTGATAGATATTTAGAAAGTTTTTTATTAATTTAAATTTATTTATTAATTAATAATAAACAAATATGTAAATTATAATAAATAAATCTTAAGGTTCATAAATATGATTTCATTAAAAATGTTTTTAATATCATTTTTGAAAATAAAATTTATAATTATTTTTTATTTTTTTTATTTTTTTTTTGAAAAAAATATCACCTTTAAAATAATATTTTATATATTTTTATGGTGAATATTTATGTTTTTTCTAAAAGGTTTTATTTTTATGTGAATAGTGAAAATACTGATTTTTTTTTTAAAATTTATTATTTATATTCATGTTAATATTCCATTATTTATTTAATTTTAACATTAAATAACCTAATTCACCATTAATCTATAATAATATGAATTAATACATAATAATAATAATTATACTTTATTTTGGAATAGGGTAATATTTGGTCATCAAACCACATTTTTCTAAACAGTAGTTTTTATGTACCCAATTAGTTTTTATCATTTAATTTAATTTAATTTCAATTGATTAGTGGTAATTATACAATTTATTTCTTATATATTTAATATAATATTTCAACACTCATTTTATGGTATTTACAAAGTGAGAAATTAAAGTTAATTGTGTTTTATGATAGTAAATTCATTTTTGAAAATGAGTTTTCATTGATATTTTTAATATTAATTAATTATAAATTATCATATTTATTGAAATTGAATCTAATAAAATAGATTCCATATTTTTGATCACTTTAATTAATATATTTTAAAATGTCCAACATAGTTTTTAATCAATTTGAATAGTAAAACAATGTATTTTTGTTACTAAGGTTATGATTATAACTGGATTACCAGGGGATAAACAAGAAGATTAGGGTAAGATATCTACCCGAACAAGAAATATTAATATTTATTTTTTGATTATTATACTTATATTCGTCTAACATATAATACATGAACATATAAAGCCACATTCTAATGGAACTGAAATCAAATCATTGAAATCGTTTTTTAAATTCCATGTGTGTCCTTCCCCTCTATTATAAAAGGGATCATCTTCAACTCATTTATTCATACACCTTTTATGTCAATATCATATATTACCTACTAAAATCATTTTTATATTTCATAAATTCTCACTAAATCTATATTTATTTATTTAATATACATCCTTTAATTTTTAAGGAGTAAGGGAACTTATGTCCCTCATAGAAGAGTTACACATCTTAACCATTCTCTTTCAATTTTATTTCTTATTATATATCATCAATTTTTTTATAGTATATTTAAAATAATAATTTAATATCATCAATACATTTTTAGGTTTTTAGGATTCTTTAATAACCATTTTCCACCTATAATCAATCAAATGGGTGCTGAAATTATCACACATGCCTATGTGTGGACTACCACCTCCACGAAACGATGCCATTCATTTTACAACACCCTCATTCATGTTCTGACATTATGAAATATTTAATGTTAATATATATTATTTATTTTATAATAATGATTCATCAAGTTATAATCAACATTTGACATCATTTCATTCCATCCATTTAATAATTGAAACATAACTCGAGCTTACAAATAGACTACCATCTCAACCTAATAATGTAATTAATTTTTTCATAAGAACTCTATATAAATGGTTTTAAATTTAAGTGTATGGAATATATATTATAATAATATCATTATTATCATTGTTAAGATAAATAATTCATGGTTTATTTTTAAGGAAAATAACCAAAAAACCAAACTAAACATGAAAAATGAATAAAATAACACCAAAAATAACGACATTAACATATAATTACTTGTAAATAGGTATTAAAAATGAAATAATGGGAGAATATATGATATTATATTTTTTAATATTATTATTTAATACAATTATATTAAATAAAAATTAACCATACATGTTCTAGTATTGTTTGTCAATCAAGATGGACATATGGCATGAGTTTCATCTTCATTTCACTTTATAGGGACATGATTTAATGTTATGAAAAAATATATTGTTTCAATTTTATATATACTTAAAATGAATTTATTGTGTCATAATAAATGAATTAATTCACGGTATTTACATTTCTATATGATTTTTAGCTTCCAATTTCAATTTTTTAAATTTATAAATCCATAAATTTTCTTTGTCTCAATTTTATTTCATTTATATATTTTTGATGTTACACACATACCTTTATTTACCTGAAGCATCCATTAACCCATTGATATTTTTCATCCTGAATATCCCTATGTTTATTATATTTAATGTTTCATTTTAAGATATTCATTTACTACTATTTATGATCAAATGATGATACAACTATATGTGTTTTATTATATAGTCTCATTTTAACTAGGATTGATTATGATAAAATTTATGATCATGATATTATATGATATATATCTTCAAAATAATATTTATTTTATTTTCATTTTTTTTCTATAGATTTCAATTTTCTCCATTAATTTTACTCATTCTATCTACCCAATATACAATTTTTTTAAGCATAATAGAACATTTATCTCGATTCGGTCAGGAAGCTTTTCTTCCATGTGTGATTTTATTTAAAAAACATTTATAGTGTTTTCATTAATTTAAAAAAATTATTTAAAGTAATTTTTAACTATCTTATATTTTATTTACGACCATTTATAAGGATTTTAATTATCATTTTCTTGGAATGGTAAATGTGAAAATTGCCAAATGAATGGATTCGTAGTCTAACATGAATAATATTTTCATTTGTGATTCTTTTTATTTTTCCTAGGTTCATTTCATGGAAATTTTTTCAATATTATTTTTTGGATTTTTGGATTCTAAATACATAATTATATAATAAAAGGGTATTTTCCTTAGTAAATGTTCTAATAATCTATTATGGGTATTTTTATTTATAATATCATCCTTTTTTTATGACTAACTAAACATATGATAATGTGTTAGAATAATTATAATCTCATTAGATTGTTTCTAAATATGATGATGAAATTTTCATGAAACGTTTATCCTTTCCATGGGTTATGATATGATGATATGATGAATGTTTTCTGGTATTTTTACACATGTATGAATTATTTTTCTTTATCTGATTGGAGAGATCAGAATTATATATACCTCTCATGAATTCTCTAATAATTGACATCTCAATACATAATATGGGATACACTATCGAATGAAACAAGTTTAGTATGATTCATTTCCCAATTATATAATGATGATATGGAACCTTGACTAAGGAAATTATTTAATAGGGACTTAACCAAATTAACTACGGTTGTCCTAAAATTGAGACGTATCCAACGAAATTATTTTCTTTTTATTATATGCATGATATAAAGTTATTTCTATTTTCAATGATATGTTTTCATGGATCATGTTTTGTCTCTAATGATGCTACAATCATATTCCAAATGTATCTCAATTAAAAATTCATTATTCTTGGTTTAATGATTATTATATATGAATTAATCAGTGATATTTTTTATTTTTTATCTAATGAAATCATACATTTATTCTTATATTATTCTCAGTTATGACAATTTCTAGATATCTATTATTTTTAACATTAATGAGCTTATCAAATGTCAATTTATTATGTTTCCATTACATCGGTTATGGAAAAATGTTAGATGTATTTTATGTATGTGAAGGGTGATAGTTGTAAATAACTAAACGAGACATTACGTTGATTATTTATGTAGAAGTTAAAAAATTATAGAAGTTTCCAAGGATACTAAACCTGTAAGGTCATCAGGTGTTTAATATTTATAATTATATTGAATATTCATATAAATTCATATAATATTTATATATGAAAATTATGGGTCCCTATATATACTATACAAACTACCCCCTAAAACAAATAATGAAAATGTTGGAGAATAATAATGAGGCATCCAGGGAAAAAAACAGATCCAACCCATTCCATATTTAATTAAACTAATTCTATGATCCTTACCCAGGATAACATACCAAAAAATATTCCCAAATATAGTAATGTATTTTTATAAAAACATATGGTAGGTGCCCTATAACTTGTTCCCCACTGAGCTAGTCATACTCACACATTACGTAAAAATGTTTTAGTGATAGTAATGGTGAGAATTTATGTAAAGACACCAGCCCAAGAAGTATAAATCTAGTTTTTATATTATTAAATCTGTATTGAATTTAATAGATCACATCCCAACAAAATTAATAGTTCTTTAGCTATGGTAAACTATAAAAATAAATTATTCTCACATTATATTTGGAAATATAAATCAACACCCTGTATTTTCGTTTACATCATCATTATTAACTCTAGAATATAAATTCATATCAATCCCAAAAAACATCATGGAATCTTAATGAATGTTATCATAGGTATATAGTGAAGTCATATTCTCATAAAGGTAATGCATAAACCACAATCTAGATAAGTCATTAATAATATGGAAGGAAATAAATGATAAAAATATAATGACATATAAATAATCATTTGGTATAAAAACATATCCATGTATATAAAAAATATTAAAATAATCACATGGACATCATTAAATGATTTATAATGATGGAATTTATAATTTTCTATATCTTAAACTTACTACTAAGTCCCCATACTAAGACTTCATAATCATACCATCAAGGGATCATGATAACACCTCTAATATTAATGGGAAATAACTATTTAAAAATACATAGTTTTTATCATTTTTCATACAGATGCATGGAGGGAATATTTCATTTTTAGTACACCCATCACTTATTAATTAGATTGTATTTATCATATTAAAGGGGTGAAATGTTATGAATGCGCATATTTGTATTAGAAACCAATCATATATAATGATTATACATTCCCCAATAAACAAATATAACCATGAACCAAAAAAATAAATATAGACCATAGTATCAAAATGTTACATCCCCTATTAAAATCAAAAAAAATAAATAAAGATAAATATGTTGAATGATATCATTTGTCTGTATCATCAAATTTATATTTAGTAATAGTTTTTTAAACAAATTGGAATACATTAAAATGATCAATAGAAAAATTCTTGAGGGTGATCATGTTTTACATTGAAATCTAATATATTATCTAAATATAAAGAATAAGAATTCATTTTCAATTAAAATTGTACATTTTTTAAGTAATCATCAAATTGATGATAGTTCACGATAATGTAAAATTTTGGTCCTACCATATAAGATAAAAAATATTCTTTTCACATTTTTCTAGTAAGGGAAAAAGTACAAAGTTCAGAAAAAGATATGAATATTTCTTTCTAACCATTATTTTAAAAAGTTAAAAATGGTTATTAATATATTTAATAAATCATTTTATAATAGTAAAAACATATGTATAAAAACTAGACATCGATGGAAATTTATTTTTGATCGGAGAGTCAAATAATTTCAACTTTTAATAAAAACAATTATAATAATTTTCTGTAAAAAATAGAGGAAACTAATAATATTTCCTAAAAATATAATTAATTACCATTTCATATTAAAATATATTTGTTTTGTGATATAAATTTCACGGAGTTCCCCTATGGGGGACTTAAACAATAACATTCATTAATAATTGTGAGATTATAAAATAAACCCTTACCTCATGTATGATTACATCATACATTTGCCAAATCCTATTTAACAAACATTAACTTATTAAAAATATATTCTAGAACCAAAATAATATATATCACTATATATAATATTTACATATAACCTTTTATTATCAATTTTTATTTTTTTATTGAATCATTATTCAGGTTGATAACCTCTTCATTTTTCATTATGTTTTGGTTTGGTAGTTTCTATACTTGGAAATTGATCATGGATTATTAATATCCATAATTTTAATCCTGATATAAACATAATATATATTCATGATATATATTTATAATAAAAGAACATATAGATAGAAAAATGAGTTATACTATTCCTGGAGATGGCATGTCGTATATAAAAAAGAACACAGTTTTTATTCTTTGGTGGATGGAACAAAAAAATGTAGATAATTATTCACCATTATTAAATAATTAATATGACATATAATTGTATATATTAAAAAAATAGGACATTTTAACCATCCACGTATAATGGAAATGAAAGAAAATCATGTCACTTGATGAATGTTGTAATCCACATGTATGCGCGATCGACATTATCATTTTCCAATGAAGTATAGGGTTAGAAGGTTGATATAATATTATCATTATAGAAAAATAATTATTTATTTAATATAAAAAATTAATTTTACAAATATCATAATTCCAATCAATAAATTATAGTGATGAAAAATGAATTGTATCTATACGAGGAGTTGGTAAGATATATGCATGCACAAGAAATTTATTCTAATTCAATTTGATGGAATATTGAGTGTATAATCGTGATTCCATAAAAATAATAACATATAATTAAAATAAGGATTATGAAGTTGTAATGTTTTTATAAATTCAAAATATTTATAAGAGTCAAAAGATGTTGTAAAAAGAAACTGACCGATTAAGGTGACTATATCTTCTTTTAAAGAACTCCATTAGATCTCCTCTCAAGGACTGATTGGTTATATTTTTGAAACAAAAACAACTATATAATGTGTTTATAATAGTAGATAAAATAAATTGGAAAGGATTTTTCAATTTATAATTCAAAAATTGAGGTATATATGTGAAATTATTTTCATCGATTTGTAATTTTTATAGGTTTAAGTGGGTTTGTAAACATTAACTTTTTTGTTAACCCCTTAAATAACCCATTTTAATTTAACCATAATAATGACTTTTTCACTCTTAAAGGGTTTTAACTTCACATATAAGGTAACTATTAACTCAATAATGATAAATATATTATATTTTATACAATAAAATATCACTTAGTTCCCTTTAAATATTTAAATTTTGACAAAATAATTTATTAAAATAATATATTCATATTTTATAATTATTATAACTTTTTTCACTACTCATATAATTTTACATAAACGACACAAAGAGAAAGTTTTTATTCTAAAACATTTTTATAAAACTACACTATTGTTTCTTATTAATATCTAAATTTTTGGAAGACTATGACTTAATCATATTATATCACTTTTAATATTTTTGAAATAATTTAATTCATTTTTTCACTAATTGAATAATTATTGAATGTAAATTTTTTAATAATTTCATCAAAGTATATAAGACATAAAAATTATAATTAAATTTCCATTATGAAAATAATTTCAATAATATCAATATACATATAAATTCATTCATAACTTGATTTTTTCCCTATATTAAAACCTAAAAGGTATTTAAGATTAAGGGGATGAAATTTTTAAACATTCTCACATTCCCATTAGAAATAGTAATTATTATTTTAATCCCAAACGATATAATAAAATTAATCTATTAAGAATTAATATGAAATATTATAACCTCATTATTTATATATAACCTATATTTACCTGATTTACCCATTATCGATGTGACAAATATTACTGCAGATAATATTTGTGTTGTCCAAAAATAAATGTTTCCTATTTAACAAATTTAAACATCCAATTACAAAATAGCGAGTCAAATTTATCACTTTTTATTTTTATATGTGGAATAAATTAATTTTAAAATAAGAATTAAAAACATGATGAATTTTTGTATTTAGGAAAATACATTTTTAAGCATAAAACATGATTTATCCTTTCCCATGCCGAAAACAACTATTAGACGAATAATAAAAAATTTGATTAAATATATAATATTTTTATTTGATTAAATTAATTAATGAGTATGGGCTAAATTAAAATTTAAGGGTAAATACATATTAGGTGTATTAATATATTTTCATAGGTTTAATATAGTATATTTAAAATTTATTTTAATTTTAATTATTAATAAATTGATATGAAATAATTTTATTTTATAGGTGTGTAAACAATAAATTTTAATATTTTATTTATCTATTTTCATATTAGAAAACCTATTGTATTGGTGATAACATATAAATAATATTCTAATATAATATTGTGGTTCACATCAAATAGGTGTTGTTTGTATACCAAGCTATCAAATAAATAAAATTTATTAATTATGATAAAAAAATCTTGTGGTGTTACATTATAACACCATTTATTAAATTTCATCTTCAAAATTTAACTTGAGATTCATAATTGTGGATTTTATATTTTAAAATTATTTGTGAAAAACTCATAGTATAAATTGTGTTAATAAAATTTATTCTTAAAACAAATAAAGGGGAAATATGAAGGTTATTGAAAACTAGGATTCCAAATAGAGGAATATCAATGGGAATTGAAAATGTTGACATATAAGTGGAAAATGATTCACAAGTATTAAAAGGGAGTAATTTTAAACATGGTTATGATGATCATATCAATAAAAAACCAGAAATCATTAATGCATTAAAAGGCCACTGATTTCTCATTACCAGAAGTAAAAAAGATTACCTTTTCTTCAAGATCATTATCCTAATGACGAGGGATTCAATTAATATATTGATAAATCACATGATAAAATAATTTTTTAAATTCCATTCCATAATCACGATATACTATTTTGGTTGTGCTTTAATTTATTTTCACATTATCTCTTACAACATGAACTGGATAATTGAGATAATTTTTTTTCATTCCTGAAGTTCTTTTAATTAATCATAAGATCCATAATTATTTCTTCAGACACTAAATATTTACCAAACCCAAATGGTTTTCATAGTTTATACAATATAAAAAATCATACACTAACCTCACTCAATATTATCCAAATATTTAATTAATCAATTACAAAATTATTTAAAAATTAGTCAAAAAATCTGACTTTATTGAAAAACTAGAAATTTGACCAAAAATTTATCCCCATACAAAAAAAAATTGTTTCACACTCTCACATTAAAATCATGTCAATAACTTCATCACATATATTAATAATTTAAATCACCATTAATATTATTTTTATTCCATATATCCCATAAATCTAAAAATGAAGTATAATCCATATTAAATAAAATATTCATCAAATAACTAACCATTTTCCAGATCACCTATACTACCCCGTTAATGTGTATCATTTTCAATCCACTATTTATCAAAAATAAAAATTATTAACTCAAAATATGGAACATGTTTAGGGTTACCT
The DNA here is from genome assembly GCA_963277665.1 of Viscum album. NCBI lineage: Eukaryota > Viridiplantae > Streptophyta > Magnoliopsida > Santalales > Viscaceae > Viscum > Viscum album. Next base: position 1,465,513,209 of record OY728164.1, on the reverse strand, counting down.
TTCCATTAATCATGTATTCTCAAAATAATCATCTTTACAACAAATCACTTTTTTTAGTTTATCGGTACCAATTAATATATGGTTTCAAATACATAAAGAAAAATCCACAACATATCAATTATTTTAGGTTTAATGATTCTTATTATAATAATATAATTGATAAAATAAATATTTAAGATAATTTTTGAATTCAATATATAAATCTTTAATTCAAATATATAATAAATTTAATCATTCTACTTTTGTTGTAGTAATAACATAAACATGGCCTTGATCCATTTGTTTCTTCTCTAGATTATTCCATTGAAATTTGGGGATTTTTTATATTAGCCTATTTAATTAAAATTGAATAATAAATATTAGTTTTTTATTTATTACAATTATATTTATGTGTCGTATTTTCTTTCTCTCCACACATGATGTAAACTTATACTACATTTAAAAAATCAATGTATTGTTTATTTTGAAAATTCAAACATGTGGGAAAATAATTATTTCCCTTCTTCTATTTAATTTTTTTCCACTATAATACTCTTATTCTCTTTTTTTCCTTCCAAACCACAGGAACTGGTGAATTATTTATTAATTCTAAAAGAACATTATATGTTTTTCTCATATAAGGATAATTTTTTGGACACTAATTCCCTTTAATAGGTTAGATTTATCCCGTAAATGAAAAATATATCATGATATCGGGATTATATAAATTTTATACAAAATTCTATGTTACCCATGTAAAGTCAACATCATATTTAGCAACATTTTCATCTGAATTTTGTCGACGACTGAATTTTTTTTGTCCATATTAGGTTTTTTATCAGAGGGAAAATATTTTTCATTGAAATGTTCCCTAAAATCCATCAATTCTATGTTTTGTGTTTTATCCTCATAAATAGAGTTTTGAATCAATAACCACCATTGATCCACAACCTCTGAGAGGTGATAAAAATTCTTGAAAATTTTATGCTTTAAATTACTACAATATATGAGAAATATAACTACTAATGAACAGATCCTTTGCTCAACTATGAATGTATTTATAGTCCCATTAAATAGTAGCTGTATCTAATGAATTAAGTGGTGTAACATTGTAAAAACACATCATGGATCAACATGATTCACCATACATGCATGTTTATTTCTCATAAATTAATTCATTTTCATTTATATAGTTATTGTTTGTTCGGAACCATAGAAAACCTATCTTTAACTTCATTATCTCTCTCTATAAATAATTATATATATAGATTATTTTTATTAATAAGATTTAAATTCCATTTAATATGATCCATTTCTAAACAATGTCATATAATAAATTAGATTTTAACATAAAAATTTTTAATTCATAATTTCAGAAATTGAGAAACACATAATATATATTGAATATTTATGTAGATCTAATCTAAGAATCATCAACATAGTTTCATTGTAAAAACTCCCAAGGATCCTCATAAGGTAATCTTATATAAAATATTTCTTTCTAAAATCTTATTCCCACAATTTCTATGAATTTTTCTCTAATACAAACTATGAATTACCTAATCCTAGTTTCTAAAAGATAGTGGATTCATTTTAAAATTGGTACTAAATATAATAAATCACACCCCATAGTACAAAATATTTTATTATTCTTGGTAATCAAGGAACATACAGTAATCCCACATTACTTATGAATATATAAAATATAAAATTAATTTATTCAGGATTATATTTTTTCACTATAGAATATCCATACATATCAATAATTAAACAATTCATTGATTCATAGGGAAAAGAAACATAACAATGGGGTGAGATCAGATTCTAAAAAAGGGAACATATATAGATGAAACTAAATAATACATGAATAAAATTGAATTATATCTATTATAATCAAATAATTTCATATAATTAATAAAATTTTATAAAACATTATCCATAGATATAAGTATTATATAGATAATCACATAGTTATCAATAAAAAATTTCATAATGATGTAATGGTTAATTATGAACCTATGAAACTTATCTTCTAGGCCTTATTCCAAGACATATTAAACATACCACTAGGTCCTCATTCCAATATTTTATATATATGGGTAATGGCTCAGCCAAAACCCAATCTAGTTTTCCTTATATGACATATAGATGTGTCATATGGATTTGTAATTATTTGACCATACCATAATAAAATAAAATCAAAGAATTCTTAATATTAAATGGTTGAAACACAATTATTTAAAAAACATTTCTATTAAAAAAACAAGCATATCAAATTATAAAACGCTCCCAAATCAGTAAATATAACAGTAAACCATCTATATAAATATGGATAATTGTATAAAAAAATTACATCCCAATTCATAATGATCATAAACAAAAATGAAAGATATAGTGGCTGTTATATTTATAATATATACATTTAATATTATTTCATAGAGGATGTTGACACAGATGAAAAATCTTAAAAAAAATCATTGGAAAATTTCACGAGGAAGATAAAATTATTATATTGAAATATGCAATATGTCTCAAATATTAATTAAAAAATTATTTATGAAAATTAAATTTAAAACCTTTAAAGAAATCATCAAATAATGTATTTTTACTAATTTATATAAATTATGTTCATACCATATAAGTTAAAAACATTCCTTTCATAATTTTATGAAAAGGCGAAAAATTACCTCATCTAGAAAATTAAACTAAGATTTATTTAAATACAATTTTTAAAAAGAGAAAAAATTAATATTTAAAATTAATAAATACTTATAGAACACTCAAGAATTTAAATAATTTTTAAGAAACTTGAAAATCGAAGAAAAAATATTTTTGACCGATGAGAATATAGATATCAAATTTTCATAAAAATTGCTTATTAATAAATTAATGTAAAAAAAATATAAAAATTGTACTACTACATGAAAAGATCATTTAAAAAAAGATTATAATAAAATAAAATAATTATAGGATATAAATGTAATGAAATTATTCAAAGGGAGACATAAATATAAACAATCCTGAATAATGAGAAATTGGGAAATAAACCTTTAGATCAAACAAAATTTTAATTATTTGTTTCCAAAACTCCTATATAATGAATATAATTTAATTATATATATAATCCATAAAAATAATCATACATATAATTCTACATGCGATTTATATGAAAAAATTTCTGTCTTTTATTAACAATTTCTATTAAATCATTATTTTGGGTGATAACTACATTGTTTTTCACATTTGTTTTGGTTTAGTAGTTTCAGTCCTTATACATTATTCATAGATAATTCTAAACCAGAAACATAATAATGATATAAAAATAATTTATTTTTAGTATATATATATATATATTCATTAATAAAATAGATTGACAAAAAAATAAACTACACTTTCCATTGAGACTATAGGCTATATATACCCATGTTGGCTGAATTCATTTTTCCGTCGATGGAAGAAAAGAAAGGTAGATAATTATTGACCTTACTATGACAATTATTATTTATTAGAAATCATATAAATTAATTTTTCCTATCATTTTTACCACCCATTTAAGATTGAAATGAAAAAAAAATCACATTATTTCATGGAGGTGGTAACCCACATGTACAAATAAGTATCATTTTCGTTTTACAATGGAATAGAGGGAAATAAGGTATATATGAAATTATGATTATATTAGTATAATTATTTCATAAATACAATTTTTAAATATAAAAAAATTTATAATACACATCCATAATATATGGGGATGGTTAATGAATTATTTTTCTATGTAGATATGGTAATGTGGTAAAACGCATAATCGATACAATCAACTTATATATGAGATAAAGGAGGTTGTATAATGTTTTATTCATATTAAAAATAACATTTAATTATATTGAATATTATGAATTTATTATTTTATTATAAATTCAATATATTTATTGGTTTTAAAAGAAGAAATAACATGAAATTGATCGATTAAGAAGATTATATCTTCTTTGAAACAATTCCTTTAGATCTCCACTTAATGACTCTAGGGTATGTATTTTGGGAAGAAGAGAACCAATATAATGTTTATAAGGGTGATTAAAATATAAATGGTTATGTATTTTTCATGATAAAAAACACAATGGGGTGAAGAGATGATAATATATGGGTGCATGTTTAATAGTGGGGAGAGGATAGACTTGGCATTTCTTAAAATAATAAATGACCAAAAAACAGTTCGTATGAAAAATTATTTGTAATGGATACATATTTAAATATAGGATGTTTTTTATGTTTTAATATCATCATCCAATTTAATTTAGATAGGGTTATGTGGTGTTTTAAACATTATCTTGCAGTTTAACCCTATAGTTAACCGATTATATCTTTTACCACAATAATTAATTTTTCCCTTCTAAAGAGTTACAATATTACTTTTAAGGTAATTATTGGCTCAAAAACGGAAATTTGATGATATTTTATACCATATATTACCCATGAGTTCCAATTTCAAGATTTTATTTATTTTAATATAATTTTTTATAATATTATTCTCATAGTATCAATTTTTTAATCTTTTTGGTGAAATTGAATTAAAATATATAATGAAAATGATTTAATTTTAATATTATCCTTAAAAAATAGTCATATGTATTATTATTATATTAAATACACCTAATACTATAAATCACACAAATTATATCACATAATTTTTTTATTCATTTATTTTTTTTACATTAATTGGATAAATAAATTTTCAGCATTGTATATGAATATAAGGTGGTTACATAATAACCGAAAATTATAAATAATTTCATTATTAATAAAAATTATTTTTTTTATAAATTGTATTTTCTCCCTATGAACACATAAATGATATTTAAAACTAAGAGAGTGACATTTAAGAACATTTTTTAATTAAAAATTATATTGTTAATTTTCATGGACATGTGCCAATTAAACCAATTTATTTTTAGCCTATGGTGATAAGGCTTGAGTTCAATTCATTACATAATAATTAATATGACATAGTATGACCATATCACTTAGTTTTATCACATATTAAAATGATTTACCTTTTACCTTGTTGAAAAATATTACTAAGGGTACAATTTATATTGACAAAAAATGAAAGGGTTCTATTTTCCCAATTTGAACATCTGAAGTCCAAATAATGAAACCACTTTATCAAATTCCATTTATATAAGTGTAATAAATTTACATTAACATAATTGTGAAAAACATGATGACAATCAGGTTTTTGAAAAACATATTTTTTAGCATATAAGAATATTTATTCTCTTCCCCTAAATATAAGAAATGATAGAATATTTTTAAAACCATTGATTAAATATAATAAATCTATTTTTTGAAATAATTCACCAATAGTAAATAATTAAAATTTTTATGATAATTTTTTTTTGTCTGTATAAAAATATCTTTCAATAAAAATTTCTCATTTATTTTGATTGATTTTAAATTTTATTTCATATTAATTGAAAACTAATAATTTTTTTTAAAATGTTTTAACTGTAAATTTTTATAATTTATTTATTCATATTTATTCCCACCAACCAGATATCTAGAAAATAACTATAAAATAATAATTTATTAGAATATCACTATCCATTTAAAATCAGTGTTGGGTTAAACAAAATCTCTCAATGAAATAAAATTTATAAACAACAATATCATATATGGGTGTATTACAATTTTCCTTTTTAAATAAATAAAAAATTTCACCTTTATAATGGTGTACAATAGTTTCTATCTAGGTGTCTCATTAGGAATATGCAGGCTCTGTTAACAAATGTCACATAGTAAATTTGTTTTCATTATATATGATTTAATAGTGGTGTTTTTATGCTTCAAACAACATTGTTAAAACTAAAAATAAGTTACAAATTGAATATAGAAAGTACATATACAATATATAAAAAATAAATGAGATTCTATATTAAAGATAGAAGCAATGAAAAATATTTCATCCTTGGAAACACTCTTTATCCATGTTTAATATATTTCTGAAATTATATTTCATAATAATCAATAATGCACTTCTATGTTCATAGATATATTACGAAGAAAACTGATTAAAAAAATTAAATATTGGTTTTTATCCCCTTGAGAATGTTATTTTATTTCCCTATTACCTCTAAAAAATGGAATCTAATTGATCATGGAAGGATAAATTGGAAGACCACACCCAAATAAGTGTCAACAAAATGAAATTATTATTACAATTATATGTTGATAATAACCCATACAATTTTAAAAAAATGTAAATTCAGTAGATAAAATATTCCTCCTTCAATTAGAAAATTAGTTTCCAGAGAAATATAATAAGAATAAATTGGATTAAAAAACCTAAAATGGAAGAATCTTCAAACCTCTAATACTACCATAACTTTGTATTTAACCCTTTATTTATAGATTACTCCATTTTAAATGATGTTTTCTTCATCATGTTACTCTTTCACATCCATGTCCTCCCTCTCTACTAATATTTATTGAATTTTAAATCGAAATTTATAAATAAAACATGTGGCATATTTTTCCTCATTTTTATTTACATTGTATTTATTCATTATATAGAACATAAAATAATTCGAATCATTCAATAGAGTCCTGTTGAATATTTTTAATCTATATGTAAATAAATCACCCACAATAATGGAGTGACATTAAAAGCATGTTGAAAAAATTATGCCTAAATTTATTTTCATAAATATCATTCAAAACAGACTATTTAGTTTCCTCCTATTACCCTCACACATCAACCAACATTTAATAAATGAATAAGATTGTGATATTTATTTGAGATATGACATGACGAGTTATTTCTCTTCTAAATATAACATTACCTCATTTTTATTTATATTTCATTTTATGATTTAGTTATTAAAGATAATTAATTTTTTTAGTAATAATATTTTACAACTAGTGTAATTTAATTATATCCTCTGGATGTCATTTCAAAACATGGACTAGTTAGAAGAAATATGTCACAATAATTAAGATATCAATATTTTTTTTTCATAATTTGGATTTTTTAAATGTTATTTCTATAATATGTATGACATAAAAAACTATTATAATTCCATAAATAATATATTTTCATAGTTTTTCTAAAAAATCATAAAAATTCCAGAAATTATGTTATCTAAGTTAAAAGAGAAATATTGTGGGCTGGTATATTTATTCACATACATATAAATATAATTTAAAATGTTATCTCGATCTATTCCCACACACATAACACTTGGATGACTTTGAAAAATATGATGGACATTACTAGATTCTGTTGGAGCTATTATTGTATCACCACAATATACTTTTATTTTAGATATACTGGAGACTTTTAAATATGTTGGTATACTTTACACATGAATAATATGGTAAATTATTTTTTATTTTATATTATATTTTTTAGTTTCTAGGTGGGGTATATCCTATATCCCAATCATATTTTATTTATACATGGTAATGCATCCCACATGAGATATTTTTATGTCCTCATTGATATTTTTTAACACGGGGACTTTTGAATGCAGGAATCAGGGATAAATTAACACTATTACTTCATTAATGTATCTTGTAAGTGAGTGGTCATGAAAAATTGGTATAATAGGTTTTTAATTAGTTATAGAGTAGAGTTTTGAATTAGTCATAATGAGGTTTTATTTTGATGGTAGGGAAGCAGGTGTAGTTGACCTTAGCATGTGATAGAGCCCAAGGATACCGTATCGAAAAAGGGATTTTAGGTCCCCCCCATGAAGTAGTAATTGAAAATTGAATTTATGGAATGACTGAGTGAAGTCGGTATGTTTTATGTGTAGTGATCTAAAAGAGGTGAAAATGCCATGATTGAATTTGGTTGTTTTTGAATTTAGAGTTTTTTTGAAATTAAAATTAATTAATTATATAGTTAATTATAATATGACATTTAAATGGGATCTATATTTTCTCTATGGTTTTAAATAATGATACGAGGACATCTTCAAAAAGTGGTTTAGGCAGTTGAGGTTCACCAAGACGATCCATTTGAAAATTATAGGATTGAACCTATATAGGAGGTTGAACGATGGAAATAAGATTTTCATTCCCAATAGTTGAGGAGTTTATAAATGTAATAGGGAAGGGTATATATCAAGAGAAGGATCCTTGGTTAGAGGTTATAAAGAATAATTTTATTACAATATTAGTTTGGTACTTGTTCTGGGTTTCATTGGATGTTATTCCGCTATGGTGACTAGTGTTCTAGTGGTGCATGTTATTTCATAGTGACCTAAAGGGGGAGTATAATCATTTGAAATAAATTTAGAATGATTTATATCTAGATTTCCTATCATTTATTATGAGGGTAACTAAGATAAATGAGTTAATATCCATTCAGTAAGGGATCCTGAGTGTGTTTCATCTTAGCATCATATTTACGGACCTCCATCGCATTTCCCTATATTTTATTTTCGGATGAATAGTCTAGAGTGATTCCTCTTGATAAGATATTGTTCTCAGTGATTATATATAACCACCCTAGTATTTATTTCATATTTAAACATGATTTATTACATAAACATGAACTCTATACAACTCATAAGATTGAGAGGTCACATTTCATTAAGTCTTTGGAGCATTACATAACAAAATAAAACATGATATACACATCTTTATTTAAAACTTCTTTTATATGACCACAATATTCCTTTATAATTAGCATTGCATGGGATAACCGGAGGACATACATGAAGAAAGGGTAAGGTATGAAGCCTTTTAATGGAATAAACATGGAATAACATGAGGAAGACAACACCGGTTAGTAAATATGAATTTAAATAGATCAAAGAAGAAACATGAATAGAAGGGCATGGTATATAAATATATTCATAACATAGAAATGCAAAAACAACTTAAAAAAATACATCATAAACATAAAATAATCAGGTAAACACATGTCCCATTATGGTGGAAAAAATGACTATAAAGTAATCTGGTAAACCACAGTCCCAATAAGAAATATCATGATACTAAACATTACTTAATGCAAGGGAGTGCTATCAGGGAACACCCTTTATAATCATTACTATCTCATGCTTAATTATGCCACACAGATCATATAAAATTTATTCATTAAAAATTCTCATTTATTCCATGACCAAGGAATGTGAAATAATTAAATTTATTTCATCAATAAATAGAAATATGTACCAAATTATGAATATCCTTGATAAATGAATGGGTATGGTATTCACTACACACTGATTTTGGCACGGAAAATCGTGGTGCAATTTCGACACCATAATGATATCAAATAGAAATTTATAAAATGGTTTGGTAAGAGAGAAAGGGGTATATCATCAATTAAAAATTAAAAGGAAAGTTAGGGATCATTGAACATATTTTCCCAACATTTGAAATGAAATTTTATATGCATAATATAAAAGATATTCTTGAATGGAAATGAGAAGAGAAAAATATCTTATGGAATTTCCGTATCGTAATGAGGGGATTAAAAGATCATAGGGGAGATTAGTGGAAATAAAATAAAGATCCCATAATTTATGCATGAAATTGACATTAAAGAGGTATGTAAGAACATATCCCAAATCAAAAAATAGAAATTAAAAGGCATGACAAAAAATATGTGTTTGAAGAAAAGGTAGAGATGGAGATCCCTTACACGGATGTGTGATCCCAAAGGCTTGGGAGAGGATTCTTGGGAGATTTGGGGAACCTTAGGAGGACTATAGGTAGTAGGTTTCATAGGTTGGTAGGGATTAACATGTCTTTAGTGAAGAGAAATAGGAACTTGGGTGGGTTTATATAGTAAATAAAGGGGATTTCATTATTATATTGGTTTTGGACACTACGGAAAAAATATTCAAAACTAAAAACCATACCATGGTTTCTTTCTAGGGTTTCTTGAAAAGGGGAGTGGTATACATTATTATATAAGGCTATGGGAAGAAGATATTTAAATATTTCCAATTCTTATGTTGAGGAGAGTCATACTTTAAAAGAAATTATTTTAAAAATATAAAAAAAATTTAGGTCATGGAGGATTCACTCAGGATTTGTAAAATAAATCTAATAAACATAAAATTACATTATTTTTAAGTAAAAACATATAATAGTCCTAATATACCTTATATAGTATTTTATTACATCACTTTTGGGTCATTATAATGTCATAAAAAAGAATATGTTTATAAGGTATTAAATTTTTACCCAAAAAACCGACTATCCTAGAATTAAGAAAAATTCACCATTGGATAATTCCAAAAAATTGATTTCAACAATAATATACATTTTTCTAAAAAATCATAATATGTGAATGTTTACTATTAAAATAAAAACTATCATTTATTGAAAATTGATAGATTTTGATGAAACATAGTTTTCAAAGCATATTAAAATCAATCATACCATTATTAAAATTATATTATAATTTATATTTAATAATGTTTATTTAATAATTATATTTTATTAAAAATTTTATTTATTTAAAAAAAACATTAATTTATCAAAGTATACATCTTACTTGAATTTATCCAAAAAAATATTTGTGATTTAAAAATAATTTACAATATAATAATGAAAGAATAAAATTATATTCATTATTATATAAAACATGTACATAAACATAATGCTAGGTTCTTGTTATATATCCCTTTATTACACTAGTATACACTATAAGAGTAAGGTGTCCAATGGTAGGACATTCATGGGCCCATTTGGTGAACATGGTTTGGGTCATGATCTTGATGAGTTTGAAATTCTCCCGTAAACATTTTTTCTCATGATTATGTTGTTGGATCTCATCTGGTGGTTAGTCTATAGAAAAGCCCAGAAATGCTATCTCCATCAGAAGCTAAGATAATTAGACTATAAAGGGAACAATCCTACTGGTTGAGGCCAACACTTCCTTTGTCTGTGCTATTATTTTAATACAATTTATTTATTCTAGTGATGTGATCACTGTTAAATAGATATATTATCATTGGTAAGGATACTTAATAGTCATTTAAATCCAATTAGTTATAATTAAACAAAAGGAATGATTGTGTTTTTTATATCAATAAGACATTTAATTAAAATAAATGGGATTTTACTTATAAATGATCAGGTCGTTACAACCTCCCCCTTAAAACAAGTTTGCACTAAAAATTTCTTTTTCACACATTAAAATAGATGAGGGTATCCATTCATCATAAATTCCCCCAGTTTTAAAGATTCATCTTAAAACTAATGGTTTCTCCACAACACATTGATAAGGGGCATTGTCTTATTACGTAACTTTTTCTCTATGATATAAGATCATCAACAGCTTCACCTCATATGAGAGTTTATTCTCCAACAGTGCAACCTATAGATTGAGTACATGGGATGGGTCAGGTATGTACCCCCATAAGATTGATACATGGAATACATCATATACTGAAGGTATGTTGAGTTGGTATATTATTCAATAGGCCACTACTCCGATACGATCAAGGATCTCAAGAAGTCCAATGTACCTTAGATTATGATTTCCCTTATTTCAAAATCTCATAAATATCTTCAATGGGATATGTGATGGAATACCATGTCTCCAATATCAATATCTTGGTCTCATTGATTATTATTAGCAAAACTCTTTTGTTGACTCTAGGAAACATTGATGTGATGCAAGATGATCTTAACATTATCCACTATTTCCTCCACCATTTTCAGACATAGAAGTTTTTATTCACAAAATTCAACCCAACATGTCAGTGTTTTTCACCTCTTTCTATAAAGGGATTCATAAGGATTCATTTGAATGCTTGAGTGGAAACTGTTGCCGGAAGATGTTTTTCCCATATTCCATTGAAGTCCACTGAGAATGTGCTCAAAACTTCCTCATGTGTCTGGATAGTCTGCTCAGATAGGCCATCAGTTTGAGGGTGATAGGTCATTTTGATGTTCAAATCAGTGTTCAGAGTGTATTATAGACTATTACAAAACATATAGGTGAATCATGGATCTTGTTCAGACACAATCTATAGTAGTACTCCATATATTCTTAAAAATTTCTTAATGTATATCTATTCCAGTTGATCTAGTGAGAAATCTTTTTTATTTTCCATGAAGTGTGTAATCTTTATATGATGATCCAAAATAACCCAGATAACATTGTTTCTATTGAATGTCTTCACAATTATTGTGACAAAGTTCATGGTGATGTTTTCGCATTTTTATTTTTATATGGGTAATGGTTACATAATCCCAGTAGACTTATTCCTCTAAAAATTCACTTGTGGATATACCATTCTTTATGATGTATATTTAGTAACCTCCTTCTTCATGTTATCCCACCAATAATTATTCGAGAGATCTTGATGCATCTATGTGTTTTCTAGGTTAATGGAGAAATTAAAACTATGTGCATCATCATAATGGTCTTTATCTATAGAATACATATTATAGGCCTAAATGTTAGAATTCCTTATTCATTAACATTGAACTTCCATGATTTCAATTTTATGATAGATTTTACTTTCTTCTGAATTCTAACATCAACTTTTTGAGCATTCAATGACCTTATGAAATGTGATGGTTGAGAAATAATTTTTGAACAGATTGATGATGTTCCATTTTTTTTATGGTTCCCATACCCATATTTATCAATTCTAGAAGATTGTATTGTTTTCAATTCTAAAATTGATAAAATTTTTGTGTACTTTATTCTAAGAGAATATTCCAACTTTTTTGAATTCCAATGGTGGTAATGGATTGAGCAGTTGTAATGCTTGGTTAGATCTAACCATTTCATAGGAACATATTCATCTCTTTCTATGTGAATATATATTTGAGACTTATGTAACCCAAATATATTACACAATTCTCGACACCGAGTTTGTGTCGCCAGATTTTCAATGTAAAGATCACAACATCCAACTCCATATCATGCGTGGGATATATTTTTCCTTGAATATTCAACAACCTTGAGGCATAAGCAATGACATTTTCATTCAGTATCAACACTTAGCCCATGCCTTTCTTTGAAGCATCGCTGAAGATTATAAAATGATCCTGACTTGTGGGTAGTGAGTGACTAGGGGCAGTGACCAGAATCTTCATCAAATCCCTAATGAATTCTTCACATTTATAATTCTATGAAAACATGACTCACTTTGGAGTTGTCTTGGTAAGAGGGTTTTAAAATCATGAGAAATTTCTCACAAATCGGAGATAATAAATAACTTTCCCTAGGATGTTTTGGATATCCATTACAGATGTTAGCCTTGGACATCCCTCAAATTCTTTTATTTTGGAAGGGCCCATAAATATCTCATTTAATGTGATGATATTCCCCGAGAATGAGACTTCCTTTAACCAGAACTCACAGTTGATGTACTTTTCATAGATCTACTCCTTTCGCAAGGTCTCTAACGCAGTTATCATATGCTCCTCCTAATCCCCATTTGTTTTGAAATATATTATAATATCATCTATAAATACAAAAAAAATATGTCGAGGTAATAAAAAAAGACTCTATTCATCATGTCCAATGATATTTCTAAATATTTAGTGAGTCTGAATGGAATCACAATGAAGTCATAATGCATGTACCTCGTATGAAAAAAGTATTTGGGATATCCTTCTTATTCAACCTTACATAGAAAAATCCCAACCATAGGTACAACTAGGCTATGTGTTCTTCTCCACATAGGTGATTGAACAAGTCATAAATTTCTTGAAAAGGATACTTGTAATTTATCTGGATATTGTTGTGATCATAATAATCAATGAAAAGATGAATTCACCCATCCTTCTTCTTGACATCGAGGAATGGTACAACCAATGGTGAAGCACTTGGGAGTATAAACCCTTTATCCAAATTATGCTGTAGTTTTTTATTTTTCTCCTCAAGAACCAAAATATTTATTCTGTATGAAGTCTTGGGTATTGTAAACACCCCCAAGTATAAGATCAGTCTTGCATTCAACATCTCTTCTAAGAGGAAGACCACAAAATTCCTCAGAAAACCCATAAGTGAATTCTCTCATAATAGAAACATCTTTGAGGAAGGGTTTTCTATTAGACTCAATCATTTTATAGGGATACATGTACTCATACCGAGGTAATATCTATACATGAGATAATGGTTCTAAATAATATTCATCCTCCTCGTTGCACTTGAATAGAATCGGGGTTAAATTTACCACATGGAGATTGATTTCCCTCTCATGGAAATTTATGTTGGTTTTATTTATAGATAACCAATACAAGAAAATAATTGCATCAATTTCCACAAAGGGAAGTATGATGCGATTTTATTGGATGTTCAAACCAAATATTATGAATGGGTATGAGGCATATGCATGTCATGCTATAATTTTCCCAAATTCCATTTTTATTGAAATCTTTACTTCCATGATTTTTTGTGGTGTATTGATTGTTCTACTAAACATTTGTGATATAAGATAATGTGTAGAACTAGAATAAAGAATTATGTCCACTATTCTTGAATGAATAACCCATGTAACTATCACCACTTAATTTTTGGGGTTCACTTTGGTGGTAGTGATGGAGATAGCTCTCCCTTATTACCATGGATGTTGTTGGTAGCCTCCGAAAACCCTTAGATTATGACACTATTTTCCAAAGTGCATATATTTCAATGCATTTGAAGAAATAAAAAATGAATTTAGGATAAAAAAATAATTCTTTTCCTCTATCTTAGTAGTTGTTTTTTCATTCTGGAAATCACTTGCTATATTCCCTTCCTTCCTACACCAAAATCATTTTCTTTCCCCTTTAAAAAAATTTCCTTGGTGCTTCACTCTACACTTTTGGAAACATGGGTGCTAAAATTTATTTGAACCATTGGATTTATCTATTAGGCCACTCGATTAAAATTCCACTTTTCTCTTCTTATCCCCTTGATACTCCTAAGATTCACTGATCTATATTTCATCATTTAGTGTACAATGGAAAATATCCACCTAGCTGTAAAAGTCACGGATCGCCAGGGCTTTCGGTATGCTAGTTTTTAGACCACCAAATAACAAGTAAACATTGCATTAGAAGGTAATGAAAAAACCAATGTTATGGTTTGGTGAATTTTACCTCGTGGACCCAAAAAAGTTCTTCTTCCTTTTCCTCAAGTGAAAGGAAATATCATTCCATCATAATATGGAGTGTGCATGGAAAATATTTATCGAATTTGTTTTAGAAATCTTTCCACTCCATCTCCTTGATATCTTCTTACGGATTCATATATTTGATCAATGTATACCATTGATTAGCTTCACCCTCCATAAGACAAGACTCTATAAGAATCTTTGATTTTTTGGAGCATTGAAATATGGAGAATATCTTCTCAATGGACTTGAACCGTTGTTCATCGATTGAGGGATTAGAGGATCCATTGATTGTTTGAGGCCATTTCTCAGGAATCTCCTCATTTTGACTAGTTCTTTCTTAGGGTTAGGGGGGTTAGATTTTACTTTGGATAAATTTTTCTATTCAAAACATGATTTACTTGTGAGAATGTTATGAAAAAATTTGTGATTTACACTCCCATCAGATTGATTATCTCATAAGGGAAATAATTTATTTAATCTTGGTGTCGGTTGTTATCCTGATTCCTCATGTTAACGGTCCTTACCTTTAATAAAAGGAAAATTAGGGGTAAATATTTTAAATAATTAAACACATAATGGTTAATATAATGATATTAAAGTTATTATATATAAATTACATTTATCCCCTTGAATTATGAATTTCTAGGATTTGATCTATGTTAACCATGATCTATATCCTAATGTATATTCTTACTCAATTTTTTTGTTCCTGTAAAAATGGTTCATTCTAACATTATGAATTTAACAATACATATAACCCCGATGTGTCAAACCAAGAGTTCATGAATACCAATTTTCGTGCACCAGTTCTCGTTCTAGTCTCGCTCACTGTGGTGTTTCTAAGTTTTACTCCTAGACACATCTATTCTAGAGCCACATATACTTGTTCTCATATAGACATGGATGTTTTTTCTTGATTAACCTCTTAATATATATTCACCAAAATTTTGGGATTATTTTTGTATAGTTAGTCTTATCCCTAATTCATACACTAGAGTTTTCTAATCTGAATCTCAATAAATATCTAAACCCATCCTTTGATAACAGCAATAACAACAATGTTCATTATTTCATATTTAAACACTATTTATTACAAAAAAATTACATAATACATGTAATAAGACAAATAGGTCTAGTGTCTTAGGAGGTTAGGTACAATATGTAACAACTTAAAACAAGAAATACACATATTTATGAAAAAGTCATTTTACATCACCACAACATTCCATCATACTTAACATCGAATGAGATAACCTGAGGACATATATATGAAAAGGTGAGATATAAATCCCAGAAAGGGAATAAAAATGGTATAAAGTTATAATAAATAACATTTTTTAAGTAGTAATATCAATAAGTCAAAAAATAAACATGAACATAAAGTTATGATATTGCCTAATATTCATAACATGGAAATGTGGAAACAACATAAAAGACTGCATCATTAACATAAAAGAATCTGGTAAACCCATATCCCAACATGGTGAAAACAATTCCTGTAACTTAATCAGGTAAACTCCTAACCCTATATAACTTACCATGATTCTATACATTACCCAATTCATTTATGTGGTATCAGAGCACACCCCTCATTATCATTTCAATCTCATGCTTAAGTGTGTCACATGGATCATATAACATGGATTCATTAAACCTCATCATTTCTTCCACAATTGAGGAATATGAAATACATAATTGTAATTCATCAATAATTATGTATAAGTGAAAAAAGGTTAATACCCTTTATATAGGAATTAATATGGTATTCAATACATAACAATTTTAGTATGGAAAATCACAGTTCAATTTCGGCAACATAATGATGTCATATGTAAATTCATAAAATCGATTAATGAGTGAAAAAGGGATATCTCAGAATTTATACAAGAAATTTATAGTATGGGATCATAGAACATAATACCCAATATGTGAACTATAATTTTAGATTTATAATATTTATGAAATCCTTGAATGGAAATGAGAAGAGTGAAATTCCATAAAGAATTTTGACATAGTAACGAGAGGCATATAAGATCCAAGGGTGATTAATGGGAGTTAAAGTAAGATACCATCATCAATAAATCAATAGAATTGTATATAGGTATGGAATAACATATACCAAATCATGTAAATGGAAATGTAAAGGCAAGACATAAAAGAGGTTCATGATGAAAAAGGATAGAGGGAGATACCTTACTTGGATGTGTTATCCCACAGGATTGGGAGAGGCTTATTCGGACCTTAGGGTGCATTTGGAGGACTCTATGGAGTAGGCGATAGAGTCTGGAAGAGCTTAAATGAGATTTAGTGAAGAGAAATGGGATTTTGGGTTTGTTTATAAAGGAAATGTGGGGAATTTTATTATAATTTCGGTTTTGGACAATACATAATAAAATATTCAAAACCAAAAACAATCCCATGGTTTTTTCACATGTTTTATTGAAAAAGAGAGTGTCAAACATTATTTTGTATGTCTATGGGTATAGGATATTACAATATTTAAAATTTTTATGTGGAGGTGAGTCATACATTCAGGGAATTGATTTTACAAATCTTAAAATATATTATAGGTATTGGAGGATTCAATACAGGTTTGTAAAAAAATCAAATAAAGTTGAAATTACATTACATAAAAGTAAAATCTTATATATTTCCTAATATTCCATTTATTTTATTTTATTACATAACTACTGGGTTATTATGATGTCCTAAAACACAAAATAAATTTATATGGTATTTAATTTTTCCCAAAAATTTGATTGTATAAGAAAATTATAAAAAATTCACTGTTGGATAATTTAAATGTCCAAATTCCAAAAATAATATTCATTCAATATAAAAAAATTTCTAAATAATTGAATTTTTATTTTTAAAATGACAAAATATATTTTTTAAAAATTGATGGGTTTTAACAAAAAAAAGTTTTCAAAACAACATAAAATTAATCATGACATTATAAAAATTATGTGATAATTTATATTTCTTAAAATTTATTGAATAAAAATATTTAATAAAATATTATTTATTTCAATAAAAACATTAATTCATAAAAATATACTTCTTAATTGAAATAACCCAAAAATACTATTTGTGATTTAAAATCATTTACAAGGGAATAATGACAGAATGAAATTATATTAATAATTATATACAAACATAATTTACATAATCATAATGATAGGTTCTGGTTACATATCCATTTATTACACCAAAATACACCCGTAGAGTCAGGTCTTTGATGAGGTGACTTTCATGGGGTTGTTCGATGAACATAGTTTGGGTCGTGATCTTGATGAGCCTCAAATTATCCCATAAATGGTTTATCTCTTACTTATGGTGTTAGATCGGGTCTTGGGATATGTTTAGGGGGAATCCAAAAATATATATATTCCTCATAAGTTCTGATAGATGGACTTAATAGGGTATAATCTTAATAGTTTAGGTCATCACTTTCATTGTCTATGTCAAAAGGATTTGTTAAAATTCTATATTTATTCTAAACATGTCTTCACTGTTTAGCATCTATATTCTCAAAGGAAAGGATACATAAAAGTAATTTAAATCTAATTGGATATAATAAAACTAATTATTTTATGTGTTTTCTATATTCAAATGGAATTTAATTAAAATAAATGGATTTTTATTCATAAATTTTCAGGTCGTTACATTATCTAGGTGATTATTCTATTTACAGTACCTACATACCTAGATGTTAAATAAAAAGGTATAGGTTCAGAGTGGTTTAAGTACTTGATAGTAGATCACTAAGATAGTCCAAATCATGGTATCCTAAGGGTAAATTTCAAATGTAGTGGGTCACATGTGATTTTTCCATTAGGGTTCCCATCAGTAGGGAACTAGCGAAAGAAAAATCTATTTCCTTTCATCAAGGGATGGTGAATCATGAGTACATACTGAAGGATTACTTTTTCATGCTATTTAAATGTAGGGAATGAGATTTTTTTAGGATGTGTAAAGACACTCAGGGATGATAGAATCGTGGTGGGTTTTTAGGCCCCTTTTCTGAATAATAAACTATTTTCATGATGTTCTTTTCAGAATCATTGATTTATAGTACTGGATACTAGCCGTGAGAAGGTATTGTTAAAATAGTTTAGGTTCATAATGATATCCATCAATAGTGACCGAGGTTATACAATAGTTATGGAGGCTAAAAATAGAGTGGTAGAATAACTGGGATCTATTAGATATCGATATTATAGGCACCAATATCAGTATAGATAGGTGTTACCTAACGTACAATTAGCTTCTCATCTACAATTGTGTGTGATTATTTTGATTTATGAGTAATTCACTCCTTTGTTTTTTCAAACATTTTTCCATTCTTTAGGACTATAAATGGAGATGTTTTTACTTCCCATGGGGTTATCCACATATGTTGGAGGAATTTTTTTTATGTGTGTGGGGAATGTAGATTGGTGATGGTGCTCCATAAGTCCATGGGGGACTTCATAATACGTAGATATATCAATAAAATTATATCCTCAAAATGGATTGTATATATACTATGAATGGATTTATTAACTACTTCATGGGGATGTATTTTTCTCTAATGTAGAAGGAAAGTGAGTGGAATTAATTTGCGAGTGAGATTTTTGTATTGATAGTAGGAGAGTTGAGCATATTTTGATGAATATAGTTGAGTTATCAATGGAATCTCAGTGTGGGGATGTTTCTTAGGGTGTGGGGGAGTAATTTTATATATTTATAGAGTTGGATATGACCCTTCCCACTTGATATAATATGAATGTTGCGACATATTTTTAATGATGGTTATCTTCAAACATAATGGATTCATATTGGATGGCACCTAATGAGCTCCTAGAGTTGAGGTTTATGATGGAAAATTTGATATAGAGGGATTTTTTATAACCTAATGTGTCATTGTGGGGTTCTATAGTGTTTTTCCTAGGAGGATGGAAGTTTTATGTTTTCTAATGGCTACCATATGATTAATTATGTGACAATGAAGAACCATTTCACTCTTCCAAGGGTATATAATTGTTTCACCACATGAGAGGATGTAGTTTTATTTCAAATATTTATATATAGTATGGATATCACTTGTTATGGGTGATGGATTATGATATCTTGAATACTGCCTTCAAGTGTTTGTATGGGGCCATTGAATTTTTAGTAATGTTGTTTTGTGTTACGAAAGCACCAGCTATGTTCCTTGATATTCTGAACTATGTGATCCCTAAATTTATGGACCAATTAATTATTATATTAATCTATGATATATTAATCTACTCAAATTACGAAGATGAACATGATGAGTTTATCAAAGCTAATTTGTTGGACATATGATACAAAAATCTATATTAGATATTTACCATGTCTATATTCTGGACCTAAGAGTTTCATTTCCCGGTGTATATTATATCAAACAATGGGTTAGTAGTGGACTCATCAATGATCAAGGGAGTTGTTTCTTGAAAATCACATAATATCATTGAATAGGTTCCCAATTTAATTGGCCCCATATGATATTATAAGTTTTTTTATATCCCATGTTATTGGCCAGATTAAAAATTTATATATAATTTACATTTTTTCACCATCTCTGGGACATCCATCCTAGGAAGTAGAAATAGGTAATGGTTCCAAGTGATAGAAAAAATATTTGGTGTGTTTTTTGATGTGTTCTAGGTACTGATGGATGTCCTCGGGGATCAGAAAAGCATCATAGGAGGAATGTGAAGCTGGGAAGATAAAAATAGTTGTAGTGAGGAATTCACATCATGAATCCCATCCTTGAAATGAAAATATTTCATGAGTTAATTTCTAGCAGATACAAGACCTGAAAAACTTGTTTATACCTTAAGGAATTATCATATTTACACAAGTAGACATAATGAAATTGGTTCTTGTCTTGAAGCCTTTTCATGTCCAATAACATGCAATATTTTCATTTAGAAAACTTCTAAACAGGTGATTTCTCAATTTTATATCATTAAGAATACAAGAGGGCACACAAGAGGCTCACAAATGATTCTCCACTCCTTATATTTGTCACCGATTAGGGAGATCTATAATGGTATTAGATGGTATTTGTGAATAATATATTCCCTTTTCATCCTTATACACCATTTACCATATACCATTCCTGATTTTAGGAGTTTTTATTTAGTTTTTTTGATAGATCCATCATTTCATGGTGGAATTGACAATTTTAGTTTGGGGTTTTTCTCTTCAAGGAAGAGGTCATCCCAATAGGTCGATTATACTTCCCTAAGTTCTTAGTGGTTGATATATATCATCACGTTGAAATTGTAAGAACCTAAATATTATTTTAATATTTTTGGGTTTTTTTCTAACAATAATTATTTGGGATTTTCCTAATTTATTTTTGACATGTGTCACATGTTGTTGGTGTCTATTTTGTTATCCCTCTTGTGCAATGAAATCACCTGGTGATTTTTTGGTTGTTCTACCTTTAAAAACTAAATATATATTATTTAATCTTGATAATATTAAATAATTAATTATTAGAAATTATAAAAAATTAATTTGTGATGTTATAGTTGTGAGCATGTACCCGACATGTATCAAATGAGCATGGATGGGTCTTAAAAAAATTCTTTTGTCCAATGGAAAAATGGATATCTCTCTATGGTTATGTGGTATGTCATATATCAAATTTTATATTTTATGAATTTTTATAGTACCATATAGATCATGAGGTATTATATGAGGGTGATTCTACCCATTTAAATTCATTTTGGTGAATTTTCTCATTAATTGAAATGGGTAGATCATACTACATGAATTCTCAAGGTAATAAACAAACCTAGTAGGCTAGCATCATCCCACGATATATGGCTATAATAATGACTGAGGTTCCATTATTGGATGCCTCTTATTATTCTTATTTTTTAGAAAACTAAAGGGATTCATTTCTTACAAACGAACCATAAGGATCCCATGTATGAGTCTTCTCAAGCTTTTTAACCAGATGTACGAAATGGTTTCCATGATTTTTGACTGACCCAAAGCTAGTGTGTTGGGGTTCTAGGTTGTGTAATAGAATGAGTAGCCTTATAAAATATTCCTAACATATAATCCATGATGTTGTGGTAGTAGTGGTGGGTTTAGTCATTTTCCACCCTTTTTCTATATTTATTCATTAACTTCTCTTGTATAATTCATCAATGATATCTAGATGTGATCCCTTGTTAGTGGCTGATGTTCCAGACATGATGCGATGTTTATCATTCAGATACCCAATCTTACATTCTAAATTATTTATTAATCATTTATTTTGATACGTAGACATAATTTTTGGGATCCATATTCAATGAATGTTTTTTGTAATTCGATTCCTATATGTACTTACTGGGATTAATATTTTGAGATAACTCGAGGATGACTAAGCTCTCTCGAGTGATGGGAATGATTATGATCTCCTTGGATGATTAATTGATCATGGAAGTTGACATTTAATTTCTCACCAATGATGTGAAATTTAATCAAGGATAATTACTAACACCTAAGTGATGGGGATTATTATTATATTCCTAATAGATTTCATAATCTTGGTGTTATAAATTATGATCTACATCATTGATGGATACTCATGGATGATTAAGCATTGTCATGAAATACATAAGGTTCCCTATAGGGTACAGTGGAATCACCAATAGAACATTTCCAAGATTTAATTCATGGGGATCAAGAATTGAGTCATTTATTTTAAAAGATACCAAGCATGTACAAGGAAAAAAGAATTTTTTCATATAAAAAATGATTCATCCCACTTTGAGTTCATAAGGGATCCAATATCAGTCCTTCTTATAGACTAGTACCTAATGCTCAAAGATAATTATGGATTTGTATAAATTTGGTAGAATAATGTCTATCTCACTTACAATTTATATAATTTTACATTAGTATATGATATACTTTTTATAGTCATTGGATGAGAGAACAAGTGTACCTTGGGCTAGAAAATGTATCTACAATTTGGTGATGTAGTTTACTCGAAGATTTGTCTTGTTCTCGATGAATCAAGTTCTCTCGATTTGGATTATGAAACTATGTATTAACTTATTATACATGGATTTACTGGTATGACATTCAGGTCAATGCCCTTTTGATTAGATTTCTAGATGAACATGATTATACACTAAAAGATTGACTACTTTTGTATTTTGATATTTTTTATCATACTCCTGCATATATATATTTCTATATATAATTTTTAGTACACATATACACACACATAAATATAAACATTCATGATGTCACATTTCCTTATTGACTAGGATCACCGATTCGAATATTGACTATGGTTTTACTTTATTTATTTTATTTAATATTTCTATTTCTGTCTCAGTATGGTTTATCACATTAATTGAGTATTCTTCATAAGAAATTGTCTTTTAGAATATACATAGTAGTAATTTTTATTATTCTTGTTATGCTAATGAGTGGATCACTTATACACATAATGAATATTACCGAATATGTATGAGGCTATGTTGGTGGTTCCCTATAGATATTTTTACTCATACCCCTCTCAGGACATCATTTTCACTATGATACAAGAGCACACGTTCAAATGCTTGTAGGAATAGGTATATAATGGACCAGGATTGATCAAGAAATATTGATCTGATATGTATATGGTGATTTTCTATGTTGTTTTTCTTATCATTGTTAGATGATATTTTTACATTTCTTTTAAATATTTTATTAGGAAATATGTGGTTATTCCAATTGGTGATTACTGTTATATATATGAAATGGTTGTTTGGCCTTCCATAGAATTTAATTTAGTATTAGAGCATGCAACTATATGATATTATTTTGTAATTAATCATAATTTTTATTAACATCATGGATGATGTCTTATTAATTTTTCTCTTTTAAACACAAATATGAGTTTATATTCTCCCAAAGGAAACATTATATTCTATCACTGGTAGTCGATGTCTTTTGGTGTATGGGGAGGTGGATGCGATGCCTAGTCGAGAACAGGCTAGGGGAACTAGATTACTAGCACCTGGGTCGGGAAATTAAAAATTGTTATCTAAGTATGTATTTTCCTCTTATTTTATTATTTGGGAAATGTAACCTAAGATTATTTAGAATATATTGGAACCATTGATGGATATCAGAATTTTCAATGCAGGACACTTTATCATGTAATAATTATCGGTTTCCATTGACATGTGGTTAATACTCTAATCTATGATTTTATTGATGAACATGATATTTTCTTTGACCTATTCACATTTTCACTGGATGTTATGATTTATTATGGATTTTTAGATCTTGGAACATTGGAAAGGGACCAGAAATTGATTTTGACTATTGGATAACAAAGGAAATAAGCTTCCCATCCATAGAATTTGGCATGTGGGAGATATATGTTCTAGACCTTATAGTGTTTATTTTTATTGATGAAATATTAATTTTTTTAAAATTTCAACAACAACATTAATATGATTTTCTTATATGTGTTTTAATAAATATTTTACTAAACTGAGATGAAGCATATTAAATTCTTTCTATGTGTAGGATATGTTGACATTTGGAGTGACATTTTTGGTATAGGATGATGACTTAGTCCTCATGTATAGGTAGTGTAGTTACCCTAGTGTATCAATTCATTATTATTACAAATTTTATATGCAATTTGAGGTGTTTTTTTCATGGGTCAATTATTTAATGTGTCATTACCGACCTAAATTGTGTTTTAACATATAAAAAGGAATGAAATTTTACTGAACATAGTTAATGGGTTTCTATTCAGATAATTGTGTATAATACTGACAGATACTAGGATTTTCCTAGTAATATAGTCCTCAATAGGTTATTACCATATATAGATTCCCAATTATTGTCATGTCATCATTATTTCAATGTTGACATCATAATACTCAAGTGGAATGTAACTTATTTGGATACTTAGTGAGGATTAAATCCCCTGTAGCTTTTTATTGAATTTTATTAACTTTTAAGGGTGATGTCTACATAACTCGTTTAGAAATAGATCCATTAAGTGCAGGAGATGCCTTATGGTGAGATGAGTGCGTAGATGATTCCCAATGAGTGGTGAACATAATGAGAGGTTTTGTCCTTGGGATATGTAGTCCACCAAGATATCCTATTGTGTAAAATGATATGTAGGGATTGGTGGGATACATAGAGGACATTATCCTTGACTCATATACTTGTAGTTTTATGTTTCATATGGTCAGAGGAAATGTTTTATATGTGTTTACCCACAAGGTAAAGGGTGCTTTTTAGGCATTGATCTAGGATATACACTCGTTTGAGATAGATGCGCAATTTGTGATCCGGTTTTTTTATAAGGCATAGTGATGCACTTGGATTATGAGAATGAACGTTTGGTGATAATTCTTCAATAATTCCTTCATTGGGCAGGAATATTCATGCTCATAAACTAATGTACCAATTGATTAAAATTGAATAATTAAAATCATAAAATAAGGTTGTGTTAGGGTCGGTTATGAAATAATTTGGCTGCAAGATAGGTGATTTATTGGGAAGAATAGTTTAGAGGAAGATCATGGAAAATAGAACTAATTTTCCATGTAGAACATTCATTATGGTGGAAAAATCACGGGATCATGAGAAGAAAGATAATGGCACACATCGATCATGTGTGGTGTAATTTTAATCATAAATCTGTACGTAGTCATGTGTGTGATGATGAACAATGGTTTCAATAATTTCTATAGGAATGATTTAATTTGAGTTGACATGTAATGAAAAATTTACCTTTATGGTAGTGAATACATCAAAGATAAATTTGTTTTCTTCTGATTGTTGACACATGGTTAGACTTAGATAGTAATTTTTAAGAGAAGTGGTGAGAGAAGTTTGTTAAAGGTAAGTACAACCCATTTTATTATGAGAATGACATTGAGAGAGAAATAAATTTCAATCAATTTAATATTATAATACACTTATTTTTGATGTCTTAATTACCTTTGTCTTAATTTTATATTGATTATATAGAGAGAACATCAGATACACATCGAGTAGATTAATTTTATTTACTAGTTTAATAGAGAAACTCCTTGAGTGTTTTATCAAGACAGAGTTGATTAGAAATCCATGTTGTATGTAGTAAACCATTGTATACTTAAGGGTTGTTACCATCATTGTTATTTTTAGATTCTTCATTTTATGTGGGTACCATTTATGTTGATCTATAGTAGAAAATGTGTGATGTTTTCATTGAATATTTGGTGTGAGTGAGTTTTTATCCTTACTAGTCGTTATGTATGGGAATGTACTAGAATTGGATGTAGGTATAAAGGATTCATCTTATTAGGGTTATTAATAAGATTCTATTATGTTTTATAGTTGGGTAATATTGAGCATTAGTTTATCATTTATACTATAGAATCCATGGATAAATAAAACTAGGTAAAACTAGATTTTTTATTTAACTATAGTTATAGGTTCTAATATAGACTCATTAAGAGTTGGATTGTGGTCATTGGCTCAAGATAACTTATGATGATCCACATGTATTGGATTAGAAATATATTGGTTTTCGTGTATACGTATAAAATTTTTTATATAAATGGGATGGTTTTTCAAGAATATGTTACTAGAATTCACTTATGGGATTTAATGAGATTTATTGGAATGATTTCTATATTAATTGGGATCATGTATTTTTAAAGATGTTGTGGTAAAAATTTAATGTTGATGTTGAGATTATTTAAAATTATCTATCTGGGAGAGGATCAATTGGAATTATTTTATGTAACAGAATGTGTCATTATAATCCTAAGGGAATAAGTGGAACGAAAATTTTGATAGTGGGTGTACCGTGAAACAGAATGGACCATTGATTGTGGGGACCTATGGTGGGGTTATTGATAGGTAAGTACTTCAAAGAGATTATGGAATTGCCATTCCACAGATTTAGCTGTCTCTTGTATTCCCCTTCTTATTGTTTCCTAAAAAATAATGATTGTTTGATCATGTTTTAGAGTCTTATATAACACATGTTCCATGTGGCACATATATGTGCGTTGGACATGAGAAATAAAACATGGAAATTTGAGCTGAAATTAATAAAACATGTAGGTACAATGATGATTTCATTTTTTCCCATAGATTCTCAGGGGAAATAATTTTTAAGGTGGAGAGATTTTTCAATCATGTGGTGGTTCCATGTAGAAAAAATTGAGAAAATTATCTCTTTTCCCCATTAGAGGATGAGACATATTTTGATCTAGACATCAGAACAAGGTTCAAAGTGTTTAATGCCCAAATGGTTTTTCTATATTTTTTTAGGTGCCGATGGAATTACTAGGTAGGTGTGAAGAAATTATTGAATGGGGAATGAGTAGTTGGGAAACTAAAAAAATATACAAGAAGTAATTCACACATTAAATCCCATTCATGATGTGTATGGTTTTCCAGGGGTGTATCCTAGAGGTTATAAGTCATGAAATCCTATAGACAAACCCTAAGAAATATACTTCATGAAATTGGTCCATATCATGAAACTTGTTTACATAATGAAACATGTGGGGATATCTTATTAGAAAAATTCTAAACATGGTGTTTCCCCATTTTGTTTCATTGATAAAATAGAAGGGTGCATGGGTGGCTCTTTGTGGATACTACCCTCCATCCATTCTTCATCAATCATGGATATTTAGGTTGAAATTAGATGAAAATGCTAGGTAATATATTTATACTTCATATATAAATGATATTTCTCTTCCATAATTTGTGGTTTTATGATATTCCATTTAGGTATTTTATTAGTTTCATTAGATCATGGTGGAAAAAAATATTTCTATAGGGTATTTTTTCCTACAGAAGAAGAGATTTCCCAAGTGTTTATCTTGACATAATTTTTCACTGAATTTTTTAAGGTATGTGACCATAGTGATTCTATAAACAATTAATTATTAAATTATAATTATTTAGAATTTTTTTTACAGTGGTTATTAGTTGTTATTCTCAATTAAATTTTGAGATGTGTTTTGTGTTGTTAGCGAGCATTTCGTCATGGGTTTGGTGTGATGAGATCAACAAATGATATTTTTTGTGGTATTCATGAATAAATTAAATATAATTAATAGTTAATATTGATATGGTTAATTAATTAATTATAACATAATTATAAAATCTAATTTATGATGTCCTAGTTGTGAGACTGGACCTTTCATCTACTGGATGAGATTGTACAGGCTTTCGTAGTTTCTTTCTGCACTAAAAAAATAAATAAGATGCTCCTTAAGTATAGGTTGTATTTTATAACTTCCATTTTATATTAATTCATGTTTATGGTATTACATAGATTCTACATATTTTCCCTATGGTATATTCCCCCAATTTGAAATCAATCATGAAAATATTTTAGTTAAATAAAATTGGTAGATCGTACAGGATGAACATTTAGGATCACCAAAAACTTTACATTACAAAAATAATCCCATGATTTGAGGTCATGACCATGATGAATGATCTCATATGAGATACCTATTTTTATAATTATTTTTTTAAAATCTTTTAAGGTATTTATTGAATACATAATTACTATGAAGATCCCATGTAGGATTCCTCTCTTTAGTGTAAACATGAGAGACCTAATGGGTTCCCAAATGGTTGACCAATCATGAGACGATGCATTAGGGTTTGGGTAGTGATGGTAGTATATGTCAACAGAAAACTATTATAAAGTTTGAATCCATGTGGATTTTTTACTATTGGTGGACTTTGGAGTTATAATACCCACGTCTTTATTTTGGAATTCCCATGGCTTATGATGATGCAGCAACGATAGCCAGAGGTTCTACCTTGATTGTGGTTGATGAGCCGAATGTGAATTGACATTTATCATTGGTATTCCTAGATATAATTATTATGATCCATCTTATTCATTTGTTGGTATGACCAAATATATTTCTTAGTATTTTGATTATGATATTTATATAGATTTTTATATTAATGGGATACCCAAATGTACTTCCCATGATCTATATTATGATTTATACATGAGGATGCTTACGTTATACCAAACTATGGGGATTGTTAGACTCTATAATTCATTCCAATAAAAAGATGTTTAAATCCTAAATTTCTGTGTATTCCCATTGTATCATAGTTGTTTTCCAGTGTCATCTCACATGAGGAGGATTCTCAGTTTTATACTTACTTATTATATCTCATATAAAATACTTACTTTTGTTGTTTTTATTATTTTTATGAATTAAATGAAATTTAAATAATAATATAAATTAAATATAATAAATTAAACTTACAGAATGTGGTAGAATAGTTAATAAATGAAGGAACATTGCCATTTTGTTTTGAATCATGGGTTCTTTCAATCACATTGTTAGTGTTTAAATTATGTTTTATAATTCAATTCCATGATATCATTCAAGCGTTGTTTTAATTTTATTTAGGGGTGAAAAATCACATATGTTTCTAGGAATCTGAATTCTACATCCTCGATTAAGGAAGGTTGATGTTAATCCTCTATTGAGAGTGTGACATCTCTAAAAACCTGGCTCCATCATATTCATTTTTATCTTTATAATGTATCCACTTCTTTATATGAAGATCTTGTGTCTTGTATAAGTTAGTGAAAATAATTAAAAAAATATAAATGAGTTTGATATCTTTATTGTGGTGGAGAATCTCCACGCATATGAGTACCACTTCTTCTATACAAAAACTTAATAAAATATAATAATTTAAGTGCAAAATTATTTAAAACACCACTATCCACTTCTAGGTCCAATCCTCGGGTTATACCCTCATTTTCAGGGAAAGAGGTCTTAGTGGTAAGACTATTGATAGTATAAAAAATAATAAATGAATAAAAATAACAATAATTTGGATGTGAAAATATGAATAATTAAAACATAAATGTTAAATAACAAAAAAAGAAGATGAAGAACGAAAAAAATTAAAGAGGGATAAGAAGATTGAGAAGAATAAAAAGGGTGTGTGGAAAAAAAACAAAAAAAAAACCATGAATGAATTCTAATTTATCAAAAATAAACTAAATTAAAATTAAAATTAAAATAATTTTAATGTAAAAATAAAAAAATGAAGAAAAGAGTTGTGTGCAAAAGCATTCCCTCCAGATTCTATCCTCCAAACATTTCCTTGGGCTCTTTCAAACATATGGATGAATTTAACAAAGTTTACTTCTGAATGGTTTTATGAATTTTTTTTATATATTTACCCTATTATATTCAATGATATTGGATGTGTATAATATAATTTATCACACCATTAATTAGGAAAACTCTTTCTGGTTGAAGTTTTTTAGAATCATCCTATAATTTTGAGAATCTAATGGAATCATAAATGATTGGATATCTCCGTCATATTTAATGGAAACCCATTACATAAAATTATCTTTTAAATATATATTTAATGAAATCAATTGGATGTGTGTATCCCGAGTTAGTAATCATTTACTGACATGGGGTTCACTCTGGCTTCCAGAAAATTTTTTAAAATTGGTTGATTTTTTAGGGCATGTGGATGTTCGAATAAGCTAATAGTCATGCAGAAGATGTTTAACACAAAAATATATTAATTATATTAAATCCATCCAATTGGATAAATATATTAAATGTTATTATGTAAATAAAAAAGATTTTAAAATCTTATAACATTCCAAAATTAAGAAATTTTCACATTCTAACACAAAACACATCAAAAATCCAAGATATATGAAAATAAATAGAAATTGATAAATGGGAGGGTTTAAATAGTTAAAATAAATGTGAAAATTTATGAAAATATTATATCTATAAATAACCCCACACTTACACCAATATTATCCTCATGCATAAAATCTCAACAATGAATTAAGAGGGAACCAATTTTACCAATATTCAAATTATAGGGAAATAATATTAAACAATCAACAATGTTAAATGAAATTTTCCAATTCCACGTCAAATATCAATTAAATTTCCACTTTTAAAATGAATCAATCAATTCATTTATTTTAATTTCTCCCATTTTAAAGTGCTATAACATATTTATTTATTTATTGAAGATCCATAAATCCTTATTATTAATATGACAATTAATTATCTACCACACTTTGAATGCTTCCCATCATCACGATTGCTAATATACAAGTACATTTATGCTCATATCATGAATAAATTATCCTTATCCATAATAATGTAATAGATACAATTTATCCAACTTGTCAATAAATAAGACACACAAAAGCATGAGTGATTTTATTTAAGGATTAAATGACTCTGAGGTTTAAAGTTAGTATGAATTAATATTTTTAAAAAATTTATCTGAACAAGAAGGTTTATCTCCTAATTAATTAACCTTATATAAAAATTGAAAGATAAATGAAATTATCCCCTTCAAATTTTAACATATCCGACTTCCAAAAAATCAAGGTAAGTTCATAATCTATATAAATCATAATTAATGATTTGTTCACCCTCCTAAATTCTTTATCTACAATTATACATTTATTAAAATAACATTTACCTTTTATTGTTTCAAGAATGTTATAAATCCAATAAACCTCACATATATCACATACATTAAATTATTATAAATAATTGGTTTGGAAATAGTGATATTTGGTTTTCCCAAATCACAACCAATTTTTTCAAATTTTGGTTATTTTTTGTCATTTCATTTTTTTAAGAGTGAAAAAATAGTAAATAGTATAACGAATATAATTATTTACTAATGAAAACATTTATCACCCCCACATTTATTCCTTATAATGTATATACCCTATTCTAATATAAATTTCATTTTCACAATAATTAAACATTAAAAATATCATCAAAATACTAGAAAGATGTTTGTAATACAAAAAATGGCATGAGACTTGTCCCATACCTAACATGAACATTCTTGGACTCGATCATATAAATTAGTATTTATGTGAAATTTTTTTATTGAATAATTAATTGTCAAAATATTCCTCAGTAATTTTAAATGTGTTTTTTCATAGTAATAGCCTTGAAAATTTCGAATGAAAGTTCTGGTAGGTGAAATTTTCCTAATATAACTCAAAAAATATTCAAATGAATAAATACAAAGTACATGGCCTAATAATAATCTAAATAATGGGACTATTGGTATTTTGTAATAACTTATTATAATTAATAAAAATAGAAAGTCAATTCACATGAATTTTAAAAATGCAAAGCATTAAAATTTATTAATCAACTAATTCCCTTAAATCACGGCTCCTCATTTTAATATAAATTCTTTACATTAATCATCCAATTATACGTTTTAATCATTATATTTAATTAACATAGAAATATAAAACCTTGAATTAAATGATTTCATATGAAAACTCATGTCTTATATATAAGTCTAGTAATGATTAAACTCAAGCAAGGGAATGTAATTTCTAGTTTAAAGCTCTAATCATGTTCTTGGGAAAAAATGTAGTGAGTTTGAATAATAAAAAATAAATGTAAAATTACTTTCCCATCAATATTGATTCATATTGTCTCCACCACATGGGTATTTTTCTCCCAATATTAACCAATAAAAAAATCAATTAATCACTATGATCATGCCATTAAAGATAAAAAAGATTAAAGGGATTTGGTTGTATGTTGGACTAAACATAACATTGAAATTGAAATTAAAATTTATAAAATGTATGTGAAATTAAATGTCTTATTATGATATCCCATGTGGGACATGAAATTTTGATGCCTCTAGTGGGTAGTACTAGCTGTTATCCATAATCTAACAGTGGTTGGAGATTCTTGGATTTAATCCACCACTTATGGATATTTCCATCATTTTATTCTTCTTCCCTGGTGATTAATTGTCCCTAGATAGAGTATAATAGACTCCCACCACTTCAAAATTATTTATACAATCCATGGAGATGGTTGTATGAAGTAATAATAATCCTTTTAATTGGTTGTTAATTTTTAATCGTCCTCTATCTGTTCTAGTGTTGGATCAACATGAGATTCCTGAGCTGAATGATATAAGGAGGGGGTTAGAATGTATTTTAAAAATGAAATAATTTAATTAGGAAAAATATAAATAATAATACCCCCCCCATTATCCTGATAATTTTTTTTATTAGGGATTCCTCATCTTCAACTACTTGGGGTTCTTCATAGACTTCCTCAAATGGTTATATGTTAAACCTAGGAATATCTATGTATTACACAACATTGGAAGGTACATTTTGTGTATCTTTATATAATTAATGATAAAAATTGACCAAATATAAAAATTAAAAACCACATGAAAACATAGTCATGTACAATTGAAATATGTCAGAAAATATAGAGCTTAATCAATGATCATCACCCTGAGTTGGTTTTGGTCCAATAACTTATTTATTGATAAGTTCCACTTGAATGTTTTTCTCATTAGATTGAATTAGGTAGCCTAGACCCCATATAATTTATTTAAATTTAACTATGTGGGTTATTTCTTTATTATTCATTTATTTTAATAGGTAATCAGATGCTAATTCTTCAATCCCATACATGGATAGATCTCGTTGCATTTCATATTCTTACCATTTACTCCAAAATTATCCTGATTAATTTCCCATATTTATATCAACATGAAATTATTCATCTTCACTCTCCATCTCTTTATGGTATTCTTGAATTCATTCCCATGAAGGGTTGTGATATTTGGAATCCTTTAAATAGGAATCATCTTCATGGATGTCTTTAGTGATATTGGGGAAAACTATTAGAACGTCCTCTTTGTTCTCCTCAACTTCTTGTTTCCTCATCAATGCATGAACATATTCAAGTAATCATCAATATTTTATTTTATATTTATCTATGATTTCGCTAAATTATTTTATATGGGATATATTGTAACCTTCTTGAGTTGTTTCATCTTAATATTGTTGTTGGTGTTTCACATGTGTGTAATATAGCAATTCATAATAATATGAAATTGAATACATCATGGAAAATAATTTTTAAGTGTATTGAAAGAGAAAAAATTAATGTATATATATGTTTTGAAAATATTAAAATATAAGAAAACATTGATTAGATCCCCAGCAACGATGCATATTTTTATGAATGACTGTTCTAAGGAATGGAAAAAAATTAATTTTTATGTTTTCCTAGTGCCATAAAATGACTGACCAGTTATGTCTAAATTCATGAGGTTTCTATGTTTTTAACCTAATCATTAGATATCACATAAAATTATTCTTCTTGGTTTTATTATTAATTATATGAATGGAATGGAATTAAAATGTAAATATAAATGATATTTTATAATTTAATATAACATATAATAACATGATAATCTAGGAAAAAGAAGAACATAGCCTTTGTGGTTTGGTTCACGAGTTCAATAATTTTCCTTGTTGGTTCTTAGATTATGTTTGATAGTTCAAGAATCAGAACACATTCATGAATTAAAATACATTTATTTAGTGGGGTAAAATAATGAATCCTTTTAGAAATCAATATTTATCCCCATATTATAATCAAAATTGATGGAACACCTCAATTGAGACTGTGAAATCTCTGTAGACATGGCTCTATCATATACTATTACATCTAATTAATATCTAAAATCCATCATATGAAAAACTTTTATCTCATAGAAGATAGTAAAAATATTTAATAATGTAATATAAATGAGTTTTAAATTAGTGTTTCTGTCCATGATCTCCACACCCACCCACAACACTCATTCACATCAGAAACAAAAAAAACATAAGAATTTAAGCATTGAATAATGGAAAACAAAACTTACCCGCCCCATGACAATATTCAGATTATCCCCTAATATTTTATGGTTTTTGGTCATGGTGGTAATATGATAAAAAATATAAAAAAAACGAGATTAAAAAAGTAAAAAAAATTGGATGAGAAAAGAAGAAGAACAGAAACACTAAAAATAAATAAAAAATTTAAAATAAATAGAGAAGAAGAATAAATAAAAGAAGAAGGGGAAGAAAATATAGAATAATAAGAAGGGTTTGTTTAAGATGGAAAAAAATAAAAACCAAACCTGAATTAGATATTATTCAAAAGTAACTAAAGTAAAATTAAATTAAAAAAATCTAATATAAAATGAATTAAAATAAAAATGGAAGAAAATAAATGGGTGTAGTAGCTTCCCCTATAGAACATGTCCTCTTAAATTTGGCTCATGTTCATACCAACATCGGGATGAATGTCTCTAAGGATAATACTTATATATTGTGAAGGAATTATTATTTTGTTGACCCCCAAAATGTTAAATATATTGGATGCATAAAAAAGAATTTGTGACACAAAAAACGAGTCACACTCTTTCTGGAATAATGTTTACTACATCTTCCCCTAATATGAATCATTTAATGGCCACATTAATGAGATAATATGTCCTTGATCTTTATTATAAAATATGACAAAATATATTTTTTAATAGATAGCTAGAATGACCTTAATTGGATGTGTGTACCCAATGTTATGAATTATTTACTGAGATGGGGTCTACTCTATCAGCCAGAATAATTTTCCAAATTGGTTTATTTTTGGTCCTTTAAATGTTATAATAATCTCGTGGTCTAGACTAATATGTTTACGTACACAAATAAATTAATCTTAAAAATAATAATCACTCCAACATGATCATTATTTCAAAAGTTATGATAAAAATACCAAATTCATAGAAATTTGTTAATATTACAAAATTTATATATTTTAACATTTTGTCCCAAAACATAAAAATCAAAAAAATGATTGAAATCTACTAATAATGATAAATTACGATGGATTAAATCATTGAAATATATATATTATAATTTATGAAAATAATTTCTCTATCACTCTCCTTGATTGATCATTTGATCTAGATGGTCTACATAACACTCTTTTCCAATAATGTAATGTACACATTTGGATGGTTATGATCTATTGAACTATGGATTTGATTATGATCTACTTGATCAGTTACATAGCCACAATGATGGACATGACGGTCTACATCATTGATGGATCCTTTTGGATAATTACGCTATTAGGGTTGAAACCTATGATCCTCCATTGGTTTAAGTGGATGTGTCATTGATATATCTTTGAGATATAATTCTTGGGGATTGTGTGTTGAGAAATTTATTTGAATGGATACAAAGCATATATAGGGATTCAAATAACATTCCATGAAGATCTCTTAAGATTCATTCCCCATAAGGATCAAATGAGCACCAATATCATTAAAGTCTATGAATTGGGACCAGGGGTTCATACATTATACTGTATTTACATGGATAGTGCGAAATTAAATCCATCATAGTGACCATATATAATATTTCCCATCATTATATGACGTCATATGTTATAGTGATTAGAAGTGAGTATGGGTGATCCTAGGTCAAAGACATGTATCACCCTATATAAAGGTAGCACAATCAAATATATTTCTGGTTCTATAAAAGGGAGCTATATTTAATTGGTTTTTCATACATAAATGTTGAATAATTACACATGGATTGATAGGTAAGAAATCCATCTCATCTTTCATTCCACGGGATGCCCAGAAAATCAGGATTACAGGCCTAAGGAATTACTACTGTTGTGTTATGATATATTTTAACATAATCATGAATATATATTTGTGTATATTTAATACTTATGTATATATAAATATATCTTTTGGAATATATATGTATATATGCACATATTAATATATATATACATGATGAAAATTTCCCAGTGGACTAAGATCACATACACATAGATCAAATATGATTTCACTCTATTTATTTTATTTATCATTTCTAATTGTGTCTTAAAATAGTTAAGAACATTTTTTGATCATTATACCTATGATTTTAACTATAAATTATTTCTAGTTGTTATTATTATTATAATTATTCTTATCCTGATGAGAGGTAAATTTGATATACATATTATTATTATAATTATTCTTAGTTGTTATTATTATTATATCATTGTACTCACAGCTTGTACATGCCACAATTTCAATAGTGTACCTAAGAAGATGTTCACTTGGTTTTAGATATAGGTTGAGTTATGGTCTGGAAATGATATAGAAGCATGACCTGGATAGTGATTTTGGTATTTTTTATGTATTTTATCATAAATATAGTAGTGGAACCTTGTTTTATTTTATTTTATATATTTCATTCAAGTATATAAGATCTACTGAATGGAAATCAATTTTTTTGTATGAAATGGCTATTAATAGTTTTATATAATTTCATTTATTATTATATAAATATTCAATTTAAGTTAATTTGCATATTATCTAGTCTTTTTATTTACTTATTTGATGATATCTAGTTATTTTCACTACTTTTTTCTCTAAAATAATTGCATAGTCTCCTAACTGCCAATATGAGGCCCTCACAACTATTTGGTAAACTAGTGTATTGGGTCTCATAGTTGAGAACCAGTTAAATATCAACTCGGGGCATTGGTTTAGTGGTACCCAAGTCGAGAACTTATATTTGGGCCCAATTTCATTTAATTTATAGAACAACCAACCCCATTTAAATGGATAGACCATGATTTTATTTTTAGTGATCAGTTCCACGATGAATTCTTTTACATAGAGTATGAGTTTTTCAGTCCTCTTGTGCATCAGTTTTCAGTGGAGGGTGTGTTGTTTTAGATTTTTTACGAGCCCCATATGAACATTATATTTTTTTTGATGTTGTAGAAAGTGGAAGTATCACATGGGTATTGGTTATTACATTTCCAATAGTATAACTATCACAAAAAATATTTAGATCTAGTGTAAGCCATGTTTTTACTATATTTTGGGAATTATTACCACATCAGTGATCTATTTATGATTTTTAAAAACCTCACGATCCAGAAATATGTTTTCTTTTTATTATATATGAATTTATATAAGTAGGATTGGGTGGATTTTCTTTAAGATTATGGAATTTTTATCACTTACATGATGGGAAATAGTAATGTTATTTTGTAGTCTTTGATTCATAAGTCCTCATAAGTGGTCATTCAAGAGTTCTAAGATGTCTGTAAAGGTATGTTAGATATAAATTTGATAAATCTAGAATTTATAGAGAGTATATGGCATGAATTTGATTACCATATGAATTTGGATTCATCCTTGATATGGAAGGTGGAATAGTCTCAATGGAAAAACACCTAGGTATGGGTAATGTGTAATCATGATGGTCATGATAATTCAATTTAGGGTTGGTTAGAGGATGGTTCGAAATAGATGTTGTTCGAGTGGAGGCTATTTATTCTATTGGTGATGGATGAGGTTGTTTTTCGTGACATTCAAAACTCAAAATTAGTGGTACATACCAATTTTAAAAGTAATTATCATGTCATAAGGAGGAAAATCTGGTTTCTAGGAATGAAATAGTGAGTGGTCTAGTTTGTGAGAATGTATCTTATTTTTCAATAGGTGAATGGAGAGAATCATGTTCCTAGATAATTGTTTAATTCTATAGATGTTAAAAAGTGGACAAGTGAAAAAATATTGATGGATCTCGCCACTCGGTTAAACCAAGATCACAAAGTTTGTGACTTATTCTGTGTCAAAGTGGACTTACCAATGAAGTTAGCTAAATATCTGTTGATCTATGAGTCGATCTCCAATGATGTTTTAGTGAAGAGGTATGTGGATTATGTGGAAATGTATCATAGAGAACCAATAAACATTATCTTTTATTATGATCCTCAATTTATGTAATAGTCCTAGAATGATTTATTCCATCGATTTACCTCTTAGTTTACTTATAACACTACTATCCAAAAATTGAAATATGGACAGACATAGCAGATCATCCAGATGATAGTGTATTTCTTTCAGTCCTGAAACATTTAATATGGAACATTACGGGCAATGCACTTATCTTAGGACATGTTTTCATATAAATAAAATTATCACTCATCCTCTAACATTTCTCAATTTAATGTGTTATATTTTCTACCATGTCATTTTATATTATGATAGGAAATGGATTCATAGTTATCATCTTTTAGACCTGATGTAGTGTAGATAAGGACTGAGCAAATCTAGTTGGTTTAAAAGTTGAATAAGGTTAGTTCAGGACCATTTGAAGGCCAACACTTATCATTTGGGGAGGCCCTTGAAATTCAATTTTTGGGAACATGAGTTATTGAGAGTATCCCCATGATAAATGAAGAATTATTTTGGTAGATCGAGTGATATTTCTCTCCGATTTTTTGTGATCTTTTAGGTGTTGGGGAATGATGGTAAGATGAAAATTTGGGTGGCCTTAACAGCACAAAATTAGATGATACACAATGTACTACATGTGTCTTAACATCATTGGTATCTTCTAAAATACTCATATGTTAATTATTATGGAGTGATTGGCATTGAGTATGGCATGATTTCTGGAAAAGTATAATAGAGATCCAGGATCATCAAGAGGTGTTGTGTGGACCACCCATCTAATTGGGTCATCTATCTTAGAGGAGTGATGGAATAGATTAGAGTACGTGGGATTAATATACGTATATTATTTTGCATTACCTGGACCTATTTATAGTTCTTATTTTCCCATTTTTTTATTTGATGATGTGATTTTTAGATCTTCTTATTTTATGTGATGTGCTTTATCATTACTTTTGTGATGTGTGGTAAATAATTTGACTTTTTCAATATGGGAAAAAAATAATTCTAATCGATATGTATTATACTATTATGATTAAAACTATGTGGGTAAGACATTTCTAGAAAAATTAGATAACATCTTGGCATGGATGATATGATTCCAAGATTTGTATTTTTGGTGAAGTCCCCTATTTTGGATTCATTTGTTGTAGTGTTGGGTTTTGTGGAGGTTGTGATGGTCATTCCTATATTTTTACATAAATGTGGTGGATTATGGTTAGTGATGGATGATGTGGTGTTGTTCCTGGTGAGATTTGGTAGTTTGGTTGCATAGAATTTTCTTACTGGAATTCTTGTCTGGCTTGTTTGTATGTTTGATGTTTTGATATGTAATGAGAACTCTGAGAGAAATCCAATAGTGTGGTTGTTCAAACCTATTTCCCTTCATTGGTTTTGGTATTTCTTCTCAAGGATGAGAAACATATGAGAGGTGTATCATGTACCGGTAAGTTATTTCCCATCCTAGTACATTTCCAATATGATACAGTCATAGATATTTGAAGGAGGGTAGTGGATGTTTAGTGGAGGTAGAAATACAATAGGATTTTTTTCTATAAAATAGGTATTTATTATATAGTATAGTGGTGTATGGATTGTGCTTCCATCTAGTTTACTACATTTTTTGGAGAGGGTAATACTGGGAAAACATTTACACCATAAGATGAGAATTTATGGAATATATGAATTCTAACATAAGTCCACAGGTTTTTTAGAAATAAATGAGTTTAAAACCTAAAGGTTATATTTAGAGTGTATGTTTTAGAGGTTTGTAGGTTTTTCACTATAAAATTATAGATTATACCTTAAAGGGTGAAGT
Source organism: Viscum album (assembly GCA_963277665.1). Taxonomy (NCBI): domain Eukaryota; kingdom Viridiplantae; phylum Streptophyta; class Magnoliopsida; order Santalales; family Viscaceae; genus Viscum; species Viscum album. The sequence goes on along the minus strand of OY728164.1, from coordinate 1,465,472,688 downwards.
TCTAGGCTCTTTATGTAAAATATTCATTCAAATTATATTCACACTATTCCTTTGTTCCCTCTCAGTATTTTGGTGAACAATAGTGTCTCTAAATGTCCAAGAATATATAACTCCATTTCCTCAAAAAGTGGGATCCATGGTTTTGATGGAGTTAGGTGGTAATCCCTTCATCCTTACACTACAATTACTTATCCATTTTCTCTCAAATATCTGCTTTGGGGAAGTTTCATTGGTTCAAGGTATGTGTGGGCTACATTTGTTTATTCCTTAGTGTGATCCATGCTTATCCTAGGTTTCTATGTCTGTTTGTCAGTTTTAGGTTATTTTATCTTCATCCCATAGTTATCTAGGATATCATAAAGCCTCCTTGATTTATGGCATCTCCATGATCTCCATTTATACATGGTATTTGTGAGGTATTACATAGTTTTTATTCTTTGGGGAGGATATTTAAGGATTTCATAATAAGGATTTTTAATTGGAATAATTAAAATTATTTTTTTATGGGTGAGATATTGAATTATTTGCTGCATTGATATATATTGTGGTTTTAATTGTGTATGATTGTTTCAAAAACTGAAAATAGAAGATGATGAGAGCCTTCATTGTGTAGTATATGTTATATACAGAGATCATTAATGTGTTGTTGTCTAATAGAACCATGAATAAATGGATAATTAAATGATATTTTTATATTAAATTAGTTTTCCATGGAATAAGTTATTTGTGATAATACTCATGCTAATTTGAGAAGTAACATGATGAATTCCCTTGAATTAATTGTGGATACATGAATGTGTTGGTTATGTATGATGTTTTCTGGATATATTTCCATTTTTTGTTGAGGTATATTCTAAAGTGGTGGAGGTGACTAGATGGGATGTGTGATGTGTTGTGGTGGTTGTTTTCAGAGATGCATTGTGTGTATTTCTGCAATGGTGTTTTTGCATGGATTCTATGTCTGGAGTGATGGAATTTTGTAATTATGTGGCCATATCCAATGTGGTGTGAAGTCATTATGATTTCTATTGGTTTAAATTTGTAGTATTTATTGTGTGTAATGGATATGGTTTTATAATGGATGTGATGCTTGGTTATTATGGTGAGGTGGTTGGCTGGTTTGGATGGACGATGACTATTGATTTGAGCTGGGTTGGTTGTTATGTGTAATGGTTTAGTAACTTTCCCAGTTACCCAGGGAATAAATTATGACATTTAATAAAGTTAAAAAATTTATGTATCAGATGAATTTAATTGTTATATTATGGATTCTTTAAATGAATGATATAAAACATGTTTTTGAATATGGGAATGCATGGTTTTTTTTGGTGATTGTGTGGTGATGTGGATATAGAGAAATTAGATATTGTGAGCATTTATATGTAGTATTCTAGTGGTTCTCTGGTGTTACATGGTGGATTTTATGTAGACCCATAGGTTGGGTACTAGGGGTATCTATATATTATGTATTTTATGTTATATCTAGATTCTCCCCTACTATGTCAACTACCCTTTATAATTCTACAAGGATATGTATTCCTAATGTTTTTTTGAATAACTAGGTTATATGACATTAAAATGGATGGATAACCCATAGACCATACTCTTCCATTAGTTGCATTAGCCTAGGTGTGTTCGGGAGAGATGTGGAGTGACGGACGCGCTGTTTTCAGTTGAGGTATGATGTGATGTGGCCGTAGTTTGATGTGAAATGTGATGGGGGTCATCCATGGCATCATGAGGGATTAAGGATGATTTCATACCAATTGATGACACCATACTAACCTTTTATTTAGAGTTTATCTATTTTGTTGGACTATAAAGCTTTAGGCAAGATGATTTGTGGTGTGACAGACATGTTGTTTTCATATGTGATGTGATGTGGTGTTGTTGTGATGGGATATAGAAGGAATGAGAGCATAAGACATTTAGTGTTGGGGAGTTTGATCAGAAAAAAATGGGAAAGTTAAAGCAGGGTTCCATACTACATAATGATCATGATAATATACTAATATAATTAACTATTTATTTGGTGAGAAATCCATGGAGAGGTTGGAGTTTTCTATTTCACCTATTAGGTACTTGTCGGTCCTTTTATTTTTTCACAGGTGCATTAACTATATCCTTTTACATGTCCACTTGATTCCATGGTTATATACCTACAGATTAAACTTTAATGATAACCCCATGTATATAAACTATTTTTAATGTTTCTAGGATCACATTAGGAGTGAACTAAACATTGATATCATGGGTTGAATCTATTTCTGAGTTTCTATCATAGGAATCTATTTTGGGTATTTTAAAAAATATTATTTTTATTAGATTATATTATACTTTTTCTTATGGGATTCTTTTGAGTTTATTTTATATTATATAATGTATTTTTTTTGGTTTTTTATCCTTTATCCTAATACTATTTTTATAGATGGTAATTCACCCCATTAGTGAAATTATTATACCCTCAGTGCCACTCACCAACCTGAGGCCTACTTGATGCAAGACATGGGTGGTCATTATCTTTCTTCCATCATTGAGGTAACTTTAGATGGAGGGGGGATATAAAAGTTTTTTGAATTTTTATTCTTTTATGAAATGTATTTTCTATATTCATAATGTTATTAATTCATCCAATATTTATTTATTTTTTATTTTATTGAAGGATACATGAATATTATGGAAATGAGGAAGAAATTATGAATTCCCCATGGAGATGATGTCATGCACAAAAGAATAACTCGATATTTAAACATGGAGATCAAAATTAAAGAATTGGGATGAACTGGATATGAATTTAATTGAAATTCACAATTGATGTTTTAACAACCCAAGACATAATAATATTTTCATTATAGAGTAAAATTAATATTTTTCCTGTCTTGATTTATACATAATGCCATGTTAAGCTTACACTACATACAACATGGAGTTAGCTTGTGTTACATGCAACACCATATTTTTTCCTACTTTTAATTGAACTTCTTTTTAAAAACTAAATTTTTTCCCATTTATACATTTTATTTTTTCAAAATAAATTCCACTTTTGAAAGGGTAAATTAAAAATTATCTTATCTTGAATTTCTATTATTTTTCTTGGAAATTTATTTATTTTGATAAAATGTGAAATATGTTGCATTTTAGTTAAAAATAATCATTGTGTTTATATAATTATTAATGTTAAATTTTATTTTCAATTACCATTGAAGTCATAGTAGATCAATTATATATAAAAAAAATATGATTTACATTATTATATATCTTTATATTTATATTAGATATAAAAACATAATGAACTTTTTAACATTTTAAAATTAAAAACACACTTTGTCACTTTTTCTAATGAATTAGAATTAAATTTACTTTTTCCACTTATCTAAATTGAATTTGGAGAAATAGTTATACATGGCTGTAATTGGTATAATATTTATCATCAAATAATATTACATTTTTTCACCAAAAATATTTGTTAATGTAATTAATATTAATTACAACTATTAGTGTAAAAATTAGTTTACTTAATGGTAAAACATTAATCATAAGAGGAAGTGGCAAGAAAACATTTCCAAAATCTAATTAATGCCCATATTTCTATATTATCCCTCATTGGTATTTATATTTAAGAGTTATTCTCATGCTTGTTTCTAAAATTTGTCCATATAAAATAGTAAGTAAAGAAAAAGAAAAAAAATTATCTTCCTTTCTATAAATTCCTATAAATCATTGGAGAATGGAAGAAGCTACATATAATTAGTTATAAAAATTGTTTTAAAATTAAAATGAGTTTATTTACATGCATTATTTAAAATTAAATTTTTGAGATGTTATAATTTAATTAAATTTTTGAGTAATGCCAAAACATTGACTATTTTGTTAATAATTAAATAAAATAAAGACATACGGGTCATGTAATTGTCTCTAGGACTTAGGTATTTATTAGGGTTCCACCTAAACCCTTGAAAGGTGGATTATCAAAATAATAAATAAAATTAAGGCCTTTGAACCATTCTAATTAAATATAATAATTGATACAGAATATATTGAAATTAATAAAAAATTATTGAATTATTCTGTTCTATTATATTTTTAGATGAATATGGAATGTTACATAACTTTGAACATAACATATTTGAGATACATAATTTTTTTCATATTTTAAAATTTAAATTTCATAATTTATTTTTAAATTGACACTAATGACATTTTATAATAAATGATAATTTAATTAAAGATATAAAATTTTATAAAATCCATTATTCTGAAAATACATTTCTAAATGATAATAAATATAAAATATGGTATATTTATGGACCATGTTTTAATTTATAATGAACATATTGACCCTTAAATAGTGAAACCAATGTTAGTATTGTTGCGGTTAATGTGTACTTTTTCTCGTTACATACACTTCTTTTAAAATTAAATTCTAACCCACATGTTACATTTTTCCAAAAAGTATATATAATATTTATAATATCATGTCTCAATATTTTTGAATAAATACATTATTAATTTATTCTTAATTATATAATTAATTTGGTTAGAAATATACTTACTTTAATGAAAACTAAAATGGAAAATTGGGGACACAAAGATGTTAGAGAACAAAATTCTAAAAATGATCTTATTTTGGTAAGGTGGAGGTTTGGATCGACCATACCTTCAATTTAATACAATTTTTTTAGTTCTTTTGTTACATGAGGTAAGTTATACCTACCAATAGTGTTTAACATTTTTTATTTACAAAAAATTCACTCCCACTTCTATTTAAAAATGTATTCACTATCCCCACTTCATCACACCTATGATGTCATTAGGCTTGTAAGAAATGTTATGAAATTAGCTCACAGAATCCCTCCCCTCAACCTAGTATCATACAATTTTTATTAAATAAATCCAAATAATTATTTTGGATAAATCCAAAATGAGTTTCCAAAAATGTGGTAACATTTTCCATCAATAACATTTATTTTATTTCTATCAGAAACACTTCAATTATACACATTCCATGCTTATATAAAAACATAAGTATCCAAAATATTCTATCATGTTGTAATATGAAGGGTTATAAATTCAACTACAAACAATTTCACAAACTAGAAATTGAATTTACCATTACTATGTGTGTCATACTACCACCTCGTGGAATGCTGTCTTTAATTTTTTCCTTTAGTACCTCTCACAGTTGAAAATTATGATAGAATGACTATTTATTTTATTATTTTTATGATATTTATGTTTCTTTAATACTTATTTAATCTCTATATAAAATATTCCTTCATGAATTTTATTTTTTGAAAATTTTATTATATCATTTGTGGATGTGTGGACTACTGCCTCTTTAAAGTGATGTGATGCATTCACACATCAAATAAAAGTGATTAATAACCATTTTAATTTATAGATGTAAAAAATGTAAAATTTACTTAATAATTTAATTATAATATACATGTATATCTTCTAATTTTCATTTTTATAATATGATTAATAAATTTTAGTACTGGTGCATGCATACTTACAACCTACCATCTCCATGAACGGTCCATTTCATTTCTTATCTCCAAATCATGTGTATTATTCTAAATAAATATATACGTAATATATATAATATTTACATAATGTTATATAATCCTTGTTTGATAAAATAATGATTTTACTAATAGGAATATAAAATAAAAAATCGATACACAGTCAGAAAACAAGTTAATCAACACCGGAAATAATGAAAATAGTTAATGTCTATTAACAAGTGGGTAATATGATATAATAATAATATTTTATATGATATTATAAATCTTATTATGATTCTATTATTAGTTATTTATATTTTTAAAACCACTATACATGTGGTTAAATATCGTTCACCCAAATAGAGAAGCAAGGTAAGTGATTTTCTTCTCAATTTTTTACATCTATGAGATAAATGTCATATCCACCACTCCCTTATTTTGATTAGTGTATCTACATGAACATTTGATATATTATATCATTAATTATTTTATTATTAGGGAATTTTAATGCTACATTTATTAACTATATCTTATTGGGCTACTGATTCAATTTTACCAAAACGGCAATCGAATTTTTGTCACAATTTTTTTTTCTCTGAGATATTTTATAATGTTACACACTTATCTTATTTTATAATTTTTATATACAACTCCATTGAAATTTTATATCACTTATCTAATTATTCTCATTAAATTTGATATTTCCTTTTCCATCATTATTTCATGGGGATTATGAGTCAAATATTTCAAAGTGGTATGGGACAAATAGAATATTGAATGATTGTTTTACTCAAGAACTATTTTGATGAAATTTCAATTGTATTTTAATTAAACAATGTCAAAAACCCTTTTTGTTAATTATACTCTACTAGTGAATTATTGAAAAATATATATTATTTAATAAATATTAAAAAAATTATGATAAGGTTCATTTTCTATTTATTAAATTGATAATTTAATATACGAGGAATGCCTTGGATGTGTACTACATAGGTGTGGCCCGATTTTGGATATCCCCTAGATGCATCAATAGTATCATGAGACAGATATATTGGAAAAATTAGAATATTTTAATCTATCTGGAGAATATATATTGATTCTATAATTAACATTTACTAAATAAATATAACATCCAAAAATAAAGAACTATCTTTATTTGGATTCATAAATTATGAATCCATTAGTTTTTTCTTTTAAATTTTCTATGGATATAGTTAATCATATAATTATTTAATAAATGCACTATGTTTTAGTTACATACATTTCTATATTAATTCTTTCATAGAAAGTAGTTTAAATTTAATGTTTTTTATTAATCTACCTTTCTATATTTCATATTTTTATTATTTCATGATTACTTCCACTATGCCCTTACCCTTATTGGGAATTAGAGATCACCCTTATTTTTTTCATTTCATTAGGATATAAACATGAATAATTGGAATTAGTTTCAAGGAAGAATATTATTAGTATATGTTATGAATTATGTTTTGTTATTAATTTTATAAAGTGATATGGGTATCATGTTTGTAATCTAATTTTCCAAAACTACTAGATTGATTGGTCCTTCAGGATTGGATTCATTGTAATCTTTCCAATTTAATAAATCATTGCACTGACACCTGGATTCTAGGGTTGGGGAGTTATATTTGGTATCATATAATGTTTAGTAGAAACTAGGGATATTATATTTAGGAAAATATATAATAGAGAACATAATTTTAATTTGTAATTTTAGGATATGTATAAGAGTACCTCACAAAGAAACCGTGTTTATGATTATGTGATTAAAAATAAATAATTTTTCAAATTATGTTTATTATTTAACGATTTTGAGATTTGAAATTATGAGATGATATAATCTAGTGTATTTAATCATTTATAAATTGAACCTATTAAGAGGAATGGGAACCTTACCATAGTATGTGATCTAAAGAATGGAAATGGTCAAGTATTATATGGTATTAAACCAATATTTCGAAAGTAAATAGCCTCCAAAGAAATCTCATCATATGAGGAAGTAGTATCAATTGTAACCAAACTGAATAATAAATGTCAACAAAGTAGGGATTTAGTGGGTAGAATGAAAACAAGAGGACAACTAGGGAAAATATAGATAAATGAATGAAGAGAATGAATAATTTTACTGCATCTGATAATATTTTATGAAACACCTCGATACTTGATTAAAATATTATGAGTTTGTTATAAGTGTTGAGAAAGGTGTAATAATTTTAAACAATGAAAAAAATGATAAAAAGGCATGTATTAAATATTAAAATAGTATTTATACTGGGAACTACTCAAATAAAGTCATCAATCATTGAAAGAATATAACTCAAAAGAATCTAATGTATCATTCTCATGATTATTATATTACCAAAGACTAGGAATAATGATTAATGAAATTATGTTTTTATTCACGAATTATGTCATTTTAGTATTTTATCATTAATTTCATGGTTATTAGAATTATAAAATATATATGTTTTGATTTGTAGTACATTTCTATGCATGTCGAATGTTACTAAGAAATGTGATTCAGTAGCAAGTTAATATTTTTGGAAAACACATGGTTGAGGGAAATATTTCCCTTAAAATGTTCTTCTTGTTGGGATAATTATTATATATATATATATTATTGATTTTGATAAAGTAAAAAAGATATAACGTACTACCTTTGAACTGATTAATAATTTATTGAAAACATGGATTATGCTTTCATAGATGGAGTTTACAACACTTTTTTATTTATGTAATATATATAATAAAATATATTTTAATTAAAGAATAAGTAATTATACATTTTTTCACTAATATCTTATTGAAATTCATGTTACTAATATTTTCCAACATAATACATGATGAAGGTGCCCACATGTGCAGTATGAGATGATTAATGATATAGTTCATATTGACTGAAGGATAATTCTATGTTAATATTTGATATTTATAATCATTCATTCTTAATTTTTTGATAATATTTTTTTTGATAATTAAACAATATATGAAATTTTTTAAGATAAACATTAATTTTTTAGAGAATAATGTATTAATTCACCATATGATGCAACCTCTGCTATGAAAGGATGTAAAAATAGTTCAAGAAACAAAAAAGTTATAAAAATGTGTTTATGAAATCTAAACATGTAATTACACATAATTATATTGAGTGGAACTATATCTGAACAATAGGAAATGGGTCTTCAAACAAATTTTTTTCTATTATCATCATTTTTTATGAATTAAAATTTCTTTTTCATAACTATGGTTTATATATTTGTGATCACCAACCATTAGATTAACATATTCTCTATCACCCTCCATCATAACATGGTAGTTATATTTCTCTCCCATGTTCAATATTTCACTAAGGATGTCATGTTTGAAAGCCATGTTTTTTTGGATAAATTTTTATTTTACATTCCCTCTTATTTTTAATATATTTCATTAACCATTTTTATGATGTAGGGTTTTCAGTAATTTTATTTTTAAATATAAATCCCTCAATTATCAAGATAAATTTTAAATTGTGAGGAAATAATTTTATAAAGGTGGGGAGAATCTAACACCGTAAGACATTAAAATATATTAATTTTAGAATAAAAATATTTTTTTGTTATATTTAATTATAAAAAACACCATCCTAAGAATTAATTATACATAAAATTGAGTTATCTTGTGCTACACCAAAGACTGAATTTTAAAACCTTTTAATGGTACACCTATTTTAAACCTAAATCTATAAAACATTGTAAATTGTATTTTACAAAATAAAAATAATTTTCAAATTTGGAATATCACAATTAGATTGTAATAAATTTTAGGTTTTTTTCTGAGTTGTTTCATTTTTTGATGAATATTGATAAATATTAGCTTTTGGTTGAAAACATCTATTTCATTTAAATAATTAATAATGGTAAATAATAATTAAATTTGTTTACGAGTGAAAATATATAAATTATTCATATATTAATCGAATTTATGTTATTGGAATAATTTATATATTTTATTTACATATAAAAACATAATGACCTTTTGAACATTACAACATTACAACCCCACTTTATCACTACGTTTCTAGGATTATATTTTAAATTTATTTTTTTAACATATGTGAATTGATTTTTTTTAAAAATACATTGTTTTAATTTGTATAATATTTATGTTCTAATAATATCACCATATTTTGTGACCAACATGATTATAGAATATAATTAATATTCATTATAGTGACTAAGTAAAAAATTAGTTTACTTGGTTGTTACAGTTTAATCATATAGTGAAAATCGAATAGAAACTTGAAAAAAAGCTAATGGAGGCCCATATTCTGAAAAAAAAACCTCTTGGGTTCATCTTTTGAGAGTTATTGAGACACAGTTTATTGAATGTGACCCGTATAATAATTTATGTAATGAAATGGGAAAAAGTACATTCCCTTCTTTTAATTCGAATAAAGCATTGGTTTTTGAAACAAGCTACATATTTTTTGTTATAAAAATTATTTATTAAGTTAAATTACTTTATTTTATCATTATTATCTAACTTTAATTTTTTAAGATAATATAATTTCATTATTCCTTTATGAAACACCAACATTGTGATTATATAATTAATATTTAAATACAATATATGGTACTCAAAATATTAAAATATAAGAAAATTAGATAAATTATTGGATAGCCTTATTTTTAAAGATGATTATGTCATGTTACATATATTTTAAATTAATATATTTTAATTCCATAATTTTATTTATATTTTTAAATTCAAATTTTGTAACTAATGACAAAATTATGTTAATTTCATTTTATAATAAATGATATCTTATTTAATGATGTAATATTTACTAGAAATACTATATTTTTAAAATTTATTTTTCAATGATAATAAATATAAATTTTGATCTATTCATGGACCAATTTATATTTTATGGTGACATTATTTGTCCTTAAATAGTGAAAATATTACCAACATGGTTTGGGTTAAAATAGTGTTTCTGTGCGTTATATTCACTAACACTAAAATTAATTTCCAACACCGAAGGGGATTTTAATTTTTTAATTATTTATCATGTTTATTATTTATTAGATCTATAATTGATAATACTTATCAATTAAATTTATTTTTAGTGGTCAAAAGATATAGGTTGGAAAACTAGTTCCATTAATAAAAAACAAAATGCAAAAAGTGGGGATACTTATAAGTTATGTAAAATATTGTAAATTTTTTTTCTATTTTTTGAGATTTTTATTGACCATAATCTCAAATTAATCCATTTTTTCTCCTTTTTATTATAAATTCAAAAATTGATACCTCCCAAAAGTGTTTAACTTTATATATTTACATGAATGCCACTCTCCCTCCACTATAAAAACTAATTCACTATCTTCAATTATTCACACCATACAAACCATTATTCTTATCCAAAATCTATACAGATGGGATTAAAACCTACATCCTATCAACCTATAATCATCACATTGGGGTAGAAAAAAAATCCAATAATGTTCTTTGGTGAAAACCAAAAGGTGTTACCCAAAAATAGGTAACATTATTTAATGATAAGTTTGGTTTTATGACATTCTCAAACCATTAAATTAATACGAGTCCCAGAATATATAATAAAATAATTATCATATATAAACTAAAATTCAATTATGTAATGGGTTATAACTACACCTACACACAATTTATTCAAATAAGTAACTAATTGACCAATCTAATGTACGGTGTTTTACCGCCTCGAGAAACATTGTCCTTCATTTTTATTTTACCACCTCTCATAGTGTGGAATTATGATGGAACCACTATTTATATATGATATTAATAAAATTTATGTTTCCTTAATACTTTATTAATTATTATATAATATATAACTTTATCATTTTTATTTTTTGGATATACTATAACAACTTTCATGGACGTGTGGACTACCTCCATTTCAAAGTGATGTGATGCATTCACCAACAATATGGATGTTATTAAGGATAGATTTAATTAAAATATTTTATAAATATGAAATTAAATTATAAATTTAATTACAAAATAAATATTTTTAATTTACTTTTCATTCTATTAATATGATAAAAATACAGAAGTAGAGTTAATGAATTTGTACGACACACATTCTTAATGTATTGTGCATTTCATTTCATATCTCCAAATTTTTTCGATTATTATAAATAAATTTATAATTAATATATATAATATTTTATTAATTAGATACAATATTTATATTATGAAATTATTATCTATTTAATAGTTATGACAAATAAAAAATCAAGAAATACTCAGAGAACAGGGAAATTAACACATTAAACAATGAAAATAGTGAAAGACTATTACAAAATGGGTAATAAAATATTATAATAAGTATATATATGAAATTAAAAATATTGTTATGTTTCTTTTATTAGATAGTGAAATTATAAAAACCATTATATAGAAGGATAATTGATTTTCACCAAATGGGAACACACGAAAACTAATTTTCATCTCACTTTTCACATTAGTGAGATAAATGTCATATCAACAACTTACTTATTTTGTGTGGTCTATCTACTCCCCATTTTGATATATTATATATCAAATTAATTTATTCAAATTTTATTAAAATGTTTCATATAATTATTATTACTCATGGGGTTACAATTTCACTTTTACCAAAGCAGTAATGGAATGTTTGTTACAATTTTCCTTATTCGAGACATTTTATTATGTTATACAACTATATTATTTAATAAGAAATATATACATCTCCATTAATTTTTTTATCAGGAATCTACTTATCATGATGATATTATATGTTTCATTAAATTTTCATCCATCATTGAGATAATAAATCTAGTTTTTCAATGTGGTAAGAGACACATTGAAACATTTCAAGATTAATTTACTGAAGAATGTTTTTAATGATATTTCAATGGTAGTTCACTTAATAAATTTCAACTTCCACTCTTCTTAAATATCATCCTCTGGATAACTATTTATAAATATTAATTATTTAATAAATAATGATATTTTGTGATAAGTAACCTTTTTATTTTTTATGTTAATTATATGATATATGAGGAATTTCATAGAAAATTACAAATGCTTGTGGCTAGGTTAATGATAGAACCTATATAAATTATTAGTATCATGATAATAATAAGTTGGCCTAATTAGATTAGTTTAAAAAGTATTGAAAATATATCTTCAGAGTAATATTATATTTTACCTTGGTAATATGACATCTAACAATCAACCACTGTCTTCATTTAGATTCAATTATTATTTATCCATGATATTTTCTATTTGGAATTATATATCAATATATTTTATTCAAAATTTATGTATTAAATGGATTTTTTATTTACATACCTTTCCATATTGATTATTTAATATCAATTTGTTTAAATGTAATTTTTGTTTAGCTATTTAATATTCATTATTGTTTATTATTTTTGATTCATGACTACATACACTGTATTATTACCCTTACTAATCATTTGAGCACACATGTATTTTTTTCTTTCCATATGATATTAAAATGAATTCTTAGAATAATTTTAAGTGAATATGTCTATATTTAGTTTTTATGTATCATGGTTTATTTTCTATTTCCTAATCTAATATGGGTATCATATATGTAATCTAGTTTTCTAATAATGATTAACTGGTTGGTACTGTGGGATTTGATTCCTTGAAATCATGATAATTTAATAAAGTAAGGTAAAAGCTTTTGTATTATTGGATCATGGAGTGAAAACCATCATATATGCGCAATTTAAAACGTGTAATACATCATAGAATTTTAATTGAGAAATAAAAGATGACAAAAATTAAAATTGGAGCATTCCCACATCTGTCACTATGTGATACAAATGTTTCATGTCTTGAATCACCACTCGACATTCGTACGACCTTAATTTCATGTCATAAACCTTACAAGGTTGTGGAACCAAACATTTTATGACATATAATGAGGTTTTATGACAAAAACATCTCTACAGAGCTATAAATGGTGATTTATGGAGAATTTAATGCCCATAATATTCCTTGAAGGCTTACACACCTTCGATAATTAATGGGAATGAAATTTGGATATATTTAGGGTGGTAATATATGAAAGCCAAAGAATCATTTTGACCTATAAATAATTTTAAAGTGGGGTTAGAAGCGAGATATCTTCCCAAGGGTCTACTTATGTGAAAAAGAATAAGGATAATACTTCAAGTTTCTATTTTATTTTTATTTTTTTCCATCCATTTAATCACACTCAACATTTTAATTAAGGTGTTTCTATTTATTTATCCAAACCAATTACATATTCTCTCCCCCTCTCTCCCATAATTACCCTATGATCTATTTCACAATGCAATAGAATATTACCTAAACAAGAATTGGTCATGGGAGAAGTTCCATAGAATTTTATAATTATTGTGTTCAAGTCCATTAAATATTTAAATTTAATTTATGGCGGATAAGGGAGGAGTGTATGTGTGAAATAAAAACCCACCAACTCATGGGTTTTAAATTAATTATTATTTCCAACAAATTGGATTTTAGATTTGTTTTTTTAAAGTGGCTTCAAATTCATGATAAAAATACTACTATAGGTATGGAATAGAAATCCATGTTCATAATTTTGGATTGTAAAATTTAATTTAATAATTAAGGAATCCATATAACCAAACCCTAGGACTAATACAATTATTTCATCATTCAATCAATTTTCATTCACACCTACATTTTGGTTTTAGTTTTGGATTGCTTAATTTTCCCAAAACACAAAAGTAAAAAATATCATTGTTTTCAATAGATTAAAAAAAATTAAATAGATTAGGTTGAATACACTTTTTGATTGGTAGGATACATTTCTCCCCAAGTGAGATGACCCTAGTCAGTATCTATGTTATATTAGGAAAATATATTAGTTTGTGTATATCCTAATGGTAGGAGAGTTAAATCTAAAATTGATTTTAGGGTTTTATTCAATCATTTATTCACTTTTTTGTAATTTAATAATTTTTTTTATAATTTCATTATACGTTATGAATTAGAAATAAAAATATTTTTTCCACGATGTTTCCGAATTTTAATTACTCTATAAAGACATATAATCTAAACGTTAAATATCATGAAATTTATCATTAATAAAAGGCCCTCAAGAATAAAAAAAATGATATTATTGTATTATTCAATGAAAATTTTCATTGGAAAAGAGACCTATTTTAACATATAGAAGTAATAAAATAGACTATCAACACTAAGAAGAATGTTAATGACTAAAGACCATGGAGGTATCATCATTTGATCTTCACAATTTTTTAAAGATGTCGAAGAGGTTAATGCCAAACATGAGAACCATCAACAACCCAAAATTTTTGAGACGCATATTATAGCTGACTATGTAGAGATCAAGTGTTAATATGATGATTCACCTTATGATGTATATCTATGATATCAATAAGTAAAATGTAACGAAACAATGTTATATCAATGGAAATTAATTTCTTATAAACATTCCCCATAATCACGTGATATCACGACATAATGAACTACTGAGTGTTATGCGACCTTTAAAAATAAGTTTGTCACTTCCATGAATTTAATTTTGAAAATCTGAAACACACGGATGCGATAAGTATGTTATTTGGATTCCAATAAGAAAAATTTAAATTTTGTTGAATAGTAACCTATGCTTATGAATAGTAAAATACCCTTATGAATAGTGATATACCCTAATAAATAGTAAAATTACCTATTATAGTATATAAATAATATTCAAGTGTAAATACAATATACCTCTATCTTGAAATAATAAAATAAATGATTTAAAATTGTATTTTTTTGAGTAAATTGTGATTGTAATTAAATATTAAATTAATAATTTGTAGAAAAATATGTTTTGAAAAATGGATTTTGTTTTGGGATACAAAATGTTAAAAAATGGTTAGGGTAAATTTTTGGGATTTTTCTAAAATACTTGATTTTTATAAATAGTAAAATCCAATAATTCACAATATATGCTAAAACCTAAATTTCTACAACATTCTTGAGTAATGGATGTTTTAAATGGACATTGGTTAGAACACAAATTCATTAATAACTATTATTGGACTTGTAATACTAACTATTTCTTATCTTGTGAAGAAATAATAAATTAATGATTATAATATTATGAAAACCCTCCTCTAATCCACTAAAAAAAATTCCCCTCACCCCCTCTTCTCCCTAGTCCTCTCAAGCCTTGTTTTATTCCAGTATGCTTCCCAAATCTATCCCCAAGATCCTTCCTCACATCCAATATCCCATAGTCTCTTAAAAATACCAAAAACTCTCCCCTTAAGAGGTTTTGAAAGGATATAAACTCAAGAGGTAAATTCTTCTTTCCAATTCGTTTATTTCATTTAAGTTCATTCCTTTTCTTGTTTAATTCCTCTCCTCCCTCCACCTAAATGGTATGATAACTCAAGTAACATAAATGAACTGGAATTATATTATTCTAATGGGATATTTTATTATCTTCTCTCCTTTCCCATTCTTTTATTTGGATGAAATGAAAACACAATTTTAGTTATGTTAATTTAGCACATTCAAGGACAACCGTTTATAAGTTTCAATTATCATCTTTAATTGTTGTCATGAAACCAGTGGTGTTATGTTTGAACCAGATTATTATATATGTAATAAATTTAGTTTATGTTTATGTAATCCTTTTGTTCAAATTTTATTATGTTATAAAGACAAACATGTTCGTAGTAACCAAACCCACCGATTAACCAAAATGGTTATCACTATGGTTTTATATAATAACTCATCTTCACTCCCAATAACCAAATTAATTCTTATAAACATGTAATATCTTGGATGTTTACTAATAACATACAATATAAATTCTGGAAAACCACTTTCATTATTCATGTTTATCCAGACATGAACCGTCATTAAAAATAAAGCAAGAAAACAGACCCGAAAAATGAAATTGAACTATATAACCAATAAAATGGACTTTAATGAACTAAAAAAGGTTATAATAAATATATAAAATATATAATAGGTTCTTTAATTATTAATTAATACACTTAATTGTTTATTCATGTCATTAATTTCAAGCCACGATCACCACCAGAATTAAGGTAAGGGATCCTCCCCATTTAACATTATTCAAGATTGTCCTCTAGGTTATGTCCTTTTGTGTAATTAAAAATTATGGGGTATGATTTCTAAACTTTACCTTACCAAACTAATTATGTATATGTGATTATAAAATCTTATTCTCTCTCATCAATCCATCTTCGGTACACCCGATTCTATGTCGATAATCCTTAACGAATTGAACCTGAACCTCCTTTGTTCTTTCGAGATGCCTTATCTTTATTTATTTCAAAATAAAGTTATCTTGTCTTTTTATGTGAATACTCTAAATTATGTTTACTTTTTAATAATTCATTTATCAATTCCCTTTCATAACTCTATTTTGGGGATATATATGTTTTTTAAAGATTCCCTCCTTTGTAATTTCCGACAAGGAATCCTATCATAAGGGAACTTCCCGAATTCTTACCCGATATCAAGTGCATTATATCATCTGTTTTAATCCACAATTTTCTTTATAAATTCATTAAATTTATTATTAAAACATTATTGATTCACTTATGGTTTTATATAAAATATCTTCCTCTTTTCAATTTAAAATCATCTATAGTATTTTCCTTAAAAACACAAAAAAATATTTTAATGCTATAATTTCTGAAATACATTTCTTACATGTTGTCATTATTTCTTGACATCACTTTCCATGATATATGCCGATTTTAACTTATGAAGGTCCATTTATTTTCTAATTCCTTTCTTTATGGAAACTTTCATGTTACACCCATTGGTTATGCTTTATATCATGATTGTGGTACCCAATTCCTTCCACGGGTAACCATTGTGTTTCAGTAAGATTGATTATGTATGAAAATTTATGTGGAAATAAAATTCATGAAATTTAAGATGGTTGAACCCATATATTTCTCAAATTCATTGGGTAATTTTATGTCTCTTGATATGATATGTGAAAGTGGATTGGCAGTTATCCTTGACTCGTACTACTATGGGAAATGGGATTGGCGGTTTGCCTTAACCCGTACAAATACAAGAAATGTGATTAGTGGTTAGCCTTGACCCATACTAAAGACATGTAATGGGATTTTTGGCTTATCCCTTCATTCTTGTGTCCCCCAGGGTACCCTATATAGATGTAAGGGCTGAAATAAAGTTATGGGATCTTTATGGATATTAAATAAACTTGTTTTTTAGCCCCATGTTACATGTTTTATGTACATGGTCTTCAAAGAAACTAGAATTATAGATCCTTTTATTGTACTCAGATGTATAATTATACATAAAATCTTTTATTGTTATATGTAAAATGACAAGGTCTCTATATAAAATATTTATAATGGTGTGATTTGGGAGATGGATAATTGAAATGTGATCATCTTATCCCTTGTAAATTATATGCATCAAATCTTATATAACTGGATCCATACATTTTATAAGAAGACACCACTAAATTAATTTTATTTTATAAATGAATATATGAACTGAAAAACCGATATCTTTCCAATGAAAATAACCTACAATTAGTGATTTCCATAGAAAAATAGAACGATTAATAACCAGCATAGCTAGATGATCCTTTCCTAAATTTAATTTATTTTAATTTTTTTGAATCTGAATTGAATACTAAATCTACTTATTTTAAACTTTTAGATTAATCTAATTGTTATTCTACTTGGAGAATTATGACTCAGAAGAATATAATCCTTTTTAGGAATAATTAGAGATTCCCAAACAAATTAATTATCTATTAGATAGAGTCCATAAAGAGGACTTTGTTGCTCTGGCTGAAGAAGACAAGAAACAAGATTATAAAAAAAATGGGGGACACTTTTATCAAATTCATCAAACATAAATTTTATTCAAATTAAATTCCGTGCTACCTTTCCACTATATTATTTAATTAATGGAACTAACATTGATAAAAAAACATAAAATTGAAGTAGGGGTTTCACAAGGTGAAATTTACTTATTAGAGGATTTATACAAGATTTTACCCCCTCTATGAATGTTTTATCTCATTGAGAATGGAGTGGATCTAGTTTACCCAATCCATTGAATCCTCTATAATAAGAAAAAATAAGTATACGATATATTGAATAACATGTATAGGATCAAATAATATAAAATCCACTAATAAATATATAATTTCTAACAACATGCACTTCTTAAATGGTGGTAATAAATACTCAGGGCCCACATGGGGGATAAAAAAAGGCTTATCCCTCTTCTATTTTTATTATTTCTATGGGGATTTTAATTTCAATTCATCATTTAAGAAGTATTTATTAGGATGAAATCATAATACCCACTATTTTTAATCTAATTTTTGTATTCCATACCATAAGATGATTTATTTATATTGTTCTATAATGTTGATGAAAAAAACATGAGCAAATTTAGGGGCATGCCTTCCCATATTAAAGCTATAAAATAGTTCCTATTTTTTAAAAGAAAGTTTATGTTATAAAAAGAGAGTAAAAATTAAATTGGATAATTCAAGAAATAAAAATTCTCGAGAACCATGATATATAAATAAAATATTTTAATCCTATGCAAGGAATCATTGGGAATGTGATTATGAGTTTCAATGCCTTATTTTATTTTAACTCCAATTTTTTTATGTTTATTTTTAATTATTGAATGATAAATGTCATTCCCCAATTAAACCGTTAAAATCTATTGATGATATAAGATATATAATATTTTTGAGATAATCATTATTCTATGTTATAATATTAACTTTTTACAATTTTTTAATATGTGAAATAGTAAAATGAATAAATTTATTCTTGAGTGGCTGATTTTAAAAAAATCATGAGTTTAGAGATGTGATTATTTTATAAATTAAAAAATATTTAAAATATCATTTTTTATATATAAAATTGATATAGATTGAACACTATTTCTACATTTTTATGCGTAATTATACAAATCCAAATGTCGTTATCCCTAAGAAAAATTCTGAACCAAAATTCCCCATTTCTTTATATAGTATATTTTATTAGGAGACATTGGCATGTTTTTCCTCTAGAAAACTAACAAAATATTATAAAAAATATGACAATATAGAATTAATTTTGACATGACTAGAGAATTTTAATTAGTTATCTCTTTATCATTGGACTCAACTTGACATCAATTTAAAATTTTATTATATTATCCATGAATGATCATGATAATAATTGATCCACAGTATAATACTATTATATCAATTCAAACCCTAATTATAGAATATTTCAGGATATTTAAAAGACTAACTCATGGGGAGATGTTTTCCTTGGTAGATCGGGATGTACTGTATTGAGGTTGTTTTTAAGGGGGTTTCATGTAATTTTGGAGAGAGTACACATATAATTTATTATACCTTATTATTCACCTCTTAAGTTAAAAACATAAAAATTGAAAAAATTGGATTCCATGTTAGAGGATCATAAATAGACATTACATGACAGATGATTTAGATCATATCTATTTAGGAGGTAGATGTGATATTTTTAGTCATAGAAACATTTGAAAAAGAAAAATATTGTAAAAAATGAAAAATTAATGAGAGTGAGATTTATTTATTATTCTTATTATTATCTGGTGCCTACATTGAGATTTGAGGATATTGTAGGATTAAATATTCATCATTTAAGGAATATTTTCATAGAGTTTGTCAATACATATAATAGAGACTTTTAAAGAGTCAATCCTCATTATAGAGATTTATTTTTATTCATTACCTACCTACCCTAATCTCTGGTACCTAAATGAAATATCCTGAATATTTATTTTTATTTTTTATATTATAGATATGTTAGATGAATTTCATCCTATGGTATGTTAAATGTACTTTTGGTGTAAGAAATAATCCATTAAATTTATTGTCTTCAGAGATAACTAAATAATAAAATTTAGTATGTGGTATACAAAAAATTGGGATTTACATTAATGATGAATTAATAAATAATGGTCGAAGGAATTAGAGGCATTATTATGTATGAAAAGTAAAAGTAAAGGAATGTTTGATTTTGTTTCATTTAAAATGTGGACATGAATGATTTAATTTTTTTGAAATCTCAATGTTTATTTTCACATGAATTTTTCTTATTCTATTTATTTTTTGTTTTAAATTTTTGTAGGGTGAAGTTCGATGGAATATTTTTTGAGCTTATGTTCTTAAGGAAACACAAGTTCAATGTTTGGATTAATTCAAATAACTATTTTATACATGTTTATTTTGATGTAAAATGTATTTTATATAATCATTAATTTATTAACAATAATTTTTTTTTACTTTATGGAAGGATACATTAAATGTTTGAAATGATAAAAAAAGAAATAAAGTGCACACTTAGATGAGGTTCCATGACAAAGTACAAGTCAAGGTCTGAACCATGATCTTAAAACTGAATAATCCCACTTAAATAGATCAAAATATGTTATAAACGAATAATTGAAAACATAAATAAACTATTTATGATGATAAATACATTCAAAAATTATGTTAGTGGAATAAAATATGATAAAATGAGAATTTGATTTGACCCACATGTGTCATGGAATGTATCATTTGTGACACTCCATAAAAAACACTTGAGATTTTTATAACTATAATATAGAGATAAAAATGTTCCCATAGTTATGGATTTAACATATTACAACAAAAAATTAACTTTTTGGGTACTAGTCATTTTACGGAGCCTATAAATGTTGACTTATGATGAAATGAAATCTGTGAATTCCCAATGAATGCTAAAAACTCCATGGGAATGACTGGGAATTACTTTTTTTATTCCGTTATAATAACCATTTATTATGATCCATGCATTATTTAGGCATATAAATAAGAGTCCCATGGAATTGGAAGAAAGAAAATATCTAAATTTTCTACCATTGTGTTGTTGAATTGGGATGATACTTGTTTATTTGTTTTTTTTCTTTTATTTTAATATAATAAAATTAATGTTTATAATTAATGTTCATAACATCATTTAACCAATACTAATTTCATTGAATATAACCCAACTTTCCACCTTAATCCCTTTCACGTAGCAATGGGATCTGACCAATTATAGTGTTATCCTTGGGGGAGGATTCATGGTGTTCAAAAGTTAGTGGGATTCAACTATTTAATTTTTTTAATAAAATTCATGATGTGTGAGCAGGAAGTACAATGGTCTTTCAATTATGAACCATGATAGGGATCATGATTTAATTCCTATTTCCTACTAATATGAGAAGAAATTTGGTGTTCCAATGTTGTGTATAAATCATTATGGTAATCTTGATCCATTTAGGGAATAAAAAATCATGAATAGAAGGATGTATTGTAATATTGATATTAATAATGATAGAACCCATGTACTCAAACTGTTGAACCCAAACCATTTATTCAACCTGCATTTTGTCTTCATTTTAATATGTATTTATTGTTTATTTTTTCATTTCATTATTTAACAATAAATAAATATAAAATTTCATTATATTTATAATATATTAAACAAAAAAATAAATAGTTTCTTTGAATTATATTTTTATATTGATCGACTAAAAATATCTCAAGTGAGATGATCCTTTTAGCCTTTGTCCTACATTTTTTTAAAAAAAATTAGCTTTAGTATCTCCCCTATGAGAGGTGCTTCAGTGGTTTATGACATATATATTCAATTAAATATATATATATATATATATAATTTATTTAAAATACAGCATATAAAACCTAGCACCCCCTTATATCCAAAAAATTATATAATCTTATAATCACATAAAAACTATTATTTATATCCCCAACCATATTTAATTTTAATATATAACAACTCTTCTACCACCAACACATGTCACATTTTGAAAATAAACATAATAATGGGGAACATAATACTCCTTATATCCTCTTCTGATGTATGTATCAACCTCATATCCATATCCTAACCACATAACTACATTATAAAACCTCAGGCCTTAAATAATCCCTATACAAGAATTGGAATATAATGAACACCAACACACTGTAAACCCCCTAAAGAGAAACCCTAAAAACTATGATACATTAACCCCGTCAAGGTCATGAAGAAGAATAATATAAAAAAATTCTACAACCTCGATAAATGAATTTATAAAAGTATGAATGAATGGGAAGAAATAAACCAAAACAAAAGGGAAGTGAGAAACTAGGATCCTAAAGAGATCATTTACATGAAGTGTGAGGAATTAAATCTACAAAATGAACTTTGGACCACCAATACCGAGATTCCAGGTAACCTTGTTTTTGGGGAACACAAATGGAAATAGTGATAATTTTGGAGGCAATTCAAATTTATAGAAAAAATTAAAGGGACTAAAATCATGGTTTGATGATATACATAACTATGGTATAATCTTGGAATCATCATGTGACCCCAAAATACTAACTGTAAAAACTATTTATTATTTATATAAACAAGAATATTTTGGTCAAATACACCTCACCATGCCAGTTCAACTGAAACCCAAAATATTATAATATAATCATTATCCTCCATCAGGAAAACCCTATATACTTGATACATAATCATGAAGATGTATGAACTACAAAGATGTTACCACATTACACAAAGAGACATTAAAATCTGTCGGACAAGGATTTAAATTAAAATAAAAACATCCAGGATGTAATCTCACACAACATGTTGTACCCTCTTGTCCATGAAAAATAATATTTATTATCATAGATTCCAAATAAAAACGACTATTATCATTATTAGTTCTATTCTCTCAACTAAAAATTCTACTAGAGCTAAATTTACATCAAAATACTTATCTAAAATAATCCCTTTCCCCACTAACATATTAGAACATAAAAATAATGTATTGTGGAATGTCTGGGACCCTATATTAGATACCCCTAAAATTATTATCATCATTTAGAGACAAATAAAACCCCATAAAGTGGAAACATTTGCCATAAAACCAAACACGATGTGACACGCCATTGAAACAAAAATATCTCCATCCATAAAAACACACTAAAACATAAAAAGAAAAACATCTCAATAACATAAATATAAAATTGAACAAAAAATCTCAATATGAAAATTTGTTTCCATATAAAATTGATACCTTGTATTAATCTACTAATCATGTTCTTAAATACACTATTCTAAGATACCATTCATGTATAAGATATGGTACATGGAAATGATACATTGATGTAATCCAGTATCAATCAAATCCTAAATCTTGACCAAACACTATAAATAAATTGAATCATCCTCAAAAAAAATATTCTCAAATAAATTAATGAAATGTAATCATGAATAATGAGAATACTCAATATCCTTACTGGTCTTCCACTGACGATGATGAGGATGAACCTTCAAGAAACGATGACCAAAAAATGTACACTATAGAGGTCTATATTGATCTACATGTAACTTCTGATAGTCTTCATTAGCCTTCATCTTCTCAAAAACCACCTTCTCCTTATCATTATTAGTATTTTCCAAATAAAGTCTATGAATTTCCATCTCGATAACCATTTTACAACACAACGAAGATCAATATGGACTCCCACATAAAAATTCAAATAGAACCATTCCAATGGACTATTAATAGCTATTATTATAAGAAAAATCAACCAGGGGTGAGTTTTTATCAAATGAAACTATAAAACCTAGAAAAAATATAGGGAATATGTTCTCTTGGGTGGGGATCATTCACATATATTAATAATATACTAAAGGATTAATTCACTTTTAAAATCATAAGTGGGAACAAAAAGTATATTAAAAAATCTTCTACACGCATGAAATAAATTAAGGAACCCTATTAGATATAATCATCCTTGGAACCACATGTAGCCACCCAATATCTTATAAATACAAACATGATAAGGAATCCAATGCTATTGACTAAGTTATCATGAATAAATGAGTAGTCATATTAGAGAAATCTAAAAACAAAAAGATGGGATCAAAGTTTCTCCAATATCAAAAAAATTAAATATTGAAATCAATCAATAAAAATTCCAATTTTCATCGAGGGGCATCTAATTGATGTAGAAAATAAATGGGAACATGATGCAATTCCATCATCTACTCACACACCATACATCAAGTAGTAATAGAAACCTCTTATATCTCCATCCCTTTCTCCAAAAACAAACTCATTAAGGAATTATAAACCTTATATTTTAATTGATTGAAGACTTTGAGAGATATATAAATCTTATAAGGAACCACATATCACATCGTTAATGTAAAAAACTCCCCCTCTAATGACACTCAATTTTGATCATCATCTAACCGCCCTTTAGAATCATCGTCATAGAATACATGATATAAATTTTCCTCCACATTATAATATCCTACATTATATTTCATTACATAAATCAAAAAATAATAATACCATTGCCATAATTTATAAGAAACCTCTACAACTGACTTCCTCTATACCATGATCCAAGGTGGAATGATCCTCTATCACTCTACACACATCTACTAACTCTCAAGTAGCTTCCCTATGAAAATGTATGCTCAAATATTCTTCTACTACATGATATTTCACTAGAGTGTAAGATATTTCACATTAATTATATTTATGGTACTTTGTCCACTTTTTCTACCATATATTAAAATATCATTGAGTGAATATATACCTAAAAATATTTTGATCAATGAAAAACCAAAAATACTATCTAACAAGAATTTTTTTTCACAATATTAGGAAAAACACAAGTATAAGGTACTCTATATCATGAGTTACATAATAAAACTCATGAGTAAATAATTTCTATTTCCTATATGAGATCACAATTATCCACTATAGTAGAAAAAAACCCATACCAATACAAGAATAATTGAAGAACACCTCAAACAAGGATACTTCCTCTAGAAAATATTGTACATGACCATTGTTCATCTTCAAAAAAAATACCTAGTTCCTCAGTAAATTAAAATAAATGGGTTGTTCATGAGTCAAAAAAGATTTACCATAAACATGAAGTTTCCATAAATCACAAGAATGTTATCTTTTAGAAATATTCCCAATTCATGACCAATTAATTTTATCACATATGTATGTTGATATTTCATTACCAGACAACTCTCTTCGGATAATCAATTTGATCATCAATCCATGGATGGGGGTAGTGATTTTTCACCTTTAATTGTATCAAATCATGGTAATATATAATAACTATCATACTACCCCATCCATTATTTTTTAAAATAACATGTGAAACAAAATTTGAAACTCCAGGTTATACAAACCAATTTTCCAATATATCATCAATCATAATCCTTAGCTCTGATACCTTAGATGGTACCATACTATTTAGAGATATATAGATTGAAGAAACTAATAATTGTAACTCTTGTTAGAAGATGATTATCATAGAGGAGGTAACATCATGACTACTTCAGTTAAAGCAATAGATAAATTATCAAGGACTCTCTAATACAACACTGTATAATCCTATGCATATCACAACATCAATTCTACATATTTAGAGAAATATAATCTATTTATCGATGATTAGTTTAATGATCTCACTCAATCAGAATCACTCTATAAAATCCTCATACATTAATGAAATCATATATCCATAATTATAAAACAACAATATCATGTACCAAATAAATAAAACCCATGTTGATAAAAAATTCATAATGTTGCATCAAAATCAATATTAACTCCTCAATAGGCTGATTCTCCCCAAAATTAGTTCATAACCTCAACACACCTCAATGAAACTACACTGATCTCTAACAGGTTTATTCAACCAAAAGGGAATTGAAATTCCCTCTATGTTGAAAACTTACTCTTTTATGATGGAAGTCACAATAATGAATTTTGAATACCTCAAATTAAACAAGCAATATTCTAAAGTAAAAGAAAAATAGATACACATTAAACAAAATCTAGGCTAGCTAGAATATCCAACTAACAATTATTCATCCACTCCCAAACATATTCTACATTTATATATGTTATGAAAACCACCACTAAAAGTTCACTCAACCAAATTCTTGTGTATATTTAGAGAATTTATGAATACGATGTAATTAATAGCCTCGGGGTCTATAAGATGAACTGACTATGCAATAACTCAATATGTAGGTTCAAGAACATCCATATCTTGAAATATAGGATGAATGATGTTTATAATTACTCTCTTATGGTCAAATAATAAACAATATGGACCATAGATAACATTTATCCATCCTTATTATATTTAAGAATCTCTAATGGGATCCCTATTTTGAAAAATAGAAAAATTATAGGATATTCTCAATTAACTCACCTTTTACTGTGAATTAATGGTGTATTAGTAATCTAAATGGAATGACCTATCACTCTATCTCTAGACATAATATCTTCTCAAAAAAACATACAATTGTATCTTTATCACAAAAAGGTTAAATGTATAATAATGAATATCCATTAACAAAATTTCAATTCCTCAACCACTAAAAATACATCTTTAGAGAGAGAAAAACTTCTATTACTGTGTCACGTTAAAAATTGATGAGAGGAACTCATCTTCAAACTATTCAAAAAATTGTCTCCCTTGATAATTTTGAATTCATGTGATCAATAAGAAACAAGATTCACAATTGATGAGAATCCCCATATTACAATATAGTGACCAGTAGAATCTCATTAACCATTCTCTTAAGGATAAGACAAAAATTAATCTATATATTACATATCCTTATCTTTTTCATCTAAAACAATACCCTTATACTTAGATAATCTCTAATGCTGAAACTCATGCTATATTTTACCTATAAAAGTAGTTTCCTCAAGTTTAACAATATTATGATTAGCTACAGAATCTGGATGAACCTCTAGCATATAAAATAAAAAATATACCCTCTTCTTAACCATATATTCAATAGAAAACATAAACATATAATCCTAATATATATAGTTTGTTCAAGATCTTGTAACTATATTTATTTTAAGTTCTGACTGTTTCTTATTTCAATAATAATAGGAATTAATAATTATTCATTAAACTCACCTCAGTCTACATTATAATAGTCATAATCACATTTAGTTGTCATAGTAATCATAAGGTTATATTATCGGATCAAATGGGGCCCTAAATTCTTATGTTCATGGTGATATTCCAACCATATATCATATTCTAGGATTTATTGATACTCATTCCCTACCATACCAAATTTACCTTTATTGGTTCTTAACTCCAAACATCATCATGTATCTCATCCCAAACCATTGACTCTACTCTATCAGAACCCAACACTAGTAGAACACTTACCACACCCTCACTAAATATAAAAGTGGCCCTCAATGAAAACCCCATTTGGTCCATGAGATGATTACTATAACCTATATTATAAAATTAAAATAAGAATTTAATATCTCTCCAAAATAAAATTATTTTCAATTGAGAAACCACCAAATAAAATAAATATTATAAAAATAAAAAATTAATCCTATAATTCATGTAATTTATTTAATAATTATATCTCTTCAAATGAATACAGAAAATTAGAAACTTCTATTAAAAGGATATAATGTTGGGGTTTTTTTATTAGTGTTGCAACCCATTAATATTGTTTCAAAGAGACGGGTCAAATAATAAAATCCTAAAATATGTATATTTCAATTATGGTGTGGAATTTTTTATTTGGAAACATGGGGGTATTTACATCAAGCATGTTAGGTCAACATATGATAGCCTCATATAAAATATTATGTTTGTGGAATGGGTTAAAAATTTTAATGGATAGTGGGAACAATTAGATTTCTTCATGGATGTATGTTTCTAGAAATGGTAAATAATTACGTTACATTATAATGAAGACCTATATTTATGGGTCTGACATGGGTAAGAAACCCAACTTTTTTTGGGTGTTCATATAGTGGTTACAATGGACATGGCTTGGCCATAACGGTATAGGGGCCTTTGGGTGGGTGTTAGTTGAGTAGATATATGGTTCAGTCACCAGAGGATGCTAATTTATTGAATAATTCTCACATCAGTAAATCTAATCCAATTTGGAATTATGGGAGGATATGGATTTCGTCATTGTTACTATGAATCATGTAGTTATGCAAGGGGAAATCATGTTCTCTCATAATTTTGTAGTTGGGGTCTTTGTGATATAAAATATTTGTGTTGGGGAATTTTTTTGCGTGTGTTACTATATTTCTAGGAATTTTTTCTTGGGACTATACATAATGTAAGGGTTCCATATATATCTAGTTCAAAAAAAAGGATTTCAAATTAATGAGAAATATAAGTTCTTTAAGACTCTGATCCTATAGAAATGAATTTAGACACCCTTACTAACTATATGCAAGAGATATTAAAGTATATAACTATATCAAAGTAAATGAATAAAATCTATTAAATAATTATATATACATTAGGTTATTGAATAAAAGTATACTCTCTACGATCAACCCTAAAACCTCTAATGAAAATGTGAAATAAGAATACTAATTTTTTAAGGTAAAAATAATAGAACCAAATCATTCCTTAACAATGACAAACAATTTACCAATCCAATCAGAAGTACACTACCCAATAATCATGAACAAATATTATAAATTAATCTAAATAAAATATATGAGGTATAGTTCACCTACATCCCTATTGTACTATCCACACTCATACTCCAAAAAAAATAGTTATAGTGATCTCACAACCCACATATCCACAATATCACATAATCACATAACACCTATATAAATAAATTGATAGTAAAAACTATATACCAAACACTACATGACCATATCTATAGAACCTATATATTCCACATCATGGTAGTGAACATAGGAATTAAAGACATTAATTTCATTATCATGTCTCGTATAGGTCTCCACAACACATCCACATAAAAAATACATCAACTAATATTATATCCTAAGGTATGAATATACTTTTATATGTCTATAAGAGATATTCAAGGAAGGGTAGTAGTCATCCATTATTATGGTCTCCAACTTGGATTATGGGGGTACACATGAAAAATAAAATATCATGTGGTTGTTGATGGGGTACTAGATTTAAGTTTTCTGGTTTAATAAATAACATAATCTAAAATAAAAATATAATGAAAAAAATAAAAACTAAAGGTATAATACCCAATGAGACTACACAACATCTAAAAAAGTCAAAACCTCACATAAACATCACTATCACCTATATCCAATATAAAATGTGACATATTAAAAACAATAGACATAAAATACACAAAATCCCCCCGTCAAAGAATCCTTATGAAATTTCAAATTAATAATTTGTTAACGCTTTCATATATTTAATTCTCCGCAAAAATTTATCATTAATATGATATCAAAATTTTCTATTTTTATTTTCTGCATTTATGGTTCCAAATAACACCTTCATTTCATCATTTCAAATTCGATTTAACATATCCTTAATCCACCACATCATTTTTTACCCATTTTTGTGTTCCCTAACTTCATATAACTAGTTTCACATCAATTATAAACCACACGTATATTCAATTAACATATTAATGTGTATCCACCACGACATTATGAAACCATCAACACTTCACATTATTTATATTTCCATACACCAGACATTAATTGATCACCATGGTGATTATTAATTTCAGAACAATATTAACCCTTAAAAATTATTCCACATTATATTAATTGTTTACTCATGAATTTAATTATTAATTTCCACCCAATCACATATTTTTGGGAATATATATCATAATAACAAATTAAACTCCCCAAAACACTACATAATGTTTGGAAAAAACGTTTTAAATTAGATGTATCATTGTTTTATAGATCGAAAAATTTTATGTTTGGATTGACTAACAAGTTAACATGTTGAATATTTATGAAACATTTGACATTATGGGGTATATAAAAACATCCATCAAGACAAAAAAATGTGGAAACCACCAAGATATGGTTTTAAAATACTGTTATGTGATTACTTCTTGAATTTTTAGCTCTCATTTATCTCTCATACTAAATAAAAGTTTTCTAAAATTTATTGAGAAAGAGATAAATATTATACAATTAATGAACTATAATAAGATGAATATCTATGAAACTTGTATAGAACATTTCTCCTAGTTCAAATTTAAAAAACCAATGATTTCATTCATTTATGTTTTTTTAAAATATAATGAGTGGTTAGATGTTGGGGAAAATAATCTTATAAGAACTTTCCAGTGTATTTCTCCAATTTTCTCTCCGAATAAATGTTATCACTGATGTATCAATTTATTAATTTAATTATTAATCATGAATTATAAAGCTATTTTTAAAAAATATTATTATGTTACTAATATATTAATTAAAATTTCATTGATAAGGATATTTCAAAAATATAGTTCATCCTTTATTTTCATCCATGTAATGAACCATCTTGATAGTTTCTGATTTCTTATATAATCACATTCAATAATTATAATTTTATTATGTGTTGCATTAGTAACTATTAGAGTGAGTTTATTCATATTAACTAGGAAATATCACCAATAAATTCATATAATGTTATCTATAAGATCCTATAGAAAATTATCATTCCTTTCTTATATACCATGAATATACACAATAGACTACAAAAAAGAACCCACAAATGTAAAAAAAAATCTACATGAAAATGAAATAATTCACTAATTATAAATATTGTGATTAAATATTTCATATGAGAAATATGTTCCATTGGACATTATATATAAAAAATAGACTCAACCCTTACCGCAATAGACAAAATCCATGAAGATCATTCATCTTATAGAACATTATTAAAATCTATGAAATTCACCTTCTATCCATGTAGACGTCATACTATAAATGTTTTTTCATCAAACATCATCTAGTAATGAAAAAATGAATCCAAAATTTCTAAACATGTAGGGGATGATAATGAAGGCTCAATAAGAGTTGGTCAATTCATTTGACTATAGTGAGGGATATATAATCAGTAAAATGAGTAATATTTAATGTGAAATGTGATATAAATAATTACGTAAAATATATATTATATAATTAGGGATATAGAAAACCTTAAAATATCTAAAAAAATAACATTCCATGTATACAAAACCAATCATTAAAATATAAACTCATCCTTATCCTCCATGTTGTATATAAAAATATTGAACCATCTATGAGGAATTCAACATATTTATTATATCAAAATATTAGGAAGAAACGAAATTAACATGAAAACTAATAGTAAACAAAGTATATATTACATAGTGATAGATTAATTGGACAACTCTTATAAATCTATCCACAAAATCCAATTCGTATCTATAATAGCTTACAGGGAGTACACTCTCATCCTATATTTTATGTCTAGTATAATGATACATATATGACCATGTAATTAGTGATATATTAGGAGAAATGAGAGTTGTGACCTCTTAGGTATGCAACACAAGCTGTGGTCCTTAGTGTATACCTCTAAAAAACTAATGTGCATGTCATGATTAATAACACTACTAATTTGAAATGTTATAAATAACATTTAATATTTATATAAACCTAAAATTTAAAAAATTTATAAATTAATTTGAATATCAACTCTCAAACAAAAAACAATTAAATAATCAATAATGTAGAATATGTTTTTGGGAAGATAAATGATAATTTCCATTTTTTTCTTTCCTAGATATACCTATTATGTTTTTGTGGATAGATTTTGATGTTGCGGGAGTGTTTGAGTCTTAAATGGTAAGATATTTTTAATATAGTTATGATAATTTTTTTTATTACAAGATGTTATTTAAAAAAATAGTTTATTTAAATGTATGAATTAGGGGTGATATATCACTTGATTTGTGTGAACATAGGTCAAATAAGAAACTTTTTTATTTATATTTAAAGGGAATATTTCTACTCTCTAGAACTACTATAACTTAGGAAATGGTACATACCTGATAGATCACCCCTCTCATAAAAAATGGAAAAGATACTAATAATAAATATTAATAGAAAAATTATACAGTCATCCATAATAAAAGTTATACCAATAGTTTCATACATATGTTTGGGAGAAAACATCCTTTTTCATATAAAAATATAAAAAGTAAATTGATGATAAAAAATACCAAAATATCTTCGTTATATAATTTTTATCCACATGTCATGCCTCTAGCAAAAACCTATCCCCAAATTCCTCTAGAAAGTGTACTAGTTGCCTCAATATTAAGCCTTTACCTTACCTGATTTGGAGAGAATGAAGTCTACATACACCTATTTAGTTAATGTAAGGTGTGTTCTCACTTTTCAAGTACGATCCCATAAATGTCTTCATGTATAGAAAAACTAATAGAAATAAATATTCCATATTATAATTTAATGTAATGTGTTTGATTTTGAAATATACTTCTAATGATTAGATGATAAATAAAGAAAATGGGAAAAAATAAATAGGAAAAAATGAGGCATGACCATCATGTGTCTTCTATAAGAATATATTGTATGTACGGACCAAGGATTATCATAATCATGGTGATAAAACAATAGATATGATGATCTATTCTTGTGCTTCATCCCCAACAAATCCAAACCAGCATTGACTAGTTTAGTTATGTTTGAAGAAATATCAGGATCAGGAGGAACATTTTAAGACATTCTACCATGCCAAGTGTATATATCTAGTCCTCCATCCTAGGTACCTAAGATTCCAATGTTTTATTCCCATTTTTACAGGCATAAGAATTTACTTACAATAAATTCCAAATAAATACATATATAGTAAAACTTTACAATACATCTAACTATTTTAATTGGAAACCTTCTATCTAAAAAAATTGAATGCCTAGTAAAACCTATTTACAATCACTTATTCATATCCCCAAACAATTTAGCAAATAAATTATTTTCAAATAAATAATATATAAATTTATATTTAATGAGGAACATTAAACCACCTACCTTTACCCATGAATTGGAGATAAATTGGATGGAAACCACAAGATAATATGATATGAGATCCTATAAATGTATGAATAACCCATTACAATCTTGATTCAAACTATACAGATCAGTTTAAAGTACCACTAAGTTATCAAAACTACTGGGTGAGAGGATATACAATATGAAATTGAGGTGGGACTAAGGGGAATTCAATGGAGGAACTTACTCAATGTTTCCTAGGATAATCATGGTGAAAACAATAAAAATAAATTAGTGACATATGGAGATGGAATTTGAATGATATGACACCATGTGGTGAGTACTTTAAGAATTGGAAAATTTTTGTTTCAAATAGATTAAATAAGTTACTTTTAGTTTAGTTATTTCAAACATTTTAAAAACTAAGTAGACTTCCAGGTGTGAATGGATGTTTTTTCAGACAATGTTCCAACCGTGTGGGTTCCTCTTGCTGCATGGGGAAGGCCACATTGTTTGGATTCATTATCTTCCCAAAACATACACCTAACTATGTGAGTGCTCTAGTTCCACTACATCAACATACAAGGTTTTCTATGGTTAGTGCATAGTTTCTTCTAAATTTGATCCAATAATAATCCCTCCCCTGTCATTAAAAAACTATGTTCAGTATAAAAAGACCAATAAAATTCGTCTATTGAAAAATACCATTAATAAATTATACATACACAAAAAATTGAACCATGGAAATGAAAATTATAACTACCATATAACATTACCCCTTTTGAAATTAATTCCATATTTTGATATGATAGAAAATTAGTACATTTATGATTCACCATAAAACATAACTACCACAATTCATTCTCAGTGACATTATATTAGAATTGGAAATGAACTAGTGTATAGATTTTCTTCCAGGAAACTTTTATTTGAAATCAAAAATATGAATCGGTTCCTTGGTTACTGACTATTCAGGGTTGGGCTCAAGCTAAACCCAACTCAACACAAGGGAAGGATCTACATTATACCTCTTCATTGGTGAGATAAGAAATATTTTACGAATCGTTATGAAATGTGATGAAAAATAATGATGATATACGATTGTACCAATTCTCTCAACTATCTATGAAGGTCTGACGTGCCCTTGATTTAACTTCCCTTTCATCCCATGTAAGTTTTAATTTGAATAATGTCTTACTATTTAAAACAGATTGTCTCACACTAGGAACAACAATGGTCGGAAAATATGATCAAAATATGTATTATTATAGATCTTGGATATTATCAAATGCTTAATAATCACTTGGACCTCTTCGAATGTTTCATGTATGTATCACCCCAAGATTCTACGTTACGCTTCACTTTGAATAATTCAATAGCATGTGTTGTACACAACATCGAGTTTTAACACACACCACAACCAATCAAACTAGCCGTTATGAATAGTAATACCAAATTTTTAAAATTTTATAAATTTTATCTCTCAAAATGGACTTCATTTTTGGATTCGGAGTATTGAATTTATCCTAAGGTGAAATTTTGGTACTTTTCGGATAACATTTATATTTTGATGAATAGTGAAAATTACTAAATTTTAATTAAAAACAACTTTTGTAATAAAAATAATTTATATTGATAAATTATGAATTTTAGTGGTTTTAAAGTATATTTAGAATATATATTTACCATTTAATACAATATTGGTCATTGTACATAATTTTACAATTAAACCGGACATAAAAAAGTGTCAATCTGTTGATAGTTATTATCTCTTAAAAACATGCTTTTTGTTTTAACAACATGAATTAATTTTAAATTAATTTCTGGCACTTCTGTGTTTTGAATTTTGAAAAATGGATTCCATATTTGGAATCCGGATGTTGAAATTGTGTAAATAGGTAAATTTTATTTTTAGACATTTTGAATAATTACTTCGGTAAATATTTATTTTCCAAGGTTAAAGGGTAAATCCGGTAAATAAGGGTTAATAAAAAATATTATAATAATAAAAAATTACCCTAAAAGGTGTCCTAAACTTATTCGTTGATACATGTCCGAGAATGGGCATATTTTGGTCGATTTTTGGACCCCATAGAGCCACTTGTATGTGATAATAACACTTTATATTAATTAAGTTAAAATAAATACAAAAATGACACAAGCATATATCATTTAGAAAAATATATTTTAAATAGAGTCATATATGTAGGATTTTCAATTATAAATATTCATTAGAAAGATAATAAGATTTCCTACATAATTATATTTTATGTATAATTGTTAGACAATACATAATATAATTTAATTATGACACAATGATGAGGCAGTAATTACCATAATAGTGAAAAATTAAAATAATTGATATTATAAATACAAAAATAAATATAATTTGATACTTTTTATGAATTAAAATATATTTTTAGGTTAATATGACATTTTATTATTGTTTTAATTAACTATTTTAGAAGTAATAATTCTGTTACGATTTTTACAAAAATAAATTATTAAATAGTGTCAAAATTGACATAAAAGAGTTTTTAAAACAAATATTATATTATTAATTGATATTCAATTCCTAAAAATCTATGGTTCCGTGAATTTACTTATATCATAATATGTGTATCATTAATGGACCACTTGGGGGTCGATTGGAGGTATATTGTATGTTTGTTAACTATAAAATATAAAAATACAAAGAGACATTGTAAAAGTGAAACTAATTAACTAAGAGTTAATACTTAAAGATAAGGTTAATATAGTAACCCAAACATGTATAAATTCTATTGGTTGAGTGCTTTTAGACCCATACCACCTTAACATTTAAATAATCCACTTTGGAGCCATTAGAAACCGAATATGAATTTATTATAAAATAATATTTCTAGCTTTTCCAAAGGAGCCCCTCACCCCTCTTATAAAAGGGCACTCCCCCTTCTCATTAATTCAAACATTCAAAGCCTTTTGGTTCAGCCAAACTCTATGAAAATACTCTCTATAATTCCCTCAATTCATCCTAGAGTCCTTTATTTGGTAAGAAAGCCAACCTAAAGATCCCTTTTGGTCAAATCAAAAGGAAGAAACCGAAGAAGATGTAATAATTTCACCACCCTTTTTCAAGTTCCTTTCTTCTTCCACTTCTTCTTTCTTTGTTATTACCATTCTAAAATATTAACTACAGTATATTTTATATACATTGATTTTATTATAAACATTTTACAACTATATTTCAGTATTCTATACATCCTTTGAATGACATGTCACCATACGTGCGTACGTACGGTTTACCGTCTCCACGCCGTGGTGTAATTGTTATTCAAAACATTATTATTTGAATGGTTATAATAATGATGTGTAATTCTTTTAAATAATAAATATAACATGATAAATATTCTGTATATATTATATACCATCCAATTAAATATTATTTTGACATCAAAAGAATGATATTATCGCTCGTGTGTATATACGGACTACCGTCTCCACGAATGCGATGAGATTCATTCTCCATTGTATCCATTCAAGTCTAATTCTCATGTGAAGATTAATAATAATGTTTAAGGACTTAATATCATTCTGGATATAAATAAGATACAACATGTCCTTGACAAACACAACTTACGTAACAAAACATATAAAATAAAACGAGTAAGTTAACACCTGAAATGACGATAATTCTAAAATATTATTAACAAAGCAATGTTAGTAGATCATATTTGAAATCATATTAATATATATGACTCTTGTATAATTTAATAACAATTATTTCACCATTATATAGGAGGTTAACCTACCCCAAAAAAGGAAAAGTACAATGTAAGGGTTTATTTCGCAATCTCTTCATTATCTGAGGTTGTTTATACATAATAATCTACTGGGATTTCTTTATCATCCACATCCATGTTTCTTAAAAATGTATTTCAAAACATTTTTTTACTATTTACTAGAATATGGTTTAAAGTAATTTATACCCCTTTTGACTTTTATGAGTGGTTTATAAAGGAATCTTTCCATCGTTTTCCAAATAAGGACCTTTTTAACCTTTTTGATAGAATTAAGGTAAAAATGTTTTTTTAACTTATACGGTGGGTGCGGCTATTTTCTGCCATTATAAAATCGTCGAAGCTTCCCATACAACCTTATAATAATATTTTCAAAGAAAATGTTTTATTTTATAGATATATGTCTCTTAAATGATTTCAAAATAGAAAGAGATATTTCTCTAAAAAGTGTTTTGATTTCATCTATGTCAACATCCTTTGATGGATTTTAAGCTTATTTGAAGTTGACTAATTATGATACAAATCTTCTATATTGTATTGAATGTTTTTTGATACGTTTTACTATGGATGTTTTATTTTTATACCATTCATGGTTTATGGATGAAGTATTGACATTTCATATGCTTGTTTTAATACGAATGTTTATGTTATGTTTAAACAAGTTCATATGAGGAATGCATTGGACTTAATATGTGATGGGTGGAGCCCGCTAAAGCTTCTCGATGCATCAGTAGGTCTCATGAGACAAACTAGTGTCTTGGAACACGGCCTTTTCAAAATCATATTTGTAGTTTTGGAACGAGGCCTTGGTTATGTGGTTATGATAGTCTAGCATTATGCATTCCATCATTATGAAAGTGGTTATTGTTATTGCATGTGATTATTCGATTAGTAGAATATCCATGTGAATAATTAAATGAAATTATTTCATTTTATTTCAGCCATATTATGTTAAATTTAAAGTTTAAAAGGCTTTTGTTTTAGTTATACATTGCCTTAAATTTTTATTCTTATTTATGAATTTTTCTGCTATATTGTTATCCTTACTTGGCATTTGAGCTCACTCCATTTCTATGTTTTATTTTCCCATGATGTGAAGAAGTAAATTATGAATAACCAGCAGGGATAGTATGACGGGACAAGAGTGTGGACTATGGAGACTATGTTGTAGTAGTTTTCATTTTCATGATGTACTGTAATATTTATTAATGTATCTAGTTATTACAAGGCTACTAAACTAATCGGTCTTTCGAGACATGATCTGTCTTTTGATCATGCCGATGTTATGTAATAATGCACCGACTCTGGGTAACCGGGGTCGGGGCGTTACAGTTGGTATCAGAAGAAGTTTATTACAACCCTTGGAAGCTAGATTTAGATAAACTCTGATTAGAGCACATAGACATAAGATGGACATTGAGGATTAGTATAAAAGAAATTCATAGAATTTTGGTGTTGTAGAGATTTTCTGAGTTTTTCGAGAAATACATCCCTGTCTGCATACGATCAGGTAGAGGCAGATCTGGCACAGATCTACCTAGTGGTAAATCCCGAAAACACCGATTTGAGATGGACTCAAACAGGAACTGGTGCACGACAACGGGCCTTGATGCACTCTTGGTTACGATACTCCTTTGGGATATGCTTAGGATAACTCTAATTTTCTTTACAAATCATTATGAAGGGTTTATGAGTATATACTTCTTCAAAGAAAACATTTTTTTGATTATGGATTATATCCATAAATATTTCAATTTATTTTAAGTGTTTCATAAGTATGAAATTATGTATTTTGATTCATAAACTGATATAGTTTATGCCATTATTTAGAAATGGTGCCTAGTAGAAGAGATGGAAACTGTATCAATGAACTAACTCCATGTAGGGATTTACCTCCTGCTAAAGATAATTATAGTGGATCTGGGGATGCAACTAGTGTCGATCAGCTAATCACCATACCGGGACAACTCACTCAGGTTATGAATAATAACCTTACCTGTTTGGAGCACCCTGATCCACAGCGTCGAGGATCAATGTAAGATCACTTCATGAGGCAATAACCATCATCATTCAATGGGAGTAAAAATCCTATAGTAGCTGAGCAATGGATATGATCCCTAGAGAAAATATTTCAGGATTTGGGAAGTTGTGAAAGGGAAAAAGTTATCATGGCAGTTTACCGCCTCACTGGAGATGCTGATCAATGGTGGTCATTGATTTAAAACACAACGGAAGATGATGAAGTATCAAATATGGAATGGAGGGAGTTCAAAGATCTATTTTTAGAAAAATACTTTCCTCGGGACCATTGAGCAGATATGGAAAGGCAATTTCTGTGTCTGAGACAAAAGGAGGATGTGAATTTCACAAAGTATAAGGATAAATTTACAAGGTTAGCAAGGTATGCTGGAATTTATAAATGTAACCCAGGAAGTAAGATTGATCATTTGTTTGATTGGTTAAAACCATTTCTCTATCGAGCATTAGTCTCACAATCCTTCTCATCGTACGAAGACATTGTCTCGTGTGCTATCAAGACAGAAAAGGAATTCTCCAAGTCTTATGAATTTAAAGAAAAGCAAGAGAAGAAGAGATCTACTGATCAATCTGGGAATGGAAATAAGGGGAAGAAGGGAAAGGTTGATATCTATCCTATGATAAATGTGGGAAGAAACACCCTAGTACTTTCTTAAAAGGAACAGGAGTCTGTTACAAGTGTGGTGAAAAAGGCCACCAAGCTCATGATTTCAAGGGGAAGAAGGAAGCTACCGATGTCCAATGCTACAATTGCTGGGATATGGGACATTATGAAACTTAATGTCCTAAGCATCAGGGGAACTTACCTTAGAAAAGGCCAAGGGATCAAGGCCAAGCTTATCCTATCACTACTACTGAGGTAGAAGCTCTGAAAGACGTGGTGGAAGGTAATTTAATGGTTTCCTTAAGTTTAGAAAATGCATTATTTGATTCTAGATCATCGCATTGTTTCATATATCCATAGTTTTCTAAGAAAATTAGATATTTCCAATTTGATTTATCAAGGGATTTGTCAGTTAAAACTCCTAAGGGAAGTATCATTGCAACAAAGTTTTGTGAATCAGTCCCCATTAGAGCACATAAATGTTCTTTATCTGCTGATCTCATCATCATACCTATGATTGAGTTTGATATAATCCTCAGTATAGACTGGCTTTCGGACTATGATTCGAAGATTTATTATAAGAAGAAGGAGGTTATGATTTTTGATGATGATGATAAGAAACACATTATCTTTAGAGCAGAATCGTCACCACCTAATTCTTATCTAGATCCACCCCTAGTAGCTCAACTAAATTCAATTATTGGGGAGGAAGAGAATTAAATGACTATGGGTGAGTAATGGAATGATCAAATAGAGTATGTAGCTATTGTGAAAGTATATGTAGATGTGTTTCTTGAAGATTTACCTGTACATACTCCAGAACGAGAAGTTGAGTTTTCCATTGATTTAATTCCTAGATCAAGGCCTATATCGAAGTCCCCTTATAGAATGGCCATTGTAGAATTAGTTGAACTAAAGAAACAACTAGAATAATTGAGTAACAAGGGATTTATTCACCCTATTGTTTCTCAATGGGGATCCCCTGTTCTTTTTGTTAAAAAGAAAGATGGATCTATGAGGTTATGTATCGACTACAGGTAGATCAATGCTATAACAATAAAGAACAAGTATCCCCTACCTCGCATTGACGATTTATTTGACCAAATGCATGGAGCTCAATAATTTTCAATGATTGACCTTTGATCTGGATACCATCAGTTGTGAGTGAAGAAGGAAGACATTCTGAAGACATCATTTCGAACCAGGTATGGGCATTACGAGTTTACAGTAATGCCTTTTTGGATTGACTAATGCACCCTATGTATTCATGGATCTGATGAATAGAGTTTTCAAGGAATATCTTGATAAATTTGTGGTGGTATTTATTGATGATATCTTGTTATACTCCAAAAGTTACAAAGATCATGAAAATCACTTGCGCATTATATTGAAGACTCTTAAAAGACCTGAATTATATGGGAAGTTTAGCAAGTGTGAATTCTGACTTCAGGATATTTCTTTTCTTGGCCATATTGTCTCTAAAGATGGAATCTCTATTAATCCTTCTAAGACCAAGGCAATCCATGAATGGCCAGAACCTACGAGTATAATTGAGGTACACAGTTTTATTGGTTTGGCAGGTTATTATCGACGTTTCGTCCAGAATTTTTCCCAATTGGATAACCCATTAAAAAAGATCACACGTAAAGGGGTTAAATTTGTTTGGACAAAATAGTGTA
This sequence comes from Viscum album, assembly GCA_963277665.1. NCBI lineage: Eukaryota > Viridiplantae > Streptophyta > Magnoliopsida > Santalales > Viscaceae > Viscum > Viscum album. The sequence continues at coordinate 1,465,431,143 of OY728164.1, read as the reverse complement.
AATAACATTTCAAAGAACTGAAGAGAAGATTAGTCAATGCTCCTATATTGACACTATCATCTGGGAATGATGGGTTCGTTATTTATAGTGATGCATCGAAGAAAGGACTTGGTTGTGTCCTTATGCAGAATGATAGGGTTATTTCCTATGCATCACGATAGTTTAAAATTCATGAAAAAAATTATCTTACTCATGATTTCGAGTTAGCAGCTATGATCTTTTCTTTGATGATATGGAGGAACTACCTCTATGGTGGAAAATTTGAGATTCATACTAATCACAAGAGTTTGAAGTATATTTTCTCACAAAAAGAAATCAACATGAGGAAAAGGAGATGGCTTTAATTACTCAAAGACTATGATTGTATGATACACTACCACCCAGCGAAAGCAATCAAGATGGGAGATGCTTTGAGCAGAAAACATAATGGAGTTTTGAACAATATGAGAATTGAAAGGGATCCGATTTTCATGGATCTAGTGAAGATGGACATGGGAATAACCATGGAAGGTGAAACATGAATTCATCTTCAAATGGTTGCCAAACCATCTTTACTAGAAAGGATTAATAATTATCAGACTAATGATGAAGAATTTTAGAAGAAGATTAAAGATGTGAATGATGGGAGATTGAGATACTTTGTGTATGAAGAAGGAATTTTGAAATTTGGGAAGAGACATTATGTTCCCGATATACCTGATCTAAAAAGGGAATTGCTGGATGATGCTCATAGTTCCAATTTCTCTATACACCCTGGGAGCACCCAAATGTATAGATATTTGAAGGAACATTTCTGGTTGGACAACATGAAGATGGAGATTGCTTATTTTGTGTCAATATGTATGGTTTGTCAACAAATTAAAGATGGAAGGCAACATCCTGGTGGAGTATTGCAACCTCTTCCCATACCTGGGTGTAAATGGTATAATATCACGATGGACATTGTCATGGGACTACCAAAGACTCTTAAAAGGAACGATGCAATATGGGTTATTATTGACCGTCTTACCAGGTCAGCATATTTTCTTTCTATAAGAGAAGATCTACCACTAGAACGTCTAGCAAGACTATATATTGATGAAGTTATGAGACTTCATGGAGTACCCCTATCGATTGTTTCTGATCATGATCCCCGTTTTACTTCAAGATTCTGGAAAAGTCTTCAAGAAGCCTTGGATACTGAACTACATTTGAGCACTGCCTACCACCCTCAAACAGATGGAAAATCGGAAAGAACTATTCAAACCTTAGAAGACATGTTGAGATCCTACTCACCTGACTTTCAGGGTATGTGGGATCAATATTTACCTCTGGTAGAATTTTCTTATAACAGTAGCTACCATTGAAGTATTTATATGGTACCATATGAAGCGTTATACGGAAAGAGATGTCACACACCAACCTGTTGGGATGACGTTGGTGAAAGAAAACTAGTACGCCCAGAACTGGTGGGGGAAACTATAGAAAAGGTGAAGGTAATCCAAATCCATATCAAAGAAGCTCAAAGTAGGTAGAAGAGCTATGCCGATAATCAAAGGAAGGATTTGGAGTTTCAAGTCGGTGATCATGTTTTCCTGAAGGTATCTCCCTGGAAGGGAGTCATACATTTTGGTAAGAAAGGTAAATTGAGTCCCAGGTACATCAGACCTTTCAAAATTCTAGAACAAATTGGGGTTGTAGCTTACCGTTAACAATGCCGCCAAGTCTCTTCAAAGTTCACGATGTGTTTCACATATCTCTGTTGAGGAAATACATGTCTGACCCAACGTATGTACTCACCTATGAGGAATTAGAACCGGAACCCGATATTTCTTATTGCGAAGAGCCCGTTAAGATTCATGATACGAGAGAACAAGTACTGAGAAACCGGACAACTTTTCTGGTAAAAGTCTTGTGGAGAAACCATAAGATGGAAGAGGCAACGTGGGAATCCGAGGAACTTATGATGAAGAACCACCCGAGTCTTTTCATGAAGCAGTATTCTAGAAATTTCAAGGATGAAATTATTTGATGGAGGGGAGAATGTAGCACCCCAAACTTCTACGTTACGCTTCTTTTTGAATAATGCAATAGCATGTGTTGCACGCAACATCGTGTTCTAAAACACACCACAACCAATCCAACTAGCCGTTATGAATAGTAATACATACTTTTTAAAATTTTAGAAATTTTATCTCTCAAAATGGACTTTATTTTTGGATTCAGAGTATTGAATTTAGCCTAAGGTGAAATTTTGGTACTTTTCGGATAACATTTATATTTTGATGAATAGTGAATATTACTAAATTTTAATTAAAAACAACTTTTATAATCGAAATAATTTATATTGATAAATTATGAATTTGAGTGTTTTTAAATAATTTTTAGAATATATTTTTACCATTTAATACAATGTTGGTAATTTTACATAATTTTACAATTAAACTGGACATAAACAGGTGTCAATCTTTTGATAGTTATTATCTCTTAAAAACACGCTTTTTGTTTTAACAACAGGAAATAATTTTAAATTAATTTCTTCCACTTATGTGTTTTGAATTTGAGAAAATGGATTCCATATTTGAAATCAGGATGTTCAAATTGTGTAAATAGGTAACTTTTATTTTTAAAATTTTTGAATAATTATTTTGGTAAATATTTTATTTACCATGGTTAAAGGGTAAATCCGGTAAATAAGAGTTAAAAAATAATATTATAATAAAAAAAATATTACCATAAAACGTGTCCTAACCATATTGGTTGATACATGTCAGACCATGGGAATCTTTGGGTAGATTTTGGACCCCATGGAGCCACTTGTAAGTGATAATGACACATTATATTAATTAAGTTAAAATAAATACAAAAATGACATAAGCATATATCTTATAGAAAAAACAGTGTTTACATATAGTTATATATATTGGATTTTCAATTATAAATATTCATTTGAAATAAAAAACGATTCCCTACATAATGATTTTTTATTTACAATTTTTAGAAAATAAATAATTTCATTTATTAATGACACAATGATGATGTAGTAATTACCATAATAGTGAAAAGTTTAAATAATTGATCTTATAAATACCTAAATAAATATAATTTGAGACTTTTTATGAATTAAACTAAATTTCTAGGTTATTATGAAATTTTTGGATTGACTTAATTAACTCTGTTCGAAGTAATCGTTCTGTTGTGATATTCACAAAAATCAATTATTGAATAGTGTCAAAATTGACATAAAAGTGTTTTTAAAACGAATATTATATTATTAATTGATATTAAATTCCTAAAAATCTAAGGTTTAGCCAAGAGACTTATATAATGATAGGTGTATCTTTAATTGACCACTTGGGGGTCTCTTTAAGGTATATAGTAAGTTTATTAACTATATAATATAAAAATACAAAGGGACATTGTAAAAGTGAAACTAATTAACTAAGAGTTAATACTTAAAGATAAGGTTAATATAGTAACCCAAACCTGTCTAAATTCTATTGGATGAGTGGTTTTCGACCCATCCCCAAATTAATATTTAAATAATCCACTTTGGATCCATTAGAAACCGAATATCAATTTATTATAAAATAATATTTCTAACTTTTCCAAAGGTGCCCCTCATCCCTCTTATAAAAGGGAACTCCCCCTTCTCATTAATTCACACCTTCAAAGCCTTTTGGTTCGGCCAAACTCTTCCCAAATACTCTCTCAAATTCCCTCACTTCGTCCTAGAGTACTTCCTTTAGTCAGAGAGCCAATCTATGGATCCCTTTTGATCAAATCAAAAGGAAGAACCCGAAGAAGAGGTAATAATTTTACCCCCCTTTTTCAAGTTCTTTTCTTCTTCCACTTATTCTTTATTCGTTATTACCATTATAAAATAATAACTCCAGTATATTATATATTAATTGATGTTATTATAAACATGGTATAACCATATTTTAGTTTTCTATCCATCCTTTGAATGACATTTCACCATACATGCGTACGTACGGCTTACCGTCTCCACGTCGTGGTTTAATTGTTATTCAAAACATTATTATTTGAATGGTCATAATAATGATATGTAATTCTTGTGAATAATAAATATAACATAATAATGATTATGTATATATTATATACCATCCAATTAAATATTATTTTAATATAAATATAATGATATTGTCACTTGTGCGTACGTACGGACTACTGTCTCCACGAAGGCGATGAGATTCATTCTCCATTGTATCCATTCAAGTATAATTCTCATTTGAAGATTAATAATAATGTTTAAGGAATTAATATCATTCTGGATATGAATAAGATACAGCCTATCCATGACAAACATGTCTTACTTAACAAAACATATAAAATAAAACGAGTAAGTTAACACCTGAAACGAAGATAATTCTAAAATATTATTAACAAAGCAATGTTAAAAGATCATATATGATATCATATTAACATAAATTATTCTTGTATAATTTAATAACAATTATTTCACCATTATACAAGATTTTAACCTACCCCAACCAAGGAAAAGTACACAGTAAGGGTTTATTTCTCAATATCTTCATTATCCGAGGTTGTTTATATGTAATAATCTACTTGGATTTCTTTATCATCACATCCATGTTTCATAAAAATGTATTTCAAAACAATTTTTTTACTATTTACTAGAATATGGGTTAAAGTAATTTATACCCTTTTATACTTTTATAAGTTGTTTATAAAGGCATCTTTCCGTCATTTTCCAAACAAGGACCTTTTTAACCTTTTCGACAGAATTATGGTAAGAATGTTTTTTTAATTATATGGAGGGTGCCACTATTTTTCACCGTTATAAAATCATCAAAGCTTCTGTTACAAGTTTATAAGAATATTTTCAAAGAAAATGTTTTATTTTATAGATATATGACTCTTAAATGATTTTCAAATAGAAAGAGATATTTCTCTAAAAAGAGTTTTGATTTCATCTATGTCAACATCCTTTGATGTATTTTAAGCTTTTTTGAAGATGATTTATTATGATACAAAACTTCTATATTGTATTGATGGTTTTCGATACGTTTGACAATGGATGTGTTATTTTTATACCATTATTGGTTTATGGATGAAGTATTGGAATTTCGTATGCTAGTTTTAATATGAATGTTTATGTTATGTTTAAACCTGTTCATATGAGGAATGCATTGGACTTAATATGTGACGGGTGGAGCTCGCTATAGCTGCTCGATGCATAGGTAGGTATCATTAGACAAACTAGTGTCTTGGCACAAGGCGTTGAAAAAATCTTATTTTTAGTTTTGGCACGAGGCCTTGGCTATGTAGTTATGATAGTCTGGAATTATGCATTCCATCATTATGAAAGTGGTTATTGTTATTGCATGTGATTATTCGATTAGTAGAATATTCATGCGAATAAGTAAATGGAATTATTTCATTTTATTTCTTCCATATTATGTTGAAGTTCAAGTTTTAAAGGATTTTTTTAGTTATACATTGCCGTAAATGTTTATTCTTATTTCTGAATGTTTTCGCTATATTATTATCCTTAATAGGAATTTGAGCTCACCCCTTTTATATGTTTTATTTTTCCCAGGATGTGAAGAAGAAAATTATGAATGACCTGCAGGGATAGTATGAGGGGATAAAAGTGTGGACTATGGAGACTATGTTTCTTTAGTTTTCTTTGTTATGATTTAATGTAAACATTATTAATGTATCTAGTTATTCCAAGGCTACTAAACAAATAATTCTTTCGATACTTGATATTTCTTGTGATCATGCCAACGGTATGTAATAATACACCGACTATGGGTAACTTGGGTCGGGGTGTTACAATGTAAAATTCAAGGTCCCACTAAATAATTCTTACCAATATTTATAAAAAATAATGGGGGTATAAAATGTATACCATTTAAATATCTGATGCGAGCCCTGTTGATTGAGTAGTGGTAACTTCTACCATTCAAAAATCATACCAACCATAGGTAGTTATCCCATGATCCTTTAAAATATAACACCTAAACAAGAATCATGTCTTCATAAATTAGATTTTCCATCTCTATATAGCCATTTTTTAGGGATGATATGTTTTTACATGTTTGAAAAGTGACCCATTCCCTCTTAAGTTCCTTTATATAAATGAGTCAAAATAAGGGGTCCTATCAGAAATAATAACTACCATCACAACCATCATCCTCACAATCTCTTAGATATGCAATATACCAATATTTTATATATTATTAGTATAATTGATCACGATAAATTGGAAATATTTTGTCAAAATATCAATGAACACACATATATTATTCCTTCATTAATTTGTACGGGGTTACCCAGTAATATAACCCATAGACAAATTTTCCCACTTCTTGGTGGGAATGAGGAGTTAATGGATAATTCGTGAGGGAATTTTACGATCATAACTGAATTGTTGATAAGTATAACATATGGAAATAAAGTTATTAATGTAATTTAATGTACCTGGCTACCAGAACCAGTATTAAAAAATAGAGAATATATTGTTGGTTCAATGATAGACAAATCATTGTGGCTGGTGATAGTCCGAAATCACCACCTTCCTTAGAGACAATAGTACTAGTAAACAAAATCTAAAGAGAATAATTCCTTAGAGATATAAATACCACTCACTAGACAGCACTACATAATTTAGAAATAGATTAGAGTGATGAAATGGATTATCCTTTGGATATTAATCCAATATCATCATTAGAAGACATTAAATCAACTAAACGCTTTCCAAATATAGACACCCTTCCTCTTCATCGGATTCAAATAGCATCTGACCAGAAATCAATTTTAGGATCCACTCATTGCCTGACCCATTAAGTGCATAGAAAAAAATAATACGGACTTAAGAGACAATGACTACATTCCCGTTACCTAGGGTAAATATAGAGAAACTCTCATTTAAAACATGAACATTACATAACTTTTTCATAATACCTAAACATTATACAAAAAAACCCAAAGACTATAATTGGTTTTGTTCCATTGGAAACATGGAAACAAAAACATTTGTACATAAATGAGTTACACCATCTCCAACAAGGTTCTTCTTGACTATCAACATTCTTAGACACCTCAATCATAATAAATATTATCATAACATGGGGTAAAGGAAACATAAAAAAGGGTTATATTGGATTCTTATTAAGTTTAAACAAGGGAGACATTAATGAATAATCATGATCATAATGGAATGAGAATGTGAACATGAATATATAAGTTCATATCCTAGATATCGAAGATCATTACAAGAATCGTGGAATAAATATTGGTAGTTCATAAGACATGAATCATAATGAAATAAAGAACATAAGACTTAAAATAAAAACAAAGGAATAAAAAATGGAATTTTTTAGACACATAAGTATATAATATGATTTCTATAGTAGCCACGACATCGGTTCTAGGACTATATTGGTAGTATAGTTTTACTACCCACATCATATTGGTATTCATGGTTCACTCCCATGACCATCTTGGTAGTATGAGTTCCTTACTCATACCATCTTTATAGTCATGGTTCACTCCCATGACAATCTTAGTCGTCAATGTTCATTCCCAAGACCATCATATTCTATCTAATGAGATATAAATCATTTCACAGTGCATTGTAGTGATATATAGGTCCCACCTATCTCATAATGAAATAATTCATTTGTGTGCCACAAGATTATAAATAATTATATTCAATCTAATGAAATAAAATTGGAATTGTAAACATGTAATCAAATCATAACTTATTTACAGAGATAGGTTTCATAATATTATCATTATAAAAATAAAACAAGAAATAATGTAGGTTTCAAAATCATATAAACTGTGTAAGAGAAACAAGTTTTATAAACATCATACCATCAAAACATAATCTATTCATAGAATGAATACGAATGAAAACATTGAATAATTTCTCCATAAACTCATGAGTAACACCAATATATGTTATATTATATGGTAAATGAGATCTAAATATACATTAAATCATTTCATTAGGAAAATATCATTTCTTCTTTAAAAAAATATTTTTATAACAAATATAATTTTAGGAAACATTTTATTGAAAATAGAATTGAAAACTTATAAAATAATATTCCAAATTACTAAAAAGTTTCTAAAATCATTTTTCCATGAAAATAATATTCAATGTTCTTTTGAAAACATTTTTGGAAACATTTTCAGGAACATAGTTTTATGAATAAAATAAAATTCTGAAAGAATATAGAGAGACAATAATATTTTATATAAAACATTATCTTATGTACCAATGATTGTAAAGGTTCTAATAGAACATTATAATATCTTCAATAATATAGGATAAATAAAATCAGGAGTATTATTTTTATATGCATCAAAATATTACATCGAAGTAATAAAAAACAAAAACAATCTTGAAAAGCAATGAGATTTTCTCAAAAATCATTATAACTTGGTAACTTGGGATCAAACATCCATGTATGAAAATGAAATTAAAAAATTATTAAAATATCATAAATAAATTATAATAATTATATAAAACGTAAAATGTATTTATATACACCTCAAACAAATAGTTTAGGTGCATAAAAAACAAGAGTATCAATGAAAATAAATTGAGACAAAACATTTTTACTAGTTTGGTAACTTTTCAAATATAATACTCATAATAAAATTTAATAAAATGGATATATTAATTCCCATAAATTTATTTATAAGATATATATAATAAAAACATGAGTATTACGTACTTCATAAAAATGAAAATAGTGGAGAACATAACATGCGTGTCATAGGAACAATAAACTGACATGAAATTCCCTTACATTGTGTTTGAACTCTCTTCGTACTCATACAAGATTTATGTATTACAAATATATGTTTACTATAGCCCTTTTAAAGAAACATATTATTATAAATAATTTTATATGTGGTTTTATTATGACCTTAAATTTCCCTCTGGTTAATAATCCATTGTTATGGATTCACATAGGGTAATATTCTCTTTATTCTTCACATGTGTCTTAAATTTTTATATCATTTTACTTATACTTATATAATTATTCTAGAATGTAAATAATGATATAAATATCCATAATATCTAGTTTATTTAAATTATAATAAATTATATCATAATGATGTATTAAATGGTATACACTGTTCATGGTGACGGTAAGTCGTATGTATACATAAATGTTGTTTTTGTTTTAATAGTAGTATTAAAAAAAAGTAATTAAATGATATAAAAGTTATTGTGTATTTAGTATTATTAAAATTGAATTATAATTTTATATATATCATATAATTTCACTGAACACATCTATAATACATTCCATTTAGTTTTTAAATTAATCATATTGCTTTTTGGGGGTGGTAGTCCACACTTTATCAAAATAAATTATATTAATTACATCAAATATAAAGTAAAAAATATGTTTGTTGTAAAATAAATATTTAAGAACAAATATATAATTAATATATTGAATGAAATATATAAACATAGTGTTCATAATAATTTCTACCATGAGAGGTGGTAGAGGAGAAATGGGCAATCATCTTTTAGTGTGGTTGTAGTTGGCCATACACGTAAACAGTAAGTTTGATATCAATTATATAGAGGTGTGTGTAAATATAGGTTGAAACCTTAGAATAAAAAATCATATTACTTTTATTATAATGATGTTTTCATAAGAAATTCAATAAATAGATTTTAGGGTGTTAATAAAGAAAATAAAATAATGGATATTGAGAGAAGAAGTTACCTCTTAACAGGGAAACTCATTTTGGTTTGTGCCCAAAGGCTTCCATGAATTATCTTCTACCAAATGGATGATTTTTAAGAAAAATTTAGGGAATTTAGAATCTTATTTTATCTGATTTTGAGTGTTCCAAGGGGATTAAGTGGTTTGAGGATGTGGGTGGAGGTTGTGGCCTTTTATAGGGAGGGAAACAACATACTTTTCATTTTTGAAAACAAGTTATGTGTACCCATGTTTTTACCTAAAAAATGATATAAAATACCAAATAACTAAATAATGGATGGTTTATTCTTTAATTATATCTATAAAATGGGTGTTGTAATGTTTCAGGGATATATTAGGTCTTAAGGTTATGTTTTGTACTTTAATAGCCTAAATGTTTTCTTAACTGATGTATTTAATTTTAATCAGATTATTTAATATTTTAGGTCAAAAACCAATTTGAGCTCATTAGACATTATATATTATTATGATTAGATATAAAGAAAATATTTTTACAAATTATAATCTCCAATGTGGAGCAATTTAATTTAATATTAATCCCACATTTGGGTCGAAAATGTGGGTTTTTAAAGTGAAAATGATCAGATGTTTGCGATGTTTTTATATCTAATTTCAATGTGAAATTAATTCTAATGAACAAAATTGGATTAATTAATAAAAATATTATCTAACTAAATTTTTAACCAAATAAAAAATAAAAAATATCCTACAAATAACTTAAATAAATAATTACTTTGGAATTAAAATCTTGTATTCTTCCCTGTTCATCCAAAATTGAAGTTTGTGAGAAAAATACCGAAAAATCACCCTAAGATAATTAAAAAATTATAAAATGAAAAATGATTTATATTGTATAAAATTAAAATTATAAATGTGTCTAAAATTAATTTTTTTATTTTTTATATAAATACATTAAAAGTGTTTAATTTGATAAATCAGTATGTCTAAACATAGAAGGACATTACCAAAAATCATTTTTTTAATTATCAATATGTTTTCATTATATAAAATAGTTATAAACAATATTTTAAAAGAAATTATTACTATTCATATTACACATTTTCATTTCTAGGTTATAGTTATCTCATTTAAATAATTATAACAATAAAATTAGGTTTTATAGAAACATTGGTGTTTTGTTTAAGGTACACCAACTCAGTGTTGCGTGTATCATATGCCAAGTCAGTGTTTCATGTAACATTTGAAAATTTGGTTTCAGGTGAATGAAATGTTTGACTTAGAAGATTTCACGTTATAAATGAATATTTAATTTATTAGAAAATGTCTCTAAAATCGAAGGTTGTTACATTATACCCCAATTAAAATGAATTTTTCATTGAAATTCATCACTATAAAAAAAATGAGGATAATTATCCTTCATTATATAATCTTGTTACCACATATCTTACTATAACTAGGTATTTATACACAAATGATTGACCATGTGAGTCGACTTGTTTTGTAGAACTCTCTCTGATCGGTCCATAATTTCAATAGGTTGTTCCTCATAAGAAAGATCCTAATCTAGAGGTATAACATATGAGTTCAATACATGTGAATATTCATGTTTTTACCTCCTTAGGAGATATATATAGAACACATCATAGATTAGAGAGTGAATTTGAGGATGTTCCAAGAGATAGTCAACTATCATGATACGATCAAGAATATGAAAGTGAACAATATACCTAGAGATTAATTTCTCTTTCTTATCAAATATTATTACATTCTTCCCAATTGAGAATCATTAAAACACAATTTCAGCAACTTCTAATTTTAAATAACACTAACTGTGATCATCATATCATCTTCAAACTATGAGCTACCTTGATATGCAGCTGAGTGGTTGAAACCTTTTTGGCAGTTTCTTCAATGATCTTATGTCCCAATATCTTTCTTTCTCCAACCTCATACCAATATGTTGGAACACTAAATTGCATCCCATTAAGGGATCTACATGATGGAATATGAATTCTTGAGTGAAAACAATTGTTGTGATAATACTCAACTAGAGGAAGGTTTTGATCCCAACCACATTTGAAATCTAACAAAAAATATCTCAATATATCCTCTTGGGTTTCTGTTTTTCTTTCAAACTGACCATATATCAAAGGATGAAAAAAAAATTTAACACTAAATTTTATATCAATTTCTTTCATAAGAATTCAAAAAAATATTATGGTAAACCTCAGATCCCTATCTAATAAAACAAAACATGGTACACCATAGAAAATTACAACTTCATTAATATATATCTAAGAAAGATGATCCAAAGAGATATATTCTCTTATAGAAATGAATTTTTTTGACTTAATAAAGAGATTTATTACCACCCATATATAATTATATATCTTCGATGTTTTGGGTAGTCTAAACACAAAATAAATAATGAGGTTCTCACATTTACATTATGTTATGGGTAATGTTTGCAATATCTCTTTAGTCATTGTCTATCATACTTAATATGCTGATAAACCAAACACTAAGATTCAAACTCTGTGACAACTCTCTTCGTGCCTTCCCAGAAGAATTATTCATTCATGTCACTATACATCTTCATACGTGCAGGATGAATTGAGAATGAATAACTATAAGCATCCTCTACATCTCCTTCTTCAAATATTGTATGGAAGGAATACATACACAGTTCTTGAAAATTGTCCTTCCTTCCTAATCATGATTAAAATTAGGAACTTTTTAGACATTCATCTGCATGAACTCATCTTCCATTTTCATCTCATCAATCATTACATGGATAGATGGTTGAACATTAATTTGAGAAAGATAATATTTCTTCCCATCTTTATTTATTTTTATAACAATCCTTTGAATATCTAGAAATATTGGATTATTTTTTATCCTCATCGTGCGTATTCTAGTATGATCATGTCGACTCCAAGCATCAAGAACCTTGTTTTTGTTCTGATGGATGAAATGTATTGAGAAATAATAACCCTTTATCAAATATAACCATATTATTTGGCACATCTTCAAAATATATACCATAATTTAGTCTTTTATTATCAGTATATATATCACACTTTCACCATAAAGATAATTTCTCCGTATCATCAATGAAAAGATTATTGCTCCTAACTCCAAATAATGAGTTCTGCAATTTTTCTCATGAATCATCAATTATCATGAGGCATAGGCTATAACCATGTTATTCTGCATAGGAACACATCCCAATATCTTCATTTATGCATCACTATAAATTACAAACCTTCTACAATCTTATGTAATGTAATAACAAGTGCACTGACCAACGATCTCTTCAGTTCCTTGAAATTTTCCTTACATTCATCATTACAAAATAATTTTACACCCTTCCAAGTTAAATATTTTAGAGGATTAGATAGGCATGATATATATTCTAAAAACCATGGATAATATCCATCTAATCTGAGAATTATACTGATCATATCCACATTGTTTGGTCTAGTCCCGAAATAAATTGCCTCTGTCATTGATGGATTTACTACTGTAGCATCTCTTGAGATTATGTGACCCAAAAATCAATCGGTTTGTAGCCAGAATTACCAATTTTTAGATTTTTCATATAAAATATCCTTACTTAGGGTCTTCAGTATAATTATCATGTGATAATCAGGATATTAATTTCTCTTTAAATAGATTATAATATATTATATAAATACTACAAAATAATGATAGAGGTAATTTCTAAAAACATTATTCATTATATCCATGAAGATAAGAGAATAATTAGTAATACCAAAATACATAACTATATCTTCAATGTTACCATAAATTGTAATTTAGGTTTTCTTTGTTATATTCTCCTTATTGACCATCAATTTATGATATCCATAATGAAGGTCCATCTCAGAAAATTATTGATCATTGCAAAACTGATCAAAAAAATCATCAATACGGTGAAGAGGATACTTTCTCTTGATTGGGATCTTGTTCAACTCTTAATAATCAATTAAAAGTATAATTGATTAAAAACTATTTTCCAGAAAAAGATTTATTGTGCCCCAATGTGACACACTGGGATGAATGAATCCTTAATCAAGAATTTCTGGGATTTTCTTCGTCAAATCATTTAACTCAATCGAGGCCATTCAATAAAGAGTTTTCAATGTTTTTTTGAATCCAGGTATGAGTTCCGTTGAGAACTCAACCCAAATGATTGGTGGAACACCAAGCACCCCTTCTGTAAATATATCCATAAAATCATTCAAAATAGTCATATCGACAAATTTTAATTTTCTCCCAAAGAATCTGAGATAAAAAACCCCTTCCAAAAACTCTCTTATTGGATTATTTCCCTCTTTTAGTTAAATAGATACAAATGAGAATAAAATATCGATAATCATTCATTTAACATTATTATTATCCGAAATTCATATTTTATCATGAATATAGATTAAAATAGAAAAGAAAAAACTCACTAAGAATGTCATTTTATCTCTCACATCAATTTTCTCTTCCATCAGTCACATGTTTACCCACGCCCACCTCTCCTCCAAAACATCAGAACTCAATGTTATTTTTATTCTATCACATGACCATTGAATTCACACCCTCTACTCCGTGCTTCTCTCAAATCTCTTAGCCAACATTCTATTAAGTTTTTTTTTATTTTTGGAAATTTGCAGTAATTATGGATAAATATATATAATTTTTCTTAATTGTTAAATCTAATTTTTATTGAATTTTGTTATATTTAAAAAATTTACAATATTTTGTATTCTTTGATTTAAAATATATAAAAAAATTTACATGTTACCGCTAATTACTAAGAATTTTTACTAATTACTTGTAATTACGATGGATTTCAAATAATTATAGCTAATTCCATCTAATTTTTAGTCCCTACTAATAAATGTAACTAAATAACACTAATTAACACTAATTTTTACTTATTTACAATAATTATTGCTAATTTTACCTAATTAGAGAAAATTAAAACTACTTTATACAAATTCATTCTAATTACAATCAATTTTAACTAATTACAACAAATTACAACTATTTATCAGTAGATCCACTCATTACATCTAATTTTTAGTAATAACAGCTAATTCTTAATTATTACTACTAATTTATAATAATTAAAACTAATTCATACTAATTAACTCGGATAATGACTAATTTTTACTTATTACCTCTAATGACCACTATGTTTTATTAATTACTACTAATTAAGTGTAATTTTTTTTCTAATTTTGTAAAATTACAACAATTATGTACTAATTAACACTAATTTTACTAATAATCACTAATTTTAACTAATTACCCCTAATTATTACTCATTACCAATACTTTTTACAAATTACTATTATTGTTTACTATTTACAATTTTTTTTTCTAGTTATCAGTTTTTATACTAATTTCCACTAATTAGTGCTAATTTTTATTACATACAGCTTATTTTTACTAATTATGACTAATTAATGCTAATTATTAATTATAACCATTGGTTAATAATAATTACTAGAATATTTTAATGATTAGATCTATATTTTAGTAATTCCTGCTAATTTTTACAGATTACCACAAATTACCACTAATAAGTACAATTTTTTTTAAAAATTATTGATATTTATAATTTATTACTACAAACTAATATTAAATAAAAATTTTTACTGATTACTATATTTTTTTATTAATTATTACTATGATCTATTAATTATTACTTTGTTCTTTAAAATTTTACTAAATATTTATCATTATTATATAATTATATCAAAAAAATTTAGTTACTTCTAATAGTATCAAATTAATGCTAAATAAAATTAATTACATTTTATTGAAAAATATTTTTTCTAATTAAAATAACTATTGTAAATTAATAATACAAATTTATAATGTAAAAATAGATAAATAAATAAAAAATAAAAAATAAACTAATTTAAAAAAATACCACAAAATTGATGATTTATTGGAATTAATATATTTTTGTCAATATGAAAAGATAACTTCCATCAACACATTAAAATTATGAAATAAAAAATCAAGGAGTGATAAAAAAGATAAGGATATATTTTGGGAGGTTATGAGAGGGGATTTTTATAGAAAAACTAGCTTGGGGCATATATATAATTTGGATTTGTAGATATGGGGTTTTTTTGTGATGGTATTCCAGTCAGAAATATTTTAATATGCGAGGGAACCTATCACAAATAATCCCACCACATAAAAAATAATGGTGGTGATATAATAATTATTTGTAATGAAAATTGATTCAAATAGTATTATTGTTAGATATTGTTTTTGATGGGTTATATATTCTAATTGTATATAATCATTCGGTCAAATAATATCTATAATGAGGAGCATATATCCATCACATAAAAATATAACTTCCATATGGCATGCATAATTATAAATTTTATTTAAGATAGTGTGGGTTTCCAATAAAAAATATTAGTGAAAAAAATTACTTTAATTAGAAAACACATTCTATCTCTAAAAAAACTTATGAGAGGGTTGTTTGTGACGATCCTTAAGATCATCACAATTAATCATTTTAACCATGCTGAATTATATTTATCCCTCGATAAATTTTAAGTAAAATCCTATTGGATGATATTATTATAATTTAAAATTATAATTTGCATGATTTGTTATGGAATCATTATACTAAATTTCAAAAAATTTGTATGTACAATATATATAAGAAATTTGGTTCACAACAATAATGTATTCCTCAATAAAGATAAATTGAGACAAAGTCCTTTGTGTCATGGTTCCTTTTGATTAAATGTTGTTTGAACTCTTCTATTGTGGTTTTAGAGATATTAAAATATAACAAAACTATACTAATATTTATAATATCATACATGATTCTCTTGTAACATCATGCCATCCACCCTTTGATAATCTTTCATTATTTTAATTTTTGTAGGTGTTAATTGCCTTGTTTTCCTAGATTGTTCTTTTTAAATAAAAGCTCTTATTCTTGAGCATATTATATAAATCCATAATCTCCATAACAATAAAAATGACATAATTATCATATTTTTACTTCAATTACAATTTTAATAACTTTTAAGAATTTTTTTATAAATGTAGTACGTTACGACCATGGAGATGGCAGGTCATAAGTACACATGATTAACATTCCCATTTTTCAACTATGTTTATTGAAATTATTTAATTAATATTTTCTCTTGAAATACATACCGTAATATCCCAAAAAAATATAATTTCTTTAAATATAATTATTAATATCATCCGCATTTTTTGGTGAAGTAAATAAAGTCACATCACTTCGTGAAGGTTGTATTCCACACATACAAAAACGATGTTATCATCTTTCCATGAGTGAAATGGCCAGAAATATTAAAAAGTAAAAAAATTTATAAATGATTAATGTTTCATTAATATGGTAATTATTTCATTTATATCACATATATTAATTAAATTTATTCTTATAACCTTCTATGTAATGTGTTACTAAAAAAACAAATCACTCCATGAGGTTGTAGTCTTCCATACACTTGAAATAAATTATCATATACCCTATATAATGAGAAGTAAAAAAGAATATATGTTATAATTACTATATATATATATATAATTATTTTATAAATATAATAAATATCCATTATATCCATCATCATACGTAAACATGATCTGTGTTGGTAGAAAGTGTTTCACATTGGTTTGTGAGGCGGTTGTTTGTCGTGTAGAAGAGCAAAGTTATCATTACCCATTTTAGGAAGAGGATATTTAATTTTTTAATTCCATAAAAATATTTTTATATTAGTATATGGGATGTACTATTTTTTTTGTATATTCATGAAATATTATTATTTGAATGATGTGTAAGAATAATGAAAACATACACACAACGATATGAATTTTTTATCTTCTTGGACCACCTCATTTGGATTACACTTATATTAGTCTTAGAATGGATTTATGAAAAACCCAAGCCTTCCAATATTATGGGATGTAATTTGGGAACATTTTTTGCTATATCACTACTAAACCAATAGGTTATGAAGTTGTAATTATGAGAGGAGAGGGGGTGGCCTTTATAAGTGATATGAGTGTCACACTAGAAATTTTTGAAAAAAAAGGTATACCCGTGTTTTTCCCATTACAAAAGGTAAAAAAATTGAATGAAATTGTAATTATACTTTCAAAATATGGAAATAAAATATATTTTATAAATATATTTAGTTCATTTTAAAATGAATATTTTTATTTTAATGATTTGGTAAACTCATTTCTACCTTAACCATAGTAATAAATTTTTACTATTTTCCATATTCATTTTTGTATGAAATTTATTCGATGCTATTAGATAATATAAATTATGATTTTACCAAATATGGAGTCTATATTCCCAAATAAAATTAAAAATATTTTTTGAATTCAATTTAAAATTATAACTGCATATGCAATGAATAACATGTTTTCAATGAAATAATAATCATTATTATATAAAGTACTTATAAAATAATAAATTTGAAATTGTTTCCGATGACCTAAATTTTAATTATTATAATATAATTGACATAATATAACTTTACATCCAATTAAATATTTAATTTATCATTTTAAATAATTTACCTAAAAATAAAATTATAAAATAAAAATCTATATTTTTCATTATTCATCAGGAAATTAAAATATTAAAAAAAATCCCCAAAATTCAACCAAATGTAATTTTGATATGTTGATCTCAAAAATTATGGTCATTTTATTAAAAAAATTATAAAATTGGTGAAAATATTTCTCAAATTTTTTGAGAAAATAATAATAATGTGTTTTTTTAAAAATATTATTTTTTAGAAAACAAAACCTTTTCTGTTAAATGATTCTTAGGTGATTTATATCAATAGATAACCACAATTTCCATAATTTAAATATTACTATTAATATTATAATATTTAATTGAATGTTTATAATAGTATACAATATTAAGGTTCCTTTAGACATAAGGTTGTATTATCCTTAATCTATCAATAAGAAAATGATTGTTGGAATATATTTCATAGGTTATTTAAGATCGATGTTGTGTGTGGCATATAATATCAAATAAAATTTACTAATCTTAAAGCATTGGAGTTTTATATCCATATTTTAATAAAACTGATCACCCTAGAGAAGATAAAAAATCCATTGATATTAGGAAATAGATTTTTTTTAAAATTGTGATGTCATTTAGTGGTCCATTATTAGTACAAAGTCTCATAGTAATTTAATTAATTTTATCAAAATAAATAAATTCACCCCAATGTGATTTTATAAGTAATTTTTTTCCCTTATTAAGGAATTTTTCAAATTTAATTCTTAATTAATGAGGTTGCATTGGAACCATTTGATATGTTGGTTTTAATATTGGCCTAGAATCTAGAACTAATACAACAGTAAATTCAACCTCCAAATAAAGAATAAAACCAGTAATATCATATGGAAAAACATCATATAATTCATTAAATTTATATATATCAGTAATTCAAATAGTTACATTATTTAATAACCCATTTTAATTATATTATTAATTTCTCAGCTTCCTGATATGTTATCGATGATAAAAACTCATTCTTTATAAAAAGTGAATTTCATTCTGAAAACTAACTTCATTGGATTTACATATTAACTTATCATGATTAAATAAAATAAATTCCATATCAATAAAAATATCAAACTCCATAATATGATATATGATATGAATTTTAGGAAAAACAATTTTGTAGATAATAAAAAATGATTTTTATAAAAGTGTTTTTCTATTATAATACCACGAGGGTTCTAATAAAGAGTTCAATCAACATTATTTATGATTATATTCAAATTTGTTATGTAATTTTTCCATATATAAAATATTGTTTTATCTATAATCATAAAATATAATATAATAATAAAAATATAAATTTAATGTACCTAGTACCACTTCATTTTAGGGTCCATCATATGTCTTATATAATAGAGAAAATATTTTCCATACAATTCCATTTATGATATTAATGACTCTAAATTTGACTAATTAACATCATACATGCGTCAGAATAATTTCACAAATCATTCCATTTAAATCATATTTATATTTGTTAAATATATGTTTTCTCATCACATTAAATCATATGTATTTTGATTTAAAATCATGAAGAAAATGACTAAGAAAACACATCGGTAGCACTTCTATGACCCTATCAAAATACTTTAAAAATTTATTTTACCAAAGATGGAACATTTTTTGCTCTTAACATCATATTTATCGATTAAATGATTTAATACATCTTTTCTCATTGAACTATTCTTACCCATGTTTTTAAAAATTAAATTACTATTAGACAAAACTATAATATCATTCTTATCAAATCAAACAAACTACTCATTATCTTTAAATACATGAGAGGATAATACTATTTGTAAAATTTATTTTGTATATTAGTTAAATTTTTGGAATTTACTCTCTCAACCAGAATAAAATTCGGTGAATACTAGGTTACCCTGGTAAATTTTTTTAATATATTATTAAATGATAAAATAATCATAAAAATATAATATTCATCAAAATTACATAAATAATTCTACAAATTTCATAAATTATCTACTTTTGGTTGATATAAATTTTATAGTTAATATATTAACCATATAGTATTAATATATAAGAGGAATTGGTAAAGGTTAAATAAGTTAACAAAGGGTTAAATAAAAAACATAAGGAATAAGAAAATATCCAAAACATATCCAGTTCTTATTGGATGATTTTATTTTGACTTAAATTAACCTTATATTTAAATTAAATATGTTTTGGACTTTTTGAAACTGAAAATCAATTTATAATAAAATAATACAATAAAACATTCTTAAAGAGCCCCTCCTCCCCCTTTTAAAAATCCAACACCTCTAACCCATTATTCACACCTCTAAATCCCTTTGGATAATCCAAAATCTACCCCAATAATATCCAAACATCTCTTTATTCCTCCTATAAGACTTCGCATTGGCAAAAGGAAATTCAAGAATACCTTTTTGTTCAATCAAAAATGAGTTACCCGATTTAAAGGTAACGTCTTCTCTCAAGTTATTTTCATTATATTCCTTATCCACTCTTTATGCTCTTCTTATTATTATTTTACATAACAATACCAGTATCCTCAATATACTAGGTTTTTATGAGAATTATTCAAAATATAATAAAACACATGTCTACATAATGGGTATAGAACATACTGTTTCTGTGGATGGTGAACTACTGTCTCACGAAACGACGATCGTTCAATCTTCTCCTACCACCTCTTATGGTGGCCATTATGATGGAACTATAATTATATATGATATTTAAGATATTTATTTTATCTCTATGATTCTGTAATTATCTTTTATAACATACCTTTATGATTTTCATGATGTATATATACAATAATTTTATTTGAGGAAGTGCAAACTACCGCCCTCTCAAAGTGGTACAAATCATTGTGCTATACATGGAACATATAAAAGATGTAATTTATAAACTTATGTAACATATATAACATATATATTATAATTTAATTATAATATACCTATTTATCATTTTTTGTCCATTCCTTTAAAAATTAAAAAGAAATGAAAGTAGCATTTGTAACAGCCCGAGATTTTATGAAAAATATTCTTTTTATTTCACTAATGTCTTGTGTTGTACGCTACACCAAAAGGAGCTTGCACAACATGCATCCTTGACTCGCCTTGCATTACACACAATCACGACCTTCCTCGATAGCGTGTGTAGTACGCAATAACGAGTTTCACTAAACAGCGATATGCTATTAAAATGTTATTAAAACTAGCCGTTATGAATAGTAATAACCACTTTTTGAAATTTTGTAAATTTTATTTTTCAAAATGGATTTCATTTTTGGATTCGGAGTATCGAATTTAGCCTAAGGTGAAATTTTGGTACATTTCGGATAACTTTCATATTCTGATGAATAGTGAAAATTACTAAATTTTAATTAAAAACAACTTTTTTAATAGAAATAATTAATAGTGATAAATCATTAATTTGAGTGGTTTTAAAGTATATTTAGAATATATTTTTACAATTTAATACAATGTTGGTCATTGGTTGTAATTTCACATTTAAACCAGACATAATCAAGTGTCAATCTTTTGATAGATATTGTTTCTTAAAAACATGCTATTTGTTTTAACAGCGGGATTTAATTATAAAATTAATTAATGCAACATCTATGTTATGAATATGGTAAAATAGACTTCATTTTTGAATTCGGAATATGAAATATAGCTTAGGATGAAATTTTGGCATTGTTCTGAAAAACATCAATTTTTGATGAATAGTGAAACTACTAAGTGGAAGGTTAAAAACTGAATTTTGCATAAAACTTAATTTTACCACTTCTGTGAATGAAATTTTGAAAATCCGACAGACACTGTTAATATCAAGGACTAAAATGTGGTTCAATGAGATGAAAATAATTTTTGGTGAATAGTAACTTTTTACTTTTTTTTACCACGGTTAATAGTAAATAGGATAACTAAGGGTAAATATGATATTACTATTACCCTAACACATGTCCTAATTCTATTGGATAAGTGTAATTCGGCCAAAAACTACCTTATGAATATAATATGACCATTTAGGCCCACTTGGATTAGATTAGGACATTTATTATTATTTAATTCAAAGAAGAGTTAAAAGAGTTAAAATCAAAGTTTATTTACTAAACCATTTTTAATATGGGGTTATACATAAGATAAATTCGACTATAAATATTCATTAGAAAGATAAAAAGATTTCATACATAATGATATTTTATTTATAATTTTTAGACTTTAAATAAATTAATTTATTTTTGACATAACGATGATGAAGTAATTACCCTTTTAAGGAAATATTAACATAATTAATGTTATAAATGCTCAAATGAATGTAATTTAAGACTTTTTATGAATTAAACTAATTTTCTAGGTTACTATGATGTATTAGTGTCGATTTAAGAAACTTGGTTCGAACATATAATTCTGTTATGACTTTCAAAAAAATCATATATCAAATAGTGTCAAAATTGACACAAAATAGTTTATAAATCAAATATTATATTATTAATTGTTATTTTATTCCTAAAAATCTAAGGTTCGGCCAAATGACTTAGATAAGGATATATATATTAATAATAAACAATTTGGGGTTCGTTTTTCATGTTATAGTAAGTGTATTAACCATATAGTGAAAGAAAACAAAAAGACACGGTAAAAGTTAAATTATTTAACTTAGAGTTAAATCTAATTGATAAGGTTAAAATAACAACCTAAACTTGTCTAAATCCTATTGGTTGATAGGATTTCTACCCATCCCCACATTAGCTTCGAAATAATACCATTTGAAACCATTATAAACCGATTTTTACATTAATATAAAATAATATTTTGAGGTATTCCTAAGGTGCCCCTCTCCCCCCTTATAAAAGGACACCTCCTCCCCCTCATCCTCACACCAATTTGAGCACTCAAGCTCGGCCAACCCCTGCCAAAATCTCTTCTCCACTTCCCTAGAAACATACTAGAGGTTCTGGTCTTCCTCAAAGACCAATTTTAGTGCCCTAAGAGGAGGTCTCAAAGAGGCGCTTCAAAGAAGAGGTAATTACCGTTACCAATTCTTTCATCTTTATTTCTTCTTCCACTTCTTCTTCTTAGGTTGTTTCATTATGAAGTAATAACATCAGTATCACTCATATACTGATATGTTATTATAAGTATGAAACAACCCTATTTCACCATCTATCCATCCTACGGAAAAAGAAATCACCGCGCGTGCGTACGTACGGAATACCGTCTCCACGCCGTGGTGTAATCTATTTTCCACCACCACCTTACATGGATGGGTATAATGGTGTAAATAATAACTATACATAGTTATTACAACATCATATTGATTCTGATATATTGTATAATCCACTCCAATTCAGTTCAATATTTATGGAAATGATATCATCGCTCGTGCGTACGTACGGACTACCGTCTCCACGACGCGATGAGATTCATTCTCCATGTTAACCATTTAAGAATGATTATAACGTATATATAAGAAATAATAATGAAATATATGACATTATAAAGATACTGGATTTATGTATATATATATATATATGTATGTCATCTACTTACTTCCATTTCAAGACAATAAGGAATGTAAAACAGCGTTCATGCGTACGTACGGACTACCGTCTCCATGAACGGTGTTTTTCATTTTATTTATCTATCTATTATATATATATATACTGAATATATATGATATATAAATCATATTTTATATTCTGGAAGTAAGTAAATCATGATATAAGTAATAATGATGTCAAGAACAACAAGTCAAAACACCTAAGATAAATGAAACAATTTTACCCAAAACGCTTCTTTAACATGGAATTTACAAAAGAACGGGTAATATAATGTCATAAGTGAACCATATATGATATCATAACAATGAATATGATTATGGAATAAGTCAATAACATGATTTAAATCATCATACAGGAGGTTTGGACACTTACAAAGCAAGTCGGACATAAGGTAAGGGAAATATCACAATCTCATTTTTATCCGAGATTGTTTATTCGTAAGTATTTACTGGGGTGTATTTTATCATCCACATCCATGTTTCATCAATATGTAATATTATTTCCATCCACCTAAAATTTTTTAAATCCATTTTTACCCTTCGGTGAGTTTTTAGTAATATCTATGAAAGGAATCTTTTGTCGTACGAGGTACTTTTTGACTTTTCCGACAAAAGTACGAAGAATGTTTTTTTAACTTATACGGCATGAATGAATTTTTAAAACATTAAATCCAAGAAGCTTCCTTTACAAGTTTTCAAGTTTATTTTTAATCAAATTCTTTTATTTTAAAGTCGTATGACATGTTATGAAAGGAAAAATGTTTTTGAAGTAGAAAGGATATTTTCCTCAAGAATGAAGTTCAAGTATTTTATCAAAATTATTTTCCATCTAAGATAATAAAAGGGTTCTGTTTTTATCCCTATCATTACATGGATTTGATTATGTTGTGATGGAAACATTTTTATGAATTCCTTTATCTTATATGAATTGTTTTATGATGTCATGTTGTTTAAGAATCCCATTTTTATTACATGGGTTACGCTATGATGTATGATTTATGATTATGTGGCACACATAAGAAAGGATTCATTATAAGATGGGTGGGACCTATATCTCCATCCAATGCATTGGGTAAAGATTTTATATCTCATGAGATAGACATGGCTGAAATGGTAGGTTATACCGGTTCAGTGAAACAGGACTGAAACGAGGGTTACTCGATTCAGAAAGGGACTTTGTCCACTAAGATAGTCTTGGCAATGAGTCTTGAATAACAAGAAATGATTCTCTATGATTATGTGTGAATGCCACAAAGTTTCATGTTTTAAGTTATGATTATTGTGATTACATTTCACTTCCATGATTTACCCCATGTTCTGAAATTATGATCTCTTTTGCAGGTTATGATTTCCAAAAGTTATGTGCTTATGTATATGATGTGTTTGATATTTCTTTTGTTCACCCTTACTGAGAATTTGAGCTCACCCTTTTATGTTTTCTTTTCCCCAGGATATAAAGAAAGGTTTTAGGTAAAAAAAAGTAAGTTCTTTATGGGAGATTTTGAAGAACTTTCACCACGATTAGAAGTTTACGTTCCGAGTTTCCAAAGACACTAAACTATTACGATCCTTGTGTGTGTGTTTTTGTTATGTACCAAGTATTCCGCAAAAGTAATGTAATGTCCATGTACGTCAGGCTTCGGGTCTCTACAGTTGGTATCAGAGGAAAGGTTTAGTCAACCTTTGGAAACTAGGATGTGAGAACGTTAGTGAGATCCCTAGAGATATTTCTAAGGTATGTCTAGGGATGTCCCCAAGGATAAGTATACGTATAGGATACAGTCCTATAACTATGGTAACGATCTTAGAATTTAACCTAAGAAGTTAGATATTGAGGATACTCCCCCTTTATAATGTTGTTTTCCCTAGCATGATTTTTGCCTCTCACACTATTCTTTTTGGGATTTATAAAATGGCTGGAAACAAGGTGATTTATGATAATGGAGGATATAATGGACAATGGAATGATATTTTTCATGAGCAACCAAATGAAATGGGATTTGGAAGTCCAAACATCATTATTATGCCGAATTAGTCATCACGATATATGATTAACAAGGTGAAATTTAGTGGTATGACTAATTCATCAAAGAAGAGGAAGATAAACTATTATGCATGTTCGCATGTTGAGGAGCATAAAGAAAGGAAGATTGAGATTTCTAAAGAAGGGAAGAAGAACCTTGAGGAATACCTCAAATGGAGGGACCGATGTTATCTGTGTGGAGAAAAGGGTCATAGAGTGACAGATTGTTATGGAGTTCAATGTCTTATTTGTGGAGAACATGGGCATTACCCAACTCAATGCCCTGACCTAAAAAGATACTTCTAAATCAAGGAAGGACTTATTCCAGGACAGTCATTGAAGTGGATGGACTGAAGTGTTTATGTATTGGTATTCAAGAATAATGTTGTTGAGGTACTTTTATGGTGTATTGGAATATTTATGTATTGATCTAATGTGGTATTCGAAGTGATTGAGGTATTTTTGGAAAAAAGATGATATGCGCATAATGAAGGGAAAATGAGAAAATGAAATATTTGACAGTATTCATGAGCTCATGATTGATATAAGGACTAAGTGATATCATGGTTTGAGTATATAGAATTTTGAGGATTTTGGTATGTGGAAAGTGTTAACTTTAAACTGCATTCATGTTTTCTCTAAGGTATTCAAGAGAATACATGATTAAGGACTTTGAATGTTTAGAATGTGACCAACAAGACATATCTTATGGGGATCAACGATGGTATTAAATCTCTGGTAATTGTTTTCACTATATTATGAGAGTGGACTGCAGTATTATGGATAAGCCTAAAGAAGTTCTTTTTTGATATTATTGATAGGATGTTATAGTAATGTAGTTTTAGAAAAAGGACAACCTGCAGGATGGGCGACAGCCCATCGCGTCGGACAAGGCTATGGGAATCGAGCCCACAAACGAAGTGCGACTGGCCTTTATCGCCTACCACTGGCCTACAGGAAGTCCCTGTTTAGTAGAAACTGGTTTTATTTCATTAAGCGGTATGATATATGAAGTATAAGTTCATTTTAGGAACCATATATGATTAATCTCACTATAGATCGACTTATGTATATAATTTTGCTAACCTTTTGTTTGAGACAGATGGAATGACCCGTCATTCTATCACATGATCTGCTAACACTTCACGAATAACAAATTCAACTTCATTTATTTAAGAGATGAAGTGGAAATTGTTCAAGGAACGAACAACAGTGAGATTATACCAAAATAAAGTAAGTATTTATTCTAATTCAAATTTTCAACTTTAGGGAAATGATCTTGAAAACCAAAAATGTTGTCCTAGTGATCTTATACCCGATGAATCAGATGGTACCTTATATCATAAAAAATCTATGGATTTTTGATTACTGGCTTTTCCATAGCCATGTTCTCTACCACTCTCCATCAGAACATGATGGTTAGATTTCTCTTCCATATCCATATTTTTACCTATGTGGGAACCCATCGATTAGTTTATTTGGGTAATCGTTACATTTCATACTTTAGTTTTTAAAGCCAAGTTTTGGTATTCCTTTTTACGATGTGGGATTCTATTAAAGAAACTTTAGAATAGTAAACCATTTATAACCCCGACGAATTTCGAGGGCGAAATTCATTTTAAGGGGGGTAGAATGTAACAGCCCGAGATTTTATGAAAAATATTCTTTTTATTTCACTAATGTCTTGTGTTGTACGCTACACCAAAAGGAGCTTGCACAACATGCATCCTTGACTCGCCTTGCATTACACGCAATTGCGACCTTCCTCGATAGCGTGTGTAGTACGCAATAACGAGTTTCACTAAACAGCGATATGCTATTAAAATGTTATTAAAACTAGCCGTTATGAATAGTAATAACCACTTTTTGAAATTTTGTAAATTTTATTTTTCAAAATGGATTTCATTTTTGGATTCGGAGTATCGAATTTAGCCTAAGGTGAAATTTTGGTACATTTCGGATAACTTTCATATTCTGATGAATAGTGAAAATTACTAAATTTTAATTAAAAAAAACTTTTTTAATCGAAATAATTAATAGTGATAAATCATTAATTTGAGTGGTTTTAAAGTAAATTTAGAATATATTTTTACAATTTAATACAATGTTGGTCATTGGTTGTAATTTCACATTTAAACCAGACATAATCAAGTGTCAATCTTTTGATAGATATTGTTTCTTAAAAACATGCTATTTGTTTTAACAGCGGGATTTAATTATAAAATTAATTAATGCAACATCTATGTTATTAATATGGTAAAATAGACTTCATTTTTGAATTCTTAATATAAAATATAGCTTAGGATGAAATTTTGGCATTGTTCTGAAAAACATCAATTTTTGATGAATAGTGAAACTACTAAGTGGTAGGTTAAAAACTGAATTTTGCATAAAACTTAATTTTACCACTTCTGTGAATTGAATTTTGAAAATCCGACAGACACGGTTAATATCAAGGACTAAAATGTGGTTCAATGAGATGAAAATAATTTTTGGTGAATAGTAACTTTTTACTTTTTTTTACCACGGTTAATAGTAAATAGGATAACTAAGGGTAAATATGATATTACTATTACCCTAACACATGTCCTAATTCTATTGGATAAGTGTAATTCGGCCAAAAACAACCTTATGAATATAATATGACCATTTAGGCCCACTTGGATTAGATTAGGACATTTATTATTATTTAATTCAAAGAAGAGTTAAAAGAGTTAAAATCAAAGTTTATTTACTAAACCATTTTTAATATGGGGTTATACATAAGATAAATTCGACTATAAATATTCATTAGAAAGATAAAAAGATTTCCTACATAATGATATTTTATTTATAATTTTTAGACTTTAAATAAATTAATTTATTTTTGACATAACGATGATGAAGTAATTACCCTTTTAAGGAAATATTAACATAATTAATGTTATAAATGCTCAAATGAATGTAATTTAAGACTTTTTATGAATTAAACTAATTTTCTAGGTTACTATGATGTATTAGTGTTGATTTAAGAAACTTGGTTTGAACATATAATTCTGTTATGACTTTCAAAAAAATCATATATCAAATAGTGTCAAAATTGACACAAAATAGTTTTTAAATCAAATATTATATTATTAATTGTTATTTTATTCCTAAAAATCTAAGGTTCGGCCAAATGACTTAGATAAGGATATATATATTAATAATAAACAATTTGGGGTTCGTTTTTCATGTTATAGTAAGTGTATTAACCATATAGTGAAAGAAAACAAAAAGACACGGTAAAAGTTAAATTATTTAACTTAGAGTTAAATCTAATTGATAAGGTTAAAATAATAACCTAAACTTGTCTAAATCCTATTGGTTGATAGTATTTCGACCCATCCCCACATTAGCTTCGAAATAATACCATTTGAAACCATTATAAACCGATTTTTACATTAATATAAAATAATATTTTGAGGTATTCCTAAGGTGCCCCTCTCCCCCCTTATAAAAGGACACCTCCCCCCCCTCCTCCTCACACCAATTTGAGCACTCAAGATCGGCCAACCCCTGCCAAAATCTCTTCTCCACTTCCCTAGAAACATACTAGAGGTTCTGGTCTTCCTCAAAGACCACTTTTAGTGCCCGAAGAGGAGGTCTCAAAGAGGCGCTTCAAAGAAGAGGTAATTACCGTTACCAATTCTTTCATCTTTATTTCTTCTTCCACTTCTTCTTCTTAGGTTGTTTCATTATGAAGTAATAACATCAGTATCACTCATATACTGATATGTTATTATAAGTATGAAACAACCCTATTTCACCATCTATCCATCCTATGGAAAAAGAAATCACCGCGCGTGCGTACGTACGGAATACCGTCTCCACGCCGTGGTGTAATCTATTTTCCACCACCACCTTACATGGATGGGTATAATGGTGTAAATAATAACTATACATAGTTATTACAACATCATATTGATTCTGATATATTGTATAATCCACTCCAATTCAGTTCAATATTTATGGAAATGATATCATCGCTCGTGCGTACGTACGGACTACCGTCTCCACGACGCGATGAGATTCATTCTCCATGTTAACCATTTAAGAATGATTATAAAGTATATATAAGAAATAATAATGAAATATATGACATTATAAAGATACTGGATTTATGTATATATATATATATGTATGTCATCTACTTACTTCCATTTCAAGACAATAAGGAAAGTAAAACAGCGTTCATGCGTACGTACGGACTACCGTCTCCATGAACGGTGTTTTTCATTTTATTTATCTATCTATTATATATATATATATACTGAATATATATGATATATAAATCATATTTTATATTCTGGAAGTAAGTAAATCATGATATAAGTAATAATGATGTCAAGAACAACAAGTCAAAACACCTAAGATAAATGAAACGATTTTACCCAAAACGCTTCTTTAACATGGAATTTACAAAAGAACGGGTAATATAATGTCATAAGTGAACCATATATGATATCATAACAATGAATATGATTATGGAATAAGTCAATAACATGATTTAAATCATCATACAGGAGGTTTGGACACTTACAAAGCAAGTCGGACATAAGGTAAGGGAAATATCACAATCTCATTTTTATCCGAGATTGTTTATTCGTAAGTATTTACTGGGGTGTATTTTATCATCCACATCCATGTTTCATCAATATGTAATATTATTTCCATCCACCTAAAATTGTTTAAATCCATTTTTACCCTTCGGTGAGTTTTTAGTAATATCTATGAAAGGAATCTTTTGTCGTACGAGGTACTTTTTGACTTTTCCGACAAAAGTACGAAGAATGTTTTTTTAACTTATACGACATGAATGGATTTTTAAAACATTAAATCCAAGAAGCTTCCTTTACAAGTTTTCAAGTTTATTTTTAATCAACTTCTTTTATTTTAAAGTCGTATGACATGTTATGAAAGGAAAAATGTTTTTGAAGTAGAAAGGATATTTTCCTCAAGAATGAAGTTCAAGTATTTTATCAAAATTATTTTCCATCTAAGATAATAAAAGGGTTCTGTTTTTATCCCTATAATTACATGGATTTGATTATGTTGTGATGGAAACATTTTTATGAATTCCTTTATCTTATATGAATTGTTTTATGATGTCATGTTGTTTAAGAATCCCATTTTTATTACATGGGTTACGTTATGATGTATGATTTATGATTATGTGGCACACATAAGAAAGGATTCATTATAAGATGGGTGGGACCTATATCTCCCTCCAATGCATTGGGTAAAGATTTTATATCTCATGAGATAGACATGGCTGAAATGGTAGGTTATACCGGTTCAGTGAAACAGGACTGAAACGAGGGTTACTCGATTCAGAAAGGGACTTTGTCCACTAAGATAATCTTGGCAATGAGTATTGACTAACAAGAAATGATTCTCTATGATTATGTGTGAATGCCACAAAGTTTCATGTTTTAAGTTATGATTATTGTGATTACATTTCACTTCCATGATTTACCCCATGTTCTGAAATTATGATCTCTTTTGCAGGTTATGATTTCCAAAAGTTATGTGCTTATGTATATGATGTGTTTGATATTTCTTTTGTTCACCCTTACTGAGCATTTGAGCTCACCCTTTTATGTTTTCTTTTCCCCAGGATATAAAGAAAGGTTTTAGGTAAAAAAAAGTAAGATCTTTATGGGAGATTTTGAAGAACTTTCACCACGATTAGAAGTTTACGTTCCGAGTTTCCAAAGACACTAAACTATTAAGATCCTTGTGTGTGTGTTTTTGTTATGTACCAAGTATTCCGCAAAAGTAATGTAATGTCCATGTACGTCAGGCTTCGGGTCTCTACAGTTGGTATCAGAGGAAAGGTTTAGTCAACCTTTGGAAACTAGGATGTGAGAACGTTAGTGAGATCCCTAGAGATATTTCTAAGGTATGTCTAGGGATGTCCCTAAGGATAAGTATACGTATAGGATACAGTCCTATAACTATGGTAACGATCTTAGAATTTAACCTAAGAAGTTAGATATTGAGGATACTCCCCCTTTATAATGTTGTTTTCCCTAGCATGATTTTTGCCTCTCACACTATTCTTTTTGGGATTTAGAAAATGGCTGGAAACAAGGTGATTTATGATAATGGAGGATATAATGGACAATGGAATGATATTTTTCATGAGCAACCAAATGAAATGGGATTTGGAAGTCCAAACATCATTATTATGCCGAATCAGTCATCGCGATATATGATTAACAAGGTGAAATTTAGTGGTATGACTAATTCATCAAAGAAGAGGAAGATAAACTATTATGCATGTTCGCATGTTGAGGAGCATAAAGAAAGGAAGATTGAGATTTCTAAAGAAGGGAAGAAGAACCTTGAGGAATACCTCAAATGGAGGGACCGATGTTATCTGTGTGGAGAAAAGGGTCATAGAGTGACAGATTGTTATGGAGTTCAATGTCTTATTTGTGGAGAACATGGGCATTACCCAACTCAATGCCCTGACCTAAAAAGATACTTCTAAATCAAGGAAGGACTTATTCC
Organism: Viscum album; assembly: GCA_963277665.1. Lineage (NCBI taxonomy): Eukaryota > Viridiplantae > Streptophyta > Magnoliopsida > Santalales > Viscaceae > Viscum > Viscum album. The sequence continues at coordinate 1,465,398,745 of OY728164.1, read as the reverse complement.
AGGACAGTCATTGAAGTGGATGGACTGAAGTGTTTATGTATTGGTATTCAAGAATAATGTTGTTGAGGTACTTTTATGGTGTATTGGAATATTTATGTATTGATCTAATGTGGTATTCGAAGTGATTGAGGTATTTTTGGAAAAAAGATGATATGCGCATAATGAAGGGAAAATGAGAAAATGAAATATTTGACAGTATTCATGAGCTCATGATTGATATAAGGACTAAGTGATATCATGGTTTGAGTATATAGAATTTTGAGGATTTTGGTATGTGGAAAGTGTTAACTTTAAACTGCATTCATGTTATCTCTAAGGTATTCAAGAGAATACATGATTAAGGACTTTGAATGTTTAGAATGTGACCAACAAGACATATCTTATGGGGATCAACGATGGTATTAAATCTCTGGTAATTGTTTTCACTATATTATGAGAGTGGACTGCAGTATTATGGATAAGCCTAAAGAAGTTCTTTTTTGATATTATTGATAGGATGTTATAGTAATGTAGTTTTAGAAAAAGGACAACCTGCAGGATGGGCGACAGCCCATCGCGTCGGACAAGGCTATGGGAATCGAGCCCACAAACGAAGTGCGACTGGCCTTTATCGCCTACCACTGGCCTACAGGAAGTCCCTGTTTAGTAGAAACTGGTTTTATTTTATTAAGCGGTATGATATATGAAGTATAAGTTCATTTTAGGAACCATATATGATTAATCTCACTATAGATCGACTTATGTATATAATTTTGCTAACCTTTTGTTTGAGACAGATGGAATGACCCGTCATTCTATCACATGATCTGCTAACACTTCACGAATAACAAATTCAACTTCATTTATTTAAGAGATGAAGTGGAAATTGTTCAAGGAACGAACAACAGTGAGATTATACCAAAATAAAGTAAGTATTTATTCTAATTCAAATTTTCAACTTTAGGGAAATGATCTTGAAAACCAAAAATGTTGTCCTAGTGATCTTATACCCGATGAATCAGATGGTACCTTATATCATAAAAAATCTATGGATTTGTGATTACTGGCTTTTCCATAGCCATGTTCTCTACCACTCTCCATCAGAACATGATGGTTAGATTTCTCTTCCATATCCATATTTTTACCTATGTGGGAACCCATCGATTAGTTTATTTGGGTAATCGTTACATTTCATACTTTAGTTTTTAAAGCCAAGTTTTGGTATTCCTTTTTACGATGTGGGATTCTATTAAAGAAACTTTAGAATAGTAAACCATTTATAACCCCGACGAATTTCGAGGGCGAAATTCATTTTAAGGGGGGTAGAATGTAACAGCCCGAGATTTTATGAAAAATATTCTTTTTATTTCACTAATGTCTTGTGTTGTACGCTACACCAAAAGGAGCTTGCACAACATGCATCCTTGACTCGCCTTGCATTACACGCAATTGCGACCTTCCTCGATAGCGTGTGTAGTACGCAATAACGAGTTTCACTAAACAACGATATGCTATTAAAATGTTATTAAAACTAGCCGTTATGAATAGTAATAACCACTTTTTGAAATTTTGTAAATTTTATTTTTCAAAATGGATTTCATTTTTGGATTCGGAGTATCGAATTTAGCCTAAGGTGAAATTTTGGTACATTTCGGATAACTTTCATATTCTGATGAATAGTGAAAATTACTAAATTTTAATTAAAAAAAAACTTTTTTAATCGAAATAATTAATAGTGATAAATCATTAATTTGAGTGGTTTTAAAGTAAATTTAGAATATATTTTTACAATTTAATACAATGTTGGTCATTGGTTGTAATTTCACATTTAAACCAGACATAATCAAGTGTCAATCTTTTGATAGATATTGTTTCTTAAAAACATGCTATTTGTTTTAACAGCGGGATTTAATTATAAAATTAATTAATGCAACATCTATGTTATGAATATGGTAAAATAGACTTCATTTTTGAATTCTTAATATAAAATATAGCTTAGGATGAAATTTTGGCATTGTTCTGAAAAACATCAATTTTTGATGAATAGTGAAACTACTAAGTGGTAGGTTAAAAACTGAATTTTGCATAAAACTTAATTTTACCACTTCTGTGAATGGAATTTTGAAAATCCGACAGACACGGTTAATATCAAGGACTAAAATGTGGTTCAATGAGATGAAAATAATTTTTGGTGAATAGTAACTTTTTACTTTTTTTTACCACGGTTAATAGTAAATAGGATAACTAAGGGTAAATATGATATTACTATTACCCTAACACATGTCCTAATTCTATTGGATAAGTGTAATTCGGCCAAAAACAACCTTATGAATATAATATGACCATTTAGGCCCACTTGGATTAGATTAGGACATTTATTATTATTTAATTCAAAGAAGAGTTAAAAGAGTTAAAATCAAAGTTTATTTACTAAAACATTTTTAATATGGGGTTATACATAAGATAAATTCGACTATAAATATTCATTAGAAAGCTAAAAAGATTTCCTACATAATGATATTTTATTTATAATTTTTAGACTTTAAATAAATTAATTTATTTTTGACATAACGATGATGCAGTAATTACCCTTTTAAGGAAATATTAACATAATTAATGTTATAAATGCTCAAATGAATGTAATTTAAGACTTTTTATGAATTAAACTAATTTTCTAGGTTACTATGATGTATTAGTGTTGATTTAATCAACTTGGTTCGAACATATAATTCTGTTATGACTTTCAAAAAAATCATATATCAAATAGTGTCAAAATTGACACAAAATAGTTTTTAAATCAAATATTATATTATTAATTGTTATTTTATTCATAAAAATCTAAGGTTCGGCCAAATGACTTATATAAGGATATATATTAATAATAAACAATTTGGGGTTCGTTTGGCATGTTATAGTAAGTGTATTAACCATATAGTGAAAGAAAACAAAAAGATACGGTAAAAGTTAAATTATTTAACTTAGAGTTAAATCTAATTGATAAGGTTAAAATAATAACCTAAACTTGTCTAAATCCTATTGGTTGATAGGATTTTGACCCATCCCCACATTAGCTTCGAAATAAGACCATTTGAAACCATTATAAACCGATTTTGACATTAATATAAAATAATATTTTGAGGTATTCCTAAGGTGCCCCTCTCCCCCCTTATAAAAGGACACCTCCTCCCCCTCCTCCTCACACCAATTTGAGCAATCAAGCTCGGCCAAACCCTGCCAAAATCTCTTCTCCACTTCCCTAGAAACATCCTAGAGGTTCTGGTATTCCTCAAAGACAAATTTTAGTGCCCTAAGAGGAGGTCTCAAAGAGGCGCTTCAAAGAAGAGGTAATTACCGTTACCAATTCTTTCATCTTTATTTCTACTTCCACTTCTTCTTCTTAGGTTGTTTCATTATGAAGTAATAACATCAGTATAACTCATATACTTATATGTTATTATAAGTATGAAACAACCCTATTTCACCATCTATCCATCCTACGGAAAAAGAAATCACCGCTCGTGCGTACGTACGGAATACCGTCTCCACGCCGTGGTGTAATCTATTTTCCACCACCACCTTACATGGATGGGTATAATGGTGTAAATAATAACTATACATAGTTATTACAACATCATATTGATTCTGATATATTGTATAATCCACTCCAATTCAGTTCAATATTTTTGGAAATGATATCATCGCTCGTGCGTACGTACGGACTACCGTCTCCACGACGCGATGAGATTCATTCTCCATGTTAACCATTTAAGAATGATTATAAAGTATATATAAGAAATAATAATGAAATATATGACATTATAAAGCTACTGGATTTATGTATATATATATATATGTATGTCATCTACTTACTTCCATTTCAAGACAATAAGGAAAGTAAAACAGCGTTCATGCGTACGTACGGACTACCGTCTCCATGAACGGTGTTTTTCATTTTATTTATCTATCTATTATATATATATATATACTGAATATATATGATATATAAATCATATTTTATATTCTGGAAGTAAGTAAATCATGATATAAGTAATAATGATGTCAAGAACAACAAGTCAAAACACCTAAGATAAATGAAACGATTTTACCCAAAACGCTTCTTTAACATGGAATTTACAAAAGAACGGGTAATATAATGTCATAAGTGAACCATATATGATATCATAACAATGAATATGATTCTGGAATAAGTCAATAACATGATTTAAATCATCATACAGGAGGTTTGGACACTTACAAAGCAAGTCGGACATAAGGTAAGGGAAATATCACAATCTCATTTTTATCCGAGATTGTTTATTCGTAAGTATTTACTGGGGTTTATTTTATCATCCACATCCATGTTTCATCAATATGTAATATTATTTCCATCCACCTACAATTGTTTAAATCCATTTTTACCCTTCGGTGAGTTTTTAGTAATATCTATGAAAGGAATCTTTTGTCGTACGAGGTACTTTTTGACTTTTCCGACAAAAGTACGAAGAATGTTTTTTTAACTTATACGGCATGAATGGATTTTTAAAACATTAAATCCAAGAAGCTTCCTTTATAAGTTTTCAAGTTTATTTTTAATCAACTTCTTTTATTTTAAAGTCGTATGACATGTTATGAAAGGAAAAATGTTTTTGAAGTAGAAAGGATATTTTCCTCAAGAATGAAGTTCAAGTATTTTATCAAAATTATTTTCCATCTGAGATAATAAAAGGGTTCTGTTTTTATCCCTATCATTACATGGATTTGATTATGTTGTGATGGAAACATTTTTATGAATTCCTTTATCTTATATGAATTGTTTTATGATGTCATGTTGTTTAAGAATCCCATTTTTATTACATGGGTTACGCTATGATGTATGATTTATGATTATGTGGCACACATAAGAAAGGATTCATTATAAGATGGGTGGGACCTATATCTCCCTCCAATGCATTGGGTAAAGATTTTATATCTCATGAGATAGACATGGCTGAAATGGTAGGTTATACCGGTTCAGTGAAACAGGACTGAAACGAGGGTTACTCGATTCAGAAAGGGACTTTGTCCACTAAGATAGTCTTGGCAATGAGTCTTGACTAACAAGAAATTATTCTCTATGATTATGTGTGAATGCCACAAAGTTTCATGTTTTAAGTTATGATTATTGTGATTACATTTCACTTCCATGATTTACCCCATGTTCTGAAATTATGATCTCTTTTGCAGGTTATGATTTCCAAAAGTTATGTGCTTATGTATATGATGTGTTTGATATTTCTTTTTTTCACCCTTACTGAGCATTTGAGCTCACCCTTTTATGTTTTCTTTTCCCCAGGATATAAAGAAAGGTTTTAGGTAAGAAAAAGTAAGATCTTTATGGGAGATTTTGAAGAACTTTCACCACGATTAGAAGTTTACGTTCCGAGTTTCCAAAGACACTAAACTATTACGATCCTTGTGTGTGTGTTTTTGTTATGTACCAAGTATTCCGCAAAAGTAATGTAATGTCCATGTACGTCAGGCTTCGGGTCTCTACAGCATTCATCCGTACGTACGGCTTACCGTCTCCATGAACGGTGCGTTTCATTTATTATATACAAATGTTATAGTCTATTATAAATACATATATACTGGATATATATGATATATATGATATATAAATCATGAATATCATTCAGGAGATATTTCAATTTTGACCACATGAACAATTTTTAATTATAACAAGTTCATTTTTGACCCAATTTCCAAACACTGACAAAATATCCAATATGAACTCAAATAATTAACAAATTCTTATATTAAGGTAATAATTGGAATAAAATGAATTATAAACATTAAAAACACTCTTAATAATGTATAAATTAACATTATTTTATTAATCATTAAGAACAAGGAACATACAAGACAAGTCATACTTGATGTAAGGGGTTTTCATCTCACTTTTTATTCCTGTGAGATTCATGCTATATTTTCTACTATTTAATTTTGTGTGGTGTATGTACTGACCATGAATGTTTAATTTATGTAATATAATTTAATTTATAGGTACTTAAATCTTCAGTTTATGATATTTATTTCATGTGGTATATATTTCGTAAGTTACCAAATCGGTAAGGGAATTTCAAATTTCAATTTCCACCCATTGGGTTTTACGCATACTTCATTTATTATTTTACTCCAAGATTATTTGTGGAATAAATATTCATTAATTTATATTGTAATTTTTACTCCCCTTTGTGGGTGTAATCTTCTGATACACATAATCACCCTATTGATCAATTCTCATGTCATTGATATGAATAGGATAAGGGTAATATTAACTCAATTTCCATTCATTGAGTTAAAACATACAAGTCATTGGTTTTGGTTCTACAAGAACATGTGTGAATGTACCCTAATTTATTTACACTTAATATCCAATAATATTGAGTGTATTTATATTTTTCACACATAATTACGTAATTAATTTATCTTTAATCTACAGATACCATCTGTATAAGGGATTTCTTCTCAATTTACATTCAACTGAGTCTTCATTGTTGTTATGCACCAATTCAATTTTATACGGTTTATATACTATTCCTTGGAATATTATATGACAAATAACTTTATTCTCATAATATTATAATGTTTTGAATAAATTTTATTCCTCGGTTATTTGTATTCATGCGTCTCCCATTTGGTTTATAACTCAATAGCTAGAATATTGTTTTGAAGATTTACTCTTCTAAATCATTCTCATTGATGTTCAGGTATTAAAAATGGTTTTAAAGAATTATTTATATTGATAAAAATGATTGAAATTAAAATTACATTAAAAACTTTAAAATTGGTATGCGACACTTTGATTTAATATCTCTTTATTAAATGGTATTTAAAATTGTTTGATAAAGAATTGATTAAGTCAATATCTTGAAATGATATATTGTGACTGAAATGTGGTAATGTTATCGTCCATTTATGATTGTTTTATTTATTATGATTATGTTATGGTTTTTGGGCATTGTTTATGTATATGAGTGTTTTCATGATAAACCTAGGGTGGGTGAGCCGGAGATAGATCTCCAATGCATTGGGTAACATGACGGAGGTAAAAATTATTGTTTCTCCTAAGAGATTTATGGAATATATTATTATGGGTATTTCACATGTAACTCCATATGTAGCTATGATAGTTACAGTGTTAGTATGATATGGATTCCACAAGTTAATTTTATAATTTATGATTTCTATGTGTTTTTCATAAATCATATGATTTTGTAAGGTATTATAAAGAATTATGATTTCATTGATTTGTATGTATTCATTGACTAATGTTTTCATTCCTTATTTTATATTACATACTGAGCTTTTTATGCTCATGCCAGGTTTTTGACATGTTTTTCTGCATGACATAAATATTAATAAAGTCAAGGATGGGATCAAGAAAAATTCATGTTGTCTAAAACATGGAACTAGACATGCCTCTTTTTTAAGAGTTTTCATTTTATAAAAAATGGATATTGATTAGAAGTGTATACATTGTAATATTTGAGATGTAATTTAATAGTTATAACCTAATTCTCTAAATCTCTTAACCTGAAAATATCCTCAATGTTAATTATTTTTTTAACTCAAGGTTACGTAAATGTTCTATGGTTGGGTCTTTATTGTTGGTATCAGAGGTTGGTTTAGATAACTATATAGGTTGGGGTTTTATTTAATTATAAGTGACATAACCATAATAGTTAGAATATTAGAAATATTCATACTTATTTTATATAAATCGAATGATTATTAAGATAACATGAAAAAGTATATCTTAGTGTTTATCATCCTCATAAGAGATTATATAATGATTTTACAGATATACTCACACTAACCATTTTAGTTTTACTAAATGGATGGATCTATCAAGCACCCATGTAAGAATGGATGTTAATAAAACTGTGATGGATTTCTGAATAAGCAACTAAATAAAATGGGATCTACAATGTAAAATCGTGTGGTTAAAATTTATTATGGCTATTTTTGAAAACAATTATCTCATTTTTTGGAATGTTTTAAAATTATAGAGTTTTTGGAAAATGAAAACATGTGGACTATGTGAAAACTCGTCACATTGCACTAAGATATGTGATTCGAACCCACAACCATAGTGATATTGAGATTTATCGCCTACCATAGGACTATGTGAAATACCTAGTTAGTATTACTAATTCTTTTTAGTTAAATGATTTAACAGATCAATAATAAGTTGATTTTTGGGACTTCTATTTTATCAAATAGATATCCTTAGTATAGGAAAATTACTTGGTGATTAAGTGATAAATGTTATTTTGGAAGACATTCTATCTTTTTGGGAAACACTATATATCTAAGGAAAATAGAATACCATAAGATTACATTTTTAGAGTAATGTTTGAAATTTTATTATGGAAGAATCATTGTTTTATAGTGTACATATTCATATTAATGTTATTTATGGAAATGATTAACCTATCATAGAGAATATTTGATTAGCTTAATTACTTTTTAGTATGAGACATTAAGAGTAGCTGATATTATTTAAAGATACATTTTAACATTTACAATGGAAGACTATGTGATTAAATTCTTTTGAGTTTTGGGCTTCAATATTATTTTGGATTATATTCACATATTTTAAGGAAATGTTTTTAATTAATTCACTTTCTTGAACTTTGGGTATTGTTTTTTTTTCAATTTTGGAGATTAAGAGTTTTATTTCATTTTATAAAGGATTATCCTTTTGGGAGTTATTTGATCTCATACTAACCATTTTTTTGGGTTTATGTTTAAAGATATGGGAACTATATAGCTCATCTTTTGTGGATTATTCGATTCACTAGAGTTGATTTTAGAGCTTTTTATGTGACCATGTCAGTTTGAATACATATCTATAGGAGAAAAGATGAGTTTGTGGTAGGAATTTAGTAAAGGATGAATGTCAACATAAAAAGTAAGTATGTTTCCTTATGTTTTTAGTTAATATCATAAATAATTTACTCAACCTTCGGATAGATATCTAAAAACAAAATCATTGTTCATTAACTTTTCCTACTGTGGAATCAAGGACCATCTAAACCATCACAAGTTTGTGATTTTCTAGTGGTTAACTTTCTCCTAATCATGTATTCTATCACACTCCATCAGAACACGATGGTTATTTTATCTTCTATATACATGTTTTCCAACATGGAATCCTAGTATGGGTTATATCTGGTGACCTTTTTACTTATTTTTATTTCGTTTAAAGTGATAGTCTTATTTACTCTTTTTCCACTGTGCGGATTTCAATGAAGTTTCTGAGCATAATTTTAAAATTGAAAGAAAGCAATTACCAATATCGGGAAGGATGTAACATCCGATGTAAATAATGAATATGAGATTCTAAAATTTAGTAATATTTTTTGATTAAATATTAATTTTCTTTTCAAGCGGATCCTTTGTCTGGTGGAATACTTAACATGCAACAATGGGTTTCGTTGAAATCTTATGATGCACACATCATTGAGTCATACTGAAAAATAGTAATATAATATTATTTTAAATTTTAGTTAACGCCTAACCATTTTATTGTTAGGAATGAACAAAACTAACTAAAACATGACTAAAAATGTTTTTTAAAAGTTTTTACATTTATCTAATAAAATTTTGAGGCATAAAATGCGAATTAATCAAATATTAAGCATAAATACTCCAATAATCTTTAAAAGGCTAATTTACCGCTTTTGATGGAGAACCATTTTTAAATATATATTTTTTCACTTTTATATGTTATATTTGAAAAAAAAACTGCTTTTTAATTGGGACATCGAAATTTAGTTTGAATGAAATTTTGGTATTTTTCTGATGATGTTCATTTTTTAATTAATAGTGAATAATACTCTATTTTAATTCAGAAATGCCTTTTATTGTAATTCATTTATATGGTTAGATTATCTTTTTAAATGGTTTTAAATTGTAATTATATTAATATTTTACCATTTAATCCAATGGTGGTTAGTGTAAGAAATTTTACATTGAAATTGGCCATAAACAAATGTCAATCTTTTGATAGTTAATATTTCGTAAAAAAACACTTTTTGTTTTGACAATGAGAATTAATTTTAAATTAGTTTTTGAAACTTTTGTGTTTTTAATATGAAAAATCATATTTCATATTTGGAATCAGGAGGTCTAAATTGTGTAAATAAGTAACTTTTATATTTAGACATTGTGAATAGTAACATCATTAAATATTTTATTTACCGTAGTTAAAAGGTAAATCTCGTAAATAAGGGTAAATATTTTTTGTTATAATAAAATTAAATTACCATAACATGTTTCATATTCCTATAAGTTGATACATGCCTGACCATGGGCATATTTAGATCAATTTTGGGACCTCATGGATCCACGTGGGATTGATAATGACACTTTATATTAATTAATTTAAAATAAGGACCAAAATAACATAAAGATATATATTTTAGTAAAACTATTGTATTTAGGGCTATATAAGTGATATATTAAACTATAAATATTAATTTTAAATAAGAAACTATTCCTACATCAGGGTATTATTATTTATAATTTGTAGTCATTAAATAAGTAAATTTAATTAAGACACATTGGTGATGTAGTAATTGCTTCTTTAATAAAGTATTAAAATAAATGATATTATAATTATTAAAATAAGTATATTTTGAACTTTTTATGTCATCCAAAAAATATAGAGATAATAATGACTTGTTATATTTGAATTAATGTAGTTTTTTTGAATAAATCAAGTTGTTTTGGATTTTTTAAAAGTCATGATATGAATAGTATATAAATTCACCTAAATGAGTTTCAAAAACAATTAATATTTTATTAAAAGATAAAATAATCCTAAAACATTATGATTCTCCCAAATGACTTAAATATTGTTAAAAATATTATAAATGATCCCTTTTAGGTTTCATGGAATTTTATAGTCAATATATTATCCATATAGTATTAAAATATAAGAGGAGGTGGTAAAGGATAAATTAGTTAACAAAGCGATAAATAAATAAGATAAGGATTAAAAAAATAATCGAAACCTATCCAATTATTATTGGATGATTTTATTTCAACTAATATGCACATTATATTTGAATTAAATATTTTTTAAACTTTTTAAAACTAAAAATAATTTTATAATAAAATAATAATTTCAAACTTTCGTAAAGATCCCCTCCTCCCCCTTATAAAAATCCATCTCCTTTAACCCATTACTCACACCTATAAATCCATTTTTATCATCCAAAATATACCTAAATAGCTCCCAAAATTCATTTATTACTCCTATAATCCTTCCCTTTGGCATAAGGAAATTCAAGAAAACCTTTTGGCTCCATCAAAAAGAAGTTACCCGATTTATAGGTAATGTCTTCTCTCATGTTCTTTTGTTTATTTTCCTTCTACACTCCCTATTCTCTTCTTATTTTTTGTTTAAATAAAAAAACCAGTATCCTAAATATTCTAGTATATTTTTATGAAAATTATTCTAACTACACTTACACACACTACAATCAAATGGGTATAGAACATACCGTTTCTTTGGACGTTGAACTACTACCTCACGAAACAATAATTGTTCGATCTTTTCCTACCACCTCTTATGGTGGAAATTACAATGAAACTAAAACTATATATGATATATATGATATTTATTTTATCTTTATTTTTTTTAATTCTCTTTTATAAAAGAAATTATGATTTTTATGTTGTATATATACGATAATTTCATTTTAGAATGTGTGAACTACTACCACCTCAAAGTGATATGACTTTTTCTTTGTATACTTTGAATGTTTAAATGATGGAATTTATGAACTAACGTAACATATATAACATATAGATTATACTTTAATTATAATAAACCTATTTATCATTTAATTTTTATTCCTTAAAAAATGAAAAATAAATGAAATTTGCATTCATGCGTACGTACGACTTACCGTCTCCATGAATGGTGCATTTCATTTCTTATTTCCAAATGTTATGGAATTTTATAAATACATATATACTGTATATATATGATATATATGATAACTAAATCATTATTTTAATTATTTTGATAATGTACTTTTGACCACAAGAACAATTTGTAATTATAACAAGTTCATTTTTGACACAAGTTCCGAACATCGACAAAATTTACGATATGAACTCAAATAATTAACTTATTGTTATAGAAAGGAAATAAGTGATATAAAAAGTGTAATAACCTTTAAAAATATTCTTAATAAAGTATAAATTAAGTTAATATTATTACTCAAGAAGAAAAAGGAACATACAAGACGAGTCATACTTCAGGTAAGGGGTTTTCATCTCACTTTTTATTCATATGATATTCATGATAAATTTCCACCATTTCCTTTTTTATGGTGTACGTAATTCAAATGATTGTATTTTTATCATAATATAATTTAATTTATGGGTATTGAAATCTTCATTGTATAATCCTTCATTCATGGGGTGTATGTTTCGTAAGTTACCAAATCGGTAACGGAATTTCAAATTTCAATTTCCACTCATTAGATTTTACGCATACTTCCTTGATTATTTTACTCCAAGATTATGTGTGTAATAACTATTAATTTATTTATATAGTAATTTCCACTCCCCTTTGTTTTTATATAATTTTTATACACAAAATCACCACATTTATAAATTCTCATGTCATTGATATGAACTTGATATGGGTAATATTAAGTCAATTTCCATTCATTGAGTTAAAGATCTATGTTATTGGTTTTGTTTTCTCAAAGAACATATGTGAAGGTACTTTGATTGATTTACACATAATACCCAATCATACTGAGTGAATTTATATTTTTAAAACATAGTTATGTAATTTATTTGTCCTTAATCTAAGGATACCATCTTTATAAGGGATTCCATCTCAATTTACATTCCATTGAGACATCATTATTATTATGCACTAATTCACATTTATATGGTGTATATATTTTCTTTTGGGATATTGTATCACTAATAAATTTATTATACTGATATTATAATGTTTTTATTAAATGTTATTCCTCAATTAATTTTATTTAAGCATCTTTAATTTGGTTAAGAACTCTTTAACTAAAATATTGTTTTAAATATTTACTATTCTAAATATTTCACATTAATTTCAATGTTTTTAAAATGGTTTTAATGATATATTTATATGTGTTTGAATGATTGAAATTAAAATTACAATCGAATGTTTCAAAGTGGTATGAGACACTTCAATTCAATATCCCTTTATTAAACAGTTTTGAGAATGGTATGATAAAAAATTGATTTTGTCAATATCTTGAAATGGTATATTGTGACCACAATGTGGACATTTTATCTTTAATTTAAGCTTGTATTATGTTTTTTATTATGTTATGGTTCTTGGGAATTGTTTAAATAAACGGGTGGTTCTATGATGATCCTAGGGCATGAGAGCCCGAGATAGCTCTCCAATGCATTGGGTAAAATGATGGAGGTAAACATTAATGTTTCTCCTAAGAGATTAAGGGAATATAATGTGATGGGTATTCCAAATTTAACTCCCTATGTAGCTGTGATAGCTACAATGTAGATATGATATGGAATCCACATGTAAGCATTATGATTTATGATTTCAAAGTGATATTCAAAAATATTATGATTTTCTAAGGTATGATAGAAAATAATGACTTAATTGATTTGTGTGTATTCATGGACTAATGTTTTCTTTCCTTATTTTATATATTTTACAGAGCTTTTTATGCCCATCCTAGGTTTGTGAAATGTTTTTCACTGGACATAAAGATTAATAGGGTCAAGGTTGGGATCAAGGAAATGTCATGATATATAAAACATAGAATAAGACATGAATCTTTTTTAAAAGTTTTTATTTTATAAAAAGAAGGATACTTAGTAGAAGTTTCTAATATTTAATATTTGATACATAATGTAGTAGTCATGACATAATTATCTAAATATTTAAACCATAAATGATCCTCAATGTTAATTCTTGTTTTAACTCAATGTTAAGTAAATGTTCTATGGTCGGGTCCTTATCCATAGTGTATTTTTTCCCAAAAATGGCCTTCAAATATACACCAATATTTTATTGAAGATAATTTTTTATTTTATAAGACCATTCACTTTTGTAGATATCATAAAATTTCTGAAATTTATACCCATTATTAGATCCTACAAAAAAAATCCAAAAATAGAAGTAAAACATTGATTGGTAGGGGAAATAATGCTATTGGAATAGCATTAATCTAGTGAAAATTATTAAACTGATGATTATGTCTGCATTTTTTATTAAATAAAATCATTGAACACATAAATAAAATATTTTCATATGTGAAATTAAATATTTTCCCAATAAAGAAATTTAAAAAAAACTATTATTCATATCAAAACCATGATGGAATCATGCGATAGGGGGGGTTTCCTATAACATTTTAAACCACACATACAAAAAAGTTTTTAATCATTATTTACCAAATCATATTAATCATTATCTATAAAAATAATAGTATTCATGAAAAAAATTATATCTAGAAGAATCATATTCATAGACTGTGTCCAATCATGTGTATATAATGTCAAAATAATTGAAGAGTAGTTAATTCTATAGGATTATTTAACTTGGTTATCTCCCTCATGGTTTCCCTTCTATGACAACATCATTACCCAATAAATTAGAGAGATATATTATGATCACATTTTATCATTAAATTTATTGGTGTCACATTTAATCATATATAGTGATCATTTACCATATCTGATTACAAATATTTTTAATCCTTAAAATTTTCACCCAAAACCCCTTTAAAAAATTAGTTGGACCCTTAATAAAAACACATTCCATTTTCAAATACTCATAAGGGTAAATTTTATTTTTCTTTAAAAACATGTAAAATAAAAAATAATAATAGAGAGAGAATATGATATGATTTAAAATATAATATATCAATATAATAGAGGAGTGATAATGGATAATTGCTGTGATTTTGGGATTTGGAGGTCATTCCATACATGTTGAAAAAGTATATTTGAAATATTTTGAAAATCCCTTATCTATAGTCATGAAATATTATTCCCACCCTTCTACTATTTGACGTAATTAAATTATATTATTTTACACAAGAATAATATCCACTAAATGTTCCTTATATAATAATTACTCCCATAATGTCATTTTTGTCATGTTTTAATTTGTTACAAAAATAATTAGTCCATATTGAATGTTTTTATGATGTTTGATTCATAAAATCAAAATAAACTTGATTTATTAAACATGGTCCAAGCGATTATGGTTCCATTGACAATATAATCATAAATATGTTTTAATAAAAATATTTATACATTATATATACAATTAAAACAAAACATGTGAGATGGTCCTGAAAAATAGACCTTATCATTTCATGGATATGGTAGTCCATATATACTCATGAATATTATTTCTATTTATCTACTAAGGGGAATAGAAATAAAATTGGTTATATTTTAATTTTTAAAAATCATAAATATTTTATAAAAGTTATATTTATTGATAATTTCCATCATTCTTACCATACATGTATGGTGGAAATGAAAAAAATCACATAACTACCTAGAGGTGGTATTCCACACATACACATGAGCGATGTTGTTATTATACAAAGGGAGAAAGCGTAAGAATGAAATTAATAAATTATCCTTCCATAACCATATTTTTTTCCAAAATACAATGTATATTTACTTTATACAACACTTTAACAATCCATTATCCTAGTGATGAATAAATAAACTCATCCCCAGAGATGTGGTAGTCCACACATACACAAGAGCACGATTTTAATTTATTATAGGATGCCAAAGGTGATGAAATGGGTTAAAACATAATTATAATACCATTTCAGTATTTTAATAATACATATATTATTATTTAATCATGTTTAAAAACAATATGAATTATGTAAAATATGAAATACTATTATAACTCTCATTTAGTAATTATAAATCATCAATAGAAAACCTCCCATGACATACAACTTTATCCCACTTAGGTTTGTCTATGGGGAGACATTGAATTATATGATATGAAGTGGGATTTTGGGAAGCTATTTGAAAAGGTATATGTTAGGATAAATCATTCAATGTGTGTGATGAAGTGTGTATATATGTGGTTCTCTTTTATAAGTGTTGGAGGGGCACATTTGTAACTACATTTATTTTATTAATATATTTTATCTATTTCTCAAAACAATACTGTCACAAATTGGAAGAATTATTATTAACAGATAATTTAAGGAATAGTTCCACCCATAAAATCAAATTTATATTTTATTTCACATATTTTTTTAGCATATCTCCTATTTTAACCCCCCATGTCATTAAACCTTTTAACAATTGTAAGGATAAAACGATTTTTATAAGGTTTCAATTAATATTGATCAAAATTGAAATTTATAATCTTATTTAATTTAAATAATCTAATTCTAAATATTAATTAAAACAATCCATATTAAATTTCCAAGAGTGTTAAAAATATATTTAATATAAATATGGTAATTACAATGAAAAAATTTATCTGAAAATTCACCTTCTCATAGTAAAAGTTATTTTATTCAAAAATCCATTACAATGATAATTAATATAGCATTAATTAGATTATTTTTATTCATAAGGTATGAAATAATCATTAAAATGAATCCATACTTGAAAAATAATTATAAAATAATTAAGATGAAATGATGGTTTTAATAAAAATTGATATTTCATTATTTAGTAAGAAATTATTCATTTCAAAAAAAATAAAAAACATAACCGTAGGATAAATTAGATATGATGAATCTAAAAATATTGTTTTTTGGAAATTAAATTTATAAAATTTATACATTTACCTTTTATTATAAACCATGAAATATATGTAAAATTTTCATTAAATAAAAGTATTCTTTTTTTATTAAGTATTTATATAAAGCCTTTTATAAAATAATGATTACTATAAATCCATAAAAATGAACATTTATAAATTTTAATAATTTTAAATTTATATTATTTGCAATTTTTTTGTCGTTCAAATCATTTAGTCCACGAGTTTAGAACTAGAACTGAGGGTATAAAATGCACAATTGGCAGCATTGCCCCCATAATCTGATGAACATAAATCAAACAATCAATTAAATATATAATATATAAAAAATCTAGTATCCTAAAAATAATGTAAAATTCAATAATTAATAAATATTCATAAATAAAATATAAAATATAAACTCATATAAAAACTCTATCCCACGAGCTAGTAATGTTCATCTCAATAACCAAATCCCTCTGGTAGACCTAAAAATCATGATTATATGTTTAGGTTAATTTAAAATAATACTCAGATGGATCCTTCTCAAAAAAATATAATGAAAATTCAGATAATGTATAATAATTCATCAATGAATGAATAATATAATAAACTCACACAAATATTAGGGCATTTATCGCCACACATCATCGATGCTTTCTCACGAAAAATCATATCAATGAATAATAACATAGTATTGATAAAATATGTTATTAATGTGCCCTATAACCACATTATTATTGGATTATAGTTCTAATTCACCAATAATAAATTTATTTTCACAAAATTCATATACAAAATATAAATATAAATATTTTTATATTGAATATAGAATAAAATTATCCTTTTTAGAATCATTTGGATCCAGTTCCTTTAAAAACATGGATACATAAACTACTATCCTATAAATGAGATATTTCATTACATCTATTCCACTAATAACTACTACACTTCATAGACATATCATACATAATGAATTTCTATATAAAATGGGGAAAGGAATCCTATGAAAGTGTGATCTCAGTTACTCAGTAAGGGTATAAAAGTGAGATATCAACATATCATAAGCCTAAGTTTATGATAACATGAGTATAAAATTTTAAAACCATACCCTACATATCATAGATTATAAAAATTTGTCATGGATTAAATCATGTTATTTTATTAAACATGATTCATAACAGAATCCAGAAAAATGAACCATGAGTGCATAATTTTTTGATAATATATAAATTTTTGGTATACACATAAGAATATGAAATCATTTATTTTGTAGTCAATGATCATTGGAAGAACTATCCTAGTAAAATGGGTTCATCTCCCAACAATAATAGTAGTCAATGTTTAATCCCAATACTTTTATAGTGGAAATTTTCTCTCACAGAAATGGGTGGAATTCTCATTCAATTCTTCTTTATCAAATGAGATATCAATATTTACCCAATGAATTAGAGGGTGATATAGTTACCACCAATCTTGGTTATAGCATTACCAACATCCATGGTTATAGCATAACCACATTCTGCAGTTATAACATAACCACCACCAAAAGCTACAAATAGTACACATGTGCCCCAAAATATCATAATACATTAATCATATTAGAACCCATGAAATGGAATGTGTTTCACATTAAGTTATATATAACATAACCTATGGAAAATAAATTGTTTTTGAAATCATTTTATCATTATATTAAAAAATATCATATGAAAGAATATTGGGGTTTTGAAATAAATTTACCATTGTATAACTCATGTAATAGAATTAATTTTCATAATCATATTTTCATCATAAAAATTAACCATCTAGATGAAGAATAATAACTATATATGTTGATCATATCACTATTAAATAATAAGTAACATGAGAGGATGTCATCTATGATGGAAAACGATTTTGAAAGAACACTTGGCATATTTTTTAAGAAAAATATCCTTTACAATTTGAAAATCACAGTTTAAGATAGAAAACATGTTTAAAATATAATTCGTTAAAAATAACCATGGAAAAAAATTAACCATTAAAAATAAATTAAAAAATTTATTGAAGAAAATATTTTTTATAATTTGAAAATAAATTTTTAAAACTACAAATTCATAAAACATATTGAAAATCCATTTAATTCGAAATACAATTTTATAAAAACAAAAAAAAAAGAATTAGAATAATTATGTGTAAATGATGTCATAAAATACATTTCATTTCATACATGTTAAACAAATATTCCTTTCAAATTTTTTAAAATCTAAACCGTCATTTTTTTAAAAAAACCAAAAGATTATTCCTTTTAAAACAAATTGAAAGAGAAAAAAATAGGGAATATTTCCATTAATAAATCATATAGATAATTTGGATGCATTTACATAGTTATATTAAAATAATGGTTATTGAAGAAAATGGGATTTCTAGCCAAAGAGTGAAATAAAGTCAGTTTACATTAATTTTGCTTATTTAAATTTTGAGTACATGAATTGAAGAAAATTAGTGGAAAACATTTATTCATAAGGAAAAATATACACGAGACTAAAATAAATTATTTTCTCGATAGATGGATCCTATGATTTTATCATTGTAATCATAAAATAAACAAACCTTACAAAAGATGGTAATGAACAATAAAACCATTACCACTTTGGAAGTATTGAATCATAATACACATTAAATAATAACATTAAATTTTATATAAAATACTATAGGAATAAATAAATTAATTATATTAAATGTTAATTTCACATTATATACACCCCATAAAAATATATACGTGCATAACACGATATATATTTCAAATAGAAAATTAGAGATAAAGAAACCCTTACCACTTTTGTAATATTTTTAATCATGAGTTGAAATAAAAAATAACATAAATAAAAAATTAAATGTCCTAAAAATAAGTTTATTAATTAAATAAAATGTTAAAGTGTAATTATATACAACACAAAAAAGAAAAGAGTGGTATATTTATATATGTCTTCTAGAAATAAAAGTGATTCTAGAAACACTATACCTTAAGTCTCTGCTTCTTTCATACAAGTTTGAAAATAAAATATACCAAATATAATGTTCATATACATATATTTATTCAAAATAATAATATATATCATAAAATATATATTTTTCTTATGAAATTTTATTACCCATTTATTAAATATTCATTTTTAAAATCACATTTTGGATATAAACCGCTTTGTTTTTATAAGTGTTTTGATTTTTTGATTTTTTGATTTTTTTATATTACATTGATTTTGGTTCCACAAACACCATTATTTTTTCCTATATTTAAATTTCATATATATTCTATGTATATTTATTAATATTAATCCCCAAAATATAGAGAGATAAATTAAATAAACTATTCATGGAGATAGTAGGTCATACACACACATGAATAATGTTTCATTTTATCAAAGGATTGAATGAAAGAAATGTAAAATAAATATTAAAATAAAATAATAATTTTTATATAATAATTATCATGTATTTTTTTAAATTTAACCTTATTAAATTCCCTGTAAATTATATGAGAAGAACGAATCACATCACATAGAGAGGCGGTAATCCATCGTACACGCGAATAACATCATCATATCTCCCATGGAATGGGATAAAAGAAAGTGTGTGGGTTATATTTATTCTAGATGTATTATTATTTCAATAAATCATATATATTTATTTAATATGTTTTTAA
Source organism: Viscum album (assembly GCA_963277665.1). Taxonomy (NCBI): domain Eukaryota; kingdom Viridiplantae; phylum Streptophyta; class Magnoliopsida; order Santalales; family Viscaceae; genus Viscum; species Viscum album. The sequence continues at coordinate 1,465,378,253 of OY728164.1, read as the reverse complement.
TACAATCAATGTAAAATTGAAATGTAAAAACACTTAACGTCACTTCATGAGGCAGTAGTCTATCATACACATAAATGATATTATAATTTTCCAACTGGTTGGGACGTAAGATTTTTCTTAATTATAGACACATATTTATAAAAAAGTAATAAATATAAAATTTTAACATTAAATCCAAAATTATATAAAATAGTTATATGTGGTGAGGGAAAATGAATAACATTAGTTCGTGAGGCAGTATTACGCCGTAAAAAGGAATAACGATTTTGTATCCCTTTTGATGGAATTGTAGACAGATATAGGTTATCCCATTATCAAAATAATATTTCATTATATAGTAGAAACTATTGAAAATTTATTCTAATAGGTTTAAAATATTTTAATCATCTAGAAGAATAAGTAAAACAAAAAATCAGAGTAAAAAACATCACCTCTTTTTTCAAAAAACATCTTTTGTTTTTACCAAATGATGTCAATGATTGGATTTTCCATCTCACCATGAAATATTTGATGTTATTATGGGAATTTTTTATGGTATTTTTAATGTTGTTAGATTAAACAATGATATATAGAATATTGGAAGGGAGATGAAAGGTCGTGGCCTTTTAAAAATGTGGTGGGGGAACACACGAAATAATTGAAAAGAAGATGATGTACCCACATTTTTCACATGGCGAAAGGAAGAAATGGGAATATTATCAAACCATAGAGTCTATAATGTATAAATATATCCATAAAAGGGATATTATAAATGTTTAAAGGGAATTTTACCCCTTAATATTTTAGTTTAACCCCTGATTAACCTCTTTTAAACTTAACAAAAAAATTATTATTTAACTCTATTTACTAAAAATTAAGATAAAAAAAATATGTTGAACACATTAGATAATATAAATTATTATAAATCCCAATATTAAATCCATTATTAAAAACTCCATATATATTTGTGGAAAAATATAATTAAAAATTAATCACATAGATGTGAAAAGAATGTTCTTTTCCAAATAAAAAATGACAAAAAATTTAGAAGGTTTTTATATAAAAAATACTTTTGAAATTGATTCCAATTATATAAATTGGATTAATAAATATATACTAGAATTAATTAACTTATAATTCCATCCTATATTTTTTAATGAATTATGTGAAATGGAAATTCTTAATAAAACGCATATTGTTTCACTATTCATCGAAAAATTAATCATCTTACAAAATTATCAACAAATAACAATAATATAATTCAGAAATTATGATTTCAAAATTAAATTTAAATTTTACAAAAAAAATTTCTTAAATATTAAAAAATCTATCTTAAAACAATGTTTTAATTTTTTTAGAAAATAACTTTTTAAAAAAATATAGATTTAAATCATAAAAAGGATTTATTCTAATCTCAATTCAAGAAAACACATCAGAAGAATGTAAAAGTATTTTATTGAATATATAATAAATACAAATCATAAACCAAACGTGATTTATTTAATTTATTGAGATAAAATGTGGTTCTTTTTATAATAATAGTTTTCAAAAAACAGATATTGTTTAAATTAAAATAATATTTATTTTTATTTCAATTTAACCGGTCACCAAAGAATTACTTTTATATACATTTTTATACCATATATTTTCAATATTTAGTTGATCCTTTTCGTACCAACTAATGAAATAGATAATAGATAAATATCATATGTAATATTAATATTTTAATTGAATGTTGTGTTTCATTAGAACTCGGTGTTGTGTGTAACACTAGATAAACTAAGTGTCGCATTTTCCCATGGTAAAATTTGGGTTTCAAGTTACACAAGATAAACTCACTGGTTCAAGTAACAAAATATATCAAAAATATAATTATATTTTCAATAATGTCATGAAATATTAGGGTGTTACATTCTACCACCACGTATAATGAATTTCACCCTAAAAATTAATCACATTGGTTTAAAAAACAATGTATACATATACCACATTTCATCATCATTATCACACATAGATTTCCCAAGATGGTGATTTTTTCACAAAATGATGACCAGGTGTGTGTTATTGTTTCATATAGCTTTCCCTATATGGTCTATAATCTCCACCAGTTTTTTCACATGAGAAAGATCATTCTCTTTTCGTGTGACCTCATTATTTAGTACATGTTAATGATCGAGTATATACAAACTCAAGAAATATATATTTATAGCATCATATACATGAGAGTGTTTCGATGTATTCTCCAATCTATTGGCTACCAACCAGATATGATCAATAATATAAAAGGTAAATATATAAATATGGGTTATTTTTCCTTTATATCATAAGAACAATTTCATCTTCTACTTGTGATTTAATTAACTTTCACTTATTCTATTACTATGAGAAATATTGATGAATTTTTTTATGCCTAAGGCACTAATAGATGACAATATACATAATGAAATGATATTTTTTTTCAACATTTCTCTATTTAATATAATAAAATGTCTAACATAGGTTATAAAATATGTAAAAATAAATATATGGTTAAATGATATAGTAGTATAAAAAAACATGTCCATTTATCAAATTAAAGAATTCCATAACTAGTTAACCTAATAACGCTTCCATAATAAAAAAATTTATAAATAAGGTAACCAAATTTCCTTAATCAACTAAAAACTAAACATCCCAACATAATTTATCATCTCTTAATTTTAAGAATTCAAACATGTTAATACATTGGAAATATTTTCCCTCGATGCCTTATAATAACCATAATTACCATAAAACCCTAAAGAAAACATGCATGATTACTCATTCTATGAATAAAACCACATATTATTGAATATATTTCATATATAAAATAATTTTACAAACTCCATTAGTTATAACGGAAACAACTTTGTAAACAATTCATTTTTCAGTCCTGAGGTCTTCAGTAATATACAATTTAATTGATTCATATCAATCATATCTTTATCTAATCCTTGCAACATTTTCTCAGAATTATGAACATATTATGGGTTATCTTTCCTTAGTCATTTTTTTTCTATAAAATATCACCTTATTATTAAATAACTTCTCCAGGTTATTAATACAATTCAACATATTCCTACAAATCCATAATGAAAAACATATATATAACAATCCTTATAGATTTCATGATTCATATAACTTAATTAACGAGTTCCCAAAAACAACACATCAATCATTCCACATAATTATTATACCATTAACTCCGATTTATATTCCCATTCTTTAATACCCCTTTGCTTACATATTTTATACGTGTTTTCTTCAATGTCAGCCATATAACTATAGACCATTAAACCCTTTTAATCGACTTATTGAACATTTACTCTATGACATAGATTCAAATACATTACATTATTTAAACATTTATAACCTTTGGCCATTGATGATTCCTAGAAGAAATAATAATTCACGTTCATTATGTTAACTGGAGATCTCATTATTCATCATCAATAAGTTATTTTGTTAACATATTCTTCATATAAAAAACACCTTATCATTCCATTGAGACATTCTGTGGAGTTTTTTCCCACATACTTGACCTATTGGAAAATGGATATTCTCTACTCTATGTATTTGACCACACAATATCATACCAAACATTATCCTTATATACTTTGGTGACTCTATTATTTCGTTAGGTTATATGTTTTTAAAATTATATGATGATAACTAATTAGGAATAATCATAATTTTCTACACTCCAATTACCATCTCAATTATTTCATCATCAACACATTTTCTATCACATTCAACATTAATACAGTTCATTTTAGTTCCCTACACTTAATAAAACAAAAAAACATATTGTGAGAAATAATATTCATAATGGGAAAAAATAATCACAATAAATAAATTACATAAAGTATAAATTATAAAAGGATATTTTAAATATATGTACCCTTATAATTAACCTTGGTTGTGCATGTCCAATATTTAAATCTATCATAATTATTCAAAAAGAGTTTATTTTAATTTATAAAGCATATCCCAAGGAGTTTCAATTTAAGTGTGCCATAACAGACATCATTCTTGACATGGTGACAATCAATTCTAGCTAAATGAACCCTTTTTAGAGTTATTAACCCTAGGTAGCTGTATTCTAGAGACATATCCTTTTTTGGTTTGCCGAGTGGTTTCTAATTGTTTGGAATTGACTCACCCTAATTGTTACCATAATTACAGGATATTTTATGATACATTGAGTAATCCTTAGACATATCCAAATAAATATCAGTATACATATCCTTATAATAATCACTAGGAATTTCACAAATGTTTTTTCATCCTTATTTATAAATATTAGTCAGACATCCCACTTATAGAATCTATAGTGACCCAAACATCCAATTCATAAATATTAAATCATAATGAATGAAAATTAATAAAAAAATAATGATTCCTTCCAGTTACATTTTTTTGTGCCTTTGATAAAATTAATACGTAAAAAAGGTCCATAATGGAGCTACATCATCTCCCACGATGTTATTCATTACTAGAAACCATTTTATATATATCATATGTAATTATTTTCATTATAACCTTGTAATATAAAATATAAGAAGGTATGATCTCATACTCTCAAAAATGTCACATATAAGACATATAAACATATATTTATCATAATGGTATGATACTATTTGAGTAAAATTTGAAAACCATGCCATTCGTATCATAGATCATAAAAATGAAACATGGAATAAATCATGGATGTTAGTCAGAAATTATTGATAAAGGAATAACATAACATGAACCATGAGAAAATAATATTAGAATAATGCATTGGTTTGTAGCATACACCTAAGAATATAAAATCATTTCATTATTAGTCGAGGTTCATTTCTCAAACTATAGTAGTGGAATGGGTTCAATCCCCAAACCATCATGTTATTTATGGAAAACTCCCAAGACAATCAAAGAGGACAGATTCTCTTAATTAACCATGTTCACTCTACATTACATTGTAGTTCCTCCCATAAAATATATATCTTTACCTAATGAATTGGAGGGCGATATAGGTCCACCCCAAATTGGTTCTAAAATAACTACAATCCTTAGTTTTAAAAAACCACCATCATTGGTCCTAACATGACCACATCACATAATTAAAACCATGCATATGTTTTCTATAATATATTAAACATTAGGCACATCTCAATCCATGAAAAGAAATAGGTTTCGTCAATATTTTATCATAGTATCACTTATGTAAAATAAATATGTTTCATAGTCATTGCAATATACTATAAAAACATACCATATGGAAAAATATGTGGGTTTAATTATATTTATATCCTACTATTAGTCAGGTTATTTAAAAGGATTTCATAAATATATTTTTATCATACACATAAAATATCTAGTGAAATCATAAGAATACTATAATGGGATCATATCCCCAAAAAATAATAATGGACTTCAAAAGATGAAATCATAGACGGAAATTTAGTTTGAAAGGTCACATGTAAAATTTCATAAAAAAATTTAGAATTTAAACATTGAAAAAAAAAAACATTTTAAAACATAATAATTTTCAAAATTAGATTCATTTAAAAAAACCATTGGAAAATTATAAAGGATATATTTAAAAATCAATTAAAAATTTTCATGATGAAAATATATCATCTAATTTTAAAAACAAATTTTCAAAAAAAAAATTCTTAAAATATTTTTGAAGAACATTTCATTTAAAAAAACATTGAAACATTTAATGGATGATTTAAAAAAAATGGTTGTTTTTAAATGTGTAAAATACAATTCATGTCGTACATGTTATATCTTTGATTCCTCTAACATTTTTTAATGAAAAAATGATGGAATTTAAAACATAATACATGGACATTAATTTTTAAGAAAATTGTAAAATTAAAACATGGGTAAACAGTCTATTATGAATCCTTTTTATAATCATATATAAATTTTTAATTTTTTTAGAAAACATAGATATGGATGAAAAAGGGTTTTTTCTATCTTGGAGGGAAATAATGTCAGATAACATTGAAACATTATTTTTAAAACATGTGTACCTAAAAATAATATAATTTATGGTTAAAATTTAAAATCATTACATACCCATAAGATAATTAAATAAAAGTTTTTTTATATATCAGTTATATGATTTCATCATATTAAGCATACACATAAACAATACTGATAAACGATGAAATAGTTCTATAGAAACCATTAATTATTTGGTAAAATTGAATGAAAAGTGTTCGTAATTAATAAAATTAAATGAATATTACAAATAATGACAATACATTAATCCATGATATTAAATTTTAAATGGGATTTATATTCACCTCCTAAAAGATGATTGGTGCAGAACATGACAAATATCTCAAAGAAGAACTTGTGGCCAATAATACCATATCACATAAGTAATTTTTATTATAGTAATCCCTCAGAAATAATATCATAAAAAGAAACATTAAATTTCAAAAATATAATTGATTAATGATATAAAATTTCAATAGTTTTTTATATACACAAAAAAAATATATTGTGAGTTTTCATATGTCTCTCTGAAATAAAATAGAGACTATAAATCCAATACCATAATTCTTAAATTCATTAAAACACATTCCATCCTCATGTATAATAAATATAATTAATTATAATTATATTATAGAACCATAATTTTTTATATAATAACATGTATGAATTATTTATGACCTTTTATTATCCATTGTTTAAAATTTCCCTACTAAAGCCACATTTCAGATAATAACTTCTTTATTTTCTGGTTCTATTTTTATTTTTATTTTTCTTCTCACTTACATTGATCATGGTTCCATCATCTAAATAATTTTAAAATTAAAATTATTATTATATATTTTAATTATATATTTATTAATATTAATCCAAAAATTTAGATATATGAAACAAAATACAGTATTCATTGAGATGGTAGGCACTTTGTACGCATGATGACAATTTTTATCTACTACATAAGTTAAAAAGAATTAAGGTAAATAATATATAAATTTTGTAGAATAATTTTTATGTCATATATATTGCATTTTATAATTTAATCATTTCCAAATTACCATACTTGTAAATTACATTTGAAGAACGAATCACAAGGATTCACGAGGTGGTAGTCCACCATACAAAAATGTTGTTATAGTATCCCCCAAGTGATAGACTATTTGAAGTTATATGTGATATTATTATTAAATTGATGTTATTATTATAATAAAATAATATATATTAATTTAACCTATCATTATTACTTTCCATGAAAGATATAAATGGAAAAAAGACACCACATTAGTTCGTGAGGTTTTAATCTTCCATACACACGAGTGATGTTATTTTTTCCCAATGATTTGTTAGGTAATAAGGTATATTTGGTATTTTAATTACATTTTTATAATAAATTAATAAAAAAATTATATAAATATTGAATCCATCATCATATCCATCCTTCTGTGATGGTGATGGAAAACGAATAACATCAGTTCATGATGAGGCAGTTTTCCATACACATGAATGACGAATCTGTACCCAATTCGATGGAATTGTAGATGGATAAAGGTTATTTCATTAAAATAATAGCATATTAGTATATAATGGATAATGGAGTCATTACATTATCATATTTGGAAAATATTTTAAGGTGTTAAAATAATAAGAAAAATAAAAACACATAATTAAAAAATAATAATTCTTCTTCATAAAAAATACTTAGGTTTCACCAAAATCCTTCCAATATTGACTTTTTGATATCATAATGTCATCATGGATATGGGAATGTATGTAAGGAATATATTTGGGTATGTATTTGTAAAAATAATTTTTTAAGTGAGAAGAGTATAAGAGAGGCTGTGGCCCTTTATAAGTAAGGGCAGTGTCACACTTGTAGTTTTTGAAATGAAAAAGTTGTACCCACATGTTTTAGATGTTATAAGACACAAAAATAAAATATTATTGAACAATTTAGGTTATAAGGTAAAAATACACCCATCATATAGTGACCATGCTTTTTCATACAAGGATAATGCATTATTTTATATTAATATTCATTACATTACAAAAAATACATTCCTGAGTACTATAATAGTTTAGTGTCTTTGTAAACAAAGAAACACAATATTCTATCCTCGTGAAAGATCTTCTAAATCTCCTATAGAGATATCAACCTTTAGTATTTATACCTAAAACCTTTTTTCAGATCCTTTGGAAATTAAATATAAGAAAGGGGTGAGCTCAAATGCGTAGTAATGGTAAACAAGGGAGATATATAAGAATAATCATGAGCATAAGGGTATGAAATCATTATCATGAAAACAAAAGATCATACCCATCATATCTAAGATCATATACATGAATCTTGGCATAACTATTGGAAGTTCATAAGACATTAGTCATAATGTAAAAAATATCACGAGCCATGAAATCGTAATGAAGGAATAAGAAATAATATTTTTGAAATAAATATAAGAAAAAAACTTTTACATAAAGTCTACCAACCAAGAGCTTTATAACATGTTAGTATTTGTCCTTGTCCTATGTACCTACTATGGTATTGGGATAACAACACATGTTACCTCTTATTTTAAGTCATTTCTACAACCCGTTTACCATTTTTTCATGATAGGGTTAGAAACCTTGTACCCTATTTCATTAAATATTGGGATACAACCCATGTACCCTCTTATTTTTGTGATGGGATACTACCAATGTACCCTGTTTATTTTTGGTTTGGACTACATCCAATGTACCATATTTTTTTTGGGATTGGGAAAAGGCTCGTGTACCCTCATTCTTTTAGGAATTGGCTACAACCAACATACCTTCTTGATTCAACATTGGGCTACAACTGGTGTAACCATTCTGCTCATATACAAATTTCCATTACCCAATGCATTTGATGGATATATAGGTCCCAAATGTTAGATAATTAAATAATTCATACATGTGACACGAGATAATTAAAACATTATACATATTATGAAAAATAAAAAGATATAGTTTTTATAAGCATCAAATCAAAACCTATGAAATGTAATAGGTGTCATTAAAATTTCATCACATCCTTAACCATAAATATATATAAGTTTCATAATCGCCTCATGAATTAATAACCTATGAAAAGAAGTAGGTTTCTAAAGCATAGAACCCACTGAAGTGAAATGGGTGTCTTACACATCATTCCATAAAAACACGAGACACTCATGAAATAAATTTTAATGGAACATTTTGATAATTTCCCCTAATGTAATGAGTAACATTACTGATATTATTATATATGGAAAATAACATGAAAGCTCATTTTGAAAAATATCTTGAGGTAAAAATATTTTCTTCCTTGAAATAGGCTCTTTAAAACATAGAATATTTTTTAAAAACCATTTTCCATAAAAACATATAATATAAGATTGAAAAAATTATGTTAACTATTTCATCCAAAGTAATTTTTAAATAAAATAAATAAAAAAATTAACATTTAAAAAAATGAAAAGGGTACTTCAATGAAATGTCAGCTGGTAAACCCGCACATGGTGTATTTTGTAAAAGAACATTCCATTTTAGTAGTGAAAAGGAATGGAAAAGGCCATATTCAAAAATTGGAAATAATAATACTTTAAAAAGATTCATAAAATAAAAAAGGTTATAAATTATATTTAACGGTTTTAAGGGAATTCCACAATATTCATGGAACCTTTTTTAGAAAACATATATTTTTTACTGAAGATAAGGTAAATACGACCTTTCATAATTTTTTTTTAAGAATAATATGAATAATAAATTAAATATATCTTACCAAAACATAAATATAAAATAAATAATAATATGGTATTATAAGTGATAAATATATTGAGATATTGGTTGTAATATTTCAGCAAAATAATCATAAATATAAACAATCTTGAAAAGAGATGAGTTTTTTCAATAAACTCTTATCACATGGTAACTTGGTGTCATGATATCCATGTCAGAAAAATAAAATTACATGAATATTAAAATATAATGAAAATATGGATATTAATTATATATCATTTAAAATGGAATTATACACTCCTCAAAAAAAATTCGGTGCATAATGAAACATGAGCCTCAAAGAACAAAAATTGAGACAAAACTATTATACCTATTTGGTAACTTTTGAAACTTAAAACACCAAAAAAATGTCATATAACGGATATGTAAATACCAATAAATATTATTATAAAATAACATTTTTTTCCATGATAATTATAAACACCAAATAAAATGAATTGGTGGGGAATAAATCATTTATCTCCTAGAAATTAAAAGTTAGATGTGATCCCCCTACCTTGTGTCTTGACTATTTTTGCACTCATTAACACCTCCTTTATAATTAATATTTATTTATTATATTAATTTTAATGATCCAAATTATTGTATATAATTACATATATGGATTTATAATGAAATTATATTACACTATTGTTAGAAATTTAGAGTTAAGATTACACTTAGAGTAATATTTGATTAGTTTTTCATTCTAGACATAATTTGTGATATATTTGGTCCATATACATATATAATTATTTCCACAATTTAAATCATTATATAAATATCATTTATATTCATTATATCTGTATTATAATAATCTATATCATATTGAATTATGAAATGAAATAAACTGTTCATAGAGATGGTATGACATACAGATATATTAACATGGTCTCCTTGATTATTGTCTCATTGAATGAAAGTATGTAAATGATATATATATATATATGTCATTATAATATTCTAATAATAATATCCCATATATCATATAATTTCATTAAACCCATCCTTAAAAAATTCCATGTAGTGCGTGAATGAATCACAACACTTTCAGGGTGCAATAGTCCACACCTCCTTAAATGATATTATCGTATTAACACCAAATAAAATGTAAAAAAGGTATGTAAAGTAAAAAGGAATAAATAATCTTAATGAAATAATAAATATTTTATATAACATATATAAATTATGTTTCCATCATAATGACTTCCAGGATAGACTGTAAATGAAAAAATAACAAACATCTTTTCATGAGGTAGTACTTCACTGTATACATAAACAGTATATTCATTACACCTTTGATGGAGGTGTGTGTAAGTGTAATTATAACCATTATCCTAAAATTTATAATGTATTTTGGATACTTTTTTTATACAATCATGGAAAATGAATGTGGAAGGGTTGAGAATGAAAAATAATGTGCTTGAGAGAAGACTTACCCATTACTACGGTAACTCCTTTCGGTTTGAGGAAAAATGATACCTTGGATTTCCTTCTTCCCAAATAGAAGATTGAAGGAGGATGAGATGGATGTTTTATGTTGATTATTATTTTCTTGAACAAAATTAATAGCTTTTAGAGGTGTGAGGAAGAGGGACAGGTGGTGCCCTTTTATCAGGAAAGAAAAGGACTCTATTGGAATTTTTAGAAACAAGTTAGTTGTACACATGTAATTGTCTAAAAAAGACATAAAAACCCAAAAATATAAATAATTTAATTTTTATGAACTAAATATGTATGTAAAATGGGTTTTATGAATGTTTTTAAATCATTTGGCCCCTTAATTTTAAGGTTTTTTCCTAATTAATAATAATTTTCACTTAACCATTATGATTAAATTTAATCACATTTTCTAATCATTTTGGTCAATAAATAACTTTTTATTATTATAAAAAAATATTATAAATTAAAAAATTGTGTATTTTAGGTTTTAAAATTCAAATCACAGAATTAAAAAAATTAGATTAATGCAAATCCCAAAGATGAGATGAAATAACGGGTTTTTAATGATAAATTTTTTTTTAAGTTTGTTATGATTTTAAATTCAATTTTTATGTGAAATTTATTATAATGAATTAAATTGTATTAATGGATATTTTATTTATCTAGCAAGACTTTAAAACAAATGCATAATATCATTTAATATTGATAAAGAATTAAATAAAATTTCATTTTTAAACTAAAATGATGTATTTTGCACTATTCTCGAACAAATATTGTTTCTTAGGAAAATACAGAAAAATCACCCAAAGATAATTTCAACATTATAAATTCAAAAATGAATTTTGTTTTATCAAATTCAATTTATAAATGTGTATAAGATTAATTTTATTATTAATATCGGTTCATTCAAGAAAATGGTATTTTTTAAAAAAAATTACTTTACCAAAAATTATAACTTTTGTTATCAATATGTTTTATTTCTGTAAGACTTTATAAAAATATTTGAAAACTAGTTATTAAGATTCATATCACAATGATTCAGTGATATTTTATACATTAATTATTTAAAAATATAATAATATTATGCTTATTAAAAACTCACTGTTCTTTGTAACATACCTCAAGTTGGTGTTGTGTGCTCCACAAGCCAAGTTGGTATGGAATGGACCCATTTTGGTATTGAATATATCATAATATATTTTAGTATTGGATGTAGTTATTTATTAAATTTTTTTCATATAATGGAAGCCAAACATAGTTCTTTAATATAATCTATATTTAGTGTTTCTTGAAATATCAAAAATGATATATTAACTCAAAAAATTAACTCAAGAAATCTCAGGGTATTCCATTTAACCCCCATAAAATGAATTTAACCCTTATAATTCATCTTGGTAATCAAATTAATAATACATGAATGTTTTATTCATAGAAACCCACAATGTAAAAATTAAATCTAAAACATCCCTTAAAAAGGGAAAGTTGGACAATAACGATTACCAAGAGAAATATATACCAAAGTTTCCTAATAATAGAACATAGGATGGGTGTGAATATTGTACAAGGCGGAAAACCATATATATTTATAAGGAGTAATTAAGGTCATCAAGAAAAAATAAATTATTGAATAATGAAAATTTGAGGTCCTCAAATTCATAAATCTAGGATGATTTAAGAGGCTATCAGCATAACAAAAATTTTGGTATTAGGAAATTAATTTTTTTATAATTATCCTATCATTGAGTAATTAGACTTATTTACCAAGAATGTATGTAAATATACATAATTAATGTTATTACCTTTCTTATTCAAAATTCCAAACATTGGTTATATATTTATAGATTTCCACTTCATCTCATAATCTAAAAAAATAATGATAATTTTTAAGTACTAACATATCATGAGATACTTTCCAAGTCAACCCATATATCTTCAGTTACCATATACTAAAATAGGTTATACAATAATAATAATTCCCCATGTGGTGAGATAGTACATTAATTTGAAAAAACGTTAGTTTACGATTCACTTTTACTTTTAATAAATGGTTAACCTTGTAACCCTTCTGAAATATTCAAAGTAAAACCTTTACAATGAACATAATGAAATCGTCTTTACATTAATTCCCCATATATCACAATGTAGATCTTGGTTGTCATATTCCAAAAATTTTAATACCCCCATCATATTTTCACTTAAAACATTGTAATAACCTTAATAATCATAAATCCTTTTGGAAAATATGAATTATCCCATATTCCAATTATTAATATATGTATTATTTAAATCCATGAAGGTGTAAACTTCATCCTTGATGACAAATAAAATTGTGTCAATAACAGGTTCCAGGGTAATCCATAACATACTATTTACCTATTCATTTCTCATATATCATTATCCAAACATCATTATCGTGATGTCGGATATTAATTATGGGTTATCTTCCCTTAATCAAAATATCATTTATCTATGAAATAACTTTTACATGTATCCATCACCATTCAACCTTTTCTTTTCAACCCATAATGAAAAATTATACTGAAAATACATCTACAATTCATGGTTAATATTACATAATCATTGAATTCAAAAACATAAATTCTTTATTCATCTATCATTATTCTTAAACCATTACATTGTCTTAATCAAATTATTCCATAATAACTCTTTACAATAATATGAATTAGGAATCACGTATTGAGGTTCCTCAACCTCAAATTGATCAGGATTCTTATGATTAATGTATACAATACTAGAAGAGTACCACATACCATTCCCATGCTGTTTTTGGTCTCTACATATTCTGAGATATAACAATGACTCATATCACCTTCTTGATTCACTTTATTTTGTATCTACTTTGGAAATAAATTATCATAGTGCATATACATTCCACATGTGAAACATTCATTATTATCCATGATCCTCCTAACTATCACCATTGACTAAAATAAGAAATCATTGAGTGAGAAACATTCATCTTAATGAGATACCATATAATAAGTAAAATTTACTTATAGGATGCCTTAATTATGGATCCAAAATCTTTAATCTATAACACCTTATGTTTATCCAATCTTATTCATAGTTATCTTGAATTTAAATCATTCATGATGGTTGGTAAATCTTTTTTGAATTCTAATAGAAAATCCCATGGGAGTGTCAAACCCGGTGTGTAGAAAGCACCATTTTCATGTACAAGTTTACCCTATGTTAGGATCAGAATATCATGTTATAGTTGTTACTCCTAAGTACATTTGTGCCAAATCCACGTCCACTTGTAGTATCCAGACAATGATGCATTTCAATAAAACTGATCACTCGATCATTTACAAAAATTCTAGTACATTCTCCTAAACATTGACTCATCATTATACTTATCCATTGAGACATCCCTAGATATTTTCTTCAAAATATACCTAGGGATATGAATAATGTTTTAACATCCTAGTTACCAAAGGTTTAATAAACCTCTATTTGATACTAATTATAGAGACTTTGGCTTTGTATACATGGGTATTGAATCATTTTAAATAAATATTCACTATTGTAAAAAAATACATACATGAGAACCATAAGTGTTTAATTTCTTTTGAAACCTGGGAAAAAATATTCTTTCATGGTGAACGATCTTAATCATCTCCCATAAATATCTCCACGCTTATTACTTCTACCTAAAAACTTTCTTTATAACCTAGGGAAAGGAAAAAAAGGAAAGCGGATATATTAAATTCTCAGCAAGGGTAAAAAAAGAAATATATAAGCATAATCATGAGAATAAGGGTATGCGAACAAGAACTCAAAAATATAATATCATACCCTCTATATCAAAGATCATATATATGAATAATGGAACAAATATTTTCACTTCATAACACAAGAATCACAAAGAAAAAAACAATGTGCCATGAAATCGTAACGAAGGAAAAAGACATAGGATTTTTGGAATATATCTAATAATTGAAACTTTTACATCAAGAATACCAAAAATACCTTTATAAAATTTTATTCTTGGTCTCTAACCCATGTAACTACTGTAGTATAGGTCTATCAACCCATGTTCCATCTTAAATTTATGGTTGGGCAACAACACATGTACATTCTTGCTTTTAAGAATAGGCTAAAACATGTGTAACTTATTTCATTTTGGAATAGGCGTCAATCCATATACGCTTTTGTTATTCATCATAGAATAAAACCCGTGTAACTTCTTTCCTTTAGGCATGTGATACAACCCATTTACTTTTTTGTTTTTTGGGTATCAGCTACTACCCCTGAACCCTCTTTCTTTATGCTTGGGAAACAACCTATGTAATTTGTTTTTTAGGATTTGGATACAACCCTTGTACCCTTTTAGCACATATAAAACTTATCATTGTCCAATTAATTGGAGTGAGCTATAAGTCCTACCTATTTCATAATTAAATACTTCATAGATGTTCCAGAAGATAATTAAAACATTCAACATATCATGACCCATAAAAAATATAAGTTTTATAAATATAAAATCATAACATATGAAATGTAATGGGTATAATTAACATTTCATCACAACATAACATTGGTAAATATATAGGCTTAATAATCAATTAATGAATGCATAACCTATGAATATAAGTGGGTTTAAAAATAATATAACTTGTGGATGTGAAACTGGTGTCTAAAGCATAATTCCAAAAAAAGCATAAATCATTGAAAAATGAAAAATGAATTATCCTTTCCATAATTTCATACAAGGTCATGAGAAAGATCAATAGATGTTATAATAGTTGTAAAATAACTTTGATGGATATTTTTAATACATTTATTAAGGTAAATATCATTTCCTCTTTAAAATAGGATCATTGAAAAATTATATTATTTAAAATATTTTTCCTTAAAAACATATAAATGTATCTTGATTTTTTTGAAAACCATGTTTTTAAAAATCCATTTAAAATTTTTTTTCTTAAAAATCAACCTTAAAATATGAAAAGTAATCTTCAAAGAAAATATGACAAGTAAATCTGTACATGTCGTATGAGGTAAAAGAAAATTTCATTTTCATGGAAGAAAGGTTAAAAAATGGATTGTAAAAGAAGTTAAAAGTATATTCATTTGAAGATATTTTTAAAATGAAGAAAGGGTAAAAATATATTTAAATTATTTTAAAATAATGTTACGATATTATTGGAACTCTTCTCTTAGTGAACATATATTTCATACTAAATAAAGGGTAATGTTAGGCTTTCATAAAAACACTTTCATAATTATCATAAACAAAGAGTAAAAATATGGTAAAAATACATGAATATAGTATAAATGACTAATGGGGATGGGAATTCCTCAATGTATCGTGGGATGGGTTGTGTGATTTCATAAAAATAAGCATAAATATAAACAATCATGAAAGGCAATGAAATATATTTAATAAACTCTTATCACTTTGTAACATGATATCATTATCTCTATTTAAGAAAAGGAAATTTAATGAATCTTATATTATAATGAAAATATTTAGATTCATTATATAGTATTTAAAATGGAATTTTACACACCGTAAAACGAATTTAAGTGCAGAAAAAATATGACTATCAATGAATGAAAATTGAGACAAAACTATTTTACTGATTTGGTAACGTTTGAAACATAACCCCCGTGAAGTAAAGGTAATAGAATACATATTTAAATATAAAGAAATTTAAATATAATAATAATATATTAAATCCATGGTATGTATACACAACACATAAAAGGAATAGTTGGTGAATATAGCATGTACCTCATGGAAATAAAATATGAGATGAAATCCCCTTACGCAATGTCTTGACTCTCATTGTACTAATTAAAACGTCCTATAATAAATATAAATTTTTTATAAATCTTTCAACGAACCATATAATTAAATATAATACCATTTATGAATTTATTATGACATTATATTACCATATTGTTAGCAATTCCATTTTAAGGTTATGCTTTAGAGAATATTTTCTTTAGTTTTTCATGTCTTAATTTGTTATATATTTTTTCCATATACATATATTATGATTTACATAATTTAAAACATTATATAAATATCAATTATATTTAGTATATTTTTATTATAAAAATCTATATTATATTGATGTATGAAATGGTATACAACATTATTGGAGATTGTAATTCATATGTACGCATGAACGATGTTTAATTTTTTATCATTTTATTGATAGAGTGTATGTAAATGAAATATATATATCAATATTTATGGTTCCTCAAGAGGCAATCCGGGACCTGGAGAGTGTGGGGGCCATTTTCAGGAATCTCCACAGTCAGATCCTTGGATGCTTCATGGGAAAATGTGGCAATTCCACCTCACTTGAAGCTGAGATGCTAGGCTTGATACATTCCTTTTCTTTTTCCACACTATGTTGTTGGAATATCCTCTGGATCGAGAGTGACTTGACGACTATAGTTTGAGCTATTTGGAATGTCGTAATTCACCTTTCTTGGCCGATTATTACCCGCTAGATGGAATGTTTCTGCTCGCTTAGTGATCTTAACTATATCATCACCCATGTGTATCGATAAGCAAACACGGTTGCAAATGGCCTTGCCAAAATGGGAGTCAATCATGACATTACATGGTTCTAAGACCTTCCCACTATTCTTCTTTCCTTGCATGAAAAAGAATGTAATATGATACTGTTTTTGGAGTCTTATAATCCTTCACTTTTTTAAATAATATTTGTGCTTTGGTCAGCTTTGGCCAAGTCATCAACTATAATATATATATATATATCATTATTCCAATAGAATTATTATATCATATAATTTCACTAAACCCATCCTTAATACATTACATGTAGTGTGTGAAGGAATCACATTTCTTTGAGGGGAAGTTAGTCCACATTTCCTCAAATGAGTTTCTCATATTAACACCAAATGGAATGTAAAAAAGGCATGTGTTGTAAAAAAGAAAAAAATAAGAATAAAGAACTACTAAATATCATATATTAAAATTATAAACATATTTTACATAATAATGTCCACCAAGTTTTTTGGTAAAGGAAAAATTAATAGTCCACATTTCGTGAGGTAGTAGTTCACCAAACGCAGAAACAGTATGTTGGTTACCCATTAGATGGAGGTGGGTATAAGTGTAATTAAAAGTATTATCATAAAAAATCCTAGTATATTAAGGATATTATTCTTAATAAAACCATGTAATATATAAATGGGAGGGGTGGATAATGAAATTAAAGAATGAATCTTGAGAAAATGTATTACCTCTTAATCGGGTAAGTCTTTTTGTTTTGAGACAAAAGGCAACCATGGATTCCATTGTACAAAAAAGGATTCATTAATAAGGAATATAGGGATTTTTAAAGTGTTTTTTTCATGTATTTTCCAATCCTAAGTAGTTTTTTGAGTTGTTAGGAGGATGGAGAGGTGGTGGCCTTTTATATGGAAAAAGGTCTCACTTTGAATATTTAGAGACAAGTTAGGTGTACACATGTTCTTACCTAAAAAAGATATAAAAAATCAAAAAACACTAGAATTTAAAGTATATAGACTAATTATAAATATCCAATGTGTTTTTTACCAGTTTATTGATAATTTTTTTCATTAATTTTAATTTTTAGTACCTAATTAATTATAATTTGGCCTTAATCACTGTGATAATTTTTAATCAATTTACAAATCATTCTGGTCAAAAACATACTTCGTCTTAATATAATATGAATATTATACATTAAAAATTTTATATGTTGGTTTTTATAAATTAAAATAACATAACTGGAATAATTAAGATTAATTATAATCCAGAAGAGTGGGTGAAATAATGGGTTTTAAGTAGAAATATATTCAAATGTTTGTTATGATTTTATATTCAATATCAAATTTAAATTGAGTATAACTAATTTAACATTATTAATAAATGTAATATTTACCTAATGTGAACATAAAAAAATTATAATATCATTTATCATTGATAATTAATTAAAAAAATGCAGTTGGTAATTAAAATATGGTATTTTTCACAATCCATCAAAAAATGTTGTTTCTCAGAAAAATATATATAATTTAACCTAATCTAAATTAGATGCTCTGAATTAAAAAATTAATTTTATTTTATCACATTAAATATCGTAATGTTATTAAATATATCTTATTATTAATAGTGGTATATTGGAAAAAATAGTATTTTTAAACATAAAAAGGACTTTATCGAAACACATATCTTTTGTTATCAATATTATTATTTAATTAAAAACATTATAAAAATATATGAAAATTAGTTATTAATATTCATATCACTACGTTTTTTTGGCGAGGATATTATTTACATATTTATAAATATAAGAAAATAATGATTTGTAGAAACAAGGTGTTTTGGGTAATGTACTCCACGTCGGTGATGCGTCTTACGCAAGCCAAGTAAGCATTGTGTGTAGCACAATACACGTATTTATTATATGTTGTATAAAACAATTAAGTATTTCATAAATTTCAGGATTTACTTGGTGTTACGTATAAATCAAGTAAGCATATAGCATTATTATAAACTATCATTAATATTGCATGAAATATGAAAATGGATATATTAATTCAAAAATAATAAGTCAAAAAATTTCAGGGTGTTACACCAAAATTTTATTAACAAGTTAATAGTTAATTTTACGATTTATCATTATATATTATTCCCAATTTAACATGTTTTATCCTATCCGATGATAGTTAATTTATTATAGTTTTTTCTATTAATTATTGTAAAATATTAAGTATGTAACAACCCTAAATTTAAAAAGAATAAAATTCTGTTTGATAGAATAAAATTTAAACAACACTAATATTATATGACAATATAAACCCTAACACATTATGATATATTTATTTATAAATAATTTTCAACTCTTCAACCACTTGTGATACACACAACACTATGTTTTTAATGAAACATGATACTTTATTAAAATATTATTATAAAAATATTACCATTATAACCATGATTTTAAATTGTTTGAAATGTATAATAATAAATAAATTATGAATATTATATCATTTAAACATAAATAAAATACATATATATTGATTAGAGTTAAAATTGGAACTGTTTGAAGGAAAAATGAAATGATTTGGGAAATATTTTGTTTTATAAAAGATGGTTTAGTCACACTTTGTGCACATAATTTATAACTAATTGTTACCACATTCATATAAATTATTTGAGAAATAAATTCTTCCAAAATGAATATCAATATTATTGAAGTGTAAATTTTTGAAATTTTTATGAATAATGTCATTTTTAATGAATGGTGGCAACAATATAATTTTAATTGAAAACTGTAATTTTCATAAATTTATTTGTAATGATAAATTGTACTTTGAATTGATTTTAAAAGAATGTTTGTTCAATTATATATCAATTAATAGAATATATTTGATTAGAAAATAATTCATATTAAATTATTATATATAAAAAATGTAATAATTAGTATGTTTTCTCTTTAAAAACATGGTTTCTCATAGCGTCTATAAGATTAACTTCAAACTAAATTTTAAAATTCATTTATTATAATTTCTAAAAATTTATTAAATATTTTTAATAATAATAATTTCTAATTTCTAATAATTTCAACTAAATATTTTACTGTAATGAATAGTTAAAACTGTTAAAATTAAATTTCATGATTGTGGTAATAATTTATTTAATATGGTTATAACTAAGAACATAAGTGTTTAAAACTCCTAACAAAATGAGAAAAATATATTTTATGTTTCTATTTCCCCATTATATACTCTATTTTCTATGATAGAATCTTTTGATTCTTGTGTCGTGAACAAAATAAGCTACAATGGAATCTTTTCAAGAAAATTAATGTTGTGCCACTAACCTCATCTATAAAAGGAAGCCCCATCTCCTCTATCATTACCACTATCAAATCACATTGGTTCATAATATAAATTGCCAAATCACATCTGAAATTTCTTCCACTCATCTAATAAGCATTATTTTTTTGAAAAAATCATTTCTACGAAGGCTTTACTGAAAACATTAGGATGATACCCAAAGAAGAGGTCATTTTTTTCAATGAAAATATTTATTTTACATACCTCTAAACCCCCTTAAATTATTATAAAGCCATTATGATATAATAGATTTAGGATATTATATATAATTTTATGTTTTGATAACTTTATCATTACCTATAAACTTCTCCCATTTCATCAAATTGGTTAAAAAATCATCATTCACGTGTGTGGAGGACTGTCGTCTCAGGAACTGGTGTCACTCGTTCTTACATTTCAACCATTCACAATCGAGTATAATGATTGAAAAAAAGTATATATATAATATTTATAACATATTTATACCTATATATATTTTATATCGTATATATCTTTTTTCTCTTCTATTCTGTATGAGATATGATAACGTCAATCGTGTGTACGGAAGGGTTTTGAAACACGAAGTAATGACATTCATCTTTTAATAAGGATTCATATAGAAGGTGATAAGGATATTTTTAATGATTATATGTGATATAAATTAAAGGATTATTATATTCAAAAAATATTTATCTTTCACACAATATGACCTTTTAATTTAATTTATATCTTTTCACCCACTTAATGATAACAACACCATTCGTGTACGTGTAGACTATCACCTTCACAAAGAGATTTGAATCTTTTTCTATCACCAAAAAACCTGGATTATATACATAATTGTATAATATGATATATATTATTTTAGAATAATTCTTCAAATACCATATATTACATAGAATATTTCTATGATGATCATTGGAAAATTGAAATGTTACTCATGTGTATGTAAAACCTACTATCTCCATGTTCTTAACAAACATCATTTTTTATCATCATATATCATGATTGGTTTTAAAATATAGTTGATTTATCTGTATTGTAACTATTTGAAGATTATTATTCTAGATATGTTTAAATAACTAACTCTTCAACCATATTTAACCTGTCAATTTCATTTTGAAACATAAGTCGAATATGGTCAAATTATCCCACATAAACATAATTGATTGACAATTTGAATTGTTATTGTAATAAGTGAATGAAAATAAACATTAAAAATTTTCTCAAGAACATTACTATTTAACATATTCTAATTTTTCAGGAATATAAATATAGACAAGATAAATCAGACTCATTTTATGGTACTTTGTTTCAATTTCCATTCATTGACGCATATATTGTTATTATAAACGTATATTATTTTATGAGTTTTATATAAAATATCTTTTACATGTTTTATCATGAATTCCTTTATACTAATGGTATTCAATGTTTTAGTTAATTTTTTCCTTTTTGGGGGGTTGGGATTCAAGCATTTCCTTTAAAAAAGGGATTTCTATATAAAAAATTATATTTTAATGTTTTTCCAAATACTATTTCTTTTCCAAGGACTTGTTTTTACACTACAAAATATTTCACTTTTTCCAACAGAGTAATATCAGTTGGTAAAAGTTCATTTTCTGTTGGTAAAACGTTTTACCAACATATATGTCACTGTCACTAAACTGTCGGTAAAAACTCTATCACTAAATGATATTGCGACAGGTAAAATCATTCTGTTACAATTATAATAATACTAATAGATAATGTTTATGTTGGTTAAGATATTTAGCAACAAGTTCTAATGAGAAATTTTTCTGTTGGTAATAATATTACCAACTAATAATATATACAAAATTATAATTTTTTATTTCTAGTAACATTTCATGTTATATTTATTAATTTATCATTTATAATACATTTGTTTTAATTATTAAAGATAGTAAAATTTTCACACATGTACAATATTAGAAAAAACATAATTATATTAATAATGAAATTGAATTAATAAAAAATCCATCCTCCAACAGGATCCATCACACACCTGACAAACCACCCCCCCCAGACCCCCAATGCCAGTAGTAGCCTATATATGCCACACCAGGGACCAGCGAGCACCAACAACACATGAAAAGTGAGCCATCAGCTGTCCATCTATGCTAGCATGCCAGTAGTAGCACATCCATGCCAGCATCAGCTCATCTATGCCCCACAAGGGTCCGATAGTGGTATATTCATGTTAGTGAGTTAGCAGCAACCCATCCATGCCTATATTAGCTCATTCAGGCCACACTAGGGACCAACATGGCCCACAACCCAGGACCAACGGGCCATTAGCAACCCATCCATGCTAGTGATCCAACTCAGCTCAAATTAGTTAAAAATATCATCATGAATTGAAACTAAAATATAAATAATTAGTAGTGTAAAAAAAAGATTTTCATTGTCAGAATTTTTCGTTTTCCACAGCCCCCTACCACTGCAACATTATTTCCATCTCAGACATCAGGTCCACCAGGCTAAACCTGCAACTACAACAAAATCACAATCACTCCACCTCTCCAAATGAGTTGAAATAATCTTGTGTTTGATTTTGAAAATTCTTAACTGAGAAACACATTGAATTGGGAAATAAGAAATGGAAAATGGGCATAAACTTGGCAATGTGCATACCAGAGCATTGAAAATGGGCATACCTGTACTTACTAAAAACTAGATCTTTGTTGAAAGAATTGATGATGGAAACATGGATGAAATCATAAATCCAGGAATATGATGTGAATGGTTCACACCTATCAACATCCATTTACCAAAGAAACATCATTTATGAGTTGAGTGAGAAAAATAGACTTAATTAAACATGAACTGAAAAAAACTACACTAATAACTTAAAATAATTTTTTTCACAAACTATTGGGCCATAAAATTAGTGAAAAGGCTTTCCAGTCATGATAGACGCCAATAAAGCCATGGTAAAAAATACCACACAATTACCACAACAAGACGATTATCTAACGAGTGGAAACAATAATCATAAGATAAAAAAAGAAAAAACCTATGATGCATACATTAGTACATCGAGTGAAACAAATATTCAATGAAATGAGGATATGTTTATAAAACAAAGATATGTATAAAAAAATAAAAATACTTAAACATTAGTACACTGATTGAATGGAGGAGATAGCCACGATAGATGTCCAGCCACTAGATGTCAAGGCCTTCACATTACATTTTTAGTGAACTACCAACCATGAAATTGTTCAAGATCAGCAACCTAGAATTGTTTTTAGGATTCCCGGATGAGGAACCCTCCACACTGGTCCTTAAATAAAATCTATCAAACACGTTTAACTAGCACTGAGCCTCTACAACCCATCCACCATGGTGTAACTTTAGCACCTATGTCAAGCCATCCATGCATCTCCCTAACATCAAACATGCCATTGAACTCCTTTTATTTAGATAAAGTTTTATATATAGAACAAAATGTGTTAAAGATACCTTCAGATCCCCATGATTAACCATTTTATCAAGATCCAATAATGTAACAATATTCACACAGTACCTGATTTCATACATTCCCCCTTGTACAAATTATCAATGCTATTGTCTATAGACAGACCAACAAGTTAAACCCATTACAAGCCTCCAACCTGGACCATAGAATATCCAAAACATCAATGAAATGGTATTTGATAATAAGTACTCTTGATTTGTTGCAAAATAATATCAACCTTATTGACATGAATGAAATTTCATAATGGTATCATCCATAGACTCATAGAATAGACTCCATGCACATATTTTAACTTTCCATGATAAAGAGATGGCCAATACACTAGCTAAAAATTTATACCATCTCTCATGAACACAGTTTGACACCAAACCTCAATAAGATAAGCAATGAAGCATTATAACATATATTAAAAGTCATCTGATACATAAATGTTTATTATTAAAATTTTCCAACACAAAAAGGAGTTTTGATATCACTTATAGAAAGGGTAGCACTTGCCAACATATGAAAATAAAAATGGAATAAATTGAATTAAAATTACCAGAGCATCAATTAATTTGATCAGGAATGTCTAAGATTAAATTCCAATATTCACTACATCATGTTAATAGCATAAATATGAAAACAACCAAAACTAGACATGCATTACTAATGCTAACTATAAAAAGTATGATAACAATCAAAACTGAACCAAAACTAAACCTGCATTACTAATTCTAGCTGCATGAAGGTATGATAAAAACCAAAACAGAAACCACATTACTAATGCTAACTGTAAGTATGTAATATGAAAAAAATTGAATCAAAACTAAACCTACATTAATAATGAAAATTGCATTAACAAAATCGAACCTGAATTGAACTCTCATTTATAATTAAAGAACATACAATGGTATGATAACAAAATAGTAAAGAACCGGTATTACTAAATTAAAAAACAAAAAAACCTAAGGACATCAATTAATCCAAGCCTGAATTTTCATGATTGCATTTCAATCGTCAATGCCTCATGGTATCCACAAGAGCATGAAAACAACCAAAAGTGAACCAATTTGTATGAAGATAAAACCAATATTGAACCAACATTACTAAATACAACAACATGAAAACCTTGATTACATACCAATATCCACTACCCTCATTCCATTGATTAGATCAAGCCAAAAATACATTGTTAATTACCCACCTTAATGATTTGAATAAAATTGAAAATTGAAAATTTGAATGTTTATTAAATGAAAAACATTGAAAATATATGGTATTGATATTTAAATAAAATTGAAAATTAAAATCAATTAATGACATATTTTTAATAAAACCCAAAAAATGGATATTACTACTACTACATCCAATTCCATATTTTTATTTTCAAGAAAAACCACTTTTAGAGGTTTAGTGGGAACCCCCACAAAAATCATTGGACACTAAATCTTGATTACAAGAAATGAAACCTTCCCAAATTATAATGTAAAAAAAACCATTGAACTATCCAGATCATAAATAGATGAAACATTCCAGATTTAGTAACATACTTGTACTATTGAGCTATATCAGAAGCTTCCTCAGTCTAACCCACCCACTCCCTCCTGCGATACACAAAAATATTATTCCTGATTCCAAGATTCAGAGGGGAATTCACGATTCTTCTTATGATTTTATCTGTCTTGAAAATAATCCCAGTTTTAGGTCCTCGGATTTGATCCCAAACTCACCAACCTTTGGTCTAGTAGACAATATATTCTTCTATCATCATGTCATGGGACTAGTGGTAGGTGATTCAAAAGAACCACGTAAAAGTAGAGTATTCCCTTTTTTTTATATTGATTATAGTTTTCCTTATCATGATAACCCTCCCGAAATTCAATATAGTTGTGGTACTCAGTCGATGGAGATATCAACTTACTGACCAGATCATCGTGCAATGCCCGGACCATGCTTCTCTATGGGATGATTCCCTACATTTTCCGTTGCCTTTCCCTACTTTCCTCCAATCTGCAACTCCTTTTTCTTTATTGGTGGCTTTAGAATATAATTACCCCATGTAAATAAAAGAGTCAACCTTCCCATTGCTGCTAAATCGTCCAACCACACCTGGTAGCTGGACAATCTGAGAAGATCATGTATACACCCGATGACAGATTTTCAATCTCCACTAGACTTATGTGTTTCCAATTCGCCTTTGAGATCGAACGAGTAAGCTGCTTATGCCCTACTCCCAACATAGGAACATGAGACCCATCCTCTAGGAACTTCCTCTTGGAAAACAACAGAAGCATGGACATGGGAAGAAGGCCCCCCAATAGCCTTTTTCTTTCCCTTATGGGACTGAACTTTATCATGAATGTTCTGGAAAATTGCATCTAGGAGTGAAGAATTCCTAAGACCATGCCCATCCTCCTGACAACAACAGTAAGAATTTGGGTCCCTCTTAACTGGACCAGGCTGGTAAGTTGGCTGAAACCCAGAATAAGTTGGCGTATAAAGAAGAACAGACGAGCAGTTGTGACTAAGAAGATTATAGAGAGAACAGTACAGTTAAAGGTCATTATAGAAGACCGGTTGAAAGAATCCAACTAACCCATTATGAATCCATATTTTCGACAATGGTGACTTAGATAGATCGAGATCTACATAAACTCTAGCTAACACTAGTTATGACAGCTATAACATAGAGGAATTAATTTTGAATGGTGTCCTGATTTCGCAAGCAATAGCGAACAAAGACACAAATTGGAAAAACTTAATCACAAACCCCATAGGACTTGTCCAGATCAGGGAAACCGAAGAATCAATCTCACCTTCATTTAATAGAGTCTATTTCTGGATGTGCATAAGATTACCCAAGATCTTCTATGAACCCCACATACACTATCGGTAGAAATCATGCTCATTATCACAGTAGATGAGAAATCGTGATTCATCGATCTATCCCATTGTTGACCCGATGAAACAGATGGGAGTCCATGTATTTCTTCATTGTAGCCATGGATGGGCGGCCCCGAGGGAATACCCCCACTAGAGAGAAACCAAATGTAGACGAAAGTGCCAACATCTCGACATTCATGAAAGCCACCGCTGGAAAACCCTGAACCGAAAGAGGGTGGAGGAAAATTAGTGGAGACTCCATTGGATTATACTTTTATGTGCTGAGACGCTGACTGAGCGACGGTTTCACCATGAAACCTTGGCCTGGAGAAAGTTTTAAATAAATCGATATTGACATTAGCGTAAAAATAATAATATAAATAAAAATTTTGGTCTCTCTTATTGATAAAATCTTTATGTTATTGACTGATTTATTATAACAGTTTATATTGGTGGCAATTGAATTTTTAGTTATAATTATTATTACTAACATATTTATGTGTTAGTAAAATGAATGTTGGAATTAGTATATAGAGCAATAGATTTTATTGTCTGTATAATATTTTTTGGTATAGAGCGATCAATTTCAAATGATAAATATGTTAGAAAAATAAAGTGTTGGTAATTAAAATTAATACCAATAAAAATTAATATCTATTGGAATTGCTTATTTCTACCAACAGATATAGTATCTGATAATAAATTTATGTTGGTATAAGTCATTTTTTTGTAGTGTTAAATGGTTTTATAAAAACTTATATATAATTATAATATTTATAATGTATTATTTATTTCTATTTTACATAACTTTAATTATTTTGAAAAGTAATTGTTTTACATGTTATATAAAGAATGTCTTGAAAAATGATAAAATGAATGATTTATTCTTAACATACATTGTGAAAATAAAATTTCTACCACTGTGACAATTTTTTAATTTATAGATTTATATATAAGATTTAATGTTTATTTAATTTTTTCTTTTCTATGTATATTTTTATGGATATTGTTTTTTCAAATGAGCAGCATATTTTTGTATTTTAAAATATGGTATAAAAAAGTATTTATATCTAAATTTTTTTTCATATGAATTTAAGACATCATTGAAAAGGTATTAATAATGGATGTATTTTATTCATGATATTCTAATTGAGAATTATATGAAATAGGTGAGCCTGATATAGGTTTTACAAAGTGAGATCCCCATTGTATCTCTAAATTGATTCTAGTAATAAGTATATTTAAAGTAGAATGTATGATTATCCAAATTAAAAGGTTTTTGAAGGGGTTTTATTAATATGATGCTTTATGTTACTAAATAAGAGTTATAATTGCCTTATATGAGTTTTAAAGGCATTCTTTGAGAAAAAACATTTGTATTTTATCACGTGAAAATGTTTTATTTCATAAACTCAATAAAATTTGAAGTAAAAGTTAAAAATTATTTCAGTTTTCTTATTTTTCAATGGACTAATGGAATTCATTATCTTTTTATCCCTTATTAGGATTTCGGTTCTCATCATGTGTCTTAAAATATTATTATTGTGTTTATGGATTGTTTATGGAAGGGAAGAAGTGAAGATGAAATTCATGGAAGTTTTACATGAAAATAAATCATGAATGATTTCAGATATTTTATCTTATGGGAAAAATAGATACTAATAAAATGTTTCCACTTTATATTTTATAGATATGTAATGTTTGAATTATGGAATAATTCTCTAAAAATAAAAGCTAAAAAAGTTCCTCAAATAAAAAAGAATTAATTTTTTACTTAATACTCAATATTAATTAATTTTTATGACTGAGTCTTTATATTTGATATCAGATAATGTTTTATATATATTTAGTGGCTATGATAGTATTAGTAAATTCCCCTTTAATGATTTTACAAAATGGTTTAGTTGAAATTATGTAGATTTTTAAGATTAACCAGACGATTCATCAAAACTATGTATAAAATGAATGGGTTTTAATATAGGGAATTGGAAATTAACATTATTTGGGCCCTGAGAGAAAAATATACATCCAAATAAAAAAGGTGAGATGGTTGGAATTATAATATAATAGATTTTTTAGTGTTGGATTATTTGAAAAGATTGATAAATCATGGTGGTATTCCTTATATAGGGGTAATCATTCTATAATGAAGGAATATGTCATTAGTGTGGAATTTTATTAACAAAAATTCCCCAACATTCATTTGATTAAATGACATCATGGTTGCTGAAGGATAGACCAAAGCATTGGAAAAAAATATTTTAAGTCTTGCAATGTTCAAAACATAAAATGAAACTCTTTAAATTTATTATTTTGAAGATAAAGATGATTGATTTCGGTCTCTAATTAATAATACTAAGGGAATGATGATCTTGATGCAGTGTAATTGGAAAAATTTAATATTATTTTCCTTGGGAAATATTTCCCTATGCTTTTTAGATTAGTATGGATAAAACATTCATGGAACTGAGGGAAAATAATAAATAAATGATGTCCAAATATGAAATAAAATTATCAAAAATGGTTATGTATGCCAAATATTTTATTTTGGAGATTGATAAGAAAATTAATAGATTTTACATTGAATTAAAACCATGTATTAGATGAGATTTAGCTAAATGATAATTGAAAATTCATTAGAATATTGTTGAATGTGCTAAGAAAGTAATGTTTTATTTTTCTAAAACATATGTTCAATTATATGTAAATTCTAATCAATATTTAAAACGATTTAAAATTGAGAGGAAAATAACTTATCAACTCCTGGAAAGAAAAAAACATGTTCTAAGTGAGGAAAAAATCATTTCAATCAATGTATTCGAGGATCTTGAATATGTTCATTGTGTCTTATGTTTTTTTACATGGTTTATAAATGTCAATAAAAGAGTCATGGACTATCTAACAATTAAATAATTGATATAAAATCAATAATGAGATTAATTAACTACAATGTGTTTTGACCTGATGCTAATGTGTTTCTGAACTTATATTCTTAAGGTGGAAATCATCATGATCTGATGTAATAAGTGGTGGAAAAATCATTTTCTAGTTTTACATTAGATGTTTGTAATTTTGCTGAAGTAGTGATAGATCCATGGTGTGTGGTAATATTTTATTATTGATCACATGAACAATGTCATAGTAACCCCACTTTTATTTTATTTTTTGTAATTCATATACTTTGGGAGACATTTATTGTGTTTTATTAGATATCAAAATAATTTGTTCTAGCGAGAACTTTATTTGAGGAATAATGCATTTACATATTATATACATATTATTAATGGTATTTATAACCTTTTGGGAATGTTATTGGAATTATATTAACATTATCTTCAAAAAAAGGATAACCTGTATAATGTTTAACAACCCAGTGCATCTAGATGTCTCACGGGGCATGAACCCATCACTGTATGATGATATGATTTTAGTTCCCACCACTAGGCAACAAGACATCCTGGTTAATATGAAATTGTTTTCAATTAAAAAATATGAAAATTTAAAACTAATGAGAACAAATGGTGTTAATTTTATTGTTTAGGGATCAATTTTTTTATATTAAATGACATATATTTACCATATTGGTTTTTTAAAATACATAAAAACAAACAAAAATACTTGTCACTGTCATTGATATATTATGATCCCTAGAATGTAAAATTTGGAGAATAAGGAAGAATAAAAATCCCTTTTATATATTTTTTTCCTAGAATAAGAAATAAATTCCAAATTTATCAATGTCCTGAAAGTCAATCTATAATTATTTATTCCTTTCTTTCATTTCCATATCTTCAATTTCCACTACAGTTATCCTTTATTGAAACCTAGTAATGTGGTCTTTCTATATTAACGTTTTAATTCCATTTCACTATTATTAAAATGAGGTTTTAATAACCCATTTTATTATGTGTTTTATAATGGATGTATTTTAAAATTTCCTTCTTTTATTTCCAAGATAAAGTTGAAATTGTGATGATGTAATTCATTCCGGAGGGATGTAACAACATAATGTTTTAAAATAATAAGGTACTGTTAAATAGAAAAAATGACCCAAAAAACTAATATTAGATGATTATATAACTCCCTAATAATTTAAAAGATACTTCTTTATAAATAAATTTAATCTCTTTGATGGCTTTCCATGCATGAAACACCAGATTTTAATGAAACATTTCAATATTTTAAAATATTTTAATTTTAGAATTACCATTATAACCTACAAATCAAATAGAAAGGTAATAATAATACTATTTAAATCATGAATTTTTTATGGTTTACAAATAAATTATTTATAAATCAATTAATTAAAGATAAAATTAAATTCTTTTGAATGAAAAAAATAATTTTCAGAAAATTATATTTTATTCTAAATGAAGATTTAGTCTCACATTGCACTCATAATATAAAATTATTTTTTAGCACATTTACAAAATTTATAATAAAAATATTATTAATTTTTAAAATAAAAATATATTAATTATCATAGGGTTTTTTTATTTTTCTTAATAGTTTAGTTTTTTTATGAATATAAAAAATACTAAATTTTAATAAAAAATAGACTTTTTATTTAAATTATTTATAATATGTTATTTTATTTTAAATTGGTTTCAAATAAATATTAGTTATATTATATAAAACAATTTATAAATCTCTAATTCATTTAATTTTTAATTTTTATATATTGAATTTTTAAACTTTTGGAATTTTTTCTCATTGAAAATATTCTTTCTTGTTGCATCTGTGGGATTAATTTTAAATTAATTTTTAAATTATAAGGATATAAAAATAAAAAATGTATTTTATATTTTTAACAAGATTATCATTTAATAATTAATTCTTTCAACATATTTTTTTTCAAAAATAAATAGTGAAAATAGTAAAAATTAATTACTACGGTTAAGGTAAAAATGGATTTACCCGTAGGTTATTATAAGTAGATAAGTTCTACAAATAATCTAAAAACATGTAAAACTCCAATTTTGTAGAAATAATTCTACATAATTTCAGATTGTATCTATAGTGGACCATGTTTTAATCTTGTGACATTATGAAAACCTGTGTGGAAATGAATCTTTTTAAAAAATTACATGTGTGTCGTTCAACTCCCTTACAAAAGGCCTTCCAAATCTCATCTCTTATTAAAACCATAAAGCAAAATTGGTTTTTAAAATTCCATACCAATTCAATTTAAAATTACCTCCTATCATCCTATGATTTGTTTGGGAAACAAATCATTTGTAGGAAGGACTTAGTGAAAACCTATGGGGGATACCCAAAGAAGTGGTAATGTTCTTCAATTTGTGTATTTATTTTATTTTAGGGTCCACCTCATTTAATTATTATTAAACCATGATGATATAACAACATAATTATATTATAGATAATTTTGGTTTTTTATAATAATTTAGTGACCTACAACCATCTCAACATCCATCAAATGTGTTACGAAATCATCATTTGTGTGTACGAAGGATTACCACCTAACGAACCAATGTCATTCGTTGTTCCATCCAAACATTAATGGGTTTGTAAGATGATGGATAAAAATTGTATATATAATATAAATAACCTAGGTATATCTATGAATTCATTATATCATATATTTATTTTTTAACATCCTTTCTATAGGATATATGATGTGTGGATTGTGTGTATGGTAGACTACCGCCTTGCAAAGTGATATGATTATTCTTTCCCAAACACCTAGTGTGGATGGTGAAAAACATAATTTTTATAAATTATAAATAATATAAAAGACATAATTATTATATTTATTAAATATTTATTGTTCTATAAAGATAATATTTCATTTTATTTCATAACTTTTCACACACATAAAGGTGATAAGACCATTCGTGTACTCGCGGAGTACCACCTTCAGAAAGCATTGTGAATATCATTTTATTGACACTCCATACATATGATTTAGGTAATTATACAATATTTATATATGATATTATGATAATTTCTTAACTATTTATTATTACATACCATCTTTCCATAATGTTCATTGGAAAATTGAAATGTTACTCATGCGTACGTACGGCCTAACGTCTCCATGATTATAACATACATAATTTTTCATTACAATCATTCGTGATTATATTTTAAATTAATATTATTTTATATATATGATAATTTAGTAAAAATCATTATTCAAAATTTGTTTAAATAACGACTATATTGATTATCATCACCTTATCGAAGTCATGTAAGCACAAAAACTGAATATAATCAACACACCTCATATAAATTTATTTATTAATGGAATTGTATAAAACATTTCAATAAGTGAAATAAATTTTTTAAAAAACTATAAAATTATTCTCAATAATATAAATTAATTCATCTATGTTTATTATTCTTGATGAAAAATAAAATGTGACAAGATAGACTCATATTGAGGGACTTCATCTTAATTTTGATTCATTAAGGCATATATTGATGTTATACATATATATTATTTTATGAGGTGTATATATTGCACCATGTTATATCATGAATTTAATTAATCTCATGGTATTTAAATTTATTTTAATGTTATCAATTCATGGGGCTTATTATTCAGAATTTTTATGTTAATAAGGGTATTTTCGTTAAAAATGTAATATGTTCCCTATAAATATTTCTTTTTTAAATCCATTTTTGATAAATCAGGTTGTGAAAATTTTTAAATGGGTAAAAAATATTTATAATATATATTTTATCTCTATTTTTTATTAATTCAATGGTGTAAAAATGAATGTATTCAAATGTATTATATGGAATATTTTGATAAACAATAAAAAGAATATTATATTCATAACATATACATCGATGATGAATTTTCCACCATAATGAAAATTATTTGATTTATATATTACATTGCAAGAATTATTTATTTTCAAAGAAAAAAACTTTTAAAACTTTTATTCATTTTTTAATTTATAATGGGTTTTAGAGGAAAATTTATTTTGGTATTGAAAATGGTTTTTATATGGTATTTTTATCCAAAATTGTTTTCATATGAGTTTATATTATATGTTTGAATTGTTTTATTTTGAAATTTTGTTATTAGAAGTATGATAATTAAGAAATATAATAAATGAGTGGGACCAATGTAGATTTTATGAAGGTTTGAAACCCATTATATCTCTTTGGTGAGGCGGATATAGCTTTTACGAAGGGTTGATCCCATTATTACTTCTGATAAACATGTGATCTCAATATATCTTATACAAATTTTCAACCGCATTATTTTTATATAATTAATTTGTTAATGATTATATTGGAATTCTGTCATTTGATTATTCCACTTAAAATTTATTTGAAATAGTTTTATTATTATGATGTTTTATTTCATCAAAATGAGTTATAATATCTTTTTATGGGTTTTAAATGGTTTTTTAGCAAAACATGTGTGTGTTTTTCATATGAAAATGGTTTATTTGATACACTAAAAGAACATTGAATGTAAAGTTAGAAATTAGATGATTTTCTATTTTTTTCACTGGTTTAAAGGTTTTTTTATTATTATGTACCTTACTAATCTTTTTTAACTCATTCCTTGTTTTAAAATGTTATTCATAGGAATTAATAACTAATAAGGGAAAAT
Source organism: Viscum album (assembly GCA_963277665.1). NCBI lineage: Eukaryota > Viridiplantae > Streptophyta > Magnoliopsida > Santalales > Viscaceae > Viscum > Viscum album. The sequence goes on along the minus strand of OY728164.1, from coordinate 1,465,343,232 downwards.
AGAAGTCAGGTTCACATTTGTGGTGATATTAAATCATGATTTTTTTAAAATTTATATTACATAAAAATTGATACTATTGGGGAGTGTGCAATTTGTATTTTATGGCATTTTATGTTTGATTTATGGACTAATTCTCTAAAACTCTGAACTAAAAAATATCATCAGCTATAATAGAATGAATTTTTGAATTAAATATCAATATAATGTAATTTTTATCGTATGATACATAAAAATTATACCTTATTAGATAATATATATTATTCTTATTCAAAATATAGAATCCATTTATCAAAAGTAACTTCTTATAAGTGGAAAAGTTTTATGTTAAATTAATCCCATAGATGCGATGATAAGCAGTTTTCAAAGGATAAAATCATTAAAAGACTAAAATTATTCTATATTAAAATAAATTTTAAAATTATTAAAATGAAAAAATTTCGTTTCTTTGATATATATTTTAACTAATTTTAATTTTAAGACTGTTTTAAAGCATTTTGGATGTCTTAAATTATTTAATAGTTAAGAAAAGTCATAATGAAAACATGTAATCTTCAATATTCATTGAAAAAAGTATCATCCTTGAATTTTAAAAAAATTTAACAAAATTTATTTTTGTCAATATGATTTCAAAATTGAAATTAATTCTTCCAAATATATTTCTTTTTTAAAATTTAATTTTATAAATAATTTTGAAAAATATGATAAAACTAAATTTTAGAAAAGTGTAGTCTTTTAGTATAAAATTCATAATTTTTCATCACATGCATAGAAGAAACAAAATATTATTGTTAATAATATTTATTAAATATATATTATATAAATTTTATTAAAAACATTTAACAAAAGTTATTTCTTTAATTTATTGAGATAAAATGAATTTGTGAGAAAAAATAATAATTCAGAAAATGATTACCTTAATTTAAAATGGTTTTTATATTAATTTAAATTTGACTAGTAACCAAACAATGAATTGTTGATGCATTTTTAGACCATGAATTTTCATGATTTGGTTAATCCTATTCTTACTCTCCATTTAAACTACTAGTCAATAACTAGAATATTCAATTATGATATTATAATAGTATGTCATTTTTTTTGTTAAAACTCAATGGTGTGTGTAATTCATGGTAATTCTAGTGTTGCTTATAATTGACTATAAAATAATTATTTCACGTAAAAAAATAATAAATTTCAATTTTATTCAATGAAAAACATAAAAATGTTAAAAAAATTGAAGTAAAAGTCACACAATATCAGGGTTTTCCTTCTTAGCCCACTATAAAATGAATTTATCTAATTCATCACATTAGTAGTATAAAATGAGTATATGTATTTCACATTAAATCCATAATTTCCAACAAAACAACCATAATATGTTAGATTTAAATAAAAACATTGACCAGGTGAATGGTTTTGTTTCATAGAAATTTATCTGTATGATCCATAATCTCCCCGGGTTGTTCCATACAAGAAAGATCATTATCTAGTTGTAAAACCTCTATATTCATATGTGATTAATTAAGAATATAATTCCTCAGGATATATACATGGAATAAATCAAGGAATTGAGGGAGATTTAGTGGAGACACTAATTGATAGGCTACTATCCTAATACAATCATGAGTATCAAAGGAATTGATATTCCTAGTGTTTAGTATTCCATTCTATCATAAGAAAAATTTCATTTTTTTTCTACTTCTGTAATTTTTAACATCATCATTTACTATGAAAAATGAATATTTATTTTTTACACCTAAATTACTAACAAATTACAATATCCCTAATAGAATGATAAGTCATTTATTCTATCACTTGTTATTATAAAAAATAGTCACCAAATGTTATCCAAAATGCATAAATATTCCAATGGTGAAATAATAAATTATTCATGAAAACCCCATGAAATTTTCATTATAAATAATTCCATAAATATTTTCACTTCTAATTATTTAAAATTTCAATATTTATTAATATGGTACCCAAATCTCCCAAAATCAACTTAAAATAAACCCTCAAAATACCAATAATTTAATTTTAATGGTTATATTCCAAATATGTTAATACATTGGTCATATATTTTCTTAAAGAATGATAATAATAATAATTAACATAAAAAATCATAAAAAACAAGCATTCATACTCATTCATTAAATAAAACCACATATTTTTGTATATATTCCATGGATCCCATAATGTTGTAAAATCCATCAGCTAAAACATAAACGACTTTTTCAACAAATAATTTATCAACACTAATGTCATCAATACTATCCAATTTAATTTTTCCATATAAATCATCACTTTATCCAAACTAAATAGCATTTTATTAACATCTAAAACATTATAATTGTTACCTTCCCTTAATAAAGGGGTTTCTATAAAAGAGAACCTTTCCATTAAACCACTAGTTTAGGTCATGTGTACCAATAAATATATTCTTAAAAATCATGAATCAAAAACTTCTTCATAATATTACTTATATATTTCATGATTAATATAATATAATTTTGGAATTCATGTACTCAAAAACATCAATCCACCTACTTCATTCTTAAACAATTAACTGTGCGTTTTCATCTTATTCAATAACACATCTTTAATTCATATTTCTTTCTTAGTCTCTTCCTCATAATAGTATTACCATTAATCATACCAACCTATTGATTTTCCTTATGAAAATTCCCCCAAATACTTATATTTATATAATTCCAATTCATTAAATATTTATTACATTCAACCATTGATTATGCATCATATAAATCATAATTTTCATCCATTTTATTAATTGAACTGTTCATTTTTTATAAGAAATTATTATTATATACCCTTCTTATTTATATTGAAAAATATTCTAGTTCCATTGATAAATTCCGTAGAGTTATTCATCCCTTATTATTGATATATTAGAAACTAAATCTTCTATCCTCCATAGACTTCCCCACAAAAACACTAAATAAATCAATTATTGTCCTCTTTGGTTAGTCCAAGAGTTTTTAATGGTAAATTATTAATCATTTATTCTAACAACTAATTAGGAATAATCACAATATCTTTAACTCCATTTTCATCCCATTGGGTTCTCATCAACACATTTTTATCACATTCAATGCTAAATCCATTCATTTTTGTTACCATAATTAATAGTTTCTATACAAAATAGTTTTCATAACCATATTCATTAGGGGAAATAACATAATCATGAAAAAATAACTTATAATATATCTAAATCATGACACATTATTTTTAATCTACACAAGAGTTTTCTTATTCCATGTCATTCATGGTCATTATTTAAATTCCCCATGATTTTTCATAAATAATTTATTGAATTTCCAAATCATATCCCCCAGGAGTGTCAAACCATTTCAAAAATAAAGATCATTTTAATGAACTAGCTAATGAAAAGTACCTCTCAATGAACCATTTCATGAATTATTTCTCTTATATACTTTTATTATAAATCCACGACCACATGTAGTATTTGGACATGGATGTAATATTTTGGAAACAACTCTCTATATCATTTTCCTAAATATTAGGATATTTTCCTATACTTTGACTAATGAATAGAATTATTACCTTATATATCACTTGAAAAATCCTATAAAATACCCAAAGGCATCTTAGTAATATTTTATCATACTTCTTCAAATGGTTAACTATACCTTACTCTATTACTAACTATAGATAGAAAAAAATATCAAAAATAAATATTTTATCTTAAAATATGTATGTAAGTAACATAACATAATTATATACTCAAAAATAATTTATTTCTAGTGCCTCTAGAAAAAACAAAACAAAAAAACTATTCCCTAACTGAGATATGTCATCTCCCTCTATGTTATTCTAAAAAATCACCCTTCAGAGATTTATCATACACAATACATTTCACAATAACCCAAGGAAGGGAAAACCTAGAAAAAGTTATATAAGATGCTTAGTATAGGTAAACAAGGGAGAGGACAATATATCATGAACCTAAGGGTGTAAGAACATGAGAATAAAATTTCAAAACCATATCGTGCATATCATAGATCACATACATGAGTCATGAAATAAATCATAAAAGTTCATTGAAAATGAATAATAATACAAACAATGAATATAATCCTTGAGAAATAATATTTTCATAATTCATAGATTTTTAGAAAGTACATGAGTATAGATAATCAGTTCCTTAGTAGTTAAGTGACATTTCCCAATCTATCAATGTGGAATGAGTTCACTCCACAAACTATTATAATATTGAGGGTTCACTCCAAAGACTATCATTGTAGATAGAGTCCATTACTAAACTAAGTTCACAACGCATTCCAATTCTATATATCTTGTGAAATAAAATAATTTAACTAATTAATTAGAGGGTGATAGGGGTCCCACCCATCATGGATATATTTTAAAAACCATCAATGATTTTTACATAACCCCCATACGGGGTTATAATGTAACCATCATCACATAATGAAAATAAAACATAAGTGTTCCACAAGATCATACCAAATTAATGATATTTTAAAACAAGAATATAAATTTATTTCATAAACATTTAATCATAATATAACATATGGAATGGAAATAAGTTATATGACCATTCATTCATTTCATCAAATTGTAACCTGTGGAAAAAAAAGTAGGTTTCATAATCATTTTATTATACTATAGCCCATGAAATAAAACATGTTTCATAAAGAACATTTTATCATTAACATAAACCATAAATTGAATTAATATTAATATAATCCTTGGATCATATACCCAATAAATAATAAGTAATATAAAAGGGTTTCATCTTAGATGGAAAATGATTTCCAATGATGTCAGGGAAAATTTCTGTTGGAAAATATCCTTTCCAAATTGAATTATATTTAAAAATAAATTTTATTCAAATTTATTATCCATGAAAATATCCTATCAATATTATAAATAATATCTAAAAATAATTTACCATAATTGTTGAGAAATATATCTATTCCTTTTTGAAAATAAGTTATTTAGACTAAAAATTCATAAAAAATATTATAAATCCATTTCATAGGATGTTACCTTTAAAACATGTAAATTAAGAGTTAAAATAATTATTTTGTTATTAAATTGGACGGTATCGTTAATTTCATAGATGACTAAAAAAATTTCCTTTCACTTTTTTGGTAAAATAGAACTGAGCATTTATTTTTTAAAACAACATGTTGATTCCATTTAAATAACCTTTTCAAATTCAATCATGTGTAAATACGTAATTAATAATTCCATTGTAAAAATTCAAATAATATTTTCTTTAATGTGTATATATATGTGAAATTATTTTTTACCTGAAGATATCAATAAATTCGATTTATATTAAATATATTTTTTTTGAATTATGAGTACACGAAGAGAAGAGAATGGAGGGAAAATGTATTATTATATTATTAATATAGGAGAATTAAATTCATGACCTATAATCACTAATATTTTCATGAATTTATTTTTAGAATCTATTTGGGGAAATTTCTAGAGCAGGCACCAAGATGGATTGCAATTCCAAGGCATAGTGTTCTCGGAACTGTTCATAAAAAAAATATTAAGTTTTTAATAGCAGGTGTGTGAGGTTTTCCAAACCAAATGCGGAATATATCCTAAATAGATACCCAAATTATAAATTGAATGGAAAATTTGTGTTTAAAGAAGTGTCATTACCTTAGGTGTGGCCTAACATCGGCTGGTACGAGTCGACTATAAAAGATATTATTTAGAAGTACCTGTTAGTAATATATTTGAATAAAAATTATTTTATTATGGTGGAGAAGATTAAATTAAAAATAATAATTTTGAAGAAAACCTAGAGTGAGCCGCATAACCATGGGAATGCCCAATAATTTCTAGGGAGAGCTTGGAGAATGAATCCTATCATGTAAAAAACATTGAATCGGAGATCAGATCACGGATTGTACCACCAATGAAGTCGGTGGATATCATCAACAACTGTGATGCAATCGTTCCTCATCAACGACCAATCCAAACATGATTTATGTTGTTGTCTCTTTGTGATTCATTCTCAGTTATTAAATTCTATGATGATCATGTATTAACCCAAAAATAGTTTGATCTATAGTTAAATCTCTTGCAAGATGGGATTTATCCAGGGGTAATTAATCGGTAGTTATATTAATATGATTTATTTATTCTTCATGATCCCTTTAACTAAGAAGAATCGAGGCCACCGCAAAAAAATTCTATGATCTGTTCTTCGTGGTATTTTTTTATTCTTCTTTTCCCCTCATTATTTGCATTATTTGTGATTGTACTAGTGGATTGTTTATTGCACCTTCAACTCACCATGAAACAACCCATGACTGATGATCTTACACCCTTACGACAATGTGGAAGCTCGACGGGGGATGCACGATGATATTTAGTCTAGGTGGAGAGTGAGGGAAGGACAACAGGCTGTCAACACAACTATTGGCAGTAATAGTAGCATGTCATCAAGTGGGGTTGGTCTAGGCATAGGATGGCCATGAGGCTATATTGAAGCTAGTATGGACAGTGGGCACGAGCCATGGTAAGAGGACATGGCATTGATCGGAAGATTCGGGTTGGTTCCACATCAATGGTATTCGCGGTGGTGAGGCTGCGGGGCAGGTAGTGTGGTGGGACGACCCAATGAAACATGGCTCGACACCACGTCAGCATTGAGGCACATAGATGCAGAAGTCAATATGTACCATAGTGAACTGGCCCATTTCTACTGGGAATGACCAAAGGAGAAATTCTACACTAGCGGCCTACTGTGTTGGTTTTGAAAGTGGGTTCCCTAAACCCAACTGGTATTGTACTTTGATTACTATTACATGTATTCAGTTTGTTTTTATATATGTGTTTATCATGCCATGATAGTGTATATACTTCTGCATCCCCTTTTTTATGGCAATGTCCTTAGATTATCTGTCTCATCAAATGGTTATAGCAGGTCTCAGGCTATATTGGGAACCCTAAGATGCCATGACAGTAATCATAAATTAACATCCCATGGTCCAGTTGCATCATTCTGAATGAACACAGATGATATGTGACCATCAGGTGCTGGGAGCTCATATGCATTGAGACTTCTTCTCATGAAGTTCGCACTTGATGATCTATAGTTATTGAGATCATCAGGATAGACCCGCTCAATAGAAACACCACATGTTTCTGGTGTCATTGGTTGTTCCTATCTACAAACATGTGTATTTGTCTCTGGACTTGAGATCATTATCAATGAATGTCATTTAATTACGTACATTTGATATAAGGAAAAAACCATGGAGAAAAAGTCGTGGCGAGTTAGTTTGTATCGGGTACATCATTAATGGCATGGCATTGATTGGATGATCGTGAAAGGATTTTTCCATTACGAGTTCAGGAAGAGATATCTTGGGCCTCGTTGATTAGGATGGTTGCACCTTCAATAAATCCATGGCCATGGTAGTCGAAGTTAAGACCATCCAGACAAATCAACAAACCAAATAAAGCAAATAAAGAATGATGACATGGGTATGCATTCTTCTTTATTAAGATATCGATGACGAATAGATTATATTACACAGACTGTGTTCATAGGAAGGCAGTCATTGCTTCGACTTTTCCTTATCTCTATAGGGGCCTTGATGGGTTGCTAGACCCCACTCTAGGTCGGTGGTATTATTCACTACTATTGAGATAAGGTCCTAGAGGGTCACACAAAATAACGCCTTGAGAATCTGCCCTATTCTGGGAATAGGAATTTAGAACATGCTGGGCCCCACCAATGGGTCCGAGCACTATCCATGTTCTATGGATCACAAAAGAATAAATAAATTCATTAATTATTTGAGTTTAGAATAATTTGATGAATTTTTTTATAACAAGTATTTACAATTTATATAGTAAGTACAAGTATTAATATTATTTGAATGGATTTAAATATCCTAGGTTCATTTAATATTAGAAGGAAGAATGAGTCGAGTTAAAGACTCAAATTTATCACATAATATATTTATATATTATATGTAAGTGATAAATTTTAAAAATTATTTATGGAATAATTTTATTTTTTATAAATCATTATTTATATCACTTATATAGCGGGCATCTATTACACGGGGGCTGAGAACCTATACCACGTTTTTTATAAACTCACTATAAAAGTTAGAGAGAGGCTCTCCCATGATCACTATTCATGTGTCAAGATTGAGAGCTTCTCTCTCCTCCTATAATCTAGAGAGCGAGTCACTCAAGAAAAGAAGGATATTCAAGACCATCCATCTCGTATTGAAGATCCTTCCTTTGCGGTGATCTTTGCTATGATGAAGTGTGCATCAAAGATCCGTGCTAGCACCCGGATCTTGATGAACGACACGCGAGAAGATTCGAGAGGTGTGTGTGGACAATCTAGAGGGCTTCAATGTCAGAGTCTTTGAGCAACGACTGCTGGCGTCCTGCGACACACATGCACACGTCAATTCTGAACAAGGTAAATGTTCAGTTTAATTTTTTCGGGATCTGTATAAACCTTGTGGGATCCTCAGACCAAGACGGGACAAGATCACCGGAGTTGATCGGGCTATGTCACTCCGGTGAAGTAGAAAATTTTAAATTCTCGGCCCACTGGCTTCTGCTACGCAGTTTTGATACCCAAAAGTGGAATCAGAGGGGTCGCAAGGTTATTTTGAGTCAAAAAAATTAGAATGCATTAAATTTAAGTGTGGGGGTTTTAAAATGGTTCATTCGGATTCTACCACGTGTCGATTCATTTTTGAATGATCATGTTACGATCATTTAAAAAAGTTAATCGGATCAACGTTTTGTTTTTTGTTCATTTGATGTTTATCTCGAATTGAGAATCAACATCAAATCTATATTTTATTATAAATATTTTATAATAAAATATTTTATATTAAATATTTTATTATATTTTATAATAATAAAATAAGGCCAAGACCCCAATTTGGGCTCTTCTTATTTTTAAATTAAATGGAAGACAAAGACCATAAAATGGGGTCTTATCCCTTTATATATAAATATTTATAAAAATAAAATGGGTGTCTCCTTTTGTCTAATGACAAAAGAATTAAAAAAAATTAGAAGACCCCCTTTGGGGTCACCTCTCATGCGGCGCACTGGGGGTGAAAAACCTTGCAGCTGGGTTTCCCACCCCCTCCGTCGGACGACCTACAACCAGCTGCTGACCCCACGCTGGCCTCCTTCTCCATGCCGGACCGGCTTAGTCCGACCGCCCCGACCCCGAGCCCACAAGATTCCTCCTCTACGCCGGACGCGGCCTGCACCAGCCTCTTCCTCCTCCACGCCGAACCAGATCCTTCCATCCACCCCGACCCCGAGCTCGCTGGCCGCCTCCTCCGCACTGGACGCGACCCTCATCGGCCTCCTCCTCTCCCATCAGACCTGCCTGTTGTGCCACCATAGCCCCCGCCTCATGTCGGCCTACCCTCCTGCCAGACCGCCTCCGGCCGGCTGCCCTGGGCTCGCCAGAAGGTCCAGACCGCGTCTTACGGGCCATCCCGGACTGGATAGCCACCTCACCGACTCGCAAGAGCAGTAGGATACCAGCCATGTGGTTGGTCGGCCCTTTTCTCGGCCTCCTTCCACTCCGCTCGGACCACCCCGGAATATGCAGTCGCCAGAGGAGTAGTTTGATGTCGCGGCCATGCCACGGTCACGCCGTGATCATGTTGCGGTCACGCCACGTTCAAGCCACAATACCCTATTTCAGGATGACATCCCATGGCGGTACGTAGTACTGCCGGACTCCTCTCCGGCTAGAGGTAACCTTGAATTTATTTAATTTTAATTAATTTAGTTTTTAAAATTAAATAAATTGGAATTAATTTAGCGGTTTATATTAATTTAATATGAGATATTAATTAAATATAAGGTTTAGAATTAAATTGATGGTTTAATTTAATTTTTGGATTTAAAATTAAATTAAACATGTGGAACCAATAAAATAAATTATTTGAATTTAATGAAAATCATTTAATTTATTAGAACACCCTCACATTATTTAAATTTATTGGAATTTAATTTTATTGTTCTTTTACCTCGACTGGTCTTGAGAAAGTGACTGACCGATGTATGTCTAGCATTTATTTATTTAATTAATTAATAATTCAATGTGTGTGATGATTTAAATATTTAATTAGATACATGATGGTCTGCGAATCATCTTTTAATTCAAATATGTATAAGGGAATGCACGTCTATTGTACTAGTTGTATTTTTTTATCCCAGACCCCCTCGCATGCGTGCGAGTATATTTTTAATTATACGGTGACGATCCAAGAGGCAGACCCCTCCAATTTGAGGTGGTAGTCCAGACAGGAGTTGGGCGCTTCACACTGGGTCCAGTAGCGACACGAGTCATGTATTGACTGAGGTATGGATGCCCCTAGGTGATGACTAATCAGTTATTGATCGATCATTATAGAATGCTCAAGACCAGTTAGAATGCATTATTTACTTTATTCATAGTTTATTATTTTATGCATCTTCATGATTATTGCGTGATCACATAGAATAGTAAACAAGATAAAATGCATAAAGATGTGATGAATAATATTCTATTACATGTTCAGTTGTGAGCGCGACAACCCAGTTTGAACATAATAAATAGAAAAGGATTACATTCATCAATTAATATAAAAAATACCTCAAAGATATATTAAGTCTAAATGCCTTCCATTTCTCATATATAAACAAAACCGCCTGTTTGGATGCTCATCAGCCTTAGTTGAGAGTGCCTCTTACTACCAGGGAATTTTCCTGAGAGAAATGGGTCTCCATAACCATAGTGAGTAGTCAAGGAGTAGCCTTAGCTAACTTTCTATAACTTTAGAGGCAAGAGGATGCGGGAATCATGTTCGGATTCCAAAAGCTGGTACATTGCTCTACAACACTAGAAACAACAAGAACAAGTGGTTGTCCAGCATAGAGCCTACCTTGAAACCCTCCAAGTAGTTTCGTAGCCCTAGCTTGTAGACTAAAAGGGATGTTTTGAGGATCCTTGACACTGGAATGCTCAAGCGATAGAGTATTCTGAATCTAATAGTGATGTCTATTAAGTTTTGTTAAAATATTGGGAGACATTAAATGATATAAGAATTTATTAATCATAAAATTCCAAAAGGTAATCAAGACAAAGTACTAACTGATAAATGTTTATCTGATGTAGATTTAGAATGGAAATCACCAACACCACAAGTACTTTATCACTGTGATCGATATTGGATAAAGAAAATATCCCAACTGGCAATAACTTCCTTGAGTGGTACAGGTGCTTGCACATAGTACTACACCATGAATGGAAGTTATATGTGCTGGAATCCCCAATTCCTACTGAGCCTCCTCAGGGAGAAAGCAAGACAGAAAAAGATAAGTGGAAAAAGTATGTTGATGATGTGCTTGATGTACAATGCATCATGTTCTCATTCATGTCCATCCAATTGAAAAAAATGCATGAGGATTAGGACACCTACAAGATTCTTTCACATCTCCAAGAACTATATGAAGAGAGGGCTGGGAAAGAAATGTATGAGATCTCACGTGCGCATTATAAGTGCAGGCTAGAATAAGGTAACCAAGATGGTCCTCATGTAATCAATATGATTGGGTATATTGAGAGGCTTTAAGCCCTTACTAAACCAAGAGATAGCAGTGGATCTCATTCTTGCCTATTTACCATCAAGCTTCTCAACTTTCCTTGTCAAATATAGTATGAATGATATGAAAAAGTCGCTCCCGGATATCTTGGCATTAGTTTACCAAGCTGATAAGGACATGAAAAACACTAATTCAACAATTTTTATGATTATCATTTAAAAAAAGGTCAAGGAAAAGGCGTCTAAGGCCAAGTCAAGGCCAAAGACACCAATGCATCGTCCGGCAAAGAAGCCAAAGATTCAGAGGAAATGTAATGGGCAAGAAGCTTCCTGATTTGGATGTGGCATGAAAGGCCACTGGAAGAAGAATTTCAGAGTTGGGAAGAAGAATCAAGATGATTTATCTACTTCAGGCATCTTTGTCATTGAATGCAATCTATCTTTATCTACGAGTTGGGTATTGGATACGACATGTGGCTCACACATTTGTATTCATATACAGGAACCAAGTAGGTTCAAAAATATTTCAAAAGGACAAGTGGATATCCGAGATACAAATGGTCCATGTTTGGAATCCTTAGTAGTGGGAGACTATCAATTGACTTTACTAACTAGTTTGTTTCTTATTTTAAACAATTGCTATTATGTACCGTCTACTACCAGGAATATTATCTCTATGTCAAGTTAAGACACTATGGGTTTTTATTTCACGTTTGGAAATAAAATTTGTCTCTTTTATAGGGATTACATATGTTATGGTATGGAACATCTTAACAATGGTTTATATATTATAGAAGTACAAACCATAGTAATGGAAATTAATGACAAAAGCAGCCAACATGACTCAAACAACACCCACCTATGGAACTTCAGGCTTGGTCTTGTAAATGAGAAGTGATTATGAAGATTATATCAAGAAAGGTATTGAGACTCGGTACAGTTAGAACCCTTACATGTATGTAAAGCTTGTTTACATGGAAAGATGACCAAATCACCTTTCTCAGGAAAGGGAGAAAGAGCCAATGCAGTACTTGAATTAATACATACCGATGTATGTGGTCTATTTCCAGTACTGGAAAAGGGTGGTTTTCTATTCTTCATTACATTTACCGATGATTATAGTAGGTATGGATATATCTAATTAATGCGATATAAGTCAGATTATTTTTGTTGAATTAAGGAATACAAAAAAGAAGTATAAAACCAACTTGGTAAGACGATAAAAGAACTTTTCTTAGACCGAGGCGGAGAATATCTTAACCAATATTTCATTGATCACATAAAGGAGTGTGGGATAATATCCCAACTCACTCCTCCTTATACACAACAATGGAATGGTGTTGGTGAAAGGAGGAATTGGACCTTGCATGACATGATCAGGTCAATGATGATTCATACAACTCTACCATTATCCTTTTGGGGATACGCCTTGTAGAGAGTAGCATATACCCTTAACTGAGTACCAACTAAAGCTGCATATGGGATTCCATATCAGTTATGGAATATAAAGAAACCCAATCTGACACACATGTGTGTGTGGGGGTGCAAGGTATTTGTCAAGACTTTACCAAGTGACAAATTAGCATCCAGAAGCACTAAGTGCATCTTTATAGGTTATCCTAAGGAAACTAGCGGATACTACCTATATAACCCTTTAGATAGAAAAAACATTGTGTCAAGATACACTACATTTCTAGAAAGTGATCAAATTTCTACTTGAAATATTTGGAGAAAGATTGACTTTGATGATGTTAATGCTTCAGATGCACGAGGTTTGGTAGAGGAACAATCTCAACAAGAGCAAGTGGAAGAAGATATTGTTCCTACGACACAAATACTGTGTAGGTCTACGTGAGAGGTTATAGAACCAGAGCGTTATGGTTTTATTGTCATTGAGTCAGGTTACACAATATTCCTTGAGGATGATGAACCTTTAACCTACAAGGAAGAAGTAGAAGGAAAAGAAGCTCCTAATGGCAAGAGGCCATGAATTCTGAGATGGAGTCGATGTACCAAAATCATGTTTGTATTTTGGTAGACCCTCCAGCTAATGTAAAACCCATTGGATGCAAATGGGTATTCAAGAAGAAGCTAGACATGGATGGTAGGGTTAATACCTTTAAAGAAAGATTGGTTGCAAAGGGTTTCAGAAACCATCAAGGAATTGACTACGATGAAACATTCTCACAAGTGGCAATGCTTAAATCCATAATAATATTTCTAGAAATAGAATCCTTTCATGATTATGAAATTTGGTAAATGGATGTCAAAACTTCTTTTCTAAATGGGAAGTTGGTTGAAGATTTCTATATGACTCAACATAAAGGGTTTGTTATGTCAAATAATTCCAATAAAGTATGCAAGTTATAGAGATCCATTTATGGATTGAAGCATGCATCAAGATCATGGAACATTCTGTTTGATGAGGCCATAAGAGATTTTGGTTTTTTCAAAAATGAAAGCGAGCCATCTGTCTATAAAAATGTTGAAGGGAATGCTATCGTTTTTCTAGTTTTATATATTGACGACATATTAATCATGGGAAATGAGGTGCAAGTATTACAGTTAGTTAAGACTTGGTTGAATGAATACTTCTCCATGAAAGACTTAGGTGAAGCAGGCTACATTCTAGAGATCAAGATCCGTCGAGATAGATCTCAAAGGCTACTTGTTATAAGTCAATGTACATATATTGACCAGGTACTCAAAAGGTACAATATGGAACAATCCAATAGAGTATTGTTACCTATGTCACATGGTGTAAATCTCTCAAAGAAAATGTTTCCATAAACACAGGAAGTGATTGACATAATGAGTAGAGTCCCTTATGCTTCGGCAGTGGGTTCTATCATGTATTCCATGCTATGTACTAGTTTTGATGTTGACTTGGCTTTAATCTTGGGGGGTAGATATCAATCAAATCCAGTAGAGCAGCACTAGACAACTCTTAAAACAATCCTAAAGTACTTAAGGCGTACTGAGGATATGTTCATGGTGTATGGAGGAGATGAGGAACTAGTTGTGATGGGATACACTGATGCTAGTTTCCATACAAATCATGATGATATGAAATCGCAGTCAGGCAACATATTTTGCCTGAATAGTGGTGTAGTGATATGGAGAAGCACAAAGCAAGCTGTTGTTGCTGATTCTACAGCAGAGTCCGAAAATATTGCAGCTTCCGATGCAGCAAAAGAAGCAGTCTGGATATGTAGCTTTATCTCCGAGATTATTATTGTACCTAGAAATGAAAACTTTGTCCCAGTATATTGTGATAATAATGCTGTAGTGGTGCTTTCCATGGAGCCCAGGTCTCACCAGAGGACAAAGAATATTCTTCAGAATTTTCATCTCATGACGGATTTTACTCAAAGAGGTGAAGAGACAGTTAGCAGAGTAGCCACAGAGGACAATATGGCAGAACCCCTGACTAAAGCCATTTCTCAGTAGAATCAGGATTCACATGTGAGAGCTACTGGATTAAAACCCATTAGCAGTTGGCTCTAGTGAAAGTGCGAGTGTTGAAAGTGGGTTCCTTAGACCCAACTTGTATTGTACATAGATTAATATTACATGTATTCAGTTTGTTTTTATACATTTCATCATCTTTCCATGATAGTGTAGATACTTATTAATTCACTTTGTTTATGGAAATGTCCTTAGATTACGTATCACATCAAATGGTTATAGCTTGTCCCAGGCTATAATGAGAACCCAGAGATGTCATGGCAACAATCTTAATGTAACGTCCTATGGTCCAGTTACATAATTATGAAAAGACTCAAAAGATGTGTGACCATCAGGTGCTAGGGGCTCATAAGCATTGAGACTTCTTCTCATGAAGTTTACACATGATGATCTCTAGTTATTTAGATCATGGGGACAAACCCGCTTAATAGGAACACCAAATGTTTCTAGTGTCATTGGTCATTCCTATCTACGGAAATGTGTAATGGTCTCCTGACTTGAGATCATTATCAATGAATTTCAATTAATTAAGTACATTTGATATAAGGTTAAAACCAGGGAGAAAAAGTTGTGGTGAGGTAGTTTGTATCAGGTACGTCATTAAGGGCATGGCACTGATTGAATGATCGAGAAAGGATTTGTCACTTCCGAGTTTAGGAAGAGACATCATGGGGCTGGTTGATTAGGATGGTTGCACCTTCAATAAATCCATGTCCATGGTAGTCAAAGAAAATATCCTCTGGAAAAATCAAAAATCAAAATAAATCATATAAAGAATGATGACACTAGTATGCAATCTGCTTTATTGAGATATGGATGACGAAGATATTAGATTACACGGACCATGTTCGTTGGAAGGAAGTGATTGCTTTGACTTTTCCTTATCTCTACAAGGGCCTCTATGGGTTGCTATAACCCTCTCTAGGTCGGTGGTATTATTCAGTGCTATTGAGATAAGGGCCTAGAGGGTCACACACAATAGTGCTTTGAGAATCTGCCCTATTTCGGGAATAGGAATTTAGACTTTAGTGGGACCTACCAAATGGTCTGAGAACTATCCAAGTTCTATGGATCACCAAAGAATAAATAAATTCATTAATTATTCAAGTTTATAATAATTCGTTGAATTTATTTATAACATGTAATTAAAAGTTATATATTAAATAGAAGTATTAATATTATTCGAATGGATTTAAATATCCTAGGTTCGTTTCATATTAGCAGGAAGAATGAGTCGAGTTAAAGACTCAAATTTATCATGTAATATATTTATATATTTCAAGTAAGTGATAAATTTTAAATATTATTTATGGAATAATTTTATTTGTCATAAATAATTATTTATATCACGTATATAGCGGATGTCTATTACACGGGGTCCGGGAACCTATACCGTGTGTTTTAAACACTCACTATATAAGTGAGAGAGAGGCTCTCCCATATTCACTATTCATGTGTAATGATTGGGAGATTCTCTCTCCTCCTGGAATATAGAGAGAGTGTCTGTCAAGCAAAGAAGGATCTTTAAGATCATCCATCTCGGATTGAAGCTCCTTCCTTTGCGGAGATCGTCACTGCGCTGAACTGTGCATCGATGACCCATGCTAGCACCTGGATATTAACGAACGATGTGTGAGAAGATTTGCGAGGTGTGTGTGGATGATATAGAGGGCTTCGACATCAGAGACATCGGGCAATGATCACCGACGTCCTGCGATAGACTTGAACACGTAAATTCTGAACAAGGTAAATGTTCAGTTAAATTTTCTTGTGCTCTGTATAAACCATGTGTGATCCTCAGACCAAGATGGGACAAGATAACTAGAGTTGACATGGTTATGTCACTCTGGTGAAGTAGAAAATTTTAAATTCACAGCCCACTGGCTTCTGGTACATAGTCCTAGTACAAAAAAGTTGGACCCAGTGGGATGAACCGTATCAGACTAGGTTGGGTCCGATCAGTCGGGTAGGTTTGGGTCAGTCTATGGGTTGGGTCAGGTTTGGCTAGTGGGATTAGAATCAGACTAGACTTGGGTCAAACCTGAGTCAGAAATGTTCAGTAAAACAAACGTAACATTCAAATTATGTGTCTTCTTAACAATCCAATTTCTACCTCGGGACACTTGTGATGAGATGGGACGTTTTTGGTACTCTAAGTGAGTTGTTCTGAAATTTCACATAAGAACTGTTGGATTTATGTTCAGGTTCTCATGAAATGAGCATTCTAAGAGTTGAATCATGTAGTCGGTTGTGAGCTTGAAACTATGACTTGGTGACTATGTGACAAGGGATCTGCAAGACCTATCAACACTCCATGTCTTATAGAAACTCTATGCCTTACTGATATTGGGTGTTATATAGACTATGTCTTATAATCATTAATTTCATGATATAGACTAATAAATATGTGATATGACTATTCTATTTCATTGTGTAATACTTTATATATTTATGTGTGGTATACATCTTGTATTTTTGTGTGGTGTTCATTCATGGTGATCTTTAGTGGTGTTCCATCATGGTTTTCCATCATGGAGTTCCTTCACTGTGTCCCATAGTGGTGTTCTAAAGTTTTGTTCCTTCATGGAATTCCATAGAGGTGTTCCATTGTGGTGTTCCATTTCAGTGTTCCTTCACGATGTTCTTTCATGGGTTTCCATATTGTTGTTACTTCATTGTGTTCCTTCATGGTGTTCCATAGTTTTTTTTTCCTTTGTGGTGTTTCTTCATGGGTTTCCTTTGTGTTGTTCCTTCAAGGCGTTCATTTATGGTGTTCCTTTATGGTGTTCTGTAGTGGTTTTTCATTCATGGTTTTCCTTCATGGTTTCCTTAAGTGAACATTTTTTTTTGTATTCCATCATGGTATTGTTTTTTAAATTTCCTATGTAGTATATTTAATTTGAGGTTTTGGGGTATCATACCAAGTAATTTTTTACTAACCATTACACGGGTTTTGCCTACATGTGTCATGTTGTGTTTAGACGATTGATGCTCTGATGGAGTCTGAGGTGGAAAATGAGTAGGGGGTTCTTAGTGGGACTAGAAATTTGAGTTTTGATCCTATGAATTCAGATACATGCCCATTACCTTTCCCATCAGGTAGGATTTTCTATGGATGAGTTTCAATAATGTGTGCATTCACATTTCCAGACACCTTTTTGGGTGGGATTGAATTCAATATCTGTTTAGTATCTAGTTTTATATTGTGGTGTTCATGCTTCTTTACATAGTGTTCTTATATTTCATCATTTTGGGCTTGGAGATGTGTGTGTGTACATGTACATTGGAAAATGAATTCCATTTCTAGGATATGCCTACTCGATGAAAGTGGCAAGCCCTTTACCTACTAGAGGTGGGCATGGGGTAGTCAAAATAAAGTCCCCACTAGGACGGGTCATGATAAAGTGGTATCATAGGTGGTCATTTCTACTAAATGATCAAGGTTCTTTGGGGTTGGTTTGGGGACACAGTTTAATGTGTTTTGAGTTCGGCTTTCCTGACAATGAATCTAGTTTCATGTGGCTGTCAATATATCTATAGTCAAGGACTCTGAATTTTGTTCTTTTACCTGATACAAGAAAACTCTGTATGTAGGGAAAAATAATTTTACATGCATCATATCGGATTTTGGTGTGTCCTCATGTCCTTATTTGGTTAGCTCACTAGGTATACTTTATTGACGGTGGTGCGTCAATTTATATTTCATGACGCCTCCATAAAGATAGAAATTTTGGATTCCACTTTGTGATCATGAGGATGCTCCACCAAGATATGAGACATCAGTACAAGGATTTTTAATTGATATAGAACATACAGGTGCTACACTAGCTATACCACCACCTATAGATAGGAACATGGTACTTGTTTTACAAGAAGATAACGATCATAGGGTGAGTATGCCTCATGAGTTCTAGTATAGAGACCCCTGTGGTTCTGAGGTGAGCTCGACACACTGGTTACTGAGGACATTCTTGAGGTGGTGATTTGAGTTTTACTTCTAGTGAAGACACCGGGAGATCATATAGTGGTATTGACAATAAGACTTCTACACAGATTAATAGAGAAATGGTGGGGATTTGATAATCTATATTTTTGTGATGAGACTTTTCCAGTGATAGATTTTTATAACCTTTTCATTGAGGATTTCAGACTATATAAGCTAAGTGATGTGCGTGTCAGGAGATTCTACAACTCTGGTAGGATGACTTGCCAATATTTTAGTATTCATTGAGGTATACCATCCTTACCAGGTACTTGATGGATGTGATATAGGAATATTACTTAAAGGATTCGACCTTAGAGGGAGGTCTACATATGTACATCCAATATATTGTTATCCATCCTTTCATTCATACATATTATAGGGTTATAGGTATATCCATTGTGGTTTAGAGTCCCTTGGCTGAATATATCTCCAATGATAGTGAGAATTGGAAAAACAAGGGAAGATTGATCCTAAACGATGTTGATGTGGAATTTTATTTGGGAGAGTAGCATGAGGTGGTTGAAATTTCATCATGTTACCACCACCACCCATGAGTGGTCCAAACCATGCTAAGGGAGATAGAGGAGAATATATTGAAAACATCATGTTGTCTAGGCCTAAATCGCAAGGGCTCTAGGAATTATTAGAGTTATGATTTTCATCTATTATATTTTAGTTGTAGTATTTATAGACATTGGTAATAGTCATTTTTTTATTGCCATCAATATTGTTCAAGACTCGTAAATTCTGATTGAACCATTGAATAAACCCTCAAACTTGGAGAATCCTACCGGGGGAGACCCAATGATCACACCCTTTTGATGAATGTGTTTCGTAGATCTATGAGGAAAATGATTTGGTTGGTATCCCTTGGTAGTGGATTGGAGGCCTTATGACATCATTCCTGATATGGATTGGTTACCTAAATTTCATACTCATATTGACTGTTTTAGATTAAGAATGTGATGTGTATGTTGTGGAGGAAAGAGGTTTTCTTTTTTGGTGAAAAGGAAACCTAGGACCCACATAATGGACTCGCAAAAAGGAGGTTGAAACTAATTTATCATCAATTGGATAGCCTAAAAATCTATATAGTGGGAGTTATTAGTCCTTAGATTATGATAGTGGTGGTAGAGTTTCTGTGGAAATAGAAAAGGTTGAGGCAATGTCGTTGGATAGAGTTTATCCATGATTATGACTTGGAGATTGTCTATACTTCTGATAAGGGGAATTTTTTGACATATTTTCTTAGTATCAGATCTAATTTTTAGTTAATAAATGTGGTGTTGATGTAGTTTTCCCCATTATTGTTATCCCTTGTGGATGGAGATGGATCATCTTACCTACAGTCGATGGTTCTCACTCCTCCACTCTTATTGTGAGTCAGCAAGGCATAGCTTAGTGGTACTAACTATGATCCTTTTCATACTCATATTTCCATCGGGTATGCCCCTATTGGATATTTGAATGGTTGAGAGCACATTGTTCATTTTGGAGTAATCATAGTAGTTCTAGTGGTGTGACGAGATGATATTTTTAGGGAGTTACATATGTTCCCATTGGTGGCATAAATAAGTGTTGAAAAGATTTACCTAGACATCTGATCTTAGTTTCGGTGGCGGAACATGAATCCCCCAAAGGGAACATGGGAGTAGGAGGCTCATATTCATGCTCAATACCCTCATTTTTTTGGGTAGATCTTTTTTGGGATTCTCGGGATGTAAATCCTTAAGGTGAAGAGAATGTAAGGACATATATTTTCTCTAATTTCATTTTAGAAATTATTTTGGAAAATTATGAGACCAGATATTCTGACAACATTCGATTCTGAGGCCCAGTGTGCCAAGAATAGTTCATTGAAAACTGTTATGTTATAAATAATAATTGCATGGGTTTTTCTAAAATGAAGTTTACTAACTACTAAATGGGTTCCCAAATTATAAATATAATGGAAAATTTGTGTTCATAGTAGTGGCATTACCTTAGGTGTGGCCTAACACTGTCCGGTGTGGGCTGACTTTGAAAACTAGTTTTTGTACATAACCATAAATAAAATAACAAAATAAAAATTATTATATTGAAGAAATAAAATTTTACATTAAAATAATCCATATAATGAAATCTTAGGGTTAGATATATAACCCTAGTAATAACATAGAATTTCTAAGGATATCTTGGAGAAATAATCCTCTCAAGTGAACGATGAAGGATCAGAGATTAGATCGTGGATTGTTCCACAAATAGAGTGGTAGGATCTCATCAATGACTGCAATACAACTGTTCCTCATCAAAGATGAATCTATACTTTAGATAGGGTACTGTTTCATTGTGATTAATTCACCATTATTAAATTCTATGGTGAGCGTGGACAAAATCATGAATAGGTTTATCCATAGTTTGACTGCTTGCAGGATGGGTGTTATCCTTTGGGAATTAAATAGGGGTTAGATCTGTATGATTTATTCATTCTTCAGGATCCCTCTAACAGATATGAGATTAGAAGGCCATTACAAAAGTACAATATCCTTACATTGTTTGATTTTTTGGCTTCTATTGTTGCCCATGTTATTCTTATTCTTCAAGTTCTTCATGATTGAATGAGAAGATTGATTGTTTCACCATCAATTTGCAGAGAAAAAACTTGACACCAAATATCTGGCACCCTCATGACACCATGTAGGTGTGACGGAAGAGGATAAGTGCGTTCTCATCTAGGTAGAGAATGAGGGCAGATGTGGTGGAAGGAATTTGTGGCATTCATAGGGGGACACTACTCGGTTCTGCGTCAAAGTCACCCATGGTGGTGAGGTCGTGGGGCAGGCAGTGCGGTGGGCCAACCACGTGAATTGTGAATCGACACCATGTCTGCATAGAATCACATGATAGAGGTGTACTAAGTGTGGTGAAGGGATCTGTCCCACATGTGGTGGGCCAGAACCGAGGAGCAATTCCACTCCAATAGGTTAGATCATACTCATACTGGAATCGATAAGAGTCTTTAAGTAAAACAGTCGAAATAATTACATTGTTTGTTTTCATGAATACACATTTCCAATATTGGGACCCTTGTGATGAGATATTTTTTTCATATACTCTAAGTTAGTTATTGTGGAAGTCATAATATAACCTATTTTCTTGAAAATTTGGTTCCCCCAAAATGATCATGTTATGATTGGAATCTTGTGGCTGGCTGTGAAGATGAAACTCTGACTTTGTGGCATGTGACTTGTGGGTTTCATGACCTATCGACACTCTGTGTGTCCTTGAAACTGAATTTGTTATTGACACTCTGTGTGTTATCAACACTCCGTGTGATATTGACACATCCTTTGGTATTTACACATTGTGTGTTATCAACACTTTGTGTGTTATCAAAACACATTGTCTTACCGACTCTAGGTGTTCTATGGAAGATGTCTGAAAATCCTACTTTTCATGTTATATACTTATACATTTGTGAGATGAATGTAATTTTTCTATGTTCTATAATTCATTTATTGTTTTTATATACATTTTGTATTTATGTTTGGTGATCCTTCTTGGTCTTCGATAGTGGCGTTCCTTCATGTTATTAATTTGTGGTGTTCCTTCATGGTTTTCTTAATGGTGTTCCCTAGTGGTGTTCCATCATGGATTTCCTTAGTGGTGTTTATTTTTAGTGTCCCATTGTGGATTTACATTATTGTGTTACTTCATGGTGTTCCTTATTGGGGTTCCTTCATGGTGTTCCTTCATGTTATGCCATTGTGGTGTTCCATCATGGCGTTTCTTTGAGTTGTTCCTTGGTTGTGTTTTTTCATGGTTTCCTTCATTGTGTTACATCATGGTGTTCCTTCATGTTTTCCTTTTGTGGTTTTCATTCGTGGCATTCCTTTTTAGTTTCTTATTTATTTTATTTACTTTCTTGTTTAAGGGTTTCCTATTGAGTATTGTTTTACTCACCCCTGTCAGGGCTTTGCCCGCACGTGTTGTGTCTTGTGAAGAAGGTTGACACTTTGAAAGAGTCAGAGATGAACTAGGAAAAGCTGGGGCTTAGTGAGAATAGAAAGTACACGTTTGATCCTACAACTTCAGACAGTTGTCTAGTACCTTTACCTTCAGGTTGGGTTTTCTGAAAATTTGTTTCAAGAACTTGTCCATTAACTTTTCTAGATTCCATTTTGAGTGGGATTGTATTATGGCCAAATTTTCATTCTATTTTTCTACTTCCATAATATTTTTTTGGTATCTTATTCATATGAATGATAATTTACATAGTGTTTTTACAATTCATTATTTTGGGCTTGTAAATGTGTGTGTGTGTGTACAAATACTTGGGAAAATGATTCCCATTTGTGGGATATGCCTACTTAGTGCTAGTAACTAGTCCCTGACCTATTGGAGGAAGGATTACAATATTCATTTAATGATACCCTCTAGGAATTTTCTTGAAATGAGTTTGTCGAGATATTCATCATAATATTTCATCATTGGAACTTGAACATAAACAATTTTGAAAAACTATGACATTATACCATAGAACCATTACCACTTTTGAAACATTGAATCACAATACCCATGAAATAATTACATTTAATGAAAAAAAATTATCCTGATAATAAATACATTCATGATATTATATTTAAATTGGGATATATATACACCTCATAAAATAATATAGGTGTATAATATGACATATGTCTCATAAAAGAAAATTTGAGATATAAATCTCATACCACTTTAGTAAAATTTTGAATCGTAAGCCCCAAAAAATCATAACATAAAATGAAACAATAAATATAATTAATAAAAGGATATTCATAATGTAACATGATAATGAAATAGTATATTGACCAAAAAAATGTGGGGATAATTTTCATATGTCTACCAGAAATAAAAGTCTAGAAATTCCTTACCCTATGTATTGAAATCTTTCATACAGGTTCAAATAAACTTTTTAACCAATCTAATATTATTATAAATAATATATTGGATATTACATATTTATATATCATATTAAATTTTACTAAATAATTACATATTACTATCCTTTAATTAACAATTCCGGGTTTAAATCAAGTTTTGTAAAATAATAAAATTTTATTTAATGTTAGTTTTTATTTTTTTAGTCTTGTTACTTTTAATACTGGAGAATAATCTTAAATTTATAACATTTATATTAATATTATATATATTTAGTGTATATTTATTTATATTTTTCATTAAAATAAAGTGAAATAAAATGAAATATACTATATTTGGAAGTTGTAGGTTGTACGTACGCATGAACATTGTTTCAATTTTCTTGAATGATTGAAAAACAATAAATAAAACTATATTTTTAACATTAAAAATTAATTTAAATTTTATTAATATCATATATTTTTATTTAATATTATCATAATTTCCATCCATGTAAAGCATACATTTAGAATGAATCATACCGCTTCGCGATGTGGTAGCCTGTTGAACACATGAATGACGTTGTCATATCCACCAATGAATGAAAAGTAAGAAGGTATATATGATATATTTATCACATAGGTATTATTATGTTATGAATATCATATATATTAATATATTATATCTTATTACCATATATGTAATAATTTAAATTGAAAAAAATGTCACATCATTTCCCAAGGTGGTAGTATGTCGTACACATGAATGATGTTATTGTTCTTGAACGTGCTGGGAGGTATGAATTTAGATGTGATATTATAGTTTCAACAGTATAATAACATAATATATCGCATATATGAATATTAAATCCATAATTATATCCATTCATGGGATGTGGTGATAGAAAATGAATTACAACAGTTCTTGAGGTGGTAGTAATCCGTACGTAGGAATGACGATTTTGTCTCTAATTTGATGGAAGTAGAGAAGGATATAGGTTATTAAATAAAAATAATGACATATAAGTATATAAGATATAATTTTTTTGTTATTTTATCATATATTCAGAATATTGGAATTATTTATAATAATTAAAACAAAAGACGCATCGTAATAAACATTTTATCCTCTTCAGAAAACCACTTTAGTTTTAACAAAAATTCTTCATATCTTTTCTTTATGATCTCATAACGGCCAATTGGATGTGGGGAGGGTGGGGAAATAAGGAATATATTTGTGCATGTAATGTATGAACAAATGGGGTTTGTAAACATGATTAAGGGAGAAGTGGTGGTGGTCTTTTATATGTAGGGTGAGTGTCACACAATTAATTATTCAACATAAAAAATTGTACCAATATTTTTCATATGAAATGGGGATCCAAAATTGAAAAATATATAGCTTTATTATAATTAAATTAACATATGATGAAATTTTTTGAAGCCATCCATGTATGAAACAGTCATTATTTATTCATCATATTGAATTATTGAATCATTGAAATGATGTTTAGGTCTATTAGAAACCTTACCTATTTGTAGACTCCATTAGAGTGGAGTAACTTCTATGTACAAGTTATCTATGAAGAGTTAGTGCAAACTACAGTCCATCTTGTTCCAAGTTTTGATAAACTCATCCACAATAATAATAATTCCACTGACACCATATTTCATGATGTGATATTGTTTTTTGATTCAATTTAATTATCGGTTATTGATGTAAACTCTAATTATCCTTCCAACCATCCCTCCAAACCCCTCCTATGTATAATTTACCTAATATACTTCCTTGAGTACTTATTTGATAAAATTAATGATGAGTTACAATTCATCACCATCCACCATTATATTTTTTCCCTATAGGTATTAATCCCTCTTTGCCTAACTGGTCATGAAGTATAGGTTCATTTTAAATATCTTAATTTATTTTTTGGACTTTTTTCATTAGATAGGTATCTAAGAGTTTGATTTTAATCATTCACTATAATTTAACATTAATGCTTTCCCTCCCACATTTTACCTTCATTCATTCCATCCCTTCTACTTCTCTATGTTTTCTAGGCCTCTTTTATGCACATCATCAAAACTGTCCACTAAAACCTGACCGGACATATCAACTTCCAATTTCGTCTAATAAAAAAATGGATCTGTAAGGTGGTTATTCTCAGGTGATGTGTTTTGTATTCCCATTTAGGGTTGAATTTCATCCATATGATCCTGTACCAAAACCATTAACCTAAAACCTTCAAAATCATTTCTCACAGTAATCATTGAATTTAATATGCTTAAACTCACCTTACTTGGTGAATTAATCTATCCATTATTCCTCCATAACCATTTCATCTTCTTGAATTCTCAAATTAAACATCACCCCATATTTTTTTCTCTCTCCCATGTCAACTTATTTCATATTGTATTCCAATCAATATGTATTTTTTTGGTCCTCAGTACCATATATATCTGTCCAATACTAATCATTTTTCTATATATCAAATATTTCCAAAACCTTGAGGTCGATAGGAATCAATTGTTCCTCCTTGATAAAGACCTCCTTTGCTTCTCCTACACCTAAACAAGTAATAATTTTCATCACCATCTCTCTTCGGTCATTATATATAGAATTTACAACCACACAATAACTACTACAATTAATATGGGTGTAAATTTTATCGTGTTCTTTTGGACCTACACCAGTGCCAGCCACTATTCCCTTTCCACTTCTCCCAAATATCACCGTCATTTTTTGTAGGATATCATTTTCACAAGCCTACACCAAGACAACAAAAGTCCCATTTTCATACACAAGGAATCTAAATAAATGAATAACTTGAATACAATAGGAACTTTCTAGTGAAAATTTTCCCCTACATCAATCAAAATGTACTCAAATTTCATCCACAGAAAATATACCTTAGTAAAAATTCAAAGATAAAAGGGGTGGCAAATTGATATAGTTGTACTATCGAAACAATTATAGTGGCAAAAAAGGTACCCTAACATTTGAAAATTCGATGGATTTTGATAGTGGAGTGGGAGTTCTATGAGACTAAACCATATAACTATAGTCATCGTATATCAGCGCACATCAAATAAAAATTTACATCTAAATAGGATGAATTAGAAACTATGGGAACTATGAGGGGAACTGGACCAGGCCTGAACAATGTTATCCTCTAATGAGAAATGAATCATGAAATCCCTATTTTGGAAAGGTCCAACAATTTCATGATCCTCTAATACCCATGATCAATAATTAATCATCTTTAAAGAATAAAATAATGGAAGACGCAATTTGAGATGATCAATTAGTGTTATATTTCGAAGAGATGAAGCCTCATTGAACTATATAGATGAGAGTGAGAGTTTTAGAAAACCCTAAAATAAATAATCACCCTTAGGGAAGAGTTAGATCTGGAGAAAATAAGGGAGTGAATAGGGATTGTATAACACTGTATAAGGGTGACACCAAGCTCTCTAAAAAGCTGAATAGCTCCATCTCCCACTAAGGATAGAGGAGAAAACACATTTTCCATTTGTTTCTAGAACAAGATGATTTTCTTCTATGATCTACACATTCTTAGCCCTCACATATTTACACACAACTAGACATGGGATTAACTGAGCATTGTATAAAAATAGAGTTAAAAGGATTTAAATATTTCTATAAAATGGGGGTTTTCATGTTTCTATATCTTTTTACCCCATATTGATTTAGTTTAACCCCATGGTTATCCCGTTTTAACCATAAATACAATAAATAATTTTTTACAGTTTTTACATTTTATTATGGTAAAAAATTAATTTTAACATATTATATAATTAATTATATGTTTATTATGAATATATATTCCATTTATTCAAATTATAATGACATTATTTTAAAAATATAAATTATAATTAATCCCTAATATATGATGAGAAATTTGTCTTCTAAAGAAAAATTGTTCCAATGTTTAAAATGTTGTTATTTTTAAATTCAAATTGAATTTGATTGAAATAATCTAAATTAGATGTATATATATATATTCAAGAAAAATTTAACTTTAAACCCATATTAATATAATTTTTATTTTAGTAAATTACTTATACGAAATGAAAATTCTGAAAAATAATTATTTTTCACTTTTATCAAAACATTTATTATCTCAAAAATTCTCAAATATTCACCTAAATATAATGTTAAAATAATTTTTGAAAAAAATAATATCATCTTTTAAAATATGTTTAATAAATGTTAGAAAAATTAATATTAATAATAACATCACCAAATGTTATAAAAAAAACTTTTAGAAAAAATGTTTTTATTAAGTATAAAATTTCAATCATTCTAATGTCATGGATAGAAACACATTATATGAATTTAATCCCATTTAATTGAATATATAATATATAAAATTAATTAAAATAATTCACCAGAATTTATTTATTTAATATATTGAGATTAAATGTGTTAGTGCATATAAAAACTATTTTCCATAAAATGATTTCCTTTATTTTCATTTATTTTCTATTTTCATTTAAATTTAAATAGTGACCAAATAATTTATTTTTTATACATTTTTAAAAACTTTATTTTAATAATTTTGACAATCTTATTCCTAACCTCCCTTAAAATGTTTAAGAAATAACTGTAATTTTAAATATTAATGTTTAAATAGTATTTCATGTTTTGTTAAAACATTATGTTTCATATAAGGTAAGATATACAAACTATTTGATAAAAAAACATGTGAAAATTAGTTTTTAATTTAAAACAAGAAAACATTATGGTTTTGGGAAAGGAAAAATATCGATAATATTATAATTATTTGAAAAATATATATCATAAAAAATGGGTTGTTACATAAAACATCATGGAACTTACATCAGTTCCATAGTTTTTCCATCACACATTGTATAGTATATTCCAATCCATATTCCTTTTTTCGTATATAATATAAAACATATATGACAAAATAAAGAACCAATTACTACATGAACTACCCCATAACACATGTAAACAACCACCACTACCTCTGTAAAACCACATAATTTTCACACAACCAATATTTACACTTTTGAAAACCATTATCTTAAAACCATCTCACCTCTAAAAGATCTACAACCACCTATACCCGTACAAAACACAAAAACCAACAGAAACACCAATTATGAAAATCCTTTCAACACCCCCAATCCAACCACAAAAAACCACAATATTAGACTATTTTATCCAAAAAGAGTGCTACTAAATCCATTGAAATAGAATACAGAAAAACCTAGAGAGAATTACACCAAACAATGACACATTAATTAATTATTTAATAAGAATTATAGGTGGCCAATATATACATCAATACCAAAATTGTAGTTTTCCTAGAAAAAATTATGTTTCAAAATTTAAGTGAATTGCCTTTTTTGTCAGTGGTTCATGGATGCTAATAGTAGTAAAAAAATATTTCACATCATCCATATCAATCCAGAGTCATAAATATATTCTAATGACATGAATTAACATGAAGATAATGTGACAACCCCCCCCCATTAATTTCATTGGTAGTGTTATTATTTCAATTGGATAATCCTTATCATCCATTTAATGACTTTTTAATCTTCAGAGTTCCATAGTTAAACATAAATAATTAACAGAGAATAATTGGTCTTTTAACACAATCATAACATTTAAATTCACTATAAAATAACGAAGATCTGGATATGATTTTAATGTTAAGAGCAAGACAAAAAATTCCTCAACAAAAAATTTAATAATAACCTCTATCAAAATAATGATTATAATGAAACAAATATCTATCCAAATAAGAATCAAATTTTATCTGAGAAAAAATATAGATAGAGAAACTATATTAAGAGAATAGAAACTCACCTCGGCTCACAAATTGGATGATCTATTTAATTTTCTGGTTAAATCCAATCATGGGACCCTCAAAGTTCTTTAGGGATAAAAATCAAACCAGTTATGTTTTCATTTGAAAATTATGTAATATATAATAATATGAATGTGATAACATAATAATTATAAAAACTAAAATTTAACTGAATTATGGTGTGCTAGATGATGATAATTCTCCAATTAGGATATATTTAACACACCTTCAAAAATCACACCATTATCTTTCTTATCATCCCGCTAAATATAATGGTAAAAATATAATTAACTATAAACAAAAAATAATGTTAATGATGCAACCAATGTGGTCCTATCATTTTACATCATCCAAGGAAAAAATGATACCACCCCAAACAAAGCTATAGTGAAATCGGAACTCCATGGTGAAATAAAACCAATAAAAGAACAACCATGAAATTATCCACTAAGGGATTCATCCCATTAGAGATATGAAAATACGAAAATGGCCACTTACTAATTATTTAACATACTCCAAAATACCCTTCATGGAAAATATAAATTTTTTCACACATTTTAGAAATCATATATAAGTGTAATACCCAAACATTATTTCCTCTAATGTATTATAATCACAAGTAATTATAGGTATACATTTGTGTAATAAATACATGGGAGACTCCACACTAAACCGAAACCCTTTACATAGAAACTATTATTCAAATGTTAGGCAACATGAGACCAGTTTCTCTTGAATCACACCTCATGTTTGATAAAAAACCATGTCCTAGATCAAACATTTATGACCTGAAACACTATAATATAGAACATAACCCTCTTACAACAAACCAATTGCAAAAAAAAAACCTTTAGATACACCATTACATACCACTTATTGGTGAAATATTTGCATTAGAAACACCTCCCTCACCTCAACCATCATCAGACAGATCCAACACCCACAAAATACAAAGTAATGGTCAGATATATCATGGGTCATTATATAAGATAACTCTAAAAATGTTCTATTCAAAAATAATCAAGACCAATAATACATGAAAAACCATAATTACCAAACACCAACACCCCTTCTGAGATACCTCTCAAATAGAAAGGAAATCATCAAAAAGTGAAAAATTATTACAAGAAATTAAAAACCAAAATAAAAATAACACCAATCCATCATCTGTATTTCAATGAAAGAATATTCAAAGCATCCACGAGTACAAATAATTCTTCTATATATCATATTCCCATATAAATTCCTCTTATCCATCATGTCTTTAGAAAATAAAATCCATGGTAATAATTCCCATGTTTTGAAAAATATCTTGATGATCCTTATTCTTAATTTGCCACTCAATGATTGTTTAGTAATACTCTACCTCTAACTACCCATAATCAATTATATGGGATTTATCGTGATGATATTGATGATGTTTAAACACATAGAAATACTCAAGGATCCTATACAATAAAAAGGAAAGCGTTAACTGATCGAACACCTTATTGAGGAACTCCAACACCATAAAAGAACCGATAATCAATGTAGAATGATTAATCAATTGAAAAAACATAAAATCAACATTTTAAAGTGAAAAATGTAGAACATAGGATCTGTGAAATTAAACTACAAAGGCATCCAACTCTATTTGAGAATTTAATTCTGATGGTCCTTCTCTACCTTCATCAACCATCAAATCACATATACCATCTCAATCGTTCTATTCACCACATATAGTCGATGGACTTCTTAATCTCTAACCAAGGCCAAAAAAATAATATTTTCATGTATTTAAATAGAAAAAAATTATATCTATACTAATGTAATAGTGATAGATATTATTATAGGTAAACTCAATCAATGGAGGGTTATTAACCCACAATGCACAAAACTAAAAAAGTTTCGAATGTAACATATCCTACACCCCCTATATAGTAATATCCATTTGAAAATATATATAAGTATGGGAAGAAAAATAATTAACAACTATGATCTAAATGTACATTGATGACCTCTCATGAATTGGGAGGTAAAGCAAGGATCCCAATCATAAATCTTATCCCCCGAAATTCTTAGCAGATTCAATATCTCATCCATATAAAACATTTCCAATAAATATACAATAAAAAAAATCCATGACCAATAATAAGTGATATTATTATAGAAATAGCTCTTTAAGTATAAAAACTATTATCTGAACCCCCACAACATTGAGGGAAATTGGTTTAAAATAATTGAAATTTTCTCCCACCTCCAAATGATGACACCCAATTAATGTAAGTAACTATTAGGAACATTAATCTCTACCATCAAATATAAGAAAACATAGCATCATTTAAATCAGAATTATTATTTACAATTTCATCCCAAACCACTATAAATCATTCCTAAATGAATAATTTATCATGGATATGTCATGGAACATTTCCAAGGGTTATCCTTGATACTCACAAAGAATCATATCTCACATAGCTAAGAGGATAAATAACCCCTGTATAAACAACACATGATTTTGATCATCCTCAAATTATCATTAAAAGCATCACCATGAAATTCATGATCCTAGATCACCTCTCCCACTGAGACTCCTTCACCTTATATTCCTCCAATAATTACACATTTATATGGTACATGAAATTTCTATCACTCTCCTACCCCATATAAAGATTCATAGTAATAGGCTCCTATGTCACACACTATGAATCATCATACACTAAAACAATTCATCCTAATATATGAATTGTCATCAAATAAACAAAAATATTTTATTCCCCCATGGTGTAAGAGTTATTAAATCCGTAATCCTATAATTACTCCATTTAAATCCACTATTGTAGATTAAAATTTAATTTGAATAAAATATAACTTAAGATCATATGATATGTGGGGACCTTATAAAATTCACCATTTAGACAGTGTGTCCACAACCGTAATAAAACACTACAATATACAACTCAATATCATAGATGGATTAGTCATTATAATGGATATATAACCATAAAGACCCATAAAATATCACCACCCACTAATACATTAAGATACATCTTAGAAAGGGATGAGAAGAATCACAAAAAACATCAATCATCCCTCCCTACACTTGTATTCCAAGAATAAGGGCATTAATAATATTCTCTTATAGGTATTCAAAAAAACCAAAAACTTATTCCAAACACCATGAGAATTTATGATATCACTAATGGAAATCATTCTTTTCCCAACACATGTATACCAATGGTGCTTTTGTACCACTGGTATAGGTGTTCTTTACTAATGGTTTACATAAACCATTGGTAAAGATGGAGTTTGATGGAGTTTTCCCAACGGTTTGATAAAACCATTGGAAAGAATTGTTTTGCAAATGGTTATTAATAACGATTGGGAAATTATGCCCCATATTCGACTAAGGCAGGCAACCCCTCCCCCCTGATTCCAAAAGCATATTGCGTGACTCTTAGAAGCGCTGCCCGACTCCCAGAAGCCCTTGAGAATCCCCTAACACAGTGCACCTCTTCCATCTGATCAGCTTCCAGGTTAGACTCATTCCACCTCTTCTCAAGGATATCATTACAAATCTTCTCAATGATATCCTTATATTCTCAATGATATCTTTATTCCATATTTTTAGGGATTTTTGAAAATTTTATGATTCACTATTCCAAGAATTGTGTACTCAAATCACTACATCCACGAATTGTGTACTCAAATCACTACATTGGTGTACACATTGTCCAATTAATGATTTCATTACACATATACATTTATAAGGGAATGTTGTCTCTTTCTTGTGTTCTAATTTTAAAGATTCATATTTTTTTTAATCTCAATGCTTCAAACATTACATCTTCATGTATATAAACTAATAAAAAATTGTTTTCAATATTTATTCATAGTATTTCATGAAAATAACTCCTTTAATTAAGATCATGTCAAACATAATGATCTTATTCACTTAATTTTTGTACACTGTGTGTATTACATAACAAGTATTTATCATGTTTCTATCAATATATATAAATATATATAAATAATGACACACTATTCACTTATCCTTTGCACAATAGAACATATGGAGTATCTTCTTGAACATTGTAAAATAGTATGTGGTCCCTAATTATTCTTCATATAATAAATAAGAAATATGTAACCATACAATCCAATGTTATTTATGTATAAAATATCTACAAAGGGAACTCTCGGTGGGACCTCTCTTTTTCCCATTTAGTACTTCTTCCTTCTTTATGTAACTAATTCACATAATGTCAATTTCATAATATTAATGAATATTAGTTTTCCTAATATAACCATTAATAATTCTGCCTTCAACATCATACATGTGTTATTAAATCTCCTTTTTAAAACACAATGAACATTTTCACTGATTTGGGGTTCCTCAAAATGCTTGGAAAAATCAGAAGAACAAATTTTTTGAATCTTGCCTCTCATATGGTTTCATGGATAAAAGTTCATCTCAAAAATCATTACTGTGTGGTTCAAATATCAAGAGGACCATGGGATTATTATTCTTCACACAAATGATGTTTTTTCTATAACTATGTGTTTTTGTTTTCACTTTTGATTTGGCTGGAAGGGGAGATTTTTCGTCATTAACCATGGTTGTGGGTGGTCATTTACGATGTAAAATAATATGACTTAATTTTACTTGATATATCCAATATTATTATCGACTTATGTTCAATTTGATTATCTTTTACAAGTTATGTTGTTTAATAAGTTGTTATTAAAGTTTGTAATAATGACGCAATGATATAAGGGTTCACATGGTGTGTATAACGGTTGACATAGTCTCTACGATAATCTAGGGTCCTGGGAATGTACACATAGTACATGACTTGGTTAGCCAAGAAAATATACATGGAAAATCCCTTACGGTGAAAAGTATGTTTGAAAAAATGGGGTGCTAATAAAATCCCATTTACAAATGGATTTTTTTCATGGGTATGCCCACATCATGTGTTCGGCATAATATAAAGTATAAAGTAATTAGCTCAGTCAAAACACTTTGAGCCCTAAAATTCATGACTACATGGTTAAATTGAAGAACCCATTTTCTAATTACATGCCTAACATGGTCTCTGTAACACCCCAAGCTTCTACGGTACGCTTCTCTTTGAATAATGCGATAGCGTGTGTTGTACGCAACACCGAGTTCTAACAACCAATCAAACTAGCCGTTATGAATAGTAATACCTACTTTTTAAAATTATATATATTTTATATTTCAAAATGGACTTCATTTTTGGATTCGGAATATCTAATTTAGCCTAAGGTGAAATTTTGGTACTTTTCGGATAACTTTCATATTTTGATGAATAGTGAAAATTACTAAATTTTAATTAAAAACAACTTTTTTAATCAAAATAATTAATAGTGATAAATTATTAATTTTAGTAGTTTTAAAGTATATTTATAATATATTTTTACCATTTAATATAATGTTGGTCATTGGACATAATTTTATAATTAAACCGAACATAAACAAGTGTCAATCTTTTGATAGTTATTATCTCTTAAAAACACGCTTTTTGTTTTGACAGCGGGAATTAATTTTAAATTAATATCTGCCACTTCTGTGTTTTGAATTTAGGAAAATGGATTCCATATTTGGAATCAGGATGTTCAAATTGAGTAAATAGGTAACTTTTATTTTTAGACATTTTGAATAATTACTGCGGTAAATATTTTATTTACCATGGTTAAGGGTAAATCCGGTAAATAAGGGTTAATAAATAATATTATAATAATACTAAATTACCCTTAAACGTGTCTTAAAACTTTTGTTTGATACATGGTCGACTATGGACATCTTTGGGTCGATTTTGGGACCTCATGGATCCACTTGTAAGTGATAATGACACTTTATTTTAATTAAGTTAAAATGAATACAAAAATGACACAAGCATATATCTTTTAGAAAAACAATTGTTACATAGGGTTATATATGTTGGATTTTAGATTATAAATATTCATTAGAAAGCTAAAACGATTTCCTACATAATTATATTTTATTTATAATTTTTATACATTAAATAATTTATTTTATGTATGACACAATGATGATGCAGTAATTACTATAATAGTGAAAAATTATAATAATTGATATTATAAATACCCAAATAAATATAATATGAAACTTTTAATGAATTAAACTAATTTTATAGGATAATATGATATATTAGGATATATTTAATCGACTTTTTTCGAAGTAATCAATCTGTTATGAGTTTTACAAAAATCAACTACGGAATAGTGTCAAAATTGACATAAAAGAGTTCTTAAAACAAATATTATATTATTAATTGATATTAAATTCCTAAAAATCTGAGGTTCGGCCAAGAGACTTATATCATGATAGGTTCATCATTAATTGACCACTTGGGGGTCCCTTTGATGTATGTAGTAAGTTTATTAACCATATTATATAAAAATACAAAGAGACATTGTAAAAGTGAAACTAATTAACTTAGAGTTAATATTTAATGATAAGGTTAATATAAGTACCCAAACCTGTCCAAATTCTATTGGTTGAGTTTTTTTCGACCCAAAACCACCTTAACCTTTGAATAATCAACTTTGGAGTCATTAGAAACCGAATATGAATTTATTATAAATTAATATTTCTAGCTTTTCCAAAGGTGCCCCTCACCCCTCTTATAAAAGGGCGCTCCTCCTTCTCATTTCTTCACACCTTCAAAGCCTTTTGGTTCGGCAAAACTCTGCCAAAATACTCTCCCAACATCCCTCACTACAACCTAGAGGCCTTAGTATGATCAGAAAGCCAACCTAAGGAGCCCTTTTGATCAAATCAAAAGGAAGAACCCGAAGAAGAGGTAATGTTTTCACGACCCCTTTTCAAGTTCCTTTCTTCTTCCACTTCTTCTTTCTTTGTTATTACCATTATAAAATAATAACTCCAGTATCTTACATATATTGTGATGTTATTATAAATATGGTACAACCATATTCAGTATTCTATCCACCCTTTGAATAACATGTCACCATACGTGCGTACGTACGGCTTACCTTCTCCACGTCGTGGTGTAATTGTTATTCAATATATTATTATTTGGATGGGTATAATAATTATGTGTAACTCATGTAAATAATAAATATAACATGTTAATGATTCTGTATATATGATATACCATCCATTTATATATTATTTTAATATCAAAATAATGATATTGTCGCTCGTGCGTACGTACGGACTACCGTCTCCACGAACGCGATGAGATTCATTCTCCATCGTATCCATTCAAGTATAATTATGATTTGATGATTTAAAAATGATGTTTAAGGACTTGATATCATTCTGGATATGAATAACATACAACAAACATGGCTTATGTAACAAAACATATAAAAGAAAATGAGTAAGTTAACACCCAAAACGACGATAATTCTAAGATATTATTAACAAATCAATGTTAAAAGATCATATATGATATCATATTAATATATTTGATTCTTGTATAATTAAATAACAATTATTTCACCATTATATAGGAGGTTAACGTACCCCAACCAAGGAAAAGTACAAGGTAAGGGTTATTTCACAATCTCTTCATTATCCGAGGTTGTTTATACGTAATAATCTACTGGGATCTCTTTATCATCCACATCCATGTTTCTTAAAAATGTATTTCAAAACATTTTTATTATTTACAAGAATATGGGTTAAAGTCATGTATACCCTTGTTTGACTTTTTATAAGAGGAATCTTTCCGTCATTTTCAAAACAAGGTCCTTTTTAACCTTTTCGACGGAATTAAGGTAAGAATGATTTTAAACTTATAAGGAGGGTGCGGTTATTTTCCGCCGTTATAAAATCTTCAAAGCTTTCCTTACAAGCTTATAAGAATATTTTCAAGAAAATATTTTATTTTATATGGCTCTTAAATGATTTCAAAAATAGAAAGAGATATTTCTCTAAAAAGTGTTTTGATTTCATCTATGTCAACATCCTTTGATAGATTTTACGCTTATTTGAAGTTGTTTTATTATGATACAAAACTTTTATATTGTATTGAAGGTTTTGTGATATGTTTGACTGTGGATGTGCTATTTTTATACCATTCATAGTTTATGGTGAAATTATTGACATTTCGTATGCTAGTTTTAATATGAATGTTTATGTTATGTTTAAACCTTTTCATATGGGAATGCATTGGACTTAATATATGACGGGTGGAGCCCGCTAGAGCTCCTCGATGCATCGGTAGGTCTCATGAGACAAACTAGTGTCTTGGCACAAGCCCTTGACAAAATCTTATTTGTAGATTTGGCACGAGGCCTTTGCTATGTGGTTATGATAGTCTGGCATTATGCATTCCATCATTATGAAAGTGGTTATTGGTTTTGCATGTGATTATTCAATTAGTAGAATATCCATGTGAATAAGTAAATGGAATTATTTCATTTTATTTATGTCATACTATGTTGAAAGTTCAAGTTTCAAAGGCTTTTGTTTTATTTATACATTGCCTTAAATGTTTATTCTTATTTATGAAAGTTTCCGCTATATTTTTATCCTTACTGGGCATTTGAGCTCACCCCTTTTCTATGTTTTATTTTTTCCAGGAAGTGAAGAAGTAAATTATGAATGACCTGTAGGGATATTATGTGGGGATATGAGTGTGGATTTTGGAGACACTATGTTGTTGTAGTAGTTTCTCATTTTATGATTTAATGTAAAACTTATGAATATATCTAGTGTTTCCAAGGCTACTAAACCAATGGGTCTTTTGAGATTTGATATTTCTTGTGATCATGCCAATGTTATGTAATAATGCACCGACTCTGGGTAACTAGGGTCGGGGCATTACAGTTGGTATTAGAGGAAGTTTAGTACAAACCTTGGAAGCTAGATTTAGATAAACTCTGATTAGAGCACGTAGACCTAAGATGAACTGTGAGGATTAGTATAGAAGAAATTCCTAGAATTTTGGTATTGTAGAGATTTTGTGAGTTTTCTGAGCAATAAATCCCTGTCTGGATACGAGCAGGTAGAGGCGGCTCTGGCACAGATGTACCTAGGGGTAAAACCCGAAAACACCGCTTTGAGCTATACTCGAACGGGAACTGGTGCACGACAACGGGCCTTGCTGCACTCTTGGTTACGACACTCCCAGGGGATATGCTTAGGATAACTCTCATTTTTCTTTACAAATCATTTTGAAGGGATTATGAGTATATACTTCCTCAAAGAAAACATTCTTATGATTATGGATTATATCCATAAATAGTTCAATTTATGTTAAGTGTTTTATAAGTATGGGATTATGTATTTTGATTCATAAACTGATCTAGTTTATGCCATTGTTTAGAAATGGTTCCTAGTGGTAGAAATGGAAACCGTATCAATGCACGCACTCCATGTAGGTATTTCCCTCCTGCTCAAGATAATTATAGTGGAGCTGGTGATGCAACTGGAGCCGATCAGCTAATCACCATACTGGGACAACTTACTCAGGTTATGAATAATAACCTTACCCGTATGGAGCACCTTGATCCGCAGCGTGGAGGATCAATGTTAGATCGATTCATGAGGCAACAACCACCAACGTTCAATGGGAGTACAAATCCCTTAGTAGCTGAGCAATTGATATTTTCCCTAGAGAAAATATTTCAGGCTTTGGGGAGAAGTGAAAGGGAAAAAGTTATCATGGCAGTTTACCGCCTCACTGGAGATGCAGATCAATGGTGGTCATTGATTCAAAATATGAAGGAAGATGATTAAGTATCAAATATGGAATGGAGGGAGTTCAAAAATCTGTTTTTAGAAAAATACTTTCCTCGCGACCATCGAGCAGATATGGAAAGGCAATTTCTAAGTCTGAGACAGAAGGAGGATGAGAATGTCACAAAGTATGAGGCTAACTTTACAAGGTTAACAAGGTACGCTGGTGATTATATACGTAACCAAAGAAGTAAGATTGATCGTTTCTTTGATGGGTTAAAACCATTTCTCCGTCGAGCATTAGTCTCACAATCATTTTCATCGTACGAAGACATTGTCTCATGTGCTATCAAGATCGAAAAGGAATTCTCTAAGTCTTATGAATTTAAAGTAATGCAAGAAAAGAAGAGGCCTACTGATCAATCTGGGAATGGAAATAAGGGTAAGAAAGGAAAGGTTGAATATCCATCCTGTGGTAAATGTCGGAAGAAACACCCCGGTGCTTGCTTGAAGGGAATGTGAGTCTGTTACAAGTGTGGTGAAAAAGGCCACCAAGCTCGTGATTGCAAAGGGAAGAAGGAAGCCACCAACGTTCAGTGTTACAATTGCAGGGAGATGGGACATTATGCGAATGAATGTCCTAAGCGTCAGGAGAACTTACCTCAGAAAAGGCCAAGGGATCAAGGACAAGATTATGCTATCACTACTACTGAGGTAGAAGCTCCGAAAGACGTGGTGGCAGGTAATTTAATGGTTTCCTCAAGTTTAGCAAATGCATTATTTGATTCTGGATCATCGCATTGTTTCATATATTCCCAGTTTGCTAAGAAAATTAGATATTTCCAATTTGATTTAACAAGCGAGTTGTCAGTTAAAACTCCTAAGGGAAGTATCATTGCAACAATGTTTTGTGAATCAGTCCCCATTAGAGCACATAAATGTTCGTTATCTGCTGATCTCATCGTCATACCTATGATTGAGTTTGACATAATCCTCGGTATGGACTGGCTTTCGGACTATGATGCGAAGATTTATTGTAAGAAGAAAGAGGTTACGATTCTTGATGATAATGATAAGGAACACCTTATCTTTAGAGCAGAATCGTCACCACCTAATTCTTATTTAGATCCACCCTCAATAGCTCAACTAAATTCAATTATTGGGGAGGAAGAGAATGAAATAACTTTAGGCGAGGAAAGGAATGTTCAAATAGAGGATGTACCTGTTGTGAAAGAATTTGTAGATGTATTTCCGGAAGATTTACCTGGACATCCTCCAGAACGAGACGTTGAGTTTTCCATTGATTTAATTCCTGGATCAAGGCCTATATCGGAGAACCCTTATAGAATGGCCACTGTAGAATTAGTTGAACTAAAGAAACAACTAGAGGAATTGAGTAATAAGGGATTTATTCGCCCTAGTTTTTCTCCATGGGGAGACCCTGTTCTTTTTGTTAAAAAGAAAGATGGATCTATGAGGTTATGTATCGACTACCGGGAGATCAATGCTATAACGATAAAGAAAAAGTATCCCCTACCTCGTATTGATGATTTATTTGACCAACTACATGGAGCTCAATACTTTTCAAAGATTGACCTTCGATCTGGATACCATCAGTTTTGTGTAAAGAAGGAAGACATTCCGAAGACAGCATTTCGAACCAGGTACGGGCATTACGAGTTTACTGTAATGCCTTTTGGATTGACTAATGCACCCTCTGTATTCATGGATCTGATGAATAGAGTTTTCAAGGAGTATATCGATGAATTTGTGGTGGTATTTATTGATGATATCTTGGTATACTCCAAAACCTACGAAGATCATGAAAATCACTTCCGCATTATCTTGAAGACTCTGAGGAGGCATGAATTTTATGGGAAGTACAGAAAGTGTGAATTCTGGCTTCAGGAGATTACTTTTCTTGGCCGTATTGTCTCTAAAGATGGAATCTCTGTTGATCCTTCTAAGACCAAGGCAATCCAAGAATGTCCAGCACCTACGAGTATAACTGAGGTACATAGTTTTATTGGTTTGGCAGGTTATTATCGACCTTTCGTCCAGAATTTTTCCCGATTGGCTAACCCATTAACGAAGCTCACACGTAAAGGGGTTAAATTTGTTTGGACAAAAGAGTGTGAATAATGGTTTCAAGAACTGAAGAAAAGATTTGTCAATGCTCTTATATTTACTCTACCATCGGGGAATGATGGGTTTGTTATTTATAGTGATGTATCAAAGAAAGGACTTGGTTGTGTCCTTATGCAGAATGATAGAGTTATTGCCTATGCATCACGACAGTTGAAAATTCATGAACAAAACTATCCTACTCATGATCTCGAGTTAGCAGCTATGATCTTTGCTTTGAAGATATGGAGGCACTACCTCTATGGTGAAAAATGTGAGATTTATACTGATCACAAGAGTTTGAAGTGTATTTTCTCACAAAAAGAACTCAACATGAGGCAAAGGAGATGGCTTGAATTACTCAAGGATTATGATTGTACGATACACTACCACCCGGGGAAAGCAAACAAGGTGGCAGATGCTTTGAGTAGAAAAGACCATGGAGTTTTGAACAATATGAGAATTGAAAGGGATCCAATTTTCATGGATCTAGTGAAGATGGACATGGGAATAACCAGGGAAGGCGAAACATCATTTCTTTTTCAAATGGTTGCCAAACCATCTTTAATAGAAAGGATTAAGAGTACTCAGACCGATGATGAAGAATTTCAAAAGAAGATTAAAGTTGTGAATGATGGGAGATTGAGAGACTTTGTGTATGAAGATGGAATTTTGAAATTTGGGAAGAGACTTTGTGTTCCCGATATACCGGATCTAAAAAGGGAATTGTTGGATGATGCTCATAGTTCCAATTTCTCAATACACCCTAGGAGAACCAAAATGTATAGAGATTTGAAGGAACATTTTTGGTGGGACAACATGGAGAGGGAGATTGCTGATTTTGTGTGAAGATGTATGGTTTTTCAACAAGTGAAAGCTGGAAGGCAACATCCTGGAGGAGTCATGCAACCTCTTCCCATACCGGAGTGTAAATGGGACAATATTACGATGGACTTTAACATGGGGCTACCAAAGACTCCTAGAAGGAATGATGCAATATGGGTTATTGTTGATCGTCTTACCAAGTCAGCACATTTTCTTGCTATAAGAGAAGATCTACCCCTGGAACGTCTAGCAAGACTATATATTAATGAAGTTGTGAGACTTCATGGAGTACCCCTATCAATTGTTTCTGATCGTGATCCCCGTTTTACTTCAAGATTCTGGAAAAGTCTTCATAAATCCCTGGATACTGAACTTCATTTGAGCACTGCATACCACCCTCAGACATACGGACAATTAGAACGGACTATTCAAACCTTAGAAGACATGTTGAGATCTTTCTCAGTTGACTTTCAGGGTATGTGGGATCAATATTTACCTTTGGTAGAATTTTCCTATAACAATAGCTTCCATTCGAGTATTCAGATGGCACCATATGAAGCGTTATACGGAAAGAGATGTCGTACACCAACCTGTTGGGATGACGTTGGTGAAAGAAAACTTGTAGGCCCAGAACTGGTGGAGGAAACGGTGGAAAAGGTTAAAGTAATCCAAAATCACATCAAAGCAGCTCAAAGTAGGCAGAAGAGCTATGCCGATAATCGAAGGAAGGATTTGGAATTTCAAGTCGGTGATCATGTTTTCTTGAAGGTATCTCCGTGGAAGGGAGTCATACGTTTTGGTAAGAAAGGTAAATTGAGTCCCAGGTACATCGGACCTTTCGAAATTCTAGAACTAGTTGGGGTTGTAGCTTACCGATTGGCAATGCCGCCAAGTCTCTCCAAAGTTCACGATGTGTTCCACGTATCTCTGTTGAGGAAATACATGCCTGATCCAACGCATGTACTCACCTATGAAGAATTAGAACTGGAACCCGATCTTTCCTATTGTGAAGAGCCCATCAGGATTCTTGATACGAGAGAACAAGTACTGAGAAACCGGACGACGCTTCTGGTAAAAGTTTTGTGGAGAAACCATAAGATGGAAGAGGCAACGTGGGAAGCCGAGGAACTTATGATGAAGAACCACCCGAGTATTTTCATGCGATAGTATTCTAGAAATTTCGAGGACGAAATTATTTGAAGGAGGGGAGAATGTAACACCCCAAGCTTCTACGGTACGCTTCTCTTTGAATAATGCGATAGCGTGTGTTGTACGCAACACCGAGTTCTAACAACCAATCAAACTAGCCGTTATGAATAGTAATACCTACTTTTTAAAACTATATATATTTTATATTTCAAAATGGAATTCATTTTTGGATTCATAATATCTAATTTCGCCTAAGGTGAAATTTTGGTACTTTTCGGATAACTTAAATATTTTGATGAATAGTGAAAATTACTAAATTTTAATTAAAAACAACTTTTTTAATCAAAATAATTAATAGTGATAAATTATGAATTTTAGTAGTTTTAAAGTATATTTAGAATATATTTTTACCATTTAATATAATTTTGGTCATTGGACATAATTTTATAATTAAACCGAACATAAACAAGTGTCAATCTTTTGATAGTTATTATCTCTTAAAAACACGCTTTTTGTTTTGACAGCAGGAATTAATTTTAAATTAATTTCTGCCACTTCTGTGTTTTGAATTTAGGAAAATGGATTCCATATTTGGAATCAGGATGTTCAAATTGTGTAAATAGGTAACTTTTATTTTTAGACATTTTGAATAATTACTGC
Organism: Viscum album; assembly: GCA_963277665.1. Taxonomy (NCBI): domain Eukaryota; kingdom Viridiplantae; phylum Streptophyta; class Magnoliopsida; order Santalales; family Viscaceae; genus Viscum; species Viscum album. The sequence goes on along the minus strand of OY728164.1, from coordinate 1,465,298,977 downwards.
GGTAAATATTTTATTTACCATGGTTAAGGGTAAATCCGGTAAATAAGGGTTAAAAAATAATATTATAATAATACTAAATTACCGTAAAACGTGTCTTAACCCTATTGGTTGATACATGGTCGACCATGGGCATCTTTGGGTCGATTTTGGGACCCCATGGATCCACTTGTAAGTGATAATGACACTTTATTTTAATTAAGTTAAAATGAATACAAAAATGACACAAGCATATATCTTTTAGCAAAACAATTGCTACATAGGGTTATATAAGTTGGATTTTAGATTATAAATATTCATTAGAAATATAAAAAGATTTCCTACATAATGATATTTTATTTATAATTTTTAGACATTAAATAATTTATTTTATTTATGACACAAGGATGATGGAGTAATTACTATAATAATGAAAAATTCAAATAATTGATATTATAAATACCAAAATAAATATAATATGAAACTTTTAATGAATTAAACTAATTTTATAGGATAATATGATATATTTGGATTGATTTAATTGACTTTTTTTGAAGTAATAAATCTGTTATGAGTTTCACAAAAATCAACTATTTAATAGTGTCAAAATTGACATAAAAGAGTTCTTAAAACAAATATTATATTATTAATTGATATTAAATTCCTAAAAATCTAAGGTTCGGCCAAGAGACTTATATCATGATAGGTTCATCATTAATGGACCACTTGGGGGTCTCTTGGATTTATGTAGTAAGTTTATTAACCATATTATATAAAAATACAAAGAGACATTGTAAAAGTGAAACTAATTAACTTAGAGTTAATACTTAAAGATAAGGTTAATATAAGTACCCAAACCTATCTAAATTCTATTGGTTGAGTTGTTTTCGACCCATCCCCACCTTAACCGTTGAATAATCAACTTTGGAGCCATTAGAAACCAAATATTAATTTATTATAAATTAATATTTCTAGCTTTTCCAAAGGTGCCCCTCACCCCTCTTATAAAAGGGCACTCTTCCTTCTCATTTCTTCACACCTTCAAAGCCTTTTGGTTCGGCCAAACTATGCCCAAATACTCTCCCAAAATCCCTCACTACAACCTAGAGGCCTTATATGATCATAAATCCAACCTAAGGAGCCCTTTTGATCAAATCAAAAGGAAGAACCCGAAGAAGAGGTAATGTTTTCACCACCCCTTTTCAAGTTCCTTTCTTCTTCCACTTCTTCATTATTTGTTCTTACCATTCTAAAATAATAACTCCAGTATCTTACATATACTGTGATGTTATTATAAATATGGTACAACCATATTCTGTATTCTATCCACCCTTTGAATAACATGTCACCATATGTGCGTACGTACGGCTTACCGTCTCCACGTCGTGGTGTAATTGTTATTCAATATATTATTATTTGGATGGGTATAATAATGATGTGTAACTCATGTAAATAATAAATATAACATGTTAATGATTCTGTATATATGATATACAATCCATTTATATATTATTTTAATATCAAAAGAATGATATTGTCGCTCTTGCGTACGTACGGACTACCGTCTCCACGAACGCGATGAGATTCATTCTCCATCGTATCCATTCAAGTATAATTATCATTTGATGATTTAAAAATGATGTTTAAGGACTTGATATCATTCTGGATATGAATAAGATACAACAAACATGTCTTATGTAACAAAACATATAAAAGAAAATGAGTAAGTTAACACCCGAAACGACGATAATTCTAAGATATTATTAACAAATCAATGTTGAAAGATCATATATGATATCATATTAATATATATGATTCTTGTATAATTTAATAACAATTATTTCACCATTATACAGGAGGTTATCCTACCCCAACCAAGGAAAAGTACAAGGTAAGGGTTATTTCACAATCTCTTCATTATCCGAGGTTGTTTATACGTAATAATCTACTGGGATCTCTTTATCATCCACATCCATGTTTCTTCAAAATGTATTTCAAAACATTTTTATTATTTACAAGAATATGGGTTAAAGTCATTTATACCCTTGTCTGAATTTTTATAAGAGGAATCTTTCCGTCGTTTTCAAAACAAGGTCCTTTTTAACCTTTTCGGCGGAATTAAGGTAAGAATGTTTTCTAACTTATACGGCGGGTGCGGTTATTTTCCACCGTTATAAAATCTTCAAAGCTTTCCTTACAAGCTTATAAGAATATTTTCAAGAAAATGTTTTATTTTATATGGATCTTAAATGATTTCAAAAATATAAAGAGATATTTCTCTAAAAAGTGTTTTGATTTCATCTATGTCGACATCCTTTGATGGATTTTACGCTTATTTGAAGTTGATTTATTATGATACAAAACTTCTATATTTTATTGAATGTTTTGTGATATGTTTGACTGTGGATGTGCTATTTTTATAGCATTCATAGTTTATGGTGAAATTATTGACATTTCGTATGCTAGTTTTAATACGAATGTTTATGTTATGTTTAAACCTTTTCATATGGGAATGCATTGGACTTAAAATGTGACGGGTGGAGCCCGCTATAGCTCCTTGATGCATCGGTAGGTCTCAAGAGACAAACTAGTGTCTTGGCACAAGGCCTTGACAAAATCTTATTTGTAGTCTTGGCACGAGGCCTTGGCTATGTGGTTATGATAGTCTGGAATTATGCATTCCATCATTATGAAAGTGGTTATTGGTTTTGCATGTGATTATTTGATTAGTAGAATATCCATGTGAATAAGTAAATGGAATTATTTCATTTTATTTATGCCATACTATGTTGAAAGTTCAAGTTTGAAAGGCTTTTGTTTTATTTATACATTGCCTTAAATGTTTATTCTTATTTATGAAAGTTTCCGCTATATTGTTATCCTTACTGGGCATTTGAGCTCACCCCTTTTCTATGTTTTATTTTTCCCAGGAAGTGAAGAAGTAAATTATGAATGACCTGCAGGGATATTATGTGGGGATATGTGTGTGGATTATGGAGACACTATGTTGTTGTAGTAGTTTTTCATTTTATGATGTAATGTAAAACTTATGAATATATCTAGTGTTTCCAAGGCTACTAAACCAATCCGTCTTTCGAGATTTGATCTTTCTTGTGATCATGCCAATGTTATGTAATAATGCACCGACTCTGGGTAACTAGGGTCGGGGCGTTACAGTCTCTAACTCACCTCACCTTAAAATAAAGGAGAAAACTGGTTTAATAAAAGAATTCATCTTAAACGTACACTATAACATTGGTTAAATAGAAGAAATCATCCTCGTTACGGAATTCCATACACATTTGGGGAAAAACCATAATTCATGAACATCATTATAATGTATAGGCTTTTCAGAAAACACATATCCCTTAAATGTCATGAAATTATAGTAGGCACTGATTTAACGTTGTCATGTTTACAGGTGGAATCCTTGTAGAATTGGATAATATATTATCAGAACTATAGAGTGGAACCCCATTCGTAGTTTTGAGGTCCACCAAGGACAACCCCCTCCTTCCTGGACCTAGGAAAACCCCCATCCTTCATGGACCCTAGACAACCCCCCCCCCCCTCCCCACCCTCCTCCCTAGACCCAGGATTGCCCCCCACCCTCTATCCTGGACACTAGATAGCCCCCTCCTCTCTGGTCCCCATACAGCCCCCACCTACCTTTTTGGACACAGAACAACCCCCCTCCTTCCTGGAACCTGGACATCCCCCACCCTCCTCTTGGACCCCGTACATCCAACCACCCTCCTCCCTAGACCCCAGACAACCAAAAAATCATTATTCATATGTGAGATAAAACACTATAGAACATGAATGCCCTTCTCCAATGAGTGGCCATCTAGGTTCGGGTCACTAATGAGTGGAATCTTGGTTTGGGACGTCACAATTCTTGGATATCCTTTTTATAGGTGTTTCTAATCAAATCTATACATATAACAATTGAAGGTCCTTATCCCAAAACAATTAGGACATGATTCAATGAATACACCCTACCAACCAATGATCTATGACCCCAAACCTAGGATCCTTTAATCCATGGTTAAGGTTAAACTTGATGAGGCCATAACTACTTTTGATGTGATCCTCATCCTACTCCTCATCATGATCTCCCTGAAGAAGTTAATGTGTAAAACTCATGTACTCCCAACAATACCCTTAAGGATTATGTATTCATTGATCCACTTCCAATATCTTACTGGGAAATCCTTGAATATAGGCATTAAAAATTTTGTATCTTATTTTTTTTATATACCATGTATTTTTTTGTATTTCTTAATATTATTTTCATATAGAGTAATGTGTCACTTATTCTTTTATTTAAAGAAAACAATTTCCATTTACCAAAATATTTTTTTGATTGAACATCAATATTATTTAATTTCTTTGAAATAACTTATTTCAATTTTTTTACAAAATGGATAGAAGTTGGATGTACGAAACTGATCATATTTAAACCGATTTTCAAAATAATTTGAATATCTTTTTATATTTTTCATTTGACAAGGCATCAAATAGTGGTCGCATACACTTCTCATGTTCTAATTGTGTTTGAAGACCTTTGTTGAGTCATGATGAAGTTAAGTATCATATAACCAAATATTGTTTCCAAACAAACTATTATGTGTGGTATCACAATGGAGAGAAAATAGAATCTCAAATTTTTTATGATCCAAATGATAGGACTGAATTGGAGAGTTTGATATATATGATCAGTTTCCATTTATTTGACATCATGAGAAGGAAAGGATGTCCAACCAACAGGTTTTTGTTACAAGCACACATGACACGTCCAATGAAAATGATGATGTTGATAGGGCGAAAAAATTGAATGATGCTGCGACAACTCCAGTATATCGGCAATGTGGTAGAATGAAAAATTTGGAATTTTTAATCCGATTTTTTCATGGGAAAACTATGTATGGGATTTCAAATACTACAATTGATTACATTCTTACCTTCATGAAGGACTTACTTCCAATAGATGATGATATTCCCTGAAACCACTATATGGCATGGAAGTTAGTTGATGAACATGGATTCTCAAAAAACATTCATGCTTGCCCAAATTATTGAAACTTATTTTTGGATGAAACTACTGAAATAAATGATTGTATTAAATGTGGAACCTCCCAATGGAATCCAAAAGATGATAGAACACTATCTCGTGAGCCACAAAAAGTAATGTGATACTTTCCACTGATCCCCAACTTACAGAACCTTTTCATGTCTGATGAAATATCAGAAACATTAGATTGCATGACACCGAGAGAAAAAAGAATGATGAAGAGTTGGTTCACCCGACATATGGATTATCATGGTAGATATTTGATGCTCGATATCTTGAATTTGCAACTGACTTGTGTAATATGAGACTGGGTCTTTCATGTGATGGTTTTAATCCATTTGGGCGAGTGCTTACTTCGCACAACACACGGTAAGTTTTCATACACATTTATAACCTTCCCTCATGGTTGTGTATAAAAAGCCTTAAAATTTCTTGATAATACCAATATTTGGCCCTTCTGATCTCGGCATTTAAATAGATGTATACATGAAACCTTCAATAAAATAGATGAAAATTCTTTGGGATGTGGGTGTTCCCACATACGATGCATGTTCTAATGACATATTTCGTATGCGTGCTTCACTTATGTGGATGATCAATGATTTTCCTTCTTATGCAATGATTTCTGGATGGACCACAAAAGGAAAATTTTCATTTCCTATTTTTATGAATAATACTCGATTTAGAAGACTGAAATAACATCGTATTTTTAGTTTTATGGGAAATTGATGATTTATTCCATTGAACCATCCATATAGAAACAATCTTTGAAGATTGAAAATACCATGGAGACTGACGATCCACCTTAGCATTGGTCTGGAACTGATGTGCCTAATGAATTGAAAGATTTCAGTTATTTGTTTGGGAAGGGTGTAATGAAATATATAAAGTGGAAAAATGTTTCCAATGATACCTGTTACAATTGGAAGAAGAAGATTATATTATTTGAGTTATCATATTGGTCAACCAACTTGTTAAATCATTGCATAGATGTAATTCACATTAAAAAGAATATATATGAAATGTTGCTTTCGATTTTTCTAAATGTCAAGGAGAATAAAAAAGATGATTTATGATCTCGGTGTAACTTGGAAGATTGGGGGATCAGACCAGAATTGCATCCTGTCTGTATCAGTGAAAATAAATGGAATGTTCCATGTGATTCTTATGTGATGACACCTGCTGAAAAAAAAAATTCTAGAAGTGCTAGAGACTATTAATGTTTCTTATGGCAAATCATGAAATATATCAAAACAGGACAACGGAAAAGAGTTGAAGCTGAAATCTTTGAAGTCTCCTGATTATGACGTCCTTTTGCATGAGGTGATTCCAATAACAATATTCTATCTCTTGTCCAATAATGTAAGAGTATCAGTTATTCGGTTGTTCTATTCTTTTAGAGATATTTAATCTAAGAATTTTTCCAAATCCATCATGCAAAAACTATTGGCAGAGACACCATTATTTTAGTGTGAGTTAGAGAAAATTCTCCCTCCATCATTTTTTATATGCATGTTGCATCTGACGGTCCATCTTCTGGCTGAAATACTTCATGGAGGACCCCCTGGACAACCCCCACCCCCTATAAACCCCCCCCCCCCCACCCCCTAGACACCCTCGACCCCCCCTAGACAGCCCCGCCACCCCCCATGGACAGCCCACCAACCCCTGGATAGCTCGTGCCCCCTGGACAGCCCCCCCACCCCACCACCGGACACCCGCCCACCACCCCCTGGACACCCCCGTCCCCTTAGATTCCCCCACCCCCTAGATGCCCCCACCCCCTATGAAGCCCCCCCACCCCTTGACACCCCAACCCCACTGGACAGAGCCGCCACCCCCCGTGGACAGCCCGACCACCCCCCGTGGACAGCATGACCACCCCCCATGGATAGCCCACCCACCCCCCCTGGACAGCCCGCCCACCCCCCTGGACACCCCAGACCCCCTGGATAGCCCCTCCACCCCCATGGGTATCCCCCCCACCCCTGGACACCCCGTACCCCCCAGACATCCCCACCCACCCCCTGGACACCCCGCTCACCTCCTTGGATAGCCCGCCCACCCCCCTGGACTCCCCCTACCCCCCTAGACAGCCTGACCACCCCAGTGGAAAGCCCACCCACCTGGACACCCTGACCCCCCTAGACAGCCCCCATCTCCTTGACACCTCTGACCCCCCAGATGACCCCACTACCCCCTGGACACCCCGCACCCCCTGGACACCCCGTACCCCCCTTGGAAAGCCCTGCCACTCCCCTAATCCTCATCCTACTCCTCATCCTGATCTCCCTAAAGAAGTTAAAGTATAAAACTCATGTACTCCCAATAAGACCCTTAAGGATTATGTATTCCTTGATCTAATTTGAATATCTTACTGGGAAATCCTTGAATATAGGCATTATAAATTATGTAGCTTATTTTCTTATATTCACTGTATTTTGTTGTATTTCTTAATATAATTCTCATATAGAGTAATGTGTTAGTTATGATTTTATTTAAAGTAAAAAATTTTCATTTACCTAAATATTCTTTTGATTGAACTTCAATATTATTTAATTGCTTTGAAATAACTTATTTTAATTTTTTTAAAGAATGGATAGAAGTTGGATGTACGAAAATGACCGGATTTCAACCGATTTTCAAAATAATTTGAACAGATTTCTAGATTTTTCATTTGACAAGGCTTCAGATAGTGGTCGCATACACTGACCATGTTTTAATTATGTTGGAAGACTTTGGTTGAGTGGTGAAGAATTTAGCTATCATATAACCAAAATGGTTTCCAAACGAACTATTATGTGTGGTATCACAATGGAGAGAAAATGGAATCTCAAAATGCTGATGATCCAAATGATAAGACTGAATTGGAGAGTTTGATATATGATCGGTTTCCATTTATTCAGCATCATGAGAAGGAAAGGATGTCCATCCAACAAGATTTTGATACAAGCACACATGATGCGTCCAATAAAATGATGATGTTGATAGGGTGAAAAAATTGAATGATGCTGCGACGACTCCAATATATCATCAACGTGGTAAAATGAAAAATTTGGAATTTTTAATCCGATTGTTTCATGGGAAAACTATGTATGGGATTTCAAATACTACAATTGATTACATTCTTACCTTCTAGAAGGAATTACTTCCAGATGATGCAGATATTACCTCAAACCACTATATGGCATGGAAGTTAGTTGATGAACTTGGATTCTCAAAAAAAATCACGTTTTCCCAAATGATTTCAGCTTATTTTGGGAGGAAACTGCAGAAAGAAATTATTGTATCAAATGTGGAACCCTACAATGGAATCCAACAGATGATGGAACACCATCTCGTGTGCCACAAAAAGTAATGTTTCACTTAACATTGATCCCCAGATTACATAACCTTTTCATGTCTAATTAAATATCAGTAAAAATGAAATGGCATGACACCGAGAGAAAACAGAATAATGAATATTTGGTTCACTCTACAGATGGATTTTCATGGCAGATATTTGATGCTCGATATCCTGAATTTGCAGCCGATGTGCGTAATGTGAGACTAGGTCTTTCATGTGATAGTTTTAATCCATTTGGGCAGATTCTTACTTCACACAGCACATGGTCGGTTTTTATACATATTTATAACCTTCCCCCATGGTTGTGTATGAAAAATCCGTACACTTTCTTGAGTATACTGATATCTGGCCCTTCTGATCCTGGAAATGATATAGATGTATACATTCAACCTTTAATAAAATAGTTGAAACTTCTTTGGGATGTGGGTGTGCCCACATACGATGCATATTCGAAAGACATATTTCATATGTGTGTTGCGCTTATGTGGATGATCAATGATTTTTTTGCTTATGCAATGATGTCTGGATGGAGTACAAAAGGAAAATTGTCATGTACTATTTTTATGATGAATACTCGATCGAGAAGACTGAAATATCATCGTAGTTTTAGTTTTATGGGACATCGACGATTCTTTCCAATGAACCATCCATATAGAAACAATCGTCGAAGATTTGACAATACCATGGAGACTGATGATCCACATTAGCGTATGTCTGGAACTGATGTGCTTAATGAATTGAAATATTTTAGTTATTCATTTGGGAAGGGTGTAATGAAATCTAGAAAGAGGGAAAATGTTTCCAATGATACCTGTTACAATTGGAAGAAGAATAGTATATTATTTGAGTTGTCGTATTGGTTAACCAACTTGTTATGTCATTGCTTAGACGTAATGCATGTTGAAAAGAATATATGTGAAATATTGGTTTCAATTATTCTAAATGTAAAGGGTAAGACAAAAGATTATTTATGATCTTGTCGTGACTTGGTAGATTGGGGGATCAGACCAAAATTGCATCCTGTCTGTATCAGTGAAAATAAATGGAAAGTTCCATGTGCTTCATATGTGATGACACCTACTGAAAAAAATCAATTTCTGGAAGTACTAGAGTCTATTAAAGTTCCTAATGTCTATTCAAGCAATATATCAAAACGGGTCAACAGAAAAGAGTTGAAGCTGAAATCTCTGAAGACGGATGATTATCACGTCCTTTTGCATGAGTTGATTCCAATATCAATCTGTCATCTCTTGTCCAATAATGTAAGAGTATCAGTTATTCATTTGTGTTATTTGTTTAGAGATATTTGTGCTAAGAGGTTTTCCAAATCCTTCTTGTAAAAACTATTGGCATAGACACCATTAATTTTGTGTGAGTTAGAGAAAATATTCCCTCCATAATTTTTTACATGCATGTTGCATCTGACTGTCTATCTTCTGACCGAAATAATTCTTGGAGGACCCGTTGGTTTCCATTGGATGTATCCAACTGAAATAAACATCTGTACATTGAAATCATATGTTTGGAACAGAAATTATCCCGAAGGTTCTATTGTGAACGGTTACTTGGCTCAAGAATGTATGGATTTCTGCTCAATGTATTTGTCTGATCGTACTATGAGAATAAATAGACCAATGTGAAATGAAGAAGAACAATATGGGAAAATTGAACACAGTTTTCGATCACTTCCTCAGATAGGAGTAGTTCCTAGATCATATACATTGACGACATTATGCCTTGAAGAGTGAGATATAGCACATCGCACAGTGTTGTTCAATTGTGATTTGTTCGATGAGTATATCAAGTAAGTAAATTGTACATGTATCTCTTATATTATTTCTTGTAATTTTAAATATTTGTTAAACTATTATTATTTTTATCTACAGGGAACATAAATAATTTATATATAGAAAGCATCGTTCTTTATCTTTGAGAAGGAAAGAGACTTTGCATAGCAAAGGGTTTTCTGCTTGGTTGAAATTGAAGGTAAAAATACTTCTATAATAACTAAATAAAAATTAATATTTAATTAAGTTTAATATTTGTTTATATTTTAGGTATCGAGTTTTCCTATAGACTCTATTTCTGAGGAAATAAGAACTTTGTATTTTTGTCCTAATACCATGGTTCATGCTTGTAAATCACTTGTGATCAATGGATACAAATTTATTATCACTGAACGATCAAGAAACATGAGAACATAGCATGATGGTGTTATGATAACTACCACAACAGACTGTTATTCCAGTTCATCAGATAATAGAAGTCATTCTAAAAATGTATCTTATTATGGAGTCATGGATAAAATAATAATTTTGGATTATTACTCGCATGGTCGAGTCATGATGATGAAATGTCAATGGTTTGATTCAATGACGAGGTAAGGCACCTTTATTGGTGATTGTGGATTTCTAGTTATTGACATGACTCGCACTCATGCCACCGATGAACCATATGTATTGGAATCAATGGTGAAACAATTTTCTTATTTAAAAGATCATCGCCATCCTAAATTTGGTGTAATTATTGAAGTAAATCCCAGACATGTTTTTGATGATTTTGATGATGAAGTTGACACTATCCCTATGGTAATTGGATGAAATCTGTTTATTACTTATGATGACTCCAATAGCTCAATTTTCAGAGTTGATTATGAACCCAGGGTTGTGGTGGGAAATGTATAGAATCATATAGTCGTGTTCTCAACTACACTTTTCACCTACATCATTCAGATTGTTTATCCTAGTACTTACATTTAAACCCCCATAAATCTTCTAGTTCATTATGTTTTTTTTTATCAAAATGGTTCTTCAATATTTTGATTTTTGTGTTAAACATTTGTTATCTGTTTCTAATTACTTCTATATTAGTTTTCATTGCAGGAAATGACACCTATTGAAGAGAGGTGGCAGAAAAACATGACAGAAAATTATCATCGCAAGACATAGATGGGAGTTCCTTCACTAATTCATATTGTGAGTATTTTATTTCAAATATATATATTTCAATAACTTATAATATCATGTGTTTACTTTTGTGTTTTTTTTTCAGGATCCACCCCCAATATGGGAGATATCCGACACGGAGCCTGATATTGCTCCTAGTACAGAGGCTGGTGGTAGGAGGGGGGTGGTGTCATAGTTAGATGATCATCTGGTGGACCTGGTACTGAGGCTGGTCGTATGAGGGCTCCTAGTGTGAGAGTTAGATGATCCACTGGTCGTACCCGATTGGACTATGCCACTACCAATGACGTATCTTCTACGCCCCATTTTGATTCTGGTGTGTCTTTAGGGACACATAGGATATTTGGCCCTCTTATGTTTACACTACCAGTTTGCCAAACGTCTATTCCATCTCCTTTTTCTTCTGTTTCATTATCTGCAAGCTATTATATTACACCTTCTTCAACTCCTGCCCCAACATAGTATGTGGCTGATAAGCATACACTGATGGACACTCCACCTGTATAGGATATTCCTTTAGCTTTTGCACATCTAGTGATTCCCATTGATCCGACTACCAGAGGTTTATTTATATAACTCTAAAAAATTTATATACCAATATTTATTTTTTACTATAACTTGTGCTTGTATTTCTTTTCTTTATGAAGAGATTCATCTACTTATTGGAGGTGTGGGAGGGGTTGTACTCGATTGCGTGTGGTATGGAATAGCCAGACACAGAGTATTGTTGAATGTAATGATGATGGATAGATTATTAATAAATATGGGTAGGAATTTCGGGGTTTTTTGGTGATGCTAGCCAAATTCTCCAACATCATTCCGGCCAACCCTCTCTATTGGAGACATATGCCACCCGAAGTCAAGGATAATGCATGGGAACAAATATGGCTAAAAAAATCTATTGGATTTAATGTATTATTTTTATTATTTATATGAATTAATATATTGGGTTTCATCTTCGGTTTAACTTCCCTGATGGTGAAGGTTCACAACTAGCGCACTTAAAGGATCTAAGAGAGCTTTGGAGAGCATATAAGAATGAGTAGTATGTCAGTTGGTGTGATAGAATGGGAATGGAGTTGGAGACATTACCTATCATGGATGACTACCCGATAGAGATATATCTCCAAATGATTACCCATTAGGTGACTGTAAAATTTAATGTATTAATCACATTTGAGGTATTTAAATGACAGTTTTCATATTTTTCATTAATGTTGTCTTATTTATTATTAACCATTATTTCGGAATCTTCGTAAATTAACAAAAAAACATTGAATCAAAGCAATACCTCCACACTTGGGGGCGCACTACTATGTCAGATCATGAGATGCAACTGGTATGATATAGTGGTTAATAATTTTTCTTTAGGACTTCCCTTTTTATTGATTCCTACATAAATTATTTGATTTATTTAATATTGAATATATGATTATACATGCACTTTATATTGTTTCAATGTCATCACTGAAGCCAAAATAGAATATCGAAGGATGTATACCTCTAGAAAAATTGTTTTTCTCATGTAGAAGGAAAAAATATGGAACCGCTTTTAATGAGCAGACATAAGAAAATATTGTATGTTTTAATTTGTTTATTTAAAAGATTAATATATTTTTTGAAATTTAATAATCTACTAATATTTTTAACAGGATGCTTTATAGGGACTTTTATGCCTAGGATCCTGACAATTTATGTCCACATGATCGTTTATATCTGGTTTTGGGAGATGAGCATTCTGGTCGAGTACGTTGCCGACCTGGTAAGAATATAGTCCCGATGAGGAATTGATCCTCTCCAAGTATCCATTCTAGTACCACTAAGATGGAACAGGTCATGGAGCATGAAATATAGTCTGATAAAAGTGTCATAGAGTTAAAAGAACAGGTTCAAATGAGGGAGAAAGAATTTATGAAACTGTTGAAAGCTTTATCTTCATCACTTCCACCAGAGGACAATGCGACTTGTCAGACATATATATCGTTGAGGGGAGAATTATCCAATGCACCAGGTAGTATATCTAGTGGAGGTAATGATAATGATGTTCCTGGTGATGACGAGGATGCTGAAGAGAATTAGGGAAAAGATTAGGATGAGGTTGAGGGAGAGGATGGAGCCAAGGGTGATGATGGGGTCAAGGGTGAGGATGGGGCTGAGGATGAGCATGGGGACGATGATGAGGAAGATGAAGAGGACAGAGTTGGTGGTGAGGATGAGGCTGATGATGACAGTGGTGATTTTGATGGTGATCATGGGTAGATTGATCCATTACATTTTTGAATTCTGTATAACTATTTATTTTTGAAAATGTTTTTTCACTCTGGTATGGATATTTTTGAATTCAGTATAACTCTTTATTTTTGACCAAATATGGAAGCCTAATGATGATATAATGGTTTGGAGGTGATTGATGTATATTATATCTTCTGGGTTATTTTGAGGAGTTTCTTTCCCTTTAATTTATTGGTTCATAAAACATAAGTTAGTGCTTCATATATTATGTAATTGGAATTTGTAATGTAAATGGTTGGTCTCAGATTTCTGAATTGGTTATTTGGATGGTATTCTCTATCAAAAGTTGTTATATCTCTATTGAATATGGGTGTATTTTCTAATTGAATAATTTATTTACTATACTGACCATGAAATACACATTTTCCACAATACGGAAGCACCACAAAAATCATAGATAGACACTACAAACCACAAGACACCCATGGGAGACACCTCTTGAGGTAGAGTCCCTCTCATAGCTACTTTAATTTAAGAATGATTGAAATTTATTTTAGATTCTTTCTTAATTCTGCGTAATTATATTGAATTTCATATCTAGAATTCTTTTCATTAATATAATTGTTTCATTTGATAAATAAATTTATTTTTTTATAATAAAACCCATCTAGCAGAGGTATGCTGTCAGAAAAAACTAACAGTGATAGTTTAGGGTGTGATAATTTGACTCTCAATCAATACTTTCAACTACATAGTACCACAATTAAAAAAAATAATATAAAATATATATCATTATCATACCACAATCCCAAATCAAGAGTCTGTTTTTTAAAACATAAGATCTGTTTCTATAATGTGAAGGAAAACTACATAGGATTTATTTAGAATTCTGGCCGGAAGATGCTGCCCTGTGGATGTCGCTGGATCGGGCCAACACACCGTGGTCATGTCGCGGTCATGCTGTGTTCATGCCACAGTCACGCCGTGGTCATGCCACGGTCACGCCGCGGACACGCCGCGATCACACTGCGGTAATTTCGTGATTTGTACATGCTCTAAGACGACACCCCACAACGGTTCACAGTCTTTTTGGAATTCAATGTATGTTACCTTGATATAGTTTTACATACATTACCCCCCTCCTCCATGTTCCCCAAATAGACCCCTCCCTCCCCCACCCCCTACTTGGACCTCAGACAGCACCCCCACCCTCTTCCCTGGACCCCGGACAGCCCCCCAGATAGCCCCTCATACAACCCCTCAGATATCCCCCCTACCATCCTCCTGAGACCCTAGACTGCTCACTAGACAGCCCCCCAGATATCCTCCCCATCCCTCCTCCCTGGACCCTAGATCCCAATCTATTCTCTCTTCAAGATCCCCCATAAATCCCAACAAAAAAGAGGGTCTTAGAGCTTCATAAGTAGATGAGAGAAGAGTGAAAACCCTAATTAAAAAGAGGATGCAAGGAGAGTATTAGAATCACCCAGATCTTTAGTCTGCACTTGATGGCACTCAAAACACCCAAGTTATGTGTATGAGTCAACCCCGCCTCAATCTGAGGCGAAGTGTGTACGACACCACTCAAAGTGTCTCACTTTTCATTGAAATGGACAACATTTTATGTGAAAACAACAACTGACATATGGAAAACTGACCAAACGCATTCAGATTCTATTAATACTATATTTCAAGTATACATGGGTCATTTGTGATGTGTACGAGTAAAACCCGCCTCAATCTGAAGCACTGTGTGGTCGGTACCACTCAAAGACAGTTTCTTTTTTTAAAATTGGATACACTTTTAAGTAAAAACAACCGGCATAAGGAAAACAAACCAAACACATTCATATTGTGATGATACTTTAGGAAAACTCTCCATGGGTCATTTGTGTTGTGTACGAGTCAACCTTGCCTCAATCCGAGGTGCAGCGTGGACGACACCACTCAAAATGTCTCTCTTTTGTTTCAAAAGGACATCATTTTATGTGAATACAACAACTGACATATGGAAAACCAACCAGAGGCATTCTGATTCTTTTTAAAAATTATGAAAATGATCCATGGTTCATTTGTGACATTTACGAGTCAACGCCGATTCAATCTGAGGGCCGTTGTGTCCAGCACCACTCAAACGGTCTCACTTTTATTTGAAATGAACAAGATTTTAAGTGAAAACAACAACTGAAATACTTAAAACCGACCAAACACATTCGTAATGTTTTGATAATTAAATAAAATGATCCATGTGTCATTTTTAACGTGTTCGAGTCAACCCTTCCTCAATACGAGGCGCGGTGTGGTCGACACCACTCAAAATTTATCTCTTTTTTATAAAATGGACAACATTGTAT
Organism: Viscum album; assembly: GCA_963277665.1. NCBI lineage: Eukaryota > Viridiplantae > Streptophyta > Magnoliopsida > Santalales > Viscaceae > Viscum > Viscum album. Next base: position 1,465,283,029 of record OY728164.1, on the reverse strand, counting down.
GTGAAAATAACAACATACATATAGAAAACCAACCAAATGCATTCAGATTCAGTTTAAACATTAGGAAAATGATAAATGGTTAATTTTTGATGTGTACGTGTCAACATCGCCACAATCTGAGGCACGGTGTGGCCGAAACCACTCAAAGTGTCTCACTTTTCTTTGAAATGGACAACATTTTAAGTTAAAACAACAAATGACATACGGAAAACTGACCAAATTCATTTGGATTGTGTTGATAATTTAGGAAAACTATACATGGGTTATTTTTGATGTGTAAGAGTCAACTTCACTACAGTCCGAGGCACGGGGTGGACGGGAGAACTCAAAGCATCTCACTCTTATTTGAAATGGACAACATTTTAAGTGAAAACCAAAACTGGCATACAGAAAAATAACCAAATGCATTAAGATTGTGTTGGTACTTCAACAAAACAATCCATGGGTCATTTTTAACATGTATGAGTCAACATCGCCTCAATATGAGGCATGGTGTGGACGACACCACTCAAAGTACTTCACATTTCGTTGAAATTGCCAACATTTTAAGTGAAAAAAACAACTGGCATACAGAAAAATGACCAAACGCATTTGGATTCTATTTATACTTTATTAAGAGGATCCATGGGTCATTCATGATGTAGAAGAGTCAACCCCACCTTAGTACGAGGCACGGTGTGGCCAGACCACTCAAAGTGTGTTTAGTTTTTTTAAATGGATACTCTTTTATGTAAAAACAACTGGCATACAGAAAACTAAAAAATTCATTTGGATTGTGTTTAAACTTTTGGAAAATTATCCATGGGTAAATTATGATGTGTACGATTCAACCCCGCCTCAATCCGAGGTGCGGTGCGGCCGACAGCACTCAAAGTGTCTGTCTTTTGTTTTAAAAGGACATCATTTTAAGTGACTACAACAACTGAGATATGGAAAACCAACCAAAGGCATTCATATTTTGATGAAAATTTTGAAAAAATTTCCATGTGTCATTAGTGATGTGTATGAGTCAACGTCACCTCAATCCAGGGGCCGGTGTGGCTGGAACCACCCAAACTGTCTCACTTTTATTTGAAATGGACAGGATTCAAAGTGAAAACAACAACTAGAATACTTAGAACAAACCAAATTCATTCATATTGTGTTGATACTTTAGGAAAATGATAAATTAGTCATTTTTGATGTGTAACAGTTAACTCTGCCTCAATCCAAGGCGTGGTGTGGCCGACCGCACTCAAAATTTCTTTCTTTTTTTAAAATTGACATCATTTTAATTAAAAACAATAGCTGACATACAGAAAACCAACCAAACACATTTAGATTCTGTTGAAACTTTTGGACAATGATCCATGGGTAATTTATGATGTGTACGAATCAACCCCGCCTCAATCCAAGGTGTGGTGTGGCCAGCACCACTCAAAGTGTCTCACTTTTCTTTGAAATGGACAACATTTTATGTGAAAACAAGAACTGGAACATGGAAAACTGACCAAACACATTCAGATTGTGTTTATACTTTCGGAAAACAATCCATGGGTCATTTTTGACGTGTACGAGTCAACCCTGACACAATCCGAGTCCCAGTGTGGCCATTACCACTCAAAGTGTCTCACTTTTATTTGAAAAGGGCAACATTTTAAGTGAAAACAACATCTGGAATACGAAAAACTGACCAAATTCATTCAGATTTTGTTGATACTTCATCACAATGATCCATGGGTCATTTTTGATATATACATGTCAACCTCGCCTCAATCTGAGGCATGCTGTGGCCGACACCACTCAAAGTGTCTCACTTTTCTTTGAAATGGACATCATTTTAAGTGAAAACAAAAACTGGCATATAGAAAACTGACCAAACACATTAGGATTCTGTTGATACTTTAGGAAAAGGATCCAAGGGTCATTTTTGATGTGTAATAGTCAACCTCACATCAATATGAGGCACGGTGTGCCTGGTACCACTCAAAGTGTCACTCTTTTGTTTAAAATGGATACTCTTTAAGTAAAAATAACTGGCATACCAAAAACTGACCAAACATAATCAGATTATGTTGATACATTAGGAAAACAGTACATGGCTCATTTGTGATGTTTACTAGTCAACCTCACCAAAATCCAAGGCACGGTGTGGCCGGCACCACTCAATGTGTCTCTCTTTTGTTTCAAAAGGACATCATTTTAAGTGAATACAACAAATGACATATGGAAAACCAACCAAAGTCATTCAGATTCTATTGAAAATTTAGGAAAACGATCCATGGGTCATTTTTGACATTTATAAATCAATTCTGCTTCAATCTGAGGCACGGTGTGGCTGGAACAACACAAAGTGTCTCCCTTTTGTTTCAAGAGGACATCATTTTAAGTGAATACAACAACTGACATACGGAAAACCGACCAAAGTTATTCTCATTCTATTTAAATGTAAGGAAAATATCCATCTGTCATTTGTGACGTGTAAGAGTCAACCCCGCCTCCATCCGAGGCACGGTGTGGCCAGTATCACTCAAAGTGTCTAAATTTTATTTGGAATGGACAAGATTTTAAGTGAAAACAACATCTGGCATATGAAAAACCAACCAAATGAATTAAAATTGTGTTGATACTTAAACAAAACAATCCATGGGACATTTTTGACATGTACGAGTAAACCCCTCCACAATTCGAGGCATGGTGTGGCAGGTACCACTCAAAGTGTCTCACTTTTATTTGAAATGGACAACATTTTAATTGAAAACAACAACTGGCATACAGAAAATCAACCAAACACATTTGGATTGTGTTAATACATCAAAAAATGATCCATTGGTCATTTTTTACATGTAAAAGTCAACCTCACCTCAATCTAAGGCATGGTGTGGCCGACACCAGTCAATGTGTCTAAGTTTTCATTGAAATGGACATCATTTTAAGTGAAAACAACAACTAGCATAATGAAAACCCAACAAACACATTTGGATTCTGTTCATACATTAGTAAAAGGATCCATGGGTCATTTTTGATGTGTACGAGTCAACATCGCCTCAATATGAGGCACGGTGTGGCAGGTACCACTCAAAGTGTCATTCTTTGGTTTAAAATGGATACTCTTTTATGTAAAAACAACTGGAATATGGAAATTTACAAAACATATTCTAATTCTGTTGATACTTTTGGAAAATGATCCATGGGTCATTTTTGATGTGTACGAGTCAACATGGTGTGGCCGTAACCACTCAAAGTGCCTTTCTTTTGTTTCAAAAGGATGTCATTTTTAGTGAATACCAAAATAGACATATGGAAAACTTACCTAAGTCATTTTGATTCTATTGGAAAATTAAGAAACTGATCAATGGGTCATATGTGACATGTACAAGTCAACCTCACCTCAATCTGAGGGCCTGTGTGGCCGGAACCACTCAAACTATCTCACTTTTATATGAAATGGACAGGATTTTAAGTGAAAACAACAACTAGCATACTTAAAACTGACCAAACACATTCAGATTGTGCTGATACATTAGGACAATGATCCATGGGTCATTTTTGACATGTAAGTGTCTACCCCACCTCAATCTGAGGTGAAGTGTGGCTGACACCACTCAAAATGTCTCTCTTTTGTTTAAAAGTAACATCATTTTAAGTGAAAACAACAACTTACATAAAGAAACCAAAAAAACGCATTAAGATTCTATTGAAACTTTATAAAAATGATCCATGGGTCATTTCTGACATTTATGAGTCAAAACCACCTCAATCTGAGGCGTGGCGTGGCCGGTACCACTAAATGTGTCTCATTTTTCTTTCAAATGGACAACATTTTAAGTGAAAACAACAACTGACATACGGAAAACTAACCAAACACATTCGAATTCTGTTGATACTTTAGGAAAAGTATTCATGGGTCATTTTTTATGTATAAAATTCAACCTTACCTCAATAAGAGGCACGGTGTGGCAGGTACCACTCAAAGTGTCTCTCTGTTGTTTAAAATGGATATGCTTTTAAGTAAAAACAACCGTCATACGTAAAAAAGACAAAACACATTCGGATTGGGTTGATACATTAAGAAAACAATCCACGAGTCATTTGTGAAGTGTCAGAGTCAACCCCGCCTCAATCTGAGGCGCGATGTGGCCAGAACTACTCAAAGTGTCTCTCTTTTGTTTTTAAAGGACAATATTTTATGTGAATACAACAACTAAAATTTACAATCATCAACGATAGTCGAAAAATATTTTTCATGAGTTGTGTAGTTTCACTCATGGGGTCATAAGTGACAAGACTCCTAAGAAAATACCATTTCACCGTATATTATAAAAAATACAAGTTCAATGCAAAATTAGTCACAATCATTACATACCCAAATCTAGGATAAAAAAATAGGGATTTGAGCCAATTTAAAACTCTTATTAAACTTTAATAAGTATTTCTCAGACTATTCTGCCTATTAGAATGTGATGGGGAGGTGGGGGGCTGTGCTGGTTGGGGGGTTTGTGCAAGGGTGAGGTGAATTACTACTAGAAGAGTGGTTGTCATATGATGATTGAAATGGGCGTAAAAAATGTTTGAGTTATTGAAACTATTATTAACTCTACTAGATGATTGTTGTCATATGAAGATTGAAATAGGGAATTGTAGTAAATGACATGGTTCGAAGAGTTTGATGGTTTTATGTGTTTTTTGTCCCATATTATGTGTTCTTATGCTGTTTTATGTATGTTTGTATTTGGTTTTTGTAATATTTTTTACGTAGGTGTATACTGGAGAGGATACTGGAAGGGATGCTGTGTAATAGTTCTAGAAAAACACAATACCAATGGTTTTAAACTATTGGTATACTTTGAGAAAAATTTAAAAACTATACCAACGATTTAAAAACCATTGGTATAGTGTTTAGTCTTCAATATAAACCAACAGTTTCTTAAAATCATTGGTAAAAATGTTATACCAACAAATATCAATGGTTAGCCTATAACCATTGGTAAATCAATACATACAGTGGGATATACCAATGGCTTAGATCAAACGTTTGGTATAGGTATTTCCTCATGGATTACTTCCCTACGGTTTGGAAAACCATTGGTATAGGCTATACAAACTATTTTCCAGCCTATACCAATAGTTTAAAACCATTGGTATAACCATCATTTCCAGTAATGTATATTTATTTTTAAATAAATTTAGTTTCTGTTATATATTTTGATTTATGAAATAATGATTTTAAATGATCCTTGATATACTATTGAAATATTATTAGTTAATGTGTCAGTTACAACCTTGTTGTTAGATATGAGGTTATAAATAGGAAAAACTAAACTATGAACAATACTTACATAACACATGTATGAAGTAAACTAATAATTTATATATTTATCATAGATGAAATTAAAAAAACATTTGGCTATAAAATATATTTTTTAATTGAACACTATTTTTACAAATGAAATATGTAATTATCATAGTAAATTAAATTAATCAATAATCTTGAATGATTCGAATAAAATGTATATCTTATATATTTAATAAAATGTTTCAACATACATATAACATTTTTTAAGAATTATATAAGAATAAATCCAATTTTTTGGATAAGAATTCATTTTTCTGTGAAACGATATTAAATTTATTTATAAACTATTATAATAATGAAATTTTACCAGTTATAAAAATCTAATCTTGGGAAATAGATCACATAAATGGAATATGTAGTATATATTTTTTAAAATAGTTCCCTTATATTTTCCCCATTATGGAATGTAATTTTTTTCACAGTCCCATCCCCACAAATTGTACCCCTTTTGGGCCGGTAATGAGTGGAGAGAGATAGTGACACCCAAGTCCCGCCTCTAGTAAGACCCGGATTGGTGACTAGCAGTGATGGTATAGTAAACACACATATGGTAGGAATTACCCTCTAAGATAACACATGTGAAAGAGATAGATAAGATAGATGTAAACAACTCCTTCTTAGACTCTAATATAAATGAAATCCCATGTACACATATGTACTGTCATGCAAAAACTACTTCAACTGAATGGAAAATTATCAAGTACAAAAAGATGGTAAACCGATAGTGACCACGAAGCCTGAACAGCTCCTCCAACCCCCAGCTATTAGTAACAATCCTGATCTAAACAATTATTCAAGTGACCTGTAAAATTGTTTATATATACATACGGTGTGTATAATAGTATACTCAGTAAGATCCTCCCCGAAGCCTCTCATGAGAAATTAATGAAAGAATGATAATGCACAATGAATAACAAGTGAAACTAACTCATCACCTTAACAGTTATACTATGTTTCCAACCTCACAATGGATAATCTCACTAAGTATCGTTTTTAGGATTATATAATATAATAATGAATATTAACGTTTCCCTGCTACCACTTTCCAACTGGTTTTCCACTTTCCCCATGTCTCATGTCTTATGCATCTCTCTCCAAAAAGGCTTTCCCAAAGGAACCTTGGAAAAGCACCACAACATAAACCACATGAGACACAACCACCATGTCCATGTTACTGAGGTAACCAGGTAGTTTTTGGGATCCACCAGATCTCTCACAACATGTATCATACATCGGGTATTATACCTCAAGCCATTACAACCCATACACTTAGTAAGGATCCTCAAGCCATCAGAGCCTATACACATTACACATATAGTACTCCAAAGGAAACTATATCCAGAATATGTGTGTGTGAATAACAACAAGCCATGAAATCCGTCTATAAACATATATGGGGAAACCTAAATGTAGTGCCTACCAGTAGATGTAACTACCAAGATAAGAGAGAGGGGCGAAAGGGGGTAGTAAGCCATTTTCCTCCCACTAGGATGTTGGGGAAAACACCCTCCATGTATCAAGATCGTTAGGGTGTCAGTTTCAATAAATTATATGGTGTATTACTATATAATAACACAAATATTAGGGAATATATTTTATCTCAAAACCACACAGTGGGAATAACCTACTATTGGACTTAACTATAACTAATGTCTCCTTGACTCTTGACTTTTACAGCTAAGACTAGGTATCCTATAATCACACCACAATTTATAGAGATACATTAGATAAATTTATCCTTTTTTATCAGAACAAAATTAAAAATAATTAATTACATAACCATTAAATAACAATTATCCTTTCCACATTACTTTGTTTTAGCATTCCATGCATGATCAATGCCCTCCAAGCATAACCAAACCTAGTGCACTTTTCATTAAATGTTACAACCTTGGAATTTCATCCCGAAAAACTCAAAACCCATGGGTTAAGATCATTTTTTCAATCATTTATAAATAGAAGTATCACTTTTCCCTAATTCCAAGGCATTAAATAAAATAATTCTATGATACCAATCACAAAGGGCTCAACACGGCGAGTAGGTGAACTACCCATCGAGTCTCTACCACCTATAGCTCTAGTGTAGGGCCACCCACCATCTACAAGATAAACATTTAGAGAACATGGAATAACCCACATACCTTCACCTCTTTTGGAAGGATGGTAAGAAAAACCATATTCCTCAAACAATGGGTCAAATAAATCAGAAAAACAGACAACAAATTCAACAGGAATCCAACATTCACATCCAACCTGTTTCATCATCTACGGGTCCTCCCTGACACCCACATGCATAAAAAATGCATCTTGCCACACTAGTCATCAACATCATCCACAACAACCCCTGGTCCTTCCTACCCCCAAACCACAATAGCCCTCGAGTCTCATCCATCCCAGGATCACACCACAACACAAGAAGTAGGAAACAAAAAACATTGTAACTATGATCTTGGAACTAAACAAGGCATTCAACCTTCACACACAACGAGAACTCATAACTACAATGAATACAGTTGTTAGACATTAAAATCAATAGGGTAACTCATAACCCTTAATGGAATTATCTTAATCTCCCAACTAGCCCTTTATTCCATATTGAATTAATAATTAAATTAAACATGCATAACTACATCCATTTGATTTATCACCATGAAGAAAAAAAATTACCAGATTCATTGACATGACACTTTATCATTGTCCAAATAAATTTACAATTGATATCAGATTTAAAATATTTAAAAATTTAACTTAATAATGATATTATAAACAACAATGCATTGATATCACACTATCTAGAAAGTTATGTGGGAAAACATTATCAAAGTATTAAGAAACAACATATGATCAATACCAATTATTTACTCATGTTTAATATTTATTAAGTAAATTTCATTATTATATAGCAGATAAACAGTGAAAACACTACTATTACAGATAAATGTATATAGAATCCAAGAATCCCCTACTGAAAAGTTTTTTGATGTTATTTTCATGAGAATAGGCCAACACAATGGATCACGATCACCTCTCTCGCAATCACTACATCCACTCAAGGACACCCTAAGACAACTGTATTAATAAACACCCATTAAAGGTATATTAGAAACATGAAGATCAAATAATATATAATGGAAATGATAAAGGGATGAAATATATCAAAGAAACTTGAAGAATGTAGGTATAACATACCTTATATTGAAGATAGATCAACAATTCTTGGTTGCACCAAGACAGGGGGTGTGCATGCAGTAGGAAGAACTTCGAGGAAAACAGGATCCAATGCACACACCATGAATGCAAATCTCCTCAATATATAATGGTACGGGGAACCACGTACTAAGAGGAATGATATTAAATGAACTAAGGGAAGGCCCCTGACATGGAAGGATCGGATCCAAGACTCACAGAATGGGAAATGGTTCAATTTCCATTAAATCTAGACTTCAATAACCTATATGGGTTGACCAATAAAAAACCTTAGGAACCATAGGGTTTTAATGATAAGAGGAATGGGATTTTAATCATCTTTAAATCCCATAAAAAAGTATTTGAATACTATTTAATTATAATAAAATTTCCAAAATATGAATCACTAATAGATTACTCGCTAATAGATGACTCCCCAATAGATGATTGACCAACAGATAACTCATTCACAGATGGCTCACCGAAAAATGAATCATATACAGATGACTCACAGATTGATGACCCGGGAAGAGATAGATCACCAATAGATGACTCCCCAATAGATGACTCACCGACAGATGACTCACCGATAGATCACTGACAGATGACTCGCTGATGACATTGTTCACAGAAATGTAAATATTTTTCACATAACTATAAATTTGGAAATGTGTTGGGAATAAGTCAACTTGACCTCCCAGAACACCTAAAACACCAGATATTAAGTAATGTATCAGAGAGGTATGGGTCATTACATCAGATACCTCTCAAATCATTCTGATCCTTGAGAATCCAAAACCAACCTAGAGAGGAAACAACAAAAGGGTCCAAACAACCCACATTCGAGATATTTCTCAAGTATCTCGCCAAAAAAGAATCTCAATGACTTCCTCAAAATAATAATGCAAACCCCAATTAAAACTACAACAGAATCCTAACTACTCTACCGGGGGAGATACCACTCAAAAGCGAGATTTCCACATCAAGAAACATTAGAGACATCTCATAAATAATAATATTCTACAACCACAAGACGAAAATAATTACAAGAAAAGAGATAAACAAAAAACATATCAGGGTAATGATAACATATATGCAACTCACATTCCCTTGTACTCTCCTCCATGACCCCGTGAAGCTAAAATACATAAACCATGAGGATATCACACCTTCTCAACACCTCATCCATGCAGTCCACGATCATTACAAGACACTCCTTGAATGTTTCATCATCATCATCATTGATATCGCGCGAGTAGATGATGTCAGAGTTATTAGAAAGAAAATTATGAAGTTTTGACGGGTGAAAAAAATCATGTATCCCGCTCAACTGTGGTGGAAGTGCTACCCAATATGGCACGAATCCATCAGGATCTAACCCCTTGAATGTTCCAAAATACTAGGGACAAGGATTAATCCCATGACCAAACCTTCACTTCCTAGGATGGGATGTCACCTTTAGAAACATGTTACTCCCAACGCCAAACTTAAAATGTTTCCTTCTATTATTGGAATATGATTTTAGATGATTAGGCATTTACTTTATCTTTTCATGATTCACCAGCATCATCTCTATTGTGTTTTGTACTAGTTTTGGCCCAAGGGTCGCCGACTCTCTGACCCTAGTCCGACACAACAGAGAATAGAAAGGTTGGACATTAATGTTTTAAAATGGTTCCATATCGATTGTGGTGTAGAAAATATTATTTTAAGATAGCTCTACCAAGGGTAAGTACATCATCAACGGACCTCCAAAATAAAAGACACAAGAGGTCAACATATCTTTAAGAGTTTGGATTGTCTGCTCTATCAGACCATCCGTCTATAGATGAAATGTAGTGATAAGGCATAGGTGAGGACCAAAAACATACTGGAAACCTCTCCAAACCCCCGAGATAAAATGAGGATATTGATAAGAAATGGTAATCATAGGTACCATGTGGAGTGTCACCAACTCCTCTAGATATTACCTCAACATATCCTCCATTGAGATCGACTCCTTAATTTGTATAAAGTGGTGTAATTTCATCAAATGATCCAAAACAAGCCATATAGTGCCATAGCCTCCCTGATCTCGATGTAAACCAGCAAAAAAGTATATCGAGATGTCCTCCCACTTAAACTGAGGAACACATAACGGTTAGAGAAATCCCCTAGGAACATGGTGCTTGGTCTTCACCTTCAGGCAGACCAAACATTGAGGAACAAACTATGCAACTACACGCTTCAACCTAGACCACAAAAATTGACTCCTCAATGCTCATAACATCATTGCTACACCATGATGTACCACTAATTGAGAACTATATAACTCTATAAGAATCATCTCAAACATCACCAAATGAATGAAATCCTTTCCTAAAACAACACTTGGTGTTGTTCATCCTCATACTCGCCATCAGGGGCCTCTCTAGAACCAACACAGTCTCTCTAGACCTCATCCTCATGATCTACCAACTAGGAATCTTCCACCTACTTCACCAAAGGTGACTAAACCATCATCTGAAAAAGTTATCTTCTTCCCCCCACTTATCTCATATCATTATGTAATACTGATAGTTCTTCCCTTACTCTCTATGAATCGTTTTATTCACGCACTACATCAGTATATGATATAATTCTTAGTGAATCGGCTAAAATATTCCCCTAACCAGGTTTATAAAATATTTTGAAGTTGTAATAATGTATGAACTCCATAAACCGACACTATCCTAATTTTATGTCACGGTCTGTGAAAACATACCTTAGGATTCTATGATCGGTGAAGACCCAAACACGCTCTCTAATAATGTAATGTCACCAAAACATCAATGAAAACACCAATTCTTCCAATTCCAGACTGTGGGTGGCATAGCTCTACTTATGGGGACGTAACATCCGAGAACCATAGGAAACAACTGATCTTTGTTGCATCAGAACACATCCTAAACTCAGACGTGAAGCATCACAAAAAATATGAAACAAAAGTTCTTTTGCAAGAAGACAATGTACTAGAGCGCTTACCAACATCTAATTTAGATACTTTAAATCTAAATGAAACTGATCAATCCATACAAATCCCTGATTTTTTCTATTTTATGATGTCATAGGAGTCACAACCAAATAGAAATTGGCTACAAACATCTTGTAATAGCCTAGAAGACCATGGATGATTCACACACCAGCCACTATCTTAGGTGATACCCAAGATACAACTAATTTTATCATTGATGTTCCATAGATACTCTCTATTGGGATATTACATTTTTAAAGAAATAGGCTTCTTGATCCCAAAACTCACACTTTAAAAAATTCTCAAAATGATTTTGATGATGAAGAACACCCAAAACGGAATGAATATGCTTTTCATGATCCTACTCAATCATGGAGTACACAAGGATGTCATTGATGAAAACCGCCATGAAATTATCTAGGAAATCATGGAACACAACATTAATCAACCCCACGAACATAGCTATAGAATTCGTCACACCGAACGACATCACAATGTACTTGTAACACCCAATAAGACAACATAAATACATCTTTGGGATATCCTCATCGTTCACATGAATCTGATGTTATCCAGACTGCATGTCAGTCATGGAGAACTAACATGCACCCATCAGTTGAACGAATAAATCATCAATCCTCAGAATGGGATACTGATTCTTCACTCTCACTTTTTTCAATCAACGATAATCATTACAAAACCACAAGCTGTTTTCATCCATTTTCACAAACAAAACTGGTGAACCTTATGACGACACACTTGGCTGAACAAACTCGTATTGTAATAGACAATCGACCTGTATACCCAACTCAAGCAACTCATTTGGTTATATCATATATGAGGACATCTAGATAAGAGAGTTTCCTCACTATTTCATGATTGCAAACTCGATCTCTCATTGAGGGTGTAACGCCACAACCTCTACTAGAAAGACATCTGGGTACCCTTTTATGACCCTCAGAAACAACAAATATATTAACATTTATGAACTCAGCATCATCTTAGCCATCATGGATGACATGGATGAAACATGCGTCTGACCTATCTGAGGGTCTCAAAACCCAATAAACACCACTAAATATCAACTAGAATTGAGGATCAATACCTCCCTCTTCAAGAAATACAACATATCCTGCACCAAATACATCAAATACATGTTGAAGATGATATCATATGGTTGTATCCATAAACATAGGAAATCTCCCAAAGGGTGGTGTTGTTTTAGCACTAGATCACAATCTATACATACTTCAAACAAGTCATCTCGACCTATAACTGTTGTATTCAACACCAAGGGCACTAGAAATCTCTCAACCACAAGTACCAATGCATGGAAAATAGTAGGTGATATGAAAGATTGTGTCTTTTCCTTAATAAAATAATGAATACACCCAATTTGAAAACATGGAAATTTTACCTTTAATGTTATTTGGAACACCAATTTTTGGAAATGATAAAGCATGCAGTTGACTATGTCCTTGTCTACAGCCTCTCTGACCCTAATGAAGACCACCACCATGGTCTTGCTATACTCTATGAGGATAGGGAGCATCCTAGGGTTTTACTCTACCTACCAAATCTTCTATCTACTGATCCAAAGCTGGTACAACTTTTTATTACATCTTTGGCTGGAACTACCTCAATGGAGGAACCAGAAGTGGGACACCTGATGCATGCTAACTGCTTTGAAAGGTCTATCACTATGAATTCTAATGAAAATAAACCTCCACAAGAAAAAAAGCATATGAGCCTTTGGAATAAGTCTTTGAACCACTTACCTTTGAAAAATTAGAAAATAAATCTTGGGACCTACCCCCGGCAGAGCAAAAACTTCTCTTCCATGAAAAAAAGGAACCCCAGACCAAAACATTGCTTCATGTGGAATCTTAATGAATCCCCTCTCGTGATGATACATTTTTGGATAACATCCTATTGATGACCTATTCCCTTTCCATCACCTCAAGAAATGTCTTCAACATAAATTTGGTGAACTGGAATTGGATATGTGGATGCAAATCTTCCTCAAAATGCATCACCCTAGCCTCGCCCTCTTGAAACAGTTCTGAAGCATGATGTAAAAGGTTCTTGAAATGGATTCGAAACTCTCACACACTAGAGATGCCATGTAAAAGAGTAAAAATGCTTATGGAGAATGGTCACCTTAATGATCAAAGATTTAAACTCCACTCTGAACATGTCTCGGAATTCCTCACACAAGACTCCCGACTCCTTGTGATCAACGATGAAAAATAACAACCACAACCTTGATTCTCCATGCATCATTGTCACAACCAATGATACCTAGTTCTCCTTCCAAGCATGGATTGAGATGAAATATATCTAAAACTTCTTCAACTAGTCCTCTATGATGGAATCTAATATGGACCCCTTATAATTTCAAAGACTCTATAGAAAAAAATTTATAGATTCATCCTCCATGTGACATCATCTTCAACCTATAGTCAACGAATATCGGTTGGCCCATCTTTCTGAATATCCTCTATGAAAACCTGACAAGGTCATAAACCTGGATCTATATCTAAAAAATAACAGACTGTTAGAGCTCCTAAACCTAGATTATGGAATACTCAACATTAATTAATTAATTTTGTTCTTTAGTCATTTTTGGTAAACATATCCCAGGGTCTTCTCCTTCAAAAATAGGCATAATGAAAAATGATGTATCATCCTTTCCTCGGTCTCTACTCTACAATAAGTATAAACTCATTTAGAAGACCCTATAAACATAATGGTTTGTGAAACAGATCGAAGGGGGCCGTAAATACCCATGTCTCAGGTGGTCTCCTTTGTTTATGGTGATTGTAAAACTTAGCTAACATAGTTTCCATACCAACCCATGAAACCTAATTTGTACCTAACTCCAAACTATATATTATCCCTAAAACAACCCACTAATATGACTCTATCATGGCCCCCTACCCACAAATTGTACCCCTCATGGGCTAGAAATGGTAGGAGAGAGATAGTTACACCCGAGTCCCACCTCCAGTAGGCCCCAGGTTGGCAACTAGAATCGAGGGTATAGTAAACAGAAAAATGGGTGGCATTACCCTATAAGTGATCACTTGGGAGAGAGATAGATATGATATACACCATCCAACTCCTTCTTAGAATATAGTATCAAATAATTATCAAGTACACATATAAAATTTCATGAAAAAACTTCTACAACTGAAAGGAAAAACTACAAGTTCCAAAAGAAGGCAACAAAAAGAGAGACCATCAAGCTCGATCGGACCCTATAAACCCCTGATAATAGTGACCAACATAATCTATATGATGATCCATGTGACAAAATACATTTTATATATACATAGGGTGAGTATAATAGTATACTCAACAGGATCCCCCCTTGAGCCTCTCCTATAATATAAATAAAGCTTTCAAAAGCACAGTAAAAAAAAGTGAAACTAACATGTCACCAATATAATATATCACACCTCTTTGGTATATTAATTTGTTTTAAAATGTTTTTTAAAGTGTTTAGGGAAGTTAATGTGACTTATTCCCAACACTTTTACAAATTATCAGTTTTGTGAATAGTGTTTTCGGTTCTGTGAATAGTGACATCGATGAGTCGTCTATTAGTTAGTTATTGTATGAGTCATCTATCAGTGAGTCCTCTATTGTTGAGTCATATGTTAGTGTGTAATATTTAGGTATTAATATTTCGGTGTGTAATCTATCAGTGTGTCATTTTTTTGGTAATTTATATCTTAAGAATTCATCTGTCGATGAGTAATCTTTTATAGAGTCATCCACTGAGAAGTTATTTTTCAGTGAGTCATCTATCAGTGGGTCATTTGTCAATGAGTCATTTTTTAGTGAGTAATTTATCTTTTATTGATCTATCAGGGAGTCATGTTTTTTGGATTCATCTAGTGGTGATTCATCTGTTGGCAAGTCATCTTTCAGTGAGTCATCTATCAGTGAGTTATCTGTTGGTGAGCCATCTATCCATGAGTAATTTTTCAGTGAGTCATCTATCAATGAGTAATCTGTTGTTGATTAATTTTTCGGTGACTTATTAGCTATTGATTCATTTATCAGCATGTCATATTCATGTGATTAATCTATCGGTGAGTCATCTGTCAGTGAGTCATCTATCAGTAGGATCTATAGTGTTTCCAGATCAACCAGTGAACTGTGTTTCTATCTTCTAATAGTTTCACCCATTTGAAATATTCATTGATGTAAAATTCATTCAAAGACTAATTTTAAGGTATTTAAGGATGATTTAAAGCCTATAACTCCTATAATTAAATCCTTAATGGTCCCGAGGATTTTACTTTGTCAAACTGTGTGGGATATTTAAATATGGTTTTAATGGTAATTCAACCGTTTCACATTCCGTGAGTCTCATATTTTATCTTTATATGCTGGGGGCCTTCCCTTTGTTTTTGTTTTCTACTTCCTATTGGAATGAAAAGCCTATAAACTTTCCTTCCCACACATTTGGGTGATTAGGGTGTGGACCTTGGATCGTGTTTTCCTTGGAGTTTCTCCTTCTGTAAGTGCACCCACTGTCTTGGTGTAACTAGGAAGTGTCGATCCATATTTGATATAAGGTATGTTATATATTAACTCTTCTGGTTTCTTCAGTCTATTTACTATTTATCTCCTTTCCATTATACAACAAGTGATCTTCATGTTTATACTGGACCTTTCTCGGATTTTGGTTAATGAGTTTGTTCTGCGTCGTCCTCAGGTGGATGCAGTGGTTCTGGGAGAGGTGATCATGATCTGTTCTGTTCTCCCATTCTTGTGAAAATAATGTAATAATCTTTTTGATATATGGGATTCATGGATTATATATTCATTTACATGCAGTCATAAATATACCTTATCTTGTCCACTGGATTATAATCAATTTTACATGATAAATATTAAACTCGAGTAATGAATTGGTATCGATCATATGGTGTCACATTATACCATTGAGAATGGTTTGCCTCTTGATTTTCTAGATAGCATGATATATATTCCTTAATTATTTATCATTTTGTTCTTGATGGAAATTGGTAAATAATGTAATTCCAAGAATAATTGTAAATTTATTTGGCCAATGATAAAGATGAATGTTAATGAATCTAGCAGTTGTTTCTGTTCTTGGTGATAAATCAAATAGATGTAGTTAGGAATATTTAATTTAATTTGATAAATAAATATGGAATAAATGATTTTTTGTGGGATAAAGATAATTCCATAAAGGTTTCTGAGTTACCCGTTTTCTTTTAACATCCATGATCCTTATTCAAAAAAACATTGAGTGATTGTTGTTTGTGTAGGATGAATGCCTTGTTTAGGACCAAGAGTGTAGTTGATATGTTGTTCATTTACTAATACATGTGGTGTAGTGTGTGCTTGGGATGGGTGAGACTAGAAATATTTTGTGGTAAGTGGGGATAGGGAGGCCCATTTGTTATTGTTGTAGCATATGAGTCCTAGATCAGTGAGATTCATTGATTTATGCATGTAGGTATCTCGGAGAACTCCATAGATGATGAAATAGGTTGTTTGTGACTCTTTGGTGCTTCACTACATAATATTCTAGTTTTTCCAATAGGGGAATATTTTTTTGGTAAAAGTACATTTTATGTTGGTAAAATATTTTACCAACATATATGTCTATGTCACTATACTATGATAAAAAATTTGTCCCTAAATGTTTTTGCAACAGATTAAATAGTTCTATCACAATTATAATAAAACCAATAGATAATATATATCTTTGTTAAATAGTTTTTCAATAGGTTCTAGTGAAATATTATTTTGTTCGTAAAAATATTACCTATATCTAATATATGTTTATAACTAACATTTTAATAAAAATTATAAATGATAATTACTATTAACATTTCATATTATAATTATTAATTTATGATATATAATGCATCTACATTAATTATTAAAATTAAATTGATTTTAACATATGTTCAATCATAGAAAAAATCATTATATTAATAATGAATTTCATTCCAACATGATTCATCACACCCCACCCGCATAACGCCAACCCACCCAACCCATCCATGCCTGCGCAACAGCAGCCCATCTATGCCAGAGAGACAACTCCCATACCAGTAACTATTGAGTAGCACCAGTGGACCATTCATGACATACTACAATATCAGTAGCCCATCAAAGCCAGTAATCTAGCTCCAGCACCAGTGACCAGAAAGAGCCAGTGGCCTATTCATGCCAGCATGTCATCCCCAGCAGCATCCCATCCATGCTAGTGAGCCTGGTGCAGCGACCGATGACTATCATCGACCCAACCATTCCCCATGACTAGTGATCCAGCTCTATAATGAGACTCTATTATATCACACAACCCTTAACTACAAGATCTCCACCACACAACAAAATATTATACCAAAAAATGAGCCTGCTTCAGTACCAGCAAGAAACAAATCAGGCCAGCTCCAATACCAGTGAGAAAACTGAAGTCACTGGTATGCCACCCTTGTATTCTATATTATATATATATATATAACAATAATAATTCATACCAAAAAATCAATGAAAAATATATATATTAATTGAATACAAAATATAAATAAATGGATATATACAAAAACGATTTCCGTAGTGAGCAATTTTCAACATCCCAATTGATATCTCTAGGATCGGTAGTCTAAATAACTCATGTCAAGAAATTATTTAACCAAAAAGTTTTCAACATCATCCAAAAAAATACCCTATACTAAAATATAATTTACACCCTGATTAGTGATAGAATTTATTAAAAAGATTTACTTCTTATCATTAACACAGGAATTGAAATTTATAAAACATACCATATAATAAAATCTATACCTAGATTTGGGCCTCAGAATAACTTTACCTTCTCCAAAAACATAATATCTTCTTCAAGTTCATATTAATAACAAACAATCCAATGCACATTAGTGAGCCCAATAATAAAGAAATCATGTATACTGATGTAGGGAAGATGTGTTACAAGAAAAACATGATTCCCACTATGAACACCTAGAACTACGTTTCACTATTAATTTGGCATGAACATTAAATAATCATCATAAAAATAGTTTCAATGAAAACATAAAAGTGGAAACAGTGGAAATCAGTTGGAAATAATTGTAGAAATCAGTTTTAAAAATAATGGATTAACAAATCATGTATATATTGTACTATTACAGATGTGTATATTTCAGAATCTGAGAAGACATTATACATTTAAAAATAATATAGTGTCAGGATATGACCAAGATGCTCAATTGTTCAAGTGGATAGCTGCTTGTAGTTTAATTTAATATGGTGGACTACATTTTTAACTTTATTTTACTGAAAATGAAACAGGGATAAAAATTAAAATAATCAAAAACCAACAAAATAAAAACATACATAAGTGTTTTATGTCAAGGTGACCATATTCTCCATTATATGTACAAGTCCAATCCATCCTAATTTCAGAGAAAACACCAGTAATCCACCATGATTAGACTATACTTGAATACACACATGATGTTTGACTTGTTCTCACTTTTCTCCAATATAAAACATATAACACCTTTCCCAATCACTAAATAAATTGTTAGATTTATTGTTTTGTAGTGTTAAGAAATTGGAACAAAATTCCATTTTTCTGAAGAAATAATTAACACATAACATTATTGATTAAAAAATAATTGTTTTGAAAAAAATTTCATAAAAGGGAGTCTTATTATCATTTATTCTCTCAACAAAATCAGCGTCGTTTCATATTAGTGAATGTGTTAGGAGTAAGTTATCATCAAATAAATATTAACATAGATGTTAAAAAATAATTAATCTTCATTCTTTTATGGTTGTAATTTACTGTTAGTGGAAATGGGTATTTCAAACATCATGTTCTCCATACTAATAGAGCACTCCTTTTTATTTTTAAATTTTTTTAAATGAGTAAACACTATCTATTTCATCTGATCAAAACAAATAATTTTAAAATAAATCTCAACTCTAAAGAAATCAATTTCATCCAATTCAACATTTAATTCAAAATTTTATTGGTTATTTCAAATTTCTAAATAATTATCATATTCATTTAGTAATTTATGTTCAGAAGGATTACATTCCAATTCAAATAGATTGAAAGAAATGATTTTGTTATCAAATATATGTCTTCCAGAAGTATTTTTTGCAAGGGGGTCATGTTCTATATGTCCACAAGAAATTTCAATAAACAATGGTTTTCTTTTAGTTATGAAGAGGTTTGCAGATTTTGACTTCCATGAAGTCATTCCACCATTATATAGAAAATAATAAGTAAGAAATGAAACCTCTAAGTCCAATTCAAAATGTTTTTAATTTCCCATTTTATTTCCACTTGAAAAATAATCAAAAATAATTATATAATTAACTTTTAATCAATATTCTTATTAATTTCATAATTAAATTCATTAGGAACAGTCATTTCAGCAGTTTTATTATCATCTCCATGATATTATTATTTTTAAGAAGAATATTCAAAGGATATCACAATTTTTTTTAAAAAAATCATTTCCATTAAAGAAAACATGTGAAAGAGTAGGACAATGATCAATATAAATTTAAATATCTTCTAAAGTATACTCACAAAGGAATCAGGAGACAATTGTTTATTTTCCATTTTCAAATTCATTATAGTTATGTATAACCTAGTGTTTCATTTGAAAAAATAATCATTTCACAAAGGAAACAACCAAAAAAACACACACACAAAATACACGAGACAATAAGTTGTAGATAAAAAATCATAATCGCAAAGAGTTTTCTCAAGAGGAATCAATAGATTTCAATGAAATAAAGTGTATGATCATCAATTGAAACATATTAGACATCTAATATGGTCTAATTTTCTCAGTGGCATTAATTTTCATGTTAGTTTGTAAGACATACACTTTAGGTATGATATCATCTGTAATAGCTTCAGGTATGATCTCTTCCTCCATTTTGGGTATGATATCTTCTTCATCAAAACCCTATACTGAATTTATCCAAAATTAATATATAATCCAATTAGTTTGAAATACTAAATATAGTTATGTATGGAAAAGAATATATCTATGAACATGAATAAATAGAACTCAATATGCACTGAAAAATAATTTGAATATTGTTTGTCAAATGTGTAAAACCTTTTTTATGCTTAGATTGTTTAGAAATAATATCAAAATATAAAATTTGTTGGAATTAACTTGTCAATTTTCGCATATAAATAAGGGATAATTTCTATATTTTATGTAAGTGAAATAATTATTAAAATCCAAATATATTTTTCCAATATATGTTATATCTAATGATTGAACATCACTAGTGCAGCTAAAATCCTTATGAAGTCTGAGACCCTAATTGTGATTCATAGATGATAATAATATAAGCATTATAAGAAACAAGGTAGGTATACAAAACTAAATTTCAATAAAAAATAACATAAAACAGAATCATACAAGCATATAATTCATCAAATCTACTAATAGATGGCTTAGGATAGATTTTATATAGCCATACAGTCATAATAATATAATGGACTACCATTATAATAATTATTAATAAGAGTATGGATTATAGTGATATGATTCTATAATAAGACATTTAAGTGCCTCATCAAAGCTGAAATCAACCAATACAACATAACACTCCCCAGTTCAATACCAAACAATAGTGCACGTTTTAGTCTACATGATCACTAACTTCCAAAATTATTCAATATTGCATCAACATTTCAGGCTATCCACATCATAAATCAATTAAGAACAATTAATACATTCTAGTTCAACCAGCCTATGATAAATCATTAAGTCTATTTGGTAAATGTTTTGTCTTGCTAGTGTCATTTTCAGTCATCTACTATGTAGTAGATCAAGGGAGAGGGAATAAATGAGCTATATCATATGCTAAAACTACTGTCATGAGATTATTGTACATGGAGAGGTATAAATCACCCATGAAAGGCACAACTTATTTAGGGGATATCCCCATTGTGTCTGGGGAATAAAGATCTGGAGTAGCTGTAGTGAACCATCATTGAGAAAGGCCTTCAAACAGCCAATAAATAGAGGAATATATGGAGAGAATGTAGTTGAAGGAAAAATTAGGCTAGACATGGCATGAAAAAAAATAAATTCAATAGAGATGAAAAGTAAAAGAGGGAGTAATGAAAAAAGGTTTCTCGACTCAATTGGGAAGGAAATCCTTCCCATTACCCTATTTTCTTTCATCTGTACTACATTTGTCATGAATTATGACTGAAAATTATTATTTTTATTAAGAAATACACTTTTGAGGGAAAAGTGAGAAACCATAAAGATCAACAAACACCAAACATCCCCAAACTGAAAACCAAAAACAGCCTCTTCTAAGCATAAGTAGCAACCACCAACTCTAATGAAGGACCACTCAGTGATCTCAAGCAAGCATGGTCCCTCCCGATGGCAAGCCATCACTCTAAGTCAACCACATCCCAAATGAACTGCAGAGGAAATAACAGCGTTCTCTAGCCCATCTGAGCTGATCTGACCCTCAAACATTTCCACACACAACAAGGGCAATAGCGCAACCAAGAATTAGTTAGACAAGGAGTAAGCAGAATCATTGAAAACCAATTGAATTATGCCAGAGTTTGTATTCCTAAACAACTTCCAAGATATGTTAGATACCTGAGAATGTGGATCTCCCCTTATCAGGTCATCAAAAGAAGAAGTTAGTTTATTCCAGACCTGAATGTACTCCTCGAGCCTGACCATCCCCTTATTGAATCCCCCAACCAGGATCGTGTCCTATTTGTCAACCCAAATATATTGCTCTTCATTAAGATCCACTTCGAGATTCTGAACCATCATCTTGGTTGCATCCTCATCTGAGGAATTGAGAAATAACACCTGCTCTGTCACCACATCATCCGAACTCAAAATCAAATCCATTGATAGTTCAGGATGACCAGGTGGTTTTAGGTGACACCTGACCTCGGTGTCCAACTTCTCATCCATTAACTTCTTTGCTAACTGAGTCCTCATAGGGGGAGGCAAGGAGGAGTAGTCCTTCCTACACCTCCTCCTCCTATTACTCATGTTGCTCCTCTAACCGGGATCCTCTTTAGAAAAACCCTTACTGAACTCAATGACTTCTTCCTCCCCACATCCATTAGAACATTATGGTTAATCATGCCCCATGATCCGTTCTTCCAAATCAGAGCCGTCGAGGTTCTTCCTGCTAGATTTACCATCCCCAACCAGAAAATAAGGTTCATCTCTCGATTCTAACTAATCAAGTCCTTCAAACCTGTTGCTCAAGAGGAATGAGGTCCGGGTTGAAGAGTCTACACCCCCTAGAAGATTGGCTTGGCCCGAACCCCCTGATTCTCCAAAACTGGTCTGGAACGGCACCTCCAAGACATTCCCATGCAGTTGAAGAGGGTCACTGCCCAGTGCCAGCGCCACCCCACTGACCCTTTCCTTTCCCTTAACCACTACTTCATCTTCCCCTGTCTCCTCCTGAGTTGCATATTGATCAAATCCCCTACCCATGTATTGAGGCTGAGGATTCTGATTCTCCCAGCCCCTGATCGAACCACAGGTGGCCTCAGGTCTAGAAGGATCACCTGTAGAGAGAGAAGTCCTAACCAAAGCCCCATCCGCATGGCCCTGACTCTCTTTCCCCATACTGCTGGCTACCTGGAATCCACCCAAATCCCTCCTAAGAAGATCAAACACTGCCTCCACCTGAGGTCTTGAGACCTTTGATGAATCCTTCAAGACTGGGCCTGCAGGCCTCTTGCTCTCTGAGCTAGTAGGATCCACCGTAGAAGAATTAGAAAGACGGGACATCCCCACCCCATGTTGACTAAAAGTCCCATTCTCCTAAACACCCCAAGGTGCCTCAACATGATCAAGGGTATCCGAAGTCATCTCCCTTGACCCCTGTTTGCGCGCAGCAGGTTCAGTTCCATGGAAAGGACATGCTCCATAGCCCTCAACCTGATCTAAATCATCCTTATCCTCCGGTGAAGTGTCAACCAAAACCGCTGAAGACCTTTAGAGAATCTCATCAAAATAATGGCCCTATCTATGGTAGAGGGAACAGGATGACGACCATGATTCATAGAAAATATTTTGCACGTACCTGTATTTCCCCTCAATCATGATCCAAACCTTCTCCGGAGGAGGTCGGGAGAGCTCCATTTCAACACAAATGCATGAAACGATCGGGTGCACCATAGAATCAGTTTTCCAATCCGTACAAAGGAAACAGACCAAGGAATTACCTATTGAATAAAGTAGAGGTGGATTCTGAAAGGGCAGCGGTAACCCCGGAAGCTAGATCCAGATTGCTGAAGATGAATAATCACGATTCATGTGCAAATAAAACATCCAACGATGTAGATGATACAGAAACCCTCTAACGGATCTGCTTGCACGAGAACAAGATAGAGCCATGTAGTCTTCATAAGCGAGGAAAATAAGAAATTGGGGTGGCCCAAGGAACCTGACGACCACACGATGACCTGAACCCCATTCCTGATTCACGCACCTATTGAACAGTACAACTGGAGGACTACGACGAACGAACTTTGCGACCAGGGCTATGGAAAGAACCGAAAAAGCATCGTAGAATTCCATGGAAGAAACCAGAACGACTGGATGACCATTACAGACTCCCGGGATCTTTGGAGCGACATCAATGCTAGGGAGGAAAGAACGCCTCTTGGGTACTGAAACCCCATGAGAAAGATCCTACCCCTCCCCCTGAGGAGGAGGGGCCGTCTCCACTGCCATGGAAGCTAGGGCATCACATAGCGGGCCTAAGGAGGAGGGGTCGTCGCTTATTCATTCATCTGTCCTGAATTCATTTCAACAATTTATCAAAGAGAGCATTGCAGTGGGTTAAATTGTTTGGGGAAATAATGATTTTTCTAGTTTATTCTTTTTATTCAATCTATTCTCATTCTTTGGTATGGTTACTCACTTTTACTTTTCTTCTAGTAGTAATATTTTTCAAATGTCAAGAATCTATGAGTATTGATCTTGATCAAATAATAAACTGTTAAAAATAATTTTAAAAATAATTTGGACCAGCTATTTTTCACGTGAAGTGTAACACATCAAGATCAAAATCAATTTTATTCTGATGACAACTGAAACTTCCATTGTGTGTATGAATAAAATCTATAATAAATAAACTAATGATATTTATCCAGCCGTAGGTGAACCAATTAATAGAGTGGTCTAGCCTCACTTCTCAGTACAACCAATATTTTTTATTTAATAAATTGAACCATATAAAAAATAGACAATATAATTTTACCCTGTCTCATTGATTGTTGCTTTCTTCTTGATTTTTTCTTTGGACCCTTCATTTTAGATGTCTCAGTGTTTCATCATCTTTTTTTTAACTACCACTATCATCCTCACCACCATGATTACTGTGTTATCTGGTGAATTTTTTCCCACATAAGAAGAAAAAAAAAGTGCAGCAACAAAGAGATTCAGAACAATCAGATACCTAAGAATTTAAATTTGGAACACTAGACGTCAAAACATCAGAACCACCGGAATCTTGGGTGAAAACATAGGACTAGTTTAAATATATAAAAATAGAAAAAAAATGAATTATCACTAGAGACCATCGATGAGATCCACAACACCCATCTCTTCTATACAATATGATCCATTGTTGTCATGTACTATAATAACTATAGAATGAAACCAGGACCCAAAGACATGTCACAAGTATTCACCGCTACAAAATTCACCCACCACAAAAAAATCAATAATAACTCAAAAACACTATAGATGTCACTGAATCCAAACAAAGACTCCCACCAACATTAATGGAAACACCAAAATTGAAATGAAACAAAGGTTGAAAAGTCACTAGGATCCACCAATATACATCCATTGATTACCCTCAGGACCTTTGGGAAATGTTTTCATTTAGGAAGATCTGCCGAGAGACGAGATGAATCGATCCCTCCCAGATAGCTCCTTGGAGGTGATGGAGGGGACATGTCACATTAATATCCAATCTATGGATTCCTCAGTAAGATATAAAATTCCCTATATCAAACTTAAATACCTAATTTTTTAAATTTATTTTAATTATATTTAATTATATTTATTAAATTTAAACCTAAAAATCAATTGTATAATAAATTAAATTATTTTTTAATAAATAATAATTAAAATTTATTAAATGAACAAAATTGAAAAATATACAATATTTACATTTATAGAAATTTTTAAATTAAAAACAATTAAGGACAAATTTTTAATAAAACTGAAAATATGATTATTGGCTTTGATGTAATTATAATAATAAAATTTAAATATCATCTTCTCTAGATTTGTAATTTATAAAATAATTGTTGTTATTTATTGATTTATTATAATAATTATTATTAATGTTAAATAATTTTTTGGTAATAATTACTACTGATATCAGATCTATTTGTCAGAAAAAAAATGTTGGCATTAGTATTATAGAGCAATAGAGTTTGTTGTTGGTAAAATATTTGTTGGTATTGAGTGATAAATATCAACATATATAATTGTTGGTAAATAAATTTGTTTTTATATTTAGTTATTATCAACCAAACATAATATCTATCGGAAATACTTATATTTAAAAACAAATATATCATCTGTCATTGAATTTATGTTGGTACAAGTCCCTTTTTTTGTGCATGTTTATTCTTTTTTATCCGCTTTACTGTCCCCACTGCTTAAGGTAGATGTCCTAGCTTAACCTCTTTCAAAGTGGAAAATACACACAAGTAATGAAACATTTTTTCCATGGTTAGATTCTCTAGGGTATATGATACTACACTCCTGCTATAGGTGGTAAATACTCGATGGGTAGTTCACCAACTCATCGTGTTGATCCCTTTGTGTTTGGTAGCTTAGAACTATTTTTTAGATTGCATGAGAATAATTGAAAAGTGATAATTCTATTAATAAATTATTGAATAATTGAAGTTAACTAATGGTTTTGGAGATTCTTGGGATGCAATTCCGAGGTTGTAACTTTAATGGAATAATGGACTTCGTTTGCTTATTCCTGGAGGGAATCGATCTTTGCTAGAATGCTAATGAAATGTAATGTGGAAATGATACTGGTTAAGTAATGGTTAATAACTAATTATTGTAAATTTAAACTGATAGAAAGTTATAATGTAATCTAATGTAGCTCTTTAATTTGTTGTGTACATATAGGATACCCAGTCTTTACACTGGAAGCCGAGAGTTCGAGAGACGTTAGCTATAGTTCAGTCTAAGACTAGGTTATTCTCATAGTATGATTGTAAGATATATTATAATCTATAATATTGGTGTTTCTAAATTCTAGTTCACCTTTTCGATTAGGAAAACTGATACCTTAGGGATTCTGAGACCTTGGGGTGTTTCCCCCATCATCCTGGTGTGATGACAGATGGTTGACTACACCCTTTGTCCCCGATCTTTTCTCTTTGTAGTTACTTGTGTTGGTAGGTAAAATAGTTATCTTTACCCATATATGTGTGTAGAGGGATGTAATTGATTTTTGTTATTCACACTCATATATTCTGGATATAATTTCCTATGGACTATTATAGGTGTAACATGTATAGGTTGGGATGTACTGGTGATCCTTTCTCAGTGTATGGGTTGCATTGGCTTGATGTATAATACGATAGGTATGATACTATTTATGAATGATGTGGTGGAAATCAAAAACTTCCTAGTTACCCTGGTTATATGGATGTGGTAGTTTTTTTTTCATGAGGTGCATGTTGTGGGGCTTGGCCCAGGTGTCTGCGGGCAAGCCTTTTTGGAGATACATTCTTAGGATGTGCGACATTGGGGAAAACTGGAAACCCGGTGGGGAAGTGTTAGTGGGGTACCCTTGATATTATTTATTATATTATATATGCTTGTATGAGATACTTCTTGAGAGTATCCATGGTGAGGATGGGAACATAGTATACCTATCTAGGTGATGAGTTTGTTTCAAATATTGTTCACCCTGCTTTATCAAGATTTATTTACTTTTTCACGAGAGTCTACGAGGCTACTGAGTATACTTTTATACTCACCCTATATATATAATCTATTTTCTTGTCACATGGTGCATTCTAGAGATCCGACCGGTGACTAATAACTTGGGGTTTCAGAATTTGTTCAGGATTTGTGGCCACTGTTGTTTTACCTTTTTTTGGTACATGTAATTTTTCCTTTTAGTTATAGTATTTTTGTATAAAATTACATATTTCCACCTGGGATTTATTTTATATTGTAGTGTAATAATTATTTGGTGGGTGTATTCCTTATCACTCTATTTTTCATTTGTTCTCCTAGAGGGTAATACCTCCCATTTGTGTGTTTACTATACCCTTAGTGCTAGTCACCAACCCATGGCCTACGGGTGGTGAGACTCAGGTGTCACTCCGTCTCTCCTCTCATTACTAACCCAGTAGAGGTAATCATAGTGTGGAGGGGGTCGTGATAATCTTGGTAATTTATTTTCACCTTAGTAAGGGTATAACAAGTAAAATATGAGAAAAACATTTGGATAAGGCTTTGAAATCATCTAATAATTAACTTTATCCCATTGGATTAGTTTATTTCAGCTATTTCCATTTATTTATTTTATATATGATAACATGGTTTGATTTTACATTATTTATAAACATTATATTACTATCGGAAATCTATTATTAGCACATTTGAATTTTATAAAGTTAATATGTGTAAAATTATTACATAAGGATAAAAATAGTATAATTTTGGTTATAAATTATTTTTTTTCAATGATGATTATCTTTTTTCTCTTGAATATTTATTTATAATTTTTCATGATTGAGTAATTACCTCAATTTCTTCTGCAACGTTGGCGTAATATTTATTCTATTAAAAGAAAAATAAAGTAAATGATTTTAAAAATAATAAATGTAATATAATTTGAATGAATAATTATGTTTCGTAAATTTTTTTATAAATATGACATATTATGGATGTTTGGAACGTATATACTATAATTCTATATATGGAATTTTGTTTTCAACTTCAAATTAAATATATAAAAAATGACATTAATTATATTTTATAATATATAAATTTTTATTAAACTATTTGAAATTCATTAAAATATTGTCATCATCCACTTGAATGTGTCATGGTTCATATATATACCATAGTCCACTATGGGTCACATGAATTTTTATTAAATTATTAGTAGCTCTTAAAGAGTAAAAAATAGTGTTTGTTGGTAATTGTAAAATGGTTTAATGGGGTATTAAAGAAGGAGATAATTGTAAAAATATCAGTTATATTTGTTGAAATTTTAATATAATTGGTTATTTCAAATAATTTCAATATTATTTTAAAGTTATCAGTATTTGGAGCCTTTTCCATGGAAATTATTCTATAATAATTTAATACATTAATTAATTCCAGGAGTTCCCCTCACCTTGTTTATTTAAGGGAACATACTCTCTCTTTTTATTAATGAAATTTAAGTATTCTATATTTTACATTCAATTACATAATACATCCATTGATTCATTTATCCCATCCTAGATAAATAGTCCTTTCCAAAATTTTACCCTTTCAACCTGTACGATTTAATCTAAATATGATTTCACAGCGATGTTGTAAACCTCTTTACTGGGTTTTTTTATTTTATATTCTTATACATCCTCTAAATCGATTGTATCCATTATAAAACAATGAATTAATTATCATAAATATATTAAATTATTATTTTTCTAATGGAACAATGATTATCCACCTTCATCCCATTAGTTGGAAGATGATAATGTCAATCTTGCATTCGACTGGACTACCACCTCAATGAAGTGTTGTGATTATTTTTTTCATTAAATATTTATGTGAATAGGAATAATGATATACTTAATGAATATATACGATAGAAATTATATTAAAATGATCATGGATTGGTGAATTACTATTTACTATTCTTTTGTTCTATAGGGGAATCTTTTAAAAGTTATATAAATAAGTCTCTTCTCACGCATTCATTACAAATGATTATTTAAATTTATATGTTTTGATAATTAAGTGATCAATATTACAGAATAAACCATTATATTGGAATGTGGACACTTATTCCATGTTTCTTGTTTTCTACAATATCGGAAATTTAATATCAAATAATGTTTTTTTCATTTCTATTGACCAGGAATGGAATTATAACATTATCATTATTTTTAATCATTATTAAACCCAATGAATAACATTTAAAAATGGGTGATTAGAACCAATTGATTAATAATAAACATCAAATAATTAAATCAATTATTCCATTAAAAACATAGAAACCAAAAGAATATTTACCTTTCTCAAAATATTCATTCGATCTTTGATATAAATAATAAACTCAAGATAAACACACAACGTTTTCTAAAAGAAATTATTTAAACCCCATGAAGGGATAAAATAAAAACTGTTTTAAGAAACCATGATAATTATATTCATAAATAATTTAAAACTCATGTTAGAAATTTCTATAGACTAGTTAAATCTATAGGAAAAAATTTCCCTATTAACCCCCTTATTCGTTCCTATTAAAGAAAAGTAACAATACCCAACGTATTAGAGAGATATATCATGATTATATGTAGTATAATATGTGTAAGAATTACACAACTTATAATATTTATCACTTTCACCAGTCATCATCAGTAATTTTCATGTTACATATCATAAATAAAAAATTATATACTAACAAATATTTATTATGAAAACTGTGAAAAACTGTTTTATAACCGTATTAAAACCAATTTCCAACATTGACAAACCCTTTATTTTTATAACATCATTTTCAAAACTAAAATACCAAAAATAACGAGAAAATAGATTTTTATTTGAAGAATACATTAATGATTATAATGTAATATAAAAACTAATGCAATGGTTTTGATAGAAGGAAATATCTTTGATGTCATACATGTTAAAATATAACATTCATTTTTTCTTTATTAAAATAAAATCAAATGGATATATATGAAATACAAAAACTCATTCTTCTAAAATCATTTAAAATAAATCCAAAAGTGTGATAATATTTCATTTATTGTAATAGAACGGACCTCTCCGGTCCATTACTTTGTGAAAATGTGGTTTTGGAGATGTTTCAGGGGGTCAAGGTGACTTGGGGGTGCATTTGGGTGGACTTTTAAGGAAAGATAAAGGGAAATAGCTTTCACACAGGCGGCACATAGTTTGTTCAAATCGTGCGGCCAAACCGTGTGAGGGTGGTGTTTGAGGCAGTGGATAATGCACAGTTAACCCACAGTTTGGCTAATCGTGCGGACTAACCGTTTGAGGAGTGCATGGAGAGGCAGTAGCTAATGCATATTTAGTGCACATTTTGTCAAACTGTGCGGACTAACCGTGCGATCACTTAATCTTAGATCCTAAAATTGTGTATCTAACTCATTTTGCCTCTAAATGGCTCATTTAGGCTCCTAAGCGTCCATAACTTGGGATTACCCTTCCTTAAAGGTAAGAGAACCTCTCCCATGATTTTTGGAGGCGATCTGAAGGCTTCTCTTGGAGAATCGAAGCCAGTTTCTTGAGGAGGAAAGATCTAAGGCGGGTTTTTAGAGAATCAACATGCCATTCTTTTGCGTTCATCATTGTTGGGGTTTTCGTCGAAAACCTTGAGGTAAGGGATTCGTTGCTTCTCTTTATTTTATGTGAAACTGTATTGTTATCATGTTGAATCCCGCTGGATGAAAATGGAATTGACCTAATAAAATACTTTGAACCGGATAAAAAAATCGTATCAATTTTATGTTATTGCCTCATGTTTTTCTAGATAGTGTGATATCTATGATTGCCTTGATTAGTGATTGTTCATGATGGAAATTGGTAAAGAACGTAAACCGGGACTAATTGATATTGGTTTTCCTAAAGATAAAGAGGCATGTGAATGGATCTTGTTCCTATTGTAATTTGATGTTAATGAAATTGGCATAGTAAGCATGTATAATCTTATGTGATAGCTTACTGGTTAGGTTCCCGATTTTGGAACCAACAGATTAAATCTGTTCATTCAAGATGGTTTAAGGAATTTGATTGTTTGATAATTCTATCAAGGGTTCTGAGTTACCCTCTTATTTGTTTAATGTTCCATATCCCAATTGATGTGATGTTTGATTTCCTACTGCTTGTGCTGTGATATGTCCCATCGAGGGGTATTGCGATATGTGGAGGCATAAAGCCCTTTTGTTTGTGGTGGCGGATGACACCTAGATTGGCCAGATGCTTCGGTTTATGCATGTGGGTGTTAGGGAGGACATCAGGGATGATTGAATGGGATGGATTTGATGTTGGATGCTTGTCGATTCATTGGTTTTTTATCAGCTTTACATTCCCCACTACTCAAGGAAGCTGGTCTTGGTTACCCTTCTTTCTAAAGAGGTGAAGACATGCGAGGTATTCCACATGCTTTCCAGGTTTTTCCTCTCAAGGGATAATGGTTCTATGCTCTTTCATAGGTGGCAAAGAATCGAAGGGTAGTATATCTACTCACCTTATTGACCCTCATGTGTTTAGTAGCATAGGATGCATTTATAGAATGCCTGGGAATATGGGAAAATAATTCTGCAATGAAATTTTGAATAAATGATGTAAACCCAAGGGGTTGGTGTTCGCTGAAACATAATGATGATGTTGAAAAATGTTGAAGGAAATAGTTGAATTTGGGTGTGTTGATAATGAAACTTAATGTGGAATTGTTCATTGTTAATTAATGTTTGATGAATTAATGTACAGTGGAATTGATAAAAAAGGAATGAAGTAATATAATAAATCCCTTAAATGTTTGTGTGATTATAGGATACCTAGTCTTAGAAGTGGCAGCCCGGAGTCTGAGAGAAGTTAGCGGCAGTTTTGTCTAAGACAATGTTATGACCATAGTGTGGTTTTGAGTTGTATTATATTATGTACTTTTTTGTGTTCATATACACTACTCCACCCTGTCATTAAGGGAAACTATCACCCTGGGGATTCTGAGCCCTAGGGGGTGCTTTCCATAACATTATGGTGGGAGGATGAATGGCTGACTACCCCCTTTGACCCTGCTCTCTTCTCTTGGTAGATACTAGTGCCATTAGGCACAGCGGTTAGTTTACCCATATATGTGTGTAAGGGGATGTAATGGCTTTTGGTTATTTACACATATATATTCTGCATATAGTATCCTATGGACTACTATAGGTGTAACGTGTATAGGATGTGATGGATTGAGGATCCTTACTCGGTGTATGGGCTGTAATGGATTGAGGTATAATACCTGACGTATGATACATGTTATGCGAGTTGTGGTGGCTCCCGGAAACTACTTGGATACTTTTTGTTGTAAGGATGGTGTGGTGCTTCACCCAGGTGTCTGCGGTCAAGCCATTGTGGTGCACTTGGTATATATTTTGGAGCTTAGCTCAGGTGTCTACGGGAAAGACTTTGGAGAGAGATGCACATGACTTATGTCATTAGGGAAAGCGGAAAACTAGTGGGGAAGTAGTAGCGGGGTACCCTTGATATTCTTTACTATATGATATATTCTTGTATGAGTTACTTGGTGAGAGTATCCATGGTGAGGTTGGGAAAATAGTATACCTGTTTAGGTGATGAGTTGGTTTCACTTGTTGTTCCCTAGGATTTATCATGATTTCATTACTTTTGCACGAGAGGCTTCGGGGAGGATCCTAATAAGTATACTATTATAAATACCCTACATATATACAAACTGTTTTTTAGGTTACTTGGAGTAGGTTGGAGATCAAGCTGGTTTCTACTAGATTGGGGTTACAGGAGCTACTCGGGCTTGTGTTTGCAGGTGTTTTTACTTTCTTTTGGGTACTTGCAGTTTTCCATTTTAGTTGTAGAACTTTTGCATGACATTACATATGTGCACTTGGGTTTTCTTTTATACTTCAGTTATGAGTTGGAGTTGGTTGGTGTCTATCTTATCTCTCTCTTCCGCATTTGTTCTCTT
Organism: Viscum album; assembly: GCA_963277665.1. Taxonomy (NCBI): domain Eukaryota; kingdom Viridiplantae; phylum Streptophyta; class Magnoliopsida; order Santalales; family Viscaceae; genus Viscum; species Viscum album. The sequence goes on along the minus strand of OY728164.1, from coordinate 1,465,249,517 downwards.
AGAGGTTAATGCCTCCAATTTGTGTGTTACTATACCCTCGGTGCTAGTAGCCAACCCGGGGCCTACTGGAGGTGGGACTCAGGGGTCATTATTGTCCTTCTCAAATTTTTGGCCCATGAGAGGTACACATTGTGGAGAGGGGGTCATGATAGAGTGGTATCAGAGGGAGGTTGAGGGATAAGATGGAGTTTAGAGTTAGGCACAGGTGAGGTTGCATGGGTTGGTAGGGCAACAGTGTCATTCATGTTTAGAAAGTGAGGTAAACCCAAGAGACCGGCAAAGAAATAGGCATTTAGGGACCCCTATGATCTGATGTATGGACCATTATGTTTATAATGGCTACTAAACAAGGTGATACTAGTGACAGGGTAGAGACCTAGGAAAGGATCATGCATCATTCTTCTTTGTGCCTGTGTTTTAATAGGGAGACCTTGGGATTGGTTAACCTAAAATTTATAAAAGAAAATAATTAATAAATTAATGTTGATTTTTACATATTCTAGGATTAGGAGGTCTAAGTGTTTGTTATTTTATAGGTTTGGATCCAGCTCGACGTCCTCATCATGTTTGCATAGAAAATGTCCAGCAGGCTGTTCTAGTAGATCGTCGTAGGGTAGAGGTTGATGATGACGACACTTGGAGGAAGAAACTCCAAGGGTTTCAGCGCCAAAGTCTATAGAAGTACGAGATCTCCATTTTAGATGTAGTCATAGAAGTCTGGTTGGAGGAGGTTGAGATAGGCTTCAGTTTGATCTGTGATCGGAATGATCACTGGGTGTCCTTAGCTGGGATGATGCTACGTGGAGAAGCATGGAAGTGGTGGTTCTTGTTCCTCGGGGATCGTGAGGAATTAGTGATCTAATGGGAGGGGTTCCGAGACAAGTCTAGAGTCGAGTTTCTTTCCTCAAATGGGAAGGATTCTTGTCACCAGGAGCTTCTTACCCTTCGATAGGGGATCTCCAGTGTTCTAGATTTTGGAATCCGTTTCCGGAACCTTTTAAAATATGCTTCAGACCTGTTACCAGATGAGGAGGATAGGGTGAGGCATTTTGAGGAGGCTTTTTGTCCAAAGATTCAGTTCCAAGTCACCCCATTTATGCTAAAGACATATCTTGAGGTATTGGTGAGGGTAGAGGTTGTTGAGAGGACTTTGGGCAAGACCAAATCATCACGAGGGGGGATCTTCATGATCCCTTACAAAGAAAGGTTGTGGTATAAGTTTCATGGTTTTCAGGGCAGAAGAGTTTCTGTTCAGCCGGGGGTAGGTCCCAGCCCTTCACATCTCGTTTATCTATAGGCACCAAATCTCAGGCCTATGACAAGGGATCATGTGCTTTTTTTTCTTGTGGTGGTTGTGGTCATCCCCAGCGGGAGTTCCCGACCTTTTATAGCGGTCATCACACACCAGATGTTATGCTTCAGGTTCATCTGTTGAGGCAGTTCCAGCTGAGGTAGCAGTATCCAGTTGCACGAGCTTTAGATCAGTAGAGGGTAGATGGGGCAAGCAAGGGATAGCCCCATGAAGCTCCCAGTACTCATATAGTAGAGCGCGACCATAGTGGTGATTGTCTTCAGGGTCAGAGAGGTCGTGGAGGAGATGGTGGTCAGCTTCATGCTCTAGCGTTGCCAGCTCAAGGTGAGCCAAATTTCATTCAAGGTACCCTTTTCTTGTTTTCTACCTTGGTGTATGCCTTGTTTGATTCAGGAGTAACACACTCTTTCATATCACCTACCCTTGTCCATGCTTTGGGATTAAGGTAGAGAGGCTTTCAGTGCCCTTGGCGTTGACTATGTCAGTTGGAGGTCGAGCAGACTTGTTTAAAGTATGTAAAGACTATGAGCTAGTATTGGGGATACACTGCTCATGGGGAGATTTCCTATGTTTACGAATACAACCATATGATATCATCCTCATCATAGATTGGTTTTATTCAGTGTAGGCTATCATGGATTTTTTTAGTTTGAAGGTCGTTTTCCTTAGTGCAGATGGAGAGCAAGTGGTGTTTGTTGGTGAGAGAGATCCAAAAATGGGTCTTAGGCACATCCAATTCTTATCATCCATGATGTCCGAGATGATGTTGAGTTCATTAGAGGTTCAGTAGTGGGCGTTTCCTCGGGTCATAGAGGAGTACCCTGATGTCTTTCCAGAAGAGTTTGTAGCCTTACCCCCTCGATGCGATATCGAATTCAGGATCAAGCTACAGCTAGGAGCGTCTCCTATCTCTATGTCTCCATATATGATGGCCCCTTATAAGTTGCGAAAGTGACGTATACAGCTTCATGGTCTATTGTAGTGCGGTTTTGTTCAGCCAAGTGTGTCACCATGGGTTGCACCAGTTTTGTTTGTGAAGAATGATGATGGTAGTTTGCAGTTGCTTGTCGATTATCATCGCTTAAACAAAGTGACAATAAATAATATCTATCATCTTCCACCAATTGATGATTTATTGGATAATATAATGGGATTAATTTTGTTCTCAATTATTGACTTGTGGTCAGGATATCATCAGAGGCATGTGAATAATGAGGATATTCTAAAGACTATTTTCTATTTTCTTCATGGGCATTATGAGTTCATTGTAATGCCGTTTGGTGTGACTAATTCTCTAGATGTATTCATTGGATTGATGAATGCTGTGTCCCGTGAGTTCTTGGACAATTATTTGGTAGTTTTCATCGATGACATCCTTGTATACTCCTCATCTATAGAAGAGCATGCAGAGAATCTACATGCCGTTTTGGGAGTTCATTGCCAACATCAGCTGTTCAGGAATTTTTCGAAGAGTGAGTTTTGGGATCGAGAAGTCCATTTCTTGGGGAATGTTGTTTCCCAGTAGGTATTAGCTATGTATCCATAGAATATTGAAGCAGTTATGTCTTGGGAAGCCCTCAAGATAGTGTTAGAGGTGTGAAATTTCCTTGGTCTCGCAAGCTACTACAGGAGGTTCCTAGCCAATTTCTCCCAAGTAGCAACTCCTCTGACAGCTTTGACCAGGAAAGATCTGGCATTCATATGGACTAACCAATGTCAGGCAGCCTTAGAGTATCTAAAGGATATGTTAGTAAGTTCTCTAATCCATTTTCTTCTAGCTGAGGGAGTTCAGTTTGATGTTTTCTGTGATGCTTCACATCTGTGGTTAGGATGTGTTCTCATGAAGAATAGGTCAGTTGTTTCTTATGGGTCTCAACAGTTATGTCCCCACGAGTGAAACTATGCCACCAATGATCTCTAGTTAGCATCCATGGTGTTTTCTCTAAATTTGTGGAGATTTTACCTCATTGGTGAGTGCTTTGTGGTTTTCACCAATCATAAGAGTTTGAGGTATGTTTTCTACCAACGTGACTTGAACTTGCGACAACAGCGGTGGATGGAGTTCTTACAGGAATACGACTTCGAAATATCGCATACGCTTGGAAAATGGAATGTTGATGTTGATGCACTGATCTGAATGACACGTAGTGATGCTGCATGTGAATCTGGTGATTCTTGGAGAGTAATGGATGAACTATCAGCATTACATCTTGATATGGGAGAAGTTGGGGGTAGAGGTTGTCTTTTTCAGATGACGATACAGTCATCCCTGATGAAGAGTGTGGAAGAATCCCAGTTAGGTTATCTAGAGGTGGAAGTCTAGAGAGACCAAATTGTTTTTGGTGAGGCCATGGATGGTTGGTCTGAGGATGAACAACACCAAGTGTTGTATCGTCGAATGCTTTTTGTTCCCTTGGAAATGTGGGAGATGGTTCTCAGAGAGTTACATTGTAACATCCCAGGTAAATAAAGAATATGAAATTTTCATATTTATTAATATTATTTAATAAAATATTAATATTACATTAAAGGGAATGCTATGTTCAAGGGCGTACCCAATATGCAACAATGAGTTTCTTTGAAATCTTATGTTGCACACTAATAATATAATAATATTATTTTAAATGGTTGTTAACACCTAGCCATTATAATGGTAGGAATGAACAAAACTAACTATGAAATGATTATATATGCTTGTCAAATATTTTTTCATTTATCCAAATAAATTTTAGAGGCTTAAAATGAAAATGAATCCAATTTTAAGTATAAATCTTCTAATATTCTTTAAAAGGTCGATTAACAACCTTTTGATGGTGAAACCTTTTTTAAATATACATTTGAACATTTTATATGTTATATTTGACAAAATAAAATCCTTCTTTAGAATATGGACATTAAAATTTACTTTGTGTAAATTTTTGTTATTTTTCAAATAAAGATCATTTTTAGTGAAAAAGTTGTATTTTAATTCAAAACATTCTGTTAATATAATTTATTTATGTGGATAGATTATCTTTTTAATTGGTTTTAAAGTGTAGTTAAAATATATTTTTATCATTTAATAAAATTTTGGTCATTGGAATTAATTTCACTTTGAAATTGGACGTAAACAAGTGTCCATCTTTTGATAGATATTGTTTCTTAAAAACACGTTATTTGTTTTGACAGCGGGAATTAATTATAAAAATAATTAATTCAACTTTTAGGTTTTTAATTTGGTAAAATTGGCATAATTTTTTAATTTGGAATATCAAATATATCTTAGGGTGATTTTTTGGTATTTTTCTAAAAAACATCAATTTTTGATGAATATTGAAACAAGTAAGTGGTAGTTAAAAAACTGATTTTTCGTTTAAATGAAATTTTACCACCTCTGTGATTTGAATTTCAAAGATTTGAAAAAAATGGTTGTTATTAGGATGTGAAATTTGGTTCAATATGATTAAAATAATTTTTTGGTGAATAGTAACTTCTAAGTTTTAATAACCGTGATTAAAGGTAATTAGTGTAATTTAAGATAATTATAATGATATAATAATATGAAATTACCATTACAGTTATCCTACACTTATTGGATAAGTCATGGATGACCAAAACAATCCATGGGTAAACTTGGAGATCCAATGGAGCCACTAGGGTAATAAAATGACATTAATAACTTTTTATTTAATGTAAAAATAAAATTTTCACAAACATATATTGTTTTAATAAAAAAACTTTTACATGGGGTTATACAAGTCATATTTTCTACTATAAATATTCATTATAAATCTAAAAATATTTCATACATCATCATATTTTTTTTATAATTTTTAGACATTAAATAAATAAATTTATTTATGACACCATGATGATGTAGTGATTACCTCATTAATAAACGATTTAAAAAATGAGAAGATAAAGTAAAATATATTACTTATACTTGTAAAAAACCTATCTTATGGGTGTATTTAGAAACCTTATCACTTTATCCTAGAAATATTTAATTTTGGGACCATTAATATAAGAAAATTCTTTTATAATAAATTAACTTTTCAAGACATTCCAAGAGTTCCCCTCCTCCCTCTTAAAAAAGGCCCCCACCTCTACCCCCTTACCCACACCTCTCAAGCCTTTTGATAGACCAAAATCAGCTCATTTTATCTCTTCAAATCCATCTCTTCATCCTAAAAGCCTTACCTTAGGCAAAAAGATCTTTAAGAATCCCTTTTGGTTCATACCAAATAGAGTTACCCGATTTAAATGTAATGTCCACTCTTATGTTCTTCTGTTTTATTTTGCTTCTCCAACCCCCTAAACTCTTTTTATTCCTTTAATTTGTAACAACACCAGTATTTTAAATATACTAGTAATTCGTTATGATAAGTATTAAAAATACACTTACACACACCTCCGTCTAATGGTTAAAGAACATACAGTTTCGGTGGATGGCGAATTACTGCCTCACAAAATGATGATTGTTCTATCTTCTACTACCACCTCTAATTATGGCCATTATGATGGTACTATATTTATTTATGATATATATTATATTTATTTCCTCTCTATTATTCTTTATTTTACATTTAAAACATTCCTTTATGCTTTTCATGTTGTGCAATTGTGATAAATTCATTTGAGGAATTGTGGGCTGCCGCCCCCTCAAGTGATGTGACTCGTTCATGCCATACATGGAATGTATAAAGAATGAAATTAATGAAATTATGTGACCTATATAACATATATATTATACTGGAATTATAATATATATATATATATATATCTCATTTAGTTTTAATTCAATTCAATATGAAATAGAAATGAAAGTAGTGTTCATGCGTGTGTATGGCTTACCGTCTCCATGAACGGTGCATTTCATTTATTACCTTTAAATGTTTTGAAATATTATAAATGCAATTATATACTGGATATATATTATATATATGATATCTACATCATGAATATAATTCTGGATATAATAGATATTTTACCACATGAACAACTTGTAATTATAAGAAGTTTATTTTTGACTCAAGTACCAATGATCGACAAAACGACCGTTATTATCTTAAATAATTACATATTGTTAATAACATGGTAATAAGTGAAATAAAAGAAATATTGAAAATTAAAAATGTTCCTAATAAAGTATAAATTAACTCTAGTTTATTATTCAAGAATATAATGAAATGAACAAGACAAGTGGAACTTGAGGTAAGGGATCCTACCACTCTCTTTATTTTAAGTAATCTCTTTTATGTCATTTCTTTTAAGATCATCTTTCCTATTTTTGGGTATGTTCTTTTATATTCCTCATTATTTAATTTTTTTGTTCATATTATGAGATACCCTATTTGACCTCATAAATCCATTTATGGAAGTTTTAAGTGGCATCGTTAGGCTGTTGAGTTTTCATAAGGGATTTTTCATATCACTTTTATTCTCTTGAGATTTATGCTACATTTGCCACCATTTCCTTTGAGTGGGGTATGTACTACCCATTATTATACTCTTTGTGAAATATAATTTCATTTATTAGTATTTACATCAATTTTTATAGTCCTTCTTTCATGGGGTGTACGTTTTGAAAGTTACCCAAGTCGATAAGGGAACATTTCACCCTCCTATTTTTAAAGACTTATTTTTGTTTTGTCTTATAAATTACATCTTCTTATGTTGGGATAAGTTCTTATATATATCCTTATTTCTGTAAATTTTATGTCCAAGTGATTACATAATATTTATATTTCTCATCAACCCTTTTTCAAAAATTTGATGTGATGTCGTTAGGCTATAGAATTCTTGCAAGGGAACTTCTTTACCCAATTCCAATTCTTTGGGTTAAACCTCTACATACTGATTATGTCATGATATGAATATGTGTGGATGACATCTGATTGTTTTACACTGATTATCCACTTATATTTAGTGTATTTATATTTTTGACACATAATTATGTCATTTCTTTATCCTTTCTCTAATTGCATGATCCTTGATTGGGATTACTTCTCAATTTTTTCTCATTGAGACATTTCTTAATGATATGAACTTTTATTCTTTTATAAAGTGTATATATAGCCCCTTTGACTTTCCATATCCTTATTATGTCTATAATAAAGTCATTTAAATGATTTTATAATGGTATACTATCATGTGTCTTATAATTTAAATGTTCAAAATGGAAAAGGAATGTTTTATTAAAATATTGTTTTAAATGGTTTTAAAGATTTATTCTTTTAAACATATATCATCCATGTCCATGTTTTAAAAATGGTATTAAGGATTTATTTATATGTACATGAATGTTTTAAAACCCTTTCAAAAGTTTCTAAGTGGTATGGGACTCTTTGATTCTAAAATATCTTTTAAATGTATTCTTTTAATAATATCAAAGTATAAAGGTAGTTTTCTCTCATAGATTTTTAATGATTTTATTAGATGTTTTTATTTATGAAAATATCATTATGTGATCTCTTGTGATTGAAATGTGGAACTTTTATGTTTCTTTTATGCATGTTTTAAGTGTTATGATTATGTTATGGTTCTTGGGAAATGTTTATGAAATCGGGTGGTTCTATGATAAACTAATGGTGGGTGAGCCCAAGATAGCTCTCCAATACATTGGGTAATGCGAAGGAGTTAAAATCTAAGGTTTCCCTGAAGAGATTTAGGGAAAATACTGTGATGGGTATTCCAAATGTAACCATGAGGGTTACTCTTTATGTAAGAATATAATGAATGTCTCAAGTTACCTTTACATCTTATGTTTTCTATGAGTTATTCATAAATCCTATGATTTCATGAGGTATGTTAAAGTGCTTATGTTTTTTGAGTAAAGTGTGTTTCCATTGATTCTTACGTATACGTGGACTAATGTTTCCTTTCTGTATTTTTATATCCCTTACTGAGCTTTTTGTGCTCATCCCACATTTTTGAAATGTTTTCTACAGGACTTAAAGTGGAATACAGTCAAGGATGGGATCAAAGAAAATGTCATGATGTCTAAAACATGGAACTAGACATGACACTTTTGTTCAAGAGTTTATATTTTCTGAAAAAATGGAAACTGAGTAGATGTGTCATCCTTGTAATCTTTGAGATGTAATAGTTATGTCCTAATTCTCTAAAACTCTAATCCTAAAAATATCCTCAATGTGGATTATTCATTTAATTCAATATTATGTAATGTTTTAAGGCTAGGTCCTTATAGTTGGTATCAGAGGGAGGTTTAGATAACATTAGAGGTTAGGGTATTTTTTAAGCATAAGTGACATTACCATAATGGTTAGTATTTCAGAAAGAGTAATAGTTTTAGATAAATTGAATGAGTTTATGATAAAATTAATAATTATATTATAGTATTATATGATGATTATAATGATATACTCACCTACATTTTTGGTTTTATTTGACCTCTGGATCTAAAAGGCACCAAATTGACAATGGATTTGAAGAAAACTGTTACGGTTTTCTGAAAGAACAACTAAATGATATGGGAGATGCAATGAGAACTCTTGTGGTTTTTCTCAACCAAATATCTGGAGTCATGATTAACCACTTGACCCTTGGTGAGTCCACTAATGCATCATATATGAGATAACCAACTCAATGTGGATATTCAGGTAATAATTATAAAGGAAACCATTTGGGTTTATATGATCCTTACTTTTGATGTAATTATGTGTTACTATATGTTATGATGGAAAATGAAAGACATGAGATAATCTTGAGGTTAAATTATGTTATGATTATTTTTTATTATTTTATCTCTTTTTGGGGAATGATTTATGAATTTTATAGTTTTGGAAAAAGGACAACACGCAGACCCTGTGACAACCCATCGCGTCGGAAAAAGCTATGGGAATCAAACCCACAACCAAAGTGCAACTAGTATTTATTGCCTACCACTAGACTACGTGAAGTACCTGGTCAGTATGAGAAATTATTTTTAGTTAGATGATCTTATGAATCAGGAATAAGTTGATTTTGGGTTATCTATGGAAATGATTAGCCTATCATGGAGGATATGTGATTAGGTTATTTACTTTTTAGTATGAGACTTTACGAGTAACTGATACTATTTGGAGATAAATGTTAAGATTTATCTTGGAAGACTGTGTGATTAAATCCTTTGGAGATTTGGGTTTAAATCTTAGTTTGGATTACATTGAATAATTTTATAGATAGTTGTTTATTGAAAGGTCTTTGATGAACTTTAGGTTTTGTTGGACAAATTTTGGATATTAAGTGTAGTATTTCTTTTTATAAAGGATTGTACTTTTTAGGTATTATCTGATCATGTACTAACAATTTTTTTGGTTAAGGTTAAAAAACAAGAAAAATATATAGATTGTATTTTGTGGGTTAGGTGATTCTCTAGAAGTTGATCATAGTGCTCTTAATATGAACAAGTCATCTTGAAATACTCATCGTTTGTGTTAGAAATATAGTAAAAGATCAAAGTCTACATGTCAAGTGAGTATGTTTCCTTATGATTTAGTTAATCTCATCAATTTGTTCCTCTTTGAAATGTAACTTAAAACAAAAATGTTGTCTGTTAACTTTTCCTACTGGGGAATCACATACCGTTTAACCAATCATAAGTTTGTGATTTTCTTGGGGTTAACTTTCTCCAAATCATGTTTTCTGTCACTCTCCATCAGAACATGACCCTTTGTTTTCTCCTCCATATCCATGTTTTCATGGAATCCTAGTATGGGTTAACTTGGGTAACCATTGTACTTCTTATTCTTTATTTTAATGTGATAGTTTTACTGACTCTTGTTCCGATGTGGGACTATCAATGAAGTTTCTGAGCCCAATTTTAAAATTGTGAGGACGCAATTCCGAAAAGGGGGGAATGATGTAACATTCTAGGTAAATAAAGAATATGATATTTTCATATTTATTAATATTTTTAAATCAAATATTTATATTACTTTAAAGGTAATTATATGTTCAATGGCGTACCAAATAGACAACAATGAGTTTCTTTAAAATCTTACGTTGCACACTAATAATATAATAATATTATTTTAAATGGTAGTTAATGCCTAGACATTGTAATGGTAGGAATGAAAAGAACTTACTACCAAATGATTATATATGCTTGTAAAATATTTTTTCATTTATCCAAATAAATTTTAGAGGCTTAAAATGTAAATGAATCCAATTTTAAGCAAAAATATTCTAATATTCTTTAAAAGGTTGATTAACCGCCTTTTGATGGAGAACCCTTTTTTAAATATACATTTGAAAATTTTATATGTTATATTTGACAAAATAAAATCCTTCTTTAGAATCTGGACATCAAAATTTACTTTGTGTAAATTTTTGTTATTTTTCCGATAAAGATCATTTTTAGTGAAAATGTTGTATTTTAATTCAAAACCTCATTTTAATCTAATTTATTTATTTGTATAGATTATCTTTTTTATTGGTTTTAAAGTGTATCTAAAATATTTTTTACCATTTAATCCAATGTTGGTCATTGAAATTAATTTCACTTTGAATTTGTCCATAAACAAGTGTCAATCTTTTGATAGATATTGTTTCTTAAAAACACGTTATTTGTTTCGATAGTGGGAATTAATTATAATAATAATTAATTCAGCTTTTATGTTTTGAATTTGGTAAAATTTACATCATTTTTTAATTTGGAATATCAAATATAGCTTAGGGTGAATTTTTGGTATTTTTCTTAAAAACATCAATTTTTAATGAATAGTGAAACCACTAAGTGGTAGATAAAAAACTTATTGATTGTTTAAATGAAAATTTACCACCTCTGTGATTTGAATTTCAAAAATACAAAAAACATTGTAGTCATTAGGATGTAATATGTAGTTCATTGTGATTAAAATAATTTCTTGGTGAATAGTAACTTTTAAGTTTTATTAATCACGATTAAAGGTAATTAGTATAATTGAAGGTAAATATAATGATATAATAATACGAAATTACCTTTACACTTGTCCAAAACTTATTGGATAAGTCATGGAAGACCAAGACAATTCATGGGTCAACTTGGGGAGCCCATAGAGCCACTTGGGTAAGAAAATGACATTAATAACTTTTTATTTAAAGTAAAAATGAAAGTGTCACAAACATGTTGTGTTTTACTAAAAAAAATTTACATGGGCTTATACAAGTCATATTTTATACTATAAATGTTCATTATAATTATAAAATGATTTCCTAAATCATGATATTTTTTTTATTTTTTTTGAAAATAAATAAATAAATTTATTTATGACACCATGATGATGTAGTGATTACCTCATTAATGAACGATTTAAATAAAATGAGAAGATAAGGTAAAATCTATGAATTACACTTGTCAAAAACCTATTCTATGGGTGGATTTAGAACCATTCTCACCTTATACTCTTAATATATAATTTTTGGACCTTTAATATTCGAAAATCATTTTATAATAAAGTAACTTTTCAAGACATTCCAAGAGTGCCCCTCCTCCCTCTTATAAAATGCCCCCACCTCTACCCCCTTACCCACACCTCTCCTGCCTTTGGCTCGACCAAACTATGCTCATTTTCTCCCTCAAAATCCCTATATTAATCCTAGAATAATTACCTTAGGCAGAATGCTCTTAAATAAACCCTTTTGGTTCAAACCAATGGGAGTTACCCGATTTAAAGGTAATATCCTCTCTTATGTTCTTTTGTTTTATTTTGCTTCTGCAACCACCTAAACTCTTTTTATTCCATTATTTTGTAACAAAACCAGTATCTTAAATATACTAGGATATTTATATGAGAAGTATTCTAGCTACACTTACACACACCTCTGTATAATGGTTATAGAACATACAGTTTCCATGGATGGCGAATTACAACCTCACGAAATGATGATTGTTCTATCTTCACCTACCACCTCTCATGGTGGCCATGATGATGGAACTATATTTATTTATGATATATATTATATTTAATTATTCTCTATACTTCTGTATTTTACATTTAATTCATATCTTTATTCTTTGCATGTTGTGCAAATGTGATAATTTCATTTGAAGAAGTGTGGACTACCGCCCCCTCAAGTGATGTGACTCGTTCATGAAATACATGGAATGTATAAAGAATGAAATTAATGAACTTATGTGACCTATATAACAAATATATTATACTGTAATTATAATATATATATATATATATCATTTAGTTTCAATTCCATTAAATATGAAATAGAAATGAAAGTTGTGTTCATGCGTACGTACGACTTACCGTCTCCATGAACTGTGCATTTCATTTTTACATTTAAATGTTATTTAATATTATAAATTCATGTATATAATGAATATATATGATATATATGATATCTTCATAATGAATATAATTCTGGATATAATGGATATTTTACCACATGATCATCTTGTAATTAAAAGAAGTTTATTTTTGACTCAAGTACCAATGATCGACCAAACGACCGTTATTAAATTAAATAATTACATAATGTTCATAAAATGGTAATAAGTGATATAAAAGGAATAATGAACTTTAAAAAGGTTCTTAAGCATGTAGAAATTAACTCTAGATTATTATCCAGGAATATAATGAAATGAACAGGACAAGTCGGACTTAAGGTAAGGGATCCTACCTCTCTCTTTCTTTTTAAGTACTCTCTTTTATATCATTTCATTTAAGCTCATATTTCTTATGTTTTGGGATGTTATTTTATATTCCAAATTATTTAATTTTTTTTTCATAATATGAGAGACCTTATTTTTCCTTATAAATCCATTTTTTGGATGTTTTAAGTGGCGTCGTTATGCTGCCGAGTTTTCATAAGGGATTTTTCATCTCACTTTTATTCCCGTGAGATTTATGCTACATTTTCCACCATTTCCTTTGAATGGTGTAAGTAATTCCCATTATTCTACTATTTGAGTAATATAATTTCATTTATGAGTATTTACATCAATGTTGTATAGTCCTTCTTTCATGGGGTGTACGTTTTGAAAGTTACACGAGTCGGTAAGGGAACCTTTCACCCTCCAATTTTTAAAATACTTCTTTCTGTTTTGTCTTTTAAATTACATATTCTTATGTTGGGATATGTTCTTAAATATATCCTTATTGCTGTAAATTTTATGTCCAAGTTATGAGATACTCTTTATCTCTATCATCAACTATTTTTCTAAAATTTGATGTGATGTAGTTAGGCTATCGAATTTTTGCATGGGAAATTCTTAACCCAATTCCAATTCTTTGGGTTAAACCTCTACTTCTTGATTATGTCACGATATGAATATGTGTGGATGTCATCTTATTGTTTTAACCTGAGTACCCACTTATATTTAGTGTATTTATATTTTTCACACATAATTATGTCATTTCATTAGCCTTTCTCTAATGTCATGATCCTTGATTGGGATTACATCTCAATTTCTTCTCATTGAGACATTTATTAATGATACGCACTTTTATTCAATTATGACGTGTATATACATCCCCTTTCACATTCCATATCCATATTATATCTATACTAAAGTCATTTAAATGTTTTTAAAATGGTCTACATTCATGTGGCTTATAATTTAAATGGTCAAAATTGAAAAGGACTCTTTTATTAGAACATTGTTTTAAAAGGTTTTAAAGATATAATCTTTTAAACATTTATCATCCATGTTCATGTTTTAAAAATGGTTTTAAGGATTTATTTATGTGGACATAAATTTTTTAAAACCCTTTCAAATGTTTCATAGTGGTATGGGACACTTTGATGATAAAATCTCTTTTAAATTTCTTCTTTTAATATTTTTAAAGTATAAAGGGATTTTTCTCTACTAGAGTTTTAATGATTTTATTAGATGTTTTTATTTATGATAATATCATGATGTGATCTCTTGTGATTGAAATTTTGAAATTTTATGTTTATTTTATGCACGTTTTATGTGTTATGATAAGGTTATGGTTCTTGGGCAATGTTTATGAAATCGGGTGGTTTCATGATAAAGTAAGGGCGGGTGAGCCCGAGATAGCTCTCCAATGCATTGGGTAATGCGAAGGAGTTAAATTCAAATGTTTATCTGAGGAGATTTAGGAATATACTATGATGGGTATTCCAAACGTTACTATGAGGGTTACTCCTGACTTAAGAATTTAATGAATGCCTCAAGTTACCTTTACATCTTATGTTTTCTAGGAGTTTTTCATAAATCTTATGATTTCATGAGGTATGTTAAAGTGATTATGTTTTATGAGTAAAGTGTGTTTTCATTGATTCTTACATATACGTGGACTAATGTTTCCTTTACGTATTTCTATATCCTTTACTGTGCTTTTTGTGCTCATCCCATGTTTTAGAAATGTTTTCCACAAGACTTAAAGTAGAATACGGTCAAGGATGGGATCAAGGAAATGTCATGATGTCTAAAACATGGAACTATACATGAATCATTTGTTCAAGAGTTTATATTTTGTGAAAAAAATGGAAACTAAGTAGATGTGTCTACCTTGTAATCTTTGAGATGTAACATTTATGTGCTAATTCTCTAAAACACTAAACGTGAAAAGATCCTCAATGTGAATTATTCATTTAATTCAAGATTATGTACTATTTTAAGGATGGGTCCTCATATACATAGTTCACCCTTAGCGGTACATCCTGGCATGATAAAGATGTACCTAACATTGTGGAGTCAGTTTTTGTGGCCTGGGTTGAAGCGTGTAGTTTCGGTGTTTGTGTCTCGATGTCTAGTTTGCCATAAGGTGATGGTCGAACACCATTTTCCTAGTGGCCTTCTCCATCCAATAGATATTCCTTAGTGGAAGTGGGAGGACATCTAGATGGGCTTCTTTACTGGTTTACCTTGAGATCCGGGTGGACATGATGCAATTTGGGTGGTAGGGGATCGTTTTGCAAAATAATCCAACTTCATAGCGATCAAGGAGTCGAGATCAGTGGATGTTTTGTCGAGGTAGTATCTAGAGGAGGTGGTGAAACATCATGGAGTCCCTAGGTCGATCATTTCTGATTGAGATCCTCGTTTTTTATCCAGAGTGTGGAGAGGTCTCCAACATGATTTTAGTTCTCAACTATGCCTTAGCACTACTTTTTATCCTCAAATGGATGGTGAGATAGAGAGAACCATCCAGAATCTTGAAGACATGTTACGCTCTTGTGTTCTTGGTTTCAGACGTTCATGGATGAGGCACTTACCTTTGTTGGAGTTCTCTTATAATAATAGTTTTTACTCCACCATCGGTATGGCACCATTTTAAGCCTTGTATGTCTGGCATTTTCATTCTCTGTTGTGATAGACTGGGGTCGGAGACTCCACAATTCTTGGACCAGAACTAGTGAGGAATACAACCGAGATGGTTCAGGTGATTCGTGAGTGGATTAAGACATCACAAGACCATCCCAAATCATATTCCGATCAAAGAAGGAGGCCCATAGAGTTTAATGTTGGGGATCATTTGATTTTGAAGAGGACTCCCCATCGTGGGAAGCTAATGTTTGGTCTTGGGAGTAAGTTTTCTCCCCACTTTTATGGGCCTTTTGAGTTGTTAGCTCATGTTGGAGTTGTGGCATATCAAGTAGCACTTCCCCCTCAGATGAGTCGGATACATGATGTTTTCCATGTATCACAACTCCGTCGTTATCTTCATGATGAATCTCAGATCATCAATTGGGGAGAGATCAATGTTGATGATTATGTGACCTTTGAGGAGAAGCATATGGAGATACATGACCACAATGATAAGGTGTTGCGCGAGAGTTCTATTCCCTTAGTTAGTGTCTTGTGGTGACATGGTGGAATAGATGAGAGTACCTGGGAACGTGAGTCACAGATGCATGTCATGTACCAAGAGTTGTTTGATGTTTGACCCTCCTCATGTATTGTTTTGTCTTTTGTGGTTATGAAACTTTCATGTGTATGTGATGGCACCCTTTGTTGCTTTGGTGGCTTGCTCTATTTTGAGAAGGATCTCGGTCGGTGGTTGTTCAGACTCTGTTTCGTTTTCTCTTTAAGTGGGATTTGGATTCTCGAGGATGAGAATGTTTTGAGAGGTTTCTGATGTAATGGCCCAGACCACTCCGGTCCATTCCATTGTGGAAATGTGGTGTTGGAGGTTTCCGGGAGGTCGAGGTGACTTGGGGGTGCGTTTGGGTTGAATTTTAAGGATAGCTAAAGGGAAATAACATTCACACAGGTAGCACATGGTCTGTCCAAACTGTGTGGACAAACCGTGAGAGGGTGGTGTTATAGGTTGTGGCTAATGCACGGTTAGCGCATGGTTTGGCTAACCGTGCGGACTAACCGTGCGAGGGGTGTTTGGCGAGGCAGTAGCTAACGCACAGTTAGCGCACAGTTTGTCAAACCGTGGGGACTAACCATGAGGGCATGTAATCTTAGAACCTAAAATTGTGGATCTAACTCGTTTTTCCTCTAAATGGTTCGTTTAAGTTCCTAAGCATCCATTAATCGGGATTACCCTTCCTTATAGGTAGGAGAACCTCTCCAAATAATTTCGGAGGTGATCTGAAGGCTTCTCTTGGCGAATCGAATCAATTTTATTTAGGAGGATAGTTCTAAGGCAGGTTTTTGGAGAATCAACCTGGCATTCTTGGGCGTTCTTCATTGTTGGGGGTTTCGTCAAAAACCATGAGGTAGGGGATTCTTTGATTTTCTATATTTTATGTGAAACTGTATTTTTAGCATGTTCAATCCCATTGGATGACAATGGTATTGACCTAATAAAATACTTTAAACTGGATAATGAAATCATATCGATTGTATGTTATTGCCTCTTGTTTTGATATATTTTGTGATATCTATGCTTGCCTTTCTTAGCGGTTGTTCTCAGTTTAAATTGGTAAAGAACGTAAATCGAGACTAATTTATATTTGTTTGGCTAAAGATAAAGAGGCATGTGAAGGAATCTGGTTCCAGTTGTAATTTTATGTTAATCAAATTGGCATAGTAAGCATGAATAATCTTTTGTGATAACTTACTGGTTAGGATCCTGATTTTGGAACCATCAGATTAATTCTGTTAATTCATGACGGTTTAAAGAATGCGATTTTTTGATAATTTATTGAAGGGTTCTGAGTTACCCTCTTGTTTGTTGAAAGGGCCATATCCCAATAGATGTGGCGTTTGATTTCAAGCTGCTTGTTCTTTGATGTGACCCTAGAGGGGTGTTGTGATATGTTGAGGCATAGAGGCCTTTTGGTTATCGTAGCGGATGATGCCTAGAGTGGTGAGATGTATCGGTTTATGCATGTGGGTGTTG
This sequence comes from Viscum album, assembly GCA_963277665.1. NCBI lineage: Eukaryota > Viridiplantae > Streptophyta > Magnoliopsida > Santalales > Viscaceae > Viscum > Viscum album. The sequence goes on along the minus strand of OY728164.1, from coordinate 1,465,231,964 downwards.
GGGAGGACACCTGGGATGGTGGAATGGGATGGATGTGATGTTGGATACTTATTGATTCTTTGGTTGTTTATCTACTTTACATTTCCCCACTTCTCAAGGCAGCTGGTCTGGCTTTCCCTTCTTCTGATAGAGTCAAAGACATGTGCGGTATGCCACGTGATTTCTGTCTTTAGCATCTTAAGGTAGAATTTGTCTATTATCTTACTATAGGTGGCAAAGACTCAATAGGTAGTACATCAACTCACCTTATTGATCCTCCTTGTGTTTACTAGCATAGGATGCTTTTCTAGAATGCCTGGGAATATGGGAAAGTTATTCTATAATGAATGTTTTAATAAATGATGTTAACCCATGGGGTTAGTTTTCACTGAAACAAAATGATGAGGTTAAAAATTGTTGAAGGATATAGTTTACTTTGGGTGTGTTGCTAATAAAATTTAATGTAGAATTGTTCATGGTTAATTAATGTTTGAATAATTAATTAACATACAGTGGAATTGATAAAAATGGAATGAAGGAATCTAATAAATCTTTTAAATGGTTGTGTTCTTATAGGATACCTAGTCTTAGAAGTGGCAGCCCAAAGGCTGATAGAAGTTAGCTGCAGTTATTTCTATGACTAGGTTATGCCCATAGAGTGGTTGTCAGTTATAGTATATTCTGTACTTTTTTGTGTTTCTATACTCTACTCCACTCTGCCAGTAAGGGAAACTGGAACCCTGAGGATTCTAAGCCATTGGGGGTGTTTTCCCCAACATTTCGGTGGGAGGATGAATGGATGACTACCCACTTTGACCCTTCTCTCTTCTCTTGGTAGATACTAGTGCCATTAGGCACCATGGTTAGTTTAACCCATATATGTGTGTAGAGGGATGTCATGGCTTGTGGTTATTCACACACACATATTCTGGATATAGTATCCTATGGAAAACTACAGGTGTAACATGTATAGGCTATGATGGCTTGAGGATCCTTACTTAGTGTATGGGCTATAATGGCTTGAGGTATAATACCTGACATATGATACATGTTATGCGAGTTTTGATGGCTCCCAAAAACTACCTGGTTACTTTTGGTTGCGAGGATAGTGTGGTGATTCGCCCAGGTGTCAGCAGGCAAGCCTTTTGAGAGAGATGCACAGGACCTATGTCATTGGGGAAAAGCAGCATGCCATTGGGGAAGTATTAGCAGGGTACTATTGATATTATTTACTATATGATATATTCTTGTATGATTTACTTTGTGAGAGTAGCCATGGTGTGTTTGGGAACTTAATATACCTGTTTAGTTGATGAGTTGGTTTCACTGGTTGTTCACTGGGCTTTAACATGCTTTCTTTACTTTTGCACGAGAGGCTTCATGGAGGATCCTACAGATTATAATGTTAAACTCACCCTACGTATATATAAACTATTTTTCAGGTCACATGGAGAATGTTTGAGAACAAGTTGGTTTTTACTAGCTTGGGGTTGCAGGAGCTGTTCGGGCTTCTGGTTGCAGATGTTTTTTTCTTTCTTTTGGGTACTCGCAGTTTTCCATTTCAGTTGTAGTATTTTTGCATGACACTACATATGTGAACATGGGTTTTATTTTATACTTTTGTCTAATTTGGAGTTGGTTGGTGTCTATCTTATCTCTCTCTTCCACATGTGTTCTCTTAAAGGGTAATGCCTCCCATTTGTGTGTAACTATACCCTCAGTGCTAGTCACCAACCTGGGGTCTACTAGAGGCGGTACTCGGGGGTCATTATCTCCCTTCTCACATTGCCGGCCCAAGAGGGGTACAATTTATGGGGAGGGGTTCGTGACATTTATAATTCCATATAAATACATTAATATATTAATTTAATGAATATGGAAATGAAAAATAAATTATTTAGATAATAAATCCTTAAAACATTTTAAATTTTAATTTTAATATAAGGCATTCCATACCTCAAGTTCGACTCATAATTTTTTTTTCATTACAGATAAAAACATATGTTAATTATTTAGTTCATGATGATTGTTTTTATAATATTTCTTTTTTTTATTTTCGATTTTATATTCAATTACATAATAATATATGTTTAAGGTGATCAATTTGTTTATATTCAAGTCATATGTCCAAAAGTTATTTGGTACATTGACTATTGTAACATAGGCCAGTATTCAAACTTATATAGAATAATAATCATGTATTATTTATCATTTATTTAAATTGATTATACATTTAAAACTAACCATGAAAAAATTCTGAATAATGAACTCTGTTACAATCAATGAGATAGTAGGTTATATATACGCACGAGCAATGCTTCCATCATTAAATGACCATGATGGAAAAAAATTAGTTAATATTTAATATTTATAGAAATTTTATTATATCATAAATTTTGTATATTTTATTTATATATATACTAATTTATAGTATCCATGTGATGTAGTGATGAAAAATTTAACACATCACTTCGTGGTTGTTGTAATCCACACATACACATGAACAACGTTATAATATTCCAATATATGTAAAGTTAAAAAAAGACAAGATATATGATCTTTATATAATGATAATTAAGTCATGAATATGATATATATTCATTAAATTGATCATCATAACCATCCTTGATATGTAGTGTAGGAAAAAAATTACACTGGTAGGTGAGATGGTAGTCCGCCGTACACACGAATAATGATTTCATTTTCAATTTTATGGAAAAGGAGAAAGATATAGACAATAAAATTAAGATAATAACGTCTTAGTTTATGAATAAAATTGTGCTTTTATTTCATAATGGTTGATCATTATTTTTATCTTGTATAATATTAAATAATACAATTTTTTTAGAAATATACCTCTTCTTTTGACATACATTATATGTTTCCCCCAAAATACATCCTATAGTGTTTTTATAATAAAAAAGAGCCTTTAGGATATGGGGTGAAAAGTGAAGGAGTTAATTGGTAAGGTATTTTCTAAAATATGATTCTAAAAATGTTTGAGTAATATAGTAATGTAGGTACCCTTCATAAGGAAGGGGAGGGGAACTCATGAAATGTTAAGGTGTTATATTGTTATAAATTAAATTTAATTGAAAAATGGAGAAAAATGATATATTTAAAATATTTTATTTGTATGGGTTTAAATAATCTCATAAAATATAATTTATACCATATTTTTTTATGTCATCACCCTTATATATTTATTTTAACCTTGGGAATTCTTTTGTTGATTGTAACTATATCAAGGTTTTTCTACAATAGAGGTGTTAAAAAAGTAAATATAAAAGAGAAACTGACCTATTAAATATCATTGGATGTCATTGTCCCCATATCCCATTGACATAGACTTATTTTTTTATAAATTTAAAAACATTAACAAAAACATTATTTATCATTAAATATTAAAGTCACATTAATATTTATTTATTTAATTTAACATTTAAAATATAATCATAGAAATGGGATTAAAATATAATCCATTCGCACATACAAAATATTTAATATTTATCTCTTACATTCATGGGATACAATAACTGTACCATTAAATTATACTTTTAGTGCTTTAAAATTAATTTTCAAATATTTTATACTATATACAAAGCACTATATCCACATCATGTAAGAGTTTTAGTTAAAACATTCATTAGTGGAAATTAAAAATAAATTATCATGAGAAGAAATAACTTTTATTTCAAATATATCTTTATAAGTAAACATATATTTTTTATCCTTGTTACACAATTTTTTCGATTTTAAAAACCAGATACAAGCTTTTTTGAAATTATATTTTTATAAAATACTATATAATTCATTATCACTGAAAAATGTTTAAAAAATGACTAAAATTAGAATCATGTGTGACTATGTTCAATCCATTACCATCCCACATATTAAATTAAACTTCATGGACTATTTTTAGTTCATATGTTTTTTTATATCCTTATTTATGTGATTTACCCTTATCAATGTTAAAAATATTTAGAACTATTAATTTTAATGTTGAAAAAAATAAATGGTGACTATTTAATAGATTTTGATCTCTTAATTCCAAATTTGTAATCTATTAATAAATGTTCAGTTTCTAAATAACATATAAATTTATATAATATTAAAATGGAAACCACGATGAAAAATCATCTTTAAAATAATGGGATTTAAGAAAAAAAATAATCAATCAAAAACACTATATATATATTACTAAATTTTAATTAGTGTGATTATATATAACTAATGAATAATTATATAACATTGAGATAATATTCAATTAAAATTGGAAATTATAAATTTTATAATTTTTCAGTTGGAATGATATTTTTAAAAATATACTTATTTAAGACCCCGTTATGCTTTAAAAGTACTCCCTTGTTTATGATTTATTTATAATCTTTTTTGGGAGTATTTATAGGATTATTGAAAATAGAGAGAATTTTCTTGGAAAAATGGAATAATTTTCAATGTTTTATGTTCATGTGAATTAATTTATCCAGGGTTAAAATTTGTTTATGGCTATATCCCTAACGTTAGAGGATGTATCTAGTGATTGTGTGTTTTTCTATTAGAAACTAGCTTGTTTAATGTCTTTAGGGTGATTACACAATATGTAATGTGGTTACATGCTATGTAATGTTCACTACAAAGATGTAATTAACTGGATACACATCGTGAGGTGTTTACATGTTTTGAAATAGGTTTACATTATGTAAGAGAAAAATCAGGGTTTTATTAAATATATGACATGTTTTTCAGTTATTCAAGCCTTCATGCATTATATAATGTGAAATGGGTATACACATCATGTAAGTGTCACAATTTTTTGTTTTTGGGGTTTTAATTGAGAAATTTTTATTTCATTCATCTGTACATCTTCGCAATCTTGACTTAAGTATAACCCTAGGTGATTTTGGGTGATTTTCTTCCTTCCATAACACTTTGTTCACTGATCGATCATTAGAGTTATCCTTGTGCACCTCTCTAAGTAAGTGTTCTTACGGGTTCTCCTTTAGTATTGCTTAAGTCTATGGGCATTTCTATATTTGTGTTCATATTTTTAATCAAAGAATATTTTCAATCGATCCCATTTAGTTTCAAGGGGTGTCTTGTCTTCCAAGGACATTCTAATGGATTCCAATAGCAATTGATGACAACACCAAGGTTTATACCATTTTAAGGCATGTGAATCTATAAAATGGGTTAATGAAATTAATTTCTTATTACTCACATTCAATTTATTTTAGTTGTTCATTGTTTTGATGTTATATGTAGTTTAAATTTTTTTCCATGTAAATTTAAATATTTTTAATGGTTTTTATTTTAAAATGAATTTTATTGCATTGGAAATGGGTTTAGAAACACTGATATTCATTTTGAAGGACTAGAAACCTTTTTATAAAATATTTATAATTAGTTTTAAATATATTTTTATAATTATCACATTTTAAACCATGGATGTGTCATGACGGATACATCATTATCCTTAGTATGTGTATCACCACTACGTGGTAACCTTTTGGGTATTGATGGACTGTGGAAGGAATAAATATTATTTGGATCAAATATTTTTCTTGTTTAGGAACTTTATTTTATAGTACGGAATGTCCCATATTATATGGACCAATAAGAGGCACGTTTATATATATATATATATATATATATTTATCACAAGAATTTTTTTATTAATGGTTATCTCTGTGGTGTTTTATATGATTTTATATCACATTGCATCTCTTGAAAGGTTATTCCATGGGTATGTGTTTAATTTATTACCTAGTGATGAATATATATATTTTTCTATTTTATCAATTCTACATGAGATGTTTTTGGATTGATAATATCAAATAATTTTGTTGCAACCAATGGGAATATGATTTATAAAATAATTATATTTATAAAAGTGAGTTGTAAAATAATGTTTTTTTAAATACAGATCTATTGAATTCTTAAAATTTATACCTTGTATGGACTCTTTGGTGGTATCCTAATGGGATTTTTTTTCAGACAATAATTGTTTCCCTGTCGTGGTTATAAATTTTGTATTATAAGATGAAAGTAAATGGAAGGGAATCTTGTGGAATTTCGGATTCCTATTTTGTGCTTTCTATTGGTCACATGAATACTTTTTTTGTATGATTCGTAAATTTCTTCTTTATATTTTTATATTGGTTGTATGAATGGTTTATGTCCTTTTTTTCTCTTTGTAATGGGATTATATGACATGATTTTCTATAATCGAGACATTATCTGTTTTCTTGCATCTCATCACCATGTAACCGCCATCTCAAGTGTATGGTTTTGTTGAACTTGGATGGTCTATTAAAAATTGGTATCAGATGAAAATATCAAATTAAAGCATGTTAATACTTCATGAGTTTTTTTAAATTGGTAGATAAGAGTTAGGATAGTCATAATTTGGATAGTATTTGTGTAAAATGGGCTTCATCATCTCATTTATGTGACTAAACCCATGTTTCCATGGGTGGATAATGACTTTTACTAAGGTTGATGCATGATTTTGGGGTTCAATTGAATGAACTATATGAGAATATAATTTAAATTGACATATTCCTTCTATTCATTTATTTCATTGGTAATAATTCTTAATTGCATTAATTTTATTATTTGAGATCATTTATTTTTACTATAAATGTGGTCCTATAATTTTTTTGAATATGATCATGATATAATTAATTATTGTCTCTTAATTTTTTTCAAATGCCTCTAGGTATAGATCTACCAAATATATGACACATGTTCCACAAGCTAATCCTCTAATGAAACATTCCTTGGTTGAAGAAAAAGTCCAAACCATTCAAAATCTTGTTATATTTTGTGTTGGGAAAGTATGATATGTGGTGGATCAAGGATATAATATTACTAAAATAATCCACCTATCTATTTTGGTGGGAAAGGACTGTAAGAATATGAATTTTATATTAAGTTAAATGAGGGGATGTTCAATTTCTATAAAACATGTGACAAATTTAACATGGCTTTTTACTCGCATGTGCTTGAGGGGACTAGAAGGGATGGTGTGATTCTATTATGTAAGATAAGATTCACAAGAACCATTCTAAATACTATTTCATGAAAATATTTAATGGGTAGTTTAAACTAGACATGTGGTTCTTAACAAAGACCCATGAGTTTCTATCTTGAGAGTAGGGATACCAAACCATTCGAGAGTATTCTAACTATTGTGATGTGTTGGTGCATCTGAAACTAGATATTTTCAGTAATAACTACATAATATCATAGAGAATTGAGTTAGGGATGATTCATAATATTAGGTTTATTTTGTTTTTCAGGTTCCTTCAAAACTATATAGAGGTAGTTGAAAAAGAAAATTTAGCTGAGGCAGACCTAGATGACCTGATGGGTTTGGTTGGTGCTTTAGTAGGTGTCGTTGTCAGGTAAGTTGTGTCTTCTATCTAGAAAAGGAAATTCAAAGATGGTGATTTCCCTTCAAGAATAGTATTAGAGACTTCACCAGGACAAAAATATTTTTTTTTTCAATCTGTGTTGGTGGTATGGTCATAACATGAAAAACTATATGGTGGAACCAAGTATATGTCATCCTTATAGAATATAAGGCCATCTAAAGCATTTATATGAATGAATTTCTCAAAGCAGTAAGGCTGGACCCACTTGGTAAGTTTTATCAATGCTTTCGAGGGTGGTGGGTTAAATCCTTAGGCTATAAAAGTTACTCATGGTGATATGAAGGGATATCTTTAAGCAGTAGAGTTTTTACTAAAGGATTGTGAAGTAGGGACAACTATTGTTAGAGGTACGAAGTTTATTTCATCATTTTAGCTCTAGTATTTATTGATATATGTAGTAATTTTTAAAGAACATTTTTGTTATTTTGTTTTAAAAAAGATTTTTATTTGGTGAAAACTATCCTTTTTGATGAATATTGTTTTTTATATACAAGAAGATGATGATGTTGGTTCCTGTAATTTTTTAATTGTTGCAGAGAATGAATAAAGATGTTTGGTTTGAGCAAAGTTTCTGAGTTTGAAATATGTTTCTAAAGTCCTTTTTATTGCTGATGAATCTTTAATGAAAATTTAGTTGATGAGTGAAAAGTAAAAAGTTAGAAAGCTTCTCAAACTTCCTAAAAAAATAAGACACTGATTTTTTGATCTTATAGTTATCTCATATGAAGAAAAATTCGTTGATAAAAGAAATTAAATAAATGGTGGATTGTTTTGAAGACTTTCACTACACAACATTCTTAGAAAATAAGAACTATAATATTGAGAAACATTCTTCATGAAATTGGATCCCGAATTCTAAGAAGCATTTTGAGAAAATTGGATACAGAATTTTGAGCAACATTTTGAGAAAATTGGATCCATATTTTTAAGCAAATCAGATCTATAATTCTTAGCAACAATCTGAAAAAATGAAAAAAAATAAATTATGAGAAAATTAGAACCTAATTTCTGAGAAAATCATAACCCGATTTCTAAGAAAATCTAAAACCGAATTCTGAGAAAATCAGAACCTAAAATCTGAGAAAATTGTGATATGTTTTATGAGAAAATAGTGACAGGATATATGAGAAAATAGAAACATGAATTCTATGAAAATCAAAATCTTTATTATGAGAAAATAAGAACTTTGATTCATAGAAAATCAGAACCTATTTTTTGAGTAAATAAAACCAGATTTCTATGCAAACCCAAACATAAATTATACTTAAATTGGAACCTGAATTCTGAGAAAATCAGAACCTGATTTTTGAGAAATTTAGAAATTGATTTCTTATCACATAGGAACATGTTTTTTTAAAATCAGAACATGTTTCCAGAATAAAACAGAACCATATTTTGGGGCATGTTTCTATGAAAAATTGAACCACATTTCTTATCATGTTTCTATAAAAAACGAAAACACATTCCTGAGCATGTTTTTGAGAAAAATTTTACCACATTTCTAATCATGTTTCTTAGTAAATTTGAACCATGTTTGTGAGCATGATTCTAGAATAATTAGAACCAAGATTTAGTATAATCAAAAATCTAATTTCAACATTGTATAAATCCCTGATAAATTGATGGATTTATGATGAAGTCAAATATTCAAGATTAAATGAGAGTGATTGTCAGTGTTTTTGAGATTTGAGGAAGCAAGAAATATTTTTATTTATCCGATTTTTTTTACCAAGTTTCCTTTTAACATGTGGACAAATCATTCAATAATTCGTTACTTTTACACATGTAGAAAATGCATAACACTAGAGAATTCAAAGTGAATATTTCTAATTAGATTGAAGAATTATTCCTTGAGTGTTTGAGTAGAGAAAAATCAGAATCATCTTTACTGTACATAGAAGATCGAACATAGCCAAATCTAACTGAGGATTCAGACTGATAATTTGTAGAGTAGTTTCAAAAATGATATTATTCTTCTGTATAAATTAATTGTTTTTTATCAAAACATTAAAAATTGACGAGATTCAATATACTCATTCAATATAGTGGATTTCCATAGATCCATGAGAGTAGATATGGTAAGGATGTAGTTTATCACATTGAGGAAAATCCTTGTAAATCTTGTGTTCCTTGTATTATTAACTATTCTTGGATGATTAATTATTTTTTATAGGTCGACATAGAAATAAAACATAATTGGATTCAAGGGTTTTGTTTCATAATGTATTGAAAATTATAAAAAGTGAACAACTGATTCATCCCCCATTCTCAGTTGTTATTATCTCCTCGGAACATCCAGTGGTGTCTAAGGGCATCTCCCTTATCTAATCCTTATCGTGGACAATATCAATTTTGTCAATAGTTGTTGATTTTAAAAATTTGGTGGAAAAATAATAATTATGGATGGAAAAATATGATGATTCCATATGTCATATTGCATGTCCATGATGTTTTTTATGCTACTACTATAGGTTTTCCACTTATTGAGAAAGATTCACGTCTAACGCTTGCCGATAAGAGAAATATAGTTGTTGATTGAAAGGATAAAAAATTTCTCATATCTTTATCCGAAAATTTATATCAGAAGGTGATGGGTCTTAAAACATAAAAAAACATTTATGAAAATCTAGAATGTGTTTTCTAAGGAAATACAAACGTCAAGGAGTCCAAGATACAAATCTGAAGTAGAAAGTATGAAGATATCTGAATGAGAGATGCTGAAAAAATTAACGAATACATCACCAGAGTTAATGAAATTGTGTGCAACATTAAAGGATTTGGAGATTCCTTTTAATATTCTACAATTGTGAAGAATATTGTGAGAAGCTATCCAAACTAATTCGATTTCAAATTTTCTACCTTATAATATAAGGATTATTTAACTCTAGATTAATTGCATAACATTCTTATTTATTATGAAATGAGTAAATACTCAAAATTTAAGAAGAAGATGAGAGATGAAATGAATTTTGAAGCCATGATAAAGAGGAAAGTATATGAAGTTGATAAAACATATCCCTATGAATATGATGTCAAGGAAGATGATGGGATAAATGAAAAAATCACATATCTTATATCAATGAACTATCAAAGAGGAAGTGGAATGTATAGAGGAAAAATTCCTCTAAAATGCTTGGAGTGTGGTGGAATCAGGCACTTTTATATGAATTTACGCAAGAAGAATTTTGGGTAATGTCTAGACGACTCTGATGATAAACATTGACAAAACAAGTGGAACACAAATGATAAACAATAGAAGACATCTAAAAAATTCGAGAAAATTTATTTCAAAATTAATAGAAGCATGTTGAGAAAGATGTCTGAATCAGAAACAACATTCCATGATTCTTCTAAAGATGAGTTTTCAAAAAAATTCATAACCATTATTAGAAATTTTAAGAAAACAAAATTATCCTCATAAAGTGAAAAAAGTGGTGAAGATTCTTATTGACAGTATCAGATCAGAACCGAGCTTCTTTCATGTAATGAGAAATAAAATATCTCCGGAAGAAAATTGGATTAATGCAGAAATATAGTAGAGAATATGTTTATGGGAGAAAATATTTCATCAAGAAGGAGGATGAATCCATTATGTAGATTCTAAGCTAAAAATATTTAAATGATGAATAGGAAAAGGTGATTGATGCTCTAATCAAGAAGCAGAAATATACGAAAGAATAAATTGACAAGATGCAATCAGAACATCTTGAGTCTAAAAATATCCCGAGGAAGATGAATTAAAACATCAATAAATCTACAAAAGTAAAAATATGATTCCTTTAAAATTATTTTGAAGGCTCATTATGAGAATCAGGTGAAATCATATTTTACCAAAAATAATTTTTCATCTGATTATTCTAACATTTCAAGTCCTAGAAGAAGTGTTGGGAATGCATGGGTGAAAAAGTTGTGAGAAACCAATAAAATCTACAAAAAATGAAACCTCACATAAAGGAAAATAATTTCAAATCCTGAGAATGTGATGGCTGAAATAAGATACCAACCTCAACATAGTTTCTATAAAGAAAGATCATTATCTAACAGAAAATATAGATTTGAGGGATATTTCTAGTGCTATAAAATATATGGGTATTGAGTTAAATTTTTTGAAAAAAATTATCTCTACCTGAAGGAAGGTCTAAGAAAAGTAGAAGAAATAGTGAAAGAAGAATGAGTAAGATTCTCCACTCATAGAATGTTCAAAAGGTGAAACTCATGATACCAGAAACATTCCAACAAATAATCAATTTGATTATAAGGAATAAGTTTTTGGATGATGTGACAAGTCTGGTCATTATGCCGAAAGAAGTGATACCATCCATCCAAAACATGTATGTTATGATAAGAAATAAAAGAATGTTTCAAATAATATGTTTGATGAGATAGCTTTTATTGTTGTTATAGATTTGAAAGAAGGTAAGAGGAACGAACTAGGGATTCTTGATAGTGAATATTATTCACTCATGATTGGTGATATAGAAATTTGAGAAAATGCTGAATGTCAGGATATATGGTAAGTTACTTTTGGAAATGATAGTTCCTTAAAAATTAAATAAATCAGAACAGTAGAGATTGAATCATAAAAATTAAAATCTAAGGATGTCTTTCTTTTTTAAGGGATAAAAGATAACATATATTGTGTAAGTCAAAATAGTGATGATGGAAAGAAATTTATATTCAAAAAGGATACTTGTACCATCAAAAGTGTCAAACAAATTCATTACAAAAGGATAAAGAACTAGTGGGAATCTTATTCAAATTGGATAATATAATAAGTCTTGTTACCTGAGTGTTGAAGATGAAAACTAGTTGGGGTACTAAAGGCTTGGCCACCTTGGGTAGAACAACATGAATAATCTTTCTAATGTCGATGTTGTTGGGAATTTTCCAGAATTGAAAAGAAGAGATCAAGACGTTTTTATAACCAGATTGAAATGACATATGACAAACAAAAGTCATAAAGGAGTTGAGATTTAATCTAGGAAACCACTTGAGTTTATTCATTCAGAACATTGTGGGTCGATGAGACATCAATCAAAAAAAAGGGATTTAAACATTATTTCTATTAGTAATGAATTCACTCGAGTGAAAGACCCCATGTTCCTGAAGCACAAGTCACAGGCTGTTGAAATGTTCAAATTATTCAGAAATGATGTTGAGAAAAAATCAGGGGTTTCCAAAAAGTATCCGAAAAAAATAATGGTACTGAATTAACAAATAATTCTTTTGAATCCAATCTAATAAATAAGGAAATCAAATATTGGTATAGTGATCCTTATACTCCACAAATAATTGGGGTAATAGAAAAGAAGAATATAATATTAGTGGAAATGGGAAGACATATGTTAGAAGAATAAAAAATTTCATTATTCTTTTGCAGAGAAGCTGTTAGTACTACTGTACATGTTCAAAATATATGCTTCTTGATACAGGAAACCAAAATGACTCTTTGTGAATTGTGGTATAAAAAACCCTCATTAAAATACTTCAATGTCATTGAAAGCCCACTTTTTATTAAATTAAAAATCCATATTTGGGAAATTTTAATTAGAAAGCTAAAGAAAGAACATTCATGGGTTATTCACCAACTGAGGGATGTTAAAAATGTTGGAACCAATCTTTGAAAAAATATTTTCTACTCATATGATGTGAAGGTAATTGAAAATCAATGTACATTAAAAACAATTGTTCATAATGTGAAGGATGAAACATTAGAGAAATTTAACAGTAGTGAATGTTATCCAAAACAACCTCATCGTGATTTAAATAAATCATTTGGTGAAAAAAGTGATGTTGGGGAAGAAACCATGAGATTTCATAACTTAAAAAAAATTTATTTAAAAAAATTATTGGGAATCAGAGGGTTCTTGTTTAGACATGAAAGAAGTTGATTTTATAACATAGGAATCTCTTATCTCAAAAGATAAACCAGAATCAGTTTTAGAGGCTATTCAACATAGACAATCGGTTGATGATTCGAATGAGGATATGGATCAGATTGAGAATAATGAAATATGTAAACTTGTTCAAAGTCTAGTAAACAAAAATTTTATCTCAACCATGTGGGTTTACATAAATAAATTGAATGAGTGTGGAGAAGTTTCAAGAAACAATGCAAGACTTGTTTGTAAATGATATGAAGAGTTGGAAGGTGTGGATATTAATGAAACATTTATCCTCATTGCAAGGATAGAATGTATTCAAATGTTTCTTGCAGTGGATGCCCATCAGAATTACAAATTTTTTTAGATGTATGTAAAGTCATCTTTTATAAATGGTGAGATCAAGGATGAATTTTACAATGAACAACCTTATCGGTTTTATATAATGAGGATGAAACCTATATCTTTAAACTGAAGAAATCTTTTTATGGGTTGAAATAAGCACCATGTGATTGGTGTTTCAAGCTTTAATTTTTTTTTGAGAATGATGAAATTTTCAAAAAACAAATTGACAACAACTTTGATGTTAAAGATGTTGACTCTAGAACATTAATTATAATTGTTTATGTGGATGATATAGTTTTTGTTAGGGATGAAGAAAAATTTTATAAAGAGTTTTTTGAAGAGATGAAGAAGAAATTTGAAATATCAGTGTTGGTGTAATTATCTTTCTTCCTTGGCATAATAGTTCAACAAAAAAATACATGTTCTAATCTCAATAATAGCATGCTAAGGAATTATTAAAGAATTTTGGAATGAAAGAATCAAAATAAGTTCCAACTCCATTTTCATTCAGAACAATGTTGAACAAAGATGAATCTAGAGTAATTATGAATTAAGACCTATTTTATGAATCTATTAGGAAGTATTCATTACCTTACATCTTTAGAGCCTGATATTGTTTATGATGTTACTTTATGTGCTAGGTATCAAAGTAAGCCTAAAGAATCCAATATGTTAGCAGTATAATGGATTCTGAGATATTTAAAAATGACAAAATCATATGGGAAATTAGACAAAATAAATAGTGTGTTAAAGTTTTATGGTTACACTAATGATGATTGGGATGTTGACTGTATTGAAATAAAATCAACTTCAGGTGGAAAATGATTCTTAAGTGAATGTTGTGTTAGTGGGCATAGTAAGAAACAAAGTTCAATAACTTTAATCACAATAAAATCTGAATATGTTGCAACTATTCAATCTAGTACACAAATTATGTGGATGAATTTTTAGCTTGAGTATTTTATAGTAAAATTTTATAAACCATTCACTATACTTTGTGATAATCAATGTGTAATTGATATTTCTAAGAAAATTGCCAATATCCATGATCAAAACACATTGATATAAAATTTCACTTCATAAAATAGATTGTTTCTATTAGAAATATATTGCTGGAATAAAAATCAACGAAGATTAAAATTTCTCATATCTTTATAAAAGAAATGGATGTGAAATGGTTTTCAAAATTGAGGCCACAACTTCATGTTCAGACTCCTCCCATGTTTTCATAAACCTCATAATGAATAAAAAACATTATTCTTTGGATTATGTAGAAAAAGGGGTAGAAAAAAATAAACTTGTAAGAATATTTTACTTAGATTTCATTTATGAATATGAATTTGTGGTTATCATACAATGGGGGAGAGAAAAAGAAAAATAATAGAAAAAAGAAAAGTGAGAAAGAGAAAGAAAATATTAAAGGGGGAGTTTGAGTAAAGGGGATGTTTATCTTTAAATAGACACAAAATATTCTTCCCACAAAGAGATGAAAATCCTTCCAAAATATTTCATTATCTAGTAGATTATTGTTAGGACACTCTCTATTGATAAAAAATATGTTTTGAAAAAAGTCAAAAACTTGAGTTGTACAAAAATTATAAGAGTTGTAAAAGTTGTTAACTAGGGTTGTTAACAAATCCAATGTGGGAGATTGAAAAAACATTGTGGATTTTTGTTTTTACAATGTTTTCTATTTTTTTGAAAAATAATTTTTTTGATGAACGATGATTTTGGTATAAAGGAAGATAATGTTGTTGGTTTTTGGTAGTTTGACTTTGTTGTTAAGAAATAAAGAAATTGATGAGTTCAAACAAAGTAGATGAGTTTAAAATTTGTTTCTGATGTCCATTTTATTGATGAACAATCTTGAAAAGGGATGTTGTTGAAGAGTGAAATTTTAGAAGTTAGAATGTTTCGTAAATATTCTAAACAAAATCAGACTATGCTTTGTTGATATTAATGTTATAACAATTCTAAAAAAGATCAATGATAAAAGATATTGAAAAATAGTGGATATGTTTGAAGACAATCCCTGAGAAAAATTTTAGGAAAATCGGATCGATAATTCTAAGAAACACTATGAAAAAATCATATAAATAATTCTAATCAATATGATCCAAAATTCTGAGCAACATTAAAGGAAAAAAAATGAACCCTAATTCTAATCAAATTGAAAGCATAATTCTAAGAAAATAGGAACTTAATTTTTGAGAAAATATAAACGTGATTTCTGAGTAAATCATAACATGAATTCTACGAAATTTGAATCCAAAATTCTAAGCAAATCAGAACCTTAATTCTGAGAAAATAAAAAGATGAATTTTGATAAAATTGGAACCAGAATTCTGAGAAAATAATAACATGATTTCAGAGTAAATTAGAACCTGAATTCTGAGAAAATCAGAAACTGAATTTATAAAAAATCAGAACCTGATTTCTAAGAAAATTGGGACCTGAATTCTTAGAAAATTTGAACT
The DNA here is from genome assembly GCA_963277665.1 of Viscum album. NCBI lineage: Eukaryota > Viridiplantae > Streptophyta > Magnoliopsida > Santalales > Viscaceae > Viscum > Viscum album. Next base: position 1,465,215,842 of record OY728164.1, on the reverse strand, counting down.
TGAGTTATTAGAAAATTAAAAACTGAGTATTGACTAAACTGGAACCTGATTTCTGAGAAAATAAAAACTTGTTTTATGAGAAATTCAGAACGTGTTTCCTAAAGAAAACTAAACCACATTTCTGGGCATGTTTCTAAATAAAATCAACCACATTTCTAAGCATGTTTTTGAGTAAAACTAGACCAAATTACTAAGCATGTTACTAGGAAAAATGGAACCACCTTTCTTAACATGTTTTTGATAAAATCAGAACAACATTTATGAGCACGCTTCGAAAAAATTATGAACCAAGGTTCACTATTATCAATCCAGAATTTCATATTTCCATAAATCTCAATGAAATTTAAGGAAGATTGAAGAATTCAATAACTGAATATTAAATTCAATATATATTTATAGTTATTGATTTTTGAGTAAGTGGTGAAGATTTTAAAGTTTCTCACCCTTATTTTCTTAATTTCATATAAATATGTGCACAGATCATACCCTCAATTGTAACTTTTACATATGTGGAAAAGGATGAGCATTGTAGAATTCAATGTGAAATTTTCCTATAAGATTGAAGATGTTTTCCTTGAGTATTTGAGCAAGGGAAAATTAAAATCATCTTTACCATACTTAGAAGATCAGACATAGCCAAATCGAAGAAATGATTAAGACTGAGCATTTGTGGAGCTGATTGAATAGAATTTTTATGCTTTTGTTTGGCCTAATTTTTATTTAAGAAAACATTTTAAACTGATGCGATTAAGTATAATTCTACTTATCAGGAGATAGAAGATGTCTAATGGTAGTTGTCATAAGTTGTGTTCACTTTTTTATTATAGTGGATGTCCATAGATCCACAAGAGTGGCTATGGAAAGGATGTATTCTCTCACATTGAGGACAAACCTTGTAAATCATATGTTCCTTACATGCTTTACTATTATTTCATGCATAAGTATTTTTAATGGTTGATAAGGAAATAAGTCTTAACATGTTGTAGGTGTTATGTTTTTTAATGTTTTAAAATATATAAAACATTAACAAATTATTTAACCCCACCTTCTTAGTAGTTATTTAATCCATGGAAATTCACTATACTACCAAAAAACATAGATTAAATTTTGGTTTAGTGTTCTTATATTAGTCGATAAAAGTTGAATATTTCCACACCTTGGGGAAACAGGTCTCGATAAGGTTTCATATGTCTTTCATATCAGGTGATGATATTGGATAGTGAGGTAGCATAGAATTTCTTGGGGAATAATCATGAAATATTCTTCTTTATTTTAAGTATATATTTTATAATTAGTGCAATGTACCTGAAATACTATAATCTTCATTGGGTAAAGTTCACATTTCCTGATGGGGTTATTCATTTATTTTAAGGGGAGTGAGAATCAAAATTGGGAAGGGTGTGGCATGTTGTTCCTTATTCAATGGGTAATATGCTATTTTTTTGTGGATGTTTCTTAATGAATTTTACCCTTTTTTGGGTGGTGAACTTCTTGTAGTGGCGAGTTTATTGCTTGATATATTTCTAGATTATTTTTTTGGTTTACCTCTAATAAGTGGTTTTAATATTATTGTTTACCTACTCCCTAGTATGATGTATGATTCTATACAATGTTATCAAATGACACCTGATAAGTTGATGGAACCTAAAATCTATCTTACAGAACTGGAGGTTAAGGGATATGTTTCCGGCAATTTCACTATGGGCTTCTCCCATCTTATTTCGTAAGAAGTTGGATTGTAGACTCAAACGTTTTATTGAATATAAAATGATAAATCATGCAACCATTAAGTAGGGAGACCAACATTTTATCTGGTTTCTTCCCTTTGAGGCATTTTATAGGAATCCATGTAGGTTTCCCATCATCTTGTTAGAGTAGGGAGACGATTCCCTGGTTGCATCGAGTATTGTTAAGGAGATAATGGAGGTGGATTAGTTGATATGGAAGAGATTTATCATGAAAAAGGGTCCTTAAACTCTTTAGCGGACCATCAGTGGTGAGTAATAGATTTTAATGTTGGTGATTATGTTTTTATTTCAATATCACTTTGATTGAGACTTTTTTAGTTTTGTAAGCAGGGTAGGTTGGAAACATGTTTTTGATATCATTGAGATCATTTAGTGACTGGTAAATGTATCCTATCAGTTGTACTTTATATCTAGTTTTAAATCTTTCAATGACATGTTTCATATATCCCTACTAAGGAGGTATATACCGAATCAATCCAATGAAATTGAGTTAGAGGATTTTGATATTGAGACAGACACCATTTTGGCTGAGAATCTAGTTCATATTATGGATCTCTCTAATATGGTACTATGTGGTAAAAAAAATTCTCTATTTCGATTTTTGTGGTAGTGTAGATGGGATATCGATGAGACATGGGAGAGTGAATTTTTCATGAGGCAGTAGTGTCCTTAAATTTTGCGAGTCTAATAATTTGAAGGATTTTGTGGGTATAAATACTTATGGTTGGGAGATTTTAACACCCCATTACACATTTCAATTACTCCCTTGTTTATTAATTATATATCATGCTTTATTGGGTGCATTTATAGGATTCACAAGGATGGAGAGCCTTTATTGTGGTAAATAAAATAATGATTTGGAATACAATTTAATGTGAATTAATGGAGTTAGGGTAAACATGTGTATATGGTACTTTGGGATATCATCAATATCATCAAGAGTCCCAAATGTTTGGGTGTTTTTATATTATAAATTGGCACATTTTTTTTCTTCAAGGAAATTACATGTCATGTATAGGGGTTAAGTTCCATGTAATGTCTCTAGGGTATATTTGGTGAACTGGATAAAAATTATGAGGGGTTTAAATTGCATGTAATGGGTTAAAATAATGTAACACAAAAAAAATATTTTTAATAAAAAGATCACACCTTCTATAATGATTACATACTTCCTGGATTATATGACAGGAAATTCAATCACAAAAGGTTGGAATGTTGCGAGTTTTTGTTTTTAGAATTCTATATAATATATTTTCATATAATTAATCATTGAAGATGTCCTCTCAACCCATAGATCACATTTGATGATTTTGGGTGATTCCCTCCCTTCTGGATAACTTCATTATGTGTTTGATCATCAATGATGTTACGTCGTACCTCTATGAGTTAGTGTTCTTTATTGTTCTGCTTTGGTTTTGGTGGAAATTGTTTCTTTTTGGATGCATTTTTGTTTATATCTATTGTCAAATATTTTTTTTAAATCCCTTTAATATTTTTATAGATCATTCTCATCTGTGGACATTCTCATGGTTTCAAGACCCCTTTTTAAAGATGCAAGGTTTGTACTATTTTTAGGTTTGTGTTTCTATAAAATGGTACAATGTATTGATTTTTGTTATCTTTATTTGTCAATAAATTTTAATTGCTCATTTATTTAAAGTGATATTCTTTTTGAAATGGTTTTTATTGATAGGAAAATATAATTAAAGTTGTTTTTCATTGTAAATAGAATATTATCTATTTATAAATGATTGTTCAAACACTAAAGCAGATTTTATTTACATTAAAAATGTATTATAAAATTTAATGCGTGGTTTTGAAATATATTTAGAAAATTGGAACATTGGGAACCATTAGTGCTTTGGGAAAGTGAAATTATAATATTTAGTGTGTGTGAAACCACTTAAAGGTAATCTATTCGGATATTAATGGACTGTGGAAGTACTTAATTTGGTTGGACCCAATTTTTCTCATGTTAGGACCCTTAAGTGTATTATAGGCATGATCCCATTGGTTTGGGCCTAGTAAGTATATTTATTTATTTATGATTATTTATCACATGCTTATTTTTTATAATGGATTGTCTCAGACTTTTTTTTATATGAGGTTATATCACATATCTGGTATGATAGGTTATTTAATGGATATGTGTTTAATATATTACCTGTCGATTCATGGATATTATTTCTTATTTCTTCACATTTACTTTTCATATTTTTATTTTGATAATATGAATGTTTTTTAGGAAAACCATATGGAAAATTATTTATAAAATAATTGAATTTATGAAAAATTAAAAAAAAATTAAAATCTATAACTATTTCATTCAGAATATTAAATCTCTTACAGAATCTTTGGTTTTATACTATTATGCTTTAGATTAACATAGTAATTTTTCCCTTGGGGAGGTTGTAAATGTTTAATTGAATGATTCTGGTCAAGGAGAGGGTATCTTGTAATATTCCATCTTCTCTTTTGGTATTTTCCTTTGGTTTAGGTTGGTCTGGAGATGACTATTGGTCACATTGACACATGTGTTCTTATATGATTCATACATTTCTAGATCATACCAAAGGATTTTTTTAGATATAGTTGTATATTTATTGGTTTCTATTTTTAATTTGAGTGTATTTCATTATTTTTTTATAATCAAGAGTTGTTGTATTTTCTTAATTTACATCACCATGAGATTGGGAACTCAGATATGTGGTTTGGTTGACCTGGGTTGTTCTATAACATATAATGTTATGTTGTTCATTTTATATAGATGTTTCATGTGATGTAAGATATTTAATTCACTTTGAAAGGAGAAAATATATTTTTAAATCTCAAGGTGTTACATTCTACAACCTAAAAAATTGAATCCTAAAACTTTTAATAATTACTCACTAAAAAATTATTTAAGGGTATCTAAAATTATAGATTAACTTATGATAAATATATATTCAAATTTTAATTCTAACCTAATATCTTATATATGAATTTGAAAAAATCTAATCTATTCATAAAGAAAACTGACTACGTTATTTTTCTTCATTAATTTATTATTATACGACATACTTTTTTTTACACATAGAATCTTATATTTTATTTTGGACAATAATATGGGTGTTTCTTTTAACATTCCTACCCTAAAAGAAGTTGATTATTCATTCCATCATTATTTATGAAACTCAAACATTCTTAAGACTCTTTCATTTTCATCATGGGTTTTTTTCGAATTAAAAAAATTCAAGTTGTTAATCATAATTCTTGAGTGCTTATTTGGTATAATCACATGATTTATCAAAATATATATTTTCACATTAGATTTATCATTGGGAAAATATATGCATTTTTCATGTCAAAATTTCTTTCTTTGTTCCTTCAAGCATTATCCATTTCTAAGACCATGTGAATTTAATCGTTATTGTTGTGCACAGTATGTGAATTTTCATAAGTTGAAAAATTTTATATCAAGATTTAATTTTTATTTAAATTATTACATTATCTTTCAGTTCATCATAAATAATCCTTTGTTAAATCATGGTTTCATCATTATTTTTTATCTCAAATTTCCTAACCTAATTCCATAATATAATAAAAACATTATAATGTCTTGTAAAGATAATTTTATTAACCATAGAACAACCCCTTGGTGTGTTTATCCAGGTATGAAATCGTATGGCCACTCATTATTCACAAGAGTGAATATTGAATTGATATTAAAAAATATATTTTAAATGTTATTAACCATAGGATCTTGTATTCCACAACTACATTCAAATGAAAATATCCTGACAGGGATGTAATTTCTATGATAACCACACAATATATACTTCACCAAATATTTGTGATGTTATCGAGTACATGTATATAACCCTTGTACTTATCTTTTGTCATTTTTAAAATTTATTTTTTTATACACTATAAAATATTCAATACTACGTCCACTATTATAATGGATTATTTATACATTTTAAATTTTTATCTACATTAACTTGTCAAAACATAAATTATCCTCAACTAGCATAGTAACAACTAAAGTTATATAAACATACTCTGATACAATATATGACCTCCCAGATATGTTATTGTACCATAATTACATGATTCATAGAATATTTTTTTTATAAAATTTGAAATTACATTTTGTATTATAATTTTTAATAATTAGTAAAATAATCATCTATTAAATCATTGGATTTTTGAACTAATAATTTAACAACTATATAACATACAACATAAACCATATCAAGTATTCAATATCTTAGAGAAATTATCGACCCATGGTATCCTTCGAGAATCATCATCCATATAAAGTTCCATTATATCATGTGGAATTGAATCATAAGAAAGTGAAGAGATTAGATGATTGGTAAGGCGATAAATAGGGATATAAAAAAATTAAATATGTAAGACTTGGGGAATAACATATGAATGTGAAAATAGGATCATAAAGATATTCACATGAGGTAAAAATTGATAATATGTAAATTAATAATAAGTTGGAACTTTATCTACAACATAAATAAGATACATTTATAAGCATAACACCAAAGGTCATCACTTAGGTGTAATGGAATAAAATTTCCATTATAGTTTACCGAAGTATCATAAAACATTCCAAGGAATGTTTCCACTGATATCATAAACATTCTATCTATAGATATTAATTCATTAACGAATATTTTGGAGTGTAATATGGTCACACACTTCCTATTACCATCATTATTCACCATGGAATCTCAACACATTAAAATGATTAGTATAAAACTTATATTAAAAATGTCATCTCTAGAGATAAATTCTTTATCCAATGAATTGAATCACTTTCAAGGCAAACCATTTGTCCAAAAAATTTATTTTTCTCTATTTAAATTTATTATACATAATTATATCAAGCAATATTTAATATAATATGTAAATGGATTATAGGATAGTACACAAAATGAGAATGATACATATTGAGAAATAAGGGGGATTTTATCATAAGAGAATATCATGATAATGAGTACTGGCTATTGACATAAATTTAAAATATTTTTTTTAAAAATAATTAGATGAATCACTATAAAAAATATACAATATAATATTTTTATTTTCAAAATGTTTTTAAATAAGTATTTTTTTAAAATATTTCAAAACCTGTAATGTTAGCTTTAAATAAATGAATGATAACAATACTGAAAGGATGCGTCCACATGTAAGAATTACATATATTTTTTTTTGTAAGAAAATATAGTATTATCATAATATTTTGAATTTATAAGTCATATATATAAGTGATTTTCAGAAATGTGATGTGAAATTATTTTAGAAAAATTTATGTTTAAAAAAATGCCATCAAAATTGGATCCTTTAAATACAACAAATCAATATCCAATAGAAATTTTGGGTGGATGATGAATCAAATAATCATTGAAGGAAATCCATTTTATAATTATGAAATATTTTTATTGAAATCTCACTTATTATTAATGGTAATATAATATTATTTCAATGTGAAGAAGGTGAATATCAAGGGTACATGAGATAACACATAATTGTGTTTCCAAATAGAAATGAGAATATTGGTGGGAAGGAAAACACTGATAAGGGGGACATATCAATAAAGTGGATTTTAGTTATTCTAAATAATGATATACATTTTGAGAATTAATTTTATACAGGTATATTATTTTCCATAATGTGGATGGGATAGTATAATGAAATAAAATCTTATTATGTAAGAAACCAACAATAGAAGAAAAAAGTTCAAGAAGAGGCATTAAAACTTAATGAAATGATATTTTGGGGTATTTTGATCCATTATGAATTTAATATTAGTTTAAATAGAAATTGGAATGAAGGAAAGAACAAAATTCATATCATTATATACTATATATTACATAGAAAATGGATTTCACCACATATTTATCAAACCATATCAGGGATATAATGGCATAAAATATGAAATATGTCTAAAGAAATTAAAATTTTCACAATGGACCAGTTACGATAATTCCACACTTCCACTAAATTACATGAAAATATTGTATAAAAATAATAATAATCGTTTTTGCCTATTTTAGATTCAATTTCAATTATATAACATTTTATAATCATTATTTATAATTTTTCTTTAAATGAATATTAGTTAGTTGTTATCTATTTTCAATATCTTCAGTGAGTAATCCAGATCATGTTGAAAAATTTTCATACATTTAGTGTTGTTATTTATTCCTATAGATATTTTTATCATTCACTTATAACACAATTTATTGGAATTAATTTTTTATAAATAATTGTACGGTAATAATTTCATATTATCTATTTTTTTGTTATTCATAAATATAATTCCGATGAATTTTGTTATCTATAATTAATGAGTGATGTTTTATTAATTAATTAATTAAATTTATATATTAAAATTAAATATCATATTAAAAAAAATTATTTTCATTCTAATGTGAAATATTAAATTTCCAATTCCATCCTTTGTAGAATGTTATATCATTCTTTTTATAAGTGGTTAAAACGATTAAATAAGAATATTCCACAGTCTATGTGAATATATAGGTATACAAGATATTATTTGTTATAATATAAATGTCATAAAAAAGTATTTACATTAGTCATATATTTTTATAGAGAGAAATATTAATTCAAATAAGTTTTATTAAGATTAAAAGTGAATACAAGAATTTTTCACTTTTAAATAAATTATATTTCTTCTTTGTATGTTCATTTTATGTTGTTTGTTTTACACATTCTAATTTTTATTTCAAAAATATAAATCATTTAATGCAAAATTTTAAATTCATTGAAACCATTTCTAGGATTTCCTTTCATAGGTGGTGATGAAAAATGAAATGTTTCATTCATGGAAGTTGTATTCTTTAAACATTCATGAGTAATGTTTTCATGTTTTTTAATTGAAAATAAGGGGAATTGATTTTCATTATATAATATGTTTAAATATATATATATATATATGTATTTAAATATATTATTTATAATAATATCAATATATTATTATTCATATAATGGTTTTGAGGAGTGTTAATGTGGTGTGTAATGAAAGGATGTTAATTGGTAAGTAATACATATGACGAGAATTTGGACATGTTCATGAAGTATACTTTAGATGTGAAGTAATTGGAGATTTTTTTTAGGTTCAAATATTCCAAATATTTATTGGATCTCTATATGATTTATATTTGGAAGAGTTTCATTGTAATTCATAAGTAGATGTGTGGCTTAAAATGGGTGGATGTGAGATCGATTTATAAGTGAATCTAGGGGACAAATCATTGCAAAATAATGTTATCTAAGGGGTAAGAATAAAATAGCATGATATTTCTTGCGGTACGTATGGAAATGTTTGAAAGACATGTTATAATGAATTCCCAACATATTAAAAATATTTTAGAATGTTTGCACGTCAAATTCTGTTAGTAAAAATCTATCCACATTATATTACCGACTTTAACACATATTCATCATGATTAAAAAGCAACCATGATAATTATTTTGAAAAAAATACAATATATCCCTTCATAGAAAATTTCATCATAATGAATATTTTTCTTTTTTTTAATCTTACTAAATTCCTAAATATGGTGAAATCAACCTTTAATTTTAAACATTTAGGTGTTTTAAAATTGTTATCTATAGAAAATTCTCCTCTTAATCATTAATCCTTTTTACTAATATTTTACACTGATTAATAAATAATATAGGTTTATTTTTCTATATGTGTTTATACATTATGTTATATTTTTTATACTAAAATATGATAAAATAATTTGAAATGAAAATATTAACAAAAGTTTCATTCCTTGAAAAATAACTATTATACCATGGTAATAAATAATTCACATGGTAACTAAATTTTATTCCTAAATATGGAATTTAAAATTATTTTTTTTCCAAGGAAATACTAAAGAAATCCTGACATAAAAATGTAATTATTTTAATAAATTTACCAAATATTTATAAATTCATAAAAAAATATTCTATATTGATTATTTAATTAAATATTATTTTTTATTCAATAATATTTTTCCTATCTGAATAACAATTATGACAAAATTTATTTTTCAACTTTGATAGGTGGTTAGTTGTGTGGGGACAAGGATGAACCCAATCGGCTATGAATAATAGTTTTATCTATCATAAAGTTGATATGTCATGGTCATATATTATCCATTATTTCCATGATCTACTGCATGGGTAAGATCTAATCCATGCAATTGGAAATAACTGGTTTCTATTAATATCAACCATGTAGAAACAATATGATTAATATTTCATATCAATATTTAACTTTTTAAAAATTATTATTTATATTTATTGGGATGATATAGACTCTAAAGGCTGTTGAGGTTGGGGGATTGAAAATGGTTGGTCATGTATTATTCTCTACACCACATTAACTTTTAGGGATGAAAAATTGATACAAGGAGGAAAATAGTGGAGGAGTGGGAGGATGATATATAGTAATGTGGATATAATGAGATTTTTTGGACAATTAAAGGCTCTATATGGGTTTTTACACATCACTTTTGAATTTATTGTCACATCTATAACGCCTCCCATTTCTGTTATTTATAGTAATGTTTCCATACTGATTATAAATTAATCATACTTTTAATTTGAAGTTGTTTTTAAAATTTTTGATATATTTTTCAAATATGTTATTTATCTATTCAATTACCATGGAGGACTAGCGGAAAATATTTATGATGTTAATTTTATAAACAAAATTAGTATAATTACATTAGAGATATACATTTCCATTTTCACTATAATAAATTAATTAAATCTATCTCAGGTTACCTAGGATGATTTAGAAGTCACACTTATTGTGTTTGAAGTAGATGCATTCATGGGGTATTCCATGAAAACACATGTCCTCAGGGAACCAATGGAAATGGTAAAAAAATATAAAACTAATACATTATATATAATATACTTTCTAAGTTAAGGGATATATTTCATTTCATAATATTGGGAAATAATATTATGAATTATTTTTCATGCTGGATCTATTTCTAAATGATAGTAAAATAAAAAAATTTGGACAATAATTTCCCCCCAATGTTATGACATTAAATTTCATTGTATGGATGAACATAATGGATTATTCTAATGATGTGTGTCATGAAATTTTATTTTTTTCAAACACATAAAGCAATAAAAAATATTTTAAATAATATTTTCCAACAATATGTTTAAGACATATTAATTTTGTAAATTTCAATTCAAAATGTCTAAAAATGATTCAAGAAAATAAATTAGATTATGATATACCCAAAATTACAAAAAATAAGTTGATAAAATAAATTCTTGTGGAACGCCTATTAACAAACTAGATGATTGTTTTAGTGGGGAAATTTTGTCCAAAAGTTGAAGATTTATTATTGTTTTGATTTTTAGGAAGTTCGTAACAATATATATTATTTATAATATGTATTTTAATTTGATGATTATTAGGACATAATTTCAAAATTTTGTTGTGGTTTTTTGTTACTTGGATAATGGTATTGAAATATTTGTATGAATTGTGTTTATATGGGATGGTTTGGTTAATATTAAGTATGAATTGAATGATTCTTCACACTATGAATAACTTTTAAAGGTAGAAACATTTATTGGGAAAACAACTAATGAGTGGAAAATGTATATACAAGTAGATGGAGAAGAAAATAAATGGTTCCATAAATTCATTTTAAAAATTGATTTCTCATATAGTGATGGATTAGATAATGTAGTTGAACTAAATATGAAAATTAAAGAAAAATTAAAATCAGTAAAGATATTATTTTGTTGATTATTGGAGGAAATTTACAATCCCTAGTGGTCGAGGTCATTTCATCAAGAAGGAAACTAGATTATGAATTGAAATATGTTAAAACTATAAAATCATTGATTATTGGTGATTAAAAAATTATTTTTTCAATTGAAAAAATGGTTAAACATCAAGAAAATTGTTGGGATGGTTGATTGTAAAAGACAAATATTTTATTAAATTAATTATTTTGGGAAAATTTTGATTGTTTGTCTCTCTATGTCAAGAATAATAAACTTATTTATAAAATTTTAATAGCCAAGCTAAAATTTATTTAAGAAATGTGATGATAATTGGTGATATTGAAGGGTAGAGTAAAAAAATCATCCCATGGGGAGTTATTTGGTTGTAAATTCATTCGTGAAAAGTCAATGTATGTGATAAAGGGTAAGTGTGGGTGACTTTTGTGTCCTAGTAGAGATCATTTTTTAATGGTCATATAGGAATTAGTTAGGTGTTTTACACATGAGATCCATAGTTCTTATGTGATCTATAATAGTGAAAATTGGAAATCTTATTAATGTGATATAAATTGAAAACTATATTTTTTTTATTATTTGATATATGCCGTGAAAAATTTATTCATTATAAATTATTAATGATTTATACTTGAAAAGGTTTGTTAGAAATTATATAGACTAATGAGTGATATTTAAATTGAGAGACTAATAATCCAAATTGGATAACCACCCAAGGAAAATAAATTTTTTAATTCCATTGATTTACAATGAATATTTTGTTATTTGTTTTCACTCTTTAATTTAAATATTTAAATGTTAAATTAATTTCTTTTGTTTTGTTTTTAATAAATTAAATTATGAAATTACATAAATACTTACCACTAAAGTTGAATCAATTAAATAATATTCTTTAAAATATTAGTAAATGGGAAATTTAATTTTGTTTATTTAAAATATATATAAAATATCTTTTACATATTTCATGTTTATTTTTACACATTTATTTTTATATAAAAATTAAATTAATTTTCTTAATTATTATTTTCATCTAATGATGGTAATTAATTCATTGTTGTATACTAGTCAATAAAGTATAATACATGTTTTCAAAGTCCCAAAATTGTAACATATATTATGGGAAATTAATTTAAAATTAAATATCATTTGTAACATTTGATGAATGGGTGAAAATATTTTTAATAGTAAAATAAAACAATATCATTAATTTTTAATTTTCCTTTTAGTTTTTATTATATCTTAATTATTTTTATCACATTCAATGTTACGATCTATATTATAAATGATTTATTTTAAAAAAAAATATTTTTATTTTAAAATTAAACATTTTTTATGTCTTGTTACTTATTATCAAAAAATAGTTACAAAATATTGAAAATTTATTTATTATAATAGGAAAATTTACATTCAAGAAACATTTTAATCATTGTGTGTAATGTTTATTACAATAAAACCATTTTCTTTATTCTATATTTATAAGATAAATTATAATAAATTAGAAGAATAATTTAATATAATCTAACTATTTGACATATAAAAATAATTAATTATCATTTAAATAATATTTTAGATATAATGATATTATAAATATAATCAATAATTATAAAATAAATAGTTTTCTTTCAATATAAATTTTTTCTCCAAGCATTTTGTTATTTTATTTAAATATAAAATTAATAAAATTCTAAGTTTTGATTTATAAAAATGATATTATTTTTTGGAATGATTAAATCCAAATTATCATAGGTTGTATTTTCTTATATTTTTAAAAGAGATAAATATATGATGAAGATTAAAATTTTTTTTTTACAAATAGAAATAGTTTAATGGAATCATAATTATGCATGAGTTAATTAAAAATTTAAGAAACCAATTTATTGACCATATATATATAAGGATTAAAAAATTCATTAATAAAAAAAATTATTTATAAACCAATGTGTGATGTTTTTATAAAAAAAGTTATATTTTTTTCAAATAAAAAACGAATTGTTATTCTTTATCATTAAATATGTTTTTAAAATTTTTATTTCATTATTAGACCGGTTTATAGTAATAATTCTATTTTATAGTCATTTATATATAGATAAATTTCATGAAACTAATTATATTCAAAATTCATTGGCCTAAATTTCCAAATAAAAAATATTTTAACATAAAATACATTTATCCTAAAATATAAATACCTCCCCTACATTCCCATTGAAAATAAATTCATATTCATTCTTTAAAGACAAAAATATTTCCCATTTCCAATATCATGAGTATCTTAGAACCATTAGGTTTGTTATAGATTAACATAACCCAAAGTCTTCGTGGAATTAACAAAAAATTAATCATTGAATAAAGAAGTATGCTCAATTATCGTTTCATTGTTTCCCCTAATTATTCATTGTGCCCTCTCCATAAATGTCATTTTTTAAAATTTATAAAATATTTCATATATAATTATATAAAATTATATTTCTTTTGTTCTATATTCATAACGATTTTAGTCCAATTACAGTATATATCATCTCTCCTTTTCTTTTGACATATCTCGACAAAGACAGGTTTCATCGGTAAATGGGGATGTTGTAAATGAATTATGTATCACCATATACATAGTTCTTTATTATAGATTATACAATATTATTGTATTTTGTTAATTTATAAGAATATTAAATAATTTTAAATAATTATTATTTAAAAAACCAATGTCATGAAATCAAAACAAAAACAAATAGTTTAAAAGAAAACATCTATTGAAGACATTCTCTCATCAAAAAAATTTACAAAATAAATTCCAATTATTATAAATATTAATGAATGAGAAAATGAATATAAACCTCTCTTATATTCATTTTTTAATGTACATAAATTTATTTAATAGGAGATGAAAATAAAAACAAATAAAATGTGATCAATGGTAATAGGTTTTCTCAAACCTAATTCTTTCTTTTAGATTATCCTTTATTTCATTATATTTTATATTTATTATTGAAAAGCATCATGTAAATATAAATTTACTCTTATTTATATTTTTATTATTGGAGTATTAATTCTTATATTTCATGTATATTATTTCTCAGTAATCTATTATGATCTTCAATTGATTTATTTTTGAAAAATGACTTATTGTTCCCCCTTGAGTTATTTCATCTTCTCACCATCAACTATAATCTTTTTATTCCATCATTTAGTTTAAAAAATTATGTTTTTATACATCAAACATAATGATAATAACTCAAATATAAATCTATATTAATCCCATTAATTTTAATGTTTTTAATAATTTATACAACTATTATATGGCATTTTCAATGTCACATGCATGATTATAAGCATACTATATGGAAATGGGTGATCACTGAATTGTATATCCTACTGATACAATGGGTAATGTGATATTTCTCGTGATATTATGTGTATTATGTGTGATCATGATTATATAATTGTTCAATGTTTTTTAAATATGACTTTTATACAAAGTGTATCTCTGAACATGATGAAAGCATTTTTCACAACCTATGTGGGGGATTTTATCACAATTTTTTGTTTTTCATTATTATTCTTATTCAAAATTCTCTTCCATTTTTAGATGATACACTTATAATTTTGATGAAAATACATTTTATATTTTTTTATGATGATCATTATGCCCACATGTCAACTATATTATTGGATTCCATATGTTCTTTCCCTATAATTCCTCCACTAATTGGGATATTAGCTCACCCACTATTTGACGTATATCCTAAGATCAATATGTGTTCTTTGAAGAATGTAAATTTTAATAGAAGGTATTTTCTGAAAATAATTAAACAATTTTTGATATTTTATGTATTATTATGTGCATAGTTCCAAAATTCATTCAATATTTGATCCTTGGTGTTAGTTGAAATTTTTGTGACTTGTGTACATGTATGTATTTATAACCCCATATAAAGATGAGTGGGTCTAGTGTTGTCTCATTTGGTATCAAGGAGGTGTTTGGTTATTTTTTGGAAATAGGATGGTGAAAAATTGGTTATATTACCCTATAAGGATAAAAATTATCTATAAAGAACATGATTATGTGTAATGAGTATGACTGCAAAGTATTAACATTAACAACATTTTAGTTTTCATTTCTATTTTGTAATATGAAGCATTAAGTAATATAAATTAACAAGTTCTTTTTCAATGGGAAACTTTTTTGGGGCACAATGTCATTAAAGGCGTGGAATATAACATCATAGATCTCAACTGAATTTATTTTATGTTTTTTTTGTTGTCGGATTAAATATTTAAATTTCATATTAATATTTTTTATTCTTCTATGATTTTAATTATTAATTTACATAAATATTTTTCACCTAGGTTTTTTCATTACATGATCTTCATCAAAAAATAAATTTATGTATCATATATTTTTATTTAAGAAAATTCAATTGTAAAATAACTAATATTGCATCCATTATTATTTTAAAATATATTGAATTATATGATAAATATATTAAATTTATTAATAAGTTAATTTCCATATCATCATAGAAATTGAATCATTGGAATATAATTGTTAACAATGTATGATACATGTTTTCATAGTCATAAAATTATAACATATAAAAATTGCTAGTAATTTCATATAATATTTAATGTGAAACATATGATAAAATGTAAGATATAATATTCACATAATAATATTAATTTAGAATGAATTATTAATTTACATTAATGTTCATTTATTTTCTAAATGGTAGTTATTAGATTCTATGTAACCTGATTTATAATGAAATAAATATATGAAATGTTTATTATTATTATTTATAAATGACCCTACTCAATTGTATTGTTTCATAACTTCACAAAAAGGTTATAGAATATTGGAAATTTATTCTATACTAAATTATCATGTTTATCTACATAAAATTGAAATCTTTGTGTATAATGTTTTCTTCAATAAAAACATATTCCTCATAACGTATTTAGAAGCATTATACTTCTTAGTTAGAGAAATATTTTCATATATTGTAAACATAATTTATGTAGAAATTTTAATTATTTATTATATAATAATTAGTTCACATTAACAAATATAACTATAATCACTCATATAATATGTAATATTTTTTAAAAAATGAAATGTTTTCCCATGTATACTGTTATTTTTGAAAAAAAAATTCCTTATTTTTTAAATTTTAATATCATATAAAAAAATTAATTTTTAAAATCATGGAATAAAAAATATCATTTGTTCATTTTTTTATTTATAATAGTGTTTACATTTTTTTTAATATTATAAAATATCATGTTTTACAAATATTGTTACTTTATGTCATCATCTTGATGTAAGGATGTGTTGAAAATTTATAAAATATTATTCTCAACACAATATGTTTTTATGATGAAAAATAATTATATTAAAGTTAATATATAAAATTTATAATCCTATGAATGATTTTTTAATATAAATTATATTTTATTATAATAGAAATCTGTTTTTAAATCATTACAAATAAATAAGGGATTAAAAGATGCCATTTATTTTATGATTTCTTTGGAAGTAAAATAATTTCCTTTAATTCAATTATAATAATATAAATTCCATAGTAATAAATAATATATGAATTTATTTTTCCCAAATTATAAAATATTTAATATTTTAACCATAAATACCCCTCGTCATATATAAATCGCCACAAGAAAATGGGTCATTCCTTATGGTATAACCATTCGATAAATGTTTTCAGGATGACTGTATGAAATTGATTCTAGATGTGGGTTCAAGAAATACATCATGGTTTTTATTTAATTATATGGAGGTTTTTTTTGAAATATTTTGAAATATTATTTTCCAATATCATTTTACATTTTTAGGATCAGTTTTTTTATTTTAATTTTCACATCTCTGATAATGGATACTTAAATGGACTCTAAATAATGCAATGTATTTAGCATCCATCTAAGTTTCCACTATTTGAATTCCAAATTTAGTATAATTTAATATGGAAATCATTACAGTTATTTGGACAATATTTAAGAAACCTATGATTATTTCAATGGAAAAATTAGATTGATCCACCAACACAAAATAAATTGAAAATGAAACAAGTCATCAATATTCTACCACTTCTATATAACATATCATCAGCTACCACCACAACCATTCAATTTATCATCGTACAATTTCAATAATAAAACAAATCCATCTACATCATAACCAAAAATGAACACCAAATATAACCTGAAATAGTCTAATTAATATCATTAAGTTAAATTGAATATATTTTAATTAACATGTTTTCCATATTTAAATAGAATTACATGATCAACAATCAATACTATAATTTCAAATTTCTACACAACCATTTCACCTCCCCCATTATATTACTATCCCAATTGAAAATTTTATTCAATCACTAAATAACTATGTTAAATTATTATCATCTAATAATATAGAAATATCATGGGGGAAATGATAATATAACAATTAATATATATATATATATATTCACCTGGAATTTAAAAGGGAGCCCACTGTAACAAATTCTACTAGATAATGGAAGATGCATAGAGTGTAGAAAATGTATAAGAAGTGAAATTTTCCTGGATCCTGACATTTTTACCTCATAATTTCAATAGAAGAAATAATAAAACATATTCATAATTATCTATATGATCAATGATAACTATTCATTAAAATTATTTCCATGTAATATGGAATGAATTTAGAATAAATGTTTATTTATAACTGATATAAGAAAATATTCAATCTTAGTTTTTATGTATCATTGTATTACAAAAGAATAATATAACATAAAAATCGATAATTACATACATATATGTATAATTAGAAATAATATGTTATAACTACTGAGTTTAGTTATAAAATAACATCATCAATATGAAGTCCAAAATCTATAATCATGAATAACTTTTGATGAGTGTAATTAACTATATCTTTACCGATAGTTATTTATTATGAGACCTATATTATAATTTACATAAAAATTAAACAATGATTTATATTTATATTTAAACATAAAAATATATAACAATGTGTTTTAAATGTTTATAAAGTTTTTGGAATTTACATTCTATTTCCAAATATTCATTGGCACAGTCTCATAGGGTATGTATACAGTCATATTATAATATAATTCAATAATGAATTTTTGTAGTGCAACGACCTTAAAATCCTAAATATTTAAATGACTCTATTTTTTTGACTATTTTATTCCATTTTTCTTGAATTTCATTAATCTTCAAAACTAAATAACCTTTGTATTTCTAGAGATAGATATAAATTAAAATATAAAATATACGTGGCATCATAAAATGGCCTTAGTGACCTTCCAAATAACTGAGATAGTAATGATCCACAACCCATCATGTGGACAAGGACATCAATTTATTTCCCAATGACATAACTAATAGGATCTTACTTGGAGAATGAGAAGCATTATTTTTTGATGGAATCCAAAAATTACATTATTTATATCGTTAAATAATATATTATTTTATTTTATTTTATAACAAATATAAAAATACAGTTGAAAAATGATGAAAATAATTTGGAATGGAAATTATGACCCCCAATGTTTTTGGAATTCCCATTCACATTATAATCATTGGTTTTTAATTTGATATCTAACCATATATATTTAATTGAATCATCTCTCCCTTAATTATATCTATATATAAAAAATATTGAAATCAATATTAAAAAAAGTACATAATATTATCATATATATATTTTAATTCAATAAAATATTATCATAATAGATAATTTTCTTAAAAACTTGTCAAGCTGGTTATATGAGGGAATATCTGTTTCACTCCACTCTATAGAATTTTCATGGAATCATCCTAAAAAGATTGTTAATTTATTAATAGTTCTATATACGTATATAAAATTATATTAATATAATAATATACTCTTTAATACCATATTTTTTCCTGATGATGACTATCAAAAAAATCATTCCACAACAATCAAGGTATATCATAAGGTACATTCTCATATTTTTGTTGAATAATTGATGGAATATTCACTAAACTCAAGACAAAATAACCTTTTAAAATAATTCAATTTAATTTCTTAATGATTTAATACTCAATGATGTTCCATTGAATTATGTACATTAAATTAGAATATTGTATTGTAAAAATCATTCAAATTATTATAATTTTATTAAATATTAAAAATATTCAAATGTCCCAAATCTAAATATGTAATAGGAAGGATAACTAGTGGATAATCAACACCAGAATCATGGATCTGGTAATTTCTGTCATTATATTGGAATAAGAAACATTTAAATCAAGTCCCAACATACAAAATAATTCAGTATTCTGGTTAAATGATATACATACATGAGTCTTGTATTATAAATAAACACACAAAATACAATATTAAAATTTTATTTGGGATAAAGCCTTTATTCTATATACCATATCCTTGTTTATATTTTTTTAGAAAACTTCATGAAATCTTGGTGAAATGAAAAATAATAAGGGTGGGTTTAAATTATAATTATGTGTTAGTATAGTGGGAGAATTAATGATTCAATTTGAATAGTCAATATGGTAATGTAATAACTAAAGACACATTCCCTGAAATCAGTAAAACAAAAATTAATTGCATAAAAAATATGGAAAGGTACAAAACTAAAACCACATGACTTTTAAATAAATATCTAATGAATAATTAATATGGAAATTCATTAACAGAAACACATATCATTTAATCAATGAGATGGGAAAGAAAGTCATCCATAGATAATGTCAAAGAAAAAAATCTCATGGATATTAATAACTAAATACAAAATGATGTATATTTTTACTGATCAGAAAACATGTTTCCTAGAAACATTATACGTTTATTACTAGGACCTTGGAAAAGATGTTTTCTTATACTAATATCAAGACCATTCTAATCATAATTCAAATATGTGTGTAGGAAGCTGTATTTTTTTTTTGAAACATACTCAACGGGTTTTCTAGAGACTAATTTCATATCATGAGACTATAGATGCATCAAAGGGATTACTTTAAATATTTACAAACCCATGTATTTCATGTAAAAAACATTCCACATTTATTGAATAATAGATTTATTTAAAAAATGTGTGTAATCAAATATCGGTATTGACTAAATAATAAGTATTTATTAATATTTCAAAAAATAATAAAAAAAAACTAAATGTAAAAAACATATATAAAAAGTGTATATGATATAGGAAATAATCATATCCATGACAAATGATATGGATAATTATTAGAAATTTAATTTTTAATGATTATAAGAAGTTTAATATTTTAAGGGGAGTACAAAAATAGATCGATGATGTTAATTTCAATACTATCAATGGTCAAATAAATAAAAAACCATCCAAAGGAAGAATAAATATACTATCAATTAATCTTATCCCATGTGGAGTAAAAATAATGGTTTTTTATTACTGATTGATTGAAGTAGTATAAAAATTTAATATATAAACAGTCTCAAAGAAAATATCATTTATATTTTGAAAAAATTGAAAAACCTTTTTAAAGAAAACAAATTCTAAAAATAATATTTAAAAAATAATATTGTAATCATTTATGGGACACTATAAAGAAATTACGGTGGGTAATTCCATATATGTCTTACAAGGTAAAAAGAACATACATTTTGCAAAGCCAAATTCTAGAAAAGTTAATTGTTCCTAAAGGGGAATGTAGATTACATTGAAAACATTTTTTAAAGACATAAAGGGTAAAAAATACATTAATAAATCATTTTGGAAAGGTAAAAAATCTTCAATTTTCATTATAAAGTATGGTTTTTAGATGATAATAATTTTCAGGTTTTCATAAAAAAAATTTATAAAAAAATTTTTGTACCAAAGAATGTAAAAAGTATACATTAACTTGAAAAAAGTCATGAATTACCATTGGAGAAGAAAGTTTAATTATTTATTGATTAATTTCCATATATATTCTATTATCTTAATTTCACTAATAAGCACTCTCAATTAAAAAGTGATTTCAAAATGAACCCTTGAATGATCATAAAATTTTATTCAGAATATTTCAATGAATTGATTATGTGTATCTGTATTAAATCCAAATATTATAATTTTAAATACACAAAAATATTTTTAAATTATTTAAACCCATAATTAAAAAATATTAACTATAATGATGATGTGATATTATGCAATGTAAAAGGAATTGGGTTATGTAATTTCATTACCACTTGGTAATTATAAGTTCAAATCACCTTAAATGAAATAATTCAAATTGAAACTGAAAAAACGTAAATAAAATATAATTCATGATATAATATATCAAAATTGACGTTATACACACACCAAAAAATAAGTATGTGGTGAATATGACATTTATTTCATATATGTAAAAAGTGATATATAAATCCCTTTCATGCATTTTAGTTCAGGTGAAAATATTTTAACGTAATTTGTAATGGGTTTAAAAATATCACTAACTCATTAAATATACATAATAATTTTTAAAATTTCATATATTTTATTCTTATAAATTATTATTGCCTATTTATTATCAATCATTTATTATTTTCACTATTTATAGTGTTAATTGACTTGTTTTTTAGTATGATTTGAATTATTACTAATTGTTCTTTTTACATTAATCATGATTTAATCATCCACATAATATAAAAAATTATTAAATTATTATACATATCCAAAATATATATATTTAAAATAATATAGAAAATTTGTTGATTAGAAATGAAATGCATCGTTCATGGAGACAGTAGATAATACCTACGCATGAATGATACTTCCATTTATTTTTTCATATTTAAAAGGATGAAAAGAAAATTATATATTTCTACTTTATAAATTAATTATCATATTTATGTAATATGTTCCACATATTTTAATTAAAACCATCCTTCATAAATTCCATGTATTATGTGATCGTATCACATTCCTTTTAGGAGGAGGGGGTCCACACATCCATAAATAATGTTATTATAATTACACAAAATGGAAATCATTAAGGTATATATTATATAGAATTTATATAATTATTAAGACAAAATGAATATCAAATATATCATACATAAAAAGGTATTCTGTCATAATTCTCCCAAAATGAAAGGAAGTAAAAAAATGAACGATATTTTTTTGCAGTGTAGTATTTCTCCACACAGACAAAAAAAATGAAATTTACGAAAGTCACCTCTTCTTCGGGTAACTCCTTTTGGTTTTCAGAAGTAGTATCATTGGTTTTATTTATGACTAAGGTGTGGTTTATTAGAAGATAGGAATGATTTTGCGATATTTTTTGGGAAATTTTTTTGGATTATTTTTTGTGATCAAAATGGCTTGAGCTATGTCAATAAGTTGGAGGGCTGAGTGGCTTTTTATAGTGGAAATGTGAAATTGTTTTAATTTTTTTAAAAAGGAATTCCACTCACTTTTTTCCCAAGTAAAATGGCACCCAAAATTGTCCAATATTGATACAAGGTAATATACGTAAAAAATATGATCATAAAATTTCAATTTTGGATTTTTAGGTCATTTTGGCACTTCCTTTTATGGTTTACTCCTTTGTTTAGTTAATTTTTCTCTTAATATATATAATTAATTTTAATTAAATTAAGGATTTTTTTTGGTTAAAAAATAAATTGACCTTATTATATACTATGAATTATTCTGATTAAAAATATTTGGCTCATTTTCTTAAAATTAAAATAATCTATTTGAATTAAATAAATTTAAATTTAATCCTGTAAATGGGAAGACGAAGCCGATTATTATATTAAAAATGTTCAAATTTTTTAGATATTTTTATATTAATTAAATTTTCGAATTCATCACAATGACCTAAATTAAAATAAATTATATATTATTGATTTAATTAAACATTAAAATAAAACAAAAATATAATTTATCTTTATAAATAATGTAGATGGAAAAACAATATTGAATTAGAATTCAGTATTTTCGCGATTCATCAATAAATGAATCTTATCAAAATATTCTAGAAAATCACCCTAAGATAAATTTTGGGTTATGATTTAAAAAATAAAGTGTATTTTATACATTAAAAGTTTATAAATGTTCCAAAAATCGCATTTAAAATTAGCTCACCATTAAAAATAGGTTGATGCCCCTTTATTAAAATATGGGTTTTTCTTTGTAAAATTGGGTTTATTATAATCATATAACTATAAAATAAATAATATTAATATTAAAAAATACTATATTGGATATACAATTAATATATATTTAATTTATATGATTCTATAATTATAATTAATTTAATTCATTAGAAAAACTCTTTTGGGAGCATAAAAATAAAAATATTTCTTTTATATTCAATGGGTTTATATTTTCATTTCTAATTAATTGGTAACCAATTAATTTATCATCGGTTTGTATAAGCCATATATTTTCATAAGTTGTTCAATACTATTCATGGCCTATAATTTAACAATCAGGTTATATTATATTAAATAATAAATTTTTAATAATATATTATTGTTTAGTAAAACTCGGACATACATGTAATTATAGTCAATGAAGAAACTCATTGTCCCATGAAATTAAATCTTACCAAATATAGTGTGTATTGAAAGATAAAGTATATATTTTATTTATTTAAAGTATTAAACATAACATAAAGTCTCGATAGGTTATATTATATGAAATAAATGTTATTCTTTTAGAATTTTTGGTGTTTTACATTCTCCCAAACATAAATAAATTGAATCAATGCAATTTAAACATTATATTCATAAAAATTTCCTCATAATTACTTTTTTTAAATCCAAAATCATGATAAGTGTCACAAACTAGGCCGGGTCGCTATCCGACCCGACGCCAGACCCGGTCTGCGACATGCCCTAAAGGGCGTTCCCGATCCCCACGAGCTGGCACAAGTGCCTGGGTATCAAACATCACATGGGAACGATTTACCTAAAATAAAAGACAAAAAAACAACCAACCAGATAAATAAACTGAAACTAGAAATAAACAACCAAACATGCCTTTAGACTACGAACTGGTTTAATGTCTACAACTCAAACCAATAACTAAAAAGAAAAGATGACAACAGAAACTACAATTCTTAATCAAACCTCCCGGCAATAGAGAGGCTACAGCAACACCACTCTTCATGACAAGACCAACTGTACCATGAACCACCATCACTGAGCACAATGTCAAAACCTAGAATTGACAAGAAATAAAGTCTACATACACCCAAAGGTGTATGTAGGTCATGATCCAAGATCCCAGTAGGACGTCACCTAATAAAAATGTTCCTTGTGTAAACATTAAATGAAAAATACATTTGCAGGCTAAATTAGTGAAAGGAAGAAAAAGTTTAAACAACATTAAAGATACTATTTCTATAAAGAAAACTATTTTAAAGAAAACAGCTTAAACCAAAGTAAACACCCATGCATATAAAAAAAGCCCAAACCTTCTCAAAAACCCAAGAGCTTCACCGTATACTGATGATGAGTGTATAGTAGTCCAAGAGAACCAAAAGTGGGAGAGTCCCTAAAGGTACTTGAAAAAGAAATGGGACCCTAGAACCTCTCATCTCGGTGAACAATATAGGAATCACAACAAAATACATTCTCGTGCATGAGACAGTAGACATGGAAACACATCTATAACCTAGTGGTCACCGATCATCATCCAATGTTTAGTTAGTGTTGTAAACGTCAATCCAACTAAGTGAATCTGGGCCGAGGCCACTCCTGAATCACAAACACGCTAGTCTAGTCTACCCAGCTAGTACTTAAGCTTCCACTTTTGTGTTCAAGATGTTCAGACATCACATTTTATGTCAAACATAGGCAAATAGAACAAACAGGGTGTAACATAAACCCAATGTTGCCCTTTCACATACATAGAAAACTATTCCACAAAGTACACCAGCCAAAAGACTTTACCCATCTCAATGAAAACAATTTTTTCATTTGCTAATAATTGTTTATTAGAAAATATTAAATTTTTATCATTAATATTTTTTATTAAATCATATTATCTTCTTTGTAAACAAGTTCATTTAAAAAAAATATGTAACACAGATTTAAGATGCAAAACAGACTCAACCCTCATTCATGACCAAGCACACCCAAAACAGGTTCCAAAAATGTTTCACAGCCTTAATAAAACATAATAAACCATTTAATGATTCTATAAAAACAATTACCAAGGTGAGACAAAGAATTATACACAAAAAATATTTTAAAACTTAATCTACATCACTTACATAATCAAATAAATCAACTGTACAATTAAAGAAACCATTCTAGCGAATAAACAGACCACTAAAAAAGTTTATCAATAAATTTTAAAATGTTCCGGATGACTTTAAACACTAAAGGAACACTAAAATACTCATTTGTGACAAAACACATATTGACACCACATCAAAATATGATCCGAAACCTCTACACAATTCAATAACTAAATGCACAATTTATAAAACATGATCAAATGTCACAATAAGTGTTTTTATCCAAAATGCACCACATTTCATATAAGCATGCTACTCAAAATCAAAACACATATCAAAATCATTCAAAAACTAATTTCACACAACACATATTTATATAAGAACACTCTAAATTAATTAAGCAATCAATCTAATTTACCAAATAATGTTTACACATGGAACCACCTACCTCAGGTGTAGCAGACTTCACAAACATGATGCGCAAGGATTTTCATGCACCAAAAAAACTCAGACAATCCAAATAGAACCTAATAAATAACTCATCAGACCAATTATACCTAAATTTAACCAAACTCAATTCAAAACTCTAACCGCACTCAACCATAATAAAACAATAAGAAACCAAAGGGAAACACACTTACAGCGGGGGTGCGGGAGGCCGGTCGGAGGTTGACGAAAGCTTCCATAGTTGTGAAAGGAGGTTAGGGGTGGCTGTCTGGTGGT
Source organism: Viscum album (assembly GCA_963277665.1). NCBI lineage: Eukaryota > Viridiplantae > Streptophyta > Magnoliopsida > Santalales > Viscaceae > Viscum > Viscum album. The sequence continues at coordinate 1,465,189,383 of OY728164.1, read as the reverse complement.
GAAAAGGGGGTGTGGGGTGGCTATTCGGGGGTGAAAATTGGTGTGGTGAGGCCAGTGTGGGGATGACCAGTCGGCGGGGTCGCAGGAAAAAGGAGAGGGGGTCTGGTGCGACGTGTTACCAGTGGGAGGGGGCAGCGACGAGCTGAAGGGAGTCACTGGCGGGGTGCTTCCAGCAGAACGAGCTGGAAGTGGGAGGTTTCTGAGGGAGGTGAGGTGCACCGGCTGACATGGGGGTTCCAGGGGGTTGCGCCTCGGCTGGACAAGGGGATCATGGGAGGTCGCGGATGGTGTATGCAGGTCGGAGTGGCCTGGTGAGGGGAGGTTAGTGCAATGTGGCATCGAAGAGGAGGAAGGGGGTTGCCATGGGGGGGGAGGAGTGAGGGGATCAAGGGGTAAGGGTTAGCAAGGGAGGTGGCGATAGCCACAGCGCACAGGAGGGAGAACCGCAGGTGCGGTGCAAGGAGACCGAAAACCCTAAGGGGGGGGGGGAGAAAAAAAACAATGAAATAAAAATAAAAATTAAACATAAAACTAATAACAATATTAATAATAATAATCATCATATTAATAATTATAATAACTTGAAATGTCATTAATAAACATAATAGCTTATAAAAATTCAATAAAAATTTGATAATGATAGCTTAATATTAATAAACATTTAATTAATAAACACAATAAGCATAATAATAATAAATACTGTAATAATTAATTATAAAAGATACCCCTTTTTATCATTAAAATAATTCATTAAACATTTCTTGATTATTTTTATTTTTATTATTATTTTTAAAGTCCCGAGAAACCGCGGGGTCACCCTGCGCAGCCCATAAAAAAATTAAAAAGAATGTTGACGATGATAATGATAAACATAATAAAATTCTCATCCTTAACACCACTTTTAAATCCAACCCTTTATTTATCATTAAACTTAATTAATAAATTTATTAGTCATTCTCCGAGCAGGTTGCATGGAGACCAAGGCGAGGCAGTTACGAGGCTTCTATCGTTGTGCGCTAGATGCAATAAAGGCTAAAACATTTGGTTTTTTTAAAAAAGAACTCTGAAATTTTATGTCAGGTCTCGACCCGAACTACCCGATGCAATGAAAATTAATAAAATAAATAAAATTTGAAATGAAGGGTGTGACAATTCTCCCCACCCTAATGCTTTCCGTCCCTAGAAAGCCACAACTAGAACCAAACCCCCAAAGTAGAAAACCACACTCCCTTAAGGTTCAAAGGGGATCCCCACAAACACCAAGCAAAGAGAGGCAAAAGTATCGTGCTAAGAGATAGTGTCCCAAGGAAACTTCGAGAAACTCATATAAAGACTTTCGGATACGTGTCACCCACCCCAAAGGGATAGAATGCCTCCATTTGACTGATCAAGGAAGGTAACTCTCTCGCACCCACAAAAACCAACTTCACAATCCAAAACACCTCAAGCACTATTAAACCGAAACCACCCCATTTGGCTAGAAAGAACAAACATGGTCAAACCACATCCATGGAACACTCTTATCACTTATCACCAAGCCATATTAGAAAACAAAAACAGAAGATCAGCATGGGGAAGCCGAAGGGGCACCCCACCATTAGGAACTCACTGACGCTCGAAACGAGACTAGAAAACTGACACAGGTAGGTTCGAGCGGACTCCCCACCATTAAATAAAATTGGGAAATCAATTTCATCCAGAGAAATTCGTAAGAGGTCCAATGTGGGTCTCCCTGCCATTGGAACTAATAGTAGATACAAAACTTTAGAAATTTTCTGACAGGGACCAAGCACCCCACAATAAGGGGCGGGGAGGGAGGGACCCGACTACTAGGGCGTCAAAAGCATGACCCTAGACAAACCATCATTTCCACATTACTTAATGATAATTATTAAAATTTGAGAAATATTTACCCAACAGACTCCTATAAGGACCACTAAAGCGATTGCATCCAATGGGACACATCCCCCAAGACATTAAGGCAATGGGACGAACATGCCTCCACATGGTCACAAAAACCATATGCAACAAGATGGTTCGTTCGGAGCAGAACAACCATAAAAACAATTTAAACTACCTCTTATTTCAACACTGATGACAAAAATGAGTTTGAGGTCCCGTGCACTCCCAGGGTTCCTGACTACGCCCCTGCCTCATTCTGAGGCCTATGTTTTGAGCCCTGATGTTTGAAGCATCTCTTGCCTCGCAGTCAGGTATTGAAGACTCCCGAGAGGAACTTCTCTTTTTTGGTTCCACACGCAATCATACTGCACCCGAGGCAACACCATCAGACACAACACACCATGACATCCAACAACTCTCACCCTGAACATTCACCCGAATGAGAGCTTAGATGGTACACACGAATCATCCCTTGTCACACTAAATGAGAACATGACACTACAAATCGTCACCGACAACGATCATTGTTGTTGAGAGAAACATTACGCTGAGAAAAACTTTAAACCACATATTGAACAAGACGTGATTCCTGCAAATGACCATAATAGCCTCATATGACTGGGTCTTCCAAAAAAGGATCCTAACATGAACCTTTTCTTAAACTAAACAAACCAAAGACCAGAGGTCATTTAGAACAATAGACTGCACCAACAACTTCGGGTTGCTTCTACCTTTTCCCCACTGGAATTTCCTTCATCGTTTTTAAATATAAATTCCAGAATAATGAGGTCAAACTTCACCATTTTCTATCAAAGAGAGCTCACACTGCAAGACGTCACCGAACATGACCCTTGTAGCAGATGAAAATACTACAAATCACTTCAATAAACTGGTCAACACTGATAATTCTGAACTGCCTTCACCCTTCCCCGCTAGAATTACATTCATCGTTTCCAGGGGAACCTTCAAACACGAGTGTGTCAAACTTCATACTCGATGAGCCAGAAAATTAGAAGACCAAAACTCCCTTAAAATCTCATCACATATATCATCCCGCTGCCAGAGGATCCTCTTAGTTATAAAAAAGAGATGTGGGTTCAATTATAGAATTCGAGAAGAGATTCCTCTGACCTACTGGAGGGTCGTCCAATGTAGAGTTGCCTATATCCACCATTCACTCACATGTCAACTCTTTATGGGGTGGCATACACTGGTTAATAAAGAAATCCATAGACCCCGTTAAACTGTTCTGATGGCCAAGACATACCACAAGTGAATGCTACACATGCAATGGTTACCACTACAAGGAATTCCTGAAGCACTTCTCAAAAGGGACCATTAACCACAAGCTTTCACACTAACTAACCAACTTAAAAATAAGTAATCAAAATCAGGACACAAGTAAGTTAAAATGGATGCTCAGCTCAAAACGCCTAACACACAAAATTTCCAAAACAGAAGGACAAACCACACAACCACCAGTTACTAAAACACCAAATTTTTCATTTAACAAAACTTTTTGAAAATAAGCCAAGCTATTGGGTTGCACAAACACCAATGGTGTCCCATGATCCTCGCACATGCATGTTCTCATGCCACACCGACATCCACCTCATATCCATCCAGAAACTCACCTGCTCATGCCATTAACAATTTCATTTTCAATATACATTCATGCATGTGGTTTCCCATGAGAACAGAAAGAATCAAAACCAAAACTTTCCATTTTTCAAAACCAAAACATCCAACACACACTTTTCAAACCTCACACACCATTTCATTTTTAAAGAGCTTCATTTGAAAACATTTTCCAAGAACAAAACTTTTTTACATAAAAACCAAATTTCCACAAATCCAAAACAAAGAGATGAGAAACAACGGAAGTGAAAAGTTGTGTCAGTGGGTGACTGGAACATATGGTTGGAAGCCATACGCTAGTCACGCCACCACCATAGAGGGTATTCTAGGACAGCGTCCCCATCTCCACATGGATTTCCAGACCCTGCGCGCTCACTGGGACCACTGACCCAACGCCCTTTTTATTTCCCCAATACAAGATTAACCGCAAGAAACGAAGAATCAGAAAAACCTCAACTTATTCTAGTAACTCAATTCCCTCCACGAGGTGTGATGGCCAGGAACATTGCTCATAGCTAGAAAGTCGAGTTCGAAAAACCATAATTTTGGTCTACTATGACTCTATCTCAAAATAAAATTACCCAAGAGAGAAAACCTTGCCCTCTAATACCATTTTGTCATGAACCAGGATGGGTCGCAATCCGACCTGACGCTTGACCCGATCTGTGACATGGCCCGAAGGGAATTCCTGATCCCCACGGGATGGCACAAGTGCCTGGGTATCAAACATCACATGGGAATGATTTACCTGAAATAAAATACAGAAAAACAACTAACCAGATAAATAAACTGAAACTAGAAATAGACAAACAAACATGCCTTTAAACTATGAATAACTTTAAATTCTACAACTTGAACTAATAACTAAAAATAAAAGATGACAGTGAAAAATAAAACTCTTACTCAAACCTCCCGGAAAAAGAGAGGCCACATCAACACCACTCTGCATGACAAGACCAACTGCACGATGAACCAACATCACTGAGCACGGTGTCAAAACCTGGAATCCAATGAAACAAAGTCTACATACACCCAAAGGTGTATGTAGGGTGTGAGCAAAGAGACTTGTAGGACGTCACCCAGTAAAAAGGTTCCACATGTAAACAATAAATGACCAATACATTTACATGCTAAATTAATGAAAGGATGCCAAACCTTAAACAACATTAAATAAATAGTTTCTCTAAATAAAACACTTTTAAAGAAAATAGATTAAACCAAAGTAAATACCCATGCATATAATAAAATCCCAAAAAATCACAAAAACCCTAAGAGCTGTACTGTATGCCGACGATGAGTGTATAGTAGTCTCGGAGCACCAAAAGTGGGAGAGGCCCTAAAGTTACTAGAAAAAGTAATGGGACCCTAGAACCTTTTGCCTCGGTGAACAGTATAAGAATCACAAAAAAAATATGTTCTCATGCATGAGCCACTAAACAGGGAAACACATCCATAAACTAGTGGTCTCTAATCATCATCCAATGTTTAGTTAGTGTTGTAAGCGTCAATCCAGCTAAGTGAATCTGGGTCGAGGCCACTCCCAAATCCAAAAATAAAACAATTTCTACATTTGATAATAATTTTTTATTTAAAACCTATTAAACCTTTATCATTAATCATTTTTATTTAGTCATATTAAATTCTTTGTAAACAAGTTCCTTTAAAAAAACATAACACATCTTTAAGATGTAAAACCAACTCAACCCTCCTTCATGATCAAGCACACCAAAAACAGGTTCCGAAAATGTTTCACACCATTAATAAAACATAATAAACCATTTAATGATTTTATAAAAACAATTAACAAGGTGAAAAAAATCATTATACCCCAAAAATCATTTAAAATTTAATCTATATCACTTATACAATCAAATAAATCAACTGTACAATTAAAGAAACCATTCCCGCAAATAAACAGGCCACTAAGAAAGTTTATCAATAAATTTTAAAAAGTGCCACATGACTTTAAACACTAAAGACTCACTAAAATCCCCATTTGTGACAAAACACATATCGACACCACATCAAAATACGATCCACAGCCTCTGAACAATTCAATAACTAAATACACAATTTATAAAACATGATCAAATGTCACACTAAGGGTTTTTATCTGAAATTCACCACATTTCATATAAGCATGCTACTCAAAATCAAAACACATATCAAACTCATTCAAAAACTAATTTCGCACAACACAGATTAATAGAAGAACACACTAAATTAATTACTCAATCAATATAATTTACCAAATAATGTTTACACATGGAACCACCTACCTTGGGTGTAGTAGACTTCACAAACATAGTGCACAAGGATAATCACAAACCAACTGCAAGTCAGACAATCCAAATAGAACCTAATAAATAATGCATCAGACCAAATATACCAAAATTGAACCAAACTCAATTCAAAACTCTAACCGCACTCAACCAGAATTAAACAACAAGAAACCCAAGGGGAACACACTTACAGCGGGCGTGTGGGAGGTCGGTTGGAGGTCGACGGAAGCTTCCGGAGTTGTACGAGGAGGTGGGGGGAGGATTTTCGGCAGAGTGAAGGGGATGCGGGGTGGCTTTCTGGCATTGCGAAAGGGTGCAGGGCGACCGGTGTGGGGATGGCCGGTAGGCCGGGTCACCGGAAAATGGAGAGGGGGTCTGGCACGATGGGGTACCAGCGGGAGGGGGCAGCGACGAGCTGGTAGGAGTCGAAGACGGGATCCAAGAAGCAGCGTAAGACAGAAGCAGGAGGTGGCCAAGGGAGGCGAGGTGCACCGGCCGACATGGGGGTTCCAGGGGGGGTTGCACCTCGGCTGGACAATGGGAGAAGGGGAGGTCGCAGACGGTACGTGCAGGTCGGAGCGGCCCGGTGAGGGGAGGTTGGCACAAGGCAGTGCCAAACAGGAGGAAGGGGCTGGCCATGGGGGGGGGGGGTGCAGAGCGAAGAGCTCAAGGGGGAAGGGTCAGCGAGGGAGGCGATGATAGCCTCAACCCATAGTAGGGAGAACCGCAGGTGTGGCGCGAGGAGACCGAAAACCCTAAGGGGGGGAATGAAAAAAAACAATGAAATAAAAATAAAAATAAAACAAAAAACTAATAATAATAATAATCATGATCATAATCATTAAATAATTCTAATAACTTTATATGATATTTATAATCATAATAGATTAACAAAATTCTATAAAAATTTGATAATTATATCTTAATAATAATAATCGTTATATTAATAAACACGATGTACATAATAATAATAATTTTAATAATTAATAACAAAAGATACACTTTTTATTAGTAAAATAATTCTTTAAACATCTCTTGATTATTATTATTATTATTATTATTACAGAGTTGATCAACTACGGGGTCAACCAGCACAGCCTATAAAAAAATTAAAAATAATGATGACGATGATAATGATAAACATAATAAAATTCTCATCCTTAACACCACTTTTAAATCCAACCTTTTTATTGATCATTAAACTTAATTAATAAATTTATTAGTCGTTCACAGGGCGGGTCGCATGGAGACCCAGGCGAGGCTGTCTTGTGGCATTGCGGTGCGCTAGATGCAATAAAGGACAAAACATTAGGTTTTTCAAAAATAATCTCTAAATTTTGAAGTTGGGTATCGAACCAAACTACCCGATGCAAAGAAAATTAATAAAATAAATAAATTTTAAAATGGCGGGTGTGACAATAAGGCTTTGAAAAATAACCTTTATAATATAGAAAATCGTAGGTCCACTATCACATAGATTGTGTGACTATATATGATAACATTTGTTGAATGTAGAGATACATACAAGGTGGATACACATAAATATTTTTTAGGAAGTTATAATAGTCATAAATCAGATACATGTTAATGATCAATGTAAATCTTATTGCCTCAAATCCATAAATCTATGATGATTAAAAGTCCACTGGATGAAAAAATAACTTATTGGGAAAAAATATTTTTTAATATCGTATTCTTAATGTTGAGGATTTATTTTATTAACCAATAATATAACAAAATATGCACACTTGATAGGTCTCAATTTCATTTAAAATAATATATATTTTGCTTCTGGTTTTATAAAATCCTATTTCATTCTTCACTTCAAAAAATGGTTATCCTAGAATGATCATTTTATTTATTTATAAAGCCTAAAAATTTACTTTTTATTGATTTTAAGATCCAACAAATGAATCTTTTTGTATTCATATAACTATTTTATAACACTAATATTATTAATAAATTAATATCTAAACCAAAAAGATAAAAATATCAGTTCATCATTATATTTATTCATCAAACATTATTAACTAAAAACAAAAAAAATTTAACCAGGACACTGCAAATGTATGTGGTTATCCTTAAACCCATATATTATTTCGATTTTGGGTTCCACTCCAAGGACATTGATAGACAAGATTTGTTATCACCCGACATATATGTTGTCCATTTCTATGACCATATTATAATAATAATAGATTAAATATGATTTATATACTATAAATTATTTTAGTCTCTTAATATTCTTTTAACTATGGTATTCGAAATAACCTCAATACATAAATACTTCATCTATTTTATTCAATCATAGGTCCTTCCTTGGTCTATGATTTAAACCAAGTCATTCCTTTTTATTATCTATTAAAATCCTTCATAATGAATTGTAAATGAAATTGGAATTATGTTAATCATATTCACTGAGAGTGTTAAAGTAGGGGTGTAGTACAAGTTGTTTTCATGTAGAAGGATATGCTCAAGTCTGGCCCAACTCTCTATTTCAGAGTTGTCACCCAAAGGTACATTGGTTCTAGAACCACATCCATTTGTAGTATCCATTTAGATATTTATTAATAAGAAAATTACATAATATATATTTAACTAAAACACTGTGATCTTCTTCTGTACTTATCCTCAAATTCCTCCTTAGGGTTATGTTCACTAATCCAGGTTTTCCTAAATCTAGGTCCCATGGTTTTTACTAAACATGTTATGCTACTAACTATAGAGACCCAAAACCTACAGCTTGATGTTGGTCCCAACTACAATTATATTCGAATAAGATATAGGTAAATCCCATCCCAATGTACCCAAATATTTATTAGTCTTGTAATTTAGATATATACAAAACTATTGTATTCTAAATGAATACAAAAAGTACAATATGAAATATTTTTCAAGGATAATAAATGCATTCCATCTAGTGTATCCATTTATATATTTATTTTCACACATCATATAATCCTAGAGAATTTAATCATAATAAGGGTGATGTCAAATGAATAGAGAGGTTGTATACATTAGAAGTAGCAAAAAATAAATGATAGTAGTCAATATGTCATGGAAATAACTAAGGAAACATGCCATATAATCAATAAACTGATAAGGAAGTGCCTAAAAATTTGGGAAGGTAAAAAACTGAAAACACATTCAATTTAAATAACTGTATAAAGAATAATAAATACAGAAAAGGAAAAACTAAAACACATGCCATTTCAACAATGAAGTGAGAATGAAATGTGTCCATCAATAATGTCAAAGGAAAAAATATCTTGGATAATAATAACAACTAAATTATGAATTATATAAATTCTTATTTATCAGACATTTTTTTTCCTAGGAACATGATACCATTACCATCAAGATCTTTCACATGATGGATTATTATACAATGTTAAGACCTTTCATAATATAATTAAAATATGTGGTTAGAAACCCATCTATTATTCTTGAAAATAGACAGAAATTTTTTTCATTAATTAATTTATTATCATGAGAATACCAATGCATATTTGAGTTTACTTTAAACAGTACCCAACCCATGACATTCTTGTCCAATGAATTCCATATTAATCTAATAATCAATTAAATTCAAAAATAATATGCCTGATCAAATATCTATATTGATTGAAGGATATAGATTTATCAATATTTCCCAAAAAAATAAAATAAATATCAATGAAAACATTGTATTTAAAATTGGTATATACTTATGTGAAAATTATATCCATGATAATTTATTTGGATAATTAGTGGAAATTCAATGGTTACTGATCATAAAAAGTTGAATATTTCAAGATGACTACATAATAAATCAAGGAAGTTAATTATAATATTATATATGGTAAAATCAATCAACAACCATCCATAGGAAGAATAAGGATTATTTTAAGAAAACATATCCCAACATGAGTTAAAATAAAAGGTTATTACTTCTCATTAATAGGGATCAAATACTTTTTTATTATAAAACACTTTTTTGGGAAAGTGAGAAACCATAATTTCAATAATTCCAATAGAAAAACACACCAAAAACCTAGAACAAACTACTGGATTGACTCCAACCCAAAAAATACACCCAGATAACAAACATCAACAAAGCATGACCTTTTGTCGAGTAGTAATATGCAGATGCACAAGCACAGAACCGATAGAAAATCCATACCCTCTCAACATCCAAATTCAAAATGCATGTTCTGTTGAGTTGTTATACTCTATCCTCGTTTGGAGTATATCCTAGTAGAGTGCTGAGGTCAAAACACCCAACATCCCAGAAGAAACCACACTGAGAGTTGAAACAAGCCCAACAGACACACAAACAAAATTCCACTCAAACCAACCGACTAACATACAAATTAAATGAAGTCATAAAAGAACAACTTATGATGACCAGAATCTGGTACTCTGTATATATTATAGCCTAGAACTATAACCTGGGTTCTAGATTCATCAATCATCATCTTTTCCACCTCGGAAGGGATTTGGTCCCATGATTGTATATACTCCTCCATTCTTATCTTCCCTTTGTTGAAACCTCCTACCGGTATGAGATCTTGTTTTTCAATCCATGCATATTTCTCCTCATTGATAGACACTTTTAGGGACCTCAATATAATCTTGGATACCTTCTTTTCAGATGCGTAAGGCACCAAAACCTACTCAGTCATTTCATTATCCAAACTCAACAGCAAATCCATGGATTTTTCATCATGGATTCCTGGCCTTAGTTGTCTCAGAGTCTCGATGACTATTTTCATAACATTCATCTTTTTTGAAGAAAGAGTCACCAAGTGAGGATCCAAAGAGGAGTATTCATTCCTCCCATTCCTCCTTCTATAACTTATATTTCAATTTTGGTCTATAGCTTCTCCCGCTCAGTGCCCGAGATCACCCCCGTTGGGTTCCTTCACACCTGGAACAATGGGGTCCAAAATCCCAACCAATATATGAGATCCCCTCAAACCTGTTTCTCAAATGAACTGGGGTTCATTTCAAAAAACCCATATCCCTATCCGAAATAATCCCACTTCTTTCTTGATCATCCATATCCATGGCAGACCCCCACCTCCCCTTACTCATGACCACCATGCCCGATCCTGATTCCTTAGAAAAATGTCTAGACATATCCACCTTCTCACCTCCATCTGTCTATTCCATGACTGTAAAGCTTTCATTCCCTTAAATTTCAACTCGAATCTTCTCAAACAGAGGCATTCCCTCATCCTTTGGCACACAGTTAGAAGGACCCGCTAGATCCTACCTCATTTTGTTGAATACATCCGACACCTTCGAAATGAATGATTGTGATTCATCTTTATACCCCACACCCAGACTAGATATAGTCTTACGAATGAATTACACAGCCTCATCCTCACTTGACCACAATGATAATTTATCTTGACCTCTAATGTCTCTACCTAGATCAAATAGTCTCGGGACTACCTCCTCATGAACTGAAACAGCTTTACCACAATTGCTGTCTACTAACCTGGTCGACTTTTTTCCTACCTGTCTTCCCACCAGCACAACAGACCCCCGATGACAAACCTCGACAGCATTCCCCAGTCGGCCACATGGAGAAAAAAAGTCTATCCAGTTCCCATAATCCACCCTCTCCTTGTACCTATACTCCCCTCCAATTGTGATCCAAATGAAATCGAATGGATCTTTTGAAACATCCAACTCTACACAGACCTATAGATTCACAGAGTGACAAACCTCTTCCGTGTGGTTATCCGCACATAGATACCTACCGACAAAATTACCTATCATACTGATAACTAAGGGATTTTGGAAGGTTAAAGCAATATTAGGTAAACTAACCCAAATTGTGGTTGATGGAAAATCGTGCTTCAAGGGGAAATAAAATGACCAATAGTACAGAAAAAAACCAGAGACCATTGCATCATCGGGGAGCCCTCGACCATGCTCGGATGAGGTCTTCTTTTGAGGAAAAGAGAATCATGACATGGTGCCTGTCAGGAAGACCCACTATCGCTCTATATTAGAGATCCCATGAGTTGAAGACGAACCGATCGAAGGAATCGATCGATGACCTTCGATGTCGAAAACGTGCAACCAAGGTGTGCCTCAAGAGCGCGGAAGATTCCAAGAACTCAACTATCTAGATCTGAAGGTTCGGGCAGCCATCAAGAAGTTCTGTAACATTAGGGCTTAGGGTTGATTTTGGAAAATGAGGGTGGAGATCAGGATTCGAGAAAGGCCGGAAGCTGTCCTTCAAAGATCCATCCCCCGCCAGGGGAGGGACTAGTGTAGCTTCCACCATCTTCACCGAAGGAAATCGCCTCACCTAGGGTTCCTGGTGCTTTGAAATACAATTAAAAGTTCCTTTAAAATCATTCTAGATGAAAATATACTTTTTATTTTAAAATTAATTTTAAAAATAGTTTTCCTTTAAAATAAATTTGAAAAAAAATAATCATGAAATAAACCATTTATTCATTCATGTTAATCATTAAATTAATGACTTTTGGTAATCCCATATATGATTTACAAGGTATGAAAGATCCTTTTATAGGGTAAAAAGGGTAGAAAAGTTCATTGTTTAGAAATAGAGAAGAATATTTCGTTAAAAACATTAGTAGAACAGAAAAAATTAATATTTTATTTAATAAATAATTTTGGAATTTGTAAAAACATTTTTAAAAAACATTATAAAAAATAATGTTTTTAAAAAAAACTTCTATAAATAAAAAGAGAAATGAAATTGGGTTTTCTTGAAAACATTGTATTAAAATATTTCAGTACCAATAGGTGGGAAAATTGTATAATTATAAAAAAAAATGACTAAAAAAATAATATATAAATTAAAGGGTTCTTTAGAATATGATCACATAAATTACTGTAATGTAATTTCATGAATAAGAAATGTCGATTAGAATGAGATTGTGAAATAAACAGTTAAAATTATCAAAACATTTAAGTGAAAATTGATCAATGAATTGATTATGTACATCCACTATAAATTATTATATAATAATTGTAAATAAATCAGCATATATTGAAATAAATTAAACTAATAATCATATAATATTAACTATAATGAGTAATTAAGATATCCTAATGAAAAAGGTATTGATTTATGTAATTTCGTTACCACTAGGTAACATTATGATCAAATACCCTTGGGTGAAATAATTCACATTGAAACTCAGAATACCATAAACCAAAATTAATTAATTAAATTATATATCAAAATTTGTATCATAAAGGCTTCAAAAAAAATAATTAAGTGGTGAATGTGTCATTTATCTCATATATGTGGAAATTGAGACAATATTCCCAAACCTTGTGTTTCCTTTCTGGTGAACACACTTTAACATAATGTATAATGGTTTAAAACATTTAAATAAATAAATAAATAAATGAAAAGTATCATATATATAAATTCATATATTATATTCTTATAATATCGTATTACCCATTTGTTAACAATCATTCATTATTTTCACAATTTCGGGTGCTACCAGACTAGTTTTTCAATTATGTTTTCACTTGTTATTTTTTTCTTCTTCTTATATATATCACAATTTCATCATCTAAATTATTTTACACATTATTTTAAAGAATTAAAATTAAATGATATAAAATTATATTATAATTATAGTATAATATTTATTTAATATATACCAAATATTTTGATTAAACTTATGTTTTATACATTAAATGTTATGTGTGAATATATCACATCACTTTGACAAGGTTGTGGTCCACATATCCACAAATGATGTTATCATACGTACAAAAAAGGGAAAAAGTTAAATATTATATTTTATAAATATTACAGAAGTATGAATAAGGAATAAATATCACATATATCTTATATTAAAAAAGTGTACATCATAATTCCCATCCATGATAGGTGGTAAATTAAAAACAAAGGACATCATTTTGTGAGGCAGTAGTTATCTGTACATGTGAATGGTTAGATTGTTACTCATTTGATGGAAATGTGTGTAGTTGTAGGTATAACCCATAACAAAAAAAACATATCAGTACTTTTAGGATATTATTTTTGTAATATGATCAAGATATAATGTGAAATGAATAGACCAGAGAATGAAATAATGTAAAAAAATCATGTTGATGAATGTTACCCCTTTATTGGGTAACTAATTTTTTATTATCCCAAAAAGAATTATATCATTTCTTTCTATTCATGTTGAGGCTTCAAACATGATTTCATGGATTCTGGGTGATTATTTTGGTAGTTTTTTAGTGATCCAAATGGATTGGGAGGTGTGAATAAGTGGGGGTCTCTTTTATATTAGAGGTTTGGTATTCTTGTAGAATTTTAAAACGGGAATTACAACCACGTTTTTACAATGTTAGGTGGCTACCATAATGGAAAAAATTATATTCAAATGATTATTTGGTCAATATATTAAAAAAACGGCTTTTTGACATGTTTTTATGTCATTTTGTCTCTATGTTTATTGTTTATACATTTGTTAAGCTAATTTTTCTTTAAATTACTGTAATTAAATTTAATTAAATTACTAATATTTTCAGCCAAAAAATATTTGGGTATTATTATTAATTATAATTTTTTATTCGAAATAGGGAATCTATTTTTCCAAATTCAAATCACATAAGTGGCCGAAATTAATTAATATTTAATCATGAAGATGGGATCACAAAGTAGGTTTTTGATGTAAAATAAATCAAAATCCAGAGATGCTTTTATATCTAATTTCAATGTAAAATTTATTAAAATGACCTAATTTTATTATTTGATATGAAATTTATATATTTAATATTTAAAACCAATAAAAATTATAAATTATCCTTACAAATTAATTATAGGAAAATGTATATTTGAATTACATGTTAGTATTTTCCACTTGTCCTTGCAAAATGGAACTTTTCAGTAAAAATTCTAGAAAAATAAACCTAAGATTATTTTTTTTGTTCCATTTTAAGAAATTAATTATATATTGACATATAATATTGATTAAATTTAAAAAAAATGGATTTACTAGTACATTATCCATTAAAAGGTGGTAAAAGATCCTTTTTAAAAATATATCTTTTTATCTATGAAATTGGATTTATTCTCATATTATGCATATACAATAAGTTGGAAGAAAATCCAAAATATTTTATTGGATATATATATATATATATATTTCTTTAATATAATTCACTAATTTTAATTAATTTAATTTATTATGACCAAATTTCTTTGGGAGAATAAAAACAAAAATATATCTTTTATAGTTAATTGGTTAATATATTTATTTATAATTAATTGGAAACCATTGAATTTATATTATATATTAATAAACCATATATTTTAATAATTTTATTAATAATATTCATAAACTCTAATTTAATGTATTAGTTATATTATAATTAATGATAATATTTTAATAATTTATTGGTTTTTGGTAAAACATGTCCAATCATCAAACACAAGTCATCCAAGAAAATCAGTGTTCTTTGTGATCCATGTTAACTTAGTATTTCATTAGTTTTAAACTAAAGATATATTGTATTTATTTAAAATATTAAACATACCAAAAAGTCTCCAGAGGATATATACTATCAAATAAAGGTTACTCATATTATTTTTTGGGGGGTTACATCACTAGCTCAAAAAATATTACCCAATATCAAACCATATATTCAAATAAAATCCTATATGGGACCACATAAAATTTGAATGGTATTACATTAATCATTTAATTTATATTAAATCCCTCTGAACTGTCATTATTTTTCTTTAGGACATTATTTTATGATCTTTTTTGAACAAATATTCTGTTAGTATGCAAAAATATTATATGTTTTTTCGTGTTAAATTTTCTTCTTATAATCAAGTCCCTAAAATATCCTCCTGAAATAACTATAGCTACCAATTTATCCCTTTATGTATTAACATAACCTATATATCCTGTGAAAGTTATAAGAACTATGCCATAAATTTTTAGATGGGTGATAGAGGATGTTTTTATTTCAGTCAAGAGTGAACCATATGGTGTGATTAATTTCATCATGAGGGAGCAAGAGGGAATTCTATATGTCTTCAAAAGGGAGACATATGGATATAAAAATAGAATATGTGAGGTATTATTATGAAAATTTGATGTCGATTGTGGGAGTTCAATCAACTTCTAATTGATTTCTCTCATTAAAATATTTTTTGAATGAAATTACTATAATTTTAAAATGAAAAAAAATAGGTTTAGAATATTTATATTAAAAATATATAAAAATTAGTTTTTAAAAATTAATGGTTTCATGCATAAAAAATATGTATGATAACTACTAAACATCATGTCACGATCCGACCCTACCCGGGCTCGAGTCACAACTACCCCAAGCCTGCCTCCATATGATAGGGGCTGTCGATTAGCGCCGAAGGCACAATAACATGGTGATGCCTTTGCCTAAGTACCTGTGAACACACACACACAGAACACTCAATGAAAAAGTGTAGAGTAAAAGAAAAGACAAGTAAAGAGAAGGGAAAACTGTTATATAAATACCACAAGTGTGCATTGCCCTCTAAACAATACAAGGTACAAGATAAAAAGAAAAGGGGAAAAACACGCGCCCAACCAAAAAAGTGCCACAACCTGGAAATAGGTAAACAAAAGAAACATATGATGGGTCTCCCACCGGGAACCCGACCACGACCACCGAACGTGGTCCAAGCTCCCAAGCTCCTACGCTCCACTGAAGTCACGCTCCACCTGTACGTCATCTGCAAGGGCACACCAAGTGCGGGCAAAGCCCAAGCAGGGGTGAGTATAAAAATACTCAGTAGGATACCCCGAAGGCTCGATGGAGCAACAAAGGAGGTACCGAAGGGTGAGCAGTAGAGAGAAAAGAAAAGTAGAAGAGTATAACTGAGAGGGCAGTAAGGAGGACAATAAAGAGTCCAGATCAACCCAACCAGAGGAAAGAAGGTAGACTTGTCCAGGCATAAGGAGCTGGAAACAGTGAGAAGACGAACTTCCCGTCGAGTCTTCGCTAACTATAGCAGGAGAGTAGACTCATCCAACCACGAGAAGCTAGACACGGAAAGCACGTGGCATACCCCGCGCGTCTTCGCCTCTATTGGAAGGAGAGTAACCAAACCCAAGAAGTGGGTACTAGAACAAGGTATATACAAGTCTATATGCTCAACATGAAGCCCAGACAACGTCGTAAGGGGATCTCTGTCCCGTAGCTCAGCCTAAGAAAATGAGTCACCAATAGTCCCAGAGGTAACACCATCGATGCCCAGCATCCCTCACGTCTGCCCCAAACCGCATGCCAAGGGGCTCAATCACCACACCTCGACACTATCCGCTTTGGGTGACACTGACTCGCCTGGACGGTTTTAGGTCTCGTCATAAGGACGCATCTCGGTGGGGAAATCGCTCCTTGTACTTGAGTGTTCTGGGGGAACGTCAACCACAACTCATCACTGCCCCGCAGTCGAGAGGTCTGCTCAAAGTTGACAGGCGACCCCCTGCCCAGCCCCGCTAGAGGATCCCTGGAAGTCAACGTGTTCCCACTATAGGGAGACCCGGAAAGTCGACGGCTGCCACACTACCCAGTCCCATAACAGGGTAATCCACTGGAGGGAGACCCAGGTAAAGTCGGCGACAGGACCACTTCCCAGCCCAATTGGAGGTAACCCGGCACCGGGGACCACTACCCAGCCCTGCTGGAGGTAAGCCTGACATCGGGGACCACTGCCCAGCCCAGCTGGAGGTAAGCCCAGAATTGCTCTACCCATCCTTGCTGGATGGTACTGCTCGGTGAACACCGCTGTACTGGCCATCCCTGCTGGATGGTAACCCACTGGAGAACCCTTCTCGAAACAACCTCAGCCCTGCTAGAAACAACCTCAGCCCTGCTGGAAAGAACCTCAGCCCTGCTGGAAACAACCTCCTGGGTAGAGGATCGGTGCCCGCGTAAAGGGTTGGTCACACCAAAACCACAATCTCTACCAAGGAACACAGAGAAATGGGAGAAACTCCCCAGGCCTCACAAGGAGATCATGCTCCAATCCGCTGAGTCACTTTCGAAGCGGACCGAGACATCTCATCCCAGAAAGTGGGGAAAACACCCACGCTGTACGAACACCCGTAGTCGCAGACGGTGTCATAGTCCGGTGAAAAGGGCACGATACTGAAACCCCTCACAGCTGAAGATGTAGAGGAACCAAACCATCTCTGCCGGCCAAACCATTGCGAACAAGACCAGCGGGAGACCACTCAACCCTTCTGGTCAAACAAAAGAGCACCAGGCCAGGGAAAACTCCACCCTGCTGGTCAAACAAACGACCATAGTGCCAGGGGAAAACTTCACCCTGCTGGTCAAACAACGAGCGCAGAGGGACCCTCTACGCCGCGAGAGGTCAAAGTACATAATGTAGATCACGACACGCATGTGGGGCCCACACGACATGTGGCCCCAAGTCAACCCCAACTGAGCGCACAAACATCCTCAGGTACAAACAACCACACATACCTCCAAGCGCTCCCGTATACTCCCGGAGTATACCTCATTCCAGCCCAAAGGCTATCGTGCACACGACACCCAACGTCAACGCGAAGGTGTGATGTAAAAACTCCACCTCAAAGGCCCAGTCACGGCCGACCACATCTCGTGGACCAATTATATCACTCTCCTATGAGTGTGCGATCACACGCCAAGGGTCCGCTACAAACATGGTAGGGCGAACCACCACTTGAGCACCTTCCATGCTTCCACATTTTACAAGATCGCGCAAGAGGCTCCACACAACCAAATGGATCGCACCATTGTAATCCTCATAGAAAAACACGCGAGATCGACTACTTACTCGCCGCGAACGAATATCTGACATAAAAGTCACCAACACCGCCTCACGCCCGAACGACGTCCCGTGATCCCGAGCCTCGGCCTCGAAAACAGTCGGGCGCATCGCCCCATTGCGATCCCCTCGGGAAAACAAGTCAAAAGCACTACTCACTTGAGTGCCACATATATCCGGAGAAAAAGGTGCATCCCAGCGCACCGCACTCGAGCGGTGCCACGTGGGACCTGCATCCCCGTCCCGAACTCAAAGAACGGATTGCACCGTTGAGAACCCCTCGAAAAAGTACACGAAATGGACTATTCACTTGTCCAAAATGGTCGCCTGGTGATAAAGCTTGAAATCACCGTATACTCCCGAAACGGCCCTCGCGGTGCACGCACCATCATCCGGAATTACAACGGCAGACTGCGCCAATGCGATGCCCTCAAAAAAATCACCCAACATCGACTGCTCGCACGCCCCGAACGGACGTCCGAGGAATAAGTGGCCAAAAGATGCATGCAGCTCAAAAGACGGGTCGTGGGGCCCGCCCATCAACTTCGGCCTCAATGCA
This sequence comes from Viscum album, assembly GCA_963277665.1. Taxonomy (NCBI): domain Eukaryota; kingdom Viridiplantae; phylum Streptophyta; class Magnoliopsida; order Santalales; family Viscaceae; genus Viscum; species Viscum album. Next base: position 1,465,170,191 of record OY728164.1, on the reverse strand, counting down.
TTAAACCACCCTTGAAAGCTCAGCCTCGATGCTAGGGTCCCAACGCCACTAACGGCGCTCAAAACAGACGTAAGACGCGTCCGCGCCGTCCAAAACAAGATCCGCCGAAGAAACGACTAACCCCTTGACGTATGTGTCATGCCACCGAGGTCCCTCGTTTCGGGAATTAAAAATTCCCGAAACCATTTCAAAGAGTCCGCCTCGTCGATACGGTTCCACTGCAGTAGACGGTACTCAAAACGGACACCCGTAGCGGAAAATACGGGTGTCCGAACACCGAGGGGGCAAGGCCCCTGGGGCTGGACCGGCCTAGACCGGTCGGTCTGCCCGACCTGGTCCGGCTCGCGGCTTAGCCGCACGGAGGGTTGTGGCTGCCGCGTGAAGACCCACGCGGCACGGTTCTTGGTCACCACACAGGGGTGGCGTGACGCGACCCCGCGGTCGCCGCTCCCTGGCGATTGCCGCCTCGCCGGGCGCTCCGCCAGACGCCCCCGCCGACGCCCGAGCACCCCACTGCCGACGCCCAGTGCCTTCACCGTACACCTGCGCCGACACCCTCGGACACCCTCTGCCACGCCCAGCGCCTCCACAGGACACCTGCAGACACCCGCTGACACCCCGCTGTCGCGCCGTCCGCCCTCGCCGTGCCACCGCTCGAACCCGCCGAAAACCGAAAACCCGCCAACTTCGGCGGACGATTGCGAAAGCCTCCGAACTCCGATATCAAAACCAAACAAGCATCAGAAAGAGAAAATTGTATACTAAGAATTCATGGGATTCGTTCGAGAATCCGACATATTTTCAATACAATTATTTGAGTTCGAAGTAGGTGCGGTGAATGAAAAATGCAAACGATAAATCCTCCCTCGTGGGCATTGCCCGAAGCTTCACGGGCGATCCACCGGAGTCGCGCCTTGACGGAGAGGAGGAGGCGATGGAGGGAAGATTCCTCCTTTGCTGTGGGAATCTTCTGGCACTAGGGGAGAAGGGGGGAGGAAGGGGATGAGTTAAGCGTTTAAATAGAAAACGCTTAACAACCCGCCCGTCGGTCCGAACCCGAACACTCAGCAGGGCCGAGGTTAAGCCTCCCCTAGGGTAAACAACACCTACCGAGAACAACGGCGGTCTCGGAATTTTAATCTAAGACCCCGTTCAAAAGTTATAAAATTTAACGTCTGAAGCTTATAAATTATGAAAATGCCCCTAGGTCCATTTTTCACAAACAGCCCGTGCCCGCAAAACGTACACCCCTCCTAGGGTAAACGACACGCTCCGAACTCAACGACGCCCTCAGGATTCCAATCCGAGCCACTGTTTAAGAGATACAAGCATTTCACCATTAAACTAATAAATTATTTTAATAATTTATCTGTTCAACCTTCCGAAAGCAAGCGAGGGGTCCAAACATCCCGCACCGACATGTTTTATGTCGTTCCTAGGGTAAACACCCCATTCCGGACCCATCCGTACGCTAAGATCTCTGATCCGGAACTCCGTTTAGGAGTTATCTCATTTATTTGGCATTTTTAGTGTGAACGCATTGAAAATTTAATTCTGGACACTCCGGGGCTCGGAATCGCACGCCGTCAAAAGGCGCTGCTCTGGATTATCATAAAAAATAATTAAAAGTCTTTCACAGCAAAAAATGGGTTGTTACACATCACCCCAAAATATATATTATAATTTATATAATTTACTAGCTAAAGGATGACTATATATATAGTCATTTTCTCTTTTAATCATATCATTATAATGATCCATCATTTCTCCTTCTATATAATAATTTAATAAAACATCAACAATCTCAATATTATCTTGAAAGAATAATGACTTTTCCTGTAGCTAATTAGATTCAATTTTATAATATAAATCTTTTACTTCATCACCTATATCATACCAGTTTTATTCTTTCATATTCACAACTATATAGTACCCATAATATATGAAATCATCAACATAATATACAATTATTTAATGTGATGTAAAGATTTTTTTATCATGTTATTAATTGTGGCCAGCACCCCTTATGTGAGATGTGTTCACAAATGTAAATTTCATGGAATTCCTTTTATTGTGTCCAGTAAGATCGACCCACCTTAATTTGAGAAGAAAATAAAAATTTACATTGAAATTTTAATTCCACAATATTATTTCAGCATCAATTGAATCCAATTTAGAAAATAATTAATATACCACTATTTATTTTTTTAAATATCCTTTGTGATTGACTATTCAGAATTTAATTATATTCACACTATAAGAATAAAATTTCCTAGCATGATTTAGAGGAACCTGTGCCAAAAAATGACAATTATTCTGAAACATCACTATGAATGTTGATATTGAGGATATAAAATTATTAGTATAAATTTGTAAATTTATAGATTAAAATTACTTAATATGTATATGAATTGAATTATTTTTGAACATACACGATGTGAAAACCATTTTATGATACTATTATTAACATCTTTACATATTTATGTCTCATTTTATGTTAGAGTTTTCATTTCTCTCTTTAATTTTAACATTATCTATTAATTGAATAAATATCAAATGTGGATATTTATTATCACATATATTTGGGATTATAATAATTCCAACTATGTTAGTGTAATATTTTATTTTTTTATAACTGTTCGGTCTATAGTATGAAGTATTATTAATTTCCTGTCAGATTAATATGGTGTCAAGATGTCATGAAAACATCCAATTGAATTTAATTATGACTCAATATAATCAAAGTATCTATAAAAAGGTGATACAAAAACATTCAAGGTTACATTCATAAATTTATCCTTTAATTTGGGATTTATTTTTCAAATATGATTTTAAATGAATGAGGTATATCTAAAAAAATAAATGAAATATTATATAATATTAATGAAAATAATTGTAATAATGGTTTATTGATGAATAATAACAGATAAATAATAAAACAATCAATTAAATACATTAATTGAAAATTTATGACACCTCCAAAATTTTTTTCTTCGAATAAGTTCATAGTTTAAATAATCATCCAGTTAAATATGATTTAAAAAACACAATATCAAGTTAACTAGATGTTGAACCCCTGTATTGAGGTATGTAACCCCTTTTTATGTCTTATAATGTATCTAATTTGGTTGGGTAATGTTTTGGAATGTTTTGGATGGTTTTAGAATGGTTTTGGGGATTTTCTATGGGCACACAATCTATGCACTGTTAGCTGAAACCATGTAGAACACCGAGGTAACCATGTAACATAATGTAGTGGTATTCACATGGTGTAGACATGGATTCTATAACCATGTGAGGAAACTATAAGAGGAACCCTTTGTAATGTAGCATTAGCACTGTTTGTGCGTGGTTTTTCTAACGGTGTGAGCTAACCATTCACAACTTTTAAAATTTTGCTTTTTAAAAAATGGATCACTTGGGATTTAACCGAAAACACACAATATATCATTCCACTCGAACATTAATATGTAATTTTTTTCCATGGTACGTAAGACTATCCCATTCACATTTGGAGTGACTTGATGTGTTTTCAAGTTGTGGTGAAGGTGGTTCTTCACTAGTAAGTGTCATCTCTTAGTCACCTAATGGTCTTCCTTAGATATAGTTATTAATCTCCCTTGGTTTTCTTGGTGTCCATTTTCCACATGTAAATATAGGATTTTTTCCTAACATGTTTATAGTTTGGATTTTAAATTTTAATCAAAGTGATCTAAAGTGGTTTTGTGGAGTTTTCAACTTTTTTTGGTGTGGTTTCTCATTGGCGGATTTAACTAAAACCCCATGCTTGGTGGCTTCTCTCTCAACTAAATTTTGGTTGAACTAGGATCCTCATCTTAAATTATTTTATTTTTATTGAATTTTGTTTTTATTATGATGTTAAAATCATGATTTAAATTCATTATATGATGATTTGTTGAATTTGGGGAAAATGGGGTATTGCAGTGAAATGTTATTGATGTTGGATTTTAAAATGTTTGTATTAAAATCGGTCGCGTTGGTTTTATTATGAAAATGGATTGTTAAAATGGTTATAAATAAAATTGTATGTTTTATTAGTTTTCAATGTTGTGTATATAATTTCCTAAGTGACTGGTTGGGTTTTAAATGGTTGATTGCATAATGTTGTGGCCTTGGTGTGATATATGCTTGTTTTTTGGTTATGTATTTACATATGTGATTGAAATATATGTGAAGTGGTTGGGGAGTGACTCTATAAAAAGGTTATAGATATTGGATGAAAGGAATACCATCAAGGATAATTGGGGGGTAAAACCATAAGATTTAGAAAGTAGAAAATGTGCTTTGACAGAATGTTCCACTGTCATTGTTACACAGGGATGAGAGTGCGAAACATCATGGAAATGTTTTGATTATATTTGTGGCTAAGAAAGATGAAATTATTGTGATAATATGTGGTGGAAAAATGTATCTTTTATTTTTTTTTTCATAATTCCCTTGTATTGTGTGGATTTGGGTGAAAAATGTCCTGGTAAGGGTGTGTTTTCCTTACTATAAATTATTGCACTATTTGACGCTTAATATAAACTACTTTATATAATTGTGCTAATTGTTATACCCCAGTGGTGTGTTTAGGGAATTGATTTGGGGAAAACCAATTGAGTATTGTTACTCACCCCTACTTTATCACTCAGGTGCCTTTGAAGATGTGGTGTTCAAATATATATGCAAAGGTAGACCATGTTATTTTTCTAGTACTTCATCATGATGTTGGGGAGGTACTATGGTTCCGGGAGCCAAGAGATTATAGTTGATTTAGGGAGTGTTTAATAGTTTCCTTTTGATATTTTTTATGATTCTTTTCTTTGGTACACTGATTTTGGGATTTTTTTGATTTAGTTGTATTGGTTTTTGGTAGTTTTCATAGAAGAGTGTGGTTATTTGGTTATCTCTTAGTTATGTGTTATCATGGTTTACGTTGTTGACATGAATCAGGTATTTGTGATTTTTTTTTGTTTTTTTGGTTAGTTGTATTACAAATGAAAATTCGTTCCCTATTTTCTATGAATCTGTCGACAATTTTTTTCCATCACTTGGTGCCTTGGGAACGTTACCTGAGACCATGTATAATCTTAATGCCTTATGAAATAAATTGGAAGGAGACACATAATGCAAGTTTTATCAGTTTTTTGGTCCTTTAGCATTGGTTCTTGGTCTTGGTCTTGGAGTTATCATTCATTTTCAAGTCATTCCTTGAGTCAGGATGGTAGATAGAAGTATGATTTTTGGAACATGAAATGTATAACCTAAAATTATATAGCTAACAATTTTACATAGAACATTATGTTTATAGGGATTTGGGGACATAATTGTTTTGGAGACACATATAGGCATTGAAAATCACATTTTCATGGTTGTGTCGAATGATATGAGCATAACATGCATGATAGAAATGAATTTCCACTAAAATTCATATTTCATTAGAATGATGATTTATTTTTTGGTATAGATATATGGACTTGTAAAACATATGGAAATAACTTTAAAATGTGTGTATTTGAAATGTGTATAGTTGTGGTATTTTAAAATTGATTCAATTTTCAAAACATGGTGGTTTTTTAAAAAATGGTGAAACATGGGAAATGAGAACATGTGGAAATAATAGTTTTTATAGTTTCAATGTAATTGAATTTGAAATTTTAAGCCTTTTATTACTATGGGGTTGAGACATATGGTTGTTTCTATGTTGATAGAAGTGGAACCGGGTAGGCGACGTAGGGACCAACGAGAGGAGGCTACTGAAAACGTGGTTTCAACTGAGCCCCAGGTGGACCAGAATCTAGTGCATAGTATAGTGTAAGCTTTCCAAGCTATGAGATGTGGGAATAAAATGGATCTGCCAAAGCTTGTAAATCATATAGTTCAGTATCAAAAGAATAATCCACCCATCTTTAGGGTTGATTCAGAAAAGCAAAAACAGGTGGCATGGTTAAATAGAATAAATAGTATATTTTAATTCCTCAGAACATCAACGATGTTGAGAGTAAGGTATCAACATACATGTGAGATGATATTTCTTGTTAGTGGTGGGAGTTGGTAGTCCAAGATGGAACAGACCCAGGTATCACATGGGAGGGTTTCTAGGAGTGTTTTATAAGATAATTATATCATCATATGATCAAAATTATGCATACAATGGATTTTTTTGATTTAAAGTAAGAGAGCCTCTCTGCAACAGAATGTGTAGCTATTTTTATGAATACAGTGCGGTTTGGACCCGATGAGGTGAGTAGTACATCGTTGAAAGCACGAATTTTTGAAGTTGAGTTGATGTAGTATATTCATACTAATATAGTGGTGTTATGTAGAAATTATTACATAGAAATGGTGAATAGTGAAATGGTGGATGGATGAAATATTTTTTGGGATAGATTTGGCGGAAGATTGCTGGTACCCACATGAAATAGTGGGAACTATAATGCTTGGATCTTGAGGATGAGAGACACTTATTTATAAGGTGATTTTATGGCTCAAAATCCAATGGTAGGATCAGTGAATATTTTACCAACACCTTAGAAAAAGTAATGATGATTTCAGTGTGGTTCTATAGGCCACGTCATGCAGGATTGTTTGGTATAGACTCCATCATTTCATAACTGTAAGAATATGGGGAATCTTCACCATTATTGTCATATTGATCCAACATCAGGTATTTGTGACACCCATAAATGGTCTTAGGAATACTAATTCTTTAGGGTATGGGTCAGTAGCATTCCCCTCATTAGTAGAGGAAAGATAGTCATGGAAATTATTGGAACACCATGACTGCTCAGCACGGATATAAAGAGAAGAGTGTTGAAAGGAAGTTTTTGTTTGGAGCAGAGTAGGTTGTGAAAAATGATCAGTCAGGGACAGTCATAGTGTGAGGTAATGTTATTTTAAATTCATCCATGATGAAAGCATTTTTTTATATTTGTTCTGAGAAATCCTTTATTTCTTCTCATATTATTAGTTTGTGGGGTTTCTGTGTGGAAATAAAGCCTTTGGTTTTAAATCATTAAACTACTCTAGTTAAAAGAGATTTTTATCCTTCTTATATAGATCATGTTGTATAGTTGTGGATGGGACTAAGTTTATGTGAGATTTCGTAGTGCATTGAATGGTATCTTATGATATAATCGTAGGAATGTATTGGATGGAAATGTTTAAGGACAACTTCAACTTTTATACACGAATAGTTTATTTCACAATGAATGAAGGCATCAAACATATCTGTAGTGGAGTGAACAATGAAAATTTAGGTTCAACAGGTTTGTTGGAACCTGCTTTCATCACAATCTAGTATCAGTTAGCGGTTTTGTCATTGGAATCAATGGAATAAGTTAAAAAAGTGTTTTCAGTAGTTTTTGTTCAGTTTTTGTATGTCTTTACCAAAGATTTCATATGTTTTTCACCATTTTGATAAGTAGTGTTTTTTATTGTTCTCATTCTTGGGAGAATTATTATATCACTTTGGTATTACGGGATGGAACGAACAAAATCGAGGGAATTGTAATTGTAGTTGGAGGAGTTAGAAAACAAAGGGTTTATCTGGCCTAGCATGTCTTTTTAGGCAGTGCATGTTTTGTGTGTTTAAAAGTCGGATGCAACATTGAAACTATGTGTTGATTATAATAGGATTAATTAGGTTGTGAAAAATTAAATATATCTACTTACTTGCATTGAGGATTTTTTGGATAAGTTGAGGGGTGTTTAGTGGTTCTCCAAGATTGAATTCAAATTAGGAAGTTAACAATTACAGGTACGGAATGTGGATATTGATAAAAAAACCCTTCAAAATTAGATACAGTCATTATGAGTGTAACATCACTGGTAAATATATAATAAAAAATATTTTATATTTATTAATATTTGTGAATTAAATTTTAATTTTACTTTAAAGGGTTTCTATGATCGATAGCGTACCCGATACACAAGAATGAGTTTCTTTGAAATCTTACGTTTCACACTAATGATATAATATTATTATTTTAAATTGTAGTTAACTCCTAGTACATGCATTGGTGGGATTGAAAGGAAAAAACTACAATATTATTATACATGTTTTTTTAAATGTATTTACATTTATCCAATAAAACATTAGAGGCTTAAAATGTGAATAAATATAATTTTAAGCATAATTGACAATAAAAGGACAATTTACCTCCTTTTAATGATGAACCCTCTTTAAATATAGTTTTTTTCACTTTAATTTTGACTAAATAAAATCCTTCTTTAGAATGATTACACTAAAATTTACTTTCTGTAAATTTTTGGGATTTTTTCGAGAATGTTCATTTTTTAATGAATAGCAAAAATATTGTATTTTAACTCAAAAGTGACTTTTAATATAATTTATTTATATGTATGGATTATATTTTTAATTATTTTTAATGTATAATTGTAATATATTTTTACCATTTTATTCAATTTTGTTTATTTGGATTTATTTCATTTTGAAATTGGACATATGCAAGTATCAATCTTTTTATAGTTATGGTTTCTTAAAAACACACTATTTGTTTTGATAATGGGAATAAATTTTAAATTAATTAATGCCACTTTTATGTTTTGAATTTTTAAAAATAGACATCATTTTTTAATTTGGAATATCAAATAAATCTTAGGAATAATTGTTGGTATTTTTCTGAAAAACGTCAATTTTTGATGAATTGTGAAACCACTTAGTAGTAGTTAAAAAACTGGATTTTTCATTTAAATGAAATTGTACCACTTCTATTATTTTAATTTAAAAAATCTGACATACATGGTTGTTATTAGTAAGTAAAATGTGGTTCAATAAGATGAAAATAGTTTTTTTGTGAATAGTAACTTTTGACTTTTATTTGCCGCAGTTAATGGAAAATAAGGTAATTCAAGGTTAAAAGAATATTGTAATAATTCAAAATTACCTTAACACTTCTTAAAACATTATTGGTTGAGTCATTTAAGACCATGGTTATCTTTGAGTCGATTTTGAGACCCCATTGAGCAACATGGAAGAGATAATGACAATTTAGATTAATTAACTTATAGTAAAGGAAAAGATGACAAAAACAAATAGGTTTTAGTAAATGAATTTTTGCAAAGGTTTATATAAATTTGAAATTCAACTATAAATATTAATTATAAATCTAAAAATATTTCCTACATCATGTTATTTTTTTAATAAATTTTAGACAAAAAATAAATTAAATTATTTATGACCCAATAATGATGCACTGTTTACCTCATTAATATATCATTTAAATAAATTAGATTGTAAATACTAAACTAACTTCCAAAACCTGTCGAATTATTATTGGATGATTTTATTTCTACCATGGATCATCGTATCTTAGACTATAATGATTTTTGGACCATTAAAAACTAAATATCTTTATATAATAAAATAATAGTTTCACACTTTCCTAAAGAGCCCCTACTCTCCCTTATAAAATGAGGCCACTTCTAACCAATTCCACACACCTATCAAGCCATTTGGATTCACTATACTCTACCCAATTTAGTTTCATACATCCATCTCCTCTTCTTAAAATCCTTACCATAGGCAGAAGGAACCTCAAGAAGTCCTTTGGTTCAAATCAAATGGAGTTACCCTAATTAAAGGTAACCGTTTAACTTAAATTGTTTTCTTTTATTTTACTTCCCCAACCCCTAAAATCTTTTTATTTATTTATTTTGTAACAATACCAGTATCCTAAATATACTATTATGTTGTTATGATAAGTATTATAACTATACTTACACACACCTCCATCGAATTAATGAAGAACATAATGTTTTTGTGGATGGAAAACTAACGCCTCACGAAACGATGATTGTTCAATTATCTCCTACCACCTATCATGGTGGCCATTATGGTGGAACTGTATTTATATATGATATATATTATGTTTATTTTTTCTTTATGTATCTTTAATTTCCATTTATAGCATGCCTTTATGGTTTTCATTACGGGTAAACGCGATAATCTCATTAGAGGAAGTGCGAACTATCACCCCTCAAAGTGATATGACTCGTTAATTCAACATGTGGGATGTTTAAAGGATGGATTTAATGATATTATATATGTTATTATACTGTAATTATAATATACCTATGTATCATTTTGTTTTAATTCCATTAAAATAAGAAATATAAATGAAAATAGCATTCATGTGTACGCACGGTTTACCGTCTCCATGAACAGTGCATTTCATTTCTTACCTCCAAATGTTATGTACTATTAAAAATACATGTATATAATAGAGATATATGATATATATGATATATTAATCATGAATATAATTCTGAAAATAATGAACTTTTTACCATGTGAACAACTTGTAAATATAATGTGTTCATTTTTTACTCAAGTACCAAATATCGACAAAATAAAAGTTATTAACATAAATGATTAAATAATGTTTATAACATGGTAATAAGTGATATAAAAGGAATAATAAAAATTAAAAAGGTTCTTCAGAAAGTTAAAATTATCTTTAGTTTATTATTCAAGAGATTGAAGAACGATCGAATCAAGTCAGACTTGAGGTAAGGGACTTCGCCTCAATCTCCTTTATTGAGGCATATTATGTTTTAATACATGACATTCATTTATACGCTATATAAACACCCTTGAAATTTAAATGGGAATATTTTTCTATGCATTATTTTACAAAATTACAAAAAGCAATGTTTCATTTAACGTAAGCGGTGACAACGACCTTTCCACCACCGCGAGTATTATTCGTTCTTCGGTTTCCTTTACAAGCCTTAATGGTTTTTAAGGAAATTAAATAACATATATTCATTTATGTATTTTGGTATTAAAAATTATTTTGATAATGGATTTTTTATGTCAATATATCTAAGTGATATATTTTTATTGAAATATGGAAATTTTTTCTTTCATTTATATTTGTTTTATGTGTTATGATTTTATAATGGTACTTGGACATTTGAAGGGTGGTTACGTGATAAAACAAATGACGGGTGGTGCCATGATAAACTAGGAGAGGTGGTTACATTATAACCTCCAATGCATTTGGAATGGAAGTTGGATGTATAGCTATTACATTTAGTGATATGTTTAGAAGTCAGTAGTATGGTTCTTCCATTTAAGTATTTTTATGTCCCAAGTTAAATTTATATGTTATGTGTTCTTTATATGGGTTTTATGGCAATATTTTGGTTACAAAAGGGTAAGTAATTATCTTTTATTTAGTGAAGGGTATTTACTACTTTATAAAGGTGAAATATATTACCTATGTTAAGGTATTCATCATTTACTTGTTGTTTTGAAAAAAACTAATAGTTTTCCTACTTTGTGTATCCCTTAGTGTGCTTTTTACTCCCATCCCATGTTTTTGAAATATTTTTCACAGGAAATAATGTGGAATAGGTCAAGGATGGGATCTAGGAAAGGTCATGTTGTCTTAAACATGGAACTAGACATGACTCTTTTTTTCCAAGAGTTATTTTTCTATGAAAAAATGGAAACTGAGTAGAAGTGTATACATTATAATATATTAAGATGTAATAGTTATGTCCAAATTTTCTATGACTCTAAACCTGAAAAGATGCTCATGGTGAATTATTCTTTTAATTCAATATTATGTAATGTTTTAAGGCCGAGTCCTTATAGTTGATATCAGAGGATGGTTTAGATAACTTTAAGAGATAAGGATATTATTAAATTAATAATTAATTTATGGAAATATTGATATGATATAGCATTTACAGATTACCATGTTTCTTCGCCGAAGATATTTCTGTGTTTAGAATGGTTTTCCATAGAGGAAACAGGGAAACTATATTGGGAGGACATCAGGAGGAAGACATCCTTCCAAATCAGCAACCAGAGATGGTCAGAATCAGAACTGAATAGATTGTTGCATTGATGGAACAGTTGAATCAAGCTATAAATGGTTGTGGTATCCATTCACGGGATTAGCCAGATCATCCATAAAGAAACATGTCAGTAGTGTAGAATTTCATAAGGCAACATCCCCCATTATTCAGAGAATAATCTGACCATGTTCTATCATAAGGGTGTATTAATGCATTGGATAAGATTTTCGATGTTATGAGTTGTTAAGTACATAAAAATGTTAGTCTTGTTGTTTACCATTTTGAAGGTGAAGCTGATCGGTGGTGGTCGGTGGTGAAAAATATCATGGATAGTGAGGAGATTTATTCTCTTGTTTGGGATCAATTCAATGGTATGTTTCTTGAGAAATATTTTCCTAAGGTGGTTCGTCTTAGGATGGAAAAAATATTTCTGCAATTGAGGCAAGAAGATGACTCGGTGGCCGCTTATGAATCAGACATCACTCGAATGGCAAGGTATGCACCAAATTTCATCAGGGATCTTTATAGTAAGATAAATTGATTTTAATCAGGACTGAAGCCATGATATCGAAGAGAATTATCCTCTCATCAGTTTAAAAGTTATGAAAAACTTGTTCGATGTGTGGAGAAGGTGGAAATGGAGTTTTCCGATGATCAAGTGTTCTTTGACAAACAACCGAATAAATGGTCTAGTTAGCAAGAAAAGGGGAATAATTCATCAAAGATGCCTAGAGGTAAGAAAATTAAATATCCAACTTGTGAGAAGTGTGGTAAAAATAATCCTAGAGAATGTTTATCGATGTCTGGAAAGTGCTTTCGATGTGGTAAGTCTGGTCATATTGCTCGTAACTGTAAAGAAGATGAACAGGAAGGAAATGGAAAACCATCAGTAAGATGTTTTAAGTGTAATGAAATGGGTCATTATGAAAATGAGTGTCCAGTGAAGAACTCAACTGAGGGAAAGTATCTAGAATACAAGTAGAAAGGGGTGGTGAAATCCTTTGAAATTACTTCATCAGATGTTGGGTCATCAAACGAAGTTGTGTCAGGTACACTATTTGTTTTTTCCAATTATGCCAATGTGTTGTTTGATTTAGGGTATACACACTCATTCATTTCTGAGAAGTTTTATAGTAAATTTGGAATTCCATCTCAAGATACTAATACATAACTTATAGTAAAAACACCTAGAGGAAATGATGAAATAAAAAGAAAACATAAGAACATTCTTGTCCTTGGATGTGGAAATAACCTACCTACAAAACTTATTGTTTTCCCTCTAGTAGAGTTTGATGTTATTTTGGGCATGGATTGGATGTCTATTTATCATGGTAAGATGGACTACAGATCTAAAGAGGATTCATTTCAGAATGATTTAAATTTTGTCTACATGAATGAACCCATGATTTAAATAACATATCAGGAAGTTTAGAAACTAGTTAGAGAAAGAAATGAATGTTACGTTGCTCATATTGTTGAAAATAAAGAATGTGTTTAGATTAATGATGTTCCAAAGGTGAATGAGTACCTTGATTTTTTCCTTGATGCATTACCTGTTATTATACCTGATTGGGAAGTTGAATTTACTATTGAATTAGTCCTTGATGCTAAGAAAATTTCAAAACACCCTTATCGAATGGCTCAAATTTAACTTTTATAGTTAAAGAATCAATTGTAAGAGTTATTAGATAAATGTTTCATCTGACCTAGAACATCACCGTGGGTTTCTCTTGTATTATTTATTAAAATAAATATGGTTCAACGAGCCTTTCCATTGATTATAGAGCATTGAATAACATCACTATTAAGAAAAAGTATCATTTGACTCCTATCATTGATTTGTTTGATCAGCTCCAGGGAGCTCAGTATTTTTTGAAGACTGACTTGAGATCGGGGTACCATCAGTTGAAAGTGAAAGAAGTAGATATTTTGAAGACTACGTTTCGTACTAGATATGACCATTATGAATTTTTTGTTATTTCTTTGGGGTTAACCCAATCACATGTTGTATTCATGGATCTTATGAATAGAATTTTCCGTGAAATATTGGATAAGTTTGTGGTTGTGTTCATTGATGATATTTTGGTTTATTTCAAAAGTAATGAAGAATATGAAATTCATATAAGGGTTGTCTTGAAAACCATAAAGGAAAAGATACTTTATGGGAAATTCAGCATGTGTGAGTTTTGGTTAAAACAAATTTCTTTCAATGGTCACATTGTTTCAAAAAACTGGCACAACTGTTGATCCTGCTAAAACAAATGTTGTTGAAGAATGGCCAAGACCCACAAATATAACCGAGATTCATAGTTTTCATGGTTTGGTAGTTTATTACCGGAGGTTTGTTGAAAATTTTTCCCGGTTGTCTAGTCCAATGACTAAGTTAACTCGAAAAGGTGTTAAGTTCATTTGGACAAAAGAATGTGATGATTGTTTTTAGGAATTAAAAAAAAGATTGGTGAATGCTCTAGTTTTGGAATTGCCTTCCAGAAATGGTGAGTTTTTTTATATATAGTGATGCATTATTGAAAGGACGTGGATGTGTCCTTATGCATAATGATCAGGTAATTGATTTTTCATCACGTCATTTGAAACCTCATGAGTTAAATCACCCTACATATGATTTGGAATTAACTGCAATTGTTTTTCCCTAAAAATTTAGAGGCATCATTTGTATGGAGTAAAATGTGAAATATATACTGATCACAAAAGATTAAAGTATATATTCACTAAAAAATAATTGATCACGAGATAGAGGAGATGATTGGAGTTAATCAAGGATTATGATTGCTCAAACCATTACCATCTGGGAAAAGAAAATAAAGTGGCTGGTGCTTTGAGTCGAAAAATTAATTCTTCATTAACCATGTTACAATTGGAACAAGATCCTTGGGTTTTTCATTTGAAGAACATTGGAATAGATGTTGTTGGTGTAGGAAACTCTCCTCTTTTGTTTCTGGTGTCAGTGAAATCATCTCTATAAGATATAATAAAATAATCACAGATAGAAGACAGTGAGTTGCAGAAAAAGGTAGAGTTGGTTCAAAAGGGCATGTGGAATGATTTTAACATTGATAATGATTGTGTTTTGAGCTTTGGGAAGAGATTATGTGTTCCTTGTGATTTACAGTTGAATAATGAGTTGTTATGTGAATCTCATAGCTCTCTGTATTCAGTTTATCCTGGTAGTATTAAGATATACATTGATCATCAGGATTATTATTGGTGGGATGGAATGAAAAGTTATATTGCTGATTTTACTGTGAAGTGTTTGACTTGTCAGTAGGTTAAAGCAGAGTGGAAGTTACCAAAAGGAATGCTTCAGCCTTTACCGGTTCCAAAGTGGAAATGGGAAAATATACCAATGGACATTATTGTGGGATTACTGAAGACATATCAAGGTAATAATGCAATCTAGGTTATTGTTGATCAATTGACTAAATTTTCTCATTTCCTTCATATTCGAGATACTTTTTATCTAGATCAACTTGCTTAGTTGTATGTTATAGAGATAGTGAGGTTTCATGATGTTCCCCTCTCCATTGTATCTGATCATGATCCCAGGTTTACTTCTAACTTTTGGAAAGTCCTTTAGAAGTAGTTGGGTACTAAATTAAATTTTAGTACATCTTTTCAACCTCAATCTGATGGGAAGTCAAAACGAAAAATTCAGACCTTGGAGGATATGCTACGTACTTGTTCACTAGATTACTAGGGAGGTTGGGACCAAAATATTTCTTTGGTTTAATTTTCTTAAAATAACATCTTTCATTCTAGTATACAGATTGCTCCATTTGTATTATTATATGGAAAGCATCATCGAACTCCATCTTTTTGGGATGAAGTAGGTGAAAGGAAGCTGATGGGACCAGAATTGGTTGAAGAGATGACAAAGAATGTTCAAGTGATTCAGAAACATATGAGAACAGTACAGAGCAGACAGAAAAGTTATGTAGATAACCAGAGGAAGGATCGTTCTTTTGAGGCAGGTGATCATGTCTTTCTTAATGTTTCTCCATGGAAAAGTGTGATGCATTTTGGTAGGAAGGGAAAGTTGTGTCTGAGGTTCATTGGACCTTAAGAAATCCTAGTGAAAATTGGATCAGTTTCTTATAGATTGGATTTACATCCAATTTCATCCCATGTACACAATGTTTTTCATGTTTCATTGTTGAAAAAGTATATGCCAGATCCATCTCATGTTTTGAGCCCAGAGGTAGTTCAGTTGAAATAAATTCTCTATTATGAGGAACAACCAGTCCAGATTCTTGCCTGTAGAGATAATGTGTTGTGGAATAAGGTAATTCACCAGGTAAAGGTTTTGTGGAAAAACCAAATGGTTGAAGAGGCAACGTGGGAATCTGAAAATGCTATGAGGGATAAATACACCCACTTATTTTGATAAGTGAATAAAAATTGCAAGCACACAATTCCCAAAAGAGGGGAAGTATGTAACATCCCAGGTAAATAAAGAATAAGACATATTCCATATTTATTAATATTTGTGAATTAAATATTTATTTTAATTTGAAGGGTTTGCTATGTTCGATATCATACCCGATACGTAACAACAAGTTTCTTTGAAATCTTATGTTGCACACTAATGATATAATATTATTGTTTTAAATGGTAGTTAACTCCTAGAAGTTGTATTGTGATTAATGAACAAAAATAACTACAATATGAATATACATGTTTTTCTAAATATATTTACATTTATCCAATAAAAAGTTAGAGGATTAAAATGGATATAAATATAATTTTAAGCATAATTTACATTAAAAGGAAGATTTACCAACTTTTAATGGAGAACCATAATTAAATATAGTTTTGGTCACTTTAATTTTGACCAAATAATATCCTTCTTTATAATGGTGACATTAAAATTTACTTTGGGTAATTTTTTTGGATTTTTCCGAGAACGTTTAGTTTTTAATGAATTGTGAAAATATTGTATATTAATTCAATAGTGAATTTTAATATAATTTCTTTATATGGTTAGATTATATTTTTAATTGTTTTTAAAGTGTAATTGGAATATATTTTTACCATTTATTACAATTTTGTTTATTGGGATTTATTTTATTTTTAAATTGGACATAAATATGTATCAATATTTTGATAGTTATTGTTTCTTAAAAACACGCTATTTTTTTGATAACATGAATTAATTTTAAATTAATTAATGCCAATTTTATGTTTTTAATTTGGAAAAATAGACATCATTTTGGAATTTGAAATATCAAATAAATATTAGGCAAATTGTTTTGTATTTTTCTAAAAAACATCAATTTTTGATGAATAGTGAAACCACTTAGAAGAAGTTAAAAAAACTGAATTTTTCATTTAAATAAATTTTTACCACTTATTTGATTTTAATTTAAAAAATACAACATATATGGTTTTTATTAGTATGTAAAATTTGGTTCAATATGATGAAAATAATTTTTGGTGAATAGTAACTTTTGACTTTTATTTATAGTGGTTAAAGGTAAATAAGGTAATTAAAGGTAAAAAGAATATTATAATAATTCAAAATTATCTTAACACTTGTAAAAACCTTATTATTTGAGTAATTTAAGACAATGGGCATCTTTGGGTCGATTTTGGGACCCCATTGTACAACTTGGAAGTGGCAATGACAATTTAGATTAATTAACATAAAGTAGAGGCAAAGATGACAAAAACAAATATCTTTTAGTAAAATACTTTTTTGATGGGTTTATATAAATTATAATTTCGACTATGAATATTAATTGGGAAGATAAATATATTTCCTACATAAATTTATTTACTTATAATTTTTAGGCAACAAAAAAATTAAATTATTTATGACACAATAACGATGTAGTGTTTACCTCATTAATAAATCATTTAAATAAATAAGATTATAAATAATAAAATAAAACATAAAACCTGTCCAATTATTATTGGATTATTTTATTTAGACCATGGGTCACCTTATCTTCGACTCTAACTATTTTTGGACCTTTTGAAATCGAATATAATTATATAACAAAATCATAGTTTCACACTTTCCTAAAGATCCCCTCCTCTCCCTTATAGAAGGATACTACTTCTAACCAATTACACACACCTCTCAAGCCATTTGTATCATCAAAACTCTACCCAATTAAGCTCCCTAAATCCCACTCCTCATCATATAAGCCTTAACTTAGGCAGATGTCACTTCAAGAAGTTCTTTGGTTCAAACCAAAGGGAGTTACCCAAATTAAAGGTCACAGTTTCTCTTAAATTGTTTTCTTTTATTTTAATTCTCCAACCCCTAAACACTTTTTATTACTTTCTTTTGTAACAAAACCAGTATCCTCAATATAATATAATGTTGTTATGAGAATTATTTGAACTACACTTACACACACCTCCATCTAATGGATGAAGAACATAATGTTTCTATGGATGGAAAACTAAAGCCTCAAAAATGATAATTGTTCGATTATCTTCTACCGCCTCTCATGGTGGTCATTAGGATGGAAATGTATTTATAGATGAAATATATTTTATTTATTTTTTATTTATGCTTCTATAATTTCCATTTATATCATGCCTTTAGGGTTTCCATTATGGGTAAACGTGATAATCTCAATAGAGGAAATGTGGACTACCGCCCCCTAAAAGTGATATGACTCGTTAATGAAATATGTGAGATGTATAAAGGATGGATTTAATTATATTATATATTATATAATACTGGAATTATATTATTCATATTTATCATTATGTTTTAATTCCATTAAAATAATAAATATAAATGAAAGTAGCGTTCATGCGTACGTACGGCTTACCGTCTCCATGAGTGGTGCATTTCATTTCTTACCTCCAACTGTTATGTACTATTAAAAATACTTGTATATAATGGATATATATGATATATATGATATCTAAATCATTAATATAATTCTGGATATAATAAAATTCTTACCATGTGAACAACTTGTAAATATAATGTGTTAATTTTTGACTCAAGTACCAAATATCGACAAAATGAATGTTATTAACTTAAATGATTACATAATGTTTATAACATGGTAATAAGTGATATAAAAGGAATAATAAACTTGAAAAGGGTTAAAACGGATGTAGAAATTAACTTTATTTTATTATTTATGAGATTAAAGAACGACCGAGTCAAGTCAGACATGAGGTAAGGGACATCATCTCAATCTCCATTCATTGTGGCACATTTTGTTTTAATAAATGAATCCATTTTATACTCTGTATAAACATCCTTTACTTTTCAAAGGGAATATGTTTCTACGAAGCATTTTACTAAACGACAAAAAGGAATGTCTCTTTTAATGTAAGCGGTGACAACAACTTTTCTGCCATCGTGAGTATTATTTGTTCTTTGGCTTCCTTAACAAGCCACCATGTTTTTTTAAGGAAAATAAATAGCATATATTATTTTATGTATTTTGGAATTGAAAATGGTTTTGATAATGGATTTGTTATGTCAATATATTTAAGTTATATATTGTGATTGAAATATGGAAATTTGTTCTTTCCTTTATATTTGTTTTATGTGTTATGATTTTATAATGGTACTTGGACATTTGATGGGTGGTTACATGATAAACCAAATGATGGGTGGTGCTGTTATAAACTAGGATGGGTGGTTACGCTATAACCTCCATTGCAATGGGTATGGAAGTTGGTCGTATGGCTATTCCATTTAGTGATATGTGTGGAAGTCGACTGTATGGTTATTCCATTTAAGTATGTTTTTGTCCCAAGTTACATTTATATGTTATGTGTTCTTTATAAGGGTTTTATAGTAATATTTTGGTTACAAAAGGGTAAGTAATTATATTTTATTCATTGAAGAGTATTTACTACTTCATAAAGGTTAAAAGTATTAATTTTGTTATGGTATTCATCATTTACATGTTTTTTTGAAAAAAATAATAGTTTTCCTTATTTGTGTATCCCTTACTGATCTTTTTACGCTCATCCAAAGTTTTTGAAATGTTTTCCAGAGGACATAATTTGTAATATGGTCAAGGATGGGATCAAGGAAAGTTCATGTTGTCTTAAACATGGAACTACACAAGAATATTTGTTTTTATGAGTTCTTGCTTTATTAAAAAAAATTGGAAACTGAGTAAAAGTGTCTACTTTGTAATATTTTGAGATGTAAGAGTTATGTCCTAATTCTATAAAACTCTAAAACTGAAAAGATTCTAATTTTGAATTATTTGTTTTATTCAATATTATGTAATGTTTGAGGGATGGGTCCTTGTAATGGGAATGTTTTTATGCCCTTTGGTTAGACGAAATCCCCAATGGTTTTTATGGATTTGAGGAATTAGTTATTTCAGAAATATATGGATTCTTTTGAAGTGGTATTTGTTGATGATATATTATTGTATTCTAGTACAAGGGTTGGTCATGAGAAGAACATGGTGATACTGATGGGGATATAGAGATATCATCGAATATATTCAATGTTTTCATTGTGTAATTTTTGGAT
The DNA here is from genome assembly GCA_963277665.1 of Viscum album. Classification (NCBI taxonomy): domain Eukaryota; kingdom Viridiplantae; phylum Streptophyta; class Magnoliopsida; order Santalales; family Viscaceae; genus Viscum; species Viscum album. The sequence goes on along the minus strand of OY728164.1, from coordinate 1,465,149,865 downwards.
ATAGGAGTTTTATTTTCATGGCCCTGTAATTTCTAAGATAGGTGTTTCTGTTGATCTCGAAAATCTAGAGGATGTTATATTGTGGAAACCATCAAAGTATGTCTCTTTAATACAGACCTTCTTTGGTCTAGATATGTATTATTATCATTTTTTCATTACTTATCATGATTATTCTCACCCATGATACCTTTAATAAGTAATAATGTTCCATTTAAATAGAATGGATAGTGTCAGATATTTTTTGAATAGCATAAGGGTCACCTTACATAAGCACCAATCAGGGTTTTTTCCATAATCGGGGAAAGGTTACGTGGTGTATTATGATGCATCCAAATCAATTTCAGATAGTGTTTTTCTGAAAGAGGATCATGTGGTTATGTATGTATTACAAAAATATAGGTTTAATGAGAATAACTACCCAACACATGATTTAGAGTCGTCAAAAGTGGTTTGTGCCTTTAAAATGTGGAATAATTATCTCTTTGGTGAGAAATTCATGGTCTTAACCGATCTTATGAGCTTAATGAATATTATCTCATAAAGTTATTTGAATATTATGAAAAGAAGATGGATGAAGTATCTCAAGATGTTTGACATTGCCTACAAATACACACCGGGTATGGTAAATTAAATGGCTAATGCATTAATTAGGTGGTCATATACTTAGGTGGTAAAATAGGCATCAGATCAGTGGATGTTGATGTTAGATATATCCATAATGTGATTGGAATGTGAGGAATAGGGTGATTGAGAAGTTTTATTTCGAGGCTCCTTGGTTCCTAAAATGTTAGGTTTGGTTAACGAGGCTCATATGTCTAATTTTGAGTATATGGAGATGAGGTCAAAACACAATTGTTGGAAGACCATTGAGTATTGGGAACTGAATGGGAATTCATTTTTGTGTTTCTAGAATAATATGGTAGTACTGGTGTATTATCTAGAGGAAATTATCAAAGATTATCATAATTCTAAATGGGATGTCCATATTGAAATTCAAAAAATGTATAAGACATTTAAAGTGCTGTTTTGGTGGACTGTAAAAAAGGGAATGTTTCATAGTTTTAATTGAGATTCTTTATTTCCCAGCACGTCAAGGAATTCCATCATTGTCTTGCAGGTATGTTTCAATATTTACCCATCTATTTCTATATGTGCGAATAGATAGTGATGTATTTTGTGACAGGTCTCCCAATAATGGTCAGAAAGCTTGATGCCAAATGGGTTATAGTGGAATGGATTAGAAATTCTCCCCATTTCTTCCTTATTCATGAATATCATATGATGGAGGATCTGTCCAAAATCCATATCTTGGATGTGGTAAATAGTCATGGTGTTCCATTTTCAATTGTATACAATAGTGATATGAGGTTCACATCTCTTTTTTTGGAAATATGTGCAGTAATCCCATGGGATATAGTTGAAAATGACTACAACGTACCATCCTCATACAGAAGACCAATCATAGATGATGATACAAAATTGTAGAAGATATGTTATGGGCTTGTGAGATGGATTTTAGTGGCTCATGTTATTATCCCATTCTATTGTAGGAGTTCTCGTATAACAATAGTTAGTAGGACATGATACATATGGATCTATTTGAAGCATTGTATGGGTGTTTGTGACATTCATCACATTATTGGGTGGAAACGGGTGATACCTCAATAGTTGGACCGAGACTTATCCAATAGTTTAGGAAGAAGATCAAGTTGATTAGGAAGAGAATAGATGTGTCTCAGAATCATCCAAAATCGTATGTGTACCATCATCGATGGTCATTATCATTTGAGGTGGTAGATCACGTGTCTTCAAAATCTGTCCTAGGCTTAGACATCGTTAGTTTAGAAAGCAGTGTATGTTATCTCCATTGAATATTAGGAGTTTTTAGATACTATTGTTGGTTGGAGAGGTGTATTATCGGCTATAATTTCAACAATATTTAGTGTTGTGTACAATTTGTTTCATGTTTCTTAGTTGAAGAGGTATCAACTGAATCCTAACCATGTGATTTGATGGGATCAAGATTAGATAGAGCTTGATTTTTAATTGGTGTACATGCCAGTTTGGATTGTGGATAGGAAATATAATGACATTCATGGATAAATCATTTCTCTAATTAGGTTTTCTAATGGCATGGTTAGACTAATGAGGAGACATGAGAGTAGGATAAAAGGATGGTCGATCAATGGCGCAGGCTCTTTTAGAAAAAGTGACGGTTCTCTACTTTCTAAGGAATGAAATTCCAATGGTTAAGAGAATATATCACCCCAATATTGCGGTATGTAACCTTTTTTATGAATTTTTATGTAGGTAAATTGTTTTCTAATCTTTGGGAGATTTTGGGAAGGATTTGGAATAGTTTTGTGGCTATTATAAGGGTGCACGATTTGATCACGATTAGGTAAAACCATGTCGAACCCCTAGGTAAACAGGCTACCTGAGGCTGTAGGCTTCATAGGGTTTCTCTAACTGTGTGATGAAACCACATGGGGAACAATTTAGATAGTAGAATGAGCATAGTTACTATATAGTTTTTGTAACCATTCAAGTTATCTATGAATGACATTAATAGTTGTATTTTAAGAAAACAGGTCACTCAGGATTTCACCTAAAACCCCTAAAACATCCTCCCAATAAAACCAAACTAATTATTTCATTTTATCACGGGTATAGATACCTCTTCCACTTATACTAGGATCTATTTGAAGGGTTTTCATGGTGCACTAATGGAGGTTCTTCTCTTGTAAGACTTATCTTACGGTTTCTTCTTAGTTTTAAATTGATCTAGTTCTCCCTCACTTTGTATTTTCTAAGTTTAAATTAGTTAAAGGTATATATATGGTTATTTTTGACTAAAATTATTATATTTGGAGCTTTTAATATTAGAAAAACTGATCTAAGGTGGTTTTGTGGTGTGATTTCTCTTCTACTGATTTCACCAAAACCCTATGGTAGGTGGCTTCTCTATCGACTTCATTTTTCTCGAAGTAGAAGCCTCGTCATAAATTAGTTGGCCTTTCTTGAATATTTTTTTGATTGTGATTAGTGATGTTTGATGGAAATTCATTTGGTGAGTATTTTTTTATTTTCGGTAAAATGGGGTGTTGTGGTGAAATGTTCTTGAAGTTATATTTTAAAATATAGGTTTTAAAATTGTTCACATGGATTAATATATTAAAATGGTTTGTAAAAATAGTTTTAAATGAATGGGGTAGTTTTATTTGGAAGGTAATGTGGCATGAATAACATCATAAAAAATTTATTAGGTTGGAAATACTTTTTTCACATTGTTGTTTCCTTGGTGTGTTATATGATTTATTGTTGGTTACGTATTTATGAATGTGATTAAAATGGATGTGAAGTGTTTAGGTAGTACCACAATAAAAAAGGGTATTGATAGTGGATAGAAGGGACACCATCAATGATTAGTATCCAAGAAGTAAAACTAGATTGGGAATGTAGTGAACTTGCATGGATGGGATGTTCCATTATGATTGCTACACCAGGTAAGCATGTGAACCATTATGGAAATGTTTTGATTATTATTTTCACTAGTAATGATGATTTTTTTTGTATAAATATGTGACGGTAAAATAGATTATGGATTCTTTTTTTTCATTCCCTTGTATTGTGTGGATTTGGGTGAAAATGGTTTGTGAAGGATGTATTTAAATTGCAGGAATTTTTTTTACTATTTTATGAGAACTTCTTAATATAAATGTGATAATTGTTTTATCCTAGTTTCATGTGTGGGGATGTATTTTTTGGAAACCCTAATGATCATTATTACATAACCCCTTTTTTCACTTGGGTGATTTTTCATATATGGTATTCTATGATACAGGAAAAGTAAAAGCATAAAATGTTTCCAGTAGTTCATCATGTTGCTTGGGTGGTATTTATGTTCATAGAGTAGGGATCTTGGTGTAGAGATGTGGAGTGTTTCATAGTTTCCATTGGGTCTTGCTGAAGAGTCTTCCTCTTGGTACTCTAACTTTGGGATTTTTTGTGATTTAGTTGTATGGGTTTTTGGGAATTTTTATAGAAGATTATTGTTGTTTGGTTGTCTCTTGGTAATGTGTTATCATGGTTTACATGGACACATGCATCAAGTAGTTATGGATGGTTATTCATTATTTGGTTTGATTTATTCTAATGGAAAATCATTCTTCAAATGTTCTTGAATCCCTTATAATTATTTTCTAGCCATGAGAACATCACCTATGGCCACGTAGAATCTCACAACCTTCTCAAGCCAATAGGAAGGGACAAGATGTTACATAGAGTCCGATTTTACTTGAGTTCTTTGGAATAAGATAAACAATATCTTATCATGGGGGACTGATCATTTTAGTATTCTTGAATAACTAGATATACATGATTCCAAATTTACATTTGACATAAAAAGTAAAATATACCAAAATAAAATTCATAGTATCTAATAAATTCGTCCTAATATTTCTTATTTATATTTTAGGGAATGTAAAAAAGTAATGGTGTGCCCAAATGATCAGTATGGGTTATGTACCAAAATTTCAATATTGATTAGATATGGTATAATCAATATGGAAAAGTATATAACTGAAAATGTATTCCATTTGATAAACACTTGAGTTATATGAGCATAAATTAATAATATCATCATAACAAACACATGTATAATTGAAATTAAATAATAAATAACATAAATTCATAATTATGTATTTCTTAATCTCATAAATCATTATTTGTTTTCTCCGTGGCCTTGAGCAAAGACAGTTTAAAATAGTTATAGAACATGGAGAATCTGTTAAATCTCTATGCGATAAGAAATCATACCTTTTGAATTGTTATAAATAAATATGAAAGAGATCCTTTTAGAGCATTAATTATATTCCATTAAAAGAATTAAAAAATTAAATTAATAACAAATTTTTTATTGTAAATCAAAATTACCTTTCATCTTTTTTGGGAAAATATGGACACATAATAAAAATAGAAGCGATCAAAAGGTGAAATAAGATAAATTTTCCAATAAATTTTTTATATTTATTCAATTGAAAAATTAATGTATATTTGGATAAAATCAATAAAAATATTTAAATATATAATTTATTAGAAAATATATCATGTTTATTAGTTTTTTTATAGAAGATTCCATCAATGACACGTAGTGAAATCCCTAAAATGAGATTGTAAAATAAATCATTACCTCGTTGGTAAATTTCAAAGTGTAACTCCTTGAACGAGTAAACATGAAATGATAAATTAATGATAATGGTTAAATAGATATTAATTTTATATAAACCAATGTGGTAGTATATAAACCACAAGAAAAAAATTGGTCCATAATAAAAAATATCTCCCAATAGAGTTGGAATGGAAATGAAATCCTTTACCCTGCATTTATCCTTATTTAAAAGACATTTATCATCCACTATAATTGTTATAAAAATGTTATTAATTTATAAAAAAATTATATTAATATTTATAATATCATATATTTTTGTATTATAAAATATTATCACACATTCATTAAGAATCCTTCATTATAATCATTTCTTCAGGTGCGAAATACTTTATTTTATTAGGCATGTTTTTTTCATAGAAGTTGAACCATTTGTAATTATTTATGGCCCCATCATATTCAAAACATTAATATGATATTATTATCATATAACTTCATTAATTATATCATCATTACCTTCAATGTAAATATAAAATGAAAAATGGATCATGTCGCTTCATGAAGGTGCTTGTCCACAAGTATGCACGAGTGATGATATCATTTACCAAATAGAGTTAAAGTTAATTATATAGACACGATATTATACTTATAAATACATATTTATATCTTAATTATATAATATATTCATTGGTTCCATCATTGTAAACACCAAAGTAAAATGGTGATAAATAGGATCTAACGCGCTACGTGGAGACATTAAATCATACATGTGAATGAGTGATGTTTTCACATTACATAGGATTGAAAAGAGGTTGAAAATTATGGATCAATAATCATATTAACATATCAATATATTTTTTATTTTTTAATGGATGAAATAGATATAGATAATGAATAATAAGAAATAATTTTTGTAACACCCCGAGATTTTATGAAAAATATTCTTTTTAATTTCATTAATGTCTTCTGTTGTACGCTAAACCAAAAGGAGCTTGCTCAAAACGCATCCTTGACTTGCCTTTCATTACACGCAATCGCGACCTTCCTCGATAGCGTGTGTAGTACGCAATACCGAGTTTCACTAAACAACGATATGCTATTAAAATATTATTAAAACTAGCCGTTATGAATAGTAATTACCACCTTTTAAAATTTTAGAAATTTTAGCTCTCAAAATGGACTTCATTTTTGGATTCGGAGTATCGAATTTTGCCTAGGGTGAAATTTTTGTACTTTTCGGATAACTTTCATATTCTGATGAATAGTGAAAATTACTAAATTATAATTAAAAAAAACTTTTTTAATCAAAATAATTAATAGTGATAAATTATTAATTTGAGTGGTTTTAAAGTATATTTAGAATATATTTTTACAATTTAATACAATGTTGGTCATTGGATGTAATTTCACATTTAAACCAATCATAAACAAGTGTCAATCTTTTGATAGTTATTATCTCTTAAGAACACGCTATTTGTTTTGACGACGATAATTAATTTTTAAATTAATCAATGCAACTGATATGTTTTGAATTTGATAAAATAGACATCATTTTTGAATTCATAATATCAAATATAGCTTAGATCTAATTTTTGGCATTTTTCTGGAAACTTTCATTTTTTAATGAATAGTGAAACCACTAAGTGGTAGTTAAAAAACTGAATTTTTCATAAAACTTAATTTTACCACTTCTGTGAGTGGAATTTCAAAAATATGAGAGACATGGTTGATGTCAGTAAGTAAAATGTGGTTCAATGAGATGAAAATGATTTTTTGGTGAATAGTAATTTTTTTTCTTTTTTTTACCACGGTTAAAAGTAAATAGGGTAATTAAGGGTAAAAATGATATTATTATTACCCTAAAACTTGTCCTAATTCTATTGGACAAGTGTAATTCGACCAAAAACAACCTTACGAAAAAAATATGAACATTTAGGCCCACTTGGATTAGATTAGGACATTTATTATTAATTTATTAAAAGAAGGGTTAAAATAGTTAAAATCAAAGTTTAATAAATAAATCATTTTTAATATGGGGTTATAAATAAGATATTTTCGACTATAAATATTCATTAAAAATATAAAAATATTTCCTACATAATGGTATTTTAATTGTAAATTTTAGACATTAAAGAATTTAATTTATTTATGACACAATGATGATGCAGTAATTATCTTATTATGGAAATATTGACATAATTGATGTTATAAATACCCAAATAAATATAATTTGAGACTTTTCATGAATTCCACTAATTTTATAGGTTAATATGACATGTTAGTATTTATTTAATTAACTTATTTCGAAAATATCATTCTGTTATGATTTTCACAAAAATCAATTACTAAATAGTGTCAAAATTGACATAAAATAGTTTTTAAAACAAATGTTATATTATTAATTGTTTTTTTATTCCTAAAAATCTAAGGTTTGGCCAAATGACTTATATAATGTTATATATATTAATAATAAACAACTTGGGGTTCGTTTGGATTGATATATTAAGTTTATTAACCTTATAGTATAAGAACACAAGAAGACACGGTAAAAGTAAAATTATTTAACTTAATGTTAAATCTAAATGATAAGGTTAAAATAGGAACCTAAACTTGTCTAAATTATATTGGATGAGAGGATTTCGACCCATCCCCACCTTAGCCTCTAAATAAATCAATTTGGAGCTATTTATAACCGAACATGACTTTATAATAAAATAATATTTTTAGTTATTCCAAAGGTGCCCCTCTCCTCCCTTATAAAAGGGCACCTCCACCCTCTCTTCCTCACACCACTTTGAGCCTTTAAGCTCGGACAACCCCTGCAAATTTCTTCTCTCAACTTCCCTAGAAACATCCTAGAGGTTCTGGTCTTCTTCAAAGACTTATTATAGTGCCCTTAAAGGAGGTCTCAAAGAAGCACTTCAAAGAAGAGGTAATGTCCAGTACCGATTCTTTCATCTTTATTTCTTCTTCCACTTCTTCTTCTTTAGTTGTTTCATTATGAAGTAATAACATCAGTATCACTCATATAATGATATGTTATTATAATTATGAAAAAACCCTATTTCACCATCTATCCATCCTATGGAAAAAGAAATCACCGCGCGTGCGTACGTACGGAATACCGTCTCCACGCCGTGGTGTAATCTATTTTCCACCACCACCTTACTTGGATGGGTATAATGGTGTAAATAATGACTATATATGACTATTATAAATTTATATTGATTCTTAAATAGTATACATACACTCCAATACAATTTCATGATCATAGGAATGATATCATCACTCGTGTGTACGTACGGAATACCGTCTCCACGATGTGATGCGACTCGTTCTACATGATATTCATTTAATAATGATTATATAAATGAATTGAATGAATTAATATGATATATATTACACTAATAATATTCTGGAAATGAGGTATCTATAACCTAAAGAGAATAATATGAATTTATTCGACAAAACACGCATAAGAACAAAAAGTAATAAACACCAGAATAACAAGTAGTAATGAAATATTTCTAATAATAAGCTAATAATATGACCATATATGATATCATAAAAATAAGTATTATTCTGTAATAAGTCAATAACATTATTTAAATCATTATACATGATGTTCGGACACGTACAAAGCATATCAGACCAAAGGTAAGGGAAATATCACAATCTCATTTTTATCCGAGATTATTTATACTTTAGTATTTACTGAGGTGTATTTTATCATCCACATCCATGTTTCCTCAATATGTAATATTATTTCCATTCACCTACAATTGTTTAAATCCTATTTTACCCTTCAGTGAGTTTTTAGTAAAACATATGAAAGGAATCTTTTGTCGTTTTTCGTACAAGGTACTTTTTGACTTTTCCGACAAAAGTATGAGAAGAATGTTTTCTTAAATTATACGGCATGAATGGATTTTTAAAACATTATTTCCAAGAAGCTTCCTTTACAAGTTTTCAAGTTTATTTTTAATCAACTTCTTTTAGTTTAAAATTGTATGACATGTTAAGAAAGGAAAAGTTTTTTTGAAGCAGAAAGGATATTTTCCTCAAGAATGGAGTTCAACTGTTTTATCAAAATTATTTTCCATCTAAGATAATAAAGAGTTATATTTATTTCCCTATTATTACATGGATTTGATTATGTTGTGATGGAAATATTTTTATGAATTCCTTTTTCTTATATGAATTGTTTTATGATGTCATGTTGTTTATGAATCCCATTTTTATTACATGGGTTATGCTATGATGTATGATTTATGATTTTGTGGCACACATAAGAATGGTATCATTATGAGATGGGTGGGACCTATATCTCCCTCCAATGCATTGGGTAAAGATTTTATATCTCATGAGATAGACATGGCTGGAATGGTAGGTTATACCAGTTCAGTGAAACATGACTGAAACGAGGGTGACTCGGTTAAGAAATGGACATTGTCCACTAAGATAGTCTTGGCAATGAGTCTTGACTAATAAGATATGATTCTCTAGGATTATGTGTGTATGGAACAAAGTTTAATGTTTAATGTTATGATTATTGGGATTTCATTTCACTACTATGATTTATCCCATGTTATGAAATTATGCTCTCTTTTGCAGGTTAAGATTTCCAAAATGTTATGTTCTTATGAAAATAATGTGATTGATATTTCTTTTGTTTACCCTTACTGAGCATTTGAGATCACCCTTTTGTGTTTTCTTTTCCCCAGGATATAAAGAAATGTCTTAGGTAAAAAAAGAAGATCTTTATGGGAGATGTTGAAGATCTTTCACCACAATTAGAAGATTATATTCCGAGTTTCCAAAGACACTAAACTATTATGATCCTTGTGTGTGTGTTTTTTATGTACTAAGTATTCCGCAAAAGTAATGTAATGTCCATGTACGTCAAGCTTCGGGTCTCTACAGTTGGTATCAGAGGAAAGGTTTAGTCAACCATTGGAAACTATGATGTGAAAACGTTAGTGATATCCCTAGAGATATTTCTAAGGTATGTCTAGGGATGTCCCTAAGGATAAGTATATGTATAGGTTATAGTACTAAAATTACGCTAATAATCATAGAGTTAATCCTAAGACGATAGATATTGAAGGTACTCCCCCTTTATTATGTTTTTCCCTAGCATGATTTTTTCTTCTCACACTATTCTTTTTGGGTTTTAGAAAATGGCTGGAAACAAGATGATTCACGATAATGGAGGATATGATGGACAATGGAATGATATTATTCATGAGAAACCAAATGAAATAGGATTTGGAAGTCCAAACATCATTATTATGCCGAATCAGCAATCTCATAATATGATCAATAAAGTAAAATTTGTTAAGTTTCCTGACTCGGCTAATAAGAGAAAGATGGAGTTTCATGATGATCATAGAGGAAAGAAAGTTCAATTTCCCCTATGTAAATCATGTGGGAAGAGGCATCATGGAGAATGTTTCAAAGGAACTGGAAGATTCTTTGGGTGTGGAAAATAAGGACACAAAGCTAGTAAGTGCAAAGAAAAAGGATCAGTTAACACCAGGGATGAGGATAATGGTATTACTACGACATCAACAATGGTTAAATGTTTTAAATGTGGAATGTACGAGCATTATGCAAACCAATTCCCTATGGGAAAGTCTCATGAAGAGAATCAGTATGGTCGTATGGGTAGTATTTATGTGGATGATGATGAAGAGACTACAAATGATATGTGAGATTAAAGAATTGTTGAAGCTCGGTCAATGGTTTAAGAATGTAGTGGAATGATTACATGTTTATCATGTGTAATGTTGTATATGTAATCTCATGGTACTATGGAATAAAGAGAAATCTAAGGATTGTTACACTGTTGTCTTTCCTTGAGTTTTGAAAGTATATGATTAATGTTACCAGTATCCATGAAAGGTTATTCAGATATTTTTGGAATGTAGATGATATGCACATAATGAAGGGATAAGGAGAAAATTAAATGTTTGATAGTATTCATGAGCTCATGACTCATATAAGGAGAAGGTTATATCATGGTTTGAGTATATAGAATTTTGTGTATTTTTGTATGTGGAAAGAGTTAACTTCTGACAGCATTCATGTTTTCACTAAGGTTTCATGGGTATTCATTTTTCAAGAGAATACATCATTAAGGTATTCACATGATTGGAATATGACCAACAAGATATATGGGGGATAAATGATGGTATTCACATGCTTGGTTGACGACATTTCATGTTATCATTTTCTTTATACTATGAGCTTGGACCGAAGTATTTTTGATAAGCCTAATGATTGGAATGGATTATGTTAACCATAAGTTAGTATTTTTAAGGATAGATTTTTTTTGATATTATTTATCTGATGTTATAGTAATGTAGTTTTAGAAAAAGTACATCCTGCAGGACGGGCAAAAGCCCATCACGTCGGACAAGGCTGTGGGAATCAAACCCAAAACCGAAGTGCGACTAGCCTTTATCAGCTACCACTGGCCTACAGGAAGTCCATGTTTAGTAGAAACTAGTTTTATTATATTAAGCAGTATGATATATGAAGTATAAGTCCATTTTAGAAACTATATATGATTAATCTTACTATAGATGGACTTATGTATTTTTTGATAACTTTTCTAACCTTTTGTTTGAGACAGATGAAATGAACCATCATTCTATCACATGATCTGCTAACACATCACGAATGACAAATTCAACTTCATTTCTTCAAGAGATGAAGTGGAAATTGTCCAAATAACGAAAAACCGTGAAACTATACCAAAATCACGAAAGTATTTCCTCTAATTTCACCAACTTTAGGGAAATGATCTTAAAAACCAAAAATGTGGTCCTAGTGATCTTATATGTGATGAATCAGATGGTACCTTAGATTGACACAAATTTATGGATTTGTGATTGCTAGATTTTCCATAGCCATGTTCTCTACCACTCTCCATCAGAACATGATTGTTATATTTCTCTTCCATATCCATATTTTCACCTATGTGGAAACCCAATGATTAGTTTATTTGGGTAACCGTTACGTTTCATACTTTTGTTTTTAAAGATTGGTTTTGTTATTCCTTTTTACGATGTGGGTTTCTATTAAAGAAACTTTCGAATAGTAAACCATTTATAACCCCGACGAATTTTGAGGGCGAAATTCATTTTAAGGGGGGTAGAATGTAACACTCCGAGATTTTATGAAAAATATTCTTTTTAATTTCATTAATGTCTTCTGTTGTACGCTACACCAAAAGGAGCTTGCTCAACACGCACCCTTGACTTGCCTTGCATTATACGCAATCACGACCTTCCTCGATAGCGTGTGTAGTACGCAATAACGAGTTTCACTAAACAACGATATGCTATTAAAATATTATTAAAACTAGCCGTTATGAATAGTAATAACCACCTTTTAAAATTTTAGAAATTTTAGCTCTCAAAATGGACTTCATTTTTGGATTCGGAGTATCGAATTTAGCCTAAGGTGAAATTTTGGTACTTTTCGGATAACTTTCATATTCTGATGAATAGTGAAAATTACTAAATTATAATTAAAAACAACTTTTTTAATCGAAATAATTAATAGTGATAAATTATTAATTTGAGTGGTTTTAAAGTATATTTAGAATATATTTTTAATATTTAATACAATGTTGGTCATTGGATGTAATTTCACATTTAAACCAGTCATAAACAAGTGTCAATCTTTTGATAGTTATTATCTCTTAAGAACACGCTATTTGTTTTGACGACGGGAATTAATTTTTAAATTAATTAATGCAACTGATATGTTTTGAATTTGATAAAATAGACATCATTTTTGAATTCATAATATCAAATACAGCTTAGATCTAATTTTTGGTATTTTTCTGGAAACTTTCATTTTTTGATGAATAGTGAAACCACTGAGTGGTAGTTAAAAAACTAAATTTTACAGCTTCTGTGAGTGGAATTTCGAAAATCCGAGAGACACGGTTGATGTCAATAAGTAAAATGTGGTTCAATGAGATGAAAATAATTTTTTGGTGAATAGTAACTTTTTGCTTTTTTTTACCACGGTTAAAAGTAAATAGGGTAATTAAGGGTAAAAAGATATTATTATTACCCTAACACATGTCCTAATTCTATTGGACAAGTGTAATTCGAACAAAAACAACCTTAGTAATAAAATATGACCATTTAGGCCCACTTGGATTAGATTAGGACATTTATTATTAATTTATTAAAAGAATGGTTAAAATAGTTAAAATCAAAGTTTAATAAGTAAATAATTTTTAATATGGGGTTATACATAAGATAAATTCGACTATAAATATTAATTAGAAAGATAAAAAGATTTCCTACATAATGGTATTTTATTTGTAATTTTTAGACATAAATAATTTAATTTATTTATGACACAACAATGATGCAATAATTATCTTATTAATAAAATATTGACATAATTGATGTTATAAATACCCAAATAAATATAATTTGAGGCTTTTTATGAATTACACTAATTTTCTAGGTTAATAAGACATGTTAGTATTTGTTTAATTAACTTTTTATAACTTATCATTCTGTTATGATTTTCACAAAAATCAATTACTAAATAGTTTTAAAATTGACATAAAATAGTGTTTAAAACAAATATTATATTATTAATTGTTATTTAATTCATAAAAATCTAATTTTCGGCCAAATGACATAGATAAGGTTATATATATTAATAATAAACAACTTGGGATTCGTTTGGATTGATATATTAAGTTTATTAAACTTATAGTATAAGAACACAAGAAGACAAGGTAAAAGTAAAATTATTTAACTTAATGTTAAATCTAAATGATAAGGTTAAAATAGGAAACTAAACGTGTCTAAATACTATTGGATGAGAGGATTTATACCGATCCCCACCTTATCCAAGAAATAAATCAATTTGGAGCTATTTAAAACCGAACATGACTTTATAATAAAATATTATGTTTAGTTATTCCAAAGGTTCCCCTCTCCTCCCTTATAAAAGGGAACCTCCTCCCTCTCTTCCTCACACCACTATGAGCCTTTAAGCTAGTCCAAACCCTGACAATTTCTTCTCTCCACTTCCCTAGACACATACTAGAGGTTCTGGTCTTCTTCAAATAGCTATTATAGTTCCCTAAAAGGAGGTCTCAAAGAAGCACTTCAAAGAAGAGGTAATGTCCATTACCGATTCTTTCATCTTTATTTATTCTTCCACTTATTATTATTTAGTTGTTTCATTATGAAGTAATAACATCAGTATCACTAATATACTGATATGTTATTATGAGTATGAAACAACCCTATTTCACCATCTATCCATCCTACGGAAAAAGAAATCACCGCGCGTGCGTACGCACAGAATACCGTCACCACGCCGTGGTGTAATCTATTTTCCACCACCAACTTACTTGGATGGGTATAATGGTGTAAATAATGAATATATATGACTATTATAAAGTGATATTGATTCTGAAATAGTATACATACACTCCAATACAATTCCACGATCATAGGAACGATATCATCACTCATGCGTACGTACGGAATACCGTCTCCACGATGTGATGCGACTCGTTCTACATGATCTTTATTTTATAATGATTATATAAATGAATTGAATGAATGAATATGATATATATTACACTAATACCATTCTGGAAATGAGGTATCTATAACATAAAGAGAAGAATATGAATATATTCGACAAAACACACATAAGAACAAAAAGTAATAAACACCCGAATAACAAGTAGTAATGAAATATTACTAATAATAAGCTAATAATATGACTATATATGATATCATAAAAATAAGTATGATTCTATAATAAGTCAATAACATTATTTAAATCATTATACATGAGGTTCGGACACGTAAAAATCATATCGGACCAAAGGTAAGGGAAATATCACAATCTCATTTTTATCCGAGATTGTTTATACTTTAGTATTTACTGAGGTGTATTTTATCATCCACATCCATGTTTCCTAAATATGTAATATTATTTCCATTCAACTAAATTTTTTTGAATCCTATTTTACCCTTCGGTGAGTTTTTAGTAAATGATATGAAAGGAATGTTTTGTCGTTTTTCGTACGAGGTACTTTTTGACTTTTCCGACAAAAGTACGAGAAGAATGTTTTTTTAACCTATACGACATGAATGGATTTTTAAAACATTATTTTCAAGAAGCTTAATTTAGAAGTTTTCAGGTTTACTTTTAATCAACTTCTTTTAGTTTAAAATTGTATGACATGTTAAGAAAGGAAAAGTGTTTTTGAAGCAGAAAGGATATTTTCCTCAAGAATGGAGTTCAAGTGTTTTATCAAAATTATTTTCCATCTAAGATAATAAAGGGTTCTATTTATATCCCTATTATTACATAGATTTGATTATGTTGTGATGGAAATATTTTTATTAATTCCATTATCTTATATGAATTGTTTTATGATGTCATGTTGTTTGAGAATCCCATTTTTATTACATGGGTTATGCTATGATGTATGGTTTATGATTTTGTGGCACACATAAGAATGGTATCATTATGAGATGGTTGGGACCTATATCTCCCTCCAATGCATTGGGTAAAGATTTTATATCTCATGAGATAGACATGGCTGGAACGATAGGTTATACCGGTTCAGTGAAACATGACTGAAACGAGGGTGACTCGGTTCAGAAATGAACTTTGTCCACTAAGATAGTCTTGGCAATGAGTCTTGACTAATAAGATATGATTCTATATGATTATGTGTTTATGCCACAAAGTTTCATGTTTTATGTTATGATTATTGGGATTTCATTTCACTACTATTATTTATCCCATGTTATGAAATTATTCTCTCATTTTCAGGTTAAGATTTCCAAAATGTTATGTTCTTATGAAAATGATGTGATTGATATTTTTTTGTTTACCCTTACTGAGCATTTGAGCTCACCCTTTTATGTTTTCTTTTTCCCAGGATATAAAGAAAGGTCTTAGGTAAGAAAAAAGAAGATCTTTATGGGAGATGTTGAAAATATTTCACCACGATTAGAAGATTATATTCTGAGTTTCCAAAGACACTAAACTATTACGATCCTTGTGTGTGTGTTTTTGTTATGTACTAAGTATTCCGCAAAAGTAATTTAATTTCCATGTACGTCAAGCTTCGGGTCTCTACAATTTTAAAATACTCAGAAGTAATGGTTACCTCCGGATTAGTAAAATTCCATCATATCTCTTTATAAGGGTCCTATGTTAGGTCTTTTTTAGATACCATCACCTATGATTAATTGATAAGGGTGTCTAGTGGAGAAATTAATAGGATTTTTTAACTAAATTTTCCAATATGTTGTATATAATATAGAGAAAGTTATTCCTTTGATAATTTAGAAGAGGGTAACTTTTTGAATCAGTAAATGTATTAAATTAATATAAAATAATTTTTCATGGGAATTGGATCTATATTAAAATTATTATATGATAATAAGACTTTTGCCTAAAATTATCACATGAAATAAAATTTAGAAAAATATTGGTTATGTTTTTTCCCTTATATCTTATTTTAATCCCCCATTTACAATTCTAGAAATTACTACAATATAAATGTTTTCTCCCCTTTAAGGGTCATAAATGTTACTATAAAATTAAAGACACCTATAAGTGGAATAAAATATCTCATTCAATGTAGAAAATAATTTTGTTATTTTGAAATCATTTTATAAAATATTACATACTATAAAATAACATTAATGTCAATTTTAGAAATATTCATTTAACATGATTTTGAAAACTATATCAATGTAATGTAAATTAAATATTCTTTTTTATCATATCCATAATATGTTATATTTCCCTATAAAATTGGCGGGAAACATTAAATCCCAATAATAAATTAATTTTATAGATTTTGAAATTTATTTATATTATTTTTATACTACTTCCAAAAATATATTACGAGCATTTTATATGAATTTAAGCTGTATAATTAGATAATAAAATTTAATGAATAAATTACATTAAAAAAAATATAAATTTAAAATAAACATCAAATACTAAAAGTAAGAACATTTTTTACTTATGTAATTTTTTTAGAGATATTCAATTCAAGAGAGTGATATTTTTTATTTATTCTCATCCTAAAATAATATAAATTACGATTCCAAAGAAAAATGGATCAAGGTGGCCATATTTGTGGGTATTAAATGAGAATTGTTTAAATAAACGAATCCAATAGGTTAACGGAAAGTGTTATAAAATATTTAAATCCTTATCACAAATTGTTAACTCTATTTTACCCATTTAACCATTACTATGGTGACAAATATTACCACAGTTAATATTCATAATACCTAAACATAAAATTTAAATAATAAAAAAATTTGAACCCCATTATTACTAATATTATATTCATATCTCAAGATTTATTTCTAGCATTGTAATATGTTCATTTAAATTTTTTTTAAAATTCAATGAAAAATAATATTTAGAAAAATGTGTTTTTGGGAATAAAAATTAATTTATCTAAAAATCATGAATGTTTCCCATTAAATTATTCATAATGAAATGAGTAATATTCAAAATTATCCCAAAATAAATAACTATAATGGTACTTTTACTTTATTTAATTTTATAAAAATGAAATGATATAATTTTGAAATAGGTATTTTTCACTATTCATAGAAAAATCAATCATTTCATAAAAAGAATAGAATTTCATACAATATATATCATTATGTTATGATTTCAATGGTGAAATTATTTTAATTAAATTCAATTTATAAAATTTTAGAATCAAGGTTTTCATATATTTTTGGAAAAAAAACTACATGCATGATTCTATTGATTCTATAAAAAGAATAGCTTACTATAATTGAAACTCGAGAGTTACATTCTTACCTAAAAAACCTTCATCCTCCATATTTATAGAATTATACCTCATTAAAAAAAAATTGGAATATTTTCATCATAATTTCTTTAGGTTCTCATATTTCGCATTTTATCTTATGACTTCTCTAATGTACCTTTACTTATTTAATACTTCAATTCCTCAACATTCATTTTCTAGTGTACCAAATCTGGATAGGCTCTACTTAGTAAGATATATAATTTTCTAGTTATATTTACTCAATAGTGAGAAATTGTACTGGGTATGTCATATATTTTTTACCAAAAAAACATGAAACACATCCTACACTTTACATAGGATCTATCACATTGAGAACTGGTAAGACACACCTCCAATTCACTCTAAAATTTCAAATGGATCAATGTTGATAGAACTATATTTTCCATCCCTATATAACCTTTCAAATCACTTACCTATATGTATATAAATTAAAACATGATCTCCAACATGAAATTTTCTATATTTCCATTGTTAATCATCAAATAAACTTTTCCTATATTTAGTTACATTAATATGGGATAAAATTGACTTTATGGTCATTGTTGTCTCCTTTACATGTTCTCGGACCACAAGAAATATTTAACCAATGTCATAAAAAAGATAATTTTATAAGGTATATGTCTCACAGAAATAAAATTATGAAAAAATAATACTTTACCAATTTATAATCAGTCAAATCATATGATTCATAAAAAAATAAAAATTATATGAATATTTAAGTATCATAATCTTCATAATAATAATGACAATAACAATCATGGGTAACATAAACACCACATGAAATAATTAGATGTTGTGTAATGCATATGTCCCGCATAAATAAAGGTGAGGCAAAATACTCCCATAACATACATTTGATATCCTTCGTATGTATCTAAACGTCCTATATAATGGTTAAAGGATGTTATTAGATTATTATATAACAATAAACACAATTATTATATCATATATGATCCTATTATATCATTTTTTAATAGTTGATCAATATTCCCATTATTTTGGGTGTTAACTGCTTCGTTTTACCACTCCTATTTTTCCATAAAGTCAAATTTGTTATTCTTAGGATGTATTTTATTAATTTTTAGAATGAAATTATGTTCATAGTTATAATTTTTTATCATCATATAAACTTTATAATCATTAATTAATTGTTATCATGGAGAATGAATCTAACCGCATCGTGGAGATGGTAGACCGTACGTAGGCACAACCGGTGATAACATTCCCTTTGATGGTTAAATGCTATGGAAATGGATAGTATATTATTTATACATAATAATAATAATAATTTTTTATTAATTATTTAAATCCATTACACCCATAATTATACCTGTCCAAAAAAATTATTTTGGAATAACATATTACACTACAATGTGGAGATAGTAATTCGTACGTACGCACACATGGTGATATTTTTATTAGTAGGATGGATAAATTTAGGTATGAGGGTGTATAATAACTATAGTAACATCTAATAATGTATAAGATAACGGATTTATTAATATATTATGGAAACAACATAGGAATATGATTAATAATAATAAATGAATTTTGAAGGAGGTGATAAAACAAGTATATCTTTTCGGGTATCTCCTTTTAGTATGCACAAAATGACAATAAAAGATGGATTTATTCCTAATGGGTGGACATAATGATGAATTTTGGGAAGTTGGAAAGATATTTGGGAAGTGTTTGGTCGAGAAAAAGGGCTTTGTATGTGTGATTAAAAGTTAAGGAGACTTTCTCTTTTATAAGAGATGAGAGGGGTGCCTATGGAAAGTCATGAAGTATTAGATTATTATAAATTGATTTATGGTTTATAATGGTCCAAAAAAAATTTATTTATAATATATTTTGATTATGAGTCTAAATCATTTAAACCAATAAAATTTAGACATGTTTTGATTATATTTTAAACCTTATCATTTTTATTTATCTGTTTTTAATCTATTTAATTTTATTTCTGGTAACAATATTTAAAATATAAAATGGTTATAAATATTTACTTATGTGTCTATAATTTTCCATAATTGGATACATTAAGTCATTTTCCACATTATAATTTTCAATTTTCAATTTTTATATATTTTTATGCTTTTAAAATAATTAAATAATATCTTATTTTGATAAAATATCAATTGTGTCAATTTTGAAACTATTAAATTAATTGATTTTATATAAAATTTAAACAGAAGATAAATTCAAATGAAAATATTTTATACACTTTTAAAATGACATATTCATCTATAAATTTTTTTAGTGCATTAATTTTTTCACATGATATTTATTTTAATATTTTTAAACCCATTTATTTGATATTTCTATCAATAAAATAAATTCAACATCACTATTGTGCCATCATTAATGGTAATTATTTAATTTCTAAAAATTATAAATAAACTATAATGAGGTATATAATTTCATTATCTTTCATGATACTATTTATTTTAGTTGTATTGACATGTTTATTACTATATTAAAATTGTTGTACTTATAAGATATACGAGGGTGACATGTTGTCACCTTCTTTGGTTTTAATTATAATTACATCACTATCATGAAATAAAGTAAATTAAATGAGTCACTTAGGACACATAGGTGAAATGGGGGAACATTAATTCATACAATAGGATATTATCATGTACTAGGGTAATTTTATAATCTTTATCATAATGTTACTTAAACTAATTTAACTGGTTCACCTTTAACTATGTTAAATAAAAATTATCATATTTACTCTTTATATTATCAAAAAAAAGAAACTATTAAAATTATTAGGACATACTTATTAAAAATATTTAATACCATTTTTTATAATTCAAAACACATAATTGACAGAAATTATATTACACTTAATTCCCATAGTCAAAAAAATAGGGTTTTAAAAAGTACAAAATTATCAATTGATTGTCAGGTCTTTATGTCCAATTTAAATTAAAAATTATTTAAATGACCAAAATTGGATTAAATGATAGAAAATAATATAATTACACTTTATGAACAACTAAAAATATAATCTAACTATATAAATAAATTCGATGCAAAGGCAGTGTTGAATTAAAATGCATTATTTTTCACTATTCATTAAAATATGAATTTTATCATAAAAAACACCTAAAATTAATTGAAAGTAAATTTTGTTGTACCTCTTCTATATAAAAAGTTAACTATCTAAAATATAATATATAAAGTTTTTTAAAACTAGATTTAAAATTGGTACACCATCAAAAGAGGGTCAGACTGCATTTTTTGAGAAATACTTCTTTTATCCGAAAAATTGAATTTGTTCTTATATCATGTCATAGGAAATAAAAAAGATGAATTTTAATGTTATATAAAATTCCAAATGTGGTTAATTCTATTCCTAGTGGCTAGTTTATATCCCATTAAATAATAATAATTTAATAATTTATCATTTTTTAGTGAAACTCAGTATGTCATACAATGCAAGCTATCGACGAAGGTCCCTCTTGCATGTAATGAAAGCAAATAATAGTGATGCATATACTGAAAGACAATACGATTTTTTGTATAGATCAAGGTAATATTGGTTTAGTGAAAAAAACAAGACATCAATGAAATTAAAAAAAATGTATCTCCTAAAATCTCGAGGTGTTATATTCTACCCCCCCTTTAAATAAATTTTTTCCCTCAAAATTCATTAGGGTTATAAAAGGTTCACTACTTGAAAGTGTAATTCATAGAAACCCACATCGTAAAAAGGTATACTAACACTTTATTTGAAAAATGAATGTTAGAAACATAATGGTTACCCAATGTGACTTTTCACTAGGTCTCTACATTGGATAACATTAGTGTGAACTAAAAACATGGATATGGATGAAAAATCTCACCATCAAGTTTTGATGTATAGTGATAGATAATATGGTTTGGAGAAAGTTAACTAACATAAATTCAGAATTCCATGATGATTTAAAGGACCATCTGATTCATCAAAAAATAAGCTACTAGGATAACATTTTTGGTTTTGAATATCCTTTTTATAAAGTTGAATAATTTTTAATGAGAATAAATACTTACTTGATTTTGGTACAATCTCAGTGTGGTTGGTACCTTGATCAATTTCAACTGTATCTCTTATTTAAAGAAATGAAGTTGAATTTTTCATTGTTGAAGTGTTAGCATATCATGCGATAAAATGATAGGTCATTCCATTTGATTCAATAAAAAGGTTAGCACAGGTAATAAAATATGCATAATGCCACCTATAATGAGACAATACATTAACATAATAAACTTCAATCAGAAAACAACTTTTACTATCAAAAAATGTTTAACATTACAATTCATTAAAAAAATATAAATTATATAAATTTATAAATAGGTGAACTAAATCGACATAACATTTATCTCCTATATCTCATAAGGTAGTTCTTTGTTGTCAATTTCCAAACATGTGAATACCTTAATCATGTATTCTCTTAAAACATGATAATAACATGAATTACCTTAGAAACATAGTGATAACATGCATTCTATCAAAATTAACACTTTACACACACCAAAAATAACAAAAAACCTATATACTCAAACCATGACATCACTTTGTCCTTATATAAATCACGAGGTCTTCAATAATATCAAACATCTCATTATCTCATTATCCCTTAATTATGTGAATATCATGTTCTTTCCAAAAATATTTTATTCACTTTTCATGTTTATTAGTACCATATACTTATGGAAACCCACAATCTACCAATACATAGATATTCAAATATTCCATAATACCGTAAAAGTGATCTACATCAATATTTTGGAATCTCATTACATAAAAACTTAATCATTCCACCACTTCATTTTCATACTCAACATCTCCTATAGTGGTCACATGTGATTTGTCTTTTTATTTTTCCTTGAGTGGTTTTTTATTTCAATCATCATTAACCCTTGGATTAGGGCATTAGTTAGCATAACTCCCTATTTCCATGCACTTGTATCATTCAAGTGTTGGTAGTGTGTTTATTGTAGTCATTTATCTATTCACATCATTAGAAACCTTATTCCCATTAATTTTTCACTCAAATTCTTAATAACGTTCTTTTCCACACTTGAAAATTCAATTAGACCCTTTGAGAAAATATCCACCATGCTTCTTTCCATACGTTGAGTATAAGGAAACATTCATATTGTATTTACCATTGTTTAAATATTTACCTTCAACTCCATTTTTTTTCTTGTCAAAACCATTAGATCGATATATAACACCAATATTCAGTTCTACCTTGATAAAGAAACACAAAATATCTTCATAGATACTACTGTCTCTTATCGCTAATTCCCATTGAAGACATGGTTGTACGCCACTAAATATTTGATAAACCTTACTTTCAAGTTGGATGATAAACCCAGAAGAACGCCATGAAAGACCTATAAAATTCCCTAATTTGTACCAAAATATTCATCATCATTTTTCTTAAGCTCAAGGAACTCATTTTATATATTTGTTTGAATCATATGAGGTAATTACTTATTGAAAAATAAGTTCTTGATCTCATCACATTCCAAGGATTAAATTTAATCTTGCTGCCTTATTTTCTTAATTAGAGTCTACCAGTGGTCTGTTTCATCCTCTAAATGATAAACAGTGAAAATGAATTTTTCATGTTCTGTATAGTGAAGGATGGAAAATATATTTTCAATGGTACTGATCTATTGTTTAATAAACAGTGGATCATAAGACACACTCAAAGAATGTGAACATTGCCACATTAAGGACTTAGTAGAATGTTGTTCCCTTATCTGCTCATTTTTATGTCTAAAATGATTAATAGATTTTGTTTGTATAAAAATATGATTTTGCATTCCATATCCCATAACGTTTGATTTTTCATGAGGAAAATAATGTGATTTCCCAATGCATTGATCATTAAGATGGTTCCTTAAGGTTCAATCCATTTTATAAAATCCAAAAATAATACGGTGTAAGAAAAAATTCATACTATGAAAACAATATAATCAAGGGGGAGTACATTCAATAGCTACTAATACAAGGTTATTTATAATAGTTAAAATAATTAAAAGACTCTAACCTATAGTTATATTTATCCTTAGGGACGTCCCGAGACATACCTTAGAAATATCTCTATGGATCTCACTAAAATTTTCACATCCTAGCATCCAAATTTTGACTAAACCATCACTCTGATACCAACTTTAATGACCCAAGATTGACATACATGGAAATTATATTCCTTTTGTGGAATACTTCATACATTACACAAATAGAAACCGAATTATTGTATTAGTTTAGTGTCATTAGAAACATGGAACATAATCTTCTAACTTGTTGAAATATTTTTAAAATATCCCATAAAATTCATCCCATTTTTTCTTACAAAAAACCATTCTTTATATCATGGGTAAAACAAAACATAAAAAAGGGGTGATCTAAAATGATCGGAAAGGTATACATTTAGAACATAAAACAAACTATAAAAATAAGAATGTAACAACATGAATATATAGTTTAAATATCAAAATCATTATTCATAAGATAAATCTTGGTAGTTTGTATGGCGTAGATCATAAAAAACATTAACCATGATAAAATATAATTGGCATAAAAAATGTAATTTTGGAAAAAATAATAACATAATATAATTTTCATAGTACCAAAGGAATTGATTACAAGACCATCATATTGGATAAATTCTATTACTAAACTAGGTTTACATTCCGTTCTAGCCCTGTAGTATTGAATCATATTTACCTGTGGTTCCGACCCTGTATTACTGAAACAAATTTTATTTTCATTACAATCATGTCTATATCATGAGATATAAGTCATTACCCAATAAATTTGTATGGATATATATCTCCCATCCATCTCATGATGAAAAAATTATTATGTGTTCCACAAAAACATAAAAAAACATTGACCATAGCATAAACAGTGAAATAAAATGTATTTCATAAACCTCATTCTTTTATAATTGATATAAATAATGGATTTCTTAAATAAAATTTCATCACAAATATAATAAAATCATTTTAATAACATGTATCTTAAATTAACCCTTTTTAAAGAGTGACACCTTATAAGGAAAATAATTTTGAGAAAAAATATGAAATTAATTATTGAGTAAAATAACCTTTCTTCTTCAATTTTTTTTTCTAAAAATGTCATTCAATATTAAAATAAATTTATTAAGTTGAAATTATACTTGAAATCATGTAGAGAATGATTCATGTAAATGATTCATTAAAAATATGTAAAAATATATTTGTTCTATTTAATTTAAGAAAACATTATCCTCATACTTTTTCTGGAAAAGTAAAAAAGTACCTAGTATGGTGAACAAAAGAAATATTCCTTAAATACCATATTTTAAAATTAAAATATGGGTAAAAATGATTTTAATCATACATAGAAGAATAGTAAACATTTTATGATAATATTTTTTGAAAATATGGACATAGATGATAAATATATCCCCAGTAAATACTTATATATTGACAATGTATGATAATAATAGGATTGTATAATTATACCTTACGAATTTATAATTAGTAAAATCATATGCCCTATAAATTTAGAAAAATTATATGAATATATAAATATAAGGCCCCAACCTTAAACCTTTCTTAATATTGAGTTATTACAAGATTACACATTGAGGATCTTTTCAGGTTTAGAGTTTTAGAGAATTAGATCATAAAACTTGCATTACATTCCACATTTAAACAAATTGGTTACATAAAATATTGTATTCATTTTTCCCATCAACGGAAACATATTTATAATAAAACATGGATTCATTCTTGACACTTCCTTGACACTATCATCATATCATGTACCCTTCCCTTGACATGTGAAAAACATTTCAAAAACATGGGATGAGCATAAAAAGCTCAGTAAGGGATATAAAAATATGGAAAGGAAACATGAGTACATGTGTACATAAGAATGAAATCATACTTTACCCATAAAACATAAGCACTTTAACATACCTCATAAAATCATGAATAAATCATAGAAATCATAAGTCATAAAAGGTAACTTGAGGCATTCATAACATTCTTACGTAAGGAGTAACCCTCTTGGTTATGTTTGGAATAACCACCACATTATATTCCCTAAATCTCTTCGGAGAAACCTTAACGTTTCACTCCTTTGCATTACCCAATGCATTAGACAGCTATATCGGGCTCACCCGCCCTTAGTTTATCACGGAACCAACCGTTTTCATAACAATTACCAATAACCATAAACATATCAAATAAAATATGCATAAAGTAAACATAACATTTCCACATTTCAATCACAATATAACATTTTAGTATATTTAAATAATTGATCCATTCAAAAAGAAACCATTTCCAAAACCATTTAAAACATTTAATAAAGAGATTTTTGAATCAAAGTGTCCCATACCACCTTGAAGTTTTTAAAATTTTAAACCATTAATATCCATATAAATAAATCCTTAAAACCATTTTGAAAACATGGATATTAATAAGAACAAATAATTAAAACATTTAAAGTGATATTTTGGTTAAAGGGGTTCTACCAAAATTAGAGACACTTGAATAGAATAATTAAGGAATAATATTTAGTCAGAACTTTATAATATCATGAGAATAAATGGATTCATGATATAATATTATAAAGGACAGTATATAAACCATATAAGAATGAATTGGTTCATAACAACAATGAAGTCTCAATAGAAATGTCAAATGTGATGAATTCCCTTATAAAGAAGGTATCCTTAAATTAAGGATAAATCAATCTCAAAATGATGTGTGACAAATATAAATACACCCAATATAAGTGGATATTAAGTGTAAACCAATAAAAGGTCATTCACACATATTCAAAGGATGACATTTTCAATAACTACATGTTGAACCCAAAGAAATCGAAATTGGGTTAAAAAGTTCCCTTGGTAAAATTCGACAGCCTAAAGACATCACTTCAAAATTCAGAAAATGAATTGATGGGAGATAAAAAGGGCATCTCATCACTTGGAAATAAAATTTACATCAATAAGGACATAAAATAACATATACCAACATAATATTATGTCAATTAAAATACATAACAAAAGAAGTCTTTTAAAAAGAGGAGGGTGAAAGGTCCCCTTACCGAGTTGGGTAACTTTCGAAACGTACACCCCATGGAAGAAGGGTCATACAGTGAAGATGTGAATACCCATAAATGAAATTATACTACACAAAGGGTATAATAATGGGAAGTTCATACACCACTAAAAGGAAATTGTGGCAAATGTAGCATAAATCTCACGGGAATAAAAGTGAGATGAAAAATCTCTTACGAAAACTCGGCAGCCTAACGGCGCCACTTAAAACTTCCAAAATGGATTGATGAGAGGAAATAGGGTCTCTCATCACATCCAAATAAAGTTTACAGAAAGATTAATATAAAATAACATCCTCCAACATAACAAATAGGAGCTTAAAATAAGTGACATAAAGGAGAGTACTTAAAAAGAATGAGAGAGGTTAGATCTCTTACGAAAATTCGGCAGCCTAACGGTGCCACTCAAAACATGCAAAATGGATTGATGAGATGGAATAGGGTATCTCATCATATGTACATTGAAATTACAGTAAGGGTAATATAAAATAACATCCCAATGAAAAGAAATATGAGCTTAAAAGGAATGACATAAAAGAGTGTACTTAAAAAGAAAGAGAGGAGTAGGATCCCTTACCTCGGGTCCAACTTGACTCGATCGTTATTTAATGTCCTGAATAATAAACATGAGTTAATTTATACTTCCTTAAGAACCTTTTTCAAGTTCATTATTCTTTTTATATCACTTATTACCATGTCATGAACACTATGTAATTATTTTAGTTAATAACGGTCGTTTAAACGATCATTGGTACTTGAGTCAAAATATGCCCTTTATAATTACAAGTTGTTCATGTATCCATTATAACCAGAGTTATAATCATGATTTATATATCATATATATAATATATATCCAGTAAATATTCATATTATACTATTCCATATCATTTTGAGATAAAAAACGAAAAGCACCGTTCATGGAGACGGAAGGCCGTACGTACGCATGGACGCTAATTTCATTTTTTTTCTTTTTCATATTAATGGAATTAAAAATAAATGATATATATATATAAATTATAATTCCAGTATAATATATATGTTATATAGGTCACATATGTTCGTTAATTTCATTCATTATACATTCCATGTATTGCATGTACGAGTCACATCCCTTGAGGGGGCGGTAGTCCGCACTTCCTCATATGAAATTATCGCAATTACACAACATGAAAAGAATAAAGGTATGGTTTAAATATAAAATACAGAAGAATATAGTAAACATAAATACCATATATATAATATATAAAATACAGTGACATCAAAATGGCCACCTTTAAAGGTGTTAAAAGAATATTAAACAATCATCGTTTCGTGAGGCAGAAAATCACCAACCACAAAAAGAGTATGTTCATTTACCATTATACGAAGGTGTGTGTAAGTGTATCTCGAATAATTATTATAAAAACATCCTAGTATATTTAATATACTGGATTTGTTACAAAAGAAATGAATAAAAAGAGTTTAGGGGGTTGGAGAAGCAAAATAAAACAAAAGGACTCAAGTGAAGACTTTACCTTAAAATCGGGTAACTCCCTTTGGTTTGAGCTCAAAGGCTTCCTTGGGAAGACTTTTTCCCAAAGTGAGGCTTCAATGAGTTAGAGAGGGATTTGGAGAGACAAAATGGGCAGAGGGTGGCCGAGCAAAAGGCTTTGGAATTGTGGGTAAGGAGGTAGAGGTGGGGGCATTTTATAAGAGGAGAGGAGGGGCACTCTTGGAAAGGTATAAAATGTAACTTTATTTTCAAATGAATTTAGGATTTAAATGGTCCCACATTGTTTTTTTTCAAGGATAAGGTGATAAGGGTTCAAAATACACCCATAAAATAGGTTTTGGACATGTTTAGGTCTTAGAATTTACATTATCTTTCCATTTTATTTAAATCGTTAAATAATGAGGTCATCACTGCATCATCATGATGTCATAAATAATATACTTTATTTAATGTCTAAAAATTATAAAAAAAATACTATGATATAGGAAATCTTTTTATCTGTTCAATGAATATTTATAGTCCAAAGGATAATTTATGTAGACAAAATTAAAAATATTTTACTTAGGTGATACATTCTTTGTTACATTTAACATTCTTTAAAAATAAAAGATAAAAAGTCACTTTCTCACAAAAGTGATTCCATGGGGCCCCCAAGTTTGGCACAAGGAATCCCATGGTCGGCCATGAGACAACTAGTAGCCTTAGGACACATGTTGTGGTAATTTTGTATTATTATGATATTATTTTATTATCTTTAACTACATGATTACTCATTAATCAGGATAATTAAAGATAATTACCGTCATTACTATTCATAATGTCCAAAAACAAAAGAGTCTTAATTACATAATTTGGACCTTCTGATTACAAATATTTAATCCATTTTACGAAATTCCAAACACATAAATTGAAATAATTAAATTAAAAAAAACTTCCCGTTGTTAAAACAAATAGTGGGTTTTTTAGAAACAATATTTATGAAAAGTTTGGCACCATTTTATGCCTAATTCCAAAGTGAAATTAATCCCAATGAACATAATTGAATTACATGGTAAAAATATATTCTAATTAAACTTTAAAACAAATTAAAAAAAATAATATAACCATATAATTAAATTATATGAAAAAGCAGTTTTGATGTAAAATGCAGTATTTTTCACTATTCATTGAAAAATGAACATTGTCAGAAAAATACCAAAAATTAACCCAAGGTAAATTTCAATGTCCGAATCATAAATAATATGTTTATTTTGAAAAATAGAGCTTATAAAATTGTCAAAAGTTTGATTTAAAAAAATCGTTTGCCATCAAAAGGTAGTAAAACAATCTTTTAAAAATTCTAGTGTATTCAATGCTTAAGATGGGATTCATTTGTATTTTAAGCCTCTAAAATTTGTTGGATAAAAGTAAAAACATTTAACAAACATATATAATCATATTTTAGTTATTTATATTCATTCATTTCAATACAACGGCTAGGCGTTAACTACCATTTAAAATAATATTATTTTATTATTAGAGTGCAATGTAAGATTTCAAAGGAACTCGTTGTTGCGTATTGGGTAAGCCATCGAGCATAGCATTCCATTTAAATTAATATTTACATTTTATTCACAAATAGGGATAAATATAAAAATTTCATATTCTTTATTTACCTGGTGTGTTACATACTTCCCCCCTTTTGGGAATTGCGTCCTCGCAATTTTAAAATTGATATTGGAAACATCCTCGAACGTCCCACATCGGAACAAGAGTCGGTAAAACTATCTCTTTTAAATAAAGAAAGATAAGTACAAAGGTCACCCGAGTTAACCCATACTAGGATTCCATGTAGAAAAATATGGACATGGAGGAGAAAACATAGGGTCATGTTCTGATGGAGAGTGATAGAAAACATGTTTAGGAGAAAGTTAACCACAAGAAAATCACAAACTTGTGTTGGGTTAAACGGTATTCGATTCCCCAGTAGGAAAAGTTAATAGACAACATTTTTGTTTTAAGTTGCTTTTTATTGAGGAATTTATTCATAAGGAAACATAATCACTTATCATGTTGACTTTCAACTTTTATTAGATTCCTTACACAAACTCATATTTTCTCCAAAAGATGAGTATTTAAGAAGACATGTTCACATTAAGAGTACTATAATCAATTTCTAGAGAATCACCTAATACACAATAGATAACTATATACTTCCCATGTCTTTAGACTCTAACCAAAAACAAAACCAAAAAGGTTAGTACAAGATCAGATAATCCAGAAAAGGATAACCCTTTATAAAAAGAAAATCTATTCTTAATCTCCAAAATTTGTCCAAAAAAATTGAAAGTTAAACGAGGACCATTTGATAAATAATTTTTCCATAAAAATTCTTCAAAATAAACCAAACTAAGATTGAAACACAAATATTTGAAATATTTAGTCACATAGTCTTCCAAGTTAAATCGTAACATTTATCTCCAATCAACATCTATTGCTCTTAATGTATCTTATTGAAAAGTAATTAACCTAATAACATATCCTCAATGATAGGTTAATAACTTTACATAGATAACCCAAAATCAATATAATCTTAATTCATAAAATAATCTAACTAAAAAGAATCAGTCAAACTAACCAGGGACTTCACGTAGTCCAGTGGTAAGCGATAAATACCAGTCGCACTTTGGTTGTGGGTTCGATTCCCGTAGCTTTGTCCGACGCGACGAGTTGTCACACGGTCTGTGTGTTGTCCTTTTTCCAAAACTACATAATTCTCAAATAATTCCCAAAAAGAGATAAAATCCTCAAAAATAACCATAACATAATTTAACCAAAATTTAATCTCATGCCTTTCACTTCCACCATGACATATAGTAACCGATAATTACCTCAAAAGTAAGGATCATATAAACCCAAATGGTTCTTTATAACTATATCCACAAAAGAACAGATAACTATTCCTTGAATAAAATTTTCATATATTAAACATCAAGGTTACACATACTATAAAAAGTCTTCTAATGTAACCCCATTATCAAAAGAGACTTAATACTCTTAAGAATTTCACCATAACTCTTGAAGCCCTTATATTTTGACTTCTTACTCATTAAACTTTCTTCATGATCCATTAACCATTCCTTTCCAACTTATTCTGAAATACTTATTTCCTACAAACAAAATCATGAATCATATCCTATGTTTCCAAAATAGAAAAACAATAGTTAGGAAATAATCCTTACCTTTGATTGGTCATTGTCAGTTTCTTCATCCTCAATGGGAATGGCATTAGGTATTGGTCAAAAAACATTTGTACGATCATGGTGATCCCATTCACGAAACTTCTTCATAGGATATGTGTTTGCATAATGACCATGCACACCTCATTTAAAACATTCAATTGATCCCTCAGAAATAACTTCTTTCCCTTTCCTTGAGTCAAATGGATGCTTCCTTTTTCCATGGAAGGTTCTTGCTTTATAACCTTCATTTCCACATCTATAGCATATTTATGTCCCTTTGAAACATTTTCCTAGGTGTTTCTTTCCACATCTTTGACACATAGGTTTTTGAACACAATTAACTTTATGATTATTACCTGTACTTCAGTAAGGATTTTTTTCTCGCATATATGATGCCTTAGAGAAATCACCATGGTTTAGGTTGTCAATCATGACTCCAGATAGTTGGTTGAGGATAATAACAAGAGTTCTCATTGCATCTCCAATACCATTTAGTTGCTTTCTCAAAAAACTGTCACAGTTTCCTTCATATCCACTATTACTTTGGTACCTTCTAGATCCAGCCATTTACTAAAACCCAACAGCTCAGTGTGAGTATATCAACAAAACCATCATTTACTAATGAGGAATATAAACACTAATATATACTTACTCATTCACTTTAGATAAAATTAGGACTCTTTCTGAATTCCTAACCATTATGGTAATGTCACTTATGCTTAAAGAATACCCTAACCTCCAAATTTATCTAAACCGACCTCTGATACCAACTATAAGGACCCAAACTTAAACCTTTATTAATCTTGAGTTATTACAAGATTACACATTGAGGATATTTTCAGGTTTATAGTTTTAGAGAATTAGATCATAAAACTTGCATTACATTCCACATTTAAACAAAGTGGTTACATAAAAGTTTGTATTCATTTTTCCCATCAACAGAAACATATTTAAAATAAAACATGGATTATTTCTTGACACTTCCTTGACACTATCATTATATCATGTACCCTTCCCTTGACCTGTGAAAAAAATTTCAAAAACATGAGATGAGCATAAAAAGCTCAGTAAGGGATATAAAAATATAGAAAGGAAACATGAGTACATGTGTACATAAGAATGAAATCATACATTACCCATAAAACATAAGCACTTTAACATACCTCATAAAATCATGAATAAATCATAGAAATCATAAGACATAAAAGGTAACTTGAGGCATTCATAACATTCTTACGTAGGGAGTAACCCTCTTGGTTACTTTTGGAATAACCACCACAGTATATTCCCTAAATCTCTTCGGAGAAACCATAACGTTTCACTCTTTCACGTTACTCAATGCATTGGAGAGCTATATCGGGCTCACCCACCCTTAGTTTATCACGGAACCACCCATTTTCATAACAATGCCCAAGAACCATAAACGTATCACATAAAACATGCATAAAGTAAACATAAAATTTCCACATTTCAATCACAATATAACATTTTAGTATATGTAAATAATGGATCCATTCAAAAAGAAACCATTTCCAAAACCATTTAAAACATTTAATAAAGAGATTTTTGAATCAAAGGGTCCCATACCACCTTGAAGATTTTAAAATTTTAAACCATTAATATCCATATAAATAAATCCTTAAAACCATTTTGAAAACATGGATATTAATAAGAACAAATAATTAAAACATTTAAAGTGATAATTTGGTTAAAGGGGTACTACCAAAATTAGAGACACTTGAATACAATAATTGAGAAATAATATTTAGTCAGAACTTTATAATATCATGAGAATAAATGGATTCATGATATAATTTTCTAAAGGACAATATATACACCATATAAGAATGAATTGGTGCATAACAACAATGAAGTCTCAATAGAAATGTCAAATGTGATGAATTCCCTTATAAATCAGGTATCCTTAAATTAAGGATAAATCAATCTCAATATAATGTGTGACAAATATAAATACACCCAATATAATTGGATATTAAGTGTAAAACAATAAAAATTCATTCACACAAATTTAAAGGATGACATATTCAATAACTACATGTTGAACCCAAAGAAATCGAAATTGGGTTAAAAAGTTCCCTTGGTAAAATTCGACAGCCTAACGACATCACTTCAAAATTCAGAAAATTAGTTGATGAGAGATAAAAAGGGCATATAATCACTTGGACATAAAATTTACATCAATAAGGATATAAAAGAACATATCCCAAAATAATATTATGTGAATTAAAAGACATAACAAAACAAGTCTTTTAAAAAGAGGAGGGTGAAAGGTCCCCTTACCGTGTTGGGTAACTTTCGAAATGTACACCCCATGGAAGAAGGGGCATACAATGAAGATGTGAATACCCATAAATAAAATTATACTACACAAAGTGTATAATAATGGAAAGTACATACACCACTCAATGTAAATTGTGGAAAATGTATCATAAATCTCACAGGAATAAAAGTGAGATGAAAAATCTCTTACAAAAACTCGACAGCCTAACGACGCCACTTAAAACTTCCAAAATGGATTGATGAGAGGAAATAGGGTCTCTCATAACATCAAAATAAATTTTACAGAAAGAGGAATATAAAATAACATCCCCCAACATAACGAAGAGGAGCTTAAAATAAGTGACATAAAGGAGAGTACTTAAAAAGAAAGAGAGAGGTTAGATCTCTTACGAAAATTCGGCAGCCTAACGACGCCACTCAAAACATCCAAAATGTATTGATGAGAGGGAATAGGGTTTATCATCATATGTACATAAAAATTAAAGTAAGAGTAATATAAAATAACATCCCAATCATAAGAAATATGAGCATAAAAAGAATGACATAAAAGAGTGGACTTAAAAAGAAAGAGAGGAGAAGGATCCCTTACCTCGGGTCCGACTTGACTCGATCGTTCTTTAATCTCCTGAATAATAAACTTGAGTTAATTTATACTTACTTAATAACCTTTTTCAAGTTTATTATTCCTTTTATATCACTTATTACCATTTCATGAACACTATGTAATTATTTTAGTTAATAACGGTCGTTTAAACGATCATTGGTACTTGAGTCAAAATATGCTCTTTATAATTAAAAGTTGTTCATGTATCCATTATATCCAGAGTTATAATCATGATTTATATATCATATATATCATATATATCCAGTAAATATTCATATTATACTATTCCATATCATTTTGAGATAAAAAATGAAAAGCATCGTTCATGGAGATGGTAGGCCTTACGTACGCATGAACGCTACTTTCATTTTTTTCATTTTCATATTAATGGAATTAAAAATAAATGATATATATATATATATATATTATAATTCCAGTATAATATATATGTTATATAGGTCACATATTTTAATTAATTTTATTCTTTATACATTCCATGTATTGCATGTACGAGTCACATCACTTGAGGGGGCGGTAGTCCGCACTTCCTCATATGAAATTATCGCATTTACACAACATGAAAAGAATAAAGGTATGGTTTAAATATAAAATAAAGAAGCATAGAGTAAAAATAAATACCATATATATAATATATAAAATATAGGGACATCGTAATGGCCACCTTTTAAGGTGTTAAAAGAATACTGAACAATCATCATTTCGTGAGGCAGAAAATCGTCAACCACAGAAACAATATGTTATTTAACCATTAGACGAAGGTGTGTGTAATTGTAGCTCGAATAATTCTTATAACAACATCCTAGTATATTGAAGATACTAGAGTTGTTACAAAAGAAATGAATAAAAAGAGTTTAGGGGGTTGGAGAAGCAAAATAAAACAAAAGGACTCAAGTGAAGACATTACCTTAAAATCGGGTAACTCCCTTTGTTTTGAGCACAAAGGCTTCCTTGGGAAGAATTATTCGCAAAGTGAGGCTTAAATGAGTTATAGAGGGATTTGGAGAGACAAAATGGGCAGAGGTTGGCTGATCCAAAGGCTTTGGAAGTGTGGGTAAGGAGGTATAGGTGGGGGCCTTTTATAAGAGGAGAGGAGGGGCACTCTTGGAAAGGTATAAAATGTAACTTTATTTTCAAATGAGTTTCGTATTTTAACGGTCCCAAATTAATTTTTTTCGAGGATAAGGTGATAAGGGTTATAAATCCACCCATCCAATAGGTTTTGGACATGTTTAGTTCTTATATTTTACATTATCTTTCCATTTTATTTAAATCGTTAAATAATGAGGTCATTGCTGCATCATCATGATGTCATAAATAATTTACTTTATTTAATGTCTAAAAATTATAAAAAATATACTATGATGTAGGAAATATTTTTATATTTCCAATTAATATTTATAGTCCAAAGGATAATTTATGTAGACAAAATTAAAAATAGTTTACTTAGGTGATAAATTCTTTGTTACATTTAGTATTCTTTAAAATTAAAAGATAAAAAGTCACTTTCTTACAAAAGTGATTCCATGGGGCCCCCAAGTGTGGCACAAGGAATCCCATGGTTGGCAATGAGACAACCAGTATCCTTAAGACACATTTTGTGGTCATTTTTTATTATTATTATTTTATTTTATTATCTATAACTACCTGATTACTCATTAATCAAGATAATTAAAGATAATTACCGTCATTACTATTCATAATTCCAAAAACAAAAGAGTCTTAATTACATAATTTGGACCTTCTGATTCCAAATATGTAATCCATTTTACCAAATTCCAAACACATAAATTTCAATAATTAATTTAAAAAAAACATCCCGTTGTCAAAACAAATAGGGGGTTTTTTAGAAACAATATTTATGAAAAGTTTGGCACATGTTTATGCATAATTACAAAGTGAAATTAATACCAATGACCATCATTGAATTACATGGTAAAAATATATTCTAATTAAACTTTAAAACAACTTAAAAAGATAATATAACCATATAATTAAATTATATGAAAAAGTAGTTTTGATGTAAAATGTAGTATTTTTCACTACTCATTGAAAAATGAACATTGTCAGAAAAATACCAAAAATTAACCCAAGGTAAATTTAAATGTCCCAATCATAAATAATATGTTTATTTTGAAAAATATAGATTATAAAATTTTCAAAAGTTTGATTAAAAAATAAATGGTTTGCCATCAAAAGGTAGTAAAACAATCTTATAAAAATACTAGTGTATTCAATGCTTAAGATGGGATTCATTTGTATTTTAAGCCTCTAAAATTTATTGGATAAAAGTAAAAACATTTAACAATCATATATAATCATATTTTAGTTATTTCAATTCATTCATGTCAATACAACGGCTAGGCGTTAACTACCATTTAAAATAATATTATCTTATTATTATAGTGCAACGTAAGATTTCAAAGGAACTCATTGTTGCGTATTGGGTAAGCCATCCAGCATAACATTCCATTTAAATTAATATTGACATTTTATTCACAAATAGGGATAAATATAAAAATGTCATATTCTTTATTTACCTGGGGTGTTACAATAAATATTATAACCCTAATAATAAGAATAAAAAGAACATTCATGGGTATCATAAACACCACACAAAAGAATTAGATTGTGTATAAGCCATATGTACCACAAAAATAAAAGTGATAAAAAATAACCCCTTACCAATTTCTAATCACTCGAATCATCTACCTCATAAAATAAATAAAATTATATGCATATTTAAATATCATAATATTAATAATAAGAATAATAAAAACATATATGGGTAACATAAACACCACACAAATGAATTAGATGGTGTATAAGGCATGTGTCCCACAAAAATAAAAGACAGACAAAATAATCCCTTACATTAGGAAAAATATCCTTCATACGTATCTGAACTTCATGTATAATGTTTAATGTATGTTATTATATTATTATATAACCATATTAATATTTATTATATCAAGTATGATCCTATTATATCATTTTGTTAATAGTGTTTCAATATTTCCATTATTTCGGGTGTTAACTGCTTCACTTTCCCATTCATGTTTTTCCATGTAAGTCATATTTGTTATTCATAGGGTGTATTTTATTCATTTGAAGAATTAAATTAAGTTAATAATTATTATTTTTACACATCATATATGTCTTACAATCATTATTTAATTTATAACATGGAGAATGAATCTCTCTGCGTCGTGTAGACGGTAGGCCGTACGTAAGCACAAGTGACGATATCATTCCATTTGATGGTTAAATGGTATGAAATTGGATGGTATATTAATTATACTAAATAATAATCATGATATATTCATTATATAAATACATTATACCCATAATTATACCCATTCAATAAAATTATTGTTGAATACAAGATTACACCACGATGTGGAGATGGTCGGCCGTACGTACACACGCATGGGGATATTATTATTCGTATTATGGATAAAAGGAGGTATAAGGTTATATCATAACTATTGAAACATATAATCATGTATAAGATACTTCATTAATTAATTTATTATAGAAAAAACATAAGAAGATGATGTATAAGAAGAATGGATTTTTTAAAGAGGTGATAATCCAATTACCTCTTTTTCGGGTATTTTTTTTTGGTTTAGCGAAAATGACTCCTTAAGATAGTTTTATGCCCAAAAGGTGGAATCTAAGATAAATTGAAACATTCTAGGAAGAGATATGGGTGGGTTTTTCTGTTACAAAGGGATTTATAAGTGTGATTAAATGAGAAGAGGATGTTCCCTTTTATAAGAGATGGGATGTGCACCTTTGGAAAGTCATCAAATATTAATTTATTAAAAATTTATTTTTTGATTATAATGGTCCCAAACTAATTAATTATTAATATTAGATGATTATGAGTCAAAATACTCAAAAATAATAAAATTTAGAAATGTTTTGAATATATTTTAAACCTAATCATTTTGATTATCCTTATTTAATCTAATTAATTTTATTTGTGTTAATGATATTCTAAATATTAAATGGTTATAAATATTTAATTATGTGTAGTAAATTGTCCATAATTGGATGAATTATGAAATTTTCTACCATATAATTTTTACTTTTTAATTTTTAAATATTTTTTTAATTTTTAAATAATTTAATAATATTTTTTTATAAAATACCTATAGTGTTAATTTTTCACACTATTCATTAATATGGTGTTCAATAAAATCCACATAGAATATAAATATAAAAAAATATAAAATATATTCCTAACATGTCATAGTCTCCTAAAAAATTTAGGGTGGACATTAATTTGTTCATATGATATTTATTTTAATATTTTTAAACCATTTATTCGATATTTCAATAAATAATATAAATTATACATCACTATTGCATCATCATTTATGGTAATTGTATAATCTCTAAAAATTATAAATAAATTATCATGATGTATATAATTTCATTATATTTCTGAATACTATTTATTTTTTATGTTTTATCATGTTTATTACTATATTTAAATTATTATACTTACAAGATATTTGAGAGTGACATGTTGTGAGCTTCTTTTGTTTTAATTATAATTACATCTCTTTTATGGGAGAAAATAGAATTAAATGATTCAATTCCTACAAATAGGTGTTATTGGTTGAATTTAATTCATCCAATAATATTTTTTTAGTATTTGGGGTAATTTTATTATCTTTATCATATTTTTAGTTACCCTAATTTACTTGATTTACCTTTGAGTGTGGTAAATAAAATTACCATAGTTACTATTCATAATAATTAAAAAAGTAAAAGAAACGCGTTTAAATTATTTTAATGAAGTTTTTATAAATATTTGATAAATATTTCCTAATTCAAAATACATGCTTTTCAGAAATAAATTTCAACTCAATTCCCATTTTCAAAAACCAAAATGTAGTGTTTAAGAAGTAAAAACTTATCAAAAGATTGTCTTGTGTTTATGTCCAATTTAAATATAAAATTAATTGAAATGACCATGATTATATTAAATCATAAAAATATAATCCAATTAAATTTTAAAACCATTTAAAAAAATAATCAAACTATATAAATGAATTATATGAAAAAACATTTTTGAATTAAAATGCAATATTTTTCACTATTCATTAAAATATAAATTATTTCAGAAAAATACAAAAAATTAATGAAAAGTAAATTTTGATGTCCCAATTTAAAATAAGAAGTTTATTTATTCAAATATAATTTATATAAGTGTTAAAAATTGTATTTAAAATTGATGCGCCATTAAAAGGAGGAAAAATGCATTTTTTTAAAATACTTATTTTATTTGAAAAATTGAATTTTTATCTTTTATCATGTTATAGAAAATACATAAGGGGAATTTTAATGTCATATAAAATTAATAATGTGGTTAATACTATTCATAATGGCTAGTCTATATCACATTAATAATAATATTTTAATAATATATCGTTGTTTATTGAAACATGGTATGGCATACAACGCAAGCTATCGAGGAAGGTCTCTCATGTGTGTAAAACAAGCTAAGAATAGTGTTTCATATATTGAAGGATAATATGGTATTGCATATTGTGGATGTTTAAATTGGTGTATCGTACAACACAAGACGTTAATGATATTAAAAAGAATATATCTCATAAAATCTTTACTGTTATAAGGAAATTGTGGGGCCATCAAATAAAGTTAAGAAGAAAACATTGGTTTTTTATTAAAACTATTCTAATCCCATTATAGAATTAAGAGTCAAAAAATATTTTATATCTATGAAATTTTAAATTAAAATTTAAATACAATCTTATCAAATAAAGATAGAAATATTTAGAAAAACATATGGGGGTAGTATAAAGGAAACTAAAATTTATTGATATCATTTAGTTACCATATATAGAAATATTAATTTTATAATTCTTATCTTCATTCCCATAATATTGTTTTATGATATTCAAGTTATCGATTAGATTTTAGATCATCATGAT
Organism: Viscum album; assembly: GCA_963277665.1. Taxonomy (NCBI): domain Eukaryota; kingdom Viridiplantae; phylum Streptophyta; class Magnoliopsida; order Santalales; family Viscaceae; genus Viscum; species Viscum album. Next base: position 1,465,109,086 of record OY728164.1, on the reverse strand, counting down.
TTGATTGATTACTAATCTAAATAAGTTATTTTTCAGAATAATTTTTCATTTTCAAATAATAAAGATACACTAACTTGATAATATATCATGATGATAATAAAATGATAAAATGTGGATATGAATGTTATCAGAACCATATTATGTAGAGAATAAAGATATTTTCAAATTACATATGTGAATGTACTGAATTAATATTTATATGTATTTCTCATTGATTTTCGTTATGTTATTACTAATTTAGAGGTTATGTTTTGTGTTAATTTAGTTCCAAATGTTATGAAAATTCAAAATATTTATATTGATTGGATTTAATTTATTTGTTATAATTTAAAAAGAAATTTAGATAGTACTATAACATTGGTTTCATCAGCCCCATTAATTTTACTTGGGGTGATCTTATTCTATTTAAAAAATGGATGTACCCAAATTTTTTTCATTGACTATAGAGGAATCAACAACATCATTATAAATAAGCAACATTATTTTTTTTATATTCAAACACTTTTCCAGGAGAAGTGATAACCCTCACATCTTACCAGTTTCAACACCAAATGATACGATTGAATTTTTGAAAAATAGTTTGAGTTGGTTGGTATCAATCTCCCTAAGCAATATCCAGGGGGTAAAATGTACATGGGTGTCAGGGTAGTCCTTTAATATGGCTTTATATAGATTCTCTAAGTTGTTCCATGATTTTTGGTATTCCTCATAATTGATCTTCCCCATGTTGAGTTCTCTAAGAAAAATATTGGCTTGCTTATCTATCAACATGATTTTCTTTTTGGTAGTGGTCACCTGAAGTGGTCTCATCTTCTTTGAAGCCTTAATATCCAGATCATCCTCTATAATTTCATATGAATTCATGAGAACATCCATTTATTCCAGCACCAGTGAAACATGTCCCTTAGGGTATTCATTTTAACCTACCTCATGTTGCTTCCCAGGATCAATCATCCCCTTATCACCCATGGGAATGACAGGAACTGCATCCCCTATGTCCTTGGAGATGTCGGCCACCTCATGCTTTCCAGAACCTTTGTGTTTGTTCGAGGGGGTGATTCCTAAAAATTATAAGAGGCTTTGGAGGAAAAATAACCTTATATACAGATCTAGTAACTAGAGAACTAGGTAGATTGGAGTTGTCCTACCTACGTCGCGGCCTACTATAGTTCATAATAATGTTGTCTGAATCTATAATTTTGTTATTTCCCTTCCGTGAGGAGGATCTAATGTGGTCTTCCTATATGACCCATTCGTTGGACTCAGCATAATATGAGGCCTCATCCATTTCTTCTTGATATGCTTCCACATCAACCAGGGGGTCCTCTCAATTATCCATCCTTCCTAATTCCTCATTAGCATGGCAATATACTTCTTCTAAAACTACAACCTGTTTTGAGAAGACAAAGTCGAAGCCCCATATTTAAGAAAAACTTTTTATTTCCTCATATCAAAGACTTATTTGACCATATCCAAGGTTTAAAATATTTTCAAATGCTTTATCATAGGTTCTAGTATCACCAATTTAAGGAGGCGGTGGATGAAATTTAATTGATTGAATTCCAACCTAGGTATAATTATTATAAGTTTCGGATTATTTATAGACATAATGAAGAGAGTGTTCCATGAGTACTTTGATAAAATTTTGATTATGTTAATCCATTATATTTAATTATAATCTAAAATCTATTAATATAATTGGATATAAATATTGATCAATTTATAGAGATTAAATGAAAATAAAATTTATTTAAAATTTACTAAAAGTTAATTTTGAATTCAATATATCTCCTTTCATTGGAATATATTTTATAAATATACAATAATTATTGATCCCAATAAAATAAATGTAATGGAATAATGAAAAAGTTCTATAAATTCCATTTATATTCGTTGTTTTCTTTGATTACTAGGTTACAAGAGATGTTTTGTTGAGAATGTTTCTCTGTTATTTATCCCACCAAATAAGTTAACTCAAAAAGGAGTTAAATGCATATGGATAAAAGAATGTGATGAATTATTTTAGGAAATGAATATAAGATATGTCAATTCTACGGTGTAAAACTTTACAATAAGAAATTTTTTATATTTTATTTTCAATGATTCTTCTTTGAATGGAAATTGTTGTTTCATAATCAAGGATGATTGAGTTATCATGTATGAATATTTTTAAGTGAACCCCAATCAGAAGAATTGTACTATATATTCCCATAAGTTGGCAATTATTTTTTTCTTTAACAAATAGAGACATCATATATATGGAGTGAAATGTGATATATTTACTAATAATAAATGTTTAAAGTATATATTTACAAACAAATATTTAAAAATGAGGTAGAAAAGATATATAGAACTTATATATGATTAATATTATTAAATTATCTATCATCCATGTAATGTAAACATGGTTGATGATTCCATGAGTTGAAATGACAATGCATCTTTAAATATATTATGAACATAACATGATCCTATACTAATTTTTTGATTAATTTTATCCTGGAAATTATGTATATCGGTAATTATCTAATTTTCTTATCAAGTATTAGTTCAGTGATCATTTTAGAAAAGAATAAATAAATATTAGAAGGAATATCATTGTCTGCAATGAATAGTAGAATCAGTCATGAATGGTATGATTCCTCGATTTAATGTTGATACTGAAAGTGTTATTAGATTTAGAAATTTGTTATGTGGGCCAAATGATTCCTAGTTAATTAAGTAATTATCAAGTGAATCTCAAAGATCTCCATCTTCTAAGAATTTATATAGTATAATGATATATATAGAGACCTTTTAGAATATTGTTGGTTGAATTGTATGAAGAAACATAATTTTTATTTTTATATGAAATATTTTAGTTTTTAATAGGTTATAGAAAATAAAAAATGACCATAGGGGATGATTTAAATTTTTCGGTTACCTATGTAGAAATGAAAAAATATTTCCATGGATTTTGTGGTGAGATTAATAATGAAATTTTATGGTAATAATGATATTCGAATTACTACTGATTGTTTGAGTAAATATATTCATTATTTACTGATATGTGTTATAATTACTTTAGATCAGATTTTAAGACATTATCTCAAATAGATTGTATGGATATACAGACTCCCTCTCTCTATTGAAACTAATTTTCATCACATTATAATGTTAATTATTTAGGAAAGGATTCCATATGTTTATGGGTAATAAATTATATTTTTGTATAGATGTTTATCCACAATATTATGAATAGTTGTAATAAAAAATTAGACATTAGATTATATATTTTAGACTAAATTCTTTTTTTTTAGAGAATTTAGAAATAAAATATTTCATTGGTGGAATTTTCTTATAATAAAATTTTCATTACAGGATACAGATGGAATATTTTGAGAAATAAATTGGAAAATAGTGTCAGAGTAGAATATTTTGTGATAGGGATGGTGAGAAGAAATTATTATTACTAGAAATGGTAGACGATATTCTAGATAATGTAAATATGATTAAGTAATACATGAGGAAATCTCATAGTATTAATAGGATCTATAAAAATCTTAGGAGTAATGATCCCTTTTTTGAGGTAGGTATTCATGTTTTTTCTAAACTATATCAATGGAAAAATGTTATGTATATTATAAGTAAGTGGAAGTAAAATCTATCATTTATTGGTCCATATGAAATTAAGGAAAATGTATGATAATTTTATTAGAGATTTTATTTAGCATAGAGAATATATTCGTTATATAATGTATTTCATGTTTCCTTTATAAAAAATTATGTAACTGATGTATCTCATGATTTGAGTTCTAAAGTGTTATAGTTAGAGGAAAAAACCACTTATAACAAAAATATAGTTCATATTTTGAATCAAAAAGTGTATGTGTATTGAAATAATTTTATTCACTATTTAAATTTTTTATTGAATAATCACATGACTATAGAAGCAATAGAGTAATCAAAAATTTTATTGAAGGAAAAATTAGCTCACTTATTTATGAAATGAACAAAATTATGATGAATTATTTTATTAAGGGGTAAGAATTTAGAAACACATGTAATACTAGAAATCAATAAATATTATGATCAATAAGTACTAATTTTAGGGATTTACATTCATCATATTTTTATAAATAATTCAATAAAAACTTACTATCGAAACACATATAGTTATATTTAAATAAATTATTATTCCATGAATTACAAGGTATTATTTAAAAGATATATTTTTCAATTTTGGAAATTTAATTTTGTAATAACTATACAAAATTTTAAATAATCTAATTAAATTTTAATTATGATTATTTTTATTATTTTTATGAAACAATTGGTTTTTGAGTGAACACTAATAAATGATATTATTTGGAAAACTGTTATTTCATATATGTAAATAATTTAATTTAAAATTATTATTGTATATTGGAATTGGTTTTAAAATAAATATTTATCAATTTGATTAAAAATAATATAAATCATTACAAAGGAATCAATATTATATGTGACTTGGGTAAATGTTCATTTGAATGCTTAAAAGAACAATTTTCTAAAAACATTTTTTGTTGTATTTTTTTAACTTATATTTAATGTAATATATGTCACCCCAAAAAATTGAGTGATTGATAAGTGATTCCTTATTTGGAATCATATGGTTAATGTTATATAATTATTTCAATCTTTTGACTTTATGAAAAGTATACATGGTAATAATGTGTCACTGTGACAAATGTTAAATTGGGTAAATTAGGATAAAAATTATTTGATAAGGCCACAAAAAAATATCATAGTTGTTATTTATTGATTTTTTAAACTATTATCACCTTGGATACTATATTCAAAAAAATTCGAGCCACATTAATATGATTAAGATTTTATAATTTATAAATTCTTGAAAATACTACAAGACGGTCGGTCCCCTCACATATAAAAGCGAACATCCCCTTCTCCCTTACTCGCACATTTTGTGCACTCTATCATGTAATATACCATACCAAACTTCTTCAAAACATCTATATTCACATGTTATAGGTCCTGGTAATCAAAAAAATCCAATCTTAGATGGATTAAGGTGTAATATGAATATATATAACCAGGAAAAAGGTATAAGTCATAACCGACCCATTTTATGTTTATTTATTCCTTAAAATCATTCAAATATTCATGAAAAATTATGAAATAATAACATCTGTATCTTCTATGTACATAAATATTATTATTATTATAGAACATATCTTTTACACTTCCTTTTATAGATTCTAAGATGATTAAAAATTACTCATTTAAATATGTGATCTGTAACATGCATAAAATGATCTGTTTAGTTTCGTTAACTATATAAAATAGCTGGCTAAAATGATTGAAAGACACAATATATTTGATATTTATGAAATAATTGTGTGTCAAAAAAATATATTATTTTTCATTCTTTATAACTCATTATATCCATTGGATGTTGACAATATCTCTTTTTGAACTCATAGAATATCACATTAATGAAGAGATGTTAATAATATTCCTTTTTACCTTATAAGAATGGACAAAATAAATATATATGAAATTAATTAATATTTATGATTTTTAACATTAAATTATCATGTACATTATTTATTTTCCACAAATTATAACAATGAATACTTTTTTGATGGTTACATAGGGTGTACCATCTACATGAAATAATAGGGTTCATTTTTCATGACTTCCTTAAATAGTTTGTTTTAAAATATTATTTAATGTTTAAATGTGATATTAAATTTTTTTAATGATTTTAAATGTAATTCAACCATTAAACTTTTTACCATGTTTAACACATTGATGTGGTTTTAGGTTATAAACCAATGGAATCCAAAATGTTAAATGTAAACTTATCTATTTTACAATCTAAAAAATGATAATAAATAAATAAAATTAGTAATAATAATTAAATATATGTGAAAAAATATTTTTAACAATGTATAAAAAAATTATAATTATATTATTCATGTGTTAGATAACATATGTAGGTTGATGAGAATTAAGGACATATATTTTTCCTTAAAACCATGTTTTAAATTATTCCTTTAATCTTATTTTCATCCATGACTATATAATTTAAAATTATCAATGAATTATTTTTATATAAATCAATTATTTATGAATTTTATTTTCAAATTATTTGGAATTTATTTTTAAAGGATTAAAATTGAATTTTTTAAACATTTCCCCTTGGGTTCATTTTAATGATTTCTTCAGAAAGTTTAATAAAAAAATTTATCATGTATGGATTGATTGTTTTTCCCAATATCCCCGATTTTCTCAGTCTCCATATAAAATCATTCACTGTTGTTTTCATTGAAAACATTTCTGTCAATATTCCCATAATATTTTTATTAAAAAAAATTAATAATGAAATAATCACTTTTTATCATCTTTATGAGATAACTAAATGTGATATTTCTTATGATCATAAATCCAAAATTAACTAGGTTTTATGATTGATAAGAAATAGAAATTTTTTTTAAAAACATTATGTTTTGTATAAATTAAATATAAATGATTGTTTAGGCCAAAATTGATATAATTAAGGGTGAGCCTGATATGGTTTCCAAATGCACTAATTGATGTAACAGGGTTTTCTGGTGATAGGTTACTCATAACATATATGGAAATTACCCACTTATGTGATTCCATTTAAAGGGATCACTTCAGTATGAATGTAAGAAAAATAAAAAAAATTACCTACATGATATTCTATTATTGGTTTGTGAAAAAATCTATAGATCTAAAAAGGAAATAAAATTAGTGTATGATTTTAAGGAAATTTTAGGACCAATTATTTATATATGTTAAAGGATTATTTTTTGTTAAATTATATTCATGAGTTTTAATGTTTTCCAATAAATCGTTATGATTATGATTTTTTCATTATGATTTCATATGAAAGGTTCCATATAATCTATTAAAAATTATATTTTTCTCTTTGAAATGTATGTGGATATTTAAGATCAGCAAATGATTGTGAAAAAAGGGAAAAAATAATGGATATCACATGTTTGAAAATAGACAAAAAATTTTATTTTCTATAATTTTTGTTAATATGATTTTTTATAATCCGTTGTTTTGATAATATTTTTCACCAGTGTTAAGGATTTGTGAAAATGTTAATAAATAAATATTTCTAAATAAGAGAGTTTCCATGAATGAAAAATGTCTTTCATTATATTTTTTTAAATTTATATTCTGTCGATGTTTCCAATTTTTAATAAATATTTTACCTAATTAGATAAAAATATAAATTTTATATTTATAATTAGTATAATAAATTGAAAAAATTATAACCCATATAATTATTGGTTATTTAATGTACTGGGTCCTATATAGGCACATGATATGGCAAACCATCAATGTATAAAATTAATTAATTACTTGATAATTTTTTAATTCAACTCTTAATTTTCATCATCATTTAAATGGTGAAATTTTTTTTCTTAATTATTAATGTTTGTCAAGTTAGTATTTTTAGAAGCCTTGATTGGTTGTACTGGTATGTTATCTAGTTGATGATATTTCCCTCTAATGTTGAAATAATAATTTATCAGTTTTTGAATTTAAATTTCCACTTTCAAGGAAGTAACATTCTCATAATATCGATTTAAATCAGTACCAAAACATTGTGTAACATTTGATACATAATGAAAAATCCAACACATAAATTAATTATAGTATTTAATTTATATTAAGTGTATATAAATTTCATTTCTCTTGAACCATTTTCTAAATATACATTTTGGACATGGTTATTTTTTCACGCTTTATCAGATCAATTGAAAATTGAAAAAAACTCCTCTTATATCTTAGTATAATGAGGTGTCTTTATAGGCAATGTGATCAAACTTTTGTCCATATATCACCAACATACCACCCTCTATAAAAAATATGGTTATGTAATAATATATGAATAAAAAAATTAACTCCCTCAATATCCTATACCCTATGTGGAGTGTAAAATTGAAATAAATTATCCCAATTAAAAAAAAAATAAGTAACTGTCCACCTGCATCACACATAATGAACCCTCAATTCCATGAAGGGAGGATAGATTCCTCACAGATAACATGTAATTAACGAATGTTACGAAAACCAGGATGAATATAATATCATGGTATTATATAATCCCATTAATATTCCCATTAAGGATCAATTATATAATTCAATTTTGAAACATGTTTTTCGTATAATATTTTTTGATTTATTATAAGAAAGTAATGTTTATATATTATAAAATTAATCCATTCATGTGCATCACTAATTAAATGATGAGGAATTTTTCTATATTAAGAGAGTCATAATTACTATCCAACACGGTATTTCTCCACATTTGATTAATCCTAGGGGAAATATGAATGTTTCTCACCAGAATCATTCTTTGTTAATATGGATAAATATATTATAGATGATATAAACATATATAGTTCTAAAATTGGATTTAGTTTATAATTTGAGATTAATAAATTAATTTCAAACCACTTCAATGTAATTTTAATCTTTATAATAGAAAATTCATAATTTTAACCAAGTATGGATGATGATTTATGTTTTTTCACAAACAATGATCATGCATAGTTTGTTTTTATATATTTTTGATCATTTTAACATAAATTAATTTTTATAAAATCATTGTTCATAATACATTATTTCTCAATTATTTGAAAACACTTAATTTGTAATTTTATTATCAAGGTATATAATTCAAAATTTGTCCGATGTATCAATGAATATGTATTATTATTTAGATAGTCTATAATTTTAATATTTTTTTGGATTAATATTTAGCATAGAATTGTTTACTAAAAAGTCTCCATCGCATTAAATAAAAAGAAATGAATTCATATTTTTTAAAATTGGTGAGAATTTAATTTATAATTTTAATTAAAACCAGGTAATGAAAATCTGTGGACATTCCATGGAATTTCATATAGTTCAGAACTAGTGAAATTTTTATTTTCCTTCATTATACTCCTCATAACTACCCCAAAACCATATCTATATCCACATGTAATCAGTAACCCTAGAATAATAAATCAAAATATAGATAACTTAAATAAAATGAAGATAAACCTAAAGGATATATACACTATAATTAATATAGCTATCATTATATGAAAATAACTAATAAATCAGATCTTGGTGTACAAAAAAACCTGACCAAAATAAATAAAACCCAGTTATAATCTCTACACAATGGAATCTTGGAAGAATAGTGAGAAAAATATTCTACATCCTCCACTTGGGTCTTCTATTACCCAAAACATCTATTTCCTATAATTTCAAGACAATAATTATAACATAACGTATATATATCTAAAAATATGTCACACCTTCAACCTATAATGTGTCATTGAGATAATATATTGTTTCCAGGATAGTCATACATTGATGGTCAATGAAAAAAAGCACCTTATAGATTTGACACATGGTAGTTGAATGGGATGTGGGCTCAAGAATTTTAAAATCTAGGGAATAATATTGAATCATATAGATTAAACACATTTTATCATTTATGGTAATCATATGTCATGGTGGGTTTTTAGAAAATCACTACTAAAACATCTTTTATTCATTCATATTTTTATTGTTAATAACCTCACCACTTCCCTTATAATATAACTTTAAATTCAAATTTGAAAGCCTAATATCTTCACATTTCAAATATCGTATGTGTCATACTATCATTAGGTATTTTGTCGAGTTTCAAAAACCCAATATTTTAAGGCATTAGAAAAGGTGAAATTCAAAATTGATTTTATGACCATGATTTTATTTTAATTATGTTTCATCTATTCTTATTGCTACTATCCAATTCAATTCCCCCCTTTTCTATTCTAAAATATTTCAAAAAATATATATAACATGTTAATTATATTATTATACTATTATAAATATTTAAATTAATTTATTTCATTTACTCTCTTTACCACTCATTTGACATGTTCTGATAATTCTTGGTTTCATCCACCAACGTGGACGTTTCCAATGCATTACTTATCACCACATTCCTGGATGTATTATAAATATTTTTTTTATAAAAAATGTATTTTAATGTAAACTATGGATATATAAATTATATTAATTACGTATAAGTTAAAAAAATTGAATCAAATAATAAAAAAACATAGTTTAAAAGAAACAATGCATCCAAGAGATTGTGTCAATGAACAGAATATTAATAAATAAACTTCTATTATTTTAACAAATCAAGGAGGTAATATGAATATATTTTACATAATAAATATATGATCATTATATAATTTTTACAATTTGTGAAAATAATACATGACCTATGGTAAGGGTAATTTTCTTACATCTCTCTTTAATTTGGGTTATCCAAAATTCCGCTACATTTTCTGATGATTATCCTATAATATTTTCAAAATTTACTCTTACCATTATTTACATCATTAACTAATGTATACATCCAACCATGTATGTCATTTATTGGTTTTTATAGACCATATATAATGTTTTTTTGGGGATTAAATTTTCCAAAACAAATTATTTTAACAAGTAGTTTCTTCATGAAGGTACATATCATCTGTTTTCTAATATTATCATTTGACTAAACTTGGTAAACGTGTAATAAAACCTACAGAAGGTCTTAAATGTGTCTAGGACAAGTTTGAATACATGATTAATGGAAGGTGAGAAACAATACTGGGTCACATGGTTACTAGAATGTAGGTTATCCATCACCCACAGTTTACATAGACCATGTGGGGAAATAAAGAGGTGTAGCAGGATCCACACGATTTGATTAAAACATTGTGCCTTCATATGCATATCCTTGTGAACAACCTGTAGTTTTTTATAGTCTAATTTTTCAAGGTCTTTTCATGATTTGGTAAACTATTCTCATTAACCATGTGGGGAAGTTCCTTAAGATGCAATTTGAGCATGCTTTGCGCATGGTTTTCCAAATAGTGTAGTCAAATTAGGAACCCCTGTTTTGAGTGAGAAATTACCATTTTTTCATTTTTAATCCATAAATATAATTTCTCATTTCATGCCTCCCATTATTTAAATGTATCACATTTATTCTCCTCCCATGATCCAACTTTCTCATCAACCAACAAATTGATGTAACACTCCAATTTGAAGCCAAAAACAAGATCCAATTAAAGTGTTAGATTTCTTGTGGTGAGATCTATAGTTATCTTCCCTTTAATATAAATTTCTATTTTTATCCATTTCATTATTTAGGTGAAATAATAAATTCACTATTCTCATGGAATTGGACCATTTCTTCGATTTCATCCCAACAACCTTGAATTTGAACCAGATATCAAATGAGTATTCATCTATGGCCAAAATTTAGGTTGTATCATCGATTTCCCCATGAGTTTCTCTGTTTTGTAGCTTTACTGTTGTACCACATTCCCTATTTTCCAATGCATCCTCTTTTAATTGAGTTCTTCTTATAAAATTGATCAGTGCACTATGATACACATCTTTTGAATATTATTTAGAATTTTAGAGAGTTATTTTAATTATTATATACAACTATTATGTGTCCCACCTTTAATTTCCCATTATTGTTAATTGTTTAAAAAGTAGAATCACCTGATGTGTGTTTGATTTGGGTTAGGAAGTGTGTTTACCTCAATTACATAAGTTTTTATGGAACCTAGGAACCTCTTAAGAGTTTAGCATTCTTATAAATGGTTTTTTTCATTTAGTTAAATCACCCATCAATATTGGACCATCTATATGCCACATGAATTATTTGATTTGAATTTCCATTCTTTTTTTAACTGAATGACATGTTTCAATGGAGTGAATGGATTTTATAATATTGTATTGACAACTCATTATTTTTTTCATCACCATAATTGAGTTGAACAATTTAAATTCAATGAGGTGTATAGGGTGTAAATGATATGCTTACCAATTCAATAATTATAAATATTTTATTATGAATTGTAATGCCTTAATGTAATTGGACATGACTAATGACATATATGAGAGGTATTTCCTCATTTATTATATTATAAAATGATTATTAATTTTTTGGGTTTTGATATAATGGTAAAGGTGATTTTAGGTATAACAGTATCATACACCCTAGCAATAGGTGTTGATCATGATGTCTCACACCATTAAGAGTATTTGGATGGTATGATTGATGTGCTTCATACCTTTTTTGAAGTGTTAAGATGATAGAAAACTCACCACCTTGATTGAAAAACATTAATTATCCCACTCAGTTTGATATGTAGGTTATGAACTCAATTTCATAATCTTATAGAATCATTATAATAGTTATGGGAGTTAAGTTTCACCCTGGTCTAGCTAGCACATTGTTTTCTTAGAATATGGACACTTTATTCTGCAAACACTTGGTTCATATATGTGGGAGAAATATATAACAATATATATATATTAATATTTTATATGTAATGTGACTGGTCATATATTCTACCAGTCTATGAGCTATAGTAGGTAAATTAGTCAAGTCTCATTTATAAAATGGAGTGTTCTATTATTTAATTATTAAACATTGAATATTACTTCATTTATACCTTCACATTATTTCATTACAATAACTTCTTGGATTACATATTGAAACATTTGGTGGTGAAATATTGGGATTTTATCTCACACCCTACTCAGGCATCCTTTGGCACCGATGAAATTTTTATCTCAATAGGTTTGGATAAGATAAAGATCCCTTCTACTTTTCTTTAATATTCATTAATTATATTTGGAGCATATGGGAAAAGGATCAAGAATATGATCTAGATGATAGTGGATCAGATTTTCTTCTTTTGTAGCTTTCATATAGTATGATTTCATCTCTCTATACACTGATCCCCTTTTGTGGATAATTTTTTCATGCATCTATATAAATGACACATCCTATTAGATTTTGATTATTATTCAACTATTCAGTTATTTGTTCATCCATTATATATTAATTATGTAAATTTATATAATGAATCCACTATTTATTGTTGTATGTTTTTTATTGAACCCAATATGCCACTATGATATGATGGTATAGACTTACCACCATATATCCTTTAAACCCTCACTTCTAATTCATAGCCTCTAGCATATAGGGATGTGTTTTTGAGGCCTCGTGACCCACCAACTCATGGAACAAGTTAGGTTGACCCCATTTAGGGATGTTATAATGTTTTATGAGATACCTTAACTTAATTTTAATTTCTATTTGGATATCATATATGAAACTATGTTTTAAGAGAATTTGGAACTTTACCATGTTTCTATATGCTGTTAACCCATATATAGGGGAAACCCATGTTATCTGGGATGTGAAATTGTTATTATTAAGTATTCCATTTATGGTTGATACAACTTCACTGTTGGTTGATGAAAATATTTTATGGTGTTACTATTATTGGTATGATTGACAAGATATTTAAATACCATGTCCTATTGAAAATGATGGATTTGTATTACATTCAACACTATAGGGACAATAAGACTACGGTTCCATGAATTCTTACCATGTCACATATATTTTTAGCATTCATTTTGCAATATCATGTTATTAGTGCCTTGATCATGTACTAAAATACTATGTAACATCTTCCAGGAATTAGAATATATAATAGAACCATAATGTCCCAACCCTAACATAATGGGGTTTTGATGAATATGATAATGAAGACAAATAAAATAGTTAATTATTGAATATTGAGAAATGGGCCACGATTAATAAGGGATTGAACATGTTATTTTTGAGATTAAGTGGATGTCAGGTTTTTGTTCAAAAGTAGTATGGGCCCTTATGGATCGAAAATGGTATTCTACATAATTTAACAATTTTAAAGTGATTTATAAATTTAAATAATCATAATTAAAAAAATCTTATGACTTTTTAATTGAAATTACATTTCCTGTATAAATTCGATATAGAGACCTAAACAAAATACTAATATCATTTATGTGTATTTGGTTAGTATCATTTGTTCTTATGGAGTATTGTGATCTATTCTACCATCAAGTCCTAGCCTTTAGAGTTGGCATGGAGGTGTGATCATTTCTATAGGAATAATATACTCATGTCCTAGTTTTCTATATGAAATCTATTTACATGTTAAAATCACATTTGAGGTGTTCGATTGGAATTCTAACATTATGAATCCATCAAATCCTCCAATTGAATGCCTTGAATGTGGTGATGACCAAGCACCTATGGTGTTGGGGTTTGATCCCACAGTGATACCTCCTATAGTTCCACATGTTCTACATCATCCTATTCATGATATAGGCAATTATGTCCAATTATATGAGGTTTTTCTACATCTGTTTCATAGTATGCAATGTGTTGTTCATCCAACCCCTGGTATGCTATATTTGACAGGGTAATTCCAATAGATGAATCCTCTCATTTGGGGGGGGGGGGGGGGAAAGACGACCACAATCGACTGAGTCAGGGATCGAATCTATTTTCAATATTAGTTCATCTAGAAATGAATCCAAAGAGAAGGGTTAATCTATAAGTGTATATGATATGAGATTCATCCATGCGGTGGTGGGATGTGATCACCCAGGTGGATCAAAATTGTGATAGGGTCTAGGTAGATTTCTAGATTAACATCTATAACTACTTCATTACCAATACTCTGAGGACTGATAGAGGTAAATAAATAATGTACCTACTATATATAAGTATGTTAGTTATAGAATACTCTAACAATTATAATGATCTGTGGTGGTTTCCTCCTACTCCAGTTGGTTATGACCAGATGAATTCCATGTGATTCAGGTATGTGGTGGCGCGATATATATAGTTGTAAGATAATGTATTCTTATTGACTACCATTTCTAAAATCATCAATCAATCACTTATTATAGTGTGAAATTGGAGGGAGGTAGATGGTGTAAGTTAGGGTGGTTCTGTACCAACATCTAATAGTGATTGATCATCTTGGTGAAAGAGGAATTTTGAAGAAACATGTGTAGGTATTAGTATTCAGTAACCTCATGTTGATAGCTTTATGATATTTCATCTGTGCGGGAAGCCATGACACATGAATACCTAGTTCTTATGATATGTTGTGGAATGTAGAGTTATTGGTAGGATATAAAAAATATATAATTTCTTTAGTGAATACCCTTATTTCCCTAGTGAGAGGGGATATAATCCTACTCCATGATTTGGAGAGGGGCTAGTCAAATCATGATATGAATGAATCATGAAAACCAATGGCTGACCTGGCTGAGGTGGTTGTTGAGGTAGAGGAAATCAGGCTCATGATTCACTACATCAATAGAGGGTGCTTACTCTGGGATGTCATACAGTGACTCAGAGCCACTTTATAGGCCATATACATGCATTCCATCCTATACCGAAGGGGGTAGATCACAATACCTTCTATAGTTTTAGGTACTATACTAGCTTCCTCTAATGTAGTGTCTGGTTCATTTGATATAAGAGTGACTCTCTCATTAATATATGAAAAAATCATAGAGATTTTGGTCCTCATGATTCAACACTTATACATCATTATAATTTTATATATATTGTTGGGTATTCAAGTAGAGGGTATATGTAGTTGTATGGAATATCCCCTATTGATATGTGGATATATTTTTGTGTGGAATAATATTATCCTCAATATGACGAGATTTGGTATAATCATTGGGATGGACTGGTTTGTTCCCTATCGTTCCCACATTACATGATATCATTATAGGGTGTTTTTTTAATCACTATATGGTGTTAATAACATGAAAATGGATAAATAGATTTGAAAATTACATGATGAAGTACAATGAAGCAGTGATTGGGTAACAAGAAATCTTAGCTGTATAGTCTTTTTCGAGATGAAAAGGGATTAAGGACCACTATATTTCTTCTTATTGTTGTGAATTTTAGTGACATATTTCCAAGAAACTTCTATGGACTACCTCCAGTGTGAGATTTAGAGTTTACTATCGAGCTAGTACCAAAAGCAACACTTGTTAACATTCATCCTTATAGATAGAACTTATATATATTTTGAAATGCAAGAAGTAGTTTGAGGATCTAGAAGATAATGGATTCATACACCATGAAACTTCTCCTTGGGGATCACATGTCCTTTTTTTGTAATAATGTGGACAATACCTCATGATCTACATAGATTTTCATCGATTTAATTAGATAATTATAATTAATTGCTATACAATATAAAAAATAGGGAATATAGAAATTCTTTTTTAAAATGGGTTTTAGAAAACATCACTAATTTAGTGATGTTTCTAAAAGACATTTGTAATTTAGTGATGCGTCATAGAAATAATCTCTAATTTATGGATGCTTTCCCGAAAATGTCACCAATTTAATGAAACTTCCATAAAAACATATCCTATTTAGTGAGGATTCCCTTAAAACATCACCAATTTAGTAATACTTCCTCGAAAGCCACACCAATTTAATGAAAATTCCCCAAAATCATCACAAATTTAGTATCTTTTCCCCAAAATCCACACTAATTGAGTGATGTATCCTAAAAAACGTCACCAAAAATATTTATATTCATATATCCCATTTCCTCACATTGATGTAAATATATATATATATATATATAGAAACATGTATATAAACACACACACATGCATATAAAAATATATATATACATATATATATAAACACATTAATATTTTATATATAGTCTCGTTTCTAAGAAAATGTATCTATTTTAGTGACATTTTTTATGAGGGTTTTCAAAAATAGAATATTTTATATATATTTATATATGTATATATTATTATAATTATATATATATACACATGAATATGTATTTACAAACACACTAACATATATAAACACACACACATATATATAATATAATCATATATATATATAATATAAATAGACAAATAAACATAAAATATAAGCATATCAATATTAATATATGAATATTAGTATATATATATATATTAATATATGTATATTAATATATAAATATATATAATACTAATATTTAAATACTAAAATCTATTTATATATATAAATATTACATAATACAATTAAATTTTTTATATTTAGTCACGATTTTAAGAAAACATGATAAATTTAGTGATATTTTTACTAGTGCATTAAAATGTGGATATATATGTATTTATAATTATAATTACATACTTGTATACATACTCATATATATTTATACACAGACATATAAAAACCAACAGACATATATATATATACATAAATAAACATATATATATATATATCAATAGAAATATGTTAATATATATATATATATAATAAAAAATATAAACATACATGTAAAATATAAACATATATATATTTATAATGTAATGTAAACATATATGTGTATAAATGAACAAAAAATATAAAATTTAAAAATATAATAAAACAAACAAAATATAAAATATAAAATAAACACAGAAATATTAATTTATATATATAAATAATATTATTTTAATAAATATTGATATATATATACATATATAATTACAAGATAGTATCATTACTAATTAAAAAATTTGGTAGATAGGTTGGTTGTGTTCTTTGGTGGTAAGGAATATTTTGATGGATATAATCCTAGAGAGTGATGCATTTATTATTTTAATTTCAAGGCGTGTTGTAGAGTACAAAATAGGATTGGTGGGGAGATATACAAGCTGGTCATGGAGTTAGGCATATGGGATACAACTGTGTGTAGAGGGAAAACTAACTGGCGAGGGAGTATAGAGGACGTGGGTGTGGATGGATTTAGGATGCGGGTGGAATAGGCAAGGAGCTACAAGACCCAGGTAGAAGAGGGTGGGAGAGGATATGGGCTCGAATAGCTGAGTTGGGAACTAAAGGGGGCTAGAGGACATGTGGGTGAAATGGGAACAAGAGGGGAGGCATGGGGTCTATATGATGCGGAGGTGGGATCATTATTATTTTTAAAAAATTGTTAAAAATGAAAAAATTATAAATTTTAAAGAAAATTCTATTTAATTTATGTGTGAATTACCAAATTTTATAGAAAAAATAATAAATAAGGGGTCTCTAATTTTCTATGAATATAAACATCAGTAAAAATTATTTACCATGTTTCTAAAAAAATTGGTAATTTTTTTCAGTGACGTTTAAAAATATCACTATTTTAGAGACACCTCATTTACCGATGGTTTCTATAAACATCAGTAATTGAATTAGAAATGTTTATAAACATCGCTAATGTAAAAAAATAAATCTCACTGATTCATATATTTTTTGTTGTTCCAAAACCAAAAATAGATGACATGTTTTATTATATTATAGGATAGAGTGTATTTTCATAGATAAATTTGAAGTTGGGATACCATCAGGTGTTGGACATGTAACCACATGCATACCTCATAGAGGTTTCAAAAGAAGTAATGGTCTATATAGGCACCTAGTCATTTTGTTCAATCTCATCAACGCACCTGCAGTTTTCATGTATCTAATGAATTGGTATTTCAACTCATATGTGGATTCTTTTAGGGAAGTCTTTGATGAAGATATCATAGTGTATTTGTGATCTGTACACATCCATACAACCCATATTGAGATCATGATGAATCCATAGGGATAGCATCAACTATATTCTTTTCTCAATGAATGCCACTTTATTAATGAACAAGTCCTTCTCATGGGTGACAATATATTTCAATCTATAGTTTTATTGGACCCATAGAATGTGAGAGCTATTGTTTCTTAGGGGCATCCTAATAACACGTTTAATATTCTGAGTTTCATAGGACTATCCGAATAAAGAAGACTCTTCATCCAGGATTTTTCACACCTTACAGGGCTGCTTACAGGAATGAAAATGAATTTTGTGAATTTTGAATGGTCAGAAACTTGTGAGGTAGAATTTCATGAGTTTAATGGCTATTTTACTTTATAATCGATCCATATTCAATTAGATCCATGCAAAAGACATACTTTATAATATGACGCATTAGGTATTAGGGTTAGAGAATTTATAATGCATGAGGAGCGAGTCATTACATAATGGTATATCCATTTGAGGCCTCATGTGGGGGATTACCTAACACATGACATTAGTGTAGCTTTTTTAGTTCACATACTACAATTCTAGAGACTATATCTTCTTGGAGAGTGTTTTTTGTTATACAGAGATCAAAATTGAATCAAGTACATATTCACATAGTGAGATATGAATATCAAACTGAACATATGGGTTGATTACCTACAGTTTTTTGATTTTGTTCTTTCCTAAATGCTTTGAAAAGGAAATGGACAAGCTGATTTTATCAGCAGGAGGTCTCAGACTAAAAAAATATAGGAATCCAGGGAAGAATGGTAGTTGCTAGGCTCATTGGAATATATGAACATTGAGGTTAAAGGAACCATGATTAGACTATCATCTCAATATGATTATTTATCTATACTCCTATGGAATAGGTAAAAATTAAGAAAATATCTAATCATGTGTTCCTTGTACTAAGGTAAATTATCTCAGATGATGATAAAACATCAGTTCAATCCATGGATGGGGATGATAAATTACCATTCCATTTGCATGTATAGATCCCTGCAGACATCAAATATGAGAAGATATATGAATAAAATTCCTCATAATGGGTGGTTCACCCCCCCCCATTTTACCAAAATGTAATGTGATATACGAAACTGGTATTGGTGGACTAGAATGAAATTGGTTATTTTTTTAATTATCACTTAGTGTTATTCCAGTCAATAGGTGAAAGTAGAATATCAACATCTAGCATGGCCTTCCCTTATATAGTCTATTCTAGAGTGGACATGGGATAATGTTTCAATGTATTTCATGTTAGGTTTACCTAGATCACTTCATTGAAATGATATATTATCAGTTTCTATTGATCGTCTGAAGAAGTTCACACACTTATTACATATGAGACACACATTATCGATAGATGATCTAGAAGGCTAATTTTCAGGAAGGTTTTACATCCTCTCTGAGTTCATCATTCTATCATTTCTAAATAAGACACTCTAATTATATAATTGTTTTAGAAGGGGTTTTATATGGAAATGGGTACACAAGTGATTCTGAGATAAGTTATCACTCCAAGAATGATGGAATGATGGAACATACAACTCATTTACTAGAGGAAAAGCTTAGTTCATGTGGTCATCACATTTGGCGTTACGAGGAGAATAAAATTCACCTCATTTATATCTCTTATAATTACATTATTCAAGATACCATCGAGCTATATCCATATGATTCCTTGTATGGTAGGACTTTTAGTTTACCTATGTGCTGGTTAGAGGAAGGGGATGTATCTATTCTTGGACTACGTATCGTGTAAGAGACCACAAAGCATGTCCAAAATATCAGAAAGTGCATAATCAAAGCTCATCCTAGAAACTAATCATATTCCAATAGTCATCGGTGACCTCCTGAGTTTGACGTTAGATATCGGGGTTTATTTCATGTATTTACTAGGATAGGCCATATACATATTCATATATATAGTAAGTTTTCACCTACGTTCATTGGACACTTCGAGGTTGTGAAACTAATTAGGCTAGTGGATTTCCAGTTATAACTCTCTTAGAGATACTGGTCTATGCAAGATGTAGTTCATGTATCTTAGTATCACTGGTACTATCCAGATCCTTCACATGTTTTTCAACCTAAATAGGTCTAATTTAATGTAAATTATTCATTTGAGGTGTATCTCATTTGTTTTTTTATCATATAGTGATGTCACTATGAGGTAGTTTGTTCCATTAGTATTGGTGCTATGGAAACAATGTTGGGTACATAATGAGACCCAATAATGATAAGATGACATATGAGCATATTTGATTGAAATAGTTTCTAATTATATCATTTTACATTCAGAAAGCCAACTCGGGGAGGAGTTTTTTTTATAGAGGGGAGGTTGTAACAACCTATTTTTTCAAGAATTTATGGATCATTAATTTTCAATTAAAATCTATGTTTTTATCTTCTTAATGGTTTACTAAGACCTATGGAAGGTTCCAAGAGCATTTGGTGATCCTTCAGATCATAGATATCTAAAAAATTGCAATAAATATTGGGATGCACTGTTAGTAGAAATTTTTTGGGAGAAAATATAGGTGCACTATATGCCACATGTTTTTTTGTGAAATCATGTGACTCAAAGTGAACGGTCTTGTAAACAAAATTCAGTTTTTGGCTGTGTGACTTCGCATAGAGTGTTCAGTTTTTTTAAACCACGGTCCTTCAGGGTAAATTTCTTAAGTTGGGTCTTGATCATGATTTTCACATGGTTTTCCAAAAAATGTGCCCCCATTTTTTAGGGTAATATGTCCATTTCCCCTCATTAATATTTAAATCTAACATCTCTTTTCCCCCATACCATTTCAAACATTTTTCAAATTTATTTTCCTCTTTTGAACCAAATTTCTCCTCAACCAACGAATTTAGGTAACTCTCCAATCTGTAGTCCAAATCAAGATCCAAAAAGGCACTGGATTTGTTAATGTGAGTGATCGAGTTATCCTCCATTCAATAAATGGTTTTATATGTATCCACTGAACTATTTAGATATATTTAAATTTTCTATATTTTTAGGTAATTAGACTGTTTCAACAATTTCTTACGTCATACTCTAAGTATGAGTATAATATCGAGTGAGGAGTCAATATGGCCTTAAGGTAGGTGGTAACAATGTTTCCCCAATGGGTTTTACTCTTTCGTAACTTTATCATTGTGCCACATGCAAGATTTTTCTGAACATCAACTTTTAAATGAGTTCTTCATAAAAAATTGATCAACACACTAGGATAAATATCCTTTGATCCATGTATAGTAGTTCATAAGATGATCACCTTGATTATGAACAACCCTTAGGTTTTCTAAAAGAATTTCCCTTTATTTTATAAAGTTGGATTACCTCATGAGTGTTCAGTGTGTGTTTTTCCATCAATTTTATAACTGTTAAATAAATCTATGAACATACTATGGGATTAACATTTCTTATAATGGGATTCGGAAAATTTTAGTAAATTATCTATCAATGTTGTAACATTCTAAGTGCCTTATAAACTTTTGGAATTTAATTTCAATGCATTATTTAATTGAAATAATTTTTTAATGGACTGAATAGATTTGATTATATTGGATGTTTCACTCATGATGGTTTTATTCTCCTTAATTGAACTGATTTTTTTAATGGAATGAATCCAATAATGTCTGGAAAGGCTACACTAACTAATGGGTACCTTATTAAATGATTAATATGATTTTTAATTGCTTAATTGAATAAGACATGACTAATGATATATATGATAGGTATTACCACGTGTTTTATATTATGAAATTATAATGAATTTTTATTGGTTTTTATATGATGGTATGTGTTCGATAGATCATGAAGGTATTAAAATCCATTCCATCGGGTGTTGAGCATTATGTCCCCCCCGTTGATGCTAAATGGACATTGGGATTGATGAACCACTTTCTTTGTTTATATTATTGACTTGATGACACACTCACCATATAGAGTGATAAGATTGATGTCTCTCACTGATTTTGAGATGTAGGGAATACCCTATTTAATGTTATTGTAGGCTTATAAGAGTGTTCATGGATGTATTAGTTAAACATAGGTCTAGAAAACTCTTAGTATCCCTGGTACATGGTCACATACATATGCACACACTTAGTGAATATAGTTGAATCCAATATATACCTATAATATATATATAATAAAATAATATATATATAGTGACTGATTGGAAATTCCTCCCATCCATGAGGTGAAGTAGGTATAGCATCCATTTTTTTCTTTAGAAACCATAATGGGATATTAGTTAATTATTCTGTATTGTCTATTATTTCATGTAAATGTGTACACTATTTAGTTATGAGAACTGATTGGATTAATTATATACATTGTTAGCGGTGGCCTACTTGGATTTTATCTCACACCCTACTCGGGAAACCTATGGAATCTAAGAAGATTACATTATTAAACGAAAAAAATAAGGGCATGTGCACTATTATTGGTCATTGAAATTATTTACCTGTAGTTAGAGCTTAGTAGTATAAGACAAAGAATAAACTCGAGATTCTTGTGGAACAAACTTCTTTTTTTCTGCAGTGTTCATACTGTGTGATTGAATTTTCATGTCCCATGTTCCGCTTTTGTGTACCAGCATTCCATGCATCCATTTATATGAATCTTCCTATTTGTTTATTATTATTCACATATTCAATAATATATTCTTTATGTTCTTATTTATTCTATAAGTTTATATCATCCATATTCTATTGTCTATTGTGATATTATTATTGTATTTGATGTGCCACTACGATATGAGGGTATAGTCTCCCCACTCTACCACCTTTACACCCTCAATGCTAGTTGGAAGCCTCTAGAGTATGGGGAGCCACACTTGAGTCCATGTGACCCACCAGCCATGGGCAAGGGTTTAGTGGACCCATATTGAAATGCTACACTAATTACTTCTTATTGAGTAATTTCTATTTCTCATAATGAACAATGATTTTTTTATGACAATATTCAACTTTAGAAGATAAATATTTCCTTATTCATTTTCTAACCTCTAAGATTATTCATTGAAATTTTATATATAACATTTATATGTTACTCATTGTTTTTCAGCATTATTTTTTGATCTTTATGATTGTTATATCTTTATTTTCCATCTAGAATGAATGATTATGATCGTATTATGATAAATAAAGTGGGGAAAAATTATAAATCTCTATAATTCAGTTTGTATTATGATATATCTCATGAGATTATGTGAATTATCCAAGAACATTATGCTATCTTTTTCCTCGTTTTAGGAAGTAATTATTTGTACACAAATGTTAAGCATTAACATGTTTTCATCTTCATCTATAGACTATGTGTGAAATCTAACCATAATGATTTGATATATAATTATCATAACTATTCCACATACCATAACATTTTCATATGATTTCCTCACTATTTATGTGATCATACATTTCTTGTGATATTATGAGGATGATTATTCCTTACCATGTATTATATTGGGGAATGTATCATGATTCTTTATTCATTATTCCTCCCATTAATGGTATATTATCTCACCCTATCTTTGATTTATAAACTTATAAAAATGTATGTACTATAGGAAACATGAAATATAATACAATTATTCAAATTAATCAATTAAATAATGATTAATTTCTTATATATGATTATTTTAATTATTCCTAAAGATAATAACCTTTTTATCTTAGTAATTGGTTTTAAATTCATGTGATATGGGTAAATGAATGTTTATATAACACTATATCTATCTGCGTGGGTCAGGGAAATAAAAAATTTCATTAAAGAAAATAATGAA
Organism: Viscum album; assembly: GCA_963277665.1. Classification (NCBI taxonomy): domain Eukaryota; kingdom Viridiplantae; phylum Streptophyta; class Magnoliopsida; order Santalales; family Viscaceae; genus Viscum; species Viscum album. Next base: position 1,465,084,785 of record OY728164.1, on the reverse strand, counting down.
AAAATATATATGAGGGAGATGTGAGTAAAATAACTCTTATTGTCGTTTTTTATACATATGAAATTTTTTTATCGTAGAAAATTTGTGCATATATAATGAATTTCCATAACTTATAAAATAATTTTTTGAAATTTCAATTCTTATTTAGAATAGTTTATTTGTAAGTTAAAAATATTTTTGAAATGATTTAATGGACTATAAGTTATATATAATCATTATGGATTCTTTAAAATTTTATTATATATATTATAAATGTTTTGAAAATTTAAAAGTGGTGTGTGTCATGGTCGATAATGTAGAACAAATAGAGTGGCCATGTAGTGTTCACATTTTTATGAATATAAAAATTGGTGGTAGAGAAAAAATTCCATGGAAATCATGTAAAATAAATGAAGTGACTATGAAGGACCAATAGATGATATTTTAGAACCATTTTACAAACTATGAAAATAATTTAGTAGAAAATCAAAATATTCAACTATAGAGAAAAAATTAGGTGACTGTTATTGGGTCAAGTTGTATGAATAGTTCAAAAAAAGTGTATTATTTTTTACCATTCCCAATTCATAGTATATCACGGAATATGATGTCGAGTATTTCAAATGAATATATAATGCATAATTTTTTCATTAATTAATATACACTTAAATATCAAAGAATTTTTTTTAAGTTCATGTTGTGACATTGATTGTAATTAATATGGATGAAATATTCATGTTATCTGACTAAGGCACTGCATATTTAAAGAATCATTTATTATATTCATTATTTTTAACTGCATGATAACTTATTTTTAGTTTAATATAAATCAAATTAGGATGTTTTATTATTTTATAAATGGTGATTTGACTAAGACTTATTAATGAATGAATATTTATTTTCTATTTCAATATTTTATATTTATAATTTTGAATGAATTTATATTTTATTTATTCATGTATTTTTATTTCACATTAATGGTGATTTAATTATATATTTTTGGATATATGATCTATATGGGATTTCAAGTATATAAATTTATGAAATATATCTATGAGAATAAATTTATGCTATGAGAATGAAATAATGTATAGCTAAAGATGCGGGATAACTCTTGCATGTTTGTAACGAATTTTTGAGGGAGGAAATTCTAAGCCTAAAAACATATATTCATGATATAATTATTCACTATGTAGAATTATGGATATTTTTTTCTTTAGTTTGATTATCGAAATAGAACGAGAACTGTTTTTGAGGTTCCAACATCTTGGAGAACAAAAGAAAAAATATTCATTCTATTGACACATTCATTAGAAATATTTTCATTCCTATATGGAATTCATGAAACATTTAGTGGGTAAAGGATCATACATTTCAATATATGATATCACTTTATTATATTTTTGATACATCCATGAAACAAATTTCATTGATCAAGACTTGTAAAAATCTATAAAATTGGGGGAGGTTCTCTATCATCTAATTTTATTATCTATTATTATATTAAATATGAAATGTAAACCTATTAAGATATAGGTTAACAAATTATAATAAAATTATAAGTGGTGCGAGAGAGAATGAATAGCTAAAAATGGATCAATGCCAATTCACACCACTCTTTGGGTAGTTTTAAGTGTTCCATGGGCCTCACAATTTTTTTTAGAGAACCCTCATGTCATTATTCACACAAAATATTTTATTCATGATGGTACATGATCAATATTAATTTATACAATTATTCTTAATGCGGAATGAAGTCATTTTTTATTTCAATAAATATGATATATATGTTTTTCAAAGAACATTGGATCCATAATATAGAAAATTCAACATTAATGAATAAACATTAATTTAAAATTATGAATTATTTCTAATTGGAATAAAATATTGTCACTAAAATTAATGCTAAGAAATACAGTACATTTCTTTTTTTCCAGATCCTATCATAGAATTATACAATGGATATTGAGAAGATACATTTCGTCTATATAACTTGTAATGGCCAATGAATTCAGTGTATAATGTTTTCCTTCAAATAAACCTTGTGATGATATCCAGTTTCTTATGAAACAACAAGCTAAAATTATATAGGACATTTCACATGAAAAATATTAATAAATCATAACCTCTAGTAAATAAAAACATTGTCTTCAATTAAAAATTGATACAAAATATGATAAGTATACTTAATGGTTTAGCAGATAATTTTCTAATAAAATTATTTTTCCATTTATGTATATATATATATATATATATTATAGATTCATTTAAAATATAAATATAATGATTATAGAATTTTAGTTTGATCAAATTAAATTCATTATAAAATTAATCATGTTAACAATATTTGGGATGGAATTTTTTGGATTGTGGTTAAATAAATTTTTTAGATGATTTTTAAATGATACATGTTTTTTTAAAATGGATTTTTATATAAAATTATTATTATACAAGAAAAACCTAAAATTTAATAGAACATATTAATTCATCAAATATTTATATAAGTAATAGTTTAATGAATTTTATTGGTATTTCATAAAATTTATAAAACATGTTCTTATTCTTTATAAAACAAAAGTAAAATTATTATTTCTCAAAAAAAATTCTTAGTCTGCTCATTTTATTAAACATTACATTAAAAAAATTAGGTAATAGTGTCATTATAAAAAAACATAAAATTTCTTTGTATTATATTAATTTAATTTTTTTTCTCAAAAAAATATTAATTTTTTCCTAAACATGTATTTTAAAAATATTGACACATATTTTCAAAAAAATGTTTCAAATGCATTCAGTGTGATTATATAAAAATAAATATTTAAAACTATTTGATAATGTATTTGATAAAATTAATTTCATATTTTAAAGAATATAGATCACGTTAGATAAAAATTTCAATTTCAATTTTGTTCTTCAAATGTATTTACACCAGTTGAAAATTAATTCCCCTGGTAATTCTCAAAATCATAAAAATAGATTTACTGATAGAAAATGACTCAAAAAATGTTAATAACATATTTCTATATTAATGGATGAATTTATGGAAGAACTTAACCTCCAATTAGTTCTTCTATTTATATTTTTGGTCATATTACCCCTATAAGCAGACCTTACATTATTGAAAATAAAATGGATGCTTTAGAATTTCCCCACCTCTTAAAATATAAAAGGGGATCCTTCCAATGCATTATGTTATTCGTTTTTCATTGAAATTTATATATAAAACTCATAAATTGTTTTCAACCAAAAACCTTATCCCACTTATTTATTCATCTAGTTACCATTAGTTTTCTTAAGGCAACAATTTCCAAGAAGAATTCTAAGAGAAAAATCAAGCACTCAAAGTAAGTATTACAATATTCTTAATCATACACTTACAACCAATTTAAAAACCCCCTAATATAAATAAACCAATAATATTAACATAAAAATATGTTATTATATTATATTAACAACCAATATTTTTATCATTTTAAAACAAAAGAAACAGATAGTGTTGATTCAGAGTGCGTGTTGGCTACAACTTCTAGAAATCGATATCTTCTATTTATCAAAACTGAATATCAGGGATTATTATAATGATGAATGTTATGAATAATTATAACATATAAAATATATTTCCACTTTTAAAACTATAATTTTATATTTACATTTAATATATCCAATTCAAAGAAAAATAATAATATTTTCCTGTGTAAGTTAAAAAAATGACTCCATGAATAATGATTCTTATTTTTTATAACTACCTAACATGGATTTATACAAAAGTGTAATTACTAAAAAAATATTTTTAAAAAAATTAATGTATCTATATTTATAAACCATTAATTACCTTCCTCTTATTCTGTATAAAAAATTAAAACATTCTATCTTCGTATGTATAGACTCCCTCTTCCAAAAAATTGAATTATTATTTTACTTATAGTATTTTATTTATTTATAAAAGTATTTTAAAATTTGATTCAAATACATATTTAAATATTAATAATTTAATTTTACCATTTATATAATTATATTATATATAAATAATCCCATAATCATATTAATCCATTAATCACAATTGGTTTATGTTTTGGTCAGTTTGACCACCTACATGAGTGGTGTAATCATGGGTCACAATGGAGACATAATTAAAGGTGATATGGATAATAATAACTAAATGAGGATTTTTATAAGGCTATTTTAATATAAGAATATAAATTTAAATATTCTATTAACAATAATATAGCAATGTAAATTTAATCTCTATAAGGTAACATTTTTGTTACCATTCACACATAGATTGAATTTTGGAATCCTTTGGAACTATATTAATTAATTAATAATTGAATATTAAATGAAATAAAACTCTATAATTCTATGGATAATGAATAAAATTTTCAATACAATTTACCATTTTAAATATACAAAAATATATATAGAAAAACTAACCTAACATCCCCAAGTTGGTGACATTAGAAAAAACAATATAATAAATAAATAACAAATGGAGATAGTTAAACCATATCATATAATGTAAAGGTGAATAATGATTTTTTAAAAAAATTTAACAAAAATAATTTTAATATCAATGATTTTAATCAAATAATCCAAATTAAACAAAACCATTGTAATGGGTTCTTTTTCTAATTTAATTTTTAAAACCATATATCTTATTATCCACCATGACAAATTTAGTTTGTTATCCTTACTATATAATGAGTTTATTTGACCATATTAATGTAATTATTTTGGAATGGGGATCCCTATCATATTATTTCCTTCAACAGACATTAAGTAAAATGGTACCATGGTTGTGGGAGTTTTTTCTAACTCAATTTCCTTAAATTTTGTTAGATGTTTTTTTATTGAGTTCAACTGTTCCAATATTGATGTATTTTACCTAATCAATATATTATAGTTTATTTTCCTTTAAATTATAGGTTTTTATAATTATTACTTATAATTTCATTATCTAATGAATTGTACATCAATGATATTTATTATTATTTTAATTCCTTGATCACAATTCCTATTTATTGGAACATGGTTCTTGTTATGAGAAATTTACAGTTATATGGTGTATGTATTATCAATTTGTTATATTTTACTAGCTATTATATTTTATTCACTGTATTTATTGTTTAATTTCATACTAATTATAATTTACTTTATTTTTTATAATTTTACTTAATATTTATGGATTTTATTCCCAAAATCCTTTCAAAACATTGACATATCAAATGCGATAAAACATATAGGGAATTTATATAAATGTTTAATCAAATATTGTAATCATTTTATTATACCTTGGTCAACCTTAGTGTAATTTTTTTCTCTTTAAATTATTCTATAATGGATGGATTATATTATTTGAAGGTTTATGGGTTTTAAATATTATTATTTTAAAAATATAAAAACTAATTTCTCTTTTATACATTTATTTTTTAACTTCAACAACATAATTTCTGGATATCACCATTATTGAGTCAAAAATAGAAAAATACTATTTTCATCTAAATTGATCTTCTTTGAAAATATTTAAAATAAAAATCATTTAATTATTTTCTTTTATGGTTCATTTTCATTAATTTTTAAAAATATTATCATTTTAATACTCTTTGGGTGAAAAAATAATTCCAATAACATGGTTGTTTTATTGGAAATATCCTATAAAATATTCAATGGATTTATAAAGAATAAAATAAGTATCCTAGATTTATAAAATATTTATATAAAAATAAATACACATAAAAATTTAATATATGAATCTTATTTACAAAATATTTTTTCATAATGCTCCTATAAATGGTTTTAATCTTAATCCATAGTCATTTATATTACATTTATGTTATCAGAAATATTCTAAAATTTCAACATCCTTCTTTTCTCATTGTATGGATTATATATTTTTCTTTTTTTACTTAAGGAATAACCCATTTCATCTTTTTTCATGCCAAACCATCCTCTTTGAAATGGCACAGTTTTTCTTTCTTCTGATTTTCATTGTGAATACCATATTCTATATTTCATCTTTTGAAGGGTGTTCACCATGATTCCATATATTACAAGATTGGGAAAATTATTTTCAAAATTGTATACCATTTATCTATACATCACACATATCTAATACTTCATCATCTAAATTAAAGTGTATTTATATCTAATGTCACAAAATATATTTGAATACCTATTTATTTTTCATGTGTTTATCTTGTAATGTTTTCTTCTTGAATAGTGAATGTTATTGTGATTGATATGAAATGAATTTCTATTCTATTTGTATTTTATAATATAATGAATGATTGTTTTCATGTAGAACTCATATGTATAGATGATTATGTGTGGAGACTTATATAGCCACTACTGTGTTCTTTACTCTTCTATTACTCATGATAGAATTATAGTAATCGAGTGTGGATTTATCACCCCACTATAAAATCATATAGTGACACTAGCTCCACTATGTTATATAAATATATTATGGAATTTTCAATCCACTGTGAGAATAATTTAGTGATTCCTACTCCAATATATTATAGTAATCATGTGGTTATTATTCTTATACTATGATATGTTTTTTAATTCTTATGGTTTTGTTAATTTTTTATGATTCCTTCCATTATAGTATGTTCTTCATTTCCATATAATTTCACAATCTCATGATTTACCTTATGATTATGTTATGCTCTCATGGATCATGTTTATTGACTTAAATTTTTTCACTCATTCGATTATTTATTTTTATCCTAACATGTTTTATTCCATGAATCATTTTTTTGATACATGATCATTTGGGTATAACTTTCCATTTAATTTGATTATACACATATTCTCACTTATGATCATTCATTTTTATCATGTTGGTTTACCCTTACCAAGTATTTTAATAGACCACTTTTCATATATTTTTATCCCAACATTAATAAATTAAATACTATATAAGTTATCTATTTATAAGATAATCATGTGTGGATAATTTATGGGAGATATTGATGGATCATTTGTGATAAGTCAGTTTCTTATATATTACAAAAAATTTCCATTTGATACCAATAACATGGGTTCTAAAAGTAAAATATTGGTTAGAACTCTCAAAAACCCTAAATGAAAAAATGGCCATTGAGTTATAAATATTTTAGTATAATTTTATTATGGATGTTTACCAAATAAATTATGTAACATTTTGTTATTTAGCACTAAATCCATGATTATGGGTCTAGGGTTTCGCAGTTGTTATCAATGAAGTGTTTATAAAACATTAGAGGTTAATATTATTTTGGTTGAACAAAAATTAGGATATTATAATGATAATTAAGGAATTATAGAATAATGTTGATCAAATATTCAAAGTACTAGATTGATTTTTAGGCTAGATATATTGAATATTTTAGGTTTTTTGGGGAATTAAATGTGAGGGTATTATAAAAATCACAACAGATAAGTCCACGAGACTTGTATACATATAAGATAACAACATAATTTTTTGGTAAATTATATAGTATATGGTTTCTATGAATTTTAATCCATTTATATGATTTTTTCTAGAAATACTAGCCTTTTACATATAATATTAAATGATTTAAGAACAATTATACATCAGAGTATAATCTAAGGATTGTGAAGTATATTGTCTTTGAAGACTATGTATATAAAACATGAAAACAAGGGCTTAAAAGGAAACCACTTTATTTGATATCCATAAATATATCCTAACATCCATTAAGCCCTTATATCTACATAGGGTACCCCTGGGAACACATGAACAAATGAATGGGCTAAAAATCACAGTAAGGGAAAGAATGTAAGAATAAAGCTTAAGAACATGAGTTAGGAGGCATGAAATAATGATATCAAAATCGTGGTAAATATGGAAACATTATATTTAAATATGGGATAATATAAACATGGAATCATAGAAATGTGGGAGAAACATAAATTATGTGTTTAGTACGAGTCAATAATGACCGCCAATATAGTTTCCCAAAGTACTATGGTTCAAGGCTAACTGCAAATCTCGTTTCCCATAATTTCACAAGCCAAGGATAACCTCAAAGACCATTTCTCATAGCATCTCATGAGACTTATATTTACCCAATGCATTCAATCTCTATCTAGGAACACCCATCTTAAATTTCATGAATATTTCTTCCCCATAAATAATCATACATAATCAATATTACTCAAACATAAGGGTTACCCATAGAAAAATTGGGTACCACAATCATGACATTAAGCATAACCAATGGGTGTATCATGAAAGTGTTCATAAAGTAAGAAATTAGAACATAGATGGAAATTAATAAGGTAAAATATTCATATAACATTGAAAGAGATGTAAAGAAGAAATGGCATTATGTAGGATTGGAATTTGAGAAATTTTAGCATTAAAACATTTCTGTGCGGTTTTAAGGAAAATACAATAGAGCCTATAAAATAGAAAAGCGGAAAATATTATATATAATACCAGAAGTGAACCAAAAATATTTGAATAGTAAATTTACTTATTTTATAAATACAATGGTGTCTTAAAACATAATATTTAATGAACATGAATTAGGGTAAGAATTCGGGAAGTTCCCTTAAAACAGTTTTGCTTATCAGAATGTACTAATTATGGAATATTTAAAAAACATGTATATCATTGAATGATAGTGATGAAAGGTTATTGATAAATTAGTTCTTTAAAACAAAACATAATTTATATGATTCACATATATAGACATGATAAATCAATTTTAATAAAAAAAATAAAATCCAACCCGAAAAAACAAAGGGGTTTTGGGTAGAATTTGTTATGGATTATCGACATGGTATCAGGTTTACCTAATTGGGATTGATTAGAGAATAAAAGGTTTTATAATCACTCATACGTCATGAGTGAAGTTAGGGAGAGGTTAAAAACATAACCCACCATTTGGAATTACAAAAAAAGGGCATAACATAGAGGAAAATATTGAATAAAAGTGAAATGGATAGGATCCCTTACATTAAGTCCAGTGGTGTTCTCCATTTTTTATTAATGACAAGAATAAAAAAAGTAGGATTATTAATTAAAGATTAAAGAACCTATTATATAATATATTGATTTATTATAACCCTTTTTAGTTCATTCATGTCATTTTATATTGGTTATAAGGTTCAACTTCATTGTTCGGGTATATTTGCTTACATGGTTTTAATGATCGATTCAATTATATTCATGTTTAGAAAAATATGTAAGATGAAATTTGGTATCCATAATTGAGGTTTTCTATTACTAGTAATCATCCAGGATATTATATGGTTAGAATAATACATTTTGTAATTGGTACTGAAGATAAATTATTATATAAAACCATAGTGACAACCGTTTTCGTTAAGCGGTGGGTTTTGATTACAATGAACATGTTTTTCTTTCTAACATAATACCATTTTTACAAAAGTATTAAAGAACCTTAACTAGGATATATTACATATATAATAATCTGGTTAAACCATAACACAAATGGTTTCATCACCATAATTAAATATGCTAATAGAAATTGATAAATCGTTGTCCTTGAATGTGTCAAATTAACACATCTCAACAGTGTTTTTATTTCTTTCAAATAAAAGATGGTGAAAGGAGAGAATATAACGAATTGTCCAATTAGAATAATATTTTTGTGGCACATTTATTTCACTGGAGTTATCATATCATTTGGTTGAAGGGATATGAGGAAATAAACAAGAAAAGAAAATAACTTAAAAGAAATAAAAGAATTGGGAAGAGGAATTTACCTCTGGAGTTTCACTCCATTGAAAGCCACTTAAGAGGAAAGGATTCGGTATTTTTAAGATACTAGAGGTTGTTGGATGTAGGTAAGGATTTGGAAGGATATTTTTATGAATATTGGCGGGGCACAATGCTTGAGATGAGTGGATAGAAGGAGTGAGGGGGTGGGGGGGTTATAGTAGAGGAGAGAAGGGTTTTCATAATTTTTTAATCATTATTTTATTAATTTCCCTCAAGACTAGAAATAGTGATTCTTCCATGACCATAAAATGTAATATGTGAATATGAGTTCGAACCAATGGCCATTTACATCATTCATGACTCAAGAATGATGCAGAAAATCAGGTTTTAGCATTTATTGTGAATTATCAGATTTCATTATTCATAAAAAATTCAGGTATTTTAGAAAAATCTCAAAAATTAACCCAAACCATTTTTTAATGTATTTAATACAAAAAATGAAATCCATTTTTCATAAATATTTTTATAAATATATTTAATTTATTAGTTAATTAAAATCACAATTTATTACTTAAAATCTAGTTTGAAAACATTCATTTACTTATTCTAAAATATAGGTACATCATAAATTCTCTTGAATATTTTTATTATATATCCAAGGTAATATTAATATTCATTAGTCCATATCATTATTCATATGGTCATGTTAATATTCATAAGGGAAGGTTATTATTCACAAAAAATAATGTTTTTCACATTGGAGTCCAAATAAATTACTGATTGCAACCGTGTAAGTTAGATTTTTGAAATTCAAATAAAAAAAGTGACAATATTATGTTTAAAGGTAACATAACGCTTAATAGTTCATTATGTTGTGATTTCATGTGATTTTGACATATTTATCATAAGGAAATTTCCACTAAAAACATTGGCTCGTCACAATCTTCTCCCTTTATGAAATTTTGCCCTCAAAATCTCGTTTTACATTCGAATACATAAATAGGTGTGGGTACTTTTCCTTCATTTCCTAATACAGTTCCCATGTTTCCTCTTCATATTTATGGTTCATCAATAGTACCTTGACTAGGTGAGTAGTCTTGTTATGTAGACCTTTATCTTTACGATCTAATATCTACAGTGGCTACTCCCCGTAAGAGATATCATCCTCCAACTATACCACCTATGAAGAGTGTACACATGATGGTTCTGGTATGTACATATTTCAGAGGGATACATGGAATACATCATGTACTTTTGACAAGGTAGGTGGAAGTGCCAGTCGATAGGCCACTACTCCGATTCGATCAAAGATCTCAAAGGGGATGATATACCTGTGACATAACTTTCCATTCTTCCCAAATAAAATGACCTTATTCTACAGAGATATTCATAGAAATACAATGTCTCAAAAATTGAACTCAATGTCTCATCGATGGTTATCTTTATAACTTTTCTGTCGACTTTTGCTGCCTTGATATGCTGCTGAATTGTTTTCATCATCACCTCTATTTCTTCAACCTTTTTAGTTCATAGAAGCTTATTCTCACCAACTTCATCCCAACATGTAGCACCTCCGGTTTGATGTATGTGTCCTTGTTTTATTCATTTTTAGGTATTTAAAGTGCATGGAATGAGTTGGGAAGAGTTTGAGAGATTTTGGAATGTTTTTGGATGAGTTTGGATTCTTTTTAAGGGTGCACAGTTTATGCATGGTTAGTGGAAAACGTGCAGGTTTCCCAGGAAACCATGCAGACCCTTGTTCTTGAGACAGTAAGCCTTACATGGCCTGCGCACGGTTTGCCAAACTGTGCGGGCTAACCGTGTGGCCACTTAAAGTTTGGGTTTTAAAATCCAGGCTCACTCGGGATTGCCTCATTTCACTACTCTCCTCCTCCCACTCGAGCCTCACTCGGGATTTTGGGTTCTTAGGGGTTTGGAGTGCTCTCCCACTCATTTTGGAAGGTTTTTGAAGGGGTTTCAAGGCGGTTTCAAGGTGATTTCTCTCAGGTAAGTCTCTCCTCTTGTTCCTCTGGTGTTTTCTTCTTGAACTACATCCATCTCTTTCTTGGTTTTCTAGATCTACACCTGTTGTGTATAGATCTATGGTTTGGGTTGCCCTGGATTTTGATATTAAGGCTTGTTGATGTTAGGGAAAGGGATCTAGAGAGGTTCTGGTGGTGCGTTCACCGGATTTGAGGTGCGGTTGTTCGTGGGTCGATTTCTCAAGAACCCTAAAGGTATGTGGCTTCTCTCTCGACTCCACTTGGTTAGATATAGTGGTTACATGTTACAATTAATTTTTTGTTACTGAAATCAATTGTATGTTGAGGTGCGAATTTGGTTGGAAATCCATTTGGGGGTTTTTGGGGAAAAGGGGTTTTTTTGATGAAATGCTATTGTTGTGAATTTTAAAATGGGGATTTTAAAATGGTATGCTATGGTGGATTTGTGAAAATGATTGATATAAATGGTTTTCAATAAAAGTGATGTTTTATTGAAATAGGCTTTGGCATGGGAAATGGTTTTCAATAAATGGGTGATTTATTGATGTGAATTGATATGTAATGGAATTGGTTGAATATATGATGTTGTTGTGACCGTGATGGATTATAATCTTGGTTGTGATTGGTTGAATTATTGTGTGGAATTGGGAGGGAAGTACCACTATAATAAAGGGGGTGGATAGTGGACAGAATGGCCACCATCAAAGATAAGTGGACGAGAAGAGCCACTAGTTGTTAATGGATGAAACGGTTTGGACGAAAGTTCCATTGTTATGATTGTTTTGTTGTGTACTTCTTTGAAAGATTGAATTGTTGTGCCAATGGGTAAATGTTGGAAAGGTTGTGGCTTGTCAGTTGGCTTTCCTTTGATTTCTTTGGTTGGGTGTGATGGCTTGGTAAGAGCATGGTTGTCTTATGGTAATGGTTTCACTTTTGATTATTTTATATGAAATGTTTTATATAAATGTGCGAACGGTTTTATCCTAGTGGCGTGTGTAGGAAAGTCATTTGGGGAAAACCTACTGAGTTTTAGTACTCACCCCCTGCTTTGGAACGTTGTTGTCTTTGTAGTTGTTGTGTACCCTGATGTGGGAAAAGGTAAGGCATCAACCTCCATTAGTGGTGTATTGTGATGTCTTGGTGGAATTGGTAGCTTGTAGCTTGGTGTGGAGCTATGGTGGTGTCATAGCTCATGGTGTTCATGTTGAGTCTTCCGCATTGTACTCTGATGTTGGATTGGGTTGTGTTGGAATGTCAGATTATGGATTATCAGGTTATCTTTGGCAATGTTGAGTTTGGTTTTGTTGGCATGCATCATAGAGTTGTGGTTGTTTGGTTGGTTTTTTCTCAAGGGTAAATCATTCCCCAAATGTTCTCGGAGCCCTCAGCACTCGTTTCCAGCCTTTGGCACCTTGGGAACTTCACCTAAGGCCATGTAACCCTCACTGCCTCCTCAAGCCAATGAGGTAGGGGCGGGGTGTTACAAGTGGTATCAGTTTGTTCGTCCCTTTGGAGTTGATTCTCGAATTTGGTGTTGACATTCGTTGTGGTGGATTCCTTGAGTCGGGATGGTATCAAGGTGTAGTAATGTCGGAACATGGAATGTATAGCATAAAAGAACATAGCTAACCCTTTAATGCTGAAATTAATGTTACCAAGGAGTTGGGAACATAAGTGTTTTGAAGACACATATAGGCATTGGATATCTCATTGCCGTGGGTGTAGCCAATGAGATGATCATGACTTGCATGGTAGAAATGACTTCCCTCTAGGATGAATATTTCATTGGGGTATAATGATAAATGATTTTATATGAATATTTGAAATTGTAATGCGAATAACCTGGTATTTTGATAATGGTTTGGTTTTCAAAATGGTGAAACATGGAACGTGTGAAAAAATGTGAACTGGTGGAAATCCTTGTTGTGATAGTGTTGTGTGATATGATTTCAAATGGGATTTCGTGATGTCTACATAAGTGAGACTCATGGTTGTTTGTTTTCTGTTTAGAGAAATGGCACCGTGTAGGCGTCGTAGAGACCAACCGGAAGAGGCTGCTAAGAATGTGGTTGCACCTGAGCCTCAAGTGAACCAGCAGCTAGTGCAAAGTATAGTGCAAGCCTTCCAAGCTGTGGGAAGTGGAAATAGAGTGGATGAACCAAGAAATGTGGATCACATGGTTTAGTTTCAAAAGTAGAATCCTCCCGTATTCAGGGGTGATTCAGAGCCGGAAAGGGTAGAATCATGGTTGAATAGAATGAATCACAATGCTTCATGAAGGGGGTGTTCTACACATATACATGTTTGATGTTATCATTTTCAAAAAGATGGGAAGAAGGTGGAAATGGTTGTTACATTCTCATAATGAAAATTTAGAATATGAAATATAAATCATTAATTATTTATTAATGGATACCATAAACTTATCATATTTATAAGAATAAATGAAATTGAAAATGATGGCCTTGTTGATGTAGATATTTTTTGTGAATTCTCATATTTTCATACACAAAAAGCCTTGAAGGCATGTCCTTTTTGAGTTACCAGAAGCTCCCGGATGTATGGATGAAACATATAATTTTATTATAGTAGATATATATTTATTCATAATGATCAAAAGGTGTGACTGACAATGGAGAATTGGATCCATCTTATTTGTGATGGAAGGGGTACTATTGGATTTTATTAAAAGTATAAATTATATTAACTTTGTTAACTAAAAAATGAAAAAAAGTATAGATATGAAAAGATAACATTGTATGTGGTTGAAATTACATCATCCAATATAATTTTTTTAATGTGTATCTATTTTTTAATACTTTAAATTTCAGATTAACCAATTAGTTAACCAATTTTAACCGTTACCATGGTAATGACTATTTTCACTCTTGTGGGGTTATAATTTTACTTATAAGATTTAATTTTTCTCAAAAACGGAAATGGGTTGATATTTTCAACAAATTCCCATCATAATTTTCCAATTTAATGATTTTTTTATTTTTACATAATTTATTAAAATATTATTTATCATAGAATAAATTTAATATCATTTTAACACTATTAATATGATTTGACATTAAAGACACCATGAAAAATATCGAATTTTATTCATTTAAAAAATCATTAATGTGTCATCATTCTCTAAAAATTTCATGGAACTCAATATTCCATCCAAATTATATCACTTATTATATTTTGAAACTTATTTCTTCATTTATGTAGTAATAGGATAAATACAGTTCCATCATTTTGTTAACATATAAGGTAATTTTTCGTTGAAAAAAATTGAAAATAAATTACCATTATAATAAATTAATTTCTATTTAAAATATTCATTTATACCCAAAATTATTGTCTTTTTATCATTATGTAACAATATTAATGATATTAATGTCAAGAGAGTGAAAATTTTAATTTTATTGATTCTTTAAAAAATATAAAGTTCATAATCAAAGAAAAGTGGCACCAAGTGGCTATATATTTAATATATTGTTATAAATTTATAACTATAGTAATAAAATATTATAAATAAATGTGTTATTGAATTTTAAAATCCCTATCACAAATTTTTAGCAATATTTTACTCATTTTAACCTTAATGAGGTGACATAAATTTTCCTCAATTCCAGTTCATAATGAACACAAATAAATGTAACCAATTAATAAATTGGAACCTCATGATTCCAAATATGGTATTAATTTTAAAATATTCAGTATATAGAAGTGGATGATATCAAATTTTATATAAATTCATAAAAAAAAGTTTATAGAGTAATGTGTTTTAAGCATAAAATTAACTTATATCAAAATCATTTATATTACTGATTGAAATGGAATAATCTATATTAATTTAATTATAAAGTATCACATGTCACTTTAATACCAATTAAAACATTTAATGGTACATTTAAATTACTTAATTCAATCAAATAATGTGATATTATTTGAAAATGTGTTATTTTTTATTATTCACTACATAACCAATCATTTCATAGAAATACAAAACACTAACATTAATATAATTTTGATATTCATTTTTAATAAATAATTTCTAATTTATAAAATAGATTTTCTTAATTTTTCTGTAATTAATAATATTTTCCAGGAATAGAATGAAATAATTTTTTGTTGTTTTGATGAAAATGAGTTTTGAAGCATAAAATTGCATCAATAAAAATTGTGCACATGTTTCTTAATAATTAACCAATAATTATGCATTTAATAATACTGTTATTCATTTTTTTCATAAAAAACTTACATATATTCATTTCCACTAATTCAATGGCTTGGATATAATAATAAATTTGAAATATATAAAATTTTTCTTAATAGTTGTTTTGGAATGTAAAGAAATCTATCAATCGTATTAATTTTTAACTTCATTTTTTAGGGTGTTACATCCCCCCCACTTATATAAATTATTCCCATTATATTTCAAATATATCATCAATGTTTCCATATTTTAAAATACATTTGTTGAAAACTCAATTTTTATAAAGTGATAATAAATCTTCCTCTAAAAAGGGAATTGGGAAACATAAAGGCTTTTAGAAATAACACATAATTGGTTTTCCGAATAAGGAGGAAAATGGTGGGATGTTAAAATATATTCATGGAGAATATAACTAATTCCCATGGAATTATATATAGTGATAGAGAACAAAGTCATAATAATGATAATGAACATAAAATCATAAATATTTGATGGGTGAAAAGGCCATCGATTCATCGATAATTAAGATAAAATTATATCATTTTTATTTTAGGAACATTTTGATAATGTAAAAGAATTATTTTACTATCAAAGTAGGGAAAATTAAAAAAAAATCTATATTTATTACCATTTACCACAATATATATTTTTAGTTTAAAAGGAAACTTTTAAATGGTTTGTGTGAACCAAAAAAACATTAAACATTATAAATTCAACCACTGCGAGATTCACCCACTGCAATTTCAAAATTCAAAGGTCTGTAATAAAATTACCATAACTCATAATTAAAACCGATCAAACAACATAATACTAGAACCACGAGACATCCCACATCCCGATTTCTCCATAAGTCGCACACTGCCAACCATCGCCATCATTAACGCCAGATATGAACACTTCCACACCGTCGAGAAAAAAGTCATTGTCACTATCTTCATCCTGAAGCCACCCGTCCAAAGTCACATCCCAAGGAGCCTTAAACTCCTCCACATAGCTCCACCTCAAAGAGAGAAGGGGAATTTTAGATACAGAGCAGAGAAAGAGGGAGCGATTGCATTCCAAAACAACAGTATGAAACTTTGTAACCCTCGACACAGAAGTAATCCAACACCGTCATCACCAATATAGTCAACCTCAAAATGTCAATTGAGTTGAAAGATATGTTGCACCATCATTTTAAAAGACACTCAAAATTCAAATAAGATCCACAAAAGTGCAACAACCTAACGTGTCATTCATATCATCCCAAACTACAAAATGTTAGTGTTGTCCGAGAAAACATCAAAACCCACCCCACCGAAAAACAAAATCCCCAACCGGAGATCATCCTGAGAAACACACACCAATTCCTTCATGACGACGACCCACACCCACAATGAATAACCAGCATCAAATCAGACCAAACCCATCGTAAAAACACAAAAAATATACAAAAAATAGAAATTCGGATCGAATCATGGAACCATACACAAAATGGAACTAGGGATTAATCCCTCTGGAAAATGGGAATAAATATAGATTGAAGAGGAAAGGGGATAAAAACCCTAATAGAAGAAGGATAGACACAGGGATCCATGTCCACTGGACTGCTAAGCACAAAAAGTCCTTGAATTAGACACTCCTATTCTGACCTGGAATGGAGCAGCTGACTTCGAGTTTAGAGTGCCGATGAGGTAGCTGAGGAAGAGCCAACGCACCATCAACCACTCACTGTCGAAGAAGAACACCATATGCTACAGATGCTGAATGAGATATATCCACTCGAGAGAATGAGTCTTAGGAGGAACTGAAAAAGGAAATAAAGTAGGGGCATGCTAATAAAAGGAGAATGTAGTGGCCTAGAGGTGGCACTCAATTGCGAGAGGAATAAACCCTAGGAATGGAGGAAACTTCAAGGGGGGAAAACTGGGTGATAATGGAGCCAATCCATGATTTTTTTTATACTTTATTTATTACCTTTTAAATATAATCATTTAATTTCATATTTATGATTTGATTAATATACATCAATCATAATCCAAGAAATTATGATGCCATTTTCATTCATGAAGAATTAAAATTTACTTTTTAAAAATTCATAATATCTATAAAAGATAGAAAATAAATTCCAAATATATATATATATATATATATATATATATATATTTACCAATACAATTATTATTATCCTTATTTATAAAATATGATGAATCATACATTAACCTCAAATAATAATAAACAATGTTTGACATGAATCTTTTCATATGTAGTTTACCCTAAAAGATATCCAAAATATTGTTGACCAAATTTGATATATATATTTTTTGAAATTGGGTTACTCAATATTTAAAATAAACATAACATCAATAACCCAAATTTTATAATTTTGCACTAAATACCACAAACAAAATATTTGAATACATCGATCATATATTTTATTTAAACATGGTATTAACATAAATTACATTGAAACCTAAATGAAAACATAAAATTCTTCCAAACATATACTCACTCTAAATTACATAAATAAAATCATACATCATTGAATACATTCAATAAAACTAAACATGTTTTCAACTCCATTAATAATAATAGAAACCACTTTTTCATCAGGTGGGTAATCTATTCCAAGGTCATTAATACAATTCCATTTTCATTATAAATATTATCTTTATCAAAAATAAACATTATAATTTCGTCATAGCAAAAATATTAAGGGTTATATTTCCCTCAATTATGTTTTACCATATAGTATCACCTTTCCAGTAAATAATATTTATCTATCATCAACACCATTCAAAATATTCAATAAATTCTTTAAAGAAAAAGTTATACAGATAAATCATTAACATATTCATGATTCTAATAACCATAATACCATTGATAAAAATACTTTCACAAAAAAATCATGAATTATAATGAGTAAATGCATTATTCATTACCCTTCATTCTTAAACTATTAATGATTCCTCACATTTTTATTCCATAATATTTCCTTCCTATAATATGTCAATCGTAGTATTATTATAATTCAAAAAAAAACATTTCCTCACACAACCTTGATGATCCTATTTTTAACGTTTTCCATTACAAAATTTATTTGAATAATTCCCATATTTTTCAAAATGAAATCATTTAACTATTTATGATACCATAGGGAAATCATTACTCTAGTCCATTGTGTTCACCTAAATCTTCGTTTTTCCTTGATAATTAATGTAACAACCCCAAATTTTGTTAATGAAAATTTTTCTTGATCTAGTTAAATATATTATTATGTAAATGGTTATGTAAAACCCATTCACATCCTTGATTTTATATTTTTTGGATGTTAAAATACCATTAATAATTTTTATCATTTGTTATATCATTTTCGAACAATGACCACATGATTAGTATATATATATGGCTTTAACAAATCCAATTTACTTTGACAATGGTAGTGATGACCTCATCTAGTTGAATTACTCTATACGAAGCCCATTTTTTCGAGCTAATAAAGGAGGAATCGTCACTGGACTTCTCTCTTGACCATCCCATGTCAATCTTCAACACCTTAAGATTTAATGGAATCTACTATGGTAGATGTTAAAGTTAATAGATACTACCACACGAGAAATGTTACTTGAGACACCCCATTAGTCTTTCACCATCACACACATTATCGTAAGGTCATATGTGGGTGTTTTATGGGTTTATGTAACAATACCCTCTCACTATGATTATGTTAAATATTTTTGTATAGAATAAATAATATACATTCATATTACTGTTGTTACTTTCTAAATAGTATTTAAAGCACAAATAGTGTTTTTTAGTTAATATTCAATTAAAGAATATATTTTGATGAAGTAATGGATTTTTGAATTAAATAATATTTTAATATAATATTAATGTTACTAAATTCGGTTTTATTAAATATGAATGATCAGATAATTTTTATAAATACAATAGTAATCTTTATTAAGGTTTGAAAGTTGTTTTTGTCAAAACTCATGATTTTGTGATAAATATCTATTTTTATATTAAATTTAAACATTTACATATTTATAATATAATTTAGATAAAATTAATATTATTTTTTTTATTTGTACAACAAAATTATCCAATGGTGAATTTTTCATAATTTTCTATAACAGTCAAATTATTGGTTAAAAATTAAATACCATTTAAATATTTCTTGTGTTTTATGACATCATAATGACCTTATAGTTATGTAATAAAATACTATAAATTGTATGTTCTTCAAATATATTATTTTCCATTAAAATAATGTGATTTTGGGTTTATTTGATTTATATTATAAGGCCTTAGTGGACCCTCCAATCCATTTAAGACATTTTACCTTTTAAAATGGTTTCCTTGAGAGTGTGACTCACCTCCACAATAGCAAGCTTGATATTTTAAGATGTTCCACCATTTTCCTTTTAAAATAATGGTTTCCACTCCCCTTTGGAAAAAACCATGGACAAAAACTATAGGAGGGGTTGTGGTTTTGATTAGTTTAATGTGTACTATCCAAAACCTATGTAATAATGAATTCCCACTCTTTTCCTATATAAACCAACCAAGGATCACAATCCTCTTCTGTAAAATCTTTTTTAGTTTTTCAATACTCTTCCCTCCTCTCTCTGTAATTATCCCGTGGTGCCTCAAGCTCCCAAGAATCCTATCTCAAGCCTCTCCCAAGCCTTTGTGATCACACTTCATAGTAAATGATTTCTTCCTTTCACATTTTTGCCCATATTTATTAAGATGTTATACCATTTTATTTTCAATTAAAAATGTGGAGGTATAATTTATCACATACCCCATATTTTCCTCCTTATATTTGAATGATGATTTACACATTTCTCTCTCCTTAATTCTTCCCATGTACAGTTGTTACCATGCTGAAATTTTGTAAGCGATTTCTCTCTCCTCATTTACGCTCAAGAAATTCATTTGTATTATGAATCTAAATTCCAATACATATGTTGGGAAATGAATGTATATGAAACCATTATTTTAAATTTAATGTAAATATTATGAGACAACCCTTTATTCTGATCAACCATTATTATGAATTTTTATGTCATGTCGTTCTGTTGCAGAAATTGCACTGCAATTCTCCAAGAAAAAGTCATTGTGTTGTGAATACCATGCCCATTTCTATGTCAAGTTTATTCACGTATATGAACATTTACTTATAGATTATATAGTTTTATTTATGAAATATACATTCCTTTATTGTAGAATAAATGATGATGTTTAATGAATCTATGTCATATGATCCATGTGGAGCACTTATGCATGAAATGAAAAGATTAAGAAAGGTGCACCCTGATAACAATCCATTGTATTGGGTAATGATTAAAATCATGATACATCATGTTCAATTAGGGTTTAGTTATGCTAATTTATGTGCAATTAGGATTTATTTATGCTCCATGTGCAATGGGCCTTGTCTCATGATAATATCATGTTAAATGTTGCTTCCATATTTCCATGTTATGATAATCATGCTATACCATGCCTTTATGTTCATGTTTCTATTATGCTCCAGTGAAATGTATATTTCCTATCATATATTTAATTCATCATATTATTTATTTTTTACTCCTTTACCAGGATTAATATCTCATCTTTTTTTATTCATGTCCTCGTGTTATCCCATGCAATGCTAAATATGAGGGAATGTATTGTTCATGTAGAAGAAGTATTTAATAAAGATGTTGTGTTTAGGTTCTATGTTTCTATGTAATGTTCATAAGCCCCAAATACACTATACCCTTTGATAATCTATGTTGTGTCAAGTGATTATTTTATGTAATAATTTTTTTATATGTTTAATTAAGAGAATAGTTGTTATAGTTGGTATCAGATGACAGACTTAGTTATTTTTTGGATTTGGATTCGAAAACCCTAGTGAAAAGCCTTACAGATAAGACTTAATATAATAAAAACATCACTAATTTTTTTTTGAGTATTTATTATGTGGTTTATCAAATAAATACATCCCTTTCGAGATATGATCTGGTAGAGGTGGCTCTGGCACAGATGTATCTCCTGGTAAAACCTAAAAACACCACTATGAACATTACTCGAATGGGAATTAGTGCATGAAAACAAGCCTTGCTTCACTCTTGGTTATGAAACTCCCAGGGGACATGATTTGGATAATTCATAAACTTATTATGAACCATTACTAATGGAATGAAAAAATTCCCCTTAGAATATATCTTCGGAAGTATATCTTGGATAACATAGATTAAAGCATATATATTCATAAGATAAGTAACTAATAGTAATTTCTAAGTCATCTATTTTTTTCATTGGATTACCTTGTATTTTGTACCCTTAAATTTCCTTGTATTCCATATAATGGATGAATATAGGAGGACTCAGACTAAAAACCTATGGGAAGATCAATGTGATTACTATTCTAAAGAGATTCCTAGTCTGATGGGTGTGGGAATCAAAAACTTTATCATGATACTCTCCCTGTTAACTCAAGTTTTGAATAGAATAATGGGTGAAGAGGAATGTTAAACCCCCCCCCCCTAAGAAAGAACACGCCACAATAGATAGATTCATGAGACAATTGCCTCCTACTATTAATGGATCATCTAATCCCTCAATCTCTGAAAAAATGATCAAATCCATTGAAAATATGATCTATATCCTTAAATTTTCCAGGAAATATAAGGTTCTTCTGGTTTCTTATATTATGGAGGGTTAAGATGACCAATGGTAGACCTTAATAAAAATTATTATGCCTGAGGAATAGATCGAGGTGTTGGAATGAAAGGATTTCTAGAAAATGTTTTTTGATTAATATATTCCACACACCCTATGACATAAAATGGAATGGGACATCCTTGACCTCAAGAAAAAAGAGTATGAATCCATCATAGCGTATAAGAAAAATATCACAAGGCTTCCACAATATTCCTATGGCCTTGTCGTTACCCCTAAAAGCAAGGTTGATTGCTTTTATCTTGGGCTAAAACCTAGCCTATAAGAACCCATATTGATTTGTGACATCGAGAGCTATGATGGAATTTGTCTAACGTTCCCTCAATGTTAGAATGAAGATCGAAAAATCTTAGGGGTATCATGGGGATAAGAAGTGTCTGGTGGTCTTATGTATAAATCCATTTGTCCTAATAAAATCCAGAACACCCCTTGAGAAAGGTACGAAAAGAAGCACCCTGAAAATTGCCTAAAGGGGATTAGGAAATTCTTTAGGTGTAGAAGAGAAGGGAACACATCCATTAACATCCAAAAAGAAAAGCCAACAACTGCAATAGAGGAGGGGAACACTCCATTTGACCCTCATCACATTGTTCATTACTTCAACTACAAAGAACTCGGGAACATTAAAAACTAGTTCCCTAAGCCAATGGTTTTTGGAGGCAACCAACAACCTCAAAGGATGAAAGGTAGAGATTTTTCCTTCACTAAAGTTGAAGTGAACCCCAAAATATATGTGGTGAAAGGTATGCTAGTTATTCATTCAAGAATAGAGAATGTGCATTTTTAGTCTAGTTCTACGCATGATTTTATATCCCAAAAGATAAGTTGAACAATCCCAACACCAACACAAATCATGGAAGTAAAGTTGTCAGTGAGAAATAAAAATGGAGAAATCGTTTCATCATGTGAATATAACTCATCCTATTCCAAAATTTGAGGATTGAACTTCTTGGGGAATCTCTTCATACTCCCTTTTGTGGAATTTGATGTAATTCTTTAATTTATTATATTTTTTTATATATATCCAACACAAATTACAATGATAGGTAAATTAATCTCCATAGGGAGAATCGACCCCTAATTCTGTACAAGTGAATGGAGGAGGACGAAGCTTCTTTAGAACCATCATCTCATGATTGGATATTACTTTCTTATTGGAAATTGTATCTTGATTAGATTATTGAGACTACAGAAGCATCCATCCATGAAGACATGCATATTTTGAGGGAATTCACAGATGTGGTTCTCGAGGAATTTCATAATCTTTCTCCTAGATGAGATGTTGAATTATCAATTGATCTTATACCCAGGGCATTGCCAATATCCAAACCTCCACATAGAATGGATGTTAAAGAGATTGAGTAAATTAATAAAAAACTACATGATAATATTTATAAAGGGTTTATATGACCATGTGCTTCACCATGGGGTGCACCAGTCCTCTTATTCAAGAAGAAGGATGGGTCAATGCGCCTTTGCATCGATTACCATGAGCTAAAAAATCACAATAAAGAACAAGTAACCTCTTCCATTAATTGAAAAAATGTTCGATCAGCTACATAGAAAACAATAATTCTCCATGGTGGATCTCTAGTCAGGATATTACCAAGTAAGGGTGAATAAGGAAGATATCCTCAAGACTACTTTTTGTACAATATATGGGTACTATGAATTCATAGTAATTCATTTAGGACTCACTAATTCTCCATCAATCTTCAGGGACTTGATGAATAGATTCTTTAGGGATTGCCTCGATGAATTTGTGTTCGTCATTATAGTCACTATTCTAATAAACTGTAAACCAAAGGAGGGGCATGAGGAGAATCAAAAAAACGTACTAGAGACCTGTCGAAATGATAAGCTCTATGAAAATTACAACAAGTGTGACTTTTGGTTGAAGGAGGTATCATTCTTGAGTCATATCATCACAAGCAATGGTATATCTATGGATCCCTCCACAACTACTAAAATTATGGGATGGATGAGGCCAACAAAGATGATGGATATCCATAGATTCATAGGGTTAGCTAGATAATATCTCTGATTTGTGAGAAATTTCTGACGATTTTCCAACCCTTTTACCAAGATAACTCGATTGGGAGTCAAGTTTTCTTGGAGTTAAAAATAAAAATATAGATTCAAGGATTTGAAAATGAGGCTTATCATTGCACATGTTATCACCCTACGCACAAAGGAATATCATTTATGGTATTCAGTGTTGCTTCGAAGAATAGACTGGGATGTGTCTTGATGAAAAATGACAAAGTCATTTCCTACACTTCAAGGAAATTGAACGTTCATGAGAAAAACTATCCAACACATGATATAGAGTTTGCCGAAGTGATATTTGCTTTAAAATATTGGTGAAATTACCTCTTTGGGGAGAGGTGTGAAATATATACAGATCACAAGAATCCTCAAGTATATATTCACACAAAAAGAGTTTAATGGGCACCAACGAATATGGTTAGAGCTAAAAAAAGACTACGACTACTAAATCCATTACCACCCTAGAAAAGAGAAAAGTTAGTAGATTCTCTATGTATAAATGGCCCAACAATTCTATCACTGATGAGTATTTAAAAGGATCCAATATTTTCAATTTGATGAATATGGACATGGGAATGATAAATTAAGAAACATCACCAATACTTTCAAAAATGATTTCTCAACCACCACTTTTAAAAATGGTAAAAGATGATCAAAAGAACTGTTTGGGAATTCAAAAGAAAGTGGAAACTATCAGAAAAGTAAAATCATCATAGTTCAATGTTAATGAAGAAGGAATTGTGAGATTTGTGTCAAGACTATGTGTTCCATCAAATCTGGAGTTAATGAATGAACTTTTGGATGATACACATAGTTAAAATTTATCCACTCATCCTAGAAATATAAATATGTATCGAGGTCAATGAGGGAATTAGTGTTGGGATAACAAGAAGAAGGATATCAATGAGCATACAAAAAAGTTTCCAATATGTCAGAAAGTGAAGGCTGAGAGGCAGAAGTCTAAGGAATGATGTATCCATTACTCATACCAGCATGGAAATAGGGGAACATAACTATGGTCTTTGCTACCAGACATCTGAATACATCCAAAGGAAACAATGTTATCTGGGCTGTTGTGGATCATCTTACAAAGGATACACACTTCACTGCAATTTGATATGATTTTCCATTGGATCAACTTGCAGAGATATATATCAGTGAAGTGGTAAGACTTCATGGAGTAACACAATCTATTGAATCTAATAGAGATCCAAGATACACCTCTATGTTCTGGAAGATTCTTCAACATGCTCTGAATATTGAGCTGAACATCAGTATGGCTTATCTGACTGAAACTAATAGACTATCTGAGTAGACTATCCATACACTTGAGGGCATGTTGAAAGCACGGTCAATGGACATTAAAGAAGGATGGGACTGACATCTTCATTTACTTTAGTTCTCTTACAATAAGAGTTTCCACTCCAATATCCAAATGGCACCTTATAAATCCCTTTATGGGAAGAGGTACAGAACACCGACATGATGGGATGATGTTGGGGAGACAAAACTCATAGTCCTAGAAATGGTAGATGAAATGATGGATAAGTTTAATATCACCTATAAGGACATTACATCTTCTTAGAGTCGACAAAAGAGCTATGACGATAATTGTCGATGAGACCTAGAGTCTTATATCAGAGACATGGTATTCCTCCACATATCAATGTGGCAGAGAGTTATGAGATTTTGGAAGAATGGAAATATTATCCCAAGGTACAACATACCTTTTGAGATCATTGATCGCATTGTACCAGTGGCTTATTGACTATCACTTCCACTGAACCTATCTCAAGTACAGTATGTATTCCATGTATCACTAATAATGAAGTACACATCTAACCCATTGCATGTACTCAATATTGAGGCGGTACCATTGTAGAATGACCTCTGCTATAAAGAAAATCCTTTTAAGATCTTGGATAATAAGGAAAAATTTCTATGAAATAATACAATGCCCCATGTCATGGTGCTGTGACGAAACCACATGATTGTAGAGGAAACATGGGAATCAAAGGAAGTGATGAAGCAGAGTTACCCTCATCTATTTTATTGTGGAAAAATGAAATTTCGAGGGTAAAATTTCTTAAGGGGGGAAGATTTTAATCACCCAAAATTTTGTTAATGAAAATTCCTCTTGATATAACTAAATGTATTATTATGTAAAATGGTTGTGTAAAACATATTCACTTATTTGGTTTTATATTTATAGATTCTAAAATAATGTTAATAATTTTTACCCTTTCTAATATAGTCATTGAATAGTGACCACATGAAAAATATAAATATAAGGCTTTAACAAATCAAATTTAATCAGAAAAAGGAGGCGATGGCCTTATTTAGTAGAATTTCTCCATAAATGCCCATTTTTCAGAGCCCAGAAAAGATGTAGCATCACTAGGCTATGCTCTTGACCAAGTACATGCCATGCTTCATCACATTAAGCTTGAAAAGAACCTGATATGATAGAATTGGATGTTAATAGATATTACCACCAAGGAAATGTTATCCACCCCATCCCAAGTGTCTGTAACCATCTCACAACATACCCTAAGGTCTTATGCGGGTGTTTTAAGGGGTTATGTAAAATGACGCTACCACTATGGTTATGTGCATTATTCTTGTATAGAATGAAGAATATACATTCATATTACATTTATTACTTTGTAAATATTATTTAAAGCATAAATATTAATTTTTAGTTAATATTAAATTAAGAAATCTATTTTGATGAATTAATGGATTTTTAATTAAATATTATTTTAATAAAATATTATTATTACTAAATTATTTTTTATTAAATATAAATGATTTTATATTATTTAAAGATAAAATTCTAATTTTTATTATGATTTTAAAGATTTTTTTGTTAAAAATCATGATTTTTTGATAAATGAGTGTTTTTATATTAAAAGAAATAAAATCACATATTTAGATAATTATTTTGATAAGATGAATATTATTTTTGGAATCAAGACATTAAAATTATTCAATTGTGAATTTTTCTTAATTTTCAAAGATAGTAGAATTCTTTGGGTAAAAATAAAATACCATTTCAAAATGTATTATTTTTTAAGACACCATAATGACCCAATAATGATGTAATAAAATACTATAAATTGTATGTTCATCCAATATATGTTTTACCATTAAAATAATGTGATTTTAGATTTATTTGATTTATTTTACAAATCCTTAGTGTACACTCAAAGACTTATAATACATTTTACTATTTAAAATGATTTCCTTGAGAGTGTGACTCAGCTCCACATAAGCAAGACTAATATTTTACGAAGTTCTCCCATTTTCCATATAAAATAATGTTTTCCACTCCCCTTTTCCAAATTTTTTTTAAAGAATCATGATATGGTTTGTGGTTTTGATTATTTTAATGTGTATTGTCCAAAACATAAAAAATAAACAATTCCCTCTCTTTTTCTATATAAACCCACCCAAGCTCTCACACCTCTTCCCTAAACACCTTTGAAGTTAATCCAACCTCTGAAATCATCTATATAGAATCCCCCCAAGGAGCCCCAATATCTTAATAAGCCTCTCTCAAGCCTCTCCCTTTCCTTTGGGATCACACATCCAAGTAAGGGATTTCTTCCTTTATCATTTTTGTCCAAATTTCTCTAAGTTTTTATAGCCTTTTTTCTATTAAGAATGTTGGGATATGATTTTTCACCCCCATACTTTCCTACATATATTTTAATGATAGATACCATTTTCAATCCCATTAATTCCTCCCATGTACACCGATTACCCTGCCAAAAATTCGTAATGGATTTCTCTCTCCTCATTTACATTCAAGAAAATATTTTTTTTATGAATATAAATTCCATTATATATATTGATAAATGTATCTATATAAACCCCTTACATTAAATATCATGTACATATGATCAGGAACCACTTTCTATCTCATCAACCATTATTATGAATTTTTATGTCACACCATTCTGCTGCCAAAATTGCACCGTGATTTTCCAAGACAAAGTCATTGTGTAGTGAATATCATGCCCATTTCTCTATAAAGGGTATTCACAATTAGGAATGTTTAATTATTGATTATATAGTTTCATGTATGAATTCCACATTCCATTATCATGGAATAAATGATGATTTTTAATAAATCCTTATTATATGATCCATGTGGCACACTTATGCCTGAAATGAAATGATTAAGAAGGGTGCACCCTGATAGCGCTCCAATGCATTGGGTAAAGATTAGTATCATGATACATCAAGTGAAATGAAGGTTTAATCACGATAATTTATGTTAAATGAGGGTTTAGTCATGATCTATGTACAATAGGACTTTTCTCATGCTAATATCATGTTAAATGTTGTTTCCACATTTCCATGTTATGCTAATCATGATATATCATGCATTTATGTTCATGTTTCAATTATGATCCATTGATATTATTATTACCTAAAATGTATTGAATTATTCATGTTATAACTTGTTTACTCCCTTACTGGGCTTTATAGATCACCCTTTTCCTATGCATGTCCTCAGGTTATCCCATGCAATGATAAGTTCAAGGGAATGTAGTGGTCATATAAAGGAAGTTTTCCATAAAGATGTTTTGTTTTATGTTCTAACTTGTTATGTAATGTTCTTAATCCCCAAATACACCAAAACTCTCTATATTATATGTTGTATCAAGTGAATATTTTATGTTATAAATTATGTTTAAGTGTCTAATAAAGAGTAGGGTTGTTATAATTTCTTTCTCTAGGTACTCTTCTCTATATGCAAAATATCTTCATGTTCCTTAAATAATTATTCAAGGGTTATTATTGAAATATACTAGACTTGTTAATAGTTGAATATTCTTCCCCCATGGTCTTTATAAAACTCTATTTTTATATAATTAAGAATTTTTGGAAACTCACCCCTGTTGATATTGTTACTAATATAACGAGATATCAAATTTGAGATAATTACATTATTTAACATTACTAGTGTAATTTTACATAGGTCCTCATAATGAATATCAGTAAATTTTACATAAGCTCTTATGTTATCATAAATCATCCTAGTCCCAACCATTGACTAAAACCAAATACCATAGAAAGAGAAACAATAATCATATTTCTAAACTAAATATTCATGAATAATAAATTATATGATTTTCAAGTCAAGAAAATTTTTATCAATCTCTAACATCATATTTTTATCTTATGTTAGTTATGATCGTCATTTATTCTAATCCTTCAAAATTGTTCAATATATAAATTTTAATTAACCTATGAATATACCTTGGGAGTTCTAAAACTAGTGCATCGTAAGGGAACACACAATATGTACCATAATGATTACTCAAATATACTTGAACCACACTATTCATAGTTATATTCCTTATATTAATATGTTCTAAAATGACTTCCACTTTTATTATCTAGATAGTGATATATTTCCAGGAAACCCACATCATTTTTATCGTACCCAAACTATAGTATGATATCATATACATAGACTTACCCTTAGGATTTTCACTGGAGTTCTCTAATACAAATATCCAAATTTTATGTAAACCATAATATGATACTAACTATAATGGCATATACTTTTCATAAATAAATATTACATATTATTAGATAAATATTCATTACATATCATTATCATATATTCTATAATCATATCAGTTTACTGTTTTTGGAAAAATGGATTTTTTTAAAAATCATAATGGGTATAGACCAACTCTATGTTTTTATTAAAAAATAACACCCTTATTAGACAAAACATACATAAAATATCTTATCATATTTAGATGGAAATGATACATAAGAAATGGTGAAGTTAGATACCCATTAAGCTTAAATATGGAATATATCGAAGATTAGTTAAGCATAACATGATCATAAGTGTATGATAACATGACCATAGGGTTTAAAAACTATACCAAGAATATCATATATCATAAACAAGAATCAAGGAATAAATAATTTATAATTATAAAACATAAATAAAATAGGAATGAAAGAATATAAGCCATGAGTGAATAAAATAGGCATATGAAATGAATTTTTGGAAAACATGCATGCATTGAACATAATTTCTCTAATAGTAAAGGATCACCACCAAGACAATCATAATGGAGTTGGATCACTCCCTAAATAAATCATATTAGTCAAGGTTCACTCTCAATATTATCTAAGTGGAAAAAAACCCTTACTAAACTATGATCACTTCCTATTTCATTATTTATTATCACATGAGCTATCCAACAATACCTAATGCATTATAGTGTTATATAATTTAGGTCCTAGTTTTCACAAATTAGAAATCATATATATGTGTGATAAAATATTGGAATATATTCCATGTATCATAAAATGTGATAAGGAAATTAGTTTCATAAACATTTAATCCATTCATTAAATCATTTCTTGTTGAAAATACCAGAGTTTCATAACATATTTAAACTATGTAAAATAAATGGATTTCATCTAATCCTCATTAAACCATAATTATCAGAATCCATACAAAGAACAAATGTTGATAGTATAATTGAAGCATATCCGCCAATAAATAATATATTACCCCAATGGAATCCATTATAGTTCAAAATTACTTTAACATATCACATGGAACATTTAATGAGAAAAATCCCATTTCCCATTAAAATAAATTATTAAAAATCCAAATTTTTTGAAATAATATAGAAACAAGTTACTATGAAATTTTATTTGGAAACATGTAATCGATGATTCAAATCATTGACTGGGTATGATGCCAAAAAATTATACTAATGTTGTTTATATAAAAACCGAGATTATATTTATATTTTTCAAAGAAATTCGGAAGTTCTTCATTTGGAAAATATCGAAAAGATTTTAGTAAGAACATTTTGTATAAAGTATCTCAAATTTGGTTCAATGAAAAGTAATAGATCCTAAAAGCCCTAATGAAACAAGCACACCTCCCCAAACATGAATGGTTTCCGACTAGTGATGAGGTCATGCGACTATATGGTTGTGAGACTATACCATAATGACTAATGTGGAGAACAATATTATTAGAAGTGAATAACTAGTAGAAGAATCTAATAATGAAAAATAACACTGGATATAATCATTTAGATAGATAATATATATAGAATAAATAGTAACCATAGTGATATAAAAAATGATTTAATTTCTGTATGTTATGAAAAATGGGAATACAAAGAACAAAAAAGAATACATATACAACATGTTATACAGAAATAAAGAAAAAAATATTCAATGGAATCATGAGAATAAGGATAATTCTATTCTCACATAATCTATCATACCACATAAAATTATGCAACCTGATCTGATCACTTCACTTCTTCCCAAGCTATATCCATGAAGACTGTCTGATTATAAATCAATAGCCCAAATATGGTGTGAGATAAAATGAGTAGGCCACCACCAATGGTGTCTATAACAGTTCCAATATGTGTATATTATCTTTATATGTGTGAAGGAAGAACTGAAATATTTTAGTAAACGATAAAGTCACAAAACACTAAGATACAAGAACATATTGTGACATGAAATATATAGATGATGAAAAAATTTATAAAAGACTAAAGCATCAAAAATGACTTATACAGATTGTATCACTTATCACATCAATGAGGGGAAAAGTCCCAATTCCCTTTAACATGGAATTATTTCTGATTCCATGAATCTAATACACATAAAAATCATTTTAATGTATACAAACATGGGAAATGAACCTATGTCCCCTTAATGGGGTGCCTCCATCGAGTCACCAGTGCTCGTCCATAGAGAACAAGAAAAATACCTGGCTGGAGACCAAGGAACAAATATAAGGAGGTACATGTAAGTTAAATCCAATTAATAATATAAGGAATGTAATTCAATATAATCATCCATTCCATACTGAGGTATTCATTATTGATCTTGTAATATAAGGGATCAAAGGTGCATGTTAGT
This sequence comes from Viscum album, assembly GCA_963277665.1. Classification (NCBI taxonomy): domain Eukaryota; kingdom Viridiplantae; phylum Streptophyta; class Magnoliopsida; order Santalales; family Viscaceae; genus Viscum; species Viscum album. The sequence goes on along the minus strand of OY728164.1, from coordinate 1,465,052,186 downwards.
TTTAATACCCTTTATCAAATTAACTATTCACAGTCATTTCATATAATAAGTTCTTATACACATGATAAAAAATGTTCATATTTATTTACATGCCACATCACCAACCATTTAAATTAAATGAATAATCCATGTTTTCATCCATATAATTTCATATTTCCTAATTAATCATTTTTATCATCCCATTAATTTATAAATTAAAATGTAAAATAAGTGTTATTTCAAATTTAACAATACAGTTTAATTCAAGTAGCTTTCACTCATGTGTATCAATCTCAGCACAACCGAAGGGGTGTTATAGTAATAGGCATTCAAACAAACCCACTACAAGTTATGGATTGGGTTTAGGTTGGAGAAATCTAACTATGTAAAATTTTATAAATAAATGAATCATAAATTAAAAAAATTAATTTATGGTATTACTAATTTTTTAAGAAACACGTGAAGGTTTCGATGCATGATATGAAGACTCAAGGATTGAATATTATATCCTTTAGTGAAAATTTGTACACAACCTAACATATATGTTTAGTAGACTCCTCATCTATTTTATACCATTAACTCAGTCTAAAATGGAATAAAATGGAGAATATATCAATTCCATAAAATAGTGTATAATATCTTCCATGGATTTAGCATTCAAAATATATAGATAAACCAAGAAAATAGGGGAGGTGAATAAAGGGAATACCAAGATGGAACCAATTTTATGAGTGGTAGTGACTCTATCATCTATTTTGTAATATGGAACAAAGCCTAATAGTGAACAATATAGGAGCTCAAATGGTGGTGGGGATGCTATGCAACAAGAGGAAATGTAATGGGGGTTCAATCCTAAAGGAAGTAATGGGAAAAGCTGAAATTATATCCCCTTTTAAATGGTACATGGTTTGGCTATATGGAAAGACAAACTACGAAACAACCATGTGCCACCATTATAAATGTGGAACACTCTATCACATGGCTTGGAACAAAAATTGACAAACAACGTACAACTCATGCATACTCACCCTCTAAGGACTCTACCCCCATGCACAGTTAGGTTCACTATTTTAAAAACTATACGTTATCTATGTGATTAAGCTCTATAACACACCACCACAATCCATACACCCATTAAAAATCCCACTTCGGGTTTGTAAATCCATTATTATATACATATGGGATACATGGTTAGGCCACATGAGTAATACTAACCATGGAACAACTGTGTTCCCCAATTCTATTTGACAAATAAATGGTGATACAGCCGCCAAAAAAATCTATGGACTCTCGAAATACCATCCTTAAACTTTTAAGAACATTTATTAATGTAAATTATAGATTTTATATTAAATGTAAGGGATAATTACCTATCTCAAAATATAATACATTACAACCTCCCCACATTCAAAAAATCATCTATATGTTTCCCTTCCGAGGGTAGTATATCATCATATGAGAAAAGATCTATCCATTAAGCACAAACATATTCCTATAACACCTTTCTCTTATCCTATATAGAGTCATGATTTCATAGCACCTATACTAAAGGAATGTCTATATATGTACATAATTTAAGCTTTGATCAACAATATATATAGGGTGATCCTTAAATAAATAATCATCCTCAAACACAGCCTTATCAGGTTTAATAATATGAGATGAATATAAATTTTAATTTGGAAACTATTAAACATGGAACACATAATTCATGGTTCACTACATTTGAGGTAATATTAACTGATATTATATATTCCCTACCCTCTCCAAAATATAAAAGTTTCTAACAAACCTTTGTTCCATATTTTATTTTTTCTAAATCCGTCAACGCCCCAGTGTATTACAAACAAGTTAAAAGAACTGATCCGCATCCTCAAACTCAATAGGTCATCAATGATTATCATAATAATACTTCTTCCAAGACTAAGATATAGTCATACATATTATGATAAGTTTTCTTTTTTGGATCCCTCTATAAAGAGTCAAGGTCCTAGTATCACTACCTCTCCCACCTCTAACTATCATTGGGCGAACTACAAGGCCTACTATATAGGGCCTCATAATGAGTCATTTATATAGTAAATTGGAAGATGTTAATATATGGTAATTTAGTATGTGGTTAATATTTCTCTCAAGAAGTTATAAAAAACAAGTATGCATGCATGGATCATGTACTATAATACTTGTATCATATACACATATAGACCATCAAATTGTAGGTTATGGGTTATATACAAAATTAATTCTTAACCCAGGTCTGTCTACAACTAATTCCGAAGCTGGATCGGTAAAAGAATGTCCAATACAACGGTAATAGGAAATAAATGAAGTCGTATAAGTTTTTAACATATATCATCCTTGTATCTTCCAAAAAATGTATCATTTAGAGAAATAATTTGGCGAAATTCATTAGATGGTCTACAATATCATATCCCTAATAACTACCCTGAGGTATTATCAGAAAACCCCTCATGAAATCCACAGTGGTGTGGTACCATTTCCACTCAAGAATTGGTAATAACTGTAAAACCCTTTTGGGTACCTAGTGCTCCACCATCCTAATATTATAGGTGGAATACTATTTAACAAAGCCATAAATATCCCTTTTTATACTAGGATTCTATTATTAATAGCATATGACATGGTACGCCTTGGTAAGAAGGGGATGCACTTACCAATGATAGGAATGGACACTCACATCAATTTCAACTGGATGTCTATAGTAACACATTAGCATCCCAAATGTGATTGTTCATATCTATTTCATTAACAAACATTGTGGTTATTCTACCCATGATATGCTCTTCTTCTAGACTATACCCTCAGGATTATAAAGATAAATCATCATCAACCTCTTGATAAGTGAAGAGGTTACTAATAAATATTATAGAATAGGTTACTTAGGATGCTCTTGAATCACAATGTGCATCTCATAAAACATTTCCATAAGCTGTGATTCATTTCTGTCCTCCTAAACATCCATCATCTAAGAATTTTATCTCAGAGTGTTAGAAACAATATTTTCTATCCCAAGAATATACAGATGTTTAAAATAAAATAAATATTGTTATTTGAAATGTATTCAATGTATGTTATTCTTGTAATAATTGGATAAATGTATGTTTACAGATCTTTCAGTTTTTTATAAAACAATGATCTATCGCGAAAAATAATTCCCCCAACAATAAAATTCACAAACTACTATAGAAAACACAAGATCATGTGTCACGTAATTATCTTGATTATGTATCAATTGATGAGACTACAACACCATGAATCAATATAATTATATAATAATGAATCCTAGACAAATTAATCATGTATAAAAAACACTAGTTTTCCTGACATTGGTGGGATCAAGGTTAAAAATGATGTAAGTCTCGCATTCAACTCCTGAAAGGATTCGTGGAATACATCAGACCATATAAACATGATTTTTTTGTCTAGCATATGGGTGGGGTTGTGTGTAATGAGAAATCCTACATAATGTGGATGTAATAACCATCTATCTCTATGAAAATCGATATTCCAACAATATTCTAGGGATGATTATAGGAAACTATAGACCTCACCTTCTCTAGGACATCATAAAATCCTATTTCTAATATGATGTGTCCTTGGAAGTGAAACATGTCAGTATAAAAGTGGCATTTGGTTATTTTATAACAAATATTGTCATCAATTAGTGTAATCGAAATGATATCAATATATCAAATGGTTTTTATATTATGAGAGTACACCAATATTTCATCCATGAAGACTAAAATAAATAAATCCAAATATGGGTGTAAAACTCAAATCAATAGATCTATGGAAACTGTCAATTCATTCATGAGACTGAAAAACATATCCAAAAACTAATACAAGCCATATATACTACATATTTCATAAGAAGGTATATCTAATATATTAACACACACGTTATGATATACCATCCTAAAATCAATATTAGAGAAAACCCACTCTTCTCAAAGTTGGTTGAATAAGTGTGCCTATGGAATCTCCCTTAACATTATAAAGGCCCATGTGACCATATCATATTTTATGCGGTTTTGGATGGAAAGATAAAATTAATAAATATAATTAATTAAATGGAAAGTTATTTTTTATACCCACATCATGTTTTTTAGATAAACAATGGTTAAACCCTTGTTTATGTTCTACCAAACTAATTTATAATCCATTGGTGGCTCGTTCTAAATATGATTCAGATACATATATTTATATAAGACTTGAAAATGGTGTGTCATATACATTTTATTCCTAGTAATGGTGTCCCATATAATTGTGAAGAATGTTCTTTTCATCCAATATACTTTTGACTATAGAGCATGGGGTCCCTGTTGATATGATGCTGCGTCATGGAATCCAATATAAATTCCATTCAGAGACATGGTGACCCTAATTAAATGATAATCAAGAATGGAATCCAATATAATTTTTACACTTGATTGTGGTGACCCTTATTACTCATGATACTCGGGCATGAAATCCTCCCTTAGGTTTAAAAAATCTAGGGACTAGACATGGATAACTAAGTTACTCCTTGGGTCCTGGCTAGCACAATGTTTGTAAACAGATGGAAATAAACAATATAACATATATAGTGTATATATATAAACATTCATGCATACATAATTGTATGTATATTCCTATGGTGACATCTCTTTAGATGTTTACTGGCATGAGACGAATCATGTAGTGTCAGCCTAGTGTCTGAAAAGAACTAGATTTGATCCATTACAGATTTCATTACTAATTTACCATTATTATTTCAACACATGATTCATATGATTTGAACACAATAGATAGTTATAGAAAATATTGGTGGTAGCTTATTGATTATATCTTACAAATTATTTAGACCACAATTTGGTTCCAAAAATTTCATCTCGTATATAATTACGGAAAAGGGAAAGTGCATATTTATAGATGTGTGATTGATTATATAATGAGAACTAGAGAGAACATGAACATGATACCGCCCATGATGATATCTAGATATAATCATTACCTTTTTGGTTCCTTTTATTTAACTATATGTATGTATCTCTTCTTCCATGTCTACATATTCATTTTTTTGTATATATATATGACATTGTATCATCGGGTATATGGTACTAGATATCACAATTGATGGATGATTTTTTACCTTGATGTATTATCATCCACTAATAGTTGTTTTTATGCTTCTTATATTTATAAATATCCTATATTGTTGTGCTGCTCTAATTATTGTGGTAATTTCACCCCACTATACTTCCTATGACTTTTTTATCTATTGACTAACTTGTAACATATGAAAAGGCGCGCTTGAGGCCCTGTGATCAACAAGGTTCAGTTACATATGAGGGGACAGGGTATGGGATGTTACAAATTAGTATTAGAGGATTATTCTCTTCCCATTTTATGGGATAGTAGAATGGGGATTAGAATGTGTTAAAATTTGGTGGTGATAATGTTCTTGGGAGTAGTTAAACCATGTAAGAGAAAATGAAAATTTCCAAGGATGGGAGATTCTGTTTCATATTTCACTAATTACACTAGTTATGATTCTAAAAATGGGTAATAGACATAATAAATGATATTTATTATTATAATTTCATATCATTCTATATTACCCATGGACGTTTATGGTACAAAATCATTGACTCAAGCATTATCATAGTAATGTAGAGATTCACATTTCTTGCATTATAACATGCCATTTAAGTGATCTCATTTCTTTTATTTTTGTTGATTGATATGATTGTATTGAATGAAACATATATATATATATATGTGTGTGTGTGTGTGTGTGTGTGGAATTGTGCTAACAATTTTATACGAGAATGAGAAACAATATTGGTTCGTAAGGTGCCTACATCAAATTAATAGTGTTTTCATACATATATTTATGAATACACCTTATGTACTCAATTATTGCACATTGTGTCATGAAACATTGCTCACATGGGATTGAACATGTTTATGTTTGTTATTAAATGGACACCAAATTTTAATATATTATGTGTATGGGTATTTATAAATTGACAATTATGATATATATATATAATTCAACCAATTAAAATATTGTCTTATATAGATAAGTATGAACATAGATGAATTGAAATTATGAAATGAAATTTTCTCTATTAAATTGGGTTTACAATTTCAATTTATAAAGAGTTTTAATCTATTTCTTGCATGTCAAAATCTAAATATTGGGAACCTAGATTTATTGTAGAGTATATAACCTTAACCCAGTCTCATTAGTGGGTAGTATGCTGTGTCTCTTATGATTCTTATGATTTTTATGCAGCCCAAAAAATGCATTGGAGTAGGTTGACGGATGTTAATTTTATATAGGAAGTATGTGCACATTTTTCTATTTGTATATGTGTGGATTATGTTGTTATAAAATTCTATATGATTTTTCTCAAATAATATGTATATTTATGCCAGTATGAAGTCCTTGAGTCATATAGTAGGAGGGTGGTGATGACCATGCTCTAGATGTGGTGGGCCTAGAACTACTAGTGTTACCTCCTGTTTATCTACCTATGGAACATCCAATTATACATGACATGAGTGAATATGGCTAGATTCAAAATATATTAATGATTCCTATTGAAGACTATGCAAGATGCCTCAGGTCCTTCCCCTATTATGGTAGAGTTTACATGAGAATTGTAGTAGTTAAATCTACATATGATTTCAGGTGGATGGTAGACATAAATAAGAAGAGTCATTGATGTAAGCCATTCGAACTATTTTTTATCACCCTGAGAAACCTACTGATAAGAGAGTGAATCTTGCTATGCACATGCTTTCAGATTCTACTAGTCAATGTTGTGATGTTATTACCATGTTTGATTGTCATTAGGGTATGGACTAGATGTGATTCCAGTAATACTTATATGAATATTTCTTTCCCAAGAAGTAGAGGGTATGATGGGATAGTGATTTTATGAATTTATAGAAGGGTACTATTTTTGAGACCAATTATTATGTTGTGTTCATGGAGATTCAGTGTTACACACTAACTCCTACTACTGATGTGTTGGTGACAATGATTCATTTATAGGATGGAAAAGTAAAACACATCCAATCCTAGGTGAATTTCTTCTATTTTACCACCATTTCAGAAATATTAAACTCAGAAACCATCACCATGTGGGAGATGAGGTATGAAAATAGTGTGGGCCATGTTAGTCTATAGTCGAGATAAGGAAATAGTTCACCCTGTGGTTCGAAATTTCACCTTGATACTACTTTGTGGGGGAATTGGTATATGTATGATACACACTAATAGATAAGTGGATTCTCACCAGGGATGGAATCCAGGGCATATGAATCCCTAGTGTCCAAAAGACTTCATTGTGATTGGAGGATGATGGAGGAAGGGGCATCATAAATTTTTTTGTATGACTTTACCATATGTGCAAAGTGGGAGAGGATCTAGATCAAATCATCCTTCAGTAGTGAAATAAATAGTTTCTCACCATAATGATATCTAATGTACTATAGTCCATTTAGGTCGAAGAGCTGGTCATTGGCACAATGGCTGGGATATATTGTTATTGCACCAGTAGGTCAAACTTGCTCAGGGAAGTTAGGTTCTATCTCAAGGTCATTAATATGGACATATCTCTATAGAGATCCCTCTTCCATATAAATATAGTTTCAGACCATATATATTTTGATCTATTATTATAGTAACCTCTACATTATTTTCTTCCATATTCAACTCTATCGCTTCACATTAATTCATATTAGTGGATTTTGTGGATGGTATAAGAAATGAAATTCAGTAATCTTGCAGGGTGATGACCCTTGAAATATATTTGGGTATGCATTCATAGAGTGTATGTGTATGAATGGAATAACCCTTTAAGATATGTTACCATAATTTTCTATAGAACCTCATATTCCCCAGGATGGACAGATTAAACAAAATTCATGGGGTGGACTCATTGGTTCCTTTAGATGCCTATATGGATTACAATCATTAGAGTGTCTTTATTACATAAATATATGGAAATAGTTATGTACTTAATGGTTAATGGGATGTATATGAATTTTGAACTAGACTAGTGTATTAGTGGCTAAGGGAGTGACATCCTAGATTCCTAGTCTTTATTTGGAGGTGTGGGGAATACATGAGACTAATTTCACTAATTCTATTGAATATTTTAAGGATTTTTACCAAATTATTTTTTTAGATTACGTACTAAGGGAGATGTGGAGTTCATTATAAATATAGTTCTGGTAGTATCACCAATATCAATTCCTCTTTACAAAATGACAACTACTGAAATTCCAGACCATAAGATGTATCTTTGGGATTTCGAAGTAATGAAATTTATATAGCCTAATAATTCACCGTGGGTTTCATCTATACTTTTCTCAAGTAAGGTGGATAGCAACCTTATACATGTCAAGGACTACCATTGGTTGATCTAGTTTGTAGCTATGAAATGGGTTCTATTTTCATTGTATAGACGACCTCTTTGACTAGCTCCAAGGAGAAAGGGTTTTCTCAATGATCGAGTTGATGTTAGGTTATCATCATGTAATATTTAAAAATTTATAGATACCTTATATAATGTTTCACAGTATTAATGGATTTGTTAGTATCAGTTTATGTCATTAGGTCTCACAAATGTAGTAGTTATTTTCTTGATTTAATGAATCATAATTTCCACCCGTATCATATTAGACTTGTTGTATTATTTGTGAATGATATCTTATTGTTTTATATTACCTGACACATCAATTTCAATCATCTTGATATTGTTCTCAATACAATAAGAGAACACTATCTATATACTATGCTGAAAAAATATACTAATGGATTAAAAAAAGTTAACTTATTAGGTCATATCATTTCACAGGAAGGATTGTTTCTTAACCAAAAAAGATTAGTATCATAGTTTCAATTAAGGATCCAAAGAATTTATTTAACATCCATATATTCTTAGGGTTATTCTTCAATTACATGATCGTTGTTAAGGTAATTTCATACATAGAAGTACCTTTTAAGAGATTCACGATGAAGGGTGTGAATTTTGTAAGATCATAATTCTATGAAATAACTTTTTAGGACTTGATAGTGAGGCTGAATTTATCACAAATCTTGATTCATCCACAGCTGGGCGTAGAATATATAGATCATTGTGAGGTGATATAATGGATATAGGATCCATGGAATCTTGTGGTGGTGGGATATTTTTTAAAATATATTTTATTACGTCTATTTCCAAAACCAAGAGGGTGGATCATTCATGTCAAATATTTAATTAATATATATGATCTTAAAATAAATTATTAGATATTTATTAGATCTTTATTTATAGATGATATTGATAATTTAAAAATTTCCCATGAGGATTTTCTTTACTACACTATGAGGACCCAAGGACAAAATCCCTCTATAAGTAATCCTCACTTTCTGCTATGATCTCCATGAAAATCCAATCAATCTCTAGGTGATATCATAAAGCATAGATTGTATTGTGTTGTAAGTATTTCATTTATAATTTTTTATTGGGAGAGAGAAGGATTAGTTGAGATATAATTTATTGTTTTCTACAATTATCAACATTATAATCACAATTCGATTGTCTACACAATAGACATAATCTTATTTTTATAGAGCTAGGTTATAGGTTAAAATAATTTTCTTATGTGAATATCATACCTTAAATAATAATATAATAATATAATATTTAATAAATACCATACTATATAGTAAAAATATTATTATTATGTTTTTCGGGTTTTTTTATCTTTTACAATAAAAAATATTATTTAACAATATTGTTAATTAGTATTTGTCACGGAAGATAATATGGGTCCATTCACACTGCTGTAGAATTTATTGAACACCTAAATAGTTATTTAAAATTAATATTTCTTTCATAAAAAAATATTTTCATTTAATAATACATGAATAAAATTATCCCACAGTCTTGAGAAAAATATTCATACATTTAATTAATTTTCAAATATAATATAATCGAGATAATCAGTAGCACGTAGTCAGCGACACTGCACGATTCATTATCATTTTCATTGGCCATTATTTCATAAAGTTATAGATTAAAATATAACAATATATCAATGAAAACAAGAGAATAATGTTAATATTTCAACAAATACATCCACATAATAAATATCACAACGTAATATAATACCTTTATCACAATGTCACATCAAGAGGGTTACCCATCCATTCCATGAAATGAAAGGATCGATACGTCTTTAATTGAATATTAAAATAACCACGTCTTTTCACCATGTACATAGAATTTATGATGATATTTATTTTCCAATATTTGAGCTAAGATATTAGCTTCCATAAATATAGAATGGACAAAGAATTAATTGACTTATCTATTAATAACATGATATCTGTGATGCCCCCAATGTATCTAACTTCTCCATGAAATGATACTATCATTGTTTATAAAATTAAATCATTTCATGTGAGTCCTAAAATCCATTAATAAGTATCATTATTCTATGGACTAGTACACATGCTCAAATATATGAATATCTGATGACACCAAAACATGCAGAATTACTACGGGTGGGTCTATTCTCATAATCTCCCCTCTTAGAGGTTACAAAGTGTGAAATTCATAAGAAGAATCCTCACTTGATTGTGAGTACTGACACTTGATATTCTATGTAATATGGGTCCCATCATAGTATGTAATCCAACCATATAACATTATTTAATAATAATTTCATATAACATCAAGGTTCTCATCATAGTGGGGAACTGATATGACATTATCAAAGTGAGGTTTACTCTATGACATTATTACATTATAGTCATTCATATTAGTGAAAAATATTTAATAATATATTATATTAATTTTAAATATATATAATGTACATGTAATAAATGTACAAATAATTGGTCCTAGGACACAAACTCAAACAAACTCCAACATTTTCCAGATCTAATTGTCTATGAATTTGAAACTGTTAGAACTCACTTGATAATCATGTTTCTATTTCTTCATAGAATTATTAAATGTATGCTCCACATTTTGTTATATAGATATACTAATAATTTTTACATCACCACCTTGTAAAAAATCCCTCAACAGATGATCCTTTCGATGTATTTTTTCATATGCTGTTGTGACCTTGTCTCTTTTGTGAAAACGACACTACAATGTTATCACAATATATTTTGATAGGATATTTATTACAAGGAACCATTTAAAGATACTTTTTGATGTTATAAAACCATATTACATCTTTTTCTGCACCAAGAGAAACAATATACTCAGACTCTATAGTAGAATATGTGACAAAAACCTACATAAAGATCTTCATAGTCAAATAACCACCATTCAAACTGATTAAGTATCATGTTTTTTATGTCATGTTGTCTTAATAAATTATGATAGTAACATCAACATATCTGGTTATGTCTAGTTCCTCAAATAATCTATACACCAATTAAAAATCTTTAGTACACCTCATATTATTTATGATATTATTGACTTCCAAGAATTGAATGTCACCATGATCATCTTTATAGCTTTCAAACACAATTACTTTTTTTAAATATCTAGCATAGTACATAGAATAGAATACATGAATTACCCAATCCATGAATCATATACAGTCTTTTCTATTATATTTTATTCCTCATATGTCTTTGGACACATTTTCCATTAATAATGAATTGCATGTAATGCCAACAACAATCCCCTTAGGGATTTTTTCATAAGGTATCTATTTAGTATCTTGTTAATGTATGTACTTTTACATAGCCTAGGAAACCTCTTGGATCTATCATTATTGATATTGATCACATAAATATATGTTTCATCCCCAAATTCCTTTATATATATTTATTTATTCAGGAATTCCTTAAAATAATCTAATATAAGTATTTCATTTTAATGAGTAATATATTAGCAATATATACTATTAATAAATTAAATCACTCCAACAAAATTATTTTTAGACACTGGGATCACATTGCTTAATTATGAAACGAAATTATATTATAGATTATGAAAAATGAATTTTTCATGACCTATAAGTTTTCATTAGTCCATAATAGATTTTTTTTAAATTTTCATATAGTTTTGGAATCATTTGGAGTAAAAAACTTTTTGGAATGTGTCATATAGAAATCATCATGAAGGATACCTCTACATAATTATATTTTTAAATCCATTTTAGAAATCATATTTTTATGGTAAGATAGTATTTTATGTATAATCCTAATGGATTTAATCATTTCAAATGGTGAAAAAAATTCATAGTCAATTCCTTGACTCTTTTTAAACCCTTTTAGAGCAATTCATTCAATACAAGTATTGAAATGTCCTTTAATGTAATTTTTATTCTTGAATAACCATTCTAAACCTATGGGATATACATCCACCATAGTTTGTACAAAAATATAAACATGTTTTTGGTACATGGAATCGATTTCAGAATTAATGGCTTCTTACCACTAGGAAACATCATTTCCAATTACCTATTCATTTTAGGTTATAAGATAGTTATTATCAACTTATAATGATTCATGATCCTTTATGACTAGAAAATCATACAATTCTGGTTCTCTAAAACCTCTTTTACACCAACACAGTACTAGTGTCTCTAGAAAAAGCTTCACTTAACATGGGGATTTTTGAAATTGGATCAAATTCAAATTCTTATTTATCATGATCCTAGACTTCATCCAATTAATTCACACTCCAACTATACATTTTTTAGATATGATCGTCCTCATGAAATTTGGGATGTCTATCATCAAAAACCATTTTTCTGAAGTATATTATAGGTAGTATCTCATTGTTTCCTTGGGATTTCATATAAAGAAACACTTTTTTCAATGGTATGAATGTTTGTTACTTGAATTGGCCTTAAAAAACATTTTGAACCCCCACACATGTATGTAAGAATACACGAGTATCCTTCCATTCCATACATAGCATGGTATACCATTTTTCTCATATGATGTCACTCGGTATAGTACATATGTTGTTACTTTTTAGGCATTTCCCAAAATGAATAATGAAAGACTCAGATGACTCATTATTTATCTAAGCATATACAACATGGTTGGGTTCCAATATTTACAAACACCATTGCACTGGGGCATATAAGGTGGTTTTAATTGACCTAGTATCCCAAAATCAAATAAATATTCAATGTATTAATTATTAAAATATTAATTTCTATGACCTAATTTGATTTTATTAATATTATTATAACTGTAGTTCTAAATATCATTCTTTTATTCCATTAATTTATGAAAATAATTTAATTATACCTCATTAACAAAACCTATACATATCATCATAAAATATTAGTAATAATTATGAATTAGGAGTGCCCACCCCTTTATTAAATAAAAAATGGTCTATGCACATCATTATACACCAATTCAAGAAGATATTTATTCATTTCACATTTCATAATGAATGAGGATTTGATCATTTTTCCTTGTAAACATGCTTGATATACACTAAGGTATTTTAGTTAAAAATAATCTAATTATCCTTAATGATTTAATGTATTCATGTGGTTTAAATTTACATGACATGTGCAGTGATTCTAATGTTCGGATTGGTGTAATTATTGTGAAGTGACATCATTATCAATTTTTATTACATGGTTCATGTTAAAAAACACAAACTAACCGTTATTTAATGTCCCACAACATAAAATATTATATCCTTAAAAAAGAATCATATTCCAAAATATGAAAATAAATCTCTTTGTATCTTTTTTGGATAGAGAAATAATGTTTTTTATAATATATTGAACATGATGAAAAACCATCAAAACCAAGATCATTCTGGTCAGAAACGAGAGGTTGTAGTACTCAATAACTAAAAAATCAATTTTTTAATTGTTGATTGATAATAGATTAACATCACATCTACCAATATTTCTAAATGTACTTATATCTTATAATTGATTAAATATATGATAACTAAAAGATGCATCAAGTACAAAATTTTTATAAATACAAAATTGTTAATAAATTACAAATGTACTTGAAGCTTCCCCAAGTTTATCTGGTGGGGAGCTATTTTTATTCTCGTGACCCTTGATTCCACATGTGAAAGAGATAGTATCATTTTACGTTAATTTTTCTTACATCATCCTATTCATGAAATGGTGTGAAAATTATTTGGGATTATTGATCATATATTTCCCGTTATATTTTTTAACTATAAAAGACATGTGGCTTTTAAAGCATTGAATAATTGTTTATTTAGTGATGTCGAGTAAGAAAATATGGCTAACACATCTAAATATTTATCATATTAAAATATACAAAAATTATAGAGAATTTACAAGGGAGTGATTAATGAATGATATTAGTAAAGAATTATTTGGGTAGTCAAAACCCTATAATCTATGGGCACTCAATGTGTCCAATGATCTTGAATACATGAAGCCCAGCTGGGGAACCATCATTAAGAATTCTATAAAATATTACCTTATAAATATCAAGTCATTCATGTATATATCTCTTCTGGTAATGACCATGTAGTTTCCCAACCATGCAATATGCATCAATTTTTTATGATAATTAATTATTTCCCCAAACATAGAGAAAACATAAAATTTTAAACATCGACCTTGTTGCTTAATTATTTTTCTTTGACTATGAAATCATTAACACTCACCTCTTTGGTATGAGGATCATTAATATATGATTCTAGAAGAAAATACCTATGTTCATGGTATAAAAGAACTGAAAGGTTTCTAAACCACTCTTAGAAGTTACTTATACTAAGAGGGATGAATTTCCCCCATTATGATCATCAAGATAGTAAGGATTATGTGTTTTCCATTATATTATTCATTTAAAAAAGAATAATAATAATACTTTTCATGATTAAATTTTATTTGACAAATTATATATTGATTTATTTTATTAATTCATCTACAATTTTATAATGTCCCAATAGACATCACTATTGAACTCATAATATATAGCTTCTATGAAATTATAAATGAATGGATTCCTGTTAATTTTCTTAAAAATCTAGACTTTGACCATGAAAAACAATAGAATGTCATTTCATTGGGGTGTTTCCAACTGTGGACTTATAGATCCTTGATCTGTTGAGTGGATTCCCGTATTGTGATATACATAAATGGGATTCCAAAACCCACACCATATAATTTTTATTGAATGGATTTTAGTAGTTAATATCATTACAATTTTGGTTTAATCAACCTAAAAACCTAATGGGAACTACCTAATAAAGTTTAGTATCCGGAAATTTTCCACATACTCCACTTAGTTATATAGTTCTTTTCTCAATAATTAAATGCAAGGATTAGTCTGACATAATATTATAATGAGTGATTTTAATTGATTATGCATAAATTTTATCTTTTTTATAGTTTACATGACTCATTATTTTTATGTGGATATTGTATAATTAAATACAAAAATTGAAAAAAAACATTTTTGAATAATTATTTTATTTAATTTAAAAAACTTCACATTAATTCATTTATTTTTTTTATCCTGACCTTGAATATACAAAATAAATACTGTCATAGACAAGACTAAATAATTAATTAAATGACATGTTCTTGAGAATAATCAACGATTTTGATTAATGATTGGGAATTGAGTCAAAAATTAAACTAGTGGATGTAAATAATGTTATCGATCATGGCATGAGTTCTAAAATTCCACCCGTACAAATTTCTAACTCCTTTTTTGGAGTCCTTATGGTTCAATATTTAACTATCTAAAAACACCTTTGGAAACTCAATTAATTTAAAATAATTATGACTCACACACATGTGAGGTAAAAAATATTAGTTAAAGTAGAATTCTATAAATATCTCAAGGCATGTAGTTACAACATAATAACAGATAAAGGGTTGAATAACAGGCCATGAACTATAATTTATTAAAAAAATTACAAACTCATGGAATAAATTAAATTAAAATATTCCAACACATACACTGAACTTCCTAAAGCTTATAAACATTTATACATTTAACATATATGTAGATTAAAAGGATAAAAATCATTTATTTATATGTTATTTATTATTAAGATGAACATGGTTGAATTATTTATTTATTAATTTATTTATTTATATCCCCTTCATCTTAATGACCATCTGAATTATCATAGAGATTACCATCATTAACGTATAAATGAAAAATAAATTTATGAACAAGTATTTGTATATTTAATATAATTAATTAATCATGAATTTATATTTATTTAAAATATTTCATAAAATTTTAAACACATAAAGTGAGAATCACGGTAATAAGGATTTATTGATACAATTTTTCGATTTAATGTAATTTTATTATACCAACATTTGGGACACTACACAGAGTGTACTATTTATCAAAGTGATGTGTACGTCTATTTTCATGTTTTTGGGTCACATGATTTTTCCTTTGACATGTTCACTCAGTCAAAATATAGAACAAGTACAAGTTAGCTACATTCATAAAAACCCAATTGTCATGTTCACAATATACTATCCTAGGTATTTGGCATATATCTTTGTAGATAGCATAGTTTTTATCGGCTAGTTACTTGTTATGTGATATGAATCTTCTTTTCTTTTACAACACGCTGAAAGACCCAGTGTGTTCTCTGGTGAAAGACAACATGTTGTGTGCACTCCAGGTACATATAGTGTATCTCTAAAGTCATGTGTCTATATAAATTAGTGTGTATCTTTGATGTAGGAATCGATGAACTACATGTTGTGTAGACCATATACACATTGTGTATATCATAAATACTCTAGGTTGTTAGTCTCACAAGGCTTCATTGTGTATAACGACAACATGGATTTCATGATTTACAAATCTAGCCTGCATAGACTACACGACATGTGCATTAATACAGTAAGAGTAATTTGAAAATTGAGTGACAATTTTTCTGCTCAACACAATGAGTACCCCTTTCACAAAAACAAAATTTCATGAAATTTAACACGCAATATGGCCTAGTGATGTGTACTTGGGTAAACAAATTTTATTTTAAGTACATGTTGGGTAGCACATTCTTACTCGACAAAAAATCAGTAGTTACCGATCGACTCTCGAGTCATTGTTAATCTGTTCTTATAACATTATGAAAATTATTCACTTAAGAAAAAAGATTAATATTTTGATAAAATGCTAATTCAAATTGGATTAAATAGTGAATAATATGAATGTTAAATTCAACCATGATTTCATATGGGTCAACAATCAAAAAAATAATTATAAATTTAAAAATTACCCTTATGATTCAAATTGATGTTTTTAGGAAGAGCATATGAGTTAAGAGGTGGGAGATACATTATTTTTTCCTTTGATATTACTATTCCATAAACCATGAGAAAGGATATTACATGGGAATTTTATAAGTAATGTTTTAACTATAGAATGAATTAATTACCATGTCTTTGTAAGATTTGTTCATTAATTTTGTTGATAATATGACAAGGCCCCTTTTATATTTTCATTCATTGTTTTTTCAAGATCAAATGATAGGATCCCTCTAATATTTATACACATGTGATCTTTCATTCTACGAGAAATTTCAATCAATCTTCAGTTTCAAGTGCAATTAATCTATTGTCTGGTATTATTTAGGATGATATCTTATCCTTTGGTCTTGAAGAAATCAATCTTGAATTTTTCATTCTAGATAGTGATAGTGAATGAGTATAAAGGAATATTTTTTGAACAATAGTTCTCTATTTTTACTACACCTATCGATTCTCTACAAAATGGACATAACTATCTATTTTTAGAGTTAGGGTTTATGTTAAAATAATTATTTAATTTCATAAAGTCTCTTAAATAATATTATAACATTTAATAAACCTTATTCTGTATATTATTAGTATTATTATGTTTTGGAATACACCAACATTCACAATAAAAATTATTATTTAACTAGATTTTAAATTAATATTTTACACCAGACATGAACTTGGCCCATTTGAACTCCTCTAGCATTTACAAAAAACCAAATAAATATTTAATTTACATATTTCACTCATGAAAAAATATTTTTTATTAATAAAACATGAATAAAATTATCCATCACTGTTGAAACTACTTTTTATTAAATTAATCATTGTAAAACATAATTTTAATCAAGATCATCGGTAACACATAGTGTGAGAACCCCTATGATTCTTTCTCATTGGAACTAAGAGGGCTTTCCTAAAGTTCAATATTACTATCTAGTAATTAGTAAAGTCACCAAAATAAATTGATATAATGTCATGATGAAAAATACAACATATAAATATTTACTATGTAATATTATCCCTTTCTCATAATATATCATCAAAAAGGTTTCACATCAATGTCTGCAACATATATGATTGATTCGTCTTTCAGTGACTATATGAAAAAAGATAAATGTTACAAAAAGGAGATGTAATTTAGGAAATGGTTCTATTGCAATAAAATTTATGATATATCAGCTTTAATAATTATGGAACAGACAAATATTTCCTCAACATATCCATTAATTTCATTTCACTCATTACACACCTCATGTATCCAAATTCTTCATGATCTATTATCTTTATTGTATATTAAATACATCTAAGTATGTAAGACGTAACTTGATGTTACAGTAATTAAAAAATATAATGACAATTACACTAGCTCCCAGATATGAATATTCAATGAATCCAAACATTTGAAATCCCTATTGGAGGTATCATTTCTCAAAATCTCATGTATTGGAGATTTCCAAGTGATAAATTTATTCTAAGAAGTCTCCTCATGTTACGAGTACTTGAAACTAATAGTCTATGTACTATGTGTTCCATTATAGTATGTTATCTATCAAAATAACATTATTTAATAATATCATCATAGAACTTCAAGGTTCTCATCATAGTGGGTAACTACTATGACCTTATCAATGTGACGTATACTCTAGGAAATTATCATATAATATCCATATTGAAAAATGAAATATATTTAGTAATAAGTTTTATTAATTCCCAAAATATCAAAAATATTGGTAATAAATGTATAAATAGTTGTTCTAAGGAAACAAACTCCAAAAAATCAGGCATTTGGTTACAAGTACTTCTGATGCAGGAAGATCGTGTCATGGAATACTGGACTTAATAATTTTTGTCTCTTAAGAATAATTTTGTGATAAAAGACCTAGATCTAGGAGTAATTTTCCATGCCTTATATTATAGTTGACATTATTTTCATAAATTGTAAATTTTTGTGTATATGAAACAAAAAATCCACAATTATATCTTTACACAATGTTACCTAAATCTCATTCAGATGAGGCGGGTTGAATACCAAAATAAAATTTATTTTTATCATTATTACATGCTCGGGGTGGGTAATGATGTAATGGATGATTTGAGCAAGAGGAATCAGACACATGCAATATAGGATGATAGTAATGAGTGGCATATTAGGGATCAAATATCTGAGATTAATTTATAGGTATAGGACCATCATGGGTAGCATACCCTTACACCGTTAGTAGTGACCACTTTACTTCCATATATAGTCATGATGAGGTACTTATCGGATCTTGAAGTCTTATTCCTAAGGGATAGTTTTTTCAGAGATGAACCACTTCTAGGATGGATCATTGAGGAGGATAAGATAATACACATATAAAGATGTGTTTGTATCCATACAGACATCTGAAATGAACTGATGTGAGGGTATCAGGCTTCTATATACGAGGTTAACCCTATGCATATAATGATATATCATGATATACATCACCAATAATGTTGACATGGTATGAAAGGGTATATAGATGGATTTATTACTCATGTTCCACCTATAATACATTTATAGTATAATAGAGGAGGCCAATAGGTATTTTTCACCCATTTCCCATTCCTAAGAGGAAATCTGGTGATGTCACCATAGAAATTGTGACTATTTTTTAGAGATCCATTTTATAAAGTGAAGTCATATGGTTGATCATTGATAATATCACTAAGTTATCTCCATTTTTACTAATCAATGAGACCTCATTAGTGTATTGGAAAAGGAAGGCTCTAAATATGAATTTTTTTTGACTTCATGGATTCCCAAGGACGATTTTTCGAATATGCGTGCTCATTTTTCTTCATGGGTTTTAAACAGTTTAAGAGGGAATTAAGGACATATGTACTTTTTATTATTAAATACCACCCTACGATAAACATCTAGTAAAAATGGATGATACAAGTGTTATAATACATTCATAAAGAATGCATCCTTGATTTTATAGGTCCATGGGAGAAAAATATAACTCTCTTAAAATTCACCTACAATAATTTCATTCATGTGATCATACAGATGGATCCTCTTAGCACCATATATGGGTTTTTATTCCAATCAACAGTGTGCTAGTTAGAGGAAATAAAGTAAACACTACATAGATCCCATATCATTCGGGAGAAATTAGTAAATGTCAAGTTTATCAAAAGATGAATGGATATGGTATTGTCTAGGAATGAATCATATTCTTACTATCATCAATGACCTATAGAGTTTTATTCTAGTTATCATGAATTCTTATATGTTTCAACTAAAATTAGTCATCAATAGTTTAATAAGAAAAGTACTTTTTTCCAAGTTTTTTTGTCCCTTATATTTTTTAAAGATGGTAGACCCGTTTCCATATTTGAATGAACTTTTTGTGAGATACAAATATATTCAAAACATGTTCCATATATCTTAGATACATCATTATTATTCCAAACCATATCATATATTTTATCCTGATAATGATGATATGGAGTAGGATATTTTCGTTTTGTAAAATCCTATACGCATCATTGACCAGAGAACGAAGGAACTGTGAAGATGTTCAGTTCATTTAGTTTGGAATATATGGTAGAATGGACATGTATAGGATTAGACCTCAGAAAGATAAGTCAATGTATATGCTTAGTCGATGGAGTTATTCTTAGATGAAGCTTTACCACACTTAGAAGGGAAACATGGGGAGGAGTGGCTTTAAATGGGGAATACTGTAAGATCCATGATTCATTATATGAATTATGGATCCTTAAATTTTCTATTAAATCCTTGTTAGGATTTTCATTTGTATTAGACATGATAGATACATATTTAAGATAGCTATTTTGTTTTATGAATGAATAGAATATAGGGATAGAGCTTTCTACAAGACAAAATTAATGACGCCAATTAGTCAGGCCACACACCATTAAAAACATGCATATGTTTTCCCAGGGGAAAATCTCAAGATTTACATTACTTGAAAAATATTCTCATCATGAATATCTCTTTTTTTAAGTGGATGGACACTTATTGTATTCATATTCTCTTTCACAGGGTGCGTTATATCTGTAGGTGCATCACTTTGACCTCAACCTATGATTTGAGGTAACTACATCATCCATAAACTGGTCAAACCACCATTCATGACATTTTATTTATTTCAGTAAGATATTTTATCCTCTTCCATCATTTAATAGTTTATCACTCCATGATCTATACTTTTTTAGTGTGAGTTGTTATTCCCTATTTTAAGGGTATATTACAATTTCTCTATTTAATATCATTATAAGACGAATTGAATATAGATAATGGAAAAGTACTCCTCTACCCCTATATGGTAGTTGGTCAAGTGATTATCTCTCAATTGTTGATTACTTATATTATGAATTGTGATGCCACCTACCATATTTTCCTTGTGTTAAATTAAAAAACACTTAACCTCAGATTAATTTGATTCTATTGATATATGTGACCACTTGATAGTTAATATTGTTGAGAAAAGTCCCCATATACTATCTCCAACCCTTGATATGTGAATATAAAAATACCCATCAAATTATAATGTCTTATCATAACAAAAAATATTCTATATGTGTTTTAATAGAAATCTAAATTTAATTACTACAAAGAAATTACATATAATGTTAGTGGTAGGGAAACATCATTTTTAACATAAATAATGGATACAATGTTGATTATGTGGAAAATTAAGGTCATTTAAACCATATTTGGCTCATACTAAAGCTAGTTTCACTAAATTCTATGGTATTATATAGAATCATGGAGTATCATATTACTATGTTACTAAGGAACAAAGTCTCATATACTTGTGATACCGAGGTAGGGAATCCCATATACATGTCTTTCTCATGAATGAATTTTATACTGGTATAATGCCCAAGCATGGAATCTTATACAGTTGTGATTCATCGAAATGTGGTCACTACTGATATTGTAACATCCCAAGTAAGTAATGAATAATAGATATTTTTATCTATGCCTATTAATGAATTAGATAATGTTTTAGAGGCTTAAAATTAAAATAAATCCAATCTTAAGCATGGAATACACTAATATTTTTAAAAGATTGTTTTACTGCCTTTTAATGGAAAACCATTTTTAAATCTATCTTTTGACAATTTTATAAGCTATGTTTGTCAAAATAAACTTATTCTTTATGATTGGGATATCAAAATTTACTTTGTGTGAATTTTTGGTATTTTTCTGATAAAGTTCATTTTTTAATGAATAGTGAAAAATGTTGTATTTTAATTCAAAACCTCTTTTTAATCTAATTTATTTATATGATTAGATTATCTATTGAATTGGTTTTAAAGTTCAATTAGAATATATTTTTACCATTTAATCCAATAGTGGTCATTGGAATCTATTTCACTTTGAAATTGGACTTAAACTATTGTCAATCTTTTGATACTTATTGTTCCATAAAAACACGCTATTTGTCATGACAGCGGGAATTAATTTTTAAATTAATTAATGTGGCTTATATGATTTGAATTTTTTAAAATAGACATAATTTTTGATTTCAGAATATCAAATATATCTTAGGGTGAAGTTTTGGTATTTTTCTGAAAAACATCAATTTTTGATGAATAGTGAAACCACTAAGTGGTAGTTAAAGAAACTGATTTTTCGTTTAAATGAAACTTTTCCACTTCTGTGAATTGATTTTAAAAAATACAGCATACATGGTTGTCATTAAGAAGTAAAATGTGGTTTAATTAGATCAATTTTTTTTTGGTGAATAGTAACTTTTAAGTTCTTAATCGCGATTAGAGGTAATTAGTGTAGTTTAAGGTAAAAATAATGTTTTAATAATATGAGATGAGAATGACACATGTCCTACACTCGTTGGATGTGTCATGGTCGACCCAGAAAATCCATGGGTCAACTTGGGGACCCCATGGAGCCACTTTGGTTGGGAAATGACATAAATAACTTTTTATTTAATGTTAATGTAAAAATGACACAAACATGAGATGTTTTATTAAAACACTTTTTACATGGGGTTATACAAGTCATATTTTTTACTATAAATATTCATTAGAAAGATAAAAATATTTCCTACATCGTGATATTTTTTTTATAATTTTTAGACATTAAATATATTAAATTATTTATGACATCATGATGATGCAGCAATTACCTCATTAATAAAGGATTTAAATAAAATGAAAAGATAATGTAAACTCTATGACCTACACATGTCCAAAACCTATTGGATGGGTACATTTAGAACCTTTATCACCTTATCCTAGAATTATATCAATGTGGGACCTCTTAAATCCGAATATAATTTTAAAATAAAGTAACTTTTCTTTACTTTCAAAGAGCGCCCCTCCTCTCCTCTTATAAAAGGCCCCACCTCTACCTCTTTACCCACACTTACAAGGCATTTGACTCGGCCAAACCCTTCCCATTTTGACTCTCCAAATCCCTATATTACTCTAAGAAGTCTCACTTTGGGCTGAAGTCTTCCCAAGGAAGACTTTGAGCTCAAACCAAAGGCAGTTACCCGATTTTAAGGTAATGTCTTCTTTTGAGTCCTTTTGTTTTATTTTGCTTCTCCAACCCACTAAACTCTTTTTATTATTTTCTTTTGTAAAAACTCCAGTATCTTAAATATACTAGGATGTTGTTATAAGAAGTATTTGAGCTACACTTACACACACCTACATATAATGGCTGGAGAACATACAGTTTCCGTGGATGGCGAATTTCTGCCTCACGAAACGATGATTGTTCAACACTCATATAACACCTTCAAAGGTGGCCATTAAGATGTCACTATATTTATATATGATATATAATATGTTTATGTTTTACTTAAGCTTCTGTATTTTTTATTTATGGAATACCTTTATGGTTTCCATTATGGGTAAACGCGATATCTTCATTTTAGGAAGTGCGGACTACCGCCCCCTCAAAGTGATTTGATTCGTTAATGCAATATGTGGGACGTATAAAGGATGTAATTAATGATTTTATATATGATATTATACTGGGATTATAATATACCATTATATAATTATTATTCCATTCCATAAAATACGAAATAGAAATGAAAGCAGTGTTCATGCGTACGTACAGCTTACTGTCTCCATGAACGGTGCATTTCATTTATTACCTCTAAGCGTTATGTAATATTATAAATGCATGTATATACTGGATATATATGATATATATTATATCTACATCATGAGTATAACTCTGGATATAATGGATACATGAACAACTTGTAATTATAAAGAGCATATTTTTGACCCAAGTACCAATGATCGTTAAAACGACCGTTAATAACTTAAATAATTACATAGTGTTTATGACATGGTAATATGTGATATAAAAAGAATATTGAACTTGAAAAAGGTTCTTAACCAAGTATAAATTAACTCAAGTTTATTATTTAGGAGGTTAAAGAATTATCGAGTCAAATCGGACCTGAGGTATGGGACTTCGTCTCAATCTCCTTTCATTGAGGCATATATTTTTTTATACACAACCTTCTTTTATATGGTGTATAAAACCCTTTGACTTTTACATTTATTAAAAGGAATCTTTTTTATATGAAGAGTTTACTAAATGACAAAAGAGAGTGTTTTTGTTGTACGTATGCAGCAACAATGACTTCTCCGCCGCCGTGACCATTATTTGAGTTTCGGCTTCCTATGGAATCCATACCTTATTTTTAAAAGAAAAATAAATACCATGTTTTACTTTTCTTTTATTTTGGTATTGAAAATGGTTTTCATAATGTTTTTATTATATCAATGTGTTGTATTGATATCTTGTGATTGAAATGTGGAATTGTTATGTTTCCTTTATCCGTGTTTTATGTGATACGATTATGTTATGGTTCTTGGCCATTATTATGAAGACGGGTGGTTCCATGATAAACTAAGGGCAGGTGAGCCCGATATAGCTATACAATGCATTGGGTAACACGAAGGAGTGAAACAGTAGGGTTTCTCCGAAGAGATTTAGGGAATATACTGTGATGGGTATTCCAAACGTAACCAAGAGGGTTACTCCCTACGTAAGAGTGTAATGAATGCCTCAAGTTACCTTTATGTCTAATGATTTATATGATTTATTCATGATTTGATGAGGTATGTTAAAGTGATTATGTTGTATGGGTAAAGTATGATTTCATCCTTATGTATACCTGTACTCATGTTTTCTTTCCATATTTTTATATCCCTTACTGAGCTTTTTATGCTCATCCCGAGTTTTTGAAATGTTTTTCACAGGTCAAGGGAAAGGTACATGATGTGATGATAGTGTCAATGAAGTGTCAAGAAATAATCCATGTTTTATTTTAAATATATTTCCGCTAATGGGAAAATGAGTACTATCTTTTATGTAACCACTTTGTTTAAGTGTGGAATGTAATGCATATTTTATGTTCTAATTCTCTAAAACTCTAAACCTGAAAAGATCATCAACGTGTAATCTTGTAATAACTCAAGATTATGTAAGGTTTAAGTCTGGGTCCTTATAGTTGGTATGAAATGTCGGTTTAGATAACTTTAGGAGTTAGAATTCTATTAAATGATTATCCAAAAATATTTTTTTGAAATGATATAGCATTTGAAGATTACCATGTTTCTTCATCTAAGACATGTTTGTTCAGAATGGTTTTCCACAGAGGAAACAGGGAAGCAGTGTTAGGAAGGCATACACAAGGAAATAACCTTCCAAATCAGTATCCTGATATGGTCGGAATTGGAACTGAACAATTTGTTGCAGTAATGGCGCAGTTGACTCAAGCGATAAATGGTGGTGGTATCCATTCACGAGATCAGTCAGATCAACCACAGAGAAACATGTCAGTGGTGAAACATTTCATGAGGAAACATCCCCCATCATTCAGAGGATCATATGACCCTGTAATAGCTGAAGGGTGGATTAAAGCACTGGAGAAGATTTTCGATGTCATGGGGTGTTCAGACAATCAAAAGGATAGTCTTGTTATTTACCATTTGGAGGGTGAAGAAGATCAGTGGTGGTCGATTGTTAAAAATATCAGGGACGCTGATGAGATTGATTCTTTCGACTGGGATGAATTTAAAGGTATGTTTCTAGAAAAGTATTTTCCTAAGGCTGTTCGACTTAGGATGGAAAAACAATTCCTGGAATTGAGGCAAGAGAAAGACTCAGTGGCTGCTTATGAAGAAAGGTTCACTCGATTGTCAAGGTATGCTCTAAATTTTTTCCGAGACCTTGATAGTAAAATAAATCATTTTTACTCAGAATTAAAGCCAAAATATCAAAGGGCTTTAGATTCTCGTGAGTTTAAAAGTTATGAAAAGCTTGTTCAATGTGCTGAGAAGGTGGAAATGGAATTTTCCAATGATCAAGTGTTTTATAGCAACCAACAGAAGAAGAGACCGAGGTGGTAGGAGAAAGGAAGGAATTCTTCAAAAAAGTCTGATGGTAAGAAAACTAAGTTGCCAGTTTGTGATAAATGTGGTAAAAGGCATGCTGGGGAATGTCTTCTGAATTTTGGAAAATGCTACCGATGTGGTATGATGGGACATAAGGATCGTGATTGCACTGAAAAAGATCAATGTGATGGTAAGTCCAAATTTGATTTACAGTTAGTGAAATGTTTTAAGTGAAATGAGATGGGTCACTATGAAAACGAGTGTCCGACAAAGAGCTTGAGTGATGGGAAGCAGTTAGACTACAAGCAGAAAGGGGTGGTGAAATCCTTTGCAACTACTTCAGCAGATGTCAGGCCATCAAATAAAGTTGTATCAGGTACTTTGTTTGTTTTTTCAGATTATGCCAGTGTGTTGTTTGATTCGGGGTCTACACATTCTTTCATCTATGAAAACTTTTCTAGTAAAATTGGAATACCATCTCAAGAAATGACTCCTGAACTTGTGTTAAAAACACATGGGGGAAATGTTGAGGCAAAACAGATTTATAAGAATCTTCCTATCCTTATCCGTGGAAAGAACCTACTTGCAAACCTTATTGTTTTACCTCTAGTAGAGTTTGATGTTATCCTGTGTATGGATTGCCTCTCTATTTACCATGCTAGGATTGACTGTAGAGCTAACAGAGTTTCTTTTCAGAAATACTTTCAGTTTGTATACAAGAATGAACCCTTACTGTTGATAACATATCAAGAGGCCGAGAAAATTATAAAATATGGAAATGAAAGTTACCTTGCACATATTGTTGAAAACAAGGGAACTGATCAGATTAATGATGTTCCAGTAGTAAATGAGTACCCTGATGTTTCTCCTGATGAGTTTCCTGGAATAATACCAGATGGGGAAGTTGAATTTACTGTTGACTTAGTTCCTGATGCTAAGCCAATTTCAAAACCCCCTTATCGAATGGCTCAAATTGAACTTTTAGAGTTGGAGGAGAAATTGCAATATTTATTAGAGAAAGGTTTCATACGACCTAGCACATCACCATGGGGTGCTCTTGTTTTATTTGTTAAAAAGAAAGATGGTTCGATGAGGCTTTTCATTGATTATAGAGCCTTGAATAACATCACTATTAAGAACAAATATCCTTTGCCTCATATCGATGATTTGTTTGATCAGCTCCAGGGAGCTCAGTATTTTTCAAAGATTGACTTGAGATCGTGGTACCATCAGCTGAAGGTAAAGGAAGCAGATGTTCTGAAGACTGTGTTTCGTACAAGATATGGCCATTATGAATTTGTAGTAATGACTTTTGGGATAACCAATGCACCTGCTGTATTCATGGACTTAATGAATAGAATTTTCCATGAGTTCTTGGATAAGTTTGTGGTTGTTTTCATTGATGATATTTTGTTGTTTTCTAAAAGTAAATAAGAGAATGAAAGACATTTAAGGGTTATTTTGAAAGCCTTGAAAGAAGATAAATTGTATGGGAAATTCAGCAAGTGTGAGTTTTGGTTGCAACAAATTTCTTTCCTTGGTCATATTGTTTCTAAATATGGGATAACTGTTGATCCTGCAAAAACAATGGTTCTTGAAGAATGGCCAAGACCCACAAATGTAACTGAGATTAGTAGCTTCTTTGGTTTGGTAGGCTATTACCAACTGTTTGATAGAATTTTTTCACGGTTATCTAGTCCACTGACGAAGCTAACTCAGAAAGGTGTTAAGTTTATCTGGAAAAAAGAATGTGATGATTGTTTTCAGGAACTGAAAATAAGATTGGTGAATGCTCCAGTTTTGGCACTTCCTTCCAGAAAAGGGGAGTTTATTATCTACAGTGATGCTTCATTGAAAGGACTTGGTTGTGTCCTAATGCAGAATTATCAAGTAATTGCTTATGCTTCATGACAGTTGAAAACTCATGAGGTAAATTACCCTACACATGATTTGGAATTAGCTGCTGTTGTTTTTTCTCTAAAAATTTGGAGGCATCATTGGTATGGAGTAAGGTGTGAAATATATACTTATCACAAAAGTTTAAAGTATATATTCACTCAGAAAGAATTGAACATGAGACAGATGAGATGGTTATAATTAATAAAGGATTATTATTGTACAATTCATTACCATCTGGGAAAAGAAAATAAAGTGGATGATGCTTTGAGTCAAAAAATTAATGCTTCATTAACCATGTTGTGTTTGTAACGTGATCCTTTGGTTAAGGATTTGATGGAATTTATCATAGAAGTTTTTGGTGTAGGATGTTCTTCTGTTTTGTTTCAGGTATCAGTGAAATCTTCTCTATCAGATAGAATCAATCAAGCACAGAAGCAAGACAGTGAGTTTCAGAAAAAGGTAGAGCCGGTTTAGAAGGGTAAGTTGCCTGAATTCATCATTGATAATGATTGTGTTTTGAGATTTGGGAAGAGATTGTGTGTGCCTTGTGACTCACAGTTGAAGAGAGAGTTGTTATTTGAAGCTCATAGTTCTCCGTTTTCAGTTCATCCTGGCAGTTCTAAGATGTACAGTGATCTGCGGGAGTATTACTGGTGGGATGGAATGAAAAGAGATATTGCTAATTTTACAGTGAAGTGTTTGACTTGTCAATAGGTTAAAGCAGAGCAGCAGTTACCGAAAGGGATGCTTCATCCTTTACCAGTGCCAGAGTGGAAATGGGAGAATATATCCATGGACTTTGTTGTGGGATTACCAAAGATATCTCAAGGTAATATTGCAATCTAGGTTATTGTTGATCGCTTGACTAAATCTGCTCATTTCTTTGTTATACTAGATAATTTTTCCCTAGATCAACTTTCCCGTTTGTATCTTAAAGAGATAGTTAGGTTACATGGAGTTCCTCTCTCCATTGTATCTGACCGTGATCCCAGGTTTACTTCTAACTTTTAGAAGGGCCTTCAGAAGTCGTTGGGTACTGAATTAAATTTTAGTACAGCTTTTCATCCGCAATCAGATGGGTAGTCAGAACGAACAATTCAGACTTTGGAAGATATGCTACGTGCTAGTTCGATGGATTATCAAGGTATTTGGGACCAACATCATTCTTTGGTTGAGTTTTCTTATAATAACAGTTTTCATTCCAGTATACAGATGGCATAATTTGAGGCGTTATATGGGATGCGGTGTCGAACTTCAGCTTTTTGGGATGAAGTGGGTGAAAGGAAGCTGATGGGACCAGAATTGGTAGAAGAGATGGCATGAAAAGTTCTGCTAATATAGAAACACATGAGAATAGCTCAGAGCAGGAAGAAGAGTTATGCGGACAACAGGAGGAAGGGTCTCTCTTTTGAGGTAGGTGATCATGTTTTTCTCAAGGTTTCTCCATGGAAAAGTGTGATGCGATTTGGTAAGAAAGGAAAGCTGAGTCCAAGGTTCATTGGACCATATGAAATTATGGAGAGAGTTGGATCAGTTGCTTACCGAGTGGCTTTACCTCCGAGATTATCTCAGGTACACATTGTTTTTCATGTTTCGATGCTGAGGAAGTACATGCCAGATCCATCTTATGTTTTGATTCCAGAGGTAGTTCAGCTAGAAGAGAACCTACCTTATGAGGAACAACCAGTCCAGATTCTTGACCACAGGGAGCAAGTGTTACGGAATAAGGTTACTCGTCAGGTAAAGGTTTTGTGGAATAACCACATGATTAAAGAGGCAACATGGGAATCTTAAAATGCAATGAGGGATAAATACCCCCACTTATATGATAAGTAAATAAATTGCGGGGACACAATTTTCTAAAGGGGGGAAAGATGTAACATCCCAAGTACGTAATGAATAATAGATATTTTTATCTATCCCTATTAATGAATTTGATAGTGTTTTAGAGGCTTAAAATGAAAATAAATCCATTCTTAAGTGTGGAATACACTAATATTTTTAAAAGATTGGTTTACTGCCTTTTAATGGAAAACCATTTTTAAATCTATCTTTTGACAATTTTATAAGCTATTTTTGTCAAAATAAACTTATTCTTTATTATTGGGACATCAAAATTTACTTTGTGTGAATTTTTGGTATTTTTCCGATAAAGATCATTTTTTAATGAATAGTGAAAAATGTTGTATTTTAATTCAAAACCTCTTTTTAATCTAATTTATTTATATGATTAGATTATCTTTTGAATTTGTTTTAAAGTGAAATTAGAATATATTTTTACCATTTAATCCAATAGTGGTCGTTGCAATCAATTTCACTTTGAAATTGGACTTAAACTAGTGTCAATCTTTTGATATTTATTATTCCATAAAAACACACTATTTGTCATGACAGCGGGAATTAATTTTTAAATTAATTAATGTGACTTATATGATTTGAATTTTGTAAAATAGACATAATTTTGTAATTCAGAATATCAAATATATCTTAGGGTTATGTTTTGGTATTTTTCTGAAAAACATCAATTTTTGATGAATAGTGAAACCACTAAGTGGTAGTTAAAGAAATTGATTTTTCGTTTAAATGAAACTTTTCCACATCTGTGATTTGATTTTCAAAAATCTGACATACATGGTTGTCATTAAGAAGTAAAATGTGGTTTAATTATATTAAAATATTTTTTTGGTGAATAGTAACTTTTAAGTTCCTAATCGCGATTAGAGGTAATTAGTGTAGTTTGTGGTAAAAATAATGTTTTAATAATATGAGATGAGCTTGACACATGTCCTACCCTCATTGGATATGTCATGGAAAACCAAGAAAATCTATGGGTTAACGTGGGGACCCCATAGAGCCACTTTGGTTGGGAAATGACATAAATAAATTTTTATTTAATGTTAAAGTAAAAATGACACAAACACGAGATGTTTTACTAAAACAATTTTTACATGGGGTTATAAAAGTCAGATTTTTGACTATAAATATTCATTCAAAAGCTAAAAATATTTCCTAAATCATGATATTTTTTTATAATTTTTATACAGTAAATATATTAAATTATTTATGACATCATGATGATGCAACAATCACCTCATTAATAAAGGATTTAAATAAAATAAAAAGATAATGTAAAATATCTGACCTAAACATGTCCAAAACCTATTGGATGGGTATATTTCGAACCCTTATCACCTTATCCTCAAATTATATCAATGCGGGACCTCTTAAATGCGAATCTCATTTTAAAATAAAGTAACTTTTCTTTACTTTCTAAGAGTGCCCCTCCTCTCCTCTTATAAAAGGCCCCCACATCTACCTCTTTACCCACACATCCATAGCCATTGGATCGGCCAAACCCTTCCCATTTTTTCTCTCCAAATCTCTTTCTTACTCTTAGAAGACTCACTTTGGGCAGAAGTCTTCCCATGAAAGCCTTTGAGCTCAAACCAAAGGGAGTTACCCGATTTTAAGGTAATGTCTTCTTTTGAGTCATTTTGTTTTATTTTGCTTCTCCAACCCTGTAAACTCTTTTTATTATTTTCTTTTGTAACAACTACAGTATCTTCAATATACTAGGATGTTGTTATAAAAAGGATTCAAGCTACACTTATACACACCTACATCTAATGGCTAAAGAACATACAGTTTCTGTGGATGTCGAATTTCTGTCTCACGAAACGATGATTGTTCAACACTCATATAAAACCTTCGAAGGTGGCCATTAAGATGTCACTATATTTATATATGATATATAAAATGTTTATGTTTTACTTAAGCTTCTGTATTTTTTATTTATGGCATACCTTTATGGTTTCCGTTATGGGTAAACGCGATATCTTCATTTTAGGAAGTGTGGACTACCGCCCCCTCAAAGTGATATGATTCGTTAATGCCATATGTGGGTCGTATAAAGGATGTAATTAATGATTTTATATATGATATTATACTAGGATTATAATATAACATT
The DNA here is from genome assembly GCA_963277665.1 of Viscum album. NCBI lineage: Eukaryota > Viridiplantae > Streptophyta > Magnoliopsida > Santalales > Viscaceae > Viscum > Viscum album. The sequence continues at coordinate 1,465,019,668 of OY728164.1, read as the reverse complement.
ATATAATTATGATTCCATTCCATAAAATACGAAATAGAAATGAAAGCAGCGTTAATGCGTACGTACAGCTTACCGTCTCCATGAATGGTGCATTTCATTTCTTACCTCTGAACGTTATGTAATATTATAAATGCATGTATATACTGGATATATATGATATATATGATATCTAAATCATGAGTATAACTCTGGATATAATGGATACATTAACAACTTGTAATTATAAAGAGCATATTTTTGACTCAAGTACCAATGATCGTTAAAATGACCGTTAATAACTTAAATAATTACATAGTGTTCATGACATGGTAATAAGTGATATAAAAGGAATAATGAACTTGAAAAAGGTTCTTAAGAAAGTATAAATTAACTCAATTTTATTATTTTGGAGGTTAAAGAATGATCGAGTCATGTCGGACCTGAGGTATGGGACTTCGTCTCAATCTCCTTTCATTGAGGCATATTTTGTTTTATACACAACCTTATTTTATATGGTGTATAAACCCCTTTGATTTTTACATTTATTAAAAAGGAATCTTTTTTATATGAAGCGTTTAATAAATGACAAAAGGGATTGTTTTTTTTGTATGTATGCGGTGACAATGACTTCTCCGCCGTCGTGACCATTATTTGAGTTTCAGCTTCCTCTACAAGCCATACCTTATTTTTAAAATAAAAATAAATACCATGTTTTACTTTTATTTTATTTTTGTATTGAAAATGGTTTTCAAAATGTTTTTATTATATGAATGTGTTGTATTGATATCTTATGATTGAAATGTGCAATTGATATGTTTCCTTTATGCATGTTTTATGTGATACGATTATGTTATGGTTCATTGGCATTATTATGAAGATGAGTGGTTCCGTGATAAACTAAGGGCGGGTGAGCCCGATATAGCTCTCCAATGCATTGGGTAACGTGAAGAAGTGAAACGTTAGGGTTTCTCCAAAGAGATTTAGGGAATATACAGTGATGGGTATTCCAAACATAACTAAGAGGGTTACTCCCTACGTAAGAATGTTATGAATGCCTCAAGTTACCTTTATGTCTTATGATTTCTATGATTTATTCATGATTTGACGAGGTATGTTAAAGTGCTTATGTTTTATGGGTAAAGTATGATTTCATCCTTATGTATACATGTACTCATGTTTTCATTCCATATTTTTATATCCCTTACTGAGCTTTTTATGCTCATCCCAAGTTTTTGAAATGTTTTTCACAGGTCAAGGGAAATGTACATGATGTGATAATAGTGTCAATGAAGTGTCAAGAAAGAATCCATGTTTTATTTTAAATATGTTTCCGCTGATGGGAAAATGAGTACTATCTTTTATGTAACCACTTTGTTTAAGTGTGGAATGTAATGCAAGTTTTATGAACTAATTCTCTAAAACTCTAAACCTGAAAAGATCCTAAACGTGTAATCTTGTAATAACTCAAGATTAAGTAAGGTTTAAGGCTGGGGCCTTATAGATATGATACATGGGAATGGAATCATATATACATGTGATACCTAGGAATTTAGACCCTTTTGGATCATGACACTCAGGCATGAAATCCTCAATAACATTATGAGACTCTTTGACTAGAAATGGAAACCAAACATAGGTCTTTGGTCCTGGATATCACTAAGTATGTAAATAGATGTCTATAAATGTGATTATTTATATATTGAATATATATAAACTAATGAATATAATCTTGTATATATATATATATATATATTTTTGGTGACATCTAGTTAGAGGTTTCATGGTACGGGCAGAAGTAGGTAGTGTTATAATGGTGTCATTTAGGAATAAGATTCAACCACTTACAATTTACATTAATACTTACACATTATTATATCAACACATGACTCATATTATATGTACTATTTTGATATCTCTAGACTATATTGGTTGTGTCCTACTAGGTATATATCACACATTGTTCCTTCCATTATTTAGTACCTAGAATAACTTCATGGATGTGGGTAGGGACAAGGGAAAGCACCAAGTTATAGATGTGTGACTGATTATAGCATGGGATAAGGAAGATCATAGGACTGAGATAGGGCACATGATGTTATTTGGAGGTAGTCTTTGTCATTTATATTCCTTTAGTATACTTGTATGGATGTGTGTCTTCTTCCATGTCTACATATTCTATTTTGTTTAGATATTTTACATTGAAGCATTTTGTATACAGTACAATATATTACTACCAACGAATGATCAATATTTATGGAATAATTGTCTTATGTTATTAGTCAGTATTATGCTTTTTCTATTTAACTATTTAATATAAAATTGTGATAATCTAATAATGTGGATGCAGTGTCCCAAATGTACCACCTCGAACCCTCGCTCCTATTTATCAGCCTCTGTTGTGGATGGATCCATGATTGAGGCCTTGTGACCAACCGATTTTGGTTTGTTATGATTGAATCGGGTATGAAATGTTACATTTAATTTAAAATATATTAATTAAATTATATATATATATATATATATTATATAATTCATTTATTTTCTTCATTAAAACCATAATTGAGAGTTAGTGATGAAAAAAATGACAATGTCTGCTCATTTAGGCAGTAATGCGCATGAATGAACGACCAATGTTCATTGGATATTCTATATGTTTGGGAATTAATATATAATTTTTTAGCTATTGATGTAATAAAATATTAATATACTAATCTTATTGTTGTCAATTTATTACGTTGGTAAAAATAAAGAGATTAATAGAGAAGAATATATTAACTAGAAGGTAATACTTGTTTTCATAGAATGAGTTTTCTCTAAGAAATATCCTTGAAAATAAAGGCCTTATGAATATTCAAGATGATAAGAAGAATAATGTTGCCATATATTGTTTTATTAGGTAAATAATGTATGTTTTAATAGATAACATTCACATTAAGAGTTTGACATGATGTTTTATAAATTTACTCCTTTTATAAGTGAATTTTATGGGAATTTTGGAAGCACCCTTCACATATTAAATAATGTAATTTCCATATTATATGTTAAAAGTAAAAAGGGAAAAACAATTTGGGTGGGTTGTTTTAGAAAAGGTACATATTATCCATCAATTTCTAAACAAATTATTAACATATTTAGAGTCATTTTCGCTTAGTACAACAATTTTAATTATTTTTACTATTTGTGAGGAAGTTAATTTTCAACCATAGAAATTAATTTTTATAAAAATTATAATCTAAAACTTTTTTTAATTTGAACCTTATGATTTAAAATTTTAAAATAATTTTATCTAATAAAAATTAAATGGGTGGGATATTTTAATTTTAAAATAAATGTACATGTCATGTCTACATATTCTCAAGTAAAGTGTGTTTTAAAATAGCACTCTTATGTGCAAGCTATATTTAACAACATTACCAAATTTCTGAATAAATATTTTTTTCATTAAAAAATAAAAAATGGTCTGTAACTTTTAATGAAATTAAAATATAAATTTTACAATTAAAATATTTATTTAAAATGAGATTTAAAAAACTATTTTTTTTATAAAAAAAGTTTTTATTTTTTTATATGGTTGGGCTTAAGATTTATATATTTTAAAAAACATATCGAAAATTAAAATTTTATATCATAGAAAAATATTTAATTTATTTGAAAAATCAAGTCTTTATTATATACCAATAATGTGAAAAAAATACTCATTTTGGAAAAAATTGTATTTTTCAGAATTCATCAATGAATAATTTATTTTTAGAAAAATCCTAAACAATATATAAGGATAATTTTTATATATGGAATTCAAAAATTATCTTTTTTTTCAATAAAATTTATTTTATAATTTATACTAAAAATTAATTCTAATATGGAAACATATAAGTGTAAAACAATAGTTTTTTTATGAAATGAATCGTATATTAATATATATTTTTTACATTGTTTTCATTGGATGCTTACCTATATATATACTCATTATTTTTACTGAAATAACAAATTATTCATATTTTGAATAAATATTTCATTACTATATCTTGAATATAACTTTTTTGGAGTTGTGTGTGGATAAATCCATCAAAAAAATATTAATTTTATGATAATTATTTCACAAAAATCATTGGTTGTTATAGATTTAGGTTCTTATAAATGACCAAATAATATAATATTTCTTGTTTAAATAACATTTTTGTTCCTTCAATTTATTGTAGATTAGAGAAAATGATCATTTGATTAATAGAAGATATAAAGGAAACAACATCAATTTAAGAATAAATAATTTTTATTTATACCACATGTATAACAAGTAAATTGGAAGTTATCATCCCATATAAGACAAAATTATCATATAGTGCCAATGACTGATCCATAATAATTATTACTAGATTTAAAAATGAATTAATATTCTCTTAATGATTCTATAATAATGAGATGTATCTCACAAATATGTGACTTTCTTTTGGAAGTTAAATAGATAATAATAACTCAAAATTTTAAATGAAATAAAATATTCAATTAATTCCATTTGGTATATGCTTATTTTTTCCTCTTCAAATGTCATGTGTTATGATGAAGGATTATTAAATCGTGAGTAAATTTATAATACCCATATGTAACAATATAATAGTTATATTCTATATGAAGATATGCAAAAAAATGACTATAAATTTATATGTTAGAATGATCAAGGTATTGAGTTAAAAATTGAAGCTGAATATAAATCCCATAAATTTTAATGTAACTTCAAAAACATGGGATTAATTTTAAGGTACAAGTTTTAAAACACCCAAAATTATTTAGTGCTTTATATAAATAACAAAACATTCATCAAGATGGAATATTTTGGAGATATGGTTATTTCTGTCTAATTATATTTTCTACGAATAACATGTTTAAATAGATTTATATGAAAAATTGTTAACCCAATGTTATAGTTTAAAAACCAATTTTAAATGGTCCAAATCATTTCATGTAACTTGTATTATTAAAAATAAGGAAAAAATACATTATTGATGGAACAACAACAAAATTTTTTATTTTATAATATTCCAAAATAATTAAGGCCAATAAGTGTTTTAATAATATATATATAATGTTTTTGCATGAATTAATATAGATTTTAATGAATTATAAAAAATAATGTTAAATAATTTTTTTCCTCTTATATATATATATGTGTGTGTGTGTGTGTGTTCAAAGAAATTAAAAAATTTCAAAAAATGATGTTTCAAACTCTATAATTGAATCTAATGATAAAGATAAATTTTTTCAAGAGTTTTCAAAAGTTTATCATTTTAATATGTCAATGAAGTATATATAGGGTATATAAAAACATTTTCGGTGAAAAATATACTATTTCACACACTATGAAGATTAAAATAATAGGGAATATAAAATTATTTTAATATGTTAAAAAAATATTTAATAATGTTTTTTGAGATGATTTATTTATTAAATAAATAATATAAGAGATGGTTTAGATCAAGAAGAGCAGATCATGAAAAATTTCTACTATAATCAATTAAAATAAGTTTTTTCCCAACAATTTATAATAATTTAAATAATATTTTTAATTGAATGTTTTAATAAAAACGAATATACATTTTTAACATTATCTTCAAAATTCATTATCATGTATAATTTTATTTTTTATTCTATCCTTCTGAAATAGATTTTAATTTAATATATATTTAAATTACTCTAAAAAGAAATGTAATGTTTTAAGTGGTTTAAGTTGATTTTATCATTAATTTATAAAATAGTGGGTTTATATATGAATAATTATTTCTATAAAAATGTTCACATGTTAATGTGTAAATTATTATTTTGAAATAATATTTATATGAGTAATAAAATTATATGTGGGTATTATTATTGACCGTAATTTTCCTAAAATCAAATATATAGAAGATATTTGGATTATTTTTATTGTTGTTATTATTTTGCAACGTCCCTGGCATGAATCACTCAATAATAATCGGTCTAGATGGGTAACATGACCCGAGGATCTCCTACATATACATCAAAGGATAATAACTATTATTAAGGGTTTGTGGTGATACCATTTAAAGCTTATATCCCTAACATATAGTATGTTATAACATCAAAAATAATGTTAATAATATACATATTAAAAACAAGAGGTAAAGAACATCAGAAAATTGTAATGGCCCGAACCTCCCTCATCAATTAATTTGTCAAAATCTAGTGTTTGGGGTGTTCCTGGGTGTCACATGGGTTATTTCATGAGTTTCCCAAAAATCAAGTTTTCCAACAATGGGTGGCGTCGGTAAGTAGAGCCGGTATGTGGAGTCAGTAGGTGGTGTCGGTGAGTGGTATTAGTGAGTCGTGTTAGTTACTCGCCATCAGTAGGTCACATCAGTGTGTCACATTGGTGACTCTCCATTGGTAGGTTGCATTGGTGGATCGCGTCAGTGATTTACAAATGATAGTTCGTGTCGGTGACTCACATCAGTGACTCGACATCGGTTGGTCGCCTTAGTGACTCTCCATCAGTAAATTGTGTCTATAAATCTACATAGGTGACTAACATTAGTTACACGTTGTTGTTAGGTCGTGTTAATGAATCTCCATTGGTGACATATGTCAGTGACTCACCCAATGGGGAGTCATTTTCAACAGTTTTTCAAAATTCATGTTCTCCTGATTTTTCCTATTTCTCCCCTTTGACATTTTATTTGACATAAAATGAATTTAAAACCACATATAGGTGTTTTTAATCTATTTCAAAAGATATCAATCATATATTTAATATTCTAATGCTTGAGAGGCATTATGTTAGTCCTAACATGTGGTCTTGATTGTGATCCGGCTTTAATGCCTTCTGAAATTGTTCCTCCATTTATTTAAGATATGAAATTTCTAAAACCAAGACCCTTCACATCTTATGTGCTTTCCTTTATATTGATACCGGGGATCCTACAAACTTTATCCCCTTAGGAGCTATGAGTCTTTGTTTCACCCTTGGATCACATTTCCCAAGATCCTATTGCTCCCCTTGTTTTGGCTCTATGAAAAGTTTCCAATCATCTGTTTATTTTTTCACTTAGGGATCCATTAATGTATTTTAATTTGTGTATCTTATGGTGTGGTTGTATGAATATTCTGTAATAGTGATAAAATAATTCCAAATAAATAAATACTATTAAATCATTTTAATATCGATATACAGGGGATGGGGAAAAGTGATGGATGCTTATGTTTTATTGGTTACAGAATTTTTTATATGTTTTAGACTATATTCCTACTAAAAATCATGGTATTTGGTGTCCTTTTTTCATATGGGTGATGATTCATGGATTATGTTTTTCATTTAACATCTGTATTTACATAAAACTAATTGAAAAATTATATTTAGTTCACTAAATAGATGCCCCTGGAATATAAAACTTCTGTGATCACCCTTGAATTATCAAAGTGGAGTTAATGAATGTGTATTTTCTATATATGAATTGACATTTTTTTTGTTTGGTGTCGCTATGTGATGTTTGTAGTTATTTTTGTTTAGTGCTATGTATGGTTGTGTGGTGCTAGGTTGAGAGAATGGCTGTAAGGTGGGGTGGTACAGAAGATGAAATGGAAACTCATGTTAAGTGATTGACTGATTGTGGAATTGATGAATAGTAATTGGGAGTGGGGTTGTGGGTTCTAGTTGAACTATGTTTATGTTGATGGGTGTGGTGTGGTTATACGATAGGGATATTGGGTTGGTTGTGATTAGGATTGCTGCATGATTTGGTAGTACATCCAGGGATTTCTTGTTGTGAGGAAGGAATGAGTGGAATTACATTGAATAATGATGATGGCAATGGTTGTTATAGGTGTTAAACATAGTGTAAATATAGAGTGTCTTGATTCACTGCATTTATTTTTCCTTAGAAAGGTATATAGTGTGTGTCCTGATGTAAACTATTGTTGGTAGTTTCTCAGGTAGGGATGGAATGAATAAATGGTTTCATTTATAAGGAAATATATTTGGTTAAATTAGTTTATTTGGGGAATTTTTGAGTTGTGGCTTGTTTTGGATGTATTGCTTTCATCAACATCTAATGTGACTATTGATAGTGTTAAATAATTCATTTAGAGGTAGATGAAGAGTTCGTAGTATCATATGGTGCTTGGTTTTTTGATTTAGAACCCATAGGTTGGGATGTAGTGTTTGATACCATATAGATACATTACTATATTTCACTCTGTGTTCTATATTCACCCCACCCTAGTTGATCACTACGAACCGAAACCCCAAATTTTCACGGGGTAGGGTGTATTTCCCAAAAATCCTTGTGTGATGATGGATGAATTGTAACCTTCTCATCTATACTTCCTCTTCTTGGTGGTTATATACAAATATTATTTGTGTAGGTAGTGGTGTGTGAGGCCCAGATGCGTGCATGTGAGTTTTATCCCAGGTGTATTTGGGATGATGTGTGTTGTGTTCCTAGGTTTCTTCCGGATGAGATGTGTTGTGTTCCAAGGTTTTTGCAGGATGTGATGTGGTCTGTGGCCCAGATGTCTATGAGAAAGAAATTGTAGTGTTTTCTATTTGTGTGAGAGCAGTATGTATTCTAGTATTTTACATAGGTGTGTGAGGACGGGTTGTTATTTTGTTTTTTTTGTAATAGGCAAGAGAACCAGGATGTTTTCCATTAGGGTGTGAGAGCAGATAATAAGTATGAAAGTCATGATGGATACCCTATCATCAATGTGATCTTTATTAATTTACATGAATTGTGTTATTTGGTGGGAAATCCATTGGTGAGTTTTGGGTGTATAATATACCTTGTTTAGTGCTTTTGGTTTCTGTTGTTTTCATACAGGGAAATTAGTATGGTTCTCTACTTTTGCATGAGATACTTTGTTTTTTACCTACTAAGTATACATGTATTCTCACCCTATATGTATAATACTACTTTTAGGTTTCTAGGAGTACTACATGAACCATGCTGGGCATTTCTCGAATGGACTTTTAGATAGTTTTTGTATCATTGGGTGGCCTTTTTTCGGTATTCACATTGGAGACACATGTTTTTTGACATCAATATTTCTAAACAAGTGTGTGGGATAGATTTCGGATTTCTTTTATCTATATGTGTTGGATTTTTTTGTGGTTAACACATCTTATATCGTAATCATGATTACCCTAAAAATCTTAATGCCTCCCATTTTGTGATATTTATATACCCTTGGTGTTGGTCGCCACCCAAGGACCTACTAGAGGTAGGACTTGGGGGTCATTATCTCTATATCTCCATTTCTAGCTTAATAGGCGTAGCTTTGGAGGGAGGGATCATGACAGAATGGTATCAGAGTTTATGGATGAGGGATAAAATGCATTTTAGAGTATGTAATATTAAAAATTGCATGGTATTGTAGGTAAAGAGAGTTAGGTGATCTTGTTGTGTGACATAGGATAAGTAAGAGCATCTAGGATACGAGATTTTAGGTCCCCACATCATCCAATGAAATGAATCTGAGCTTACTGAATGACCATGTGAGGCTACATCATTGCTAGGTAGAGACCCTAGGAAACATACATGCATCATTATGATTATTTTTTATAACTTAATTGTTTTATTGGATAAAATTTGAAATGAATAAAAAGAAAATGAGCTAAAATTATCCATAAATGAAATTCCATATTACTCAGGCTTAGTCATTCCATGTTTACCATGAAGTTATTTCACCCACACATCATCTGCATGTGGATTGGACATTTGAGGCCCATCAAGATAACCCAGTTGACTGGTGGTAGATTGAACCAACAGAGGAGGATGGTCAATGGCAGAATATATTATGTTCTTTCCAGTGACATACTTTGGGAATGTATGAGGGTAGCATTTTAAGCATTGACACTAAGTGTTGAATTGAGGAGATTGAGATCACCATCAGCTTGATCTGGGATCTGATGGTCTACTGGGTTCTCTTGGCATTTATCTAGATGTGGGGAGATGTGGGTTAGTGGTGGAATCTTTACTGGGGGATAGGAAAGACGATGACATTCTTTGGGTCGATTTTGAGAAGGTGTTCTGAGCTGAATTCCTTTCTTGACCATGAAGGCTGAGAAGAGGCTGGTGATACTCTTCCTCTTTAGGGGGAGTATTTCAATATTAGAGTTGGGGATAAAGTTCAAGTATCTCTTATTTTTTCTTTGGATTTATTTCCAACGAGGAGTCTTATGTGGAATGCCTAGAGGAGTTACTTCATCCTACTCGCCAGTACGCAGTTTCTCAATTACCCTTACCAACATACATGTAGGTCCAGAATAAGGTGGAGGTAGTTGGGTGTATCCATTCATGAGAAGGTCTACCAAGAGTGGGTATACAACCATGTTTTTTTAATGGAAAGGTTATTATTGACATATCTAAAGAGCTAAGGCCTTTGAGGTTCTGATCTGTGGGGAGGTGACGTCAATAGTTTCCATTTCGACCCTATGGTTCTTGTTCCTATCATAATAGCCTATTTTTTTGTGTGTTTTACTGGTGGAGTCTATTAGAATATACAATGTCAGTTCCTAGTGACTGTTCGAGCTCATTATGGTGGAGGAGGGTATGTTCAGTGCCCACCTCAGTAGCAGTTTCATGCCAGGCCATTTTAGCAGCAAGGACAGAAGCCTCCTTCTTCATATATGGGAGATGGGTTAGGTATGAGAAAACCTCTTAGAGTTCCATAGGGACCTCAGATCAATTGTAATTGAGGAGGGGTTCATGAGTAGAGAGGATGAGAAGGTGGGAATGGTTAGTTACATTCTAGAAACCCTTTAGATCCAATAGGGCCAAAGAAAGTTCAAGGTACGATCAATTTGTTAAGTACTCTTTCTTGTACTTTATTATCTTCAGGAGCCTCACACTTCTTTATTACACCCACTCTAGCCTATTATTTGGGGATAGAAATATAGAGGCTTCTCCTACCTCTGGTGTTGAGTATTCTACTCAGAGGTTAGACCATATTGTTTGATGTGTTCTAGGGATGTGGACTAATAAAGGGTTCATGTCTATCACATTGAGATATTTTACTATTAAATATGAGATCGTATAATGCCATCCTAAGAAAAAATTTGTTTTACTATATACATGTTGTTATTGACTTCATCTATTGGAGAGTTTTCTTTTTAGAAGTGGATGGAAAACATGTTACTTTCGTTGGCGAGTAGAGTTGTTGGATGGGAAGTCATAGTATGTGGCCCCTTCTTTCTATGATAACTGAGCTATTAGTGTAATGGATGTATGTTAAGATAGATAAGGTTCCTAGAAATTTTGGGGTGTTTCTGGATATTTTTTTTGATGAGGATGCGGTGTTTCCCCATGAAGTGTTGTTATGTTTAGGATAGTCATATAGCCAGGTGCCTCTTTGATTTTGATGGCTCCATATTAGTGGGAACCATCATAGATTCGGGGGTTGAGGATTTAGATATATGAACTGTGGAAGATGAGATTTATCTTGCCTAGTGTGTAACCATAGGGTTCTCCAATCCTCTTTACGAAGAAGGTAGATTGTGGTATATGGTTGTGCATAGATTATCAGAGGTAGAACCATGTGATGGTCAAGAACCATTACCCTCTCCCAAGGATAGATGATCCTTTTTACCCATAGAGGGGATCATGTTGGTTCTCCACGATTGATCTATGGTTTGGGTATCACTAGTTGAGGGTAAAGAAGGGTGACATCTAGAATACTTCTTTCAGGTGCTTGAATTGGTACATCATGTTTGTGGTTATGTCATTCACTGTTACAAACACACCAACCGTGTTCAAGGGGCTCATGAACTCAATATTTCATGAGTTCCTAGACTTGATTTTCAGTGTATTCATCGATTATATCTTGAACTAATGAAAGTCAATGGAGGAGCATACTGATTATCTTAGGACTGTCTTGGAGGTCCTTCGATGCCACCAGATCTATGGAATGTTGTCACAGTGCATGTTTTTGTCATGGGAGGTTCACTTACATGAGAATGTCGTGTATCAAAAGGTCGTAGCAGTGGACCCATCAAAGGTTGGGGAAGTGTTCTATTGGGAAGCACCCAAGAACATTGTATAGATTTATAGTTTTCCAAGTCTGGCATGTTATTATCATAGATTTGTATCCGATTTCTCTCAAATAGTAGATACATTTACAGTATTGACAAGGAAAGAAAATGACATTTTGTAGAGTGAGGAGTTCCAAGAAGTGTTCGATAATATGAAGTGTAAGTTGGTTAGTGATCAAGTTCACCTGTTTTCAGATAAAGGGTGATCTTTGAGGTGTTTTGTGATGCTTCTCGTCTAGGACTGGGATTCCCACAAATGAAAGAGAGGGGAGTGATCTTTTATCGGTACAGGTAGTCACATCCTCATGAACATAACTATTCCACCCGTGATATGGAGCCATCAGTGGTTCTTTTTTGTACTGAAGTTGTTGAGATATTACCTCATTCGTGGAACATTGTGGTCTTCATGGATCACAAGAGTTTGAGGTATATCGTTTCCTTAGGAGATATAAAATATTTATAGCAAAGTGGGATGAATTTTATTGAAAATTATGATTTCAAAATATATTTCACCAAAGTGAAGGGGAATTTTGGGGCTAATGCATTGAGTGTGATGTCAAAGAAGGATGTCTTTTGGGAACCATTGGATGCTTGGAAGGTGATCGAGGAGTTGGTTGCTATGCACTTAGATGCCGAAATGGATGGCGAATAATAGTTGTTTGTTTTTGATAATAGTGTAGTATATTATGATACATCATCTACAGGAGTCTTAGGGGGGAGACTCAAAGGAAAAGTGATGTGTGATCATGTTGACCATGGTGACACTCTAGAAGGATGGTCGGAGGATGGTCAAAATGAGATATTGCTCCATGGGAGGATGTTTGTTCAAGTGGAAATTCATGATGGAGTTCTCCATGAGATTTATAGATCACCTTTAGCGGTGAACATTGGAGATTTCAACATGTATAATGGCCTAAGGATCCATTTTTGGTTTCCTATAATGAAACAGGAAATGGTAGAGTTTGTGGTGATGTGCTTAGTGTTCTAGCAGGTGAAGGCTGAGCACTACATTCATGGTGGTTTATTGCAGCCCCAAGATGTCCCTGAGTGAATGTGGGATGATATCTAAATAGATTTCATTATAGGGGTACCCAGGTCTTAGAAGGTATTTAATGAAATCTGGGTTGTGGTGGATTGGCTGACGAACATAGATTACTTCCTAGAAATTAAGGTATCAGGTATAGTGGATGCCTTTTCCATGATGTATGTGGATTAGGTGGTGTAGTTTCATGTTGTTTCGAGATCCATCATCTCATGTCTAGATGCATGGTTTATTTCGAGGGTTAAGAGGGGATTGTAGCATTCTATTAGAACTATGTTACACCTTAGTACTTCTTTCCACCCTTAGAGAGATAGACAGATAGAGCGAACCATAAATATGTCGGATGACATGATGTGGTCATGTGTCTTGTACATTGGAATATCTTGGGTGTGACACATTCATTTCATGTATTTTTATTACAATAATGGATATCGCACTTCTATTATCATGTCTCTATTAAAATATTTTTATTGAAGAACATTTTTTCCACCCTTGTCCTAGGAAGAAGTTGGGGAGGGAGCAGTTTTTAGTCTGGACATAGTTCAAAGTATGACCAGGAAGGTGTATCTTGTTTCTGAGAGGATGAAGGAAACAAAAGACTGGAATAATTTGTATGCCCAACACTGGACAATGACCTTGGAGTTAGAGGTACGGTACCACATGTTCTTGATGGTTTCCCTTGACATGGGTATTGGTAGTTTGGTAGGTGGAGCAAGCATTCTTCAAGGTTCATGAGACCATTTGAGGTTTTTGGGTGAGTTGGAATGGTGAAATGCGATTTGGGGCTACCAAAACCATTGGATAAGGTCCTCAAAATCTTTTAATTGTCTTATATTAACCAATATATTCATGATGTCTCCATTGCATTTCACTTAGGATATTTGTATTTCAAATATGGTGTGCCATTCATGGAGTAACCATTTCAGATCCAGGATCTTTGGGAGAAGGTTTTGAATGGACATGCCATTTCATTGGATCACGTGTTGAGGAGGAGTGGTGGTCTAGAGAAGAGTACTTGGGAAAGGGATTTGAAATTCATGCTCAGTACCCGTAGTTTTTCTGAGTTTTATCGTAATGTTTTCCACTTTGTAATGTAATACATGATCCTTGTTTTATATGAGTTGTGTTTCTTCCTTTTTCTATGATGTGTGATGAATCCATGACATGTAAAAAGTGTACTACCAGATTATTAATCGAGACACATTAAATGATATGCGATTAAACTTGTTTGGGAAATTCACTTTCACCCATAGTGGATAGTATCTTTACATGGAGGTAGAAATTACCTGATTCATGTGTCTTTATGGTGTGACATTCAGTGATTTCATGGTGTTTGTGTGTATTTTCCCGTTTTAAGTATAGATTTTGGAGGATGTGTTCTTGGATGTTGAGGTTTTACCCCATCTTTTGAACGACATTGGGTGTTTTATTTATTGAATGTTGGTGTGTTTAGTCAATGGCAGTGTTTTGAGTTTATCGAGAACCATTAGAAGTATCTCATAGGGTGGTTGTTCAGACCCATTTTTCCTTACGGGTTGGTTTTAAATTCTTGATAACAAAAATATTTTGAGGGGTATATGGTGTAATGGAACGGACATCCCCGGTCCATTATTTTATCAAAATCTAGTGTTTTGGGTGTTCTGCAGAGTCACGGTGACTCATTTCAAGATTTTTCTAAAAACTCTAGATTTCCAATTGTAGGTGGAATCTGTAGGTTGTGTTGGTAGGTGGCGTCGATATGTGATGTTGATTGGTTTCATCGGCTAGTGGCATAAGTGAGTTGAATAGGTGACTCTCCATCGATTGGTCATGTCGGTGATTCGTGTTGGTGACTCTCCATTGGTAGGATCTGTCGGTGACTCACGTCGGTGACATACTAATGGTAGATCACATTAGTGACTCTCCATTGGTAGGTCACGTCAGTGACATTCCATTAGTGAATCACATCGGTGACTCGTCATCAGTGAATCACCTTCAGTAGGTCACATCAGTGATTCGTGTCGGTGACTCTCCATCGGTATTTCATGTTGGTGACTCGCATCGGTGACTTACTGATTGTAGGTTACATTGGGGACACTCCATTGGTAGGTCAGGTTGGCGACTTTCCATCAGTGACTCGCATTGTTGACTCTTCATTAGTGACTCACCTTTAGTAGGTCACATCAATGACTCTCGATTGGTGACTCACATAGGTGACTCACCATTGGTAGGTGGAGTTAGTGACTCGACATCGATGACTCAGCCAGCGGAGATCCATTTCTAATATTTTGTCAAAATTCTTGTTCTCTCAAGTTGTCTAGTTTCTCAGCTTTACCATTTTATATAACATAATGGAGATTAAACCCATGTATAGGTGTTTTGGAATCCATTTCAAATGATATAAATTATATCATTAAAAATATAATGCACGGTAGGATTTATGTTTTTAAAAACTTGTGGTATTGATCGTGATCCGACTATAATGGATTTTGAAACTATTACTTTATTGATTTAGGATTTGGACTTTCTAAAGTGCAGGACCCACCCTTATTGTGTGCTTCCCTTTATCCTGAAACCAAGGTGCCCATAAAATTTCATCATGGAGGGTCTGTAATCCTATGTTGCACCTTTGGAACAATTTTACATGGAGCCTTGTGTACTCACTATTTTGGCAGTGGTTTGAGTTCTGGAATGTTTGTTCATTTAAGTAGGGATCCCTTCGTCTCTATTAATTTGTGTATCATGTGGGTGGGTGTACGAATTTTCTCTTTCAAGGATAAAATAACTATGAATAAATAAATATAATCGAATATCTTTAATATCGATATACCGAGACTGGGGAAACGTGATTCATGCTAATTTTTTATTGGTTACTAATATTGTGATCTATTTTAG
Source organism: Viscum album (assembly GCA_963277665.1). Taxonomy (NCBI): domain Eukaryota; kingdom Viridiplantae; phylum Streptophyta; class Magnoliopsida; order Santalales; family Viscaceae; genus Viscum; species Viscum album. The sequence goes on along the minus strand of OY728164.1, from coordinate 1,465,003,739 downwards.
GTTATATTCCTATTGAAAATCATATATTTTGGTGACATTTGTTTTCATATGGGTCAGGACACATGGATAATTACTTTTTTTAGGTATAACATCTGTATTTACATAAAATTGATTATCCACTTATATTCGGTTAACTAAATGGATTCCCCTGGATTGAACACCTTCTCTGAACACCCCTGAATTATCAATGAGGATTTAAAAAATGAGTCATTTCTAAATCTGATTACAATTTTTTTTGTTTAGTGTGGTTGTATACTGTGTGTTGTTTATTCTATTTTTATTTCTTTTGTGGTTTTCTTGTTTTCTGGTTTTGTTGTGATGGGATTAGAGAACATCTGTATGGTGTGTGGTACATATGGTTAAATGGAATATTAGGTTGAAAGACTGACTAATTGTGGAATGGATGGGCAGTGTTTGTGCCACAAGGCTGTAGTTTTGGGTTGTCCGATGTTTATGTTCACGAGTGTGGTGTTTTTATACATATGGTTTTTAATCTTGGTTGTGATAAGGTGTGTTACAAGGATTCATAATAATTTGAGGGGTTTGATTGTTGATTTGAAGGGGCATGTGGAAATACTTTGAGGAATGATGATGCTGGTGGTTGGTATGGGTGTTAAACAGAGTAGAAATATGACATCAGTTTCTTCACTATGGTTCTTTTCCCTTAGAATGGTTTATGTTATTTAGAGAGATGTGTGATATGGTCAGTAGTTTCCAAGGCTGGGATGGAATGAGTAAATGGTTTCTCTACTAAATAATGATAATTGGTTAAATGAGTTGACTTGGGGTATGTTTGAGTTGTGGATTTTTGTGGAAGTATTTCTTTCATTAACTTCTAAAATGATAGTTGTTGGTGTTAAATAATGAATTTTGAATTTGTAGTAGAGTTGGAAGTTTCATATTGTGTTTTTTTATTGGGAACCCATATGTTGGGTTGGGGTGTTTGATATTATAGATATACATAATTTTATTTCCTTTTATTTTATATACACACCCCACCATAGTTGAGCACCATGTTCCGAGCACCCCCATTGTCATGGGGAAGTTGTCTTTTCCAAATCCTTGTTGAAGGATGGATAGATGTTCATCCTCTCTTCCCTGATCCCTCTTCAAGGTGGTGATAGATCGGGATTCATCAGGTAGGTAGGGGTTTCTGAGACCCAACTATGTGTGACAGAGTTGTGTTTTTTGAGGTTTCTTAGGTATGAAAAGTGTTGTGTTCCCAGGTGTCTTCAGGATGAGATGTGTTGTGTTCCTAGGTGTTTGGGGGATGTGATGGGGTGTGTGTCCCAGGATTCATTATAAAAGACATAGTTGTGTGGCCCATGTATTAGCGGGTGGGATGAAATGTGGTATGTGGACTGGGTGTGTGTGGGTTGGTTGTGACGTGGTTCCTTTGGAAGAGGTGGGAGCACAAAGACGTTTGATGTTAGGGTGTGAGAGTGGCTAATCAATGGGAACGTGTTGTGGGGTACCATATCATCATTGTGCTCAATATTTTTACACTTTACTTGAGTTATTTGGTTAGAATTCCTTTTTTGAAGATGGGGTTGCTAGTATACCTTGATAGCTGCTTTTTTCTTCTTCTAATTTATCAAGGGGCAATAGTATGCTTCTCCACATGTGCATGAGAGACTTTTTTCCCTAGAAAATATTCTTGTATTCTCACACAATGTATATAAAACTTATTTCATGTTTTTAGGAGGACTATGTGGACCACACCGGGAATTTCTATCTTCAATTTTGGGATAGTTATTGTGTCACAACATAGCCTTGTTTTTCGAATTTACATTAGAGAAACCTATTTTATAATAGAAATATTTTTAAACATCTATGTAGGCTGGATTTTTTATTTCATTTATATATATTTCATGGAGTATTTTTGTGTTTGATACATCTTATCTACTAATCATGGTTACTATAAAAAGGGTAATGCCTCCCATTTTTTGAGATTTGTATACCCTTATTATTGGTCGCCACCCCAAGCTCTAATGGAGGTAGGACTCAGGGGAGAATATATCTATTTATCCATTTCTATACTAGGAGGGGAATCATTTGAGGGAGGCGTTCATGACTAAATGATCCAATAAACATCACACACAACCCATAATTCTTTTAAATGGAATATAAAAAATTCTAATGTAATTTATAAAAGTCAAATCCCAAGTGGTTATATGTTTTACATCAAAACTCAAAATAATCAACCTAATTTGATTAAATTGGGAAGTCCTGAAAACCTGTCTCTAGTCCACATGTGGTATTATCCTCGATGGACTATCAAAACCCTATTATCAAAACCATGAATCATTAGGAATATTATCTTATCCTGTAACTAAATCATGATGTTTTATTGTATACCGATGATGGCCCAAGAAGTGTGTTAGTGAAACATAGTATCCCAGATCCAAATGATTACATAATCAAATCCAATATGGATTGTAATTTGGTGTCCCATGATAACATATCAAAAAATAAAAAATAAGATACCATCAATCAATTGGGTCTATAGTGACAGTCGGGATCAACCATAACCAATTCGACCAGTGTCATATGTCTCTTAATGGTGTGACATTATTAAGAAAATGGAGAAATACATGTTCCCCAACAATAAAATATTACTTTTTTTTACCAAAAATCATAATGAGATCCTCCCCACCTAGGAAACATAAATCTATTCCATTAAACCCTATAGGATCACACTTCCAACGTAGGAAACATAATTCACATCATTTGGAACCCATAGGGAGCACACACTTCCAACCCAGGTCATATACAACACATTATATTGGAAAAGGGGGAATGATTTATTCTCACCAAGGAAACAAAATTAAATGTTTTCTATAACATGGGATAACACATTCTTCCAACTTAGAAAACATAAGAAACACACTATCAAGAACCTCAGGAACACAGTCCCCATCTTGGAAATACAATTCTTACATGAATTTCATCATATTTTTAAAATTAATAATATAATTTTCCCAAATTTCATTTATAATATAATTCATTATAGTTATATATAACCCTTTTTTCTTATTGATGCTCACTAACCCATCCTAGGTTTGCAAATTTTATTTCTAGGGATATGTAATTGAGACAAAAAAATTATAATTTAATTCATAGGTATCAATGTAGGGAATATATTTTCTAGTAAAGTGATCATCGAGTTTTGATTCAAAATTCCATTCTATTAATTTTTACACACTAATTTTGGTGGAAAATACATTTATACATTAAATTATTAGCAGATATCTCATTGTTTATATAATGGATTTCCTATATTTAAAAAATATATAAACCAATTTATGAGTATTTTATCTAATGTTCAATTAGGTTAGAGGGGAAACCTGTCAAACACGTGATGGAAATAGAAATGGAATGTGATGTGATATACAAACCACCTACCTTATGCAGGTATGAGGTTCCTAATTGAGTATTTGATGATTATTAAAACATAAATACAACAAAATAATAATTGATATGAAAAATATAAAATATAGAATAATTAAATTGTGAGATAATAATCCTATGAAACGACAAGAGAAATTAAATAATTTGTGAATAATAATGTTAAATATAATTAAATCTCACACATTTAATAAACAGTTCTCGGATATATTAAGGATTGGATGAGAAACCACCTAAGGGATTGTAGGAAACAAGGATCTATGGATGGATACTCATAATCGAACATGTTAGAGGGAAATAATTTATATTTGAGTAAAAATAAATTAGATAAAACCTATAATTACATAATTTCTATGTGAATAGGAAGAATTTGTATTTTGGGGAATAATGTTCCAACCATTAGGTTCCCACTGTTACAAAAACTAGTACCACTAATGGTTTCCTCTAGTCGTCTGCTAATCTATATACCCTACCCCTATGAATCAATGAGGCTACATGGTTTTCATTGGAAGATGAATGGTTATTTTAATCATTAAATAAAAATGAAATTTTTTCTACAAAAACACAAACATCTATATGGTTTGGTTGAATGGTTATCACTGACAAACTACAAACTTTTCACCCATCATGTTACACTCATTTTTTTAAAAATCAATCCTCTAACGCATATAACACCATTTAGTCAACTCTTATTCCCCATAAACACCCTAACTATATATAAATAGTGTAAAAATACAATCCTGGATAAATTTTAAGTGGGATCAGACCTTAATAAGGACTCAGGTTTTGTAAGTTTTATTTATGGGTAGGAGGATTGTGATTTCCTCATCCTCTATAGATCTTATACGTTAAACCTCTCAACCCTTATGTCTTCTCCTTCTGCAAACATATTCCTCCAGTTTATTCATAGAGTTTCATATATGGAGGTATGTTAGTGACTCTATTTTATCCTATCTATCTCCCTTATCCTCTTCTTATTGACCTTCATATTCCTTAGTGAAAAATATATTCAAATCTAAAATTCTCTTTAGGTGTATCACTATGGTATTGTGAGAATGAATTTTTTTGAAGTTTAATTTTACCTAGTATGGAAGAGGGTAAATAGGATAACCCCAAACACCTTATTAGAGGATATATAATCATTTATCCATAGATAATTGACTATGTCAAAACCTATGGCATTCTAAACCCCTAATTTCCATTTTAACAATTTATTATAATTTTACCAATTTTACATTAGGAGTAAATTGTTGTATTAATGATGTCAATTCTCAATTATTTCCTTGTTTTTACTATTTTTTTAATTTATGGGTTTATATAACTTTTATATAATTGATAAAACGTTTTGGGATTTCTTATTTAAAATAAAAGTTCATTTCATTAAACTTTTTTTATTTAAATGGTAATTTGAAGATAACTTTACTGTATTTTCCAATTGATTTTTTGGTGAAATCTTAAGGGAAAATTTTTAGAATCCATATTTCATTATTTTAATTAAAAAATATATATAATTTGATTGAAAATGTTTCAACATGGTTTTATGTGGTACTAAATAGGAGTAGTTATATAAAATGTTCAGATATAATTTATATTAAATAGTTAATAATATTTTCAAAGTGATATTAATAGTCATTAGTGGTTTTTGAGTTTTGTGAATTGATTTACCCATTTAAAATATATTTATCTAAAACATTTATTAAGTGACACAGATTTAATGATGTGTGGTGTTTAATGATAGAAATGTTTTCAATGACTACATTTTTGAGATATCAAAACCTTAGTATGGATTGAAAACTTATGAAAGTGCTTTGGTACATATTGGGTTATGGGACCCATATCCATGTTAGTTAATGGGGTTTTAATCCTAGTGGATATTAAATGAGTCCTGTATAATATTGGTGAATGTAAGAACTTTGAAATTCATGTATAGTGTATGTTTCAATCATAATAATTCATGCCTAACAAATATTCATTATAAAACATAATAAGAGTAAATATTATATCTTTAAAGGAATCTTATAAGTCTTATTCTAGGATCCTTTTTTCCAACATTAATACCTAATGTATTAAACTCATGATGTTATAGGATTTCCCTAGATATTACTATATACATTACATACATTCTTACATGTAATACTTTAAAAAAAATTACATTCTTGTTATTTGTTGTATCTAAATATTAAAATATCATTTTCATATATTTTAGTTCAAACTAGCATGATGGATTCATCTTTATATTTAATATTTATAAAACCCTTTAGGGAAATTCCTCTTGAGTATGTTTATACTCTCCTTATACAAATTCATTACAATGAAAATGCATATTTAGTTAGTATTATTTTTGATAATGCATTAACATAGTTCTTTTTCTTCATTATTGATGTAAAGAATTTCTAAATTAATCTAAATTATGGATTGAAAATACTTGAACCAATAGGGACACATTTGGGAAAGAATTGTGCTGAGTGTGTCACCCCATGTCCAACTAGAGTAGGCTATGGGCATATAACTAGCATTGATTAGGCATGTCAAACAACATGGAAGGCCTTAAACTATATCAACATGCTTCGAAAATATATCACCAATATTAAAAACAACGTGGAACACTGGTAGTGTATATATATAAATAGTTGAACTATATACATCACATGCATGAGACATCACCTGGTGAGTACACCACCACATAGGGAAAACACTATAAAGAATACATGAAAATTTATAATTGTTCTATAACATGGGTCCTTAGGTATACAAATAATTCCTGGCTATCTCAACCTCAATATAAATTTTCATATCTCATAATAAACTATGACTTATTATAGTATTGAAATGTTTACAAATACTAAGTTGATAACTGAGCTATATTTCATATCATAAAAGAAATAAATGGGTGCCTAAAGGTGAACACATTTAAGAAACACTTAGTATGCCCCTATATTAGATACCTATTGGAAAATTATAATTTGTATGAACAAAAAAACCAAAATTAGAAAAAAGTATCCCCAAGAAATTCCTATTGGATAGCTCTAAATTATGAATCTCACCATCACAAAAAAACACAACATAACCAAAAATTTATTACACATCAACCACATTAATATTGGATCAAAATCATCTTTTCAATAAAAATAGAATATTCAACAAAAATTAATATACTATGTTCATATCTATAACTCATGTTCCCATGTCCACCCATCTAAGACATCATGCGACCATAAGACATGAACCAATGGAATGGATTTCTTATACAAAACCTGATTTTGAAAATCATAAATGATTATAGACTACTCAACAAATAGCGCATCATTATCAACATCTATCTTTCCCTTATCAATGGAACGATAATCATAATAGAGATATATAAAAATATATAACACATAAAAAATGTATTGAATGTTATATTTTTTAAAATGAAAAAATAATTTATTAATGACATCATTGGAATACCCAAACACATTAACTATTTAAAAAAAAGATTTTATCCATTACCAAATATCCAATTCCCACGATGAGAAGAAACTTTCATTAATACGTTATAAGTGATTTTATTTTGTTGAACTGATTCATTTTTCATTTATCATGTGTTAATAGGATGTGATTACCTGTAGTTATAGTTAATGGGTAAGGGAGGTTATGTTGTTAGGACTCTAAGTAAGACAATATAGAAATATGGAATTTTGTTGTGGGAATTTGTTAATTATTTATAAATTATATGTATTTCCATCAAAATGATTAGTTTTCAACATCTTGGATGATCTCATTTTTTTTATATATAAATAATATTATCTATTGTAAATCTCAATTTGGGATATGTGGGTATCCTTATATGGTTTTTTAATGGAAATTATCTAAACAAATGAGGAATAACACTCCAAAGACTAAGGTAGTAATCATTAATACTGTAACCACTGGGTTGTGTGTGGGAGTTTTTTAATAATACAAGTTATATATCATCTCTTTGAAAATTATATTTAATTATACAGTCCTATAAGTGATTTGATTTAAATTTTTTAGGTGATTCTAGTAGTGGATTTTTTCTGGATGGTGACCTAATCAGATATGAGAATGTTATGAGTTGTTCAGATTCATTAGAAGTAAAGGACTGATGGACCATTTCAGATGTGTTCAAGTATAATGGTGTAAATAGATTGATCTCACTATATTTTTGAAGAATTTGGAATATGAAAATTATAGTCTTTATAATTTTTTCTTGATCTATACTTTATATATAAAAATAGATGTTATAGTTTCCTTGTTTGTATGTGTATGTTCTGAATAAATGGACCAAACGTGATAGTGTTCATAAAAGTATAGAAATCACATGAAAAAAATTACACTCAGATATGGTAGGATCAAAATAATTTTTTGGATGTTTAATTTCTTGATATGTTTTTATATTTATTGAAATGTTGAAAAACATAGTGAAATATTGAAGTTATCATTCAAGTGTAGAAAAAAATACTGCAAAAAAATAATTTTCATGTAACATGATAATGACCATGTAGAAAGTATGTTTCATAATTATTTTATGTAAATTATGTGAAAGTAAGCTAATCTATAAAATTACGTGAATTTAAAATATTCAATGGACGAAATTTTCTTACCTTCAAAGTGGACTTGACATAATGTATTAACTATTTTCAGTAAAGTAAATTTTACAAAGAATTTTTTTTCACATGGCTATTTTTTGAATATACAAAGAAATTATATCTACCATGAATAATATTATTCATGATGGGATATCTGTAAGAAATAAAAAAGGTAATTTATAAATGAGTTTAGTTATTCTTATGAATACACTGTACGGTGTAAGTTTTTGTGAAGTGGCATTACATGAAGGGACACTATGAAAATGGATTTATTATTAACTTAATAATAATAAAATTAATGATTTATTTTCTAAAAAATAACGAATTCATTAACTCACTATAGACTAAAAGAAATTTATAGGAATATTATCCATCATTTTTACAAGGAATAAGTTCAAAAAAAATATAATTAGTTTACAGATAGATATTTTTATGTGAAGTTTTCTAATGAAAGTTAGTACCACGAATAAGTTCACAAAAAATTATACCATATGGGAGTAGATTTCTGTGTATAGTATAACTAATCAGTTCATGAATTAAAGTATTATAAATATATTCATGTAGTTATGTATAAAAAATCATTTCAGAAAGGGGAAGATTTTATAGGGAGTGTACAAAGGGGAGACACAAAGGTATTTTGCATGAGGTAGATTGGAGAATAAATTTAATTAATGATGGAAGACATATCAAATCTAGTAAAGGGATGTTTTATAATGCTATTTCATAATTACAATCTATTAAAAATATATCGGGAGATTAAAATTACTATGTAAATCTTATATATAATAAATATTATATTAAATTATGTATTTTTGTATGTACCTGAACCAAATTACTTCTATAGATTCCAAATTTTGATTCTAATTTCAATGAAGATTAAGAAAAGTGTCATTGAATATTATATATAATCATTGGGATTAGATCATGAAAATAAATCCCAGGTGAGGAAGAGGGAGTAAGTATAGGGAAGTAGATATGGTCATTCTACAAGAAGATAATTTTATTGTGGAATTGTATAAATTAAGAGAGGATGTGTTTCTATAGTAATATTATAGAAAAAATGACTCAACTCCCATAATTTTATGTTCATATCATATGATATTTAAGACAGAGATAATTAATTTAGAGCTTAATGAAGTATATACCTTTTAAAGGTATCATAATAATCTATCATGAAGGACTAATCATGGAAATACCCTTGAGTCGACTGACTAATCATGGATTGATAAATGTAGTTTGTAGAGGTAAGGGAGATGGAGTATAATTTGGGTAATGAATTTATATAAAAAAAATATTATAAAGGAAGTGATCCTAGAACTGAGTGACCATGGCTATAAAACTGTATCAACCGTACTATCAGTGGATTTTTTAATATCAACAGATCATCTATGTATGCTCCATGGACATAGAACTTTGTGCTAAACCAATGAAAATTCTTATGTTATAGGTTTATATTGCTATATAAAAATCTATATATGTATTATAGATAATGATATCAAGAATAATAGAATAAAAAAAATACCTAAAAATAAAGAAATATGATCATAAAATGAAACAAATGAGTAAAAGAATATGTTTCATTTGGTTTACACCCTATTTCACACCCCCTAACATGGTGTCTCAAATTGTAACTAGTTGTGTCATAGTCAAAAGAATATGGGACAGTATCCAACATTCCATATTGTGTTTTAAGAAATATTTAACACAATATATATATTTATGGTGAATATGTATCAAAATTGAAATATTAATGATCAACAGAAAAATGAACTAGAGGGATATTTTGGCCATTATATAGATATTAAAGCTCCTATAAAATAATTAGAAATTAAAAGGAAGAAAAATATGAAGATTGGTGGATTGATGAAGAAATATTATAAATATGTAGATCATATGGAAGCATCGATTGACCCAATTGAAATGGTGTTAAAATATAAATCAGCTAGGTGAGTGAATCAATATGAAGAAACGAAACTCAAACATATTATTGATGAAAAATACATGGGGATTACTACACTAAATTTTTATATTAATGAATAATAAAAAATCATCTATCATAAGGGAAAATTTATGTATTATAAAAGATATACCATAAATGATAGCTTATAAGGTGGATTATATCAAAGTAATTGTTTTTGAGAATTAGGCAATGATGATGAGTCGTAATTACATGATGAGGATATTAATGAAGAAAAATTTGATAAGGTTTTTATAAATGGAGTTGAAGAATATATATGGAAAGTAGATGAATATATTGATAATAAAATAAGATATTTTTTTAGAAAAATAACAAGACCCTCAAAGGTTCTTATTTTGAAATTAGTTGAATGAATATTCCTTCTTTAAAGAAATGACTGATTAAATGGGGGAGTAAAGAAAAATATCATTTGATACATTTTAAATGAAGTTAAATTTTGTGTATGGATTGTTAAAACTAGGAATGGGAGTTAATAAAGCTTATATATAATCCAATGGGAAAAGGATCTGATATTTAATATTTTATATTATCTATAAGAAAAGTAATTTTAAAATAGGTGAAGATTTTTGAAAGGGAGAAGGAATGAACTCTATCATGAATGTGACATGGAGAAGGAATGAACTCTATGTAAAGTCAGAGGGCATGATGATGTCTCATGTCGAAGAAATCAAGGCAAGGCCAAGGTCTCTGAAGTTGTTGTTGGACCCTCTTCTGATCTTCCCCTATTGTAGGTGGCTTGAGCCCAACACCTACTTCAGTCTAGCTGAGTGATCCTGATAAAAAATTGTCACTTAATATTCCCCAAGCTAGGAAAGGTCTTATGATCATCAAATTGAAGAATTTTTTAAGTGGGCCTTGCTCTGATACTATTTCTATTGGTGTGCCATATTTAGGTGCGAAAGAGGTAGATAATAGTGTGGAGATTATTGTGAATTCTATTGATGCTTTTTCATGTGATGGGGGAAAATATGTCATGGTTTAGGATGATGCACCAACACAGGTCGTGCATGACCCTATCCAATTAGGTGATGGTTGGGTCCTGCTTGCTGTGCAGTCTCCCAATAAGGTTGGGTCTTCTCACTTGTCCCCTTCTTAGAAGTCCATTCTTATCATGGATGGAGGTTTACAGGGGAGGTAATCCCTCTGATTATGAGTCATACCCTTGGAGTGGAAGACTATATTCTCCTAGAAGGGCCTTTTTCAAAGGAGCTACAATTTCAAGGATCTTCTGCTGCATACAGGAAAGGGGAAAAAACAATAGGCGATGAGAAACATTGTTCAACTTATAGTACTCTGGAAAACCCCTTTATATAGGATAACCCAAACAAGACTATGAGAAGGTCACCTCATTTGGGTAGTGACCCTTGTCACCCACATTCTAGCAATAATTTTGCTCCTCTGAGTGGTGTCGTTTGGTCTGAGGATGTTGAAAACCCTCAAGACATGCAGGTTATTCCCCCACTGAGTGTTCTGATTGATGCACCTTGTTTTTATCCCAATTACAGTGAGAAGGTTTACTCCATGGGTGATGATGGGGTGAAATTAATATATGATGTAAAATAGAAAAGGGAAACTGGAAGAAAAGGAAGAGGTCTAATGTTTGTCACAAATGAAAACAGGCCCCTGACAAGGAGCCAAACGCTTCCTTAATGAATCTTTTTTTGGAACAATCATGGGCTTAGGAACAACCCAATGACCAGGGCCCTTAGACACTACATTATAGCCTATAAACCTATGATGATTGGAATTGTTGAGCCAAAAATTCTCATTGAAAAGTGGAAATCTTTCAAATGGTGTTTTTTTTATACTAGTTTATTTCTCAAGATCTTCATGATATTAGAAAAGATCACCTCTGGGTTTTCATGAATAAGATTGTACAACTAACATATTATGTTATGAATTCACAATTGGTCTCGGTATCATGAACTTATCAATTGTATTGCCTTGAGGCCATCTTTTTTATGCCTCCCCATATTATACAAAAAGAAGGGATCCATTGAGTGAGCTTAATGCCTTTTCTGGATATAATGTCAATAAATGGGTGTTAATGGGAGACACCAACACTGTTTTTAGCTCTGAAGAAAAAACTTGTTTCAACTTTAATAGGGTGACCTCCTTGGATTTCTCATCACTCATTGATCAATGTCATCTTTCAGAAATTCTATTTGTGGGATCTGAATTGACATGGAGAAGGTATACAATATATAAAAGGCAGTCGAGTAAACTTGACTGATGCTTTGTATAGATGTATAATGTGAGTGCTGACTCTGGTATATCTGGACACACATTACCAAAAAATCACTCGGATAATAATAAAATTGTGGTCGATATCTCCTCTCACGAATTCAGATCTGGTCCCCTACCCTTTCTCTTTAATAATGGGTGGCATGTAACTCCTGGATGCATGGAAGTCATTATTAAGGCTTGGAAGTCTGATTGTCCAGGCAGCCCACTGCATGTTCTTGCTTTCAGATATAATACTATTAAAGGATTTCTATGGTAATGTTGAAAGGAATAATTCTATAAGATTTATAATGAGATAAAGGCTACTGAAGATCAATTGGCTAGTTGTCAAATTAGAAATCAGACTTGTGACAGTCCCCCACATGATGAAATTCAATCACATTCCAGGCTGGATGACTTTCTGACTATCAAAGAAAGGATGGATCGTAATCAACTGAATGTAAACTAGCTGAATTATGGTGATATAAATTATAATTTTTTTCATTGGATGCACTAAGAAAAAATGATCAGAGTATGACTAAAGGCCATTAAAGTTGATGGTTGTCTTCACACCTCTAAAATCGATATCTCAAACGTAGTTGTGAATTATTTCACTGGCCTTTATTCTGATGATGGAATGGACAAAACTCAGAAGATGATTGAAAACATATCCCCTTGTATTGATGAGGATCAATATCTTGCTCTTACAAGGTTTCCCTAAAAGGATGAAGTCATGGAGGCCCTCTTCTCTATTAACATTGAAAGCACAGCTGGACCAGATGGATTCACCAAAAAGTTTTTTATTTTCAATTGGGATATTGTGCACGATGATTAGGTTAATGTAGTCAAGTATTTCTTCACTCGGGGTCACATTACTTATGGTTTAAACTCTAATTTAATCAACTTGATTCCTAAGAAGGACAATGAAATTGATGTCAAAGACTTCAGGACAGTTACGATTGGGAACACCACCCCAAAAATCATCATTAAAATATTGATAAACAGATTAGGGGGATTTATCAAGAACCACATCTCTTCGAATCAATATGGATTCATACCTGGTCGAAACATTTAGACCTTCCTCTTCACTTCATCTGAAGGCATCTACTTAATGAAAAAGAAGGCGATGCATGGGAATTTCTCTCTCAAAATTGACATCTCCAAAGGCTTTGAAACTCTGAAGTGGAACTTTCTCCTTGATGTTATTAAGAGATTTGGTATCTCAATCAGATTCATCAATCATTTCAGAATTATTATTACCATTTACAAGGCTGTCCATTTTAATTTATGGATCTTCCATGGGTTATTTTCTATTCACACAAGGTGATTGACAAGTTGATCCAATCTCTGGGATTCTTTTTTCTATTGCTGAATAATACATGAGTAGATGTCTTAATGAGTTATCCCAAATTGGTATCTTTAGTCAGATTAAATTTTGATGGGATAACTTTTCCCCTTCCCATCTTCTATATGCTGATGACATCTTTTTTTTGGGGAAACCTCATGAAGAACAATTTATATGCCCAAAGCATTCTTCTCACACTATGAGATTGTTGTTGGACAACACATAAGCTCAACTAAATCTTTTATTGCTTTTGGTTCTGGGGTTACTATTGGTAAATAGAATAGGGTCTCTAGGTCCCTCGGAGAAAGAAAAGGGCCTCTACCTTTCAATTATCTTGGAATTACAATGTTGTGTGCTAGGATATTAAAGTAGTATCTTCATGGAATTTACTCTAGTATCATTAAGTAGATGGAGAAATGGAAGGTTAAAGCACTGTCTCCAGCTGGGATGGTGTGCCTTGTTATCTCATTAATTACCTCAATGTTTTTTATTTTTTCTCACTCTATAAATTTCCAAAATATCTTCTCAGAGAACATTAGTGAATGATGAGGAACTTCATCTGGACATGCTCTATTGCTGAAAGGTAATTGATTATCATTGAATGGAAGGATTGTATTAAACCAATTGATTTTGGTGGTCTTGGAATTAAGGAACTTCAGATATTCAATGAGGAACTCATTAATAATTTCACAAGGTATCTTTTAACCGCCAATGAATCATCCATGGATTTTCTGTCATGCAGGTTCAAAATGAGTCTTATTAATGGTTAACCTCACTATATTTCATCATCTGTTTGGACCTCTTTTCAGAAATCCTTCAACGACATAATCAAGAACTCTAAATTTCTTGTGTCCCAACACATTAGGATCAACTATTGTAATAGTCTATGTCTTGACATCCCATTGTATACTGGTGATATTCTCTCATACCTGCTAAAAATGTCTTAAGCTGATTTTTGGGATCAGTGTGATAATCCGGAAATCATGGTCACTCTCCATGCTAAACATGAAATCTAGGCCTACCCTTTCATGGATAGTGATATATTGGTTTGGAATCCCAACATCAATAGAAAATTTAATCTCAAAAAGTCCTATATCCTGCTGTTTGTTGGCTCCACACAGGTTCCTTCTTGGATACTCAGGTTTAAAGTGACTTTTTTCCAGCACTCTTGGCTTCTTCTTCTCTAGAGAATATGGTGGAACAGGCTGCCAATGCATGATCAATTACAAAAGGTGGGTCAAAATATTGTGTCTGCCTACCATCTGTGCCTGAAATAAATGAAAACTGCACAACACCTCTTTATCTGCTTCCCTTTTGCTCAGAAGCTATGGAAATACCTTGGAGACATATTCAACAAGGATCTTTTCACACATAGATTGCTGGAAGACTTGATGATATACTCCTCCAAGTCTGGTAGGAGAGAGCAGGTTAAAAATATGCCACTGGTTGATGGAGAAGTGGTTTTTCACACCATCTGGACATCCTGGAACCACCTCTTATTTGACAGCAAGGCTCCATCCTTCCATGAAAGTGAAATGCTGGTTCATTGAGATGTACACCCTTCTAATGCGATACCGAATGGATGAATGAATAATACATGTTCAGACTTAACAACAATGTGGATGCTTAGTATCAAACGTAAACTAAAGAATCCACTGATGATTATTTATATTCTCTCGATACCACCGATCTTCCCATGTGTTAAATTTAATGTTGATGGAGATGCATCTGGAGATCCAGGAAGATTTAGTTGTGGAGGTGTCTTCCACATGTATCATTGTTTTGTAAAGGGTTGTTTTAATCATTTTATTTGGATGTGAATTTCTCATGAAGCAAAACTATAGTTCATTATCTATGTTGTGAAGCATATTGTCTTTCCTAACTGGAACCTCTTATGGATTGAATCAGACTCTGAACTTGTGGTATATGCTCTCAAGATGAGAACTCGGGCTGTTCCTTAGAGTATTTTACCTCACTGGATTGGTTTTATTAATCCGGAAAAACATTTCAACTTAAATATATCTCATGTAAACTAAGAGGCCAATCAAGTGGTTGATTCCTTGTCTAAGAGGGCACACACAGAAATGATTACCATTTGGTCCTTTTGAGTTTTTTATTGTTGTGAACCCTTGGTAGGAGATGATATGAGGGGAGTGTATTACACTCAAATTTGTAAAACCCCTTGCTTTTCATGACTTTTCACTTCTAATTTTAATTTATATTTTATGGGGATGGTCCAACCGGACCCGATTTTCTGGGTATGTTTAGAAATTTTTTAATTAATTGTTGTAGGGAAAAATAAAATTCAATGTAGATTCAGAGCATTATTAACACAAAATGATGACAATATTGAATCCCAAATAAAATTTATTATGGGGAAATGATTTTTTATTCTTGATATTTCAATATCATTGGAAATATGGAATCCTTCACTAACATTTAATAGGATGTTAAAGGGGTGATTGAAGATAAATTAGGGATTGGAAATTTGGGAGTGAAGAATTTGTTGGGGTTAGGAAGATGCATTTAAAAGATTAATGAGATAATAGATGTTACTAATATGACATTTCTTTTGAAATAGTATGTATATATGATGATTTTATTGGATTTATTATAAACTATGAAAGAAAAGGGATTTAAAATTTATCAATCTGACAAGGAAGAACCAATAACTCTTAAATATATTATTTTAATTCCAATAATCATAGTTCATGTTGTTTGAACAATATATAGAAACCTAGACAAAATGATACTCTTGGAAATAATAATTAAAACTACTTATTTATTGGAAATTATTTAATGTTTTTAATAGTAATTCATTTTTATTGATAAATATTAAATATAACTTGTGGGATCAAATTAATGGTTAAAAAAATAACCAATGATCATTATAGAAAAATGTGATATAAATTTGGTTATATAGGAAATATTTCAATTTGATATAATTTGAGAATAACAGAAGGTTTAAAGAGGAAGACCACTACACTAATGATGAGGGTAAATCAAGAATAATTAAAAGGGAAATAAGTTATAGTTGAAAAAAATCCATTTCATTAGATGAAATTGATAAAGGATAGGAAACTATAATGATTCATTAATATGAGTTTTCTCATTTACATTAATACCCATGGAAAGTGAATTTTAATGATCAAAATTCTAGGAATAAGAAATATTTTATAGTAATTATTAATAAGAAATATGCAATGAGATATTTTAATTCTCTAATATAGATAATAATTACATTTTTTATTGAAATATAAGTTTATATATAATGAAATTTTCCAAAATGATAAAAAAATTGAATAATATATGATGGGTTATAAAGAAGTAAAAATTAAACCATGGTTGGGTAGTCTTATCTATATCAATATGATTTATGATCAGATGACTATTAGAGAAGATATTTATTAGAAAAAAACAATACAAATAATGAATTGATAGTGAATCATTATAGGGAACATGCACTAGTTGGATCAGTTTTATAATTGAGATGGAATCCAAGACATAGAATATTGAGAATTCAAAAGTTCAAACATAAATAAAACACTATATAAATGTAATTAATAGAATAGATGCAATAATGGATTAGAATATAGTAAAATATAAATGGTTGGTTCCTCATGACAAATCAATTACATAACATGAGGATGTTGGGTGTAACCTTCTCCCTATGTAATTAAATATTTCAATCATTTTTTGAATATGTTATAGAATTAAGTGGGAGATGCAATTAATGGGGTGATTTTGTAAAAAGTGAATGTGTGAATGAGTTAATTTGTGAAGTAGAATATATTAATTTTTTTGCTAAGTGGCCAGAATTAAAAGGATTTATGGTTAAATATGACCCAAAAAGTTGTTACAAGAAACCATTATGAGTTTCTATAAAAAATTTAGAGTATCACGTTGATCTGAAGAAGTTACAACTGAGTAAATCTTAACCTAAAGATAAAATCATTTTCCTGAATTATTTATTATTTCTAATACTTTCATGTTTCTTCTTTATCATAAAGTGATATCAATTATTTCACTAATAGTATTTTATTTTTAAAAGGTATAATATAGATAGATTAAATAAGAAGAAATTATATATGTTTCAAGTATATTTATTCATATAATAAAAATTTGGTATCGACTATTTGTTTCTATAAGAAGTCAAAAGCTACTAAATAAATTAAAAATTTGGGCCTGATCTTCATGTAAAATAAAATGATTGTCAGAAATATGTTTTTTCAACAACTTATATAAGTTCTAATTTTAAAACATTATCATTAATTAATTAATCATTTATGGTTTTTCAAAAGAGATATTGAGAACACATATTGATTAATTTTGAAATATATTGCTTTTATATTTCATGTTTTTATAAAAGTAAGTGAGTAATAAAGAACAAATTGACATTATTGATTCAAATAATCTTCTCTATGACATTATTTATTATAGTGTGAAAGGAGGATTTATCAATGAATCAATTTTTAGTTGTACACTCACTCAATAAAAATATTTGTGTAGAATGATGTTTGAAAAAATTTATTATTTAATTATATGAAGGTAAAAAATATTGACATACATTATTAAATAAGTGGAATATAGTTAATAGTGAAAATATAGAGGACCACTAGGGTTAAATGAGTGAAATGGTCAATCAAAAAGTAGTTAGTTAAAACTAAAGATTTATTTTGGTAATCATAACCAATATTTTAATAGATAATTCTATATTAAAAGTGTTAAAGATACCCTAATAGACATTTCAAGAGAAATTTAAAGTGTTTGTCATATATAAGAGGTTTTTTGGCTTAAATTAGTTGTATAAAGTGATGTCTAAAGAGGTTGTGATATTTAGAGTAACATCATCTTGAATGTGATCCAATGTGATTTCATGGAAATAGGGGGAATATATAAATATTTTTATTAGAAGATGGAGACAATCATGTTACCCCACCAATATTGCTTTGTATAATATAGATAATATCTTGAAAAATACCTAGGTTATGAAATGGTATTATTTGTGGGAATATATCCCCTTTTATTTTTTTAAAGGGGAGGGGAAGGAGGATTTGTTTGAGTAAATAAACTCAAACTTGTTATATTGTTTATAAATAATACCGGGAAAGTACATAGATGAACATTTAAGGTTGTTCAATCAATAAAATCCAAAGTGTAATAATGTTACAACTAGATATTTATGTGTTGTATATGCTGAAAATAATACTTTTATGTGTGTACTAAGCTATTGGTTATGATGATAATTTCCTGTAATGGAGTTGTTCAGAAAATAATATCATGAAATTAGTAGTGGAGTTGTTCTAAAATCAAATCATTACATAATTGCACCCATCATTTTCGTCCCTTGGCTGATGATGAGCTGAGTGTTCTACCCCAATCCCACAATCTATACACCATTGGATGTTAAAATATCATATAAGGAAAACCTATTATTAAAGAGGCCATATATGATAAAACATTCTCATTCACACAAAATCATTCATCTATAATATCACACCCATTTAAAAAAAAATAACCATATGTAATTTATAATTCATTAATGTTTTATTTGCATCCCAATGGTATAAAATAAAAATTAAAAAATAGAAAGGGAAAAATAATACAGGATGCAACACCTGAAAAAAATGGCCTTAAGAGATTGATAATAATGGATTCACTAAGTCATGCTAACTCCCATATTTAGTAGATATGACGATGAATCATACCATCTCCACCAAACCACAAATATTTTAGACCCATTATCTCTATTCGATCTACACCCGCCTGTATCACCATTGAACTATATTCCCTCTTCAAAAACAGTTCATGAGTGGGAACAAGGCCTACGGGGGTGTAAGTATAAAAATACCTAATAGAGTTCCTCTAAAAAAGGGCATCAGGATACATGTAAATATGCCACCAAAATAAGAAACTAAACCACCCAAAATAAAGCAAGTGAAATGAAAAAATATGTGAAGAGATATAGCATCACTTCCCATTTACCACAAATGAATTTTAAAATGGAGAAAATGATGATTACATAATAGTATAACTGATCCATAGGACGAGGAATCTATAAATTAACCACACATGAATTATAAAACTAAGGATGAAAAAAATTAACTTATTTCATAGAAAAAGTACTCTATTAATAGTCCAAGGCCTTAGGGTTGTCCTCATTTTTTGTCTACTATAGGGAAAAAACATCCACACACATCTTTTGGGAAGTGGTCAAACCAGGATGGACTAGACAATAAGAAATTCAACCTAATCAACCCTGTTAAAACAAGACTGAGTTACTTAGAGAGGTCCTTCCAAAAAAGGATCATTATCCATGAGACACTCCATTTTCATAAATATCACTACCAACTCATCACATATTTAAACAAATAAACTCTATACTATATCATCTTCTGTAGAACACCTTATTCTAAGAATATACATTCAAGCACCACATGTGTGAATCTGAAATGTGATATCCTAAAAATGTAGTGAAAATGAACCCTCGTGAATTTTTTAGGGTATGTGGGGATACTACTCTATAAATAGGTGACAAACAGACTATTTTATATTAGTATAGCGTAATAACACTTTTAAAGAAGGATAGTTCTAAAGGAAACCATTTGAATAAAAATGTAATTGGGATGAAATCATTAACCCATATGGTGGATTACCACCTACTCAACATAGATTCGTATGACTGAAATACCAAATAGTGACCCTAAAATATTAGGATTCATGATTCCTAAACACCTAAATAGAAAAATATAGATAAACACCACCACCACTATACCATTGATCCAATACCATTGGATGACATCTCACACCTCATCAGGGGTACTCTAAATAACCAATTGGTATTTCAAATATTGCAACATCTGAAATGTTCCCAAATCTAAATTAATGTAAATATCATTCCAAAATAATATAATAAATATGGAATACACATTCCTCCTTCATGATTATAAATTTTATGAGAAAGAACACAAACCCATTAGTATACCTCTATTATCCAAAATTCATTATAATCAATCTTTTGAAAAAATTTCAACCCATAATATTTCATAATTTCAAATCTCTATATAGATACCAAGTCCTTTTAATAGTTTTATTATATGAATGTTAACACAAACATAATTGAATTTCAACCCAATGATTGTGAGGCCTAGCTTTATTACAATACTATGTTTATAATATATCATTGTGATAATAAAATAAGTCATATTTTATCATCATCCATAAATAGATAATAAATCCTTTGGATTTCTTAAACTACATGGTATAAACTAGGGAATAAATAGATAATTGGTGTGAGAAAAAAAACCAAGTGTGGGAGTAAACATGATAAGAAAGAAAAACATGTGAGGCTTAAATATGGAATCATATAGTAAATGAGAAGACTCAAGATTAATCACATGGGATTATAAAGTAAAGAACATGGTATCAAAAGATCATTAAATTATTGGATATTTGTATAATACATGTAACATAACATAATCATGGGTTATGTCTAACTTCCTAGACCATATCATGTGGTAGAAAAAGACCCATAATGGATTAGTTTTACTAAAAAATTCCATTTATGATGCCTCATGAGTCAAAAGATTTACCCATTAAAATGGAGTTCTATCTAGCCAAACCTACATAACATGTTTATAATTATGTGTGATACTAAATGGAAATCATTTTTAATGAATAAACATAATAATTTCCAATGAAAATAAAATGTGTTACATAATACTATATCATATCATAATCAAAGAAAATTTCATAATGAATGAATTTTATAAATGAACATAAGGAATGTATTACCCCTTTAAGGAAATAATTAATAATATATTTATATATTTGAGAGACATATAAACATAATTTACAAGTAATCTTTAACATTAATGGTTTACTTCATTAATGAAAATGTATTCAAAATATTAAATTGAATATTTCTTGACAAAAATATCCTTTTAACATTGAAATCACTTCATAAAAATATAAAATATTACAAAATATTATTGAAAAAGTTTCTATTAAAAATAACATGGAAACGTATAAATACATCTTCAAATAATTTATTGGTACTAACTGAGGGAAATTACATACATGTTGTATATGATAAAAAAATATTTTCCCAATATTATAAAAAGTTTATTACATAACTCATTCATAAAATGACATGATGATTCATTTCAAACCATTTTAGAAAAAATAAATGGTTAAAAATATAATTAATAAGTAATTTTTGTGAATTTAAATAATATCCATTAAAATTATTATAGAAAACATTGATATAAAAGAAAGTTGATAATTCGATCGAAGAGGGAAATGATGTCATCTTTTCCCAAAAAATATTGTTTGCATAATATCAGGTACCAAAGAAAGGAAAATTTAATTATTAAATTTAAATTTCTGTAGTGAACTGAGGATAATTAAATAAAACATATACATTATCCAATATAAAATTATTTTCTATCACAAATATTCATGCCTATAAAATCCCTATTAAAATGATAATAAAACATAAACTATTACCACTTTAGTAACTTCTGAATCTTAAAAAACAAATGGTGGAAATAAATTGTTCCATTAAATATAAACAATTATGATGTATTGATGATATAATATTTAATTTGGTAGTATATAAACCATTTCAAATAAATTAGTTTAATAAAATAACATGTTTCTCAAAGAAGTTTTTTTTGAGACAAAAGCAATTCCTCGAGTCCACACATATCATGTATGCCCTCTATCTCTTATATAATAAACTAATATCAATTAAATTGGTTCTTAATAAATTTTTCTATCTTTAATCCAATATACATATACTATTTTTTCATTTATTTTAATAACATATTTAATTTCTTATTATGTTATCTCCACATTGGTTGTTTTAAGGATGTAAAGTTTATAATTTCGAAAAAAAATATTTGTTTTGACAATGTTCAAAATTGTCATTGTTACATCATTTAAAGAATAATAATAAAAATATAATTATAATTTTTATAAATAAAGTATAATTTTTAGACAATTTAAGAAATATTGTTATAGTAAATGATGTATGTCATAATCACAGAGACAGTAGGTCATACATACGCATGAGTAATGTTTCCATTTATCAAATATTATAATGGAAATAAAGGTAAGTGTTATTTGAAATTTAATTAATGAAAATTATATCATAAATATAATATTATTTCTTTAAATTTAGTTACATAT
Source organism: Viscum album (assembly GCA_963277665.1). NCBI lineage: Eukaryota > Viridiplantae > Streptophyta > Magnoliopsida > Santalales > Viscaceae > Viscum > Viscum album. The sequence goes on along the minus strand of OY728164.1, from coordinate 1,464,981,004 downwards.
TCCATCCATGTGATTGAGTAATAAGAAATGTATCACATCATTTCATGAGGCGATAGTCCTTCATACACATTAATGATGTTATCTTTTTTCAATAGATTGTATGGTATGAAGATATATGATATTTGTAATGAAAATATATATTAATAATTCATAAATATAATTTATATAAATTGAACCCGTCATCTTTAAAATCATTGAATGTTGATATTGAGAAACTATAATTGCATCAATTCACGAGGTAGTAGTCTGCCATACAAAAGAATGATGGTTTTTGTTTCCCATTTAATTTAATTTGATATGAATAAATATTATTCCATGATAATAACAACATATTAGTATATAAGAGATAATTTTTTAGTTATAATGTAATTTTTAAGAGATAATTGAATGATGAAACATAAGAATTTAAAATAAGTCGCTTGGTGAAGATGATTTAATTCTCTTAGAAGAACCTCCTTTCGATATATTACTATGGTACCTATGGTTTTTCGTTAGGGGTCAATATAAGTACTATAATGTGGATATGGATGTTGGGTAGAGATTATATCCTGGTTTAGTAGATAAAAATAACTTAAGATGTGTGAATAAGTTAGAGGATGGGTACCCCTTAATAATTGAAGAGGAGTTTCATTTTTTAAGTATCCAAAACTATTCAATAATGGGAAGTCCATATCAATAAAAGTGCCCCTAAAATTGAAAAATAATCACTTTTATGGGTTATATGGTCAATCTAAACCTCTAAAATTCCAAAAGGATGATTTTTTAAACTTATTAGTCCCATTGCCTCTTTAGTTTAATCCCCAGAAAGCATGGTTTTATCATTAACCATGGTAACTAATTATTATTGCATTCAAAATAAATAATGGTAAAAATTAAGTATATATTATTATATGATATTAATTATTATTATTAAAAATTTGGAATCAATATTACAAAATGAAATTTTAAATTATACAAGTAAATTGTGTCGAAAAATGTTTTTTCAAGAAATTAATTTTTCATGTAATAAATGATCTTATATTATATATATGATTAGAAATCATTAATATTAAAATTTAAATGAATATAAATAGATATATTATTTATACATTTAATGTAAATATTTTCTCAATATGGGTTATTTTAATTAAATAAATGGGATGAAATTTCTGCATTTAATCATAGTTTGCAAAAATCTATGTTTTAAGCATAAAAATAATCATATACTAATAAATAATAAATTTATTCATCCGGTGAAATTAATTAGATTACAAAAAATAAAATTGTTCACATGTCACAATGATATGAAATATAAAATATAATTCATGATTAAAATTACTTGATTTAATGAAATTAAGTTGCATTATATTAAAAATTACTAATTTTCACAATTAACTAAAAAGTAAATCATTTTAGAAAAATCTAAAATATTCACCCCAAATTTATTTTAATTTTTTAATTTAATTATTTATTTCTGTTTTATAAAATAAAATTTCAAAACTATCAACAAATTAATTCTAATATTCTCTCTCAAAATGAAATAATGTTTTTATAAATGAAACATGGTTTTTAGAAAGAAATATATAAATTTATTAAAATTTGATTTATTATTTATTTAGAATTTTAAAAATAAATTTATAATGATTAATAAATTTATTTAAATTTAATAAAACATTGAATACTTTTCATTCTCACCAATTTAACAGCTCGGTTGTAAGGGTAATATATTTCCCGGGCTATTTTAATTGGGTTTTGTGTGTCTTATATGCTATTAAATGTTACGATATTTTTTTAAATATCTTGGGGATAGATTAAACACCCATTCAAAAATTGAATCATGAATATTTAAATATTTTCATAATAATGAAGATTTTCACATTTTAAAATTCCTTTATAGAAAATTCACATCATAAAAGGGGTTAATAAAGCTTCCTCACAAAAATTAAGAAAGTTAAATACAATGGTCATCTGAAATAACACAAAAATTGGTTTACAAATAATGAGAACATTATAAGGAATTGAAAATAAGGATTTTAAATAGGGATCCATATAGAGGTAACATTATACATTAATTATGAGAGAAGATATGATTGATTTATCAAAACTGAATAATATTTTTATTTCAATATCCTTTTCCAACATTTGATGCATACATATACAATTTAGACTAATGAAATTACGAAGTATACATACCTAGCATGTCAAATTTCCTCAACATTTCCTTCTTTACCCCAATATCATTTGTTTCTCCAAATTATTTGAACATAAGATGGATTTTTTATTCTTGAATAACTAAAATTTATTTCAAATGGATCAAATGGTTCCAAAAAATGATATCACATATTTCCTTTGTTATTATAATTTTACCAAAACCCAAAAAAAAATCCTTTCATGGGGTAAGATAATTCCCAAAATGAAAGAATAGTCATATTAATATCCAAATCCATAGTTCAAATTAAGTCACCCCAAAACTAAGTAACCCTATATACCAAATACATCAATATTCAAAGAGTTAACTATTTGTTACCTTATATTATATCATGTTAAATATCATGTATAGAATAATATTTACATATACCTCAACCAAAAAAATCATTTCCCAAAATATCACATATCACCTAATAATCATATAATGTCAAAAAAATATTTGATCCTAAATTTTTCCACAAAATTTACTTAGTATTTATCCATCATATCATTTAAGTAAAAAATTATTAATAAAAAGTACATTAGGTATATCAGTGTTAGGAACTACAATATTTTCACCCAATAGTTTTTGGTTCATGCCTCATGTCCTTGATGAATACATCAAGTTGTCACCCAATATGTTGGCTACCAATTTTTTTAAACTATTGATCAAATATTGAAAATCATATTCATAACTCAACATGATCCAATAAAATTATCATTAATAAAATAAATTAAAAAATAATATCATTTATAAAATAAATTTTTATACCACTACGGTTTACCATCTAACTAATTCATTCCAAAAAAATAAAAAAGACTATACTTTATGTAACTTCAAGAAGATCTAAATGATGATATTTTCAAAAATTAAGTATTTTCTGTAAAATATATCTTTAACATTAAATAAAAATTATTTTTAATTGGTAACATTATATATATTCTTGAAGATCCTTAAAGGAATATTACTTCATAATGATCTTCAGATCTTTCATCATTCTTATCACTACATAAAAAATAATAAACGTTTATTAGAAATATGATTATCAAATACTAAAACCTAAACACATAAATAATTCAAATTCAATGATTATCATAACACATTGTTTTATTTATTAATCCTTGGAATAGGTGATTGACTCAAATAATGATCACGTTCCCCAAATTTACAACCTTGAATTGTTAGTTTTTCCTTTGGTTGAACTTTCTTTCCTCATGTATAATTAACATAACTCTTCATTTTTATTAGAAATTAGAATATATATTTCCTCATATACTAAACAACAAGAATGTAAAAGTTATTTTAAATCATTTTTTATGTTTCCAATTCCCAAATTTTTGACATGTAGGAAATTGAATATTATTTTTTTATCATATCGAATATATGAAATTCTATGAGATTATATCATTAACTTATTTGATGAGTTTGTAAATTATACTATGTTACACTTGTAAATCTAAATTTCATATATCTCATTTGTAAAGATCAAAATATGTTTAAATATTGCCCCATTAGTTTAGGTATCTCGTTAGGAAAATCATTACGTTTCCCATCACATTTGTTTTTGGCATGATTTCTCATATTTCCCACCATTAACAAAAAGGAATAGAAAAGAACAAATGATAAATCATAACACGTTTAAGGATAAATTGTTAAACATGAAATAATATATTTTAAATGACAAGTACACTAGTAATTATTAGTCCCTATATTTCAATTTATTTTATACATGATAACATTTCATTTTAGGATTTCTAACTTTACAATTTGTTTAAGTACTTCAAAATGGCTGACAATAGTTTTTCAATTTATGAAACATATCCTCTCTCATTTCCAAATTAGGTGTATAGTAAGGATCAATTTTCATTCAATGTAATGATAATTTCAAATCTCAATATACATTTTTAGAGTTACTAACCATGGGTAAAACAGTTTTAGAGATACATGCACTTACATCATTCTGACAACGATGTAAATTCTTAGAAAACACTCTCATAAAACTTCACCAAGATTCGACGATATTTTACAATACGTTTTATTACTCTTATATAGGTATACATGGCCCATATTAATTTATTCATGTCCTAATCTCAAAAAAATGACACCATTATTTGATAACAACTATTAAAAATCATGTATTTCACAAATATTTTGACATTATTTTTAACAAAAGAATCAATTAATTGAAACCGAATGGTCATGAGGCCTAGTGTATTTGGAAGACTATGTTCGTAATACATCAATGTAAGACTTATTTTTTGTGAGGAGAACCTAAATCATTTCATATTCAAAAGCATCACGGGCGTACCATGGTAATACATTCACAAAAGGAAAGAGCTAAAAACCCAGTATTTAAATAAAAAAGACAATGAAGCATAAATTATGAGTAAAAATTATAATATGATATCAAAATAGAGATTGATAATGAGTAATACCATGGGAGTATAAATTAAATAACATTGTATCATGATATCATGGAATCATAGGAAATTTTGTAGCAATAATATTGGAACAAATAATTGTGTTCGAAGAAAATTTCAATCAAATAATTTAAAAGTGTAAATCCCATGAAAAAATAAAATTTTGTATTAAGGACTTATAATAAGGAATGGAGGTGGAATTATTGAATAATAATATCAGGGTCTTGGTATTTTAATTTTCAATAAGGGCACATATTATGAACTTATTTTATTCCTTTTATAGTGATTTTTTTAATTATTTGGGATTCACATAGCTAAAAATTAGCTAGTTAAGGGAGCATGTTGGGTAGCACAACCAATACACATGTGGGAGTATAGTAAAATACAATCAGGATCCATCAATCCATCTATCCTTGTGGTAGAGTGTTACAATTCATAGAACCCACTATAAGGATTCATGTAACATGTAGGTTATTCCTAAGAAGTCATCGCAAGTGTATGACACAACAAGTCTGGTCATTGGTGTAGGTGTATCTAATATCCAAAATCGGTGACAAGTCTTGAGTGATATATTATATAGTAAATATATCTTTAATTTCCTAAACCAACCTCAAGACCAATGAGGTACATAGTTGGTGTGATTACTTTTTCCCCATATTACAAAATTTTCAAATAACGTATATCATCCAATCTAAACTATTCCTCATATTTGATCTCAGCATAAAATCAACTTTAACTTCTTGAAACTGTCCATAATTCCCAAAAACTTATGTATCAACACAATGAGTCACACCTAATTTTCACTCAACTCTAATCCTAATTAGTGATTAAACCAAGACAAATAAGTCACCCCTGATGCCCAGCAGGCATGCATGTAACATCATTTTTCATGTTTGTAGTGAATAGAAGGGAAAATTCATCACATGAATGTGATCATGTGATCCGTGTGAATTTATTGAAGGAGTTATAAAGGATCATGTGATATAAATATGATGAAATTGAAAATATATGATGACATCGCTATAACCACTAATAAAAAATAATGTATCTCCATTCGTGAAAACAACAATTCATTTAAATCATTTTTCAGATTAAGGGCTCATTGATTTTTAAATAACGATCTATAATAATGTCACATGATCATGAGAACTAATCATGTAAAGGCATCGATTTCTATCCCATGTATCACATTAATCTATATTTTGAATGTATATTTTTCTAGAGATGAACTTGAATTTTTCATCAAAATCCTTGGATGTTTTGAAGCATATGATCTTCTAAATACATTATGTGACCTTGTGTATTTCTTGTGAATTTGATCCAAAAAATACAACCACCTAATTATTTTATTGTATATATTATCTTCACTATAAACTTTGGTAGAAATATACTCTAACATACATTTATAATCCCTTTATCCACTTTAAAACACATGAGAAGGGAAAGGAATGAAGGAGTGAAACATAATAGGCAAGGTGATTCTTTATGTTTGGTATTATCTTGGTTATCATGAGAAACCAATATGAGAATCCATAATGGGAAAAAATCATGAGATTCCATCATGTGATCCCCTTAAGATAACATCATCTTAAGAAAATATTAACATCATGTGAGCCCTATAATTATGAAATGCATATATGCAACTCTAGAATATTCCTCTTTACTGTGTGGTAATTACATGAAGAAACCTCATGGGTACTTGTATATTAAATGTAGACATCTACAGACATTGACCCTTGACATGCTAAAAATCCTTGAATTATGTCCTCCACATGCATGTGAACCCCTTGACATGTACTTCCTTTTATAGCAAAACCCTAGGAGGTGCAGTGTTGACATGGACCTAAAAAAACCCCTCCACCTTATATTTATATCATTATAATTAATTTCATGACTTTATATCCATGGATATGATTATGGGACCCCATCTAATGACTCTGTTAAGATCATATGTTATCATAATTCATCACGGATCTTGTGATGCATTCACATGACTCTCCCTCCACTAACACAAGCCAATATATTCTATTTATGTTTTCTTAAATCATCATAATTTTAGGTCTTTGATTATAATAATTTCCCCCACCCTTCACAAGAAAAAAAAAACAGGGGAACATAGGTGAATACATAATTTCCGGATTGGGGAAGCACACAATCATAAGATTGTTACACCTGAAAATCCCATGGAATAACTTAAGGTATTACATTGTATGTTTATGCACTGCACATGATCACTCCATTGATCTTATAATGGACACTCAACATGTCAAATGGACCACATGAAGGTGTTTCATGATGTCTACTAAATCATGTGAGGCCTCAATAGGCCATCATTGGACAAACATTAAGTCATTTATGCAATAAAGGCCCAAAATAACAAAAGTATCATATGATGGAATATACAATTATTTTCATGTGAAAAGGTAATTAAATCTTCATGACCTATTCATTGATAATTTGATGACCTAGGAACATGAAAACTATATCATGTGATGTCCTCTATACATGTCATCTAGATTTTGTAATGATCGTCAAACATGTCATCTAGATCATGTGATGACCTATGGACATGTTATTCATATCAGGTGACAAACATTGTAAATGTTAGCCTAGTAACGCAAATCCCTTCGATCATGTTATCCTGATCATGCGACAACCCTTAGACATGCCATGATTGTCATGTAATTTCATCCATACTTTCTTCCTGGTCACATGATGCACTCAAAACATGTTATCTAGATTATACAATCTTATAAATACATGTCATACATTCAAAAAAATGTCCTTTGTAAATATTTTCTTGATCATGTGATGACCCTGTACATGTTGATCAGACTCTATGAACAAGTCATTATGAAACCCTTAACATGTCAAAAAGACACCATTAGTCATGTCTGCCTTGTCAAATAGAAAACCATAGGCATCCTCTCATGAACTGTGTGAACCCATAAACATGATTCTTTGGTCATGAATCCCTCATTCATATGGGATGTTTCTATAATTGGAAAAATTAAAGAAATAATGAAAAACTATTATAAGATTCACATTCAATCCAAACACGCTCAGTCAACCACTCATGGTCAGAAATATCTCTTTGTCAGAGGATAGGGGTGGATATCTTTAATTGGAATCCACATTTCTGTGTGACCAACCATATCCCAAATACTCATACTTAGGGAAAAACAGAAATATGATTATATCCATCAATATATTTCCATAATTATATGTGATGTGCAAATATATATAGGTACTTTATAGGGGTAATCCCGGACTATTCCCTTGAGCACCATAAACCCATCAACAAATTTGTGAAGATATTGAACTATGAGGAATATATTTCTTGATATAAATAATATATGTAGGATCATTCCTATGGAATTAGTTACATAATGAACACTCTATAAGGGCTTCCCCCAGTATATAATTCCATCATCCATATTCAGTTTTTTTTATTACTTTTTACCTTTTATTTTTCACACTCTACATGACTCGTGTGAGCATAGGGATTTTCAACAACAATAAAACTGAAACTATTAAATTCCACTAATTAGGGAAAACATAGTTTGTAATAGACCTTAAAAATGTGATAAAAAATCATCCCCACATAGTCACCATTTTTGTGTAATTCCCAAAGTAATTCAGATATTGATAATCTCTAGGGAAATAACCCTTGCAAGTATTAATTATAATCTCTAACTAATTAGTTGGTAGAGAAAAAACTAAACTAAAATTTCTCTTATTGTTATTATAATTAGGGTACTTGGTATTCATTAAAATGGGATGTAATCCATACAAAATTCTTATGTTCCATCAGAAATGTCCATACCACATCATTCTAAACATCATGGTGTAGTCTCGTCATATGACCTTAAAGAATTTCAAATGAACATTGTGGATTTTTAATCATATTATTATAGGAATCATAGTAATACCCTCAATGATTCATTAAAATTTATAAAACACCAATCACCTTCATGTAAAGTAATAATATCTGTAGTTTCTAATAATTTGGATTCCAAACAATGATAGTTTACCATTTCTAAAATATGAAGACAAATGGATGGGAAACCTCTAATAAATATAGAAAATGTCATTAATAATACCCCATTTAAAATTGGGTATCCTAAAAATTGATCATATTTTATTGGTAACTAATCCATTATTATGAATTGGAAGAGATTCATGAGCATATCATAAATCTATTAAAGTGTCCCTAAGTAATAAATAATTTCCCCCAAACCAGTGTGATGAGATTGATATTCCATCCTCCTAACCAATGTGAATTCCATTGGGTAATTGGGTTTGAGACCCCAAGAGACAAAATGAATTTGGAAAGTAGGTATGGGACTCATTCTAACAATGGAATAATGTGGGAATTTATATGGGTTATGAAAATGGTGAACCCAATTTGAATGATTGTGAAACCATACTCAACCCCCCACAATGAAATGTCAGTTCAAAAAATTCATAAAAAGATGATTTTTTTAATTCAATATGAATCTATAAAGACTAATAGATAATAGTTTTCAGATGATTGAGAAAATTCACACCATCTTTGTGTGGGAAAAAAATTTGAGAGCCTGACAAGAAATCACTCGAATAAAAAGATGACCAGTTTACCACACATCGGTCCATTTTCCTTCTACCCTTCGAATTTTTTTATTGATTAACATGAAATATTCCAATAATAAGATGTAATTGGGGTTCTAATGAGGCATTATATTTTTCCATGGATACATAATAAAAATTATTGAACTAAAAATTATACTGAACAGTTGTGTTACTCATGCATAGAAAATTGAGAATGATTTATTCTTATTAAGAAGAACTGATTTGATACCTTGTTTTTTATTGTTTTTATATCAAGATATTTTTCACACAATTAAGAAATTTCCCTAAAATTATTTCTTCTTCATGTGAATATTTTTTAACCTCATCTATAATAGTTACATATGTTGGTCGTGAAATGATGTCACCCAACTGGCACCTTCAACTTCGGGTGGAAAACACAATGGTTCGAGAATAAAAATGATATTGTATGATATATAACCTTGTGGATTCACATAAATATCACACAAAATTTATTTCTATAATATATTGTAATTAATTTAATGCTACAATGAAACTATTAATACGTGTCACAATTTCCAACCGTTTTTTTAAAGCTTGTCTGTATAGCGTGAAAATTAGCACCTTCGATAAATTATGAGTGTCGATAAAGGAGTCACCCATGGATTAATCCTAGTTTAAAAGATACCTATGAGGGATCCTATCAACCACTATTGATATCATCACCCCACTAGTATCCCTCACTCTCCTACTAAGGTCACTACCTGATAGGTCCCCACCCTAAAAACTACTTCCCAGGAACCAAAGAGACTCACATGGAATATAATGTTGTAGATAAAAGGGAGTGTGATCATTTTACCTGTTCCAGTGATGATGTTAATATTAATATATTGATGGTATTCATCCAGATATCTCATATACAAACTCTTCCATATAATTATGACATTCATATTTCTATTCAAAGCATGTGGGAGGGGCATGTCCCCTCCGACATACATGAAGCCCATTGACCTATACATATGGAATAAAGAGGACAATAATGGGAAAATATCATTACTTCAGTTGAAGAAATATTCCAATAAATATTAGAGACTGATAACATGTATTATTTAATTCATTCACAGACTATATATAAGTGTCACTATATTCTTACAAAAACAGAAGAGCTCTTCCAAAATTATAGAGACCCAACATTTCCTTATATGAGTTTTACGTCACTTTAATGATAAAAAACAAAAAATAATTCAAAACATCGATAAAAAGGTTTATTGTAATTAGAAAATTTGAACCATAAATAACATTTACCAATAAAAACATAAACATTTATTTAATTCCTTCTTCTCTAGATTCTTGTTGGGATTCACATTCTACTTAGTACAAGTAATCACCCGAGGATATACATTAATGAAAGGGGTTAGCTAAAATCCCAAAAATAGGATAGTTAAAAACACGACTCAATAAGGAATGTTTGAGAATAATCATCATTAATATGTTATAATAATTAGAGAAAAAATTAGTTAAAGGCGTGAAATGTGATAATGGATAAAAATGAAACATCATGACTTAGTCGTAAAATATCAGATATAGTTTTGAGAAAAACAAGAACCATATTCATTAATATTTTAGTTTATATCATGAGGTACATCACATTACCCAATTAATTAGTGTTCTATATAATACTAGCTTCACCAGTCATATCAAATCATTTACATGCGATATATAATTCTATGTCCACCCATCACATTATAACATTTAAATAATCTCTCATGGTATATAGAAGGTATATAAATCTTGGACCTAAAATAACACATTGAAATTTATGTGTTTAATTTAATAAAACATAAAATTAGGAATAAACATTGGGGTTACCAAAATAAATAATGAATAATATACTTTTTATTAGAACCCTCAATCTTTTGTGAGGAAGAAACAATCTGAAAAAAAATAAAAGTGGTGTCTTTAGAAAGAAGAGTTGTTTTGGAAAATATATCATTTGTAATATAATAAAATAAAAAACACTTATTTAATATAAAATTAATCTTAATAATATATAATTGAAATTTTTGGATCATACATAGACTGAAATTGGTTTGTAAGTTTGAAAACCCAAGGGAATGGAATTGGGTTCCAGAATCCCCTCACCTTATGTCTCAATTATTTATTCACATTAATGTACTAGATAATAAAACCAAGTTATCTAATTGAAAAATTAAGAACCACTAATACATTAATATGAATCATTATTGTTTTTTATATTCATTTATGGTTGTTTAAATGAGTTATACAGTTTAATTTCATGATTCTAGAGTGTTTTGTTTCTTGGTTTTCATTACCGGTTCGCTTGTATATAAATTTGGAAGTTTGTGTATAATGTGTATAATTATCCATAATTTAAAATATTTTTTATTATTTAAAATAAATATGTTTAAATTTTTATAAATTTTACTTCTGTAAATGGTATGATGACAAAATTTTAGTGATAATCATTTAGTTTTTTGGCTATTTTTCGAACACCACAAACTATTTTCGTTCCATTATTTTTTTTAATACAATATAGGTCCAAAAAATAAAAATAGTTATTGTACAAATATTAAAGTATTTAAAAATAATTATTGAAATTTTATTAATATAATTTGAGGGGTTAATTGAAACTAAGAACACATAGTCCATGATGTTAGTAAATTGACACATTACGGGTAATGATTTCATTTTTAGAATAAATGGAGGTAGAAAAAAGTATGCTGATAGATATTCCATTAATATGATATCATAAAATTATATAATAGATATTGTATTTATCATTATTATTTGTATAGAGTACGTGTGGATAGAATAATAAAAGAAAATTATATTAAAAGAAATCAAAAGAAAAATTAATATGATTTTACCTATTGAATTTCTCATATTTGAGAACCTACTTAGGGAAAAGAATTTACTATCTTGATGAGACCAAGTGCTCATGGACATGGAGGAGAATATATGGATTTTTATTGGGAATAAATAGAAAATGTTCAATGTTTCTAAGGTGTGAAGAGAATTGGTTGTGAGGGGTTGTATTTATTGGGGTGGAGATGTGTGTTTTCTCATTATTTTATTCATTAGTTTATAATTATTACTCAAGACTATAAATATATTGCGAATTGTATCTAAATATATTAAAAAAGTGAAGGATAGTTTGATATTTTTTTGTTTACATCAAGAACGATATTTTAATTATTGTGTTTGGATTATAATTTTAATATAGTAAATTACCATATTTCATTATTCATGAAACATTCAATATTTTTCACTCATAAAAAATTCAACTATTTTATAAAAATCTAAAAAAATACCCAAAAAAATCATATACATGTATAATTTAAATATTAAATCCATTTTATTAAAATACTTTTTTTAATATGATAAATTTAATTTTTAAATAAAATCATCATTTACCCCAAAAATACAAATTTTAAAATTATTAATGATTTTATAAAAATATGAAAAAATAGTTATGTTATCATAAATTATTCCTACAATCATAAGAAAAAAATATAATAATTTATTATTCTATTTTATTAGAATAAAAATATTTTTAATTAATTATATTAATTATAATATTATAAATAAACTGTTACAGTTTATAAAATTTATAACACTTAATTAATATATTTTAAAATATTTATTTAATTACATAATGATATAAATATATAATATTATCATTTATATGTTTCATATATTGTATTCATACTTTCACTGATGAGGTTACTATTATATTAGCCATTTTACTATCAAAAAGGGTCATAATACTATTACAATGTTCATGTTACTATTATATAGGTATATTATCTTTCACTTCTTAAAATACCTCTTATTTCATTAATTATTCATTTATAATGTTCCTATTGCGTTATCTCTATTTTTTATCTGATTTATAATATATGGCATAATTATAAAAATGGATTTTCCATTGACAAAATTTGGGTTTTTACATTATTTCCTCTTATGAAATTTCTCCCATTAAATTTCATTTTAGAAAAACAATAGAGGGTACTTCTCCTTCATCACATCCTTAAATTACCATGTTGGATATTAATACATATGGTCTCACTATATAACATTGACTATGTGAGTAAAAGTATCGCGAGGAACATTATCTCTACTGTCCAATATCCTCACTAGCTGCTCCTCCTAAGAGATAACATTTTCCAACTATAACATCTCGTGATTCAATATGTTTAAGGGATTTGGTATGTACAAAATTAATACGGATACATGGAATTCATCATGTACATGAGTAATAGTAGGTGGAAGTTCTAGTCAATAGGCCCCAAATCCAACTCAATTGAGAATCTCGAAGGAGTGGATGCACCTAGGACACAAATTTCCTTTCCTCCAAAATATCTTGATTCTGTTCCATTGATATATGAGAAGGAAGTATATTTTTATAGAATTAAACTCTAGGTATCATCGATGATTGTTTTCATATCTCTTTCTTATACTATGGGCTTCCTTGATTTGTTGATGAATGGTTTTCACCTTTTACACCATTATTGCAAACATTTTAGGTCTTAATAACTTAATCTCATTGAATTAATCCATGAAAATCAGTGCTCTAAATGTTTTCCCATAAAGAGATTCATATGGATCCATTTGGATGATTAAGTGGAAACTACTATTGTATGTGAACTTGGACAATGGAACTTGTTTCCACATCCTTCTTTGAAATCCATAGAAAATTCCTACCACATGTCTTCTATTATCTAAATAGTCCACTCAGATTGGCCATCATTTTGTGGAATAGAAGTTGTACTAAACATCATCTTAGTTTTTAGATCATGTAGGATAATTTTATAGAACATGGATTTGAATATCTGATCTCGATCGGATACAATCGATACTATAAATCCATGTTTCATTACAACTTGTAATATTTATATCCATTCAACTTTATCCAATGGTATTTCCTCTTAAATTGAAATAATGTGATTTGTCTTTGTAAGATTATCCAAAACAACCTATATAACATTGTTTCCTCGGGATGTATTTGGATGTCCAGTAAAATGTATATGGTAATGTTTTCCCATTTCCATTATGGTATAGGTAATAGATGTATCATCCTTATATACTTTTTTATTTTAATACTTAACATGAAAACATACCATTAATTTTTATGTATATTAAGTGATTTACTTATTTATATAGTCTCACCAATAGTTCTCTCGGAGATAATGATGCATCATTGTTATCCATTGGTGAATATAGAGGGTTGAGCTATGTGTTTCATTCAGAAGATACTTATTTATCATTAGATCAAATTGTACACACAATCATGAACGAAACCTTATAATTTCATCCTCTTCAATTTTAAACTCTATGGATTTCCATTTTCTCATAGTTTCCACATACATCTAAATCTGTACATATTTTCTTTGGGAATTCGTTATTTTCTCTATGAGGTATTGTTGATTAGCCATTTGAGAAAGGATTTTTGAGGTTCCTTCCTTAATAATTACCAGGTTTATATTTTGTAAAATAAGATATTATAGGATACTTTTTAATTATCATAATTGATAATGCTTCAAGATCCTTTCTACTTAAAGAATCTGCAACATTATTCTCTTTTCTATGATGGTATTGGACTGGGAAGTTGTTATACTTGATGATCTAAAACCATATTCATTTGAAAATATTAATCCTTTTCTATTTGAATACATATTTAACGCTCTAATGATCAGTATATATTTCACACTTATCCCCCTAGGGATAATGATGTCAGATAGTCGATGTGAATATCACAGCTTCCAACTCCAGATCATGTGTGGGATAGTCATTCTTATGAATTTTCAACATCCTAGAGCCATAGGCTACCATTTTATAGTTTTAAATCAATTTACAGCCTAATACATTCTTCCATTCATCACTTTATACAATAAAGTGTTCCCCCACTTGTTTTAAGTGTGAGTATTATTGAAGTTAGAAGACTCTTTTTTGCTATTTGATTAAATATTTATATTTAATGGTATAGACAGAATTAGTGGCTAGTGAGTTTTAAAATAATGACATGTTATTCACAAATCTCTAGTCATACCAATCTAGGAAAATGAAGTTATGGATATTCATTATAGATGTTGTCATGTGCCACTATTCGATTACCTTTTTCATAGAAGGGTGAAAAAATATTATTTTTGTATTGATAACATGCCAATGAATGATACTTCCTCCATCTTGGTATCACATTTACAATACAATAAAAATTTCTCCTCTCTTCAAAAATTTATTAGCACAATATTAAAATTCTCCTCATGTTCCTCAATTCTGTTAGAGTGTATTATAATATGATCGATAAAGACTGACAAAAAATTGCCTAAGTAATCTACAAAGTCTCTATTCCTTATGTTTGGGGATATTTATGGGGAATTACTGAGTCAGAAAGGAATCACTATGAACTCATAGTGTATGTACCTCGTTCAAAAGGTAGTGTTAGGAAAATATTCTTCTATCACCTTTAATTAGTGATTTCCCGACCGAAGGTCCACCGAAGAGAAATATGTTTCCCCAAATAGATTAGAGAAATGTTAATCTATCTATGGAAGGAGATACTTTTTCTTTATTAGGATTTTGTAAGCTCATGATAATCAATGTAGAGGAGCATTGATCTGTCCCTCTTCATGAATATTATGACTGGAACACACTATGGTGAAGCACTCAAGCATTTGAAACCCTTGTCCCAATTATCATGTAACTGCTTCTTTAGTTCTACAAACTCAATAGAGGATACTCATTAATGTTTATTTGATATAAATATAGATTGATGAATATGTTCCATCAAGAAATGAACCACTCATTTAGAAGGAAGGCATGGAAATTCTCCAAATAACACATTAGTGCAGTCCATTAAAATGGGATTGTCTTGGATCATGATTATCTCCTTTGTTTCAGTAATTTTAGCAAGTAATTCTTGATAATAAGGCAATAATTTCAGAAAATGAGATGATGTGATCGAAGAATATTCATCTTCCTCCTCAAAATTTTACAGAATTTAATGACGCCATAGGATGTGAGGGGTGATCTCTCCTTCCCAATAATTGATGTTGGATTTGTACAAATATTTCCAATCCATGCCCAATATATCTCCAACCAACACCAAGGGAATAAGATATAAATTTATGTGAGGACCAATCTAAAAAAAATAACTAGGGAGGATTTATATACCTTGGATTCAATAATTTCCAAATTTTTATCAAAGACAACTTATCCTATATATCTTGAGGTGGTGTTTGAATTGTTTTACTAAAATTTCAAGATATAAAAGAATCCATAGAACCAAAATCAAATATTATTTTCACTATTCATGAATGAATAACCATCATACCTGTCACCACATCATTTTCAGGCTCCACAAATATAGTAGTTATGGAACAAACCATCCCATTCAAACACTATATTTAGTGGTTGCTAACATTGATTTCCCTCAAATACTCATGTTTTAGTTCACCGTCTTGCATAGTGACCTTACTCCCTATAATTGAAGTGTTAAACCATGTTCGTTCTCCCCTTTCCTCCACCACATTGTCTTGATTCCTTATATCTTTTTGAAATTCATAAGGTTAGTGAATTTCCGTCCAACACATATAACACTGCCCCATTCCTCTGAGGAGGATCCAATGATGCTTTATCCCACATTTTTTACATGTGTGTGATTGTTCTTTCTGTCCACCTTTTTCATTATATCCTTCATCTTCAAACTCCAACATTGATTTCATATAACCTTAGATGGGAATATTCTAAAAACCCCATCTATACTTTTATAGAACATCAAACAACTTCTATATAACACCCAAAGCCACAAATTTTTATAGACTTTAGAATTTTTGGTTTTAAACCAATAACGAATCTATCATTTTTTATATCTTTTTTGATAACAAAACCCAAAGCATACCTTTCATTACTAGTAAAATTTTCATCATAGTCCATGATAGATACCACTTTTTTTGTTTCATCTCTATGAATTCTCTCTCTATCTTTATATGATTATTTTGTGGGAAATAATTATTATGAAACACTATCTGAATGTCTTCCCACTTTATCTCTTCAATTACTTCTTCGGTTTGGTGTTCTTAATCAAAATCCACCATTATTCAGCCACTCCATCTAGATGATAAATTGACAGTCTCACCTTATCCACCTCATAACAAAAATGTATAGAAAATATCCTATCTAATTCATTTACACAATATTAAATTCCTCGGGGATCAAAAGATACAATGAATGTCAGTGTTATTTTCTGCATAAAAGACAATATAGTTAGTTTTTCCCTATTATGTGAAAGAATATGTTACCCATTATTAAGGTTATTTTTATAACATGTTACATCTTAAGAAATATCTCCAAGAAATTTTAAACTCCGCATCTCAAATAATTGGGGATGTCATTTCATGAATAACTACATTTTCCATTTCATGGGTTATTGGTATTATTTCTCACTGTTCCCACCATTTTATAAAATTCAAAATGATATTAAAAAACATAAGTAAACAATTCATGACTAAATAATTTATTATTTTTAAAAATTATCATTAAAGTAATATCTTGTGGGATACCTATGTTTAGAATTTTTCAAAAACAAATCACCATGGGTGCTTGCATATACCTAGTCTCATACAATGGTTTTTCACTAAGGTTCTCTAATACTAATTCACAATGTAACTAAATCATTATTTGATGCCAACTATAGAGGACTTATATTTTCTAACATGATTAGTATCTCATTTTAAAGATAAAAAAATCAAAAAATTACCAGACTAGGATTTAATGGTTTAGTGACTTGGTAAAATTATAATAATACAAAACATTTAAAGAATAAAAAATTTTTATTTAATTCCTTATTCTCTATATTACAATTAGCCTTCTAATTCTCCTTAGTACAAGTAATAACTTGTGGATATACATTAATGAAATGGTTGAGCTAAAATCCTAGTATGAGGAAAGATAATAATATGAATCAATATAACATGTTTGATAATAATAATCATCATAACATCAAAACCAGTAGACAAAAATTAGATAAAGGCATTGAATATAGAAATTCTAAAAAATGAAACATGATGTTTTAGTGGTAAAATACCACACATAGTTGTGCCAAAGAGAGCATAATTTTCATCTATATTTCAATTTTTCTCATGAGTTACATCACATTACCCAATTCATTGGAGATATATATATATTGAATCATACCCATAACATCATAATGTTTACTTACACTATATAATTTGGTGCACACCGTCACATCATAACGTTTACATAAGCATGTGTTCCACAAAGAATGTATCTCAATCATGGATATAAAATAACTCATGGAATGAAATGGGTTTCATTTCATAAAAAATAAAATCATGAATAAACATTGGGTTTCCCAAAATAAATAGGTAATAACATTCTTGGTATAAGAATAATCAATCTCGAGTGAGGAAGAAACAATCTCTATAGAAGTAAAAGGTGTTTTTATAGAAAGAAGAGTTCTTTTGAAAAAAATTAGGTTTTTCATAAACTCAAGTAAAAAAATTTATATCCATGAAAATTAATGGTAATAATAAATGAATTACATTTAACAATCATAAACATACGAAATTCGGTGTGAAAGAGTGAAACCCCAAGGAAATGGAGTTGGGTTCAAGATTCCCCTTACCTTATATCTAGATTTTTTCTTCAAGTTAATATAAAGAATATTTAAATTAAATTAATTAATAAATAATAATAATAATTTTATAAATTAATTTTATTAATTTTAGATTTACTAAGTTCATTAATTGTATTTCTTTTGACTTTTAAAATATAATGTCCTCATTTAGGAGTTTTTTTCTTGGGTTTCTTGATCAGTTCACTTGTATATGATTATGAATGATTATGTAGAATGTGAATAATTATACAGAACATAAATTATATGTTATTATTTACCATACATAGGTCTAAATATTTATATGTACCATTTTCATAAATTTTATTATGATGAATCAATACATTAAAGGAAAGTGATAATCATTTAAATGTTTTAGCAGTTTTTGAAACATTAAAAACTAGTTATTTTTCCTTATTTATTATTGTTCATATAAGTTAGTTATAGATTATGAAAATGTTTATAAAATAAATTTTATATCATGTATCTACCATTATAGTGGTTTTTTGAACATCCTTGATGGTGTCTAAGGAAAATGAAAATGCATCTTCTATGATGTGGATAAATTGACACATCACGGTGAAGGATTTCATTTTTAAAATAAAAGATTAATGTAAATGAGTTTGATAATGGATTTTTAATTAATCAGATATAATTATATTATATAAAATATTCTATAGTTATAATTCACATTTCTATAGAGGATGTGTGAAGATAATATGAAAAGAAAAAGGAATTAAAAAATTTCTCGAAAAATAAAAAGGATTTTACCGCTAGAATTTCTCCTCCATGAGAACTTCCTTAGGGAAAAGGGTTTTTTATTTTTATGAGACAAAGGGATCCTAGAAATGGGATAAGGTGCTGGGAAGGGGATAGGGTAGAAATTGGGCATGGATCAATTTTTTTAAGGTGTGAGAATAAAAGGTGTTGAGGTGTGGTATTTTTAGGGGAGGAGAGGGGTATTTTCTCGTTATTGTATTCATTAGTTTATTATTATGTCTCCACACTATAAATATTTAAAGAATTATTACTAACTATATAAAAAATAATGTATGATATTTTGATATTTTTATTCTTACATAATTTATGATGTTTTAATTAAAGTATATGTATTATAAACTAAATACCATAAATTACCATATTTAACTATTCACAAAAAACAACTATTTTATAAACATTAAAAATATAACCATAAAAATTTCTAATATGTAGAACAAAAATATAAAATCCATTTTATGAAAATAATTTTAGAAATATGATATTTTTTTAAAATCATCATCTCTATGAAAAATACACGATTTAAATACTCAAACTGATTTTATAACAATTTGAAAATTTACTAATGGTATCATAAAATTATAATATAATGATAAGAAGAATATATTAATTTAAGAACCTGTTTTATTAAATAAATTTTATTGTAAATAATTATATTTATTATATAATTATAAATAAACATTTTTGTTGATGAAAAGAAGCAGGATTGGATTGGAAAAATGTGATCTCTCAAAGCGCTCTACAACAGGCGACTGGAAACCCTAAATCTATTCATTGTTCCTCACTAAAATTTTCCAATGGCCATCTTTGATCCGGCGTGGGAACTCCCCCAACCTGCTCTGGCTTCTTCTGATCCTGATTCTGCAAAAATTGTAGTGGGAAATCTTGATATTCTCATTTGTAACTTACATGAATCCTTCCACAATGCTTTGCAAGGAACTGACCTCAGTAGTGTGAAGGAGTGAAAATAGACACTATTTAGAAAGCTGGAAGATGGCGGTTTCATGGTTGATGCAGATCTGAAAGCCTTGAAGCAAAGAGATCAACAGTGCAAATACTCGGTTCTTGGATGAGTTTCATACAACACAGGTGACCAGCCCTGGCCTCTATTGGAACTAAAGAACTTAATTTTTCACTACTAGGGTTCGTCTAAATGGAAGATGGTTCCCATAGGGAAGGGCTATTATCATATACTCTTCATCTCTCAAGGTGAGATTCATCAGGTATGGAAACTCGGGAACTTGCAGCCTAAACTAGGTTTTCTTAGAATTTTAGATTAGGATGATGCTTTTAACCCATACACACCCAAAAACCATATGGCTCATGATTGGGTTAGAATTCATGTACTCAATTGGTTCTATTGGCACCGGAATATTTTTAACAACATTGCTTCATACATAGGTACCCCCATTAAAATAGATCATAGGACCTTGAATCGATATTTTGGCCTATATGATAGAATAATGGTTGAGATTAATCTTGCCAGTGAACTACCTTCTACCATAGGTTTCAATGCATATGATTATAGAATCGACCATAGAATTGAATATGAAAATAAACCACCCTTTTTTAGGTGTGCAAATTGATTGGGAATAACCTCCCCAATTGTAGGGTGGTTAATAGGCCAATAGATCAGCCAATAAATAATGATTGGCATGAAGTAAAACATGGTAAAAATGGGATGAATACTATAGACAAACCTAGGCTCCCTAAAAAGAAAAAAAAAGATATTTGGGTGAAAAAATCCAATGTCTTTAAATCACTAGAAGGTAAATCTTAGGGAGATTTTGTTGAGGAGGAAGATAATCTTCAATTAAGGAGAACATTGTCCCTGGAATAAAAGAAATAGTGGCTGAAGGTAATGGAAATAATCTAAACAGGAGCATTCCAAACACTATTTCAAATTCAGCCACTGTTGCTTATACCTCTGGTACTTTATCATTGATTTAGCATGTTAGTAGGGACTTGGAGAAAGCTACCTTGGTTAATTTCGATCATAATGTCACCTCTGATGCTTCTAATAAAACACAAGGTGTGCTGGAAAAATCATCAGAACCAGGTATTTCTGTAAAATCTACATTTGCGGATAAATTTTCTTATTCTATTCCTGAAATGGATTTTCTGGTTACTCATACTATTAATGCTGACTCTACTGCTACTTATACTATACACAGTAATGCACACACTCCTATTTCTGATTCTGTACAATCTATATCTACTGATAAAATCTATACTTCTGTTCCTGAAACTGATGTTTGGGTTACTCATGAATATATTGTTGACTCTACTGCTGCTAATACTGCACACAACATTGCACACAGTCTTGTTCCTAACTCGGATTCTCACTCTGAGTCACCTCATACTGCTGCTATCTGTTCGGTTAAAAGTCTGGTGTCCACACCCCCTGTTGACAAGAAGAATTATGTTTTGTTACAGTCTCCTTCTGCAAATACAAGTCACACATATACTAAAAAAATTCATTCCTACTACTGAAACTAACACACATGCTTCTAATGTTTACACTTCCACTATTTCTATTTCACATGGCATTTCACAAACTCCCCAGGTCTGTACTGTCCCCCAGGATTGTACTGTCTTGCCCTTAGACTCCACAAATCCACCAGCAGAACAGACTCCTACTCTAGTAGTTGTGATAGCTCATTCTCTGGACAGTTCTCCCATTATTGGTACTCCATTTTCTGAACCTATTTCAAATTATATTTTGAAAATTGATGCCTCTCCAATTTCTGAAACTCTTGAGGCCAAACAAAGACTTTCTTCCTCCCCTATGGTTACACGATCCCAAAGGAAGAAAGGATCTGGAAAATCTAAAAAAAATAAGGTTCCTAACACCAAATGCAATCAGAAATGAATTTTATCTATTGGAATTTCCAAGGCTTGGCCAATAATGATACCTCCACAACACTTATGAGGTTTTTAAAAACTCATAAGCCTCATCTTGTTTCCATTTTTAAACCTAATGCCAACTTCAAAATGAACTTCATTAGATTTTGTGCTCTTAATTACAGTTTTCTAGGCTCATGTAAAAATGGTCCTCAAACTTACACTATGTAGATCTTTGATCGCAATTCCCTACAAAATATCAACATCTTTAAAAATACTGAGCAACAACTTACCTGTGATTTCTTGTGAAATGGTCGGCATACCTTTTGTAATATGGTTTATGCCAATAATAGATATCAAGATAGAAGGGTTCTATGGCATGAACTTTTTGATATGGAAAACTTCATTCAGGACCCCTGGGTTGTTATGAGGGATTTCAATGCCATTCATAACTCTTGTGAAAAAATTGGTCCCTCACATATTTCTATATCCTCAAGGGAATTTATGTATTCTATTGATGACTGTAGCATTTTCGAAGTCACTCTTACTGGTGCCAAATATACTTGGTATAGAAAACACTATAACAAACCAGTTGCCAGTAATCTTGATAGGGCATTTGTTAACATTAAGGCCCTTCATATTTTGGATAATATATCTAGTATAACTCTTACTAGACTTAATTCTGACCATCATCTTATTCTAGTTATCTTCCTTATGAATGACAGTAATCTTGTTCTTCCTTTTAAATTTAATAATGCTTGGTATTTGAATCCTAATTGTGTCACTTTTATTCTTAACACATGGAACTCTATGAATCACTATAAGTATTCCTTTTCCAGCATGTTCAAGTTGAAAATCCTAAAATAGGCCCTTAAAGGTTGGTGTAAAACTATAAAATCTCATATTGGTCTAGATATTTCCTTTCTTGAAAATGAACTCAGTCGCATCCAATCTCAAAGCATTGTTCCAGATGTTAATATGGATCCCCAATTAGAAGCAAATATCTCCCTTAAACATAATTCCTTGCTAACTTTTTAGGATAATATTCGTAAGAAAATTTTTAGGTCTAAATGGCTCACAGATGGGGATTGTAATACTAAATTTTATAATTTCCTTCAAATAATCAGAAAGGCCAATCATCCCCTTTCTAAGCATATTCTTAAGGATTTGATCATTGATTCTGATGAATCCATAACAAATCATTTTATCTCGTACTTTTATAACATTTCTAATGGCTTGGAGGTAAATATTGATCTCAGATATGATATTATTGCCTTAATGGTGGATGAAAGAGACAATGAATCTCTTATAATAACTCCTCTTGATCATGAAATTAATGATACAGTTGTTGGGCTTAATCCAGATAGTGCGCCTAGCCTGGACGAGTTCAATAATGGATTCTACCAAAAGCATTGGGACACTATCAACAATGATGTTTCTAACCTAGTTAAGACCTTTTTCATTCATGGATCTCTTCCTCATGGAATCAATGCTCAATTCCTAACTTTAATACCTAAGGTTGAAAATGCATCAGAGATCCATCAATTCAGGCCTATTTCTTTCATTAATACTCTTTATAAGATCATTACCAAAATTATTACGAATAGACTTGTGCCTATTTGCAATAAAATAGTCTCATGGAATAAGTTTGGTTTTATTAATGGAAGGTCCATTCAGGAATGTATTTGTCTTGACTCGAAATATACCAATAGTATAAATAAAAACACTAGAGGGGGGTGTGTGGCCATCAAACATGATATCAGAAAGGATTTTGACACCATATATTGGAACTTTATATTCAAAGTCTTAAAAAACATTGGATTTCATGGTTATTTCATTGGAAGACTTAAAACATTATTTCGTTATTCTTTTATATCTATCCTGATTAATGTAACCCCTAGAGGATTCTTAAAATGCTCTAATGGAGTAAGGCAGGGAGACACACCTTCAATCATCCTCTTTGTTATAGTTGAGGATTACATAAGTAGACTTCTCAATAATCTGGTCGCTCAAGGTAAACTTACGCCTATACAAGTTGACAAAAACATAAATACCCCTACCCACCTTTTATATGCTGATGATATCATCCTGTTTCTTAAATGGGATCAAAAAAACAATCATGCACTCAAGAAAGATCTTCATCACTATGAGGATGTCTCAGGACATGCGACTTCCTGGAATAAATCGTACATTTTTTTGGCAAGAAATTTCCTGTCAGAAGAAAATCTAGCATTACTACCTATCTTGGAATTAAAGAAGTCCTCTTACCATTCAGTTACATGGGTGTCCCAATTTTTTGGGGTCATCCTAAAGGAAGCCACATTGCTAATATCATCTATCAAATCATAAACCAACTCTCTACTTAGAAAGGGAAATCTCTCTCCATGGCTAGAAGAATTTGTCTAGTGAAATCAACCATTGTCTCTAAAATGGTCTACTCTCTTATGATTTATAAATGGTCTGTCATCATCTTTAGGAAAATTAATACTTATATTAAAAACATCATTTTTACAGGAAGTATTCTTGAAAATAAACTTGTCACTATCCCTTGGATATCTTGTTGTAAATCTCTTGATAATGGTGGCATTGGTATAAAAAATTTAAAGTTGTTCAATAATGCTCTTCAATCCCATCTTACTTGGCGTATTATTAATTCTACTTCTAAAGCTTCCAAATTCTTGAACTATAGATTCCACTCTAAACTCTTAAATGGGAATTTTTATTACATCAACTTGTCGATCTGGCATTCAATTAGGGACTCGTACCACAAGATCATGGAAAATTCTAGATGGATGGTTAGTGCTGACTCTTCCATCAATTTTTGGTGCGACAAATGGTGTGGGAACCCCATTATATATTTGTTGATGTATAATATTATTCTTGAAGATACTAGTTATTCTATAAAGGGTATCTTACATTTTCATAGACATGTCCTCTCTGACAATATTGCGCAGATTATTGATAATCACCCTTTTTCTTCTAATGGTGATTTCCTTGTTTGGGAACCTACTCCAAATGGAACCCTATACTCTAAAAACCTCTATAAGCATAACTTTTCTAGAGATGAATCTAATTTTCAATGGATGAGTCAATTTAAAAAGCCTTGTATCAAACCTTCTAGGCTCACCCTCATTTGGCACATTGCTCATAATAGATTGCCTACTGAAGCCTATCTGCAGACTTTTAGCATACAGCTCTGCTCTAAATGTCACTTGTGTAATCAACACAGGGAGGATGATGATCATCTCTTTTTGTCTTATTCAATGGCCTTTGCTTTATGGAATTATGTTCATTAATTATTTAATTGTAGATGTCCCCTATCTTACTCGATTTGTTTGTTTCTAAAAAATGCATTAGATATGAAGCCTCTCTACAGGTTTAAAATTTATTTCATGCAGCTGTGGTGGAACTCCTGCATGAGATCTGGTACATCAAAAATGATCTTATTCATAATAAACACTCATTTTGTCTCAATGCAGGAAAATCTTGGATTCTTATTGCGATTCATGAAGCTGCTTCAATTAAAAAAGACTGTTGCAACAACTCGGTTTGCGACTTTGAGGTCCTTCATCATCTTCGTGTGCCTGGCATTTTCAAAAAGACCAAATGCTCATTTGAAGTATTCTGGAAATCACCAATTCCAGGACGAATCAAAGTGAAAGTTGATGGTGCTTTTAATGGAAATCCAGGCCCTGCCAGTTGTGGTTCCATCTTCAGAGACTCAGCTGGCCAGTGTCAGGGTTGCTTCTATATTGGGTGTGGGCACTCTTCATCTCTGAAGGCTAAAATGATGGGGGTCATCCATGCAGTTGATTTTGTGCTTCATCGAGGTTGGACAAAGCTCTGGATTGAAAGTTACTCTACCACTATCATTCATGCCATCTGGAATGGAATTATTCATCTTACTTGTACGCTCACCACACTTTGGATGAATTGTTTAAACTCACTCCATGGGATTGATTACATAGCTACCCACGCCTACCGTTAACCGAATGTTGTTGCTGATGCTCTTGATAAAAAAGGAGTTCATCAGCGCATGACTTGGATATACACTATGCCAGCTGACTTATTATATTTTTTTGATGGAGATTCTAAAAAAATCCCATCCTTCCGTCTGTTGTAATATTTTTATTATCAATAAATTGTGCTTTGGTCTTTGACTAAATGATTACCTTAAAAAATAAACATTTTAGTTTAAAAAAACCAACACATATTTTAAAAAACGTAAATATTTATTTATTTATATCATTATATAATTATGTAATTTAATTATCTTTAATAATGATAAAAAAATTATACCTTCATAGATAAGGTTACTAATGTAACACCCCGAGATTTTATGAAAAATATTCTTTTTAATTTCATTGATGTCTTGTGTTGTACGTTACACCAAAAGGATCATGAACTGCATGCATCCCGGACTTGGCATGCATTACACGAAATCATGACCTTCCATGATAGCGTGTGTTGTTTTCAATACTGAGTTTCACTAAATGAGATATTATTATAATATTATTATGAACAAGCCGTTATGAATAGTAATACAAACTTTTTGAAATTTAATAAATTTCATTTTCCAAAATGGACTTCATTTTTAGATTCAGAATATCGATATTATCCTAGGGTGAATTTTTGGTATTTTTCTGAAAACATTCAATTTTTATGAATAGTGAAAACACCGGGTTACTATTTAAAAACCGAATTTTTATATAAATAATTATTTATTTTATTTAATTTTATTTTAGTTCAAAATTGATACATAATACCTATATAAGTTAAATTTAATTAATTTGAGTCATTTTATAATAATTTTAGATATATAAAAATCTTATTGAACTTTTGACCGTCTTTTACCCACCTCCTAAGAGAATTTGAAAATTTACATAAAACCTAATTTTACCACATCTGTGAGTAGAATTTTGAAAATCCGAGAGGCACAATTAATATCAAGGTGTAAAATGTGGTTTAATAAGATAAAAATATTTTTTTGGTGAATAGTAACATTTTACATTTATTTACCACTGTTAAAAGTAAATAGGGTAATTAAGGATAAAAATGATATTATTATTACCCTAAAACATGTACTAATTCTATTGGATAAGTGTAATTCTATCAAAAACAACCTTATGAATAAAATATTACCCTTTAGGTCCACTTGGATTAGATTAGGACATTTATAATTATTTTATTTAAAAAAGAGTTAAAATAGTTAAAATCAAAGTTTAATAACAAAAACATTTTTAATATAGGGTTATACATAAGAAAAATTAGACTATAAATATTCATTATAAATATAAAAATATTTCCTACCTAATGGTATTTTATTTAAAATTTTTATACATTAAATAATTTAATTTATTCATGACACAATGATGATGCAGTAATTACCGTATTAATGAAATATTAACATAATTGATGTTATAAATATCCAAATAAAAGTAATTTGAAACTTTTTATGAATTAAACTAATTTAATAATTTAATATGTAATGTTATTATTGAGTTAATTTACTTTTTTTAAACTAATCATGCTGTTATGATTTTCACAAAAATCAAGTACCAAATATTGTCAAAATTAACATAAAATTGTCTTTAAAAAAAATATTATATTATTAATTGTTATTCTATTCTTAAAAATCTATTGTTCAGCCAAATTACTTAGATAATGTTATATATATTAATAATGAACCACTTGGAGTTCTTTTGGCTCGTTATAGTATGTTTATTAACCATATAGTGTAAGAAAACAAAAAGACACAGTAAAAGTTAAATTATTTCACTTAGAGGTAAATCTAAATGATAAGGATAAAATAGTAACCTAAACTTTTCAAAAATCTATTTGTTGAGAGGATTTCAACCAATACCCACCTTAGATTTGAAATAAATCAATTTGGATCTATTAAAAACTGAATATGACTTTATTATAAAATAATATTTTATGTTTTCCTAAGGTGCCCCTCTCCTCCCTTATAAAAATGACACCCCTTCCCTCTTCTCTTCACACCCTTTTGAGCCTTGGAGCTCGGCCAAACCTGCCAATTCCTCTTCTCAACATATCTAGTTATATCATATATGTTCCGGTCTTCTCAAAATACCAAGTCTAGAGCCCTAAGAATAATTTTAAAGGAGGCACGTCGAGGAAGAGGTAATCTCTTCTACTGACTCTTTCATGTTTTTTTCTTCTCATACATCCTCTTCATTATTTGTTTAATTATAAATTAATAACATTAGTTTTACTTATATACTGATATGTTATTATAAATATGAAACAACCCCATTTAACCTTCTATCCATCCTATGGAAAATTAAATCACCGCGCCTGCGTTCTTACGAAATACCGTCTCCACGCCGTGGTGTAATCTGTTTTTCCACCACCACCCAACTTGGATAGGTATAATGGTGTAAATAATTACTATATAGGATTGTTATAAAATCATACAAATTCTAAGATATTATATCATCCACTCCTATTCCATTTAATAAATTTGGGAACGATATCATTGCTCGTGCGTACGTACAGATTATTGTCTCCATGACACGATGAGATTCATTTTCCATGTTTACAATTCAAGAATGATTATAAAGTATATAAAATAAGTAATCATAAAATATATGACATAATAATGATACTGTATTTATTAATATTTATATTTATGTCATCTACTTAATTCCATTCAAGTAAATAAGGAAAGGAAAACAACATTCATGCCTACGTACGACCTACCGTCTCCATAAACGGTGTATTTCATTTCATTTAACTATCTATTATATATATATAATGTATATATATGATATATAAATAATTATTTACATTATTTAAGTAATTAAATCATGATATAATTAATAATAATATCAAGAACAACAAGTCCAGAGACATATGATAAATAAAATGATTTTACCCAAAATGGTGCTTTAACATGGAATTTACAAAAGAACGAGTAATATAAAGTCATAAGTGAACCATATATGATATCATAAGAAATAATATGATTCTGTAATAAGTCAATGACATTATTTAAATCATTATATAGGAGGTTTGGATACGTACGAAGCATATCAGACCTAAGGTAAGGGATAATTATTCCAATCTCATTCTTATCTGAGATTGCTTATACGTAAGTATTTACTGGGGTATATTTTTCTTCCATGTCCATAAAATGTTTTTCATAAAGGGTTTAATATTATTCCATTTATGTTTAAAGTCATGTTTATCACTATTTTACTTTTATATTGTGTTATGAAAGGAATCTTTCTTTTTTTTACCATACATGGTACTTTTTCACATTTCTTGAAAAAGTACGAGAAGAATGTTATTTAACTTATACGGCATGAATGGATTTTTTTATGATTTTATAAAGCTTTATTTCCAAGAATATTCCTCCACAAGATTTCATGATTATTTTCAAAAAAATACTTTTCTTTTAAAATTTCATGGCATTTTGTGAAAAGAAAATGATTTTTAAGAAGAAAGGATATTTTCCTCAAGAATTCTTTTCAAGTGTTTTATCAAAACCATTTTCCATATAAGATGAAATTATTTCATATGTGTATGTTTCAAGTATAATATATCTATTATTTATATGGTTTCAATTTTCTTATGATTAAATTATATCCATTCGATTTATATGGATTATGATATGATGAGATAATGTTTATGAAACCCATTTTTATTCTTTAAGTTGTGATGAATGATTTATGCTTATCTTGTTGCACAAGTAAGAATGATTTTATTATGAGATGGATGAAACCTATATCTCCCTCCAATGCATTGGGTAAAGATTTATATCTCATTAGATAGACATGGATGGAACTATAAGTTAATCCGGTTTAGTGATACAGGACTGGAACGAGGAGTGAACTCGATTCAGAAAGGGACATTGTCCACTAAGATGGTCTTGGAAGCAATGTCTTGGCTACTATAGAAATCATATCATGTTCTTAATGTTATTCCACAATTACAAGTTTTATTTCCAAGCTATTATATCATGATTAATGTTCCATTATAATCTATGCCTTACGTACTTCCATGTTTGATGTCATTGCTCAAGATTTCGATGTTTAAACAATATGTTGATGTTTTTATGTTCAAATGTATATGGTTTGTTTTATTTTTCTCCATGATTACCCTTACTGAGCATTTGAGCTAACCCCTTTTATGTATTTATTTTCCCCAGTATTTAAAGAAAGGTTTTAGGTATGAAAATAAAAGGGGAAGATCTTTATGGGAGATGTTGAAGATCTTTCACCACGATTAGAAGATTATGTTCCGAGATTCCAAAGACACTAAACTATTACGGTCCTTTGGTGATTGTTTTTTGTTATGTATTAAGTATTCTGCAAAATTAATGTAATATCAATGTACTTCAAGATTAGGGTCTCTAATGTTGGTAGCATAGGAAAGGCTTAGTTAACCTTTTGAAACAAGGATGCGAAAACTTTAGTGAAATACCTAGAGATATTTCTAAGGTATGTCTAGGGATGTCCCTAAGGATAAGTATACGTATATATTAGAGTTCTAGAATTATGTTGACGATCATGAATAACCTAGGGTGAACCTAAGGTGTCCTGGATTAAAGAATTTTTGATATGTTAGACAACCCATAAGTTACTTTTTATGATTATATGGTTTCTCGTTATTTTAACTGTTTCTTACACTATGGTTTCTGGTCTTAGTCAATGTAGGGAATGAGAAGGAATTCAGTTAACATTGATTCCAATGGGAAAATTGGTGACTATGATCAATGAAATTATGTAACACATGGAGAGAAAGATATTGTGATTATGCCGAATCAGTCATCTCGATATATGATTAACAAGGTGAACTTTGGTTCGATTCCTAAGTCATCAAATAAGAGGATGATGGAATTTTATGCATTTTCGCATGGTGAGGAGCATAGGTAAAGGAAGAATGATATTTTTAAATAGTGGAAGAATAACCTTGAAGAATACCTAAAATGGAGGGGAAGATGTTATCTATGTGGAGAAAAGGGTCCTAGAGTTACAGACTATTATGGAGTCCATTGTCTTATCTGCAGAGAACATGGGCATTACCCAACTCAATGCCCTAACATAAGAGGTTACTTCTAAATCAAGGAAGGAATTATTCCATGACAATCATTGAATAGGATGGATTGAAGTGTTTATGTATTGGTATTCAAGAATAATGTTGTTGGGGTAATTTTATGGTATATTGGAATATTTTTGTATTAGTCTATCATGGTTTTCAATAATTTTATGGTACTGGTAACCATGAAAAGTGATTGAAATATTTTTGGAATGTAGATGATATGAGAATAATGAAGGGATAATGATAAAATGAAAATTTTTATAGTATTCATGAGCTCGTGACTGATATAAGGACAAAGTGATATCATGGTTTGAGTATATATAAATTTTCGGATTTTTGTATGTGGAATGTGTTAACTTTTGAGAGCCTTCATGTTTTTACTAAGGTTTTATGGTAATTCAAGTTTCAAAATAATACATTATTAAGGTATTCACGTGTTTGGAATGTGATCAACAAGATATATCTTATGATATATGGGGGAAAATGATGGTATCCACATGCTAGTTATGTGACCTTTCAAGTAATCATTTTCTTTATACTATGATCTTGGGCAGAAGTATTTTGGATAAGCATAAAGATTAGAAGGGATTATGTTGGACATAAGCTAGTATTGTTTAAGGCTATAATTTTTTTCGATATTATTTATGTAATGTTAAAATAATGTAGTTTTAGGAAAAGGACAACCTGCAGGATGAGCGACAACCCGTCGCATCAGACAAGTCTGTGGGAATCGAACCCACAACCGAAGTGCGACATGCCTTTATTTCCCACCACTAGCCTATAAGAAGTCCCTGGTTAGTAGAAACTAGATTTATTAAGCGGTATTATAGATTGATTATAAGTCCATTTTTGGAATCATATACGAGTAACCTCACCATAGATGGACTTATATATATTTGATAACTTTTTCTAACCTTTTGTTTGAGACATATGGAATGACTCATCATTCTATCACATGATTTGCTAACACCTCACGAATGAAAAATTCAACATCATTTCATTAAGAGATTAAGTGGAAATTATTCAAGGCATGAAAAACGGTGAGATTATACCAAAATAATATAAGTATTTCTTCAAATTCAAATTATTCGACTTTAGGGAAATGATCTTGAAAATGCAAAATTTTGTCCTAGTGCCCTTATATCTGATGAATCAGATGGTACCTTAGATTATAAAAAATTTATAGCTTTGTGATTGTTGGATTTTTTATAGCCATTATCTCTACCACTCTTCATCAGAACTTGATGGTTATAATTTTCTTCTATATCCATATTTACGCCAATGTTTTCCTATGTGGAAACCCAGTGATTAGTTATTTTGGGTAACCGTTACATTTCATACTTTAGTTATTAAAGATAAGTTTTGGTATTCCATTTTAGAATGTGGGTTTCTATTAAAAAAACTTTTGAGTAGTAAACTATTTATAACCCCGACGAATTTTGGTGGCGAAATTCATTTTAAGGGGGGAAGAATGTAACACCCTGAGATTTTATGAAAAATATTCTTTTTAATTTCATTGATGTCTTTTGTTGTACGCTACACCAAAAGGAGCTTTCAAAGCACGCATCCTTGACTTGGATTGTATTACACGCAATCGCGACCTTCCATGATAGCATGTGTTGTAAGAAATACTAAGTTTCACTAAACGAGATATTATTATAATATTATTATGAACTAGCCGTTATGAATAGTAATACCCACTTTTTGAAATTTTATAAATTTTATCTTTCAAACTGGACTTCATTTTTAAATTCGGAATATCGAAATTATCTTAGGGTGAATTTTCGGTATTTTTCTAAAAACTTCCAATTTTTTTGAATAGTGAAAACACAAGGTTACTTTTTAAAAACCGAATTTTTATATAAATAATTATTTATTTTACTTAAATTTATTTTAGGTAAAAATTGATACATAATACCTATATAAGTTCAATTTAATTCATTTGAGTCATTTTATAATAATTTTAGATATATAAAAATTTTATTGAACTTTTGACCGTCTTTTACCCACCTCCTAGGAGAATTTGAAAATTTACATAAAACATAATATTACCGCTTCTGTGAGTGGAGTTTCAAAAATCCGAGAGACACGGATAATATCAAGGAGTAAAATGTGGTTCAATAAGATAAAAATAATTTTTTGTGAATAGTAGCTTTTTACTTTTATTTACCACGGTTAAAATTAAATAGGGTAATTAAGGGTAGATATGATATTATTATTACCCTAACACATGTCCTAATTCTATTGGATAAGAGTAATTCGACCAAAAACAACCTTAGTAATAAAGTATTACCCTTTAGGTCCACATTGATTAGATTAGGACATTTATTATTATTTTATTTAAAAAAGAGTTAAAATAGTTAAAATCAATGTTTAATAACTAAAACAATTTAAATATAGGGTTATACAAAATATAAATTCGACTATAATTATTAATTAGAAAAATACAAATATTTCCTACCTAATGGTATTTTATTTATAATTTTTAGACTTTAAATAATTTAATTTATTTATGACACAATGATGATGCAGTAATAACCTTATTAATGAAATATTAACATAATTGATGTTATAAATACCCAAATAAATTTAATTTGAGACGTTTAATAAATTAAAATGATTTTATATGTTAATATGAAATGTTATTATTGATTTTTTTAACTTTTTTCGAACTAATCTTGCTGTTATGATTTTCACAAAAATCAAGTACCAAATAGTGTCAAAATTGACATAAAATTGTTTTTAAAACAAATATTATATTATTAATTGTTATTCTATTCCTAAAAGTCTAAGTATCGGCCAAATAACATATATAATGTTATATATATTAATAATTATCCACTTGGAGTTCGTTTGGATTGTTATAGTAAGTTTATTAACCATATAGTGTAAGAAAACCAAAATACACGATAAAAGTTAAATTATTTAACTTAGAGTTAAATCAAAATGATAAGGGAAAATAGTAACATAAACTTTTCAAAAACCTATTTGTTGAGAGTATTTCTACCCATCCCAACTTTATCTTCGAAATAAATCAATTTAGAGCTATTAAAAACCTAATATGATTTTATTATAAAATAATATTTTATGTTTTCCTAAGGTGCCCCTCTCTTCCCCTATAAAAGGGCGCCCCTTCCCTCTTCTCTTCACACCCTTTTTATCCTTTATGCTCTTCCAAACCCTGAAAATTACTCTTCTCAACCTCTCTAGTTATTTTATAGAGGTTCTGGTCTTCTCAAAAGACCAACTCTAGTGCCCTAATTATAAGTTTAAAGGAGGTGCGTTGAGGAAGAGGTAATCTCTTCTACCGACTCTTTCGAGTTTTTTTCTTCTTCTACTTCCGCTTCTTTATTTGTTTCATTATAAAGTAATAAAATAATTTTTACTTATATAAATATATTCTATTATAAATATGAAACAACCCCATTTACCTTCTATGAATCCTATGGAAAACTAAATCACAGTGCGTGCGTACATACGGAATATCATCTCCACGCCGTGGTGCAATCGGTTTTTCCACCACCACCCTACATGGATGGGTATAATGGTGTAAATAATTACTATATATGATTATTATAATATCATAATTATTCTAAGATATTATATCATCCACTCCAATTCCATTCAATAAATATGGGAATGATATCATCGCTCGTGCGTACGTACGGATTACCGTCTCCACGTCGCGATGAGATTCATTTTCCACGTTAAGAATTAAAGAATGATTATAAAGTATATATAATAAGTAATAATGAAATATATGAACTAATAATGGTACTAGATTTATGTATATATATATTTATGTCATCTACTTAATTCCATTCAAGTCAATAATGAAAGGAAAACAGCATTCATGCGTACATATGACCTACCGTCTCTATGAACGGTGTATTTCAATTCAATTAACTATCTATTATATATATATATATATATAATAAATATATATGACATATAAATCATTATTTAATTTTGGAGGTAATTAAATCATGATATAATTAATAATAATATCAAGAATAACAAGTCCAAACACGTATGATAAATAAAACGATTTTACCCAAAATGTTGCTTTAACAAGGAATTTACAAAAGAAAGGGTAATATAAAGTCATAAGTGAACCATATATGATATCATAAGAGAGAATATGATTATGTAATAAGTCAATGAAATTATATAAATCATTATACAGGAGTTTCGGATACGTATGAAGCATATCGGAACTAAGGTAAGGGATAATTATTCCAATCTCATTCTTATCCGAGATTGCTTATACATAAGTATTTACCAGGGTATATTTTTCATCCATGTCCATAATTTTTTTTTCATAAAGTGTTTAATATTCTTAAAATTTTTTTAAATTCATTTTTACCCCTATTTGACTTTTAAATTTTTTATGAACAAAATCTTTCTTTTGTTTACCATACATGGTACTTTTTGACTTTTCTGGCAAAAGTACGAGAATAATGTTTTTTTAACTTATACGACATGAATGGATTTTTTTACAGTTTTATAAAGAATTATTTTAAAGAATATTCCACCAATATATTTCATGATTATTTTCAACAAAATACTTTTCTTTTAATATTTCCTGGCATTTTGTGAAAAAAAATATTTTTAAGAAGAAATTATATTTTCCTCAATAATTCTTTTCAAGTGTTTTATCAAAACCATTTTCCATCTATGATGACATTATTTCATATGTGTATGTTTCAAGTATAACATCTCTATTATTTACTTGGTTTCACTTTTCTTGTTATGAAATGATATCCATTTGTTTTATATGGATTATGTTATTATGGGATGATGTTTATGAAACCCATTTTTATTCTTTGGGTTATGACGAATGATTTATGCTTATGTTGTGTCACAAGTAAGAATGATTTCATTATGAGATGGGTGGTACCTATATCTCACTCCAATTAATTGGGTAAATATTTATATCTCATGAGATAGACATGTATGGAAGGGTAAGTTAATCCGGTTCAGTGATACATTACTGAAATGAGGAGTGAACTCGATTGAGATAGGTAATTTGTCCACTAAGATGGTCTTGGTAGTAATTCCTTGGAAACTATGGAAATAATATCTTGTGATTAATGTTTTTCCAAAATTACAAGTAATATTTCCAAGCTATTTTATCATGATTAATGTTCCATTATGATCTACGCCTTACATACTACCATGTTTTATGTCATTGCTCAAGATTCCAATGTTTAAACATTATGTTCATGTTTTTATGTTAAAATGTATTTGGTTTGTTTTATTTTCTCCATGCTTACTCTTACGGATCATTTGAGCTCACCCTTTTTATGTTTTCTTTTCCCCAAGATCTAAAGAAAGTGTTTAGGTAAGATAATAAAAGGGGAAGATCTTTATGGGAGATGTTGAAGATCATTCACCATGATTAGAAGATTATGTTCCGAGTTTCCAAACACTAAACTATTACGGTCCTTTGGTGTTTGTTTGTTTTATGTATTATGTATTGCACAAAAGTAATGTAATGTCCATGAAAGTCAAGCTTTGGGTCTCTACAACTAATGTATTGTCAAATTTACTATTCATAAGGCTCGTATTATTATTCCAATTATCATATTACTATTCCATAGGTAAAGGTTACTTAACTTCAAGAAATAACTCTTATTTCATTCTTTATTTATTTATAATGTTTGTATTGTGTTCTAAATGCTATTTTATGTGATTTTATGTGATTTATACTATATTTAATAACAATAAGAAGGGTGTTTCCATTAATAATATTTATGGGTCATTACATGCATATTACATTGATGGCACAAATAGAGGGAGGAGCACATATTCTCTACCCAATAGATAGAGTAGTATATCTCCATGATCAGTATAAATATGGTGAAACTATGGGTAATGTGAACAATATTTTTCATATATGATTGGATTATCAGTATATCTTGATAAAGCAAGAGTCACAAGACTCAGCCCATATTTAGGTTCTAATTAGAGCTCACTAGCCTTGGATAACAGATGCCTTAGGATAGGTTCACATTGTAGTAGAAGGAAACCAGTGGCATACTAAAAAGGCATATGAGTGGGTATATACCCACAATACAACTAATGTTTTTCATTATTACATGTAAGTCGCCTTAAATAAGGATTATATCACTATTTATGAAGCTACTCTGCATATTCTTGTAGGTTATAGGAGCCATGATAATATCCCTTCTCCTGCCAATGAATGACTATATTATAATAATTCAGAGGATATACATGAGGTGGATCATATCACTTCTCGAATTATGAATGTACATCCATATATTCTTATAATGAATGAATATTTTGATAAACATCATAGCTCTCTTCAACTAGGTATAATTGGCATACATTGACAGCCCCTATTATGTAGTCTCATATCCCTGCTGACAATATAGATGTCATCATTTTTATTGCAAAAGTTTCTCAGTAGTAGGTTCATATTCTAGTAGAAATAGATGTTCATAAACATATTCTAGTGACTATCATGGAGAATAATCCTATCCATTCTTATATTAAATTGTACGGTTGGAATACCATGTCCATGATGTTGGAGGAGGATAACTTCCATGATCTCCACAACTTCAGTGCCCTTGAGGATATAAAACCATTATTAGAAACACTTTAAGTGAATATTGACTCTTCTAATAAAGGATAGGTTGATAACATCTTTAATTGTCCTCCTCATGGTATGGAAGAGATGGATCATATAGAATCAAATCCTGATATCCATCGTGGAAGACCTCCCCACTCTAATATCTTTCCCATACAAATAAATATTACCCTTTCCTTGGAATATTTTTTTAGAGACGTTATTGATACACTAGGTTTTAACATATATTATTCCCCTTCAGTTATCAATAGTATCAGGAAGTTTTCAATAGGTGACCTAGATAAGAAACCATTGTGTTTTGACAATGTGGTTCTATACAACCATGGTAGATAAGGATAAAACATGGATATATGGAGGGATATATATGGAAATAACATCGCATCTATGTTTTATCACATAGCTACTTCTTATTATGATATCCTGAATGAGATAGAGGAAGATTTAAATCTATATTTATACTAGAATAGGTTTCAAAAGCTATCAACACTTGAGGGATAGACACCTCCCTTATCAAGGAAATGAGGTCTACCTCTAGATGATAAATACACTCAATTGTAAACTAGATATTTCCAAATTATCTATGTCCTAGGACCTAAGCTAAAAAGATAATAAAAAAATCATGTGGCTTGTTTTCCATTACATCATGACAATTCTCTAGAAATTGATTTCCAATGTTCCATCATACATTCATATCTGAGGTTGGGGAAAGTATAGAGAAATTCACATTATATTTTCACCATTACCATAAATATCCACATATATAGGAGCTCACAATTTCATAAGCACTTGATAGATTAGGGTACTGGGTAATCTGTGGTCCATCTGGTCAATAAAATGAAGCACCTCACCTTTGAGGATTCATAGACGCCATGAACAGAGAGAGAGAGGGTCGTAAGAAAACTCTTATGAAGTCCCTCATAAAAAAATTGGAACACACGTCAAAAATTAAATCCAATTCCCTGGACCACCCAATATATTTCATTAGAATGAGAAAACTATTTTAAATAACCTTGTGACCTAGAAAATCCATGAACAATATTATTTCAAATAAGTAATATTGTAGTACCAGCTATCATGAATGATGTCAAATAGAAAACTGATCCCATGGGTATAGCTAATTTTTATCTTAACCACCACCACCAGGGTTATAACCCTCTCATAGTGTCCATTAGTAGTCTATTATGGTTCTAGATAAACCTCGGGTCATATGGATGGGTCATTTTATGACAATTTGTATTTCATGAGTCATCAAATCATTAATGAAAGGATTTAAAAGTTCCAATAATGGCCTTGAATCAACCCCATGCTATATGTATGGGTTTATGTTTATCATAATTATAATCTCTTTGAGAGTAGTAGTTCTTTTATAGACTTTTATTTAACTACCAATGATTGGAATACCATCCATTCCTCCTGCATGAAAAATCACTTCCATTTGGGTCCCACTCAATAAGTATGATCGAAAACTCCCTTATGGCCACTATTCAAAAACCTATATTGGGAATTATTTTGAACAATTGGTCAAATCATATAATTATCATAATCTATAATGTTCCAATATGACCAAGGGTTATAGATATAACAATTTTGCAACCCTTTATGGAGGAGTAAGCTGTATAGAAATGTCCTGTTATATAGAAATTGATTTTTCTATAAACTATTTTTTCACAAAAAGTAGAGAACCTAATAAATATAATTCTATAAAATGGTTTGAAACAAGTTCCTAATAAAAATATATACAATTAATAGAACATTTCTAAAGAGGAAAGTGATCTGGATATAAAAACTAAGGCTACATGTATGATGAATTAAATAAAGAAACCAAACATGGAACCTCTGAATGAAGAGTATCCACCTCTTCTGGGAAGATCTACTAGAGATAAACGGAATTGTGCAGATATATTCCACTCATCACCTACGAGATCTGAAATTACATTTATTGAGAAAAAAATGGCATAATAAAATGAAATATTTAAGCTTAAACAACTCAATGTGGAACTATATATAGGAAATATATCATGTGTTTATCACCTACAAATAGAAATAACTATCCCTCCTCACAAACATATGTAGATATCTAATAATTCTATAAGAGTGTAAATTAGCATCATACTGACTCTAGATCATAGAAACCCATATACATAGATGTTAAACTTGAGTTTGATTTAGACATTACCCCATTACCGTAACAACCTATTCCCTATTAAGGTGATAATTTGGTCTTGTAATAGATGATGAATTAGAAGGATATGAAAAATGGGACAAAAAATCAATCCTGAACCACTACCTATTGATAATAGGTAGTCTATAAAGCAAAACTACCAAACTATTTGATGTCATCTAATCCCTAGAAACTCGAAAAGAATCTATAGAGGGGCGTCGTGCCCCCATCAATCTCAAAAAATGACTTATATCGGATGGGTTGCGGAGAATTTCCCCCCACCAAATTTCATTAATATCAAATTTTCATAATTCTATAGTACACAAGAATCAAAATAGTATCGCATGTACTCCATTTAATAATATGGCCCAATGATTATCCCTTAAAACTATCATAAGGTGTCCAAACTAAGATGCATTGTGTAGAATCTCATAGAAAACTCCTTTTATATTATAAAAGAACCTTCCAGCATGATCCTTCATGGTCTAAGAATACATTCTTCATCAGCTCTATTTTCAGTATAATTCCCCACTAAAGAAATCAAAAATCATCATACTCAAGAATTACATATAGTGTGAATATAAAAAATTCTCTAACATCATCTTTGGGAGGATATGATTAACATACTAACTCAGTATTGCACTATTTCTAGATCAATTTCTAGTGATTTTTTCTGAGAATCATTTGGATGAGATGAAAACCACTTTGATCCAGATGAAAATTCTCTGAATATTCTATGAGTTTTGAGATAAATAACAAACCCAAGAATATTCCCTTTGGCTGACCTAGTCCAAATCTTGACCCATGCCCACAAAGAAGAGAAAGTACATTCCAAGGGAGAGCCTTATGTTGTTATGATCAAAATAGTAATGTTTTCATTCTAAGAACTCATGAACGTTCTAAATCATCTAGTACCACCTTTTATGTGTCAATAATAATAAAAACACCCTCATATAGAAGGAAAATAGATTAGGGTCAACCATAATTTGAGTAATGGAAAAATGAAGTGTATTACATCCTAAATGAACAAGTCCTTGGTTATTTCATTCATCCAGGTAAGAAAACCTACATAATTCACAAGATCCCATGACCTAAATAAGGGTGACCACACAAAAACCCTATTAATTTACGATTTCATAAGATACAGGTCACAATATCCCAAAATGAATTGTCTTCAAAGACAACCATTAGAGAATGGTTGATTCTAGAAAGGTGATACTAAGAATGGACCCGACATTGGTTACATGTTAAATTTTAACCAAACAAGAAGATTTTGGTAACTTGAAACATGTTCTGATGAGCCACAAACAAATGTAGGATAACTAGATGATTCATGAAACAATCATCTTTTCTCATTCCTCATTATGAGAATTTAATCATTAACTAGTAATTGTCCCAAAACCTAGGAAGGAACCATTACATATTTTTTCAGGAGGAGAAAGTAATAATCAGACAAATTAAAATACACAAAATAAATATTCATATACATATATGAAATAGACATTAACGCTTTAAAATTTCTCTCCTTTAAAAAATATATAATCAGCACTGCCTTATCAAACGGAACCACATTGGATTAATAGATCACATATGTTGATATTAATGTTTTTAAAATAATTTATCCCTTATATGATGATTAATATTAACCTAAATACTATTTTCTCATACATTACTAGGGAGGGGGAGGCTAACGATGCATAATCTAATGATACCAGGGACAACATGGGCATGGTTTTACCCAATATTTCATTTAAATACATACGTAAACAACATATATATCTAAGAATTGTGGATGAGAGATTCTAAGATTCTAATTAACATGTAAAGATGTCTTAGATCACGTTAGTAGTCATTCAAACCCAAAAATTATATTTGATTGACTGTAAGGGGTGTGATAGTAATATTATCCTAGAAAAATTATTAGGCAAGCATGACCTACACCTATTTCAACAAATTCCCCTTGATCTCCAGACAATTACAAGGCAATTATACCTCAAACAACATAGATCCTAAGTTACGTGATGTGGAGAAACCCCTATTTTGTAAGTGTTTATGATTGGTATAAAAATATGAAATTGGAAATCAGATGGAGGTTGCCCTAGAAAAAATATCATTTTTAGAATCTCAAAATCATTCAAAAGAACATTGAGAGGATCTCATTGTGTCCCTCAAGAACCTATACAATATTGAAACAAAAGTTTTTAAAACCATGTTTTATCATGTGGAGACTCTTATAGGCAAATTTCATAACACTATATTGTTCATAATAGAGGACCCAGAATAATTCATATATGGACATATCAGTCCCCTATATGTTTTAAGAAAACTAGATGATGTCAACATTTGAATCTGACTATTAGAAAATGGTAATGGGGTCAATATTACAAGATTTGGAGAATAAATTTTTTGGGATATAGTGATGGGGACTTGTATCTGAAAAAGAAAACCATTATAGGGTACGATAATAGATATCAATGGCCTCTCATAATTATCAATATCATGGATCTGATTGAGGATATCACATCTAATGGTGTGGTCATATAGATCAAGTATTACACAACATACTGTTTTTTTATAGGAAAACTATAACCCCATTATCATGTGGTGTTAACTTCAATGTTTCATCAATTCTTGAAATACCCCATCAGCAGAATGGCCAATAAACTACATGGTGAAAAAACCCCATCGAGTCTTATGATGTCATATATAGTGATGAAATTATCTAAAATAGGTAAGTAAAACAACAAATAGAATATGATGATATGCCTGTCTCAACTTCTAATGTAAGTGTAACCACCACTGTGAATCCAATGAGAATGCTCAAAAAGATTATGTGTTTCCCAAAAGCCATATTTTGGAAATAAACAAAACCGTAGAAATATTTTGTAATCCAAAAAATTCACATTACATTGTATATGTGATGTAAATCGCCTCATATGATGTGGATCCATTAAATTATTGTTATAGTAATTCTCTTTTAGAATTTGAGGATTCCATGAACCATATGAAAAAAAACGATTCCCCTAATATATTCCTTGCAACTCAGAATATCCATACATCTCATATACATTGTAGTAGTGTAATGGAAGATAAGAATTACCAAAATCTATATATGATTAATCTTGTAGTTCATGATTTCTATTTCTCTTCTCATGTTATCTCTTATCTCGATCAAGACAAGTATGCACCCAGATTAATAATCATATCCTAACATTCCTACATGAACATAGAAATTAAAGATAAATAGAGTGACCTTTGGAACGCTCCTCGCACATTTGAGGAAAGTGTCTCCACCACCATCGAATAGATCAAGAAATAGAATCAAGGAACAAATGAATAACTAAGACCAACATATATTAGTGACTCTATTCATCCATAAGATAAATATATGTATATATCATTTCTATAGAAGAATAAATACATTTAATGTTCGAGTTATATAGAGATGACATGGATGAACCTTGATTGCTATACTCATAACCCAGGAATTCCCAATGATCATTGAGATTATCAAAGATATTTCAGGGGAATGGAACACTCTAGTGCTACTAACATAGAATCATGCATTTATAAATTGACCAAGTCTATATTTTTTATGAGAGGTGAAGTACTCCAAATTGATTTACAACTTCAACCATGTCATGAAGAATAATGGGAAGATCAGGTCCATCATTGATTTCAAATACCATAATCATTACTACCCAAATGATTATTTACCATTGTATATCACAAAAAATTTGATCATTGAAGCCATTGGATTATATTGAATTTCTATTATGGATTGGTATTCAGGATATAATCTGAAAAATATTTCCCCTAAAATGAAGAAGATACTTCCACTAGGGAACCTTAGAGGATATTTTGCTACCAAGTCATTCTCATTAGGTTAAATAACACAATAGATTTATACCAATTCACCATATTTAATATATTTGAACTATTCTTATAATATTCATGTAATGTTATGTTGATGACCAGGTAGTCTATTATTGATAGTGTTGGGATCAAGTAACTACTCTTTAAAAAATATTCAAAATATTGTAGCAGTACTATTTTAAGATGATT
Organism: Viscum album; assembly: GCA_963277665.1. Taxonomy (NCBI): domain Eukaryota; kingdom Viridiplantae; phylum Streptophyta; class Magnoliopsida; order Santalales; family Viscaceae; genus Viscum; species Viscum album. Next base: position 1,464,936,667 of record OY728164.1, on the reverse strand, counting down.
CCCCTAATGTCTACAATAGAAGTAACATTAGAGAAATTCATTATCATTGTGGTATGATATCTTGATATGTAGGTAGATCTAGAAAAGAAAATACCAATCATATTAATTCCACCCCCACATAGTCATAATGAACTGAGGGAGCTCAAATGGAACTATGTATATATAATATGCTTCCTATAAATATTTCTATAAAATCTCCCACCCTAATTAAGATAATAAATAAGGTACAAACCGATTGGTTGGATGACAAAATTCTTGAAGGTTTTGAGAAACTCAAGAAGCTCAACTTCTTCAACTAGTTTTGATGCTTCCAGTAGATGAAAAAAACATATCCAATACTCAGATACCCTTGAATGGTCTCTTAGTGCTCTCCTTGAAAGTAAAAATTTCATGGGGATTGAAAACATCAACTACTACCTCATTTGAATTATTATTGAACTACATATTGATATTAGAATATCAAAAGGGAACTACCACACAGTCATCACTACATTGAAAAATATAAGTCAATACTCATAACAAAATATAGTCTGGAGGTCTCTCATATCTACTCTGTCATGAATATTCTTCAACACCCATGATGACTTGGAATCTAGATCGATGGGATAGTCTTCCTTAATAGTATTCTATCAAATTATAGTTATTTAAAGATGTTAAATGGAAGGCCCTATCTTATATTCTTATGGAACATCCCACCAAAAAAATACTTCCAATGGATGTCAAAAAAGTCTCTATGAAAATTTTTTATACACATAACACTCTTTAAAATATAGAAGATGATTTTTTTTGTGGTGCCTCCCAAAGTCTTATTGGAATGAGAATGGGAAGCCCAAAACATAACCTATTTGGTCAGGGGATTGTATTTGTTTCCCCAATCAATGTATATTTTCCCTATTTGTTCCCAAAATTTGAAGGATTCACTAATAATGTGATATAATATCATGCCATTTTCTCTAGCTTGGATAAAGAAATACAGTTGTAGATAGTGTAACTAAATATCAAAGGGGACTTAGAGAAAGTAATAAAAAAGAACAATAATGAATATGAAATCTAGAAGGAATAATTATAACATTTCATCAGATACATTAGATGACTGATTGAAGAATTACCGATTGTCAAAACATTGCATCACATCCCTCAATCACAAAATGCCTTTTCCAATGCATTGGATAATTCTACCATAGTCCAATATTATCATGATCATGATGAAGTATTTTTCCATATAATTCACTAAAGGGTGGCCACACTAGTAAGAAAATGTGACATAATGGAAATCAATCATGACAACTCTTCCAAAGAGAATGAAAAACAAAAATGCACCCTAGGATGGATGGATCCCTTAAGATATTTCCTCCAAAATCGGTCCCCCCATTAGATCGATCAAAATAGAATATATTCCATGATGAGTAGTGAACATTACCCTTTATGGTCATATAGATGAGAAGAAAGCCCTATGTAAATGATATTTTGAAGAAAACCTCATAAGATTCATTGTAGAAGGATATATTTTCATCATCTTTGAAGAAGTATATACAGGCACATATGGTGCTCATCAATAATGAACCAGAATCTCCCAAAAGATTAAGGGGTAATGATACTACAATAAAACAATGATTTCAGACTATGTGGACTTCACTAGAATGCTTCAGGCATTACAAAATCATGTAACATTCAAAAATAGGCCACCAAAGATACTACATATAGCTATGTATTTCTCCATGGTTTTTGTATGGGGATTTGATGTTTTTGGGGCCATACCCCCTAGCTACATCTAAGTAGTTAAAACATATCCTCACTACTATCGACTTCTTTAATATGTGGTAGAGGTTCCAGAAATCAAGGATCCATGAAAAAATAATATCATAAAATAAAAAATGTCTAATATTATCTCAATATTTGGTTCCCCTCATTTGATATTGATGAAAAATGGCACCGACATATGATCTTTTGAAATGATGAAAATGAATTTGGAAGATAACATCGAGTCTAGTAATTCATCCCAATATCATGAAGTGGTAAATTTATAGATATAATCTTTATTTATGATTCTATCAAATATACTCCAAAAAAATGAGGACAAGGAAAATATGTCTCCCCTGCACAATCTCTTTCATGCTTTTTGGGCCTATTGTACCACCTCATGAAAAACCAATAAAGTGACCCCATATTCATTGTTTTATGGGATAAATGAATTTTTCCAATAATAATATAGTTTCCTACACTACGAATAGTTATCTTTGGACATCAATCAGATTATAATAAATCTCCATAGTGTCCTGATGAGTTGGAATCACTTTATGAGAAAAGGCTGTGTACACTACACAACCTCAATGTAAATCGGAATCAGATTTTGCAAGCCTTTAAAAAAATTCACATATAATCATTCCCTCAAGGAGATAATTTATTGGTCCGTAGAACCTCAATGTTATTAGGAAATAAACCTCTAAATCTAGAACCAAAGTGTGAAGGGCCTTACATAATACATAAGATCTATTCAAATAGATCATATAAATTATCCACAATCGATGGGTAATGAATTATTCCATCCAAAAATGTTATTTTCTTCCTGAAATATTATCTATATATACCATTATGGATTCCAAATCCTTGAAGAAATACATTACACTACTTATAATCGTTCAAACATGCCCCATGATGTTATGTTGAACACATGACATCCTACCACATGACATTAAATAACATAGAGCATGTTACATCATTAATGACTCAATAACATGAGGTAGATCATTGTAAAGAAAATCAAGAACCTATAACTATATAAGTGAGCCAGTTCTGCATAATGGTATCATTGATCAACTACCTATGGAATTATTCTTGTTTCTAAAGGATACCTAGCAACACCCATATCCTAAATCTTGAGTCTAACCACAATATAAAAAGAAATATATCCCCCTCCCTACATATGGGTTTTACCTATAATGAGAATTTTCGATTAAATAATTAGGTTTTAATTGATTAATGTTTCTACAGGATAAGTAGTTACCCCTAGTTCACAAATCATGGGTCCAACAACAATATAAATGGAAAAATATGCCCCCTCCGAGAATATGGGTAAGACCAATGCAAATAATTTCTGTTAATGAACTATGTGTTTCTTGATTCATGTTTCTATAATATATATAGTAATTCTATGATCAAGAATCCTATATAAAATTACAATATAAACATAAATTATTTACCCACCCTGTGTACGGTTCATACATGCATAATGAATATTACATTCAAGAACTACGTGCTGATTAATTATTATTTATCAAAGATATGTAGTGATTCCCAGATCCCAAATCCTTAGTCCAACCATAATATAAATAGAAAAATGTCACCTCCCTATGTATGGGTCATATATAAATGGATAATTTTTAATATTAAAACTATGTGTGGCTTGATTGCGGCACTCAATGAATTTATATTTATGACCTAATCCCAAATAATTAAATATAGCCATTACATATATAAATATTCACCATTACTAGAATATGGAATGTATTTCTGAAATCCAATTTCTAGAGAACTCCATGTGTCTTGATTTATGTTTCCATAGGATACAAAACAGTGCCCAAATCTCAATCGATGGGTCTAGCCATAATATAAATAAAATAATTACCTCTCTCTGCATATGGTTCAGACCTGTGTAAGGAATATTCCCTTAAAAACTATATTTTTATTTGATTCCACATAGTATATGATACGTAGATATGTCCATATCTCAAATATTGGGTCTAGAAATAATATAAAAGGAAAATATATAAAGAAATTCTCCCTCCCGACATATGTGTTAGACCTATATAGGGAGTTTAATCCAGTAATATGTATGGATACACTCCAATAATCCGATGACATGTAGGCAAACATGGATCCTCTACTCTTTTCATATTCGTATGTTTCTATCACTATCAGTCATGTCCCACCATGATATTTATATCTGTGAAGGGTCTCTATAACAATTTAAAATGTGAACACCCCCTCAAACTCTAAATCACATGTTATCACACAACCCAGTTTATTATGAAGTTATTCCATGTTTCTCATGCCATGAATGACTAATTTGAGACTATGTAACATATATATCGACTGAAAATGTAAGGATTGAGATGTGTTCTATATAGGGAAGTGTGTCCTTATCACATAATGTTAAACTACAGTACTATCTCTTAGTCACGTGATATTATACTACACTATATTCTCCTAGTCATATTATGTTAATATAAATGAATACATCCTTGTCACATTATGTTAAACTGCATTATATAAACCCACTGGGTCATAAAAATCATCCCCCTCTTAAATTTATATTCATTAATTTAATGTTTAATTTCTTCAGCATGAAACTGTGTTCAATAAAAGACAGTGTAACTTTTATGGTGCTCAAAACCTTCTTAAATCTATTATTTTCCATGATGAAACTGAATTTCGTTGATAGATATGTTGATACCAACTAATCCCTTGAATGTATACCCTTCTATTAGAACCCCATGGACTACGAGATCATTTGGACTAGGTTCTCCCATATAGAAACTTAGTAACATTAGCTGGTTATCCAAGGATTCCCCACTAAGGTTCTTTGGTGAATAACATAAAGTCACAATGCATGTATATAGTTTATGTTTAGGTCCTATTTGAATGACCCACCTTAAATCTAAGATCAATTTTCCTAACTATGTGGAATCTGGACATCTACCATTATCAATGTTTGACCTATACATAATGGTCTCTACATCATATTGACATTGATATTCATGTGTTATGATTAACACTTCCAATAACCTAATAATTCAATTTGAGGTCGACACCCTCAATGTCACTCATCAATGATTCATACCCATTCTTAAAGAATTATTATGAAATTATGTCCTTCTACCCTTCCATTATGGAGTATTTATACCCCATGAAGACCAAGCATCCTTGAGCTTCATGATCCCTTTTGACACATTTCTTTTACCACTAAAAAAATGTCATGCCCCCTTTCAAGTATAAAAATAAATATATGATGGGAACATATTCTCTTGTCATTTCATGAACCTTGAACTCATATCCTAATGGTTCTACATTACAACATATTTGTAATAGGTAATGAATAATCCCTACAGAATAATTATAAGATAAACTAGTGAATGGAACAATAACTATATGCTTGTGCCTATAAGATATTTATTCCCTATGGAATGATCACCCTTAAATCCATGATCTATTTTAGTAATGTTCTCTTATAAAACCTACTAATAATTAAATGAGCGTCCTTAAACAATAACACAAATTTCATCATTCATTTCAACCAGTTTCCCCATGTCCAAGTGGAGTCATGAACTACCTCGTACTCTATAACTTCATAATCCAAGTCATTCTGCAAAGAGTCCAAAATACTGAGCATTTATATATGAACTACTTTTCTTTTTTTCCATGTTTCATAGGATATGTAGTGAATAACTAGAATATAATCTATGGTCTTGCCACAAAACAATGGTAATATTTACCTTCCCTATATATGACCCCGATCTATGTGGGTAGCCCATCCAAGAGCTATGTGTGGTTGGATTCTCATATCATTGAGATAAGTATTGATTTTTATATATAGTTTTCATGATTAGAAACAAAATATTCCCTATATGACATTAATATTCATGTAGAATCCTTTGGAAATTGAGAATCATGGGCCTTGGAGTAATAGCACCCCCATTTCCTCTAAAAAGGGCATGACCTGTGTGAGGAAAATTATTTTGGAGAACTACATGTGGATTGATTTTTTCACTCATATGATACGTAGTGATTCCTAAGTTGCAAATACATGGCCCAAATATGATGAAATAGAAATGACCCTCCACTTTATATGGATTAGACTATCATATGTGACTCTCTAATAGAAACTACGTATGGATTTATTCTCATGTTATGGGATATATAGTGATGTATTGATCCTTTATTTCAGAATCAGCCATGAATTTCCATAACTCCCATGTATTTACCTCAATGAGAACCATTTTTTTAATTACCTCTCAGAATGAAATGTGAATACCCTAATATATTCTCTACCATGAACTCTCACATGGATCAATAGATTTTCTATTTGACACTTCTTTCTCATTCCATATATGAATCATGTGATAATTGAGAACCATTACAGTTTCATTAACCCTCACAATCGAGGAATGTTTTTTTGAAACACAATGAACCATGTCCAAGAATAATGAGGCTAAACTATAGAACAATTTCATAGTTTTGTGACCATAAATTATATGAAATATTCCATGTCCAAGGATGTTAAACTACATCACAACATCCTTTATTCATGACACTAAACTCAAATAAATGTCGTCTTCACAGTGAATAAATCATTCCCTCTAATGATTGTATACTTGAGAATCATATATTTAATCCCTCTTCCTTAAAATTCGTCCAATACACGATGGATTATCATTTTGGGTTCCCTATCCCATCTTGAATCACATGTTCTTTAAGAAATATATTCTTGAAATGGATAGATAGTTTTATACTAACCAATTAACTGAGTTGATACCCTTAACATGGAACCCCATGCTTCTTGTCGTCCCTTTCTCTTGGTTCCACTGCTAGAAAACTAGTGATATGGATTTTCTAATTTGAAGGGGCCCCACATGGATTTTTTGGTGGAAACAAATACCCTGGAGATTGCACCTTTTGGATGTTTTTGTACTAAAAGACAATTTCCACTATGATATAGGAGTTGTTATTCCTAATTCTTTGGTGATGGGTTATGCAACATCACTATTTTAGGACCCATACAATCTTGTATTCACCTCCCCTTGATTAAGATATTCTTGTATAATGATTTATAATTCCAATAACCCAAGAATTCAAGTTGATTCAGATCTTCTCAATTTAAAAAATATATGCATCCTACCCATTCTAAATTAAATATTATAATATAATATTCATTACCCCCCACTCATGAGGTTTGAATATTTTATGAAGAACCTATAACACTCTGTTAGTCCTTCCACTTGGAAATATGTCCAAGCTTAATGATGTTAAATTGGTTTCCAATGACCTATTCACACAATGATGAACTACCTTTCATATGGTCTATCATTGAATATCTAAAATTACTCTATTCTTGTATGATTGATGGTTTCGTCTCTACACTATAATAGGAATTGAAAATTCCATTTCCTATGTGTGAGCCCGATATACATAGTGGACCCCTTAGCTTTTCAGGATGTGAATGATCATTAGGAAATGATAAAAAATGCTCCCATGATTCCATATTAGTCATATCAATACAAGGAATCACTTTTTCCATAATTACACAAGGATTGATTATAAACTATTAAGATATACAGTAACACCTGAGTATATTGTCCTAATATTAAATTCATGTCTTCAAATAGTATTACCATCCGAGGTGCATGGTCAATATTGAATGATATCATCCATGGATAGTTAAGGGACTAGAGATATTCCTTAAACAATAATATAATTTCTAAAATGGATAGTTCATGTCATCAAGGGTACCATTAGTAGTAAGAGATCATGCACTCAAATAGTAGTGTATGAACTCCTTTTCTGGTGATACATACCCCTATCCCCTATATACGAGTTATATATATATATATAGAGGGATCTTTATAAAAATGGATAAAGAATGTATGATTCCATCCCATATAAAATGATTAGGGGAACCTAGGGATTATTATCCAATGAAATTTCATATTCCCATAAGAAATGATTATCCTTGTAAGACGATAAACTTATTAAGGATCTATGATTCATATAGACTCACATCACCTACATATGAATCGTATGTAAATATAGATTGTTTACACATGGGAATTATCTACATATGAAGGATGCAAGATTCTAGATACCCAATAGTAAGCCTAATAAAAGATAAAAAATACCTCTCACGCCTAAATTCTACAAAATGGTGAAATTTTTTTAAGGATATCATTCAAAATATCATGCAGTTTCTGTAGTCCTTACTGCATGATTTAACATAAAATGAAGACATCCCAATAACACTATATAAAATTTCATGATGGATGCAACCCGAATACATGGTGTTGATCTATATAGACCATCATCCTTCATTACTCCTCAAGTGACCAAAAAATCCTAAACCATGTCAAAAACATGTCAGGGTACTTCCATCATCTTTATGATCACCTCAATCATCAAACCAGACAACATGTATTGAGTGTCTTGAATTACCAAAAACCTTCCATTTCCCTTGAAAAATAATACCCTACTTTAATAGACCCTTTTTGAATATGCATATCTTCTCATGGATTCTACATATAGGCTCCAAGAATATCAACCAAACATTTTTATTCCTTGATAAAAGGGTTTCCAATATATTTGAGCCCTAACTTCGTCATAGGGGTGCTCGCCACCATAGTGTAATCCATGATCATCCTAAGAATGACTATCCCATTTCACCACACATGTTTCTAGAATCTTAATACATGATTTTTAACACCTTCATCCTCCATTCAAAAGGGTGTTGGTGTACCCTCATTCCTTGGAAACCCTAATTAGGATAATTTATTACTCCCCATTAATATCCAATCCACATGCATCATGACCCTAAACAATATGTACATTGGTCAATGTGGTATGACCGAAAATGCTAGACTTAGAAGGTCCTAATCCCAAGACCCTAAAATACTAGAAATAGTTGTATAAAACCTATTAGAATGAATAACTGTAATGTAATTTCTGAGAAAAATAAAATTATCCAATTTCTAAACTCTTCTTTTCTATATTTTGGGGAAAATACAGTGTTAAAAAATCCATAAATCTCATTAGGCCCTTCTTCTGGCCAATGTAAAAGATGATCCATGCTCGTTGAATTCTATAGTATACGTAATAGTTAGAACCATGATTTATCACATCCCCTTATCAGGATAGGATATCCAATAGGTGACTATAAAACATTTAGGTTTCCCAAACCTTTCTTGAGTTTTCCCCCATTAACGACCTTTATGTATTTGAAGATTGAGATGAAAATAAGTCATTCTAGGAGTTATTTATCTGGTTTCTACATTGTATTGTATTGGTAATAAGGAAAAACTAATATAATGGGAGCCAACTAGGATTTTCTTGTGAATAAATAAATTCCATTGAGCTAACACTTAGTAGATGTTTGAGTCATGGAAGAAAGGTGTCCCTAAAATCTATGACCTATATTCTAGGATACATGCAATTATAGATTCATCCATTAAAAATAGTCAAACTATATCCACTAACCACCATTTTTATTTAAATACAATATTCCCTGAAATTGATTTATAATACCCATTTTGGATCATTATTAACAAACAATATTACATGTAGTGGGTGAATAGACTTTTTAAATTGTAGTGAAACAAACTATCGTAGTTTATAAAATATTAAACAGTAGTGAATGAATTCTTCTTAAGATATGTTATACATGAAATAAATGAGAATGAACAAAAGATTTATAGTCGTTTAGATAAAAATGATTATATTCCACTCTTCTTTATCATGTACTAATCGAGGAGACTAATACCAACTGATAAACTCACTTTTAAAGGGGAATGTACCTTATTACAGACCCTATCTTGAAAAAACCCATAGGTACAATATATTCATTGATAATGAGAATAACATGGTCTTTCTACATGAATATTTTTAGGATTCCACAACCCAAAATTATTATTTAGTGGTAGAATTACTAGTGGAAGAAAATTACTTTATTTTCATAGGAAGAGAATAATACAGACACGAGAAGTTATAAATAAGAATTAACAAGGTCACATGAATAAAAAAAATAATTTTAGTAGACTATAAAAATGCTGATTAAGGTTAATATCAATGATAATTTATTACATTAAGAAAAAAATTAAGAATATGGAGTCTTTTGGTGATCATAAAAATAATATAAAATTCTTATAAGATCATGAAAAAAAATTTAGAGCAGTGAAATGTCGATGGTGTTTCACTTGAATTCTGAATCCATGATACATAAATGTATGTGTTTCATTCATTGAATAAATATCTCAAATCAGTATAACTATATCTTTAGGAGTATTTATGTGTCCTTGGTCACTAGAATACTTTTTACTGCATAAAAATATAATAATATCACCATTACATGTAGTATGTTAAATACTCACTAGATAAATATAAAATTACAGTTGAGATTTGCATTTATTTATGAAATATTAATATAAATCCATTATAATATTAATTTAGAAATTTTAATCACTTTATGACTATCAAAAAATATAAATATAAATATAATAATTGAGAATATACATGATGAAAAAGCTACATAAATATAGTGCATCATTTCGATATTAAACCGTAAACGTGAATGTATATAAATTATTATTATAATTTAATTATTGACACTCTTAAAATTTATTTCCAAATAAAATAATAATAATTTTTACCAAAATTAATATTAACAACATTAATTGATATAAATAATACAATTTTTGGAAAATAAATTTTTAACTAACGATGGGACTTTGTCCAACTGGTGTAATAGAGACTAGTGATTCATTACCCACCACTGAGTCCCATATTTAAAAAATAGAGCATTACATACCTTTTTATTTTTATGGAATCATAGAATGAGTTAAACAAATACTTAGTATATTCTAATAATTTAATAATAATTAGTATTCTTATTCAGTAATAAATATTTTCACAATGTTGGAAGTCCAATGGTGACACACGACCCACAGTTCCATGAAGCCAATGGGGGATCCTAACCTAAAATTATATGTGATCATGGTGATATATTGAAAATAATTTCTAAACAATAATTTAAAAATTAATTAATAAAAAAATATTTAATTTTATTATAAAATTAGAAAAAAAATAAAAAAAGAAACCATCTATGAAAAATGAGATGAACAGTTAACAAAAGATAGATATCCTTGGCTCACTATAAAACAATGGAGACTAATTGGATTAAAATTATATAGATGATCTAATAAAAAAATTATTAGAGTTATATCATATAGAAAATGTTCTATTTAGAAATAAGAAAAACCAAAAAACATTGCTACGTAGCTATGGTTAAAAAAGTAAATGAGGATAGATCATGTTGTTTCTTGAACATGATACATCAATTAAAAATTAAATCTATAATAAAATACAAAATTGGAAAGGAATGTTAAATAGATCTATTTATTTTAGGGAGAATAAAGACACAATAAGAACTCATGTTTAAACTTCAAGATGGTTCGTCCAAGGAATTATACAACAAAAGATGACCAAACAGTTGTGGGTAAAAAATTACCTATCATTGATTTCTAATGTTGGGTAAATATCAGCCTCCATTTTTGTAAATAGGGGATTCATGAGTCACTGTCATTATCTGGATGTAGGAACTAACCCACCATTGGTTTCCAATAGTAAGTAAAATCACACCTCGTTGCTAATATTAGAACGATGAGTCGAGTTACCCACCATTTGTAAAATTCTAACAATGAGTCGTTTTACCAACCCTTGCTGAATAAAAACAGTTAACCAACAAATATGATCAAGTAAAATGGAATGTATTTTTGAAACAAATGAATTAAGGTATGATGAGCTTACTGGTTTAATAAAAAAAAGATTCAAAAAATCCATTATGAGATATCTAAAATTCAATTAAAGATGCATAAAGAAAAGATGAAATCAAAAGTGATAAAAAATATGGATTAAGGAAATGAATAAAGTAACATACGGGAAACTAGAGATAGCCAAATTTATAGAAAGGATTACTTTTAGATGAGAAAAAGATGACTAAAAGATAAATATTGAACTGTAGTATTTCAAAATAGGATGTGTGTGGGATAAAAAAGGTCAAAATAATAAAATAAATAGAATATGATCAAAAGGTGGAGATTGAATCTATTTTTTAAGGTCCATACTACATCTAAATATAGAAGAGTCAGTTTCTCAGTTTAATAAAAAAGGTGTGTTGCACTTCATTTCCGTTTGAAAACACAGCTCACACACTCATGGGTGATCCTAGTCAAGCTTTGTGCATTTCTTATGCGATCCATGGGCATATAGGTGGGTTGTAAATTCACTAGACATGCACTATGTAGAAAGAAAACCTCATATACTACATGGGCCTTTGGTATGGACCTTATATAGGGGTTGGCCCTTGGTCCCCATAAAATTGGTTGAATGTTCAGACTAAGAGGGTTATGTGGAAGGAAACGTTTTTACATAAACAAAATCAAACTGTAGTAAAAGATAATATAATAAAATTTGTAACATTATACCATTTGAAAAAATAAATTTATAAAAATATTTATAAACATAATTTTATTATTATATTCAAACGATTGGTTTAAATAAAAATTAATATTTAAAAATTTGAGAATTCCATAAAATGATAATAAATAGAATTTTATAAAAAAATAAAAGTTATGAAGTATTTAAATCGTGTTAACAAACTAAAAACCTCCATATTTTTATAAATTATAAAATAATACATTTATTAAATTCTTAACAAAAATATTCCTCTTTCAATAAATTAATATGTGAAATTGATTCCATTTTGAAACAAAACCAATTATTTTAAAATGATTAAATAGAAAGAATTAAGATATTTTAGGTGAATAACAAATCATTTTTAAATAGTGTATACAAAATATTATTTAATAAGAGAATAAAATAACATTTTTATTTTTATAACATAAGAAAGAGATATAATTTTATAAACAAAAATCATGCTAACTATGATTTTATGTTTCAAAAATACCCAAATCAAAATTCATCCTTTTAAATTTAATGAATCTAAGGGTTTTTTAATGATATAAGTTGGATATTTATTAGTTGGAAATAATTCGGCGCATTTATAACCTTTTTTACACGATAACTTAGACAGTGAAGTCTTACATATATGTGGTTACTTATAGAATGTTGAAGTGGGTTTAAAATTTAAATATCACTTGAGTTATCATAGTAAAAAATAGAATTTTATCAAAACTGATATTGAAAAAAAACAATGATTGTTTAATCCACTTACTCTAACAAAAAAATTATAGAAGAAAAATATTCATACTCAGTTGTAGATTGGGATACTGAATTTATTTTCATTCAGATCGATGAAATTAAAAATTTTCCTAAAATGTGACACATACCTGTAGTTAATTTCTATTCAAGTCGGTAACCTCCAAATTCAATGTTAGAATATGATAGTAAATAAAAATAGTTCTCATTATAATAGAATAGTCCAATAAAAATACTACCCATGATATATCTAATTACTCTTTTACTATCATTAAGGTGACCTTATTCTGGGATTGACTAAAACCTATCACATAAGAAAACGGATAACATGATATCATGTCTATATGAAATGAGATAAAAAATACTTCATATAATTCCTATATATTGTTTACTAAAAACTGACTCACCATAGTCATCTATGAAAAATTCTGAATTAGTGATCATTCATGTTTTCAAAATTTTAACAGAATCATGTATAATCCTTTTTACTCGTTCTATAAAATATTTATCTTGATTTAATAAAATAGATTCTTTCCATTGATTATTTTATAATACATGAGAAAAATATTAATTCTTATATCATGATCATTTAAAACACACTTTTCATAAGTATAGAATAGTCATTATAGAGAGAACCAATATTAGAGCAAAGGATTATATCATCAACATATATTAATATAACCACTATATAATTTAAATCTATTTTTATAATCAAGGTTGGATTAACAATACCGTTAAGAACATCATTTTTAAATATAAAATATATAACTCTTGCATACCAAGCTCTTGTAGATTTTTGATGACTAAATAAGGATTAACTAATCTTAAAAACATGATCTGAGAAATTATATTTTTCAAAACCTTGGGGTTGTCTTATATATAATTCCTCTGAAATAATCCTATTCAAAAAGGCACTTTTTTACTTTCATTTGAAATAATTTGATATTTTGAAAACTACAATTGGATAATAAAATTATATTTGTTTTGATACAAAAACATGAGAAAATTAATCATAAAACTCAATACCATATTCTTAGTAATGAACTTGAGCTACTAGACTTTTCTTATCGTTAATAATGTTTGCAGCTTCATCATATTTATTATGAAAAATCCATTTAGTTCCTATAACATGTTTATCTTTAGAAAAAAATAACTATTTCCCAAACATTATTCCTTAAAAATTGTTTTAATTCATCATTAATATAATTTATCCAATTTGAATCAATTAATGAATTTTTAATATTAATAAGTATAATTTTAGAAAAAAATTATAATTAGTATAGAAAATTTAATTATATTTTTTTTTAATTTCTAACTACAAATTTCCAATTTCATTTTAAATAGGGATACCTTTAACAGTTTTCCATTCCTTTGGATCAGATTGAAAAGATATATGATTCCTCTAAACTAATGCAATATCATTAACTGGGTCTCAATCTTCACTAATTTTAAGATCCCTAAACTCATAATTCTCTTTGAAATATTATGAATCATGCTTTTTAGAACTATTTTCATTAAATATAACATGCAGATAATCATCAATCCCAAAATTAGTCTTTTTGAAAACTCAATTATATTTACCTACTTTAGAATTTCATAAGAACATTAATTCATCTTCTTCAGAATAAATTTCTACTAAATTATCACTGGTATTGAATTTGAACACTATACAACAAAATTCCCAGAAATAAATAAAATTAAGATAAAATCATATTAAATGTTCATAATGGGACTTATTTAGGTTGGGTCTATTTAAAACTATATTTAAGACATATGAATCTATGTTTTTATCATATCCCATGAAATATTTTGGTTCCTTATATTCTATTAAAATTAACCTTCCCATTTCTTGAATATACAACTTCATTATTTATACCACACCATTTTATTATGGTGTCCTAGGGGCTAATAAAAATATTGTATATCCATTTCATTAAAAAAAATTAATAAAACTCTAAATGAAAAAAATTATCACCTATGAAACCTTTAATAGAGATGATTTATGAATTTTTTTTAAGTTTTAATAATTTTACAGGTATGGAAAATTTTGGATAAGTATTCATTTTTATGAGAATATAAATCAATCAATATAAATCTACTATAATCATCTACAATTACAGAAATAATCCTTTTATAAAAAAACATAGAAGGTGTCACGTGTCTAAATAAAACAGGATTTAGTAATTCTAAATATCTAGATGTAATGTGACTATTTATATATTTAAATCATCCTATTTGTTGTTTACCTTTTGAACATTAATCAGAAATGAAAAATTGAAATGTATGCATCTTGGGTAGTTGCAAAAATTGGTCATGATTTGATAGTTTATGCAATTGTATGAAATTTGAATTCTAAATCATTTTATGGCCCAAGATTTAATCTAACTCTACATCATTCATACACTTAACCTTTTGGTTGGATATATCATAAAATTCAATAGTATATTCATATTATTTTCTATTTTAAGAAGATAAAACCATTCATTTTTCAAAAAATGATTTGTTTTTCAAATAAAATTTTTAATACATAATCACATAACTAAGATATACTTTCTAAATTATGTTATAAAATAATTACATATAATACATTTGAAAATAAAATTATTTTAAAACAAAACCAACTTCTCTGATACTTTAAATTGGACCTTTATAAATATCTCTAAATGCCACATGGCCACCATAACATGATTTAAAAGATAGATACATTGAAATATCACATTACATGTGCTTGGAGAGGCTACTAACTAAGTACCTGAATTCAATGAGACTTCTAATTTAGATTTATTGAAATTAATCAATTAAGAATATTTTTTGGTACCCTAGCCAACGTGCATCCAATTTGGTTAGTATAAGAAAAAATATGTATAAAAATTGATTTAAAAAATATATTACTAGATCATTATTAAAGTATTTTCTAGTTTATTAATAATATTTTGTAAATATAAATGAATGCTCATTAGAATAATTCCCTTTCATTATAAATTTAAAATATGTTACACTATAAATCCTTCATTTTTATCTTTTTAGAAAATCAATTATATTTAAACATGGATTTGTAATAATATATAAAAAAATATTCTTTTTGGGGTTTAATATCATTAAATAAATGGTCTTATTATACTACTATTTACATTTTACAAAAGTAGATATTTCCTCTTTAATAATATCAATATTAGTTTTTAAAATAAAAGTTTCCTTCTGAATAAAGTCTAAATTTAAAAAGACTTATTTCATTAGCTTCAGAAGATGTGTTTTTTAATTTTCTATTTTGTACTTTAATTTCTTATATTAATTTTGTAATTTATATTTATCATAAAAATCTATATTATAATGACCCATTTTTTCAAATGGATGAATATTTAAATGAATTTGATCTTTTGGCATTTTTTAGATGGGTGGTTTTTAAAACTAATATACAGACTATAATTATAATATTAGTAACACATAAATGTGTT
The DNA here is from genome assembly GCA_963277665.1 of Viscum album. Lineage (NCBI taxonomy): Eukaryota > Viridiplantae > Streptophyta > Magnoliopsida > Santalales > Viscaceae > Viscum > Viscum album. The sequence continues at coordinate 1,464,920,237 of OY728164.1, read as the reverse complement.
GTTTTTATATTTTGATAATGTCACGAGAGGTTTTCCATGTGTCTTGTAGAGTTTTGGGATAACCATTTTATAGAAATCAATGTTTTTGGTGCTCTGAACCGGGGGCGTGGTTTTTTTGAAACTATGCATCCCTCCAAAGAAAATTGTGTGCATGTATAGTGGGAGAATAAATGCCAGACAAGAGCTTGGAATAGTTGTTCCAAATCATGTTCTTATCTTATATGGGTTGTTCCACATAGGAAATATCATCACACTATTCTTCTCCTACTTGGTGTAGGGTTTGGGAAACCATGTTGGCCAAATTATTCAAGGTGGTTTCTTAAGTTGGGGGTCTCGCATGGTTGGCACATGTTTTGGCCATGTCAAGCCAAACTATGAAAAATTCTTTTTTGGGTGAAATTTCCAAAATTCCATTTAATAGATTAAAAACAAAAACCCCCCTTTTATTTCTCCCATTCCATTAGCAGGGAACTCCTCTCCTAGTCGTCAGTCTTTCCTCCCAAGCCTAAACTCATATTACATTTTCTCTTCGACAAGTTTCTTGATTTAATATTCATTGGTCTCTATGGATCCTCTTTGGTGTTCTCTTGATTAATTTTGAATATTTCTTCATTTTATCTCTTATCGGTTATGCTATCATGGTGTGTGTTCATTTATCTTTTTTAGGTCGAAGGTCTGATTCTTTGATTTCATCCAAACCTAGAATGATCAGAGCATGATATTGGATGAGTGATAATTTTTAAAAATGTTGTAGGAGTTCTTTGACTTTTTCTTCATTTTTATATCATTTAATTATTAGTTGTATTGTACATAAAGAAATCCTTTGTCACATATTTCTTAATAATTGGTTCCTCTTGTTTAATTTACACTTTCAACTGGATATATGTTTATTAAATTTTTTTTTTGTAATTTAGAGATTGTAAATACTATATATCAATGTCATATGGGTGTGGCATGTGAGAATGGCCATTTTGGTAATTTTAATCAAATGATCCAAACTCCTAATATAGATTATGGCATAACCATTAAATTGAATTTCCTCTTTTGGGTAATCATGAAAATGATAATGGCACCTTATAAATTTCATATGAACCTTTACGGATATGATGATCATATTTGGTAATTTTTTTAAAATTCACCATTGATGAAAATTGAGTTATGACTCAATAGATTAATGTTTAAACTATGGTAAATTAATTGTTTAATAAAAAATATCATTTTTTCACAATAAAACACTTTAATGGTGGCATGTTGTCTTCTAAACTAAAAATTAGTAGTTTAAAATATAAATAATTCTTAGATTTTTTAATGGGGTTTCCTCTACGAATTTATTTTTTTGTTAGTTATATGGAATGTTTTGGAACATAGCCTTAAAACATGTTGTTAAATTATTTTTTCCTCCTTCCAAGTAAATTTTACATGACCTAAATTGATGACTAAGTGCATGAAATGGCCATTCCCATTGAAGTGAATAAAAACCAAGATCATTCTTTGGGCTTGTGTTTTAAAAATAAAAGGGAATTCCCATGTAGGTATTTTTCCATTTTACCATAGTTCCCACAAAGGGTATCCATGAAAACTAGAACTATCTTTTCATCGTTGCTTAATTAAATCACATGACTAAATTTGAATAACTAGTTTATTATTTCTTGTATTATTAGAATTTAATAAATGGATCCATTTCAATTAAAATTTTTGAGGTTTCCTAAGGCCATGATGCTCATTTATCTATTGTTGGATTGTTTTATTTAATTGTAAATCCGTAGATTGTTGTGCGTTATCTTAAATGAAAAGCATTATAGGTGTTCCCTCATGATATGTATTATAAATATGATTTTTTATTCATTTAATGGGATTTTTAAATACAAAGCATGAGATGTATTGCCTCATGGATGTTTATCAGAAATACGGTTATGTCGTACACATAAGATTTGGAATTATGGTAAGGGTTATATTGAGTATGGTGATACCATTATCCCATAGATCGGGTTCTGAGTATGGCATCTCATACTAGTGACATTGTATAAGCAATTGGATTTAAGAGTCGTGTTTCGTAATTAGAGTGTTTCCATGGAAGATCACTCGACATTTCGAGTGTTGCAGCATTGTTTATTTAACTATATAGGGAAGTAGGTATTTTACACTATTTATTGAGATTTTAGGCGCATTTATACTGGTCCCCAATCTTGCAAGTGACTAGTATTCTTCGTATATATCTACTAAATGTCTACATGCACGTGGTTCATACAGTTGGATGTAATATATAACAAATATATATATATATATAATTATTAATATATATATATATCTATAGTTTCATTTCCTACATTATAGTGTAGTCTTTAGGTGAATCGGGTTTTACCACTTGGTGTCCCTTAGGAACATGGGTGAGTTATTCTCTATTTATTCAAAACTACTTATTATCTATCTTTTTATACCTTCATACTACCTTAAATTGTATTTCAAAGACCAGATTATGTCATAGATATTGTTGGTGGGAACCCATAGAGATTATTATCTCATACCCTTCTCAGGAAACCCATTCACTAGGGTATCTAACTAGAGACTATGCTTACATGACCATGGATGATTGCATGAGATGTTTAGCTTGTTCATAGAAGGTAGGAGCACAAGACTGAGTTGGATCTTAGGATGATCAAGGATATATCCCTTAGGTATTTTATTTTATTATTATTATTTTCCTATATTTTATCTAGTCGAATGTTGTATGTTTTATTTTTTCATTATATATCATCATCAGAACATACATGGATTAGTTATTTATTGGAATTATCCATCTTAATTATTTAGTACATTTTTATTTATCCATTATTTTATATTTCATATATTACCGCTTTTGTTTTTTCACATTTTTTAATTCTTAATAGACTGTTGTGATACTCAAACCTGACGGTATAGTCTCTCTATTGTATCATCTTTACTTCCTCATAGTTTTTCAGTAGCCTCTGGGATATGGGGAGGTGCGCTTGAGTCTATTTGACCCAAAGGCCCGACAACTAGTTTAGTGGTCAATAAGGATGGGATGAAAAAAAAATTTTTAACTGTGTTTCTTTTCCATTGACTTACTATTTTGGGTTTGTATAAAAAAGATTAAGAATGTATTGTCACTCGGTAAATAGTCATGTCTAGGATTTTTCACCCCACCCTTGGGGAGAAGTCTATGTGTCCAAGATTTTGATTGTTTTTCATGTTTTTTATTATAATAGTTGATTATAATTTCACCTTGAGTGAATGGTGAACTTTATGCTACTTATTTATTTATGAATTTATGATATTTTACCCCTGTACTTGTATTGCAAGGATGAAGAATTACATGCATCATTATAGGAACATAAAAATTCACATGTCATGCATAGTTCATTCCATGTAGTTGAATTTGTAGCATGGATTCTAATTTTAATTGTGTAAGTTGAGTGATATTCCATGTTTTTATAATTCCCCATCACCCCTATTGATAATAATTTCATGTGTATTTTTTTGGGAATGTTATTATGCCTCCACTATTATGTGAATTTATTCCTTGCCACCTATTTAGTTATCATGACTCATTTTTTTTCTATTTGTGGTTACATGCAAGTATTATTATGATTTATTTAAATGATTTCATGGGAAAATGTGTGATTGTGATGTAAAGCATGATCCAATATTAAATCTCAATCTATATGGGAGCCTTATAATTTGAAAAATATAACTCATATACTCAAACCGTTTTTTAGATTTATAAATGTAGATATACCATTATTAAAATATAAATATAATATAATATTCAAAATTAAAATTGGATTGATTTCAATCAATGGGATCCAAATTCAAAACTATAAACAGTATGGGCTCATTATAGGTTGTTAGATGGGCATCCATGTAACTGGACAAATATATATGACCATGAAATACATATAAATTGTTAAGAAGTAAAATGAATTTATATTTGATCTAAAATTAATTTTTCCCCTATAACATATTGTGGTTACCTTTTAAAATGTACAAATAACCCAAGTAGGTCAGTTGGGGAATTGACAGACATTTATAACTATAACAATTAAGAAACATCTATTGGGTTTTATTCTAATGAAGCTAGGTTTATTTAATGAGACCCTTGTAGGTGCCCTTATCTATTACTACATAGATTGAATAAAATAAATTTAATTCATAAATTTTCAAATTATGATGGGATGTTAATAAATGTTTAATGTTTAGAAAGGATGTTTTATAAGACGTTCTTTTTTTTCCTTGGGTTGTTAGTTAATTCAAATTTATAGTTTATTTTTTTTAAATGGGTACATGATGTTATCTTTAAAATATTAAAATTTTTAAATGTCGAGGTGAATTAGATTAATTACCTTAAAATGGAAACAATATAGGTTTCCATGATTTAAACCCTTTTGATGGGTAGATTGAGCATTTTTTTATTTTCCATGGAATAGAAACAAGAGAATATTCCATAGGCCTTCATTCATTTTAGAAATTTCTTATATTGTAGGATCTGGAGATACTGACTTCTCTTGGGTGTGAACTAGTAATAGGGTCAATGATTTTTCATTATAAGGGGATTTTCGTGGTAGGAAGAAGCCTTAGTGTTTAAATTCCATACAAATTACATGAGTCTCTCTAATGTTTGGTGTCATTTGCGTGTTGTCGTCCCTCGTAGGACTCTATGTTTCTAAATGAACCCTTTGTTCGAATTTATGTTCATGGCGTCATTGACAATTTTCACCAGCCTGAGCATCATGTAATTCTTAGTTTCAGATGGTTATATATTCCTTGGGGATGGTCGACCACTTTGTAGGTCTTGCAACCCTTTCATTAACCTTAGGGATAGATGACTTGGCATCCCGTTATCCTGGTTAATAGACGTATGGGGAAATAAAAATCCAGGTCAAATCCCTTGTACAAAGTACTTGACACTTGAATTAACATGGCAGAAAACCAAGGTATATTATCGAGTATATGTTGTTTTTATTCTAAAACATGTTGTAGTATGTGTCATTATACATGGTACCCACTGAGTTTCAAAATGATGTAATGATGTGGTTGACTTCTATTATGTTTTTCAGCCTTGTAATTTTGGATACTTCTCAGGTTATCTCTCATGTGGAGTGACTTGGGCATTATGAAATAAACTTTTTTCCAATGCTCGTGGTTACTTTATTGTGTATTGGGTGTTTTGAAAAAACTGGTTGGCTTTGTTTTTTGTTTTTATGCCATATTCACTAACATTGTGATTGTGGATTGGGGAGAATAATGTCATATTAATAAAAAAATTCCTTCCAATTAGATGGAGAAAAATAAAAAATGACCTTTTGAAATGGTTTTTTTGTTAAATTGCTTTGAGGATTTAATGTTTCAAATCATATTGGTTCTTTCTTGGTATTATGAGGATGATGTAAATGTTACGGAATAAAGACCCTAATAAAAATTATTGTTTTTGGATGATATTCATTGGTAATTCAATAATAAACATGGAATTCTGTACTTGGTTTAGGAATCATGGTTCTCTTTATAGAGGTGTGTTGGTAGGTGATGTTAGGATTTTATCAAGAAGTCAACCAACAGTGGTTCAAATTTTCTTCTTTTGAATTTTTTATATCATATTCATGTAATCTTGGGAAATAGATGTCAAATTACCATATCTTGAAATCATACTTTATACACCAAGAATTCATGGAGGAGGCTCACATGGCTACAAATCCCAAATGGGTTGGAAAAGAGGTGATATAATGTTAAATACAAGGAGTGAAAGTTGGTAAATTCCAAATTTTTAATAAACTATATATTTATCATGTTTAGCCTGCATGATTTGACAAATCATGCAACAACAGTTCATCCTCACTATCCAAGAGGAACAAGCCACAAAGTGGGACCACATATTTTGTCAAATTAGGTGTCGACCATGCATTCACAACTCTCCAAAATGATATTTTTCTGCATTTTTACATAGAGCAGGTTGTATGGTTTCCCCTTATCATGAACCAAGCTTGTTTCACCTACTTTCAAGCCAAAAATCTCTATTTCACCGTAAATTCAAAGGGAAATCCAAATATTTATGATTCCTAAATGTAAAATAAATACTAACTCAAATAAAAATTATATATTTGGGAATAAAATTTGTCAATGTTAACTTGAGAGACCATATCAAATGGTGGAGAATATATTATAATGGAATAGGTTTACTTCCAAATACCATACATGACTCATAATGATAGTAAAACTTCACCCAATGTATTTTTGTACTATTTGGGTGAACCCATCCATCATGTTCATCCTTATTTTTAACGCAAAATATAAATAAATCATAAGGAATATATATAAGAATATCCCAAAAAAGAAAATGGGTTGCATTATCTTATCTCATATAATAATGAATAGAAATTACATTTTGAATAAATTTGAGAGGTGAGAATAAGGAACATATTACCCCATAAAATAAAGGGATAATAAGAACGTTGTATATGTGATAGAAATATATACATAATTTAAAATAAAACCATAACATTAAATGTTTTAATAATTTATGAAAATGTATTTAAAAGATTACAATAAGTATTTCATGATAAAAAAACCTATTGACATTGATATATCTTCTTCAAAATGTATACATTTAAAAAAAATTATAGATATTTTTTAAAATAGATATGTGGAAATATATAAGTTAATCTTCAATGAGCTGAGTGGTTTTGATGGCTGGTAATTTAGTACATGTCATGTAAGATAGAAAACATTAATATAACACTATTTAGAGTGGTTAAACAATACCTCATTAATAAATTGAAAATAATATTCATTTAAAATTAATTTTTTTAAAAAAATGTGAAAATTGATTCAAAAAGTAATTTTTATAATTTTTAAAATTTTCAAAATAATATATCCAGAATACCTATATATGGTAGAAAATGTTACTTAAATAAATTTTTAATTATCTTAGGTTAAAAAGAGAGAAAAATTGTTCTATTAATGTAAAATTTCATTAATAAATATAAGATCAAAAAAATAAACACTTAAATTAGATAGGGATCAAATAATTTCCGAAAACGTGAATTGAAGCATAAAAAATAATGATTAAATAGAGATTGAACCATAATCTTGTACCACTTTAATGAAATTTGAATCATAACTTCTATGAATGATGTAAATGAATTTTAACTTTAAATATTATTATTTTTGAATGTCTCATGATATAATAGGTAAATGGTCAGCATATACACCTTTTAAAAGAAACTAGGCTGTAAAAGAACACATGTTTTAAAGAAGGGTGTTTTGAGACGAAACCCAGACCTCTTGTGTTTCTAATTTTACTCATGAATAATAGACGTATATAAAATATATATTTTATCAAGAAAAATTTACATTTATAATACCTTGTAATTAAAACTTCCAATTAAATTATTTTTAGGGCGTATCTATTTACTTATTTAGGTATGTAGACATTGGGTGTTTTTAAGAATCACACATCAAAATTTCAATATGGAATTGGTGTGTTGGCCATGGTCAAATGTGTAATTATTCTATAATATCTAGAATAATAATTGTTAAATAATTATCAATTTTTACATCATTTATTATTTTAAAACTAAACATTAAATATGGTCATGAAAAAATAAATATGATACAATAAGGAAGATTGATGGTCATACATACACATGAGTAATGTTTCCATTTTTATCAATCATGATGGAAATAAGGTAAGAGTTATTTTATAATTTTTTAAAGATAATAATATCATAATTTTATATTATTTATTTAAATAGAATTACAAATTTCATCCATGATATGTGGTAATAAAAAATGAATCACATCGATTGGTGAGGTTGTAGTCTGCCATACACATGAATGATGTTATTATTTTTTAAATTGATGGTATGATTAGATAGTTTATGATATATTAAATTTAAAAAATATTTAATATTTATTGGATATCATATATAACCATTATATACATCATCACTAATAGTTATGAGAGGCAATAATGGAAAACTTGTTAAATCGGTTCGCGAGACCGTAATCCTCTGTACACACAAATGATGGTTTTATTTCCCATTTTTTAGAAGAGGAGATGAATAATTATTATTAGATAAATATAATAACATCAAATTATGTAGGATGTAACTTTTTTATTATATTGTAATTTTCAAGACATGTTATAACGTGGAAAACTATGATATAAAAAAGAAGTAACTTGGTAATGATATTTAAATTCTCATAGAAGAAAATCCTCTAGATTTTTTATTAAGGACCCTAAGGATGGTATTATGGTAATAAAATTAAATATGGAATGAAGATATGGATTTTTTGAGAGAATGTTTTTATTATTCGGTCGATCCAAATGGATTTAGATTCTTGAATATATGACGAGAGTGGTTCTATTTCATAGTTGAGGTGGAGTGGAATTTGTTTAAAAACACAAAACTATTCAACAATGTAACATTACCCTCATGCCATGACACTAAAAAATTGAAAAATAAGATACTATAAGGATTATATGGTATATTATAATCTATTAAATAAAAAAATTTGTGTGAAACATGCTACTCCAATTATTTCATTAGTTTATCCGCTTAGTAACCCGGTTTTAACATTAACTATAGTATCATATTTTAACTATTTTTGATAATCATTATGATATAAATTTAGTTAAAATTTTAATGTATTGTTAATTATGATGATTCCATGTATGGAATGATTTTTTAACAAATTTAATTCACTTAATTGTAAAAATTAAATTTAATGTTAATTAAAAAAACGTCTCAATAAATGGTTTTTCAAACAATTCACTTTTCAAGCAACAGATGACCTTATATGAACTATTGGAATAGAAATAATCATTATTTTGAATTTAAATTAATAAAAATATATGAATTATATATGAATTTCATTTAATTATTTCCTTTACAAGGGATATTTTATCTTACTAAAATTGATAAACTTTACAAACATAAAAATAGTTTGTAGAAAAGTGTGATTTTAAGAATAAAAATATACATATTCCTCAATCTAGAAAATTGATGAATCATATGAAATTAATTTTATAACTATAAATAAAATTCTACATGTTTCATGTATATATTAAATGGAAACATTAATAAAATGTTTAATTTAATTAATTTAATGGAATCAAATTTGAGTATTTGAAAAATCGGTAATGTTTAGTGTTCACATGAAAATATACAATTATTTAAAAATCACAAAATTTCACCCGAATTTTATTTAGATATTATGATGTTAAAAATCATTTTTGATTTATGAAATATAAAATATTAATTTTCAATAAATTATTTATAATATTTTAATTTAGAAAATATATAAAAATAATTTTTGAAGTAAATGAATTTTTAAAAGATAAAAATATCATTATTAAAAATGGAGAACATATTTATTCCGAAGTTACCAATGAGTTTCTATTTATTAAGAACATTATTTATATTGTTTAATATAGCTAGTTTTATTCAATGTCACCATTTTAACACCTAGTTTATAATGGTACTATATTTTATTCATGGTTTAATCTTGTGTTGCATGTCGTATACACTATTGAACATTAACCTCTTCTTTTAAATAATTAGGATGTTACACTCTAAGAGAGGGCTAGTTTAGGATATTCCTGATACCTAGAGAGGGTGAATCATTGTTAGGTAATTTTTAATCAAATTTTATCTTTTTATCCCATTACCTCTTTGACATATTAGGATCTAGAATCTATTTTTATATTATCCCTATAATATGTATGAATATTGAAGTAGTAAAGACAAGTGAATGATGTTTTTACAATGTTAAATACTCAATAAGATTATCTAGTCCTTATCATGGTCAGAAATAATATTTCCCAAATAATCCACTAGAAAAAATCCTTTTATGTGGATTATAATGACCTGGATATTCTCTTACACCCATGTATAACTATGTAAACAATCTAATAGTGAATTCGTGTATCAATTTGTAAAAAATACAATAGTGTGTGTTCTGCAACATGTAGATATATCTTTATACTACATATCAAGATAGTATTCTCCTTGTTTATGAGGATTTGTAACACCATGAAAATCCTCCACCAGTGGAGTCACGTCTGAGGTCACAGTTATTCATTGTTCTTACACAAACTCTTCATCACTTTCTAACTTTCATAGTAGCAAAAAATAAACCTCTTATCCTTTCCCAGCTGAAAACATGATAACATCAAAAAAAATTTATTATATTTGTAACAAAAATATTAATGTTTTTTAGATTGACAAACAAAATATTTTCTCTGCCCCAAATTACAATAAACTGATATCAATTTGGTCGCCAGACCTTTATCTCTTCATTTATCTTTATTCTTTAGTGCATGACCAAATTCACAAAGATATATTCTTCTTCATATTACCTGAATCACGAACATCCTTTGTGAAAATTAAATATATGATTATCAGTTAAACTTATCATCATCCCAATTGATATGGCCAGAATAAATGAATATAGAATGGCCACACCCTTTTTCATCTTTGATACATAGTAATAAGTAATATTTATGTAGTGTCTTGATATCTTTTTCTTATTCAATGCAAAACTGGCTGTAGTAAATCACCTTCATTCATTCTCACAAATGTGAACATAGGTTCATATATAATTCATCTTCACAAAAAAAAATATTCATGTTTTACCGTCTTTATTTATTGTGTATAAACTAGGTACACACATGATTTTACATTAAAAAACAATGTGTGAGTATTATACAAAAGTACTAGATCATAGGAATATTCTTTAAGAATCACTCCATGAATGTTAGATTAACATGTGTCCATTTTCAACTTATCAAATTATTCATAAGAATTGATGATAATTTAAACACATATAGTGTGTATGCATTATTTATCCTTCTTGATGTTTCTTATATCCTCTACAAACATACTCGATTCCTCTATGTGATGTGTTTCCCTTGGTGGGTTAAGTGTTTCATAGAAAAAAATTTCTTATGGGGACTTCCCCTTGCATTACAGATGAATTATGCCTTACAGACGACCTATTATTAGTAGACTGGATTCCCTTTGTGGACTAGACTTTCTTCGTGGATGGATGATGCCCTACAGACTACCAATTATGTTCTTCAGAGACATCCTATGCATGTCAGATTCCTAATTTTTCTGTGAACCAGCTTTTCACTCATTCCATTTTCCATTGCAGGCTATAGATCCCCACAACCTCCTTTCATAAATAATTTGCTCATTTATGGAATCATTCATCCATGAACAACATTCCTTTATAGAATTTCCCCAACAAAATTATTCAAACATACCCAAATTTTCATTTAGAGATGATCTATTCTTATTAAATTCACTATAAATTAGTAATGGGATTATGTTCCTTTAAATAGGATACTAAATCCACAAATATTGTTAATCTAATTTTACCAATACTTTGATGTTGGATAGCCTGCACCCTGAACTGTGCAATGTGGTCTGCATGACACCTTTACCCATTCCTCATGGCTTCTGATTCCATCTGCAAATGGATCACCACCTCTCAGCCGCAAAGTGAATCATTCACCTGAACATCAATCCTACCATGAACGTCGATCATTTTGTCATCCTTTTTTTCCTATGAGGTCCATATAGCATGTTTTTTTGTATGAATATCGTTTCAATGTGGAATCATTCCTTTACTGATTTTCCTTTTTTGTTCTTTGTTCCTCCAATGTTTTTTAAAAACTATGATTCGTAAACTCCTTTCCAATAAAACCCCTTCTTTTTCCACAAAACAGGCTCCCGATTTTGAGGCTTGAAAATTTTGGAAAAAATGGGAAATGGGGCTACCATAAAATATACATAATGATTTTTCGTAATCTGAATTTTTCACAAATCCTATTTGTAGTGATTTTTATCCTTTGATATATAATCTTTACTATTATAAAATATACCTATGATATTATTGTAATTTCCCTTTCTTCTAGAAATATCTATCTTTTTAATCAAACTTGAATACGATTGGAAGAACATTTTGTACCATTTATTTAATATGTCTTGGGTCTCAAGATCTCCAAAAAAACTATGATATTTATGAAATAAATTTAAAAAATTCATCTTCCTATTTTTACTAGGAGAATTATTCAACCATAATATCGGCTATCCTGCAATGAATCTATACCAATTATCCAGTCATCACCTTGAAACGGAATGTATAAAAACTATATTTTAATGAATAATCAAGACTATATGACATTGTTCATGCTCCGTTAACTTTGGAACCACTTTATCAGATTGACATTTATGATATCTTCTTATCTAAATGATCACCATTGAAATTAAAGAATAATTAGTTGACAAAAAATACAATCCATACACAATGTGGGAACTTCACGGAACCAATTATAGAAATATGATAGAGTTATCATGGTAATTTTAGTAAACTAAATATTAATATTATATAAAATGCATGATCATAAATATAAAAATTATTGTATAACATGATTATCATCATCAAATACACACCATGAGCACTGACACACACTCGAGTGTGTATAAGAATGACTGTGTCTCTGCTATCTTCATGCTCATTCTTTATAAACCTTATGTATACTATGCATCATAGGGGTCATGTTGACAGATATTCAAACATTGGTGTTATTCATATAAGGATTGAAATAAAAAAAATTAAATCATTATGTAAATCAGCTTGAATGGCTGAAGGGACTTTACTATAATGATCTATGTGATAAAATTGTCATAATGAGTTATTTACTTATCTGAAATGGAATCAATGTGAATAAATCATTAAAATATTTCCCAATGGAGTATAATACACCACATAGCTATCTTCTGTTAGGTTTTAAGCCCAATAAGTCATGGGGTGCCAATCTGGTGAGAGTGGGCATTTTATTCACATTGTGTACCCAACGTAGTTCTGTTAGGGAAAACTGACATGAGGAAAGATTCTCATCCCTCAAGATGTAAGGAATAACTCATCCCCTCCTCACCCACCACAATGTGGGTGAGGGATATCTGATATCTTGAGATCATATGGGTTGGGAAAACTCATAGGCTCCCACTATACCATCCCCTAAACTATACTAGGTGATATCCCCTTGTTCGCCCAACTATTCATGGTGTAGATATCCCCTAATGAATCACCACCAAATGTATAACACCCATCATCAACCACAACATTTCACTAACCAAAAATTTCTGACTCTTTGATACTCTTCCTCCACCAATCTCCAATACACCTCACACATCACCAACACTTCCAAATCACCTATTACTTTTCCATCACAATATCATCACCCCACACTACATCCTCCCCTAACAATCACTACTATGAGACTTCATGAACCCTAATGAACTACCACCCATGGTGTGATTATATAATCCTAAATTGGTAAATCCAAAACCAAAACAAATTTTAAAATTTTGTAGTTATGTGAGAATCAGAAATAAATCCCTTCCTATAAAGGAAAAAATCGGTTCATTAATTCTTAATTTTTACAAAAAATCCAATTATGAAAAACCTCATTTCCTAAAATCCCTCATCCTATCTTCCACAATATTTAAGTAGGTATTATTTATAACACGCCTTAGAAAACAAAATTGGAATTAATATATATTAGATTAGGGTATATAATTAAGTAAACAATTATTCATTCATTTATTTTTTTCATTAGTGATGACTTTCCCCAAAGAATTTTGATTCAAACTCGTGAAATGAAACCCCAATTGTACACCTAGTATTTTAGAATCAATGGATGTATCATACTTCCCATATTTGGGAATATTTTGAAAAAGAATTGTAATTCCCAGAAATGTGTTCATGGGAAACTAAACATGTAAGTTTTATAATTGATACATTTTTTAAGGAACCTTCATAGCAACTATTTCACCCTGAGAAAACAAGGGTGTAAAAAAAACAAATCTGAATAAAAAAAAAATATTATAATTTTTTCAGAAATATTTTCTATGGTAAATTTTTCATTTTAAAACTATTAAAAGGTGTGGGGTCTGAAATTCAAAAACTATTTAAATCATCCATAAGGCTAAACATGTTATGAGTGGGTTAACTAGACAAGAATCTTTTATCTAAATTGAATACCACTACATGTATATAGGTTGATACATATATAGATGCTTTATCAAACCATGATAATAACATTGATTTTCATATACTATTTAAAAGTTAACATACTTATATTTAATTTCATATATGATGTTTAACGAAATTCCACACTATATTGATAATCTTGAGATTGTATGAAAATTGTCTTAAATATGTATCTTATTATCAAGTTATATTATTATAATTGAAAAAATATGATGTATAAATATCAATTGTTGGGGACTAAATTTCACTAATAATTATTATCATGAATTTCACACTTAGTGATAATTATTTTTTGAAATAATGACGAATGGACCACAAGTTAAAATATTACATGTGTTTGTTTCCCTTGGTATTCTTATATATGAACATGTGTATTTGTCTCTTGATGTGAGATAAATTTTAATGTTTCCACATTAGTAACATAAATATATTCAACACAAAAACAATAGAATTTATGTTTTGGTGAGGTTTCTTGAATTCGACATGTCATTGGGTGTATGTCATTGAATGAATGATCAAGTGAATATTTGTTTATTTTTAGTAAAGGAAGATAAATCTAGTTTATTTTTGACAAATATAGTTGTATCATCACAAAATCCATGTCCACATATGAAGATAATATGTCATTTATATAATATTATACTTAGAATAAATATGTCATTTTAGTGTAGTGATAGAATATATGAATCCTCGTTTTTGATATATAGCATGAAAAATATATATTTTTACCTTAAATGTGTTTGATGGATAGATTTTAATTTTTATGGTTATACATTATCTATTTAAATGACCTTATGGGTTTCTATATATTTAATCATGTTTATGATAAGTACTCACTGTTATCAATATTAATATCATAGATGTCCACAAACTAAGAATATTCTAATGTTTCCCTTATTCTAGAGAATAATATTTTCAGACATGTTGGGGACATCTATGGGGGTCATTTAATCCTTGAGTTTGACCAATACCTAGTAAATATATTAATTAAATAATATTTAGGTTTATAATAATATGGTTTGATTTTTGAAAAAAAAATCATATGTAATTAACTGAATATAGAATTTTTTAAAAAATATATAATATCTAATTTTTCATTAAGTATTTAATATGAGAACTAATTAAATTAAATGGTTCAAATATTATCATGTAACCTATATTTGTTGTTAAAAGTATGTGAGAAAATATAAATGAAATTTATTAAAAAGTTACCAAGTCATTATTATTTTTATATCTTTTTTATAATGATTATGTTATCTAGGTGCCTAAGTGAATTTTATGAGAATATAATATTACCTATATGAGACCTGAAGTTTCTAAATTTTATTTAATATTCATTACCTTGAATAAGAGACTATCATCTGACTTTCACCAAAATTCTAGAGTGATAAAAAATGATATTTTAGCACCCTGACCCATGTTCTTTATTGTTGTTCAAAAGAACAGTGATCTAGATATCACAAGGATGTTGAAGAAATTATTATTCCTCCATTATATCAACAATATATAAAATAATTACATACATATCAGCACATGAATAATCTGTGGATGATCTAGAATGATCTGGCCTTGGTTCCATCATTAAATGATCCTAGACAAAGACTAGGTGGTGTGTTCAAAATAAATCAATTAAGGATTTTTTTTTTATTTTTTTATGTTATTATTTAATTTGAATGATGTCATTGGGTTATTTATTAGCTATTTCTTCACTATATTGATGTTAAAAGGATTATCTTATGAAAAAAATTAATTTACCTCTTTTACGGGCTTCTATTATATAGTAGGCACCACGAATTTGTTACATAGAATTCATGTATTGAAATAATTAAATGTTAAAACTATGTTTTCATTTATTTCATTTCTGTTCATTTTTTATGTCTTATTTTATATGACGACACATCAATCTGAAGTTAAGTGGTAGAGATATAGCATTTTATTATTCAAATATGGATTTATGGATTGAAATTTTATTAAAAAAATTATTATAATTCATGAGATTAGTAACCCATGGTTACTATTGATCCATTAGTAGTATAATATTCCATTGAAGTGGCTTCAACCCCTTCGTTTTCCATGACATTGACATATATTTATATATCTATATATAACCATAAGAAAAGAACATATTATTGGAAAATAAATTATGAATGAACATTAACTCATGTGTTAATAGTACTTGTGAATAGTTCACATTGATAGTTCCTTAAACCCTAACGTAGATTTTAAAAAACTAAGATGAAAATGATATTAAGGAAGATTTGAATAAAATAAATATTAATAATTTAATAAAATTATTTTTGGGATAGTTAGATAATCATTTCATGAATAAAAATTATATTAACTTTTGTTTCAATTGATTATATAATCCCTAAAATAGAATTAATTCGAAATTTAATTTTATTATGAGACCTTAATGCAAAAAATCATATAATGAGTGAGAACCACTAATGTATGTATGATAGATTATTAATTTATTTAATTACCATAATATTCTTGTTTATTGTAATAAATATTTATTAAATGATGGTTTATGCATCATTTCTCTCCCTCATTATATGTAGAATGGCATCTATGTCCACAAGTGATATTATTCATGTGTATTTTAGATTCTATTGGTACCCTTACACGTGTGTTTTTCTTTATGTATAATTATGAGGTTTAAAGAAGATGTAGACCATCTGTAGTCTTGGTTATGTACTAGATAAATATAGAAATACATTTGATAGTGTGGCTGCTATCACTCGAGTCATACAAGACTCGAGATCTACTTATATAGACAAGGTTGATCTATTACCACTCAATATATAAACCATTAGTAAAAATGTCATGATAAATTTCATTTTTATAATGGTGGGGATTTATGAAGATAAAAACCATTCTTAGTCTTGGGGATGTACCAGATATGATATAAATATATTGGATGAGGTGGCTACTACAACTCGAGTCAGATAAAACTCATGATCTATATACATAGTCAATGTTGATATATTATTGATCAATAGGTCAACTATTAGTATAAAATTAATGATCAATTGAGTTTTTTATTTTTTTATAAATGGTTTTTTATTTTTTAGGTTTGTAATGTTTGGACATAATCTTATTAAATGATAAACGGTAATTATTAAATAAAATGGATAGGCATAGTGAATGTTTTCTATCTAATCATGGCTAATCATTCATTTTGATATCATATTAAAAGAATGATAAAAAAAATATTTTCATTTATAGAGAAAATTTAAAAAACATTTAAACATATATTAAGTTAAAAGATTTCTTATTCATTGACCTTGAAAAAAACATTATGTATAATGTTCTTGGCATCCCCAATTGAGGATTTATCTTACTATATGAATCTTCTTATGAAATAGGTGGTTATACATAACAAATGTTTTTCAAAACTAAATATCCCTAGATAGGTTATTGAATTATTATAGGAATGTTGTTTAGAAAATCAATTCATTGATTTTCGGATGTTGAGTTCACTAAAGTGATCAATGAGATCTGAGTTAATGTGATTGGACAGCCAAAATCATACATTGATGATCAAAGAGAAGAGGAATAGTATTATATTTATATATTATAAGAGGTTTTAAAGATCATTTACACTATAATATTCGTGTTTTTAAATATTATGAATTCAAATTTTGAGGGATAATGTAATTCAAAAAATAGATGTGGGATTTAATTATTATATATTTTAAAAGTATATAATTTTGTAATAAAGATACATATTAGTATATTAAATTTTATTTTTTAGAGATCAAATTTAATGCCCAACTATTTCAATTTAACTATGATTAATTTTGGATAATTGTAATATGTGGACCAACAATAAATTCCAAGAGTCATACAAAAAAATGTTCAAAATACATTTCCAATAGAGGTAACATTATGTTCTTGAATATCGATATCATGTTAATCCTATTAAGGGATAATGTAAGGTTGATAAAGATAAGTAAAATAATCAAATTGAAAATGAGGTAAATATCCAATGAATTATTTTGTCATCGATTTCTCATTGGAATCCAAAAATGATGAAGGTCAAAGATTGAAAAAATATATATATATACTCTCATCTATAAAATTGTTATAACGAGATGTCACAATTAGAATGATATGAGATATTGAGTGCACTAGATTAGTGTAGGGTGAAAAATAAGGTTCAAGAAATTCCAAATGTTCTTAAAATCATTGGGTAAATTGATAGACTAAAGTTTCTTAGGTTATAGTTAAACCATAAACTAGAGACTAATCTCATTCATTCATCCTTAATACATAGCTTATGAATATTCATTTTTAATTATAATATGAATATAATTAAAACTTATCTTATAGAACTATTATCTATATTTATCATATGTACAAGGGTATATAAAGTGAGTTAACCCATGAATAACATTAAAATATATTACATCATTTTACTAGAATATCCAATGACTAACACAATTATGCCGGCCCATGAACTATTACGGTTTATTTTTTTGACTAGATACTTATAAATCAGATTTCATAAAAGACCTTAAATATCTCCTTGATATTTAATCCATTATAGTAATGTTTTTTACATAACCTACCAAAAATATTTCTAAATTAGCTAGGGAAAATAGAAACATAGGAATGGATTACAATAGATTCTATGTAAGGGTAAACACATGAGATATAAATCATTGATCATAAGTGATAATAAGTTTATGATAATGTGATCATAACATAATACAATTTAGACCAATAAGTTAAAAACCACTAATCATGATCTATTTCATAAACTGTTTTCATAACAAAATAAAAAATTATAAAAGTCTGGAATCATAAAAACCAAACATAATCCACAAGAGAATATCATAAAAATTGTAACATGGAATAAAAAATAGAATATAATAATGTGAAAACGTATAAATTTTTATAGGTTCATTCATTTAGTTGTGTACATGAAATATGGTCCTCACATAAACATACAGACATAAAACTAGTTTAACTGATAAACATATGGACATGAAACTAGATCAACCATATTTTTGTGAACATGAAATTGGTTCACACATAAAATATATATTTATCATGAGTTATTTATATTTACATATTTCAATATAGGGGTATGTTATACACAATACTCACATAATGTTAAACTGTAAATGATCTAGAAGATCATAAAAACATCTATAATTTCATCTTAGTATATCCCATGGAAAAGAAGACTGGATTTTGAAGGATTTAATGTTGACGTTGTTAACCCATGTGAATGTAATTGTTTTAAAAGAATCATATGTAAATATATATCTTGATAAACCATATATAGTAAATAAGTGGATGGTATCTTTGTATTATATCCTTGGAGATTCATAATTTATGACGAATGAAGTCATGATTGATAAAAAATCCCTTTAAAAGATCATTGGATTATTTATCAAGGAAAATACTGTTCTAAAATTTAAATCACATAATTAAAGTTTATACAATTTCAAAATAATAAGGAAAAAATTTTATTTGAAAATTAATTTAAATTATTATTCAATTAAAAGAGTAGTCATGATGGATGGAAAAGACATTTGTGTAGTATATTTTAAAATAAATATTTCTATCAAATATTTGGTTAAAGGTTCTTGTTCATAAAATGATAAGATGATTATAATTAAATAATATTATAGAATGTAAAAATTGATAAAAATTTACTTTAAAAATCATTTGATGATATTGATAATACTCTTAAAAAATAATGAATATATTTACATAGAATAAAAAGACTACTGACTGAAGAAGAAATTAAGTTAGTCTTTCTTATAAGCATTTTATGGGAAATTTTATGTACCAAATAGAGGAATATAGTACTATTACATAAACATTATATTAATACACATATGTGAATAAACTATTTTCTTTATAATGGATAACAACTGTATAATTTCTCTCAATTGAAATTTACCATAGAAATTCCTAAAAAGACATAGGTTTATAACATAAACTATTACCTCAAGTTTCTTATTACATTATATGGCTTCAAACCTATAGTGTAATAAATATATATATTATACATATAATAAATAACAATATTAATTATTATAATACTATTTTTATTTACTTATAACTTATTAACACACATTTAATAATATTTCTTTTTTGAAATTAATTTTTTGGGTGATAACTATTTTTCTTTTTCATGCATGATTCAGTCTGGCAGTTCCAGTCCTTATACCTTGCTCATGAGTCCATAATATTATGAATTGTAATAAATATATAAGTTTCATATATATTCATTATATTTTATTTTAACAAAATTCATAAAAATTGGGGGTAAAAATTTAATTACATCACTTTTTGATACAGAAGACTGTATGAATACCTGAGTGATTTTTTTTCAAATTTTTATGGATTCACATACAGAAAGATAGCTGATAATTATCCAATACAAAATAATTATAGTATCATATATACCATATATACTTATTAAATATATCCTTAATTCTATTAATGTTTAGGTTAAATTAAAAACGTACCACATCACTTCATGGAAGTGGTAGTCCACACATATGAATGTTTCATTGTCGTTTCCCAATAGATGGAAAGGTAAGAAGATAAATTATATATTTTATTATAGAAGAATAATGATGCCATAAATATTAAATATAAAAAAATGAATCAAAATTACCATCCAAAATCATGTTTATGAAATATGTTTCATATAATTACATAGAGGTGGTATCCCACACGCACACAGAAGCAATACATTAATTTCCCATTTGATGGAAATTATGTTTAATGTAGTTATACCATAATCATAATAAAAAATACGTATAATTATATTACTAAATTAATTATTTTTTCAAGGTTTATAATAGATTCAGTTGATGTGTTATAAGAAATAAACTTTGAAAGAGTCTATTAAAATGATTACCTCGTATTTGGGAGACCTCATTTTGATACACCATTAACTATCATAGAAAGGTATTTGAATTATAAAAATTGCTCAAGATTGGGGGTAAAGTAACTAAAACGTTTTTTGAGTATGTTTGTACTCATAAAAAAGGTCAAATTTATGTGAATAATAGAGAAGAATAGGTATCCTTATATATGTTAGTGGAGTGACACACATTGAATTACATAAAATATTTAAATAATATAAAGTCAATTTTTTGGAATTCTTTCCAAAATGTCCTAAACATTGATATTAATATAATATATGTTTTAATTACATTAAAAATTAATTTAATGTCAATTTTATGAAGAATTTTTCCCTTATATCTAATTTTAACCCATGGTAAACATGTTTTAACCCTAACCGTAGTAACAAATTTTGTTGTTATCACTATTGATTATGAAAAATTAATTTAAGTTAACCCTCTGAGATTTTATTAATTATGGCGATTTAAAATATTGACTCTAATTTAAATGTTTTATTTTCATGTATTTTTTATATTAATATTTATAAATGGGTAAAAATTCAATAACATTATTTTTAAAAAAATTCATTTTTAAGCATAAAACTAAATTTATTATTATTAATTGCATAGTAAAAACTTTAGATGAAATTTAAAGTTTTTAATTGAATATAATATAAAAAAATTAATTTAAATCATTAAATAAAAGTTATTAACTTAATTTTTCAATACCCAAACACATTCCATGTATAGAAACTATCTTTTCAAAAAACATCTCTTTGTTTACATTCATGTGCAATCATTTTTAATTTTATCCACTTGATAACCAATAAATTTATTTTCAACATGTAAAAATGTATTTTTTATTGTAATTAATATTATACTATAAATTTAGTAAAACCACTATTATTGTGATATACCTCACTTTAAATATTAATAACTAAATAGTATATCATTGTTTCTTATACTTTGGTGTTGCATGCTACGAAAGCTTTCTAATTAATTATTTTTAGTTAAAGAGAAACATATCATAATTATTAACCAGTTTTTACATAAATGACATCAATGTTATGGTATAAGAAAAATATTCATATATTCCTATTTTCATATTTAATAATAATTGGGTTCACACACCAACACAACTTACATCTATCACTTTCCAATACATTACGAGAAACTAGATCTGTCCCTCTATAACCATGTTCTGATGTCTTACCAAAACACAAATGTATTCAACCTTAATCATTTAATAATTTATGAATTATATCGCATCCTGAGATACCATAAGGAATATAAAAGAAAAATTCAAATTGTGTAATTATCTTAGACACATCGCAGTGATGACTAATTGAAAGTCGGTTTAAATACTAAAAAAGTTAAACCATTAATGTAACTCACATATTCAACCTAGAATATTGTTGGGACTAATTATAAAGAAATTTTTAATAAATATGAATGCTATTTCATCCTTTATAAAATAAAATTCTATGTCATATCAAAACATATATTCAACTCTTTATGATCTGCTAAAGCGGACTACTCCCATGAGATGAACAATCAACTCCCTCTACTCAACCATGATATCTCTCAGAAAAAGGACTATCCCACAAGTCTTAATATATTTTAAATTTAATTCAAAATAACCACAGTGTAAAAAAAATTATACACTCTAACTATTGAGATAATGCATTGTATCATTCTGCTTGCGGACATTGCTCGTCACATTGGTACAACATTTAATTAAAAGTTGACTAAGACCCATCTGAACAATCACAAAACATTATAAAAATATATTAATAATCCCAAACTCAACTTGTGGTGTGATCACACATCACTAATTATATCATCTTGGGTACACTCTCTGCATTAGTTGAAACTTATAAAAAAAACTCTCTGGAAGGAATCCCTCACAAAATGGTACATATGAGGGTAGATCTAAACCTCCAGAAAGATTCCAGTTATAAAATACTACTATAAAGAATGAAATGGGATCAATATATCCCCATTAAACTGTGAATAATCAAGATAATATGATTCAATATAGATTAAAAATATGATCATTCGGGCATAAGGTATCATATTGTTCTCTGGGAAACATTAGGCACTTCCCAAAAAAATCCTTCCATATCTAACACCATGGGGAAAATGTTAATAATATCCTCATTATTCGTATAAATACCACCTTCTAGAAATGGTCTCAACAAAAATTATTCCTTTCACGCATTATTTAAAGCATCATAGTTATCTTGGTCTCCCAATACTAGTATTTAACTGATCATAAGCATCGTTTTCAGAATGGATGATCCCCATCAGCTAAACAAACCCTTATTGATCGATCCTACAAGAAATAAACTCTCAACCATGGGATCATAATAAAATCTTATAAACCAGAAAAAAATATACCATGTATCTAAACAATGAGGAGAAATATGCCCCACAATGTGTCCATATAAACCTTCCAAAGATGAACCCAACACCTCCCATGGTGAATCCACACCAAATTGTTCTATGAATAATGGGAACCCATACGCTATCTCTAGAAGATAATTAATCCCATACAGTATGTGTTACCCACACCTTTTTGTCATAAATGTGGTATTGTTCCCTTATCTTATAAAAAATCAACATTCATATGGATGATAATTTCAACTCTCATATATATATGTGGAGTTTCAACTCACAATAACAGAAGTACCACATATCACAACACATAAAATTTAAACGATGAATAGGTAGGACCCACACCTTATCCAACAAGGGAATACATACTCCACTATAGTATCGAGAATCCACACATCTTTGGAACTAAAGGAGTAACGAAACTCATACCAAATTATGGGACCTACACTTGATAGATAGTAGTTCATGAACCTGTAATTAGGAGGGAGTACTAGACTCCACGATCATATTGGGGATCCATGATCCACTATAAGAAACCTTATATAATTGAGTATTGACCATAATAGAGAATCATGTATCCAAACTACAATTTTATATGGGGAATACCAACTCCACATATAAAATATCTTGCACCCCATGAAATTTGGGTGATATAGACCCTACCTATAAATACAATCATAGATAGAGTATCTTGATCCCAATGAAAACAAGGATTGCATATACTAAAACAACATGAAAATCAGCCTACCCACACCAATGTATCCATAGAGTTTGTGCGTGTGGGTGGGGGTGGGTGGGGGTTATAAAGAGGGTATGAATCAATAACCTCAAACATCTATAAGTAGTCTCATTTCTCCCATCATCCCCAGATGGTATATCCTTAAAATCTAGTAGAATAATTTCTAGTAGGTAAATCAATATCCTTTTTACACAATGAAATATCAAAATTTATGATATCACATCTTGAAAACAAAAATGCATAGAATATTATGTAATTAATGGGCTTACTCACATGTACAATTCAACAAATTCCCCAGGCACACTTGTTGGTCAAAAGACTATAAGAGTCCTAGAATTTGAATTTAGCATTCACTACATCATAGTCAGTTTCTCTGGCTAACTAACCAATCCAGACCACATTCAAGAGTGTTCTCCTCACATGTCCTAAATAAATCTCATAAGACAACAATTTTTATACACATTTCATAGAAAAACATCACTTTGATACAAATTGATCATGGCTCAAATCACCATGTCCCAAGCTATGCTGGTGGAGAGTAGTTTGTTCTATATCAAGAAGACATTTAATAGGACAATAGATGGCAACAAGAAACAATATGGCTTAAATCATATATAAAAGGCCTTATAATTTAAAATATTCCCATGAATAAATCTCTTACCACTGATAACATCATACCAATGTAGAAATACATTAATCTATAATAGGTAAAATTTATTTAAATTCATTATACAGCCCAAATTCATATAATAAAATTTCCAAAACAAAAAGGGAAAAATAATTTATGATCTACCCAACCATAATAAAACTAAGAATAAGTGAATTGGAATAAGGGAATCAGAATTTCCTAAAAACTCTGATACATATCAATTATATATATGACTCCATCCATATTCACCATTCTGGGATTGCATAGCTCCACTATCTTTACTAGCTCCATTCCCAATGCTATCACCATTGAATTTTGAACAGTCTTCATAGAAAACAATGTCTTGGAACAAGTCCTATGTAGGGGTGAGTATAAAAAATACATAGGGTTATTCATAAAACTCATAATGGGCTTGAGGTTATAGTTGAACACACCATAGAGTGCTGAAACAAAAATGAAAAAATCAATGAAATAAGGGTGAAAACAAAATGGGGAAGAGCTATACCCATTCTTATGAATCAACTCTATAAAATCCAGTTACTGTTTCAGGTATTCCTAAACATTCTTATGTTAAATTGTTATTATGTTAATTGGGAAAAAATAGTTTGTAAGTAAGAAAGTCGTGTTTTTGTTAAACTCGTCACAAAATGGTAAAACTCCCAATAATTACTCTGGAATATTCAATTAAATATTTTCGAAGTTAATCACTGTGTAAGTATGATTTTTTGAGGTCTGCAATGTCTTGAAGAGAATGGAATAAAAATATTAAATATATTATTTTAAGCATGACCCATTTATTTAAAGAAATTGAAAAACTCCAAAATGATCCGTCGTATGAGAAATCTGATACCACTTTGTCACGAACTATCCTGAGTACGATAATAACCTGATAACCCAATAAGTCCTAACATAACCTGAAGGGCATTACTGATCCCCATGAGTCTGGGACTAGCACTTGGAATCACACAACATGAAAGTATGAATGATTTTTCCACAAACAAAATGAAAACAACAAGACAGTATGCATAACAAATGAAAACTCAACTAGTAGTAATGTACCAGAATACAAAGAGGAAAAAATCCTATGTACTAAAGTTGGAAAAAAACCCCAAGGTCCCTACGGACAGAACTCACCAAGACCAAAACTCAATAGCTAGATTCACCTCCAAGAGATCCCTTCACTTTGCTCGAACCTAGAAGAATAATCTCTAAAAACACCCGAAGTAAAATGTAGGGTGTGATCCTAATCCTAGTAAGATACCACCAAAGATTCCATAACAAGTGAAAATATAAATTATCCAAAGAAATGATTTCAATTTTTAAATAAAAATAAATGTTAATTAAAAATCTTATTTAAAAAATCATGAAATACATTTTCAATTTATGGAAATAAACATATTATGCAATGATTTTAAAAATTATGGAGTATTTCTAAAATAATGGCTTTTAAGAAACATTTATATAAAACTGTTTATATAAATTCAGCAGGAATGTAAGAATTTCAAAAAACATTGGCATTAATTTATATATCAAATATAAATAAACTCGTGAGAAACATGGTAATCTTTTAAAGGTACGATAGTATTACCCAACTAAATGATTTTTCACTCACTATGTAAACATAGGAAAATGTGTATACATGTGTCCCTATAACACTGGCCAAATAAGACTCATCTCCAACCCATCAAGGATGTGACCCGATGCAAGTATGTTTTAGAATGTTTTCGTAGTGTAGAGTTTATCAAAATAACTAACTAACTACCAATGGCTTTTATATGCTCTTACATTATGGGTGAAATATTTAAGACTGCTTAAAAATATGATCAATTCCATCCTTCCATTTCAAAAGTTCCAATTACTTTCCATTTAAAACCAAAACATGTTTTACTCAAAAACCTTCTTTTTTCACAAGATAAACCCACTCATGTCTATAAAAACATTTTAATCCATTTTTTATACTTTTAAGTCCATTCAAAAGGAATTCAATTATTTCACAATTCATTTTCAAAATTAAATTCAACAATTTAATTGAATGCATTTCCATCAAATCCATATTTTAAATTAAACAATTTAAATTATACTATTTCTATAAACACACACCCCAATTAAATGGAATTTGGAGTTTTCCGTATTCTCATGCCAAAACCAAGTCAAATATCCCAATTCAATGAAATTGGATTTTATTACATCAATTGAAAGCATGTTCATTAATTTAATTTAGATCATCATTTCAAATAAATCATGAAATAAAAGGATAATAAATTTAGATAATCATAACCGAACCACCGACCTCAAGGTCATTGATTCCAGTGGAAATGTTAAACCACCTTATCTGGTATAATACACCTCTTAAAGACATTATTATAACATGCATCAACACAATAATGGTCTATGTTCGTCAAGGGTTCATAGAACCAAAACTAGTTATTTTATTTGAAAATGAAAAAAAGTTCACATGCGATTATATGCTCTCTCTCTAAGATAATTTTGAAATTATTAATTAAAATATTATAGGCGATACTATTTTTTCTCTCTAGGATAATTTTCCAATTATCATTTTATAATTATAATAATAATCCTTTGACAAAACATGTAATTATCTCATGAGAATTTTGATAATCTATGTCATGTGATAATTACCTTATAATAATATATTAAAAAATTGAATAAAATTATCTCAATAATTTGATGAAATTGTGCTTTGATAGTTTGCTGTCATTATCTTTTTATAATTTTATTAAATTACCATTTGATAATTTTTCATTATAATTACCTTCCAATAATCATGCATAATTAATATTTGATAATTCATTGAAATCATCATCTAATTATTCTTAACAATTATCATTTGTTAAAATCTCAATATTTTTCTTTTGATAATTTAATTACAAATTATCCTTTATAATTATATTTGATAATTTTAATTAAAAACTATCTTTTATAATTTATCATTTGATAAATCATCATAATAATTATTCTTTTATTGTTCTACCAATTATTATTTGATAATTTCAAATGATTTACCAAGATAAATCAATGTTTTGTCCTTTGATAATTTTTATAAATTATCCTT
Source organism: Viscum album (assembly GCA_963277665.1). Taxonomy (NCBI): domain Eukaryota; kingdom Viridiplantae; phylum Streptophyta; class Magnoliopsida; order Santalales; family Viscaceae; genus Viscum; species Viscum album. The sequence goes on along the minus strand of OY728164.1, from coordinate 1,464,892,425 downwards.
CGATAAATCAATGCATTTATCATTTGATAATTTTCAACAACATATTTTAATAGTTTATTTAACAATTATATTTTATAACCACATTAACTTTGACTTGATAATTAAATAAAATTTTCATTGAACATTCAATGTGACTTTAGCATCTTTAAACAAAAAATTATCATTTCAAAATATATTTTCAATGATTCATCTAAAATATGAAATATTGTCTAGAGGAATTACTTTTTGCCTTTGGAACAAAATATTATTTTCATTCTGATCGTCAAGACAAATCTAATTACACTGAAGTGGCATAAAACCGATCAATATCGTAAATGATATTTCATAAGGATAATTGAAAAATAATTAATAAAATAAAATAAAACAAAAAAAATAAAAGGATAACCAACCCTATTTCGAAAAAGCCTCATAAGGAAGAAGAATACCTCAACGATCATTTTCATTTGGGAAAAAACCTCTAAGGGAGTTCCCCTGACTGTGAAAATTAAAATCTGTGTTCTGTCAACCATGATGGAAAGATCCCCCAAACGAGAACTAGGAGTCAGGTATTTAAAATGACCAAAAAAATTCCTCGGATTCATAAATTCTGAAACCCTTATTTAAACCATCAAATAAACTAAAAATTAATAGTTGAGTTATTAGTTTTACCCATTTAATCTGTTGGTGATTGCAATGAATGAAAATGTCTTGAAATCAATGCTTTTAGAATCACACCCCATCATCAATGGAGGTATAATGTGTTGGGAGGAAGAAGATATGTAAAAAAGTATTTGATAATTAAAATCAGATTTAATTATTAAATTAAATTAATTATTTAATATAAAAATTAAATAACATCACATTTCTGTTGAAAATTAATGTTACACTGTGTCTATATAAAACACCACATTCTGAAACCAATGATGGTCTCAGATTTCTTAAAATATGACTAGTTTAACAGATATTAATGATTTATTAATGTAAAATCATAATAATTAATTAATTAAAATAAAAAGTGTTGTTTTGGCGAGCGAGACGTCCAAACGCCCAACTCTAAAAAATTTTATACCCTATCACGGGTAAACAGATCATTACAGACCCATCAGTGGTATCAGATTTCCCATATGACAAACTGTTTGGGGGATATTTAATTACTTTTAATAAATAATACATTAAATATTATTTAATAACTTTATATCAGAAGAGAGGCATCCAATTGTCTGGCACTTTCGAATGGTATACCCCTACTAGGGTAAACACCATATTTTATACATTACAGTGGTCTCAAGTTTCTCAAATGATAAATTATCTTGGATTTATCAAAATATTTTGAATAAAAAGTGTGTGCTTAATATGTTCTATTTAATAATTTTGTTCTCTCTTCCCCGAGGCTTTTCCGACATCAAAAACTCATACATATTATGTGTTTCTCTTACAAAATATTTAATTTTATATTATGGAGTTTTAATTTGGAGTTTTACCATTCCATGACAAGTTTAATAAAAATTAAACTTCTCACTGATAAACTATTTGTTCCCTTTTAACATAATAATTTAACAAAATATGGTTTATGAATACCTAAATAGTAACATGATGTTAAAACAACCCCACCGTAGGAACATTTTATCCCCAGAAAGTCTTTAAATAATCCTCTGCATCAAAAAGACAAGGCCATTATTCTCTCATCAGTGCCTCCCTCTCTGACATCTCATGAGAATTAGAACAATGCTTCAATATCATACAGAGAAGATGTATCATCCCCCCATTAAGTACGTTGGTATCAGAATAAAAAACAATGAGTGGTTATTAAGTCACAGATAAAACATGTTCCACATTAATATCATGCCAACTCATAACATGATATGGGTTAGATAAATGTTTTCAAAGCTGAGATACATGAAACGCATTATGTATCAACGTCATATGTGGTGGTAGTTTTAAATGTTAAACAACTTTCCCCACCAAATCAACAACCTCAAAAGATATCACAAAACAAAATGTAGGCTTCCCTTGCCTCTCAAGCCATCAGTGACCCAGTCGGGGTGAAACCTCCAAGAATACATGGGCAACAAAACTGCTTATTCATGTTTTATAACATCTTAGTGATTCCAAGGTGCACAACCCATTAGAAATTATCAAAATCCCACATTATATCCTTCCTTGTTGCAAACGATGCAACATAAATGTTCTGATAACATAGAACACCCTATTAGGAGAATGACCACTTGGCATCAGTCTCTACACAATAAATATATTCTCTAATACATAAGGAATTCGTCAACAACTTTATTTTCCAGAATAATTATCTCTAGAAGATAAGATGTTAGAGAACCATCATATTTCATGGTGGAGAGAACCAACCCCACCCAAGGTGACACACTTGGGTGAATAAAGGCTTTCTCAAGAAGATCGTCTAATAATGAAATTAGGTATTTCAGTACAAATGAAGCCATTTAGTAATAGGAAAAAGAAATAGGTTGAGTACGGAGCGTCAAGTCAATGGAAAACTCAACCTCTCCTAACTATGGTAATATCGAAAAGTCAGAAGAAAACATGATGGGAAACTCGACCACAGCTAGAGGGAGATCACTGCTCCAAATAATAATAAAATAAAAATTTTACCTTCCCCATCTCAATATTCGAAGGTCTGTCCATGTTTAACCTTGGGTCTCATACTCCTATAAAGAAAAGAGGAAAACCACTAGGTGTGGTATGGTAGACCCATCGAAGATAAAAATCAATTCATATTTATTAGAAATGAGCCAATCCATCCTGAATATGATTTCAAAAGATTTCATATCGAGTATTACAAAAATACAAGAAAGGTTGACATTTGATAGAGAGAATAAACATGCGTGACTATAAAGGCCCTACTCTCTCATCACTCCACGGGGTCTAGTAATATCCATTGCACAAGATAGTTTCTCTATGTAAGGATAAAGTAGATTAATGATACGGTATTAAATAAATGAGTGAGATGCACCGGAATCAAAAAGAGTAGTCACTAATGAAAAATATATATTAATAGTACCACTCACGTTTGTTGGACCAGTATCTTCTTGCTCTGGAGACTCTTCCACTACGTAAAGAAACATTGTTCTAGATGCATGTGGATGGAACACTTTTTTAAACACTCCATTAAATATTTGAATTGTTTTTATTTGGTGTTCTTATGTTGGGAAAGATGTGTAGTGTGGGTATTAAAATTCCCAATAGGCTCATTCATTGACCTAGGTTGGCTATTTTGAACCCACGAAGTCCAGGTATCATTAGTGTGTGACCAGTGGATCTCTTTCGTTCTTCTTCCTCGGTGATCTCATTACCTATGTCTGCTCCTCAATGTTGGGCCTCTGTAATGTTTTATCTTGTTCTTATTGTGAGAGAGATATACCATTTTTCATAATAATATTATTTCTTTTATTTAATTATTTCATTTATTCAGTTATTTCTATAATTAAAAAAACATTATGAAAAAAATATTATCAACATTTAATTATCAAGAGATAATTTCAACATAATTTTTAGATGATTTAATCCTGAATTATTATTTCTGATAATCAAATTTTATAAAAGGATAAATTTAATGTAATAATCACATGTCTTGATTAATAAAATTTTCAATGGATAATTTTGAACAATTAGTGAATTTTATATTCATATAATCATCCAAACATAATTGCACAAAATTATCAAAATATAATTTTTTTTTATGAAATTATAGTCACATGGAATTATCAAGGTGTAATTAAATGAAATTAGAAAACAATATTTTCATTTATTTATCCACGGATAATTGCACAAGATTATTGGAGGGTATTTATAAAGAAAATTATCAAATGATAATTTCATCAAATTATCATTAAATAAATTTAATTAAATGATATTTTATAATGAGTATTTATTAGAATATAATTACTCAATTAAATAAATTAATATCTATAAAAATTTATTAAAGGATAAATATTTTGAATGTATCAACAGATAATTGTTAATAATTATCCAATGATAATAGAAAAAAATTATCAAAGACAAATTTCATGGAAATATCATAGAATGTTTTTACTTATTTCATCAAAGGATAATTAATATATTTATTGAACGATAATTTTGAGATTATCAATGGTTGGTTATTGATATTATAAAAAATTTAATTGTGAGATTATCAAAGATAATTATTATTATCGAGAGTATTATGTGTGAATGCAATGGCCTATAACGGTAATTAAGAATTATTGAGGAGAGAGAAACTATCATTGCCTATGAAATTTTATTTTGAAATAAAATAACTCGAATTAGTTCTAGGAACCCTTGACAAATGTAGAAAATTAGTGTGTCGACGCTTATGATAATTCAGTCATGCAGAGGGGTATTGAACCACATATGGTGGTTAATCATTGCTTCTGACATCGAAGACCTTGAGGTAGGTGGTTCCATCATGATTTTCTAAAAAAAATGATTAACCTTGACATGTGAACTTTTATTAAAGGAATTTGGGTGGGAGAAATTAAACTCTAATATATTAATGAGACAATCCTTACCCTCATCCCAATGATTAAGAAACCCTTTTTTCCTTCGGACTTCAGTCCAATCAGCCTCTGCAATGTTTCCTACAAGTTCTTCTCAAAGGTATTAGTCAACCGGAAGCGAACATGGTTACCAGCTATTATATCTAAAAATCAAAGTGGCTTTGTCTCAAAGAGACTTATCACAGACAATTCCATCATGGCCCACAAAGTGTTTCACTCTATGAAAACCCAATCTACTGCGAAAAGGGGTACTATGGCCTGGAAACTAGATATGACCAAGGCCTATGATAGAGTGGATTGGCACTTCCTTAGGGTCGTTTTGACTAAGATGGGTTTCTTCCCAAAATTGACTAATATGATCATGCAATGTGTTTTGTATGTCTCCTTTCAGATCAACATTAATGGTGGACTCACCCAAGGCTTCTCACCCACCCGTGGCCTTTTTTAGGGAGATCCGCTCTCCCCCTTTCTCTTCATCTTGGTGGCTGATGTCTTTTCCAACCTCATTTCCTCAGCAGCGTCCTCTATAAAGATCCATGAGGCAATGGTTTGTTGGGCCATCCCACCTATCTCACACATTTTTTTTGTAGAGGACTGTCTATTATTCTATAGAGCTACTAATAATGAATGTATCGTTATCTTCCATATGATCCTCCTTTACGAGATGGCCTCGAGACAAGAAATCCATCAAGGCAAGTTAGAAATCTCGTTCAGTTCTGGTGTCCCACTAACCAAGAGAGTAGAGCTCTGTCTTACTACAGGCATTCAAATGGTCGACAAACACAAAAAGTACCTTGGGCTGCCAACGATAGTCATCCTGTCAAAAATAAATAAATCTTTTCCACTACGGTGGATAGAATTGAGAAAAAAATCCAAGGCTGGACTCCGAAAAGAATCTCCAAATCAGGTAAGGAAACACTCATCAAAGCTGCTCTTCAATCCATCCCCAATTGTATAATGTCTATGTTCAAACTTCCTGGTACACTTTTTGACCAAATTCACTCTTGTATTGCTAACATCTGGTGGGGTCACAATAACGGAAGAATCAAAATTCACTGGGTTTCTTGGAAGGCGGTTTGCACTCCTAAATCAGGCGGTAGAGTGGGATTTCATGATCTCCGCCTCTTTAATGATGCTTTTTTGAAAAAACAGGGATGGAACCTTGGGATGCATCCTTCTTCTCTGTGCGCGAGTACTCTTCGTGCATAATATTTCCCCCACTCAGACTTCTAGAACTCCTCTCTCAGCCCTCCCCCCAACATTCTCTGGAGAAGTCTATGGGGATCTCATTAGCTGCTTAATAAGGTGCTGAGATGGAGGGTTGGGGATGGAACAAAAGTTAATATTTGGACTGATCCCTGGATGATCGATTAATATAGTATGTGGGCTACTTCCCCTTCCATTTCGGGTACGAGAACGCCATTGTTCGCTATCTCTTCGACGATCATGGAACTAGCTGGTGCATGTATAAAATCAATTCATGGTTTAACAAAAGGGACAAAAGGATTATCATTTGCATCCCCTGCGTTAGGGATGTAGGGAAAGACTGTCTATTCTGGAGAAACGATATTTCTGAATCCTACACAGTGAAGTTAGGGTATCGGCTCGCACTTGATTCTCATCTCTAGGAAAGAGTAGGGCTGTGGAAACCCTCTAGAATCTTAATGTCCCCCTAAAAATATGCTATTTCTGGTATTTGATTTTCACTATACTTCTTCCCACCATGGAAGTTATCTCTTTTCGGCTTGTCACGAATGACACGTAGTGTCTCCTCTGTTCGGAGGTACTCGAATCCCCTCTGTATGCGATCATCTAGTGCCTGGGGGTGGAGGAGATTTGGACTCCTTGGGGCTCTGGGATGGAGCTTATGCTGGATTTGGCACCGGACCTTCCAACACTGCTAATGTTGTGGTCATTCTCTTTCTATGCAAATAAAGTTGCTTCCCTGTGCATTTTTTCTTGGATCGTCTGGACTCGACGAAACGATTTCACCTTCAACCACACACTAAATCCTTCTAGGTTCTGGACTGAACGAGCCACCTCATGGATTGAGCGGTGGAATCAGACATCTGACCATCATGGGCTCTTTGACACTCACATAGCGGCCTAACGGTGGTGCCCGCCCCCAGAAGGGATCCTCAAGATTAACGTTGACACATCGCTCTCCACATATGGATTTGTTAGAATTGGATTGCTGGCCCAGAACACTCAAGTTCATATCATTGCTGCCAAACATGAATGTCACTATGCTCTTTGGGAGCTCGTTGTTGCTTAAGCCTTCACTGTCCTTGTTGGGTTGACTTTTGCAAAAGATCTTGGATGGGAAACCATACACATAGAATCAGATTGCCTCACCATCATCAACACTATCATGAATAATGAGGGGGGTCTCCAATCTTTTGGACTCATAATCCGGAAAATCCAGTCCCTCGGTCAAAGATTCATAGAATGCACCTATTCTTTCATCCAATGGGAAGGAAATGAAGCAACCCGTCACCTGGCATCTTTGAGATCTTGCATCGCACAACACCTCTAGCTTGACTATTTCCCTTCTTGGTTGCATGAGATTGTAACTAATGATTTTCATGATTAATATATCATTTTCCATTGTAAAAAAATGATTTAAATTGTTGAATTTAAATTTGATGATTTTATAGAAAAATTCCAAATTAAATTATTCAATTTTATTATGTGAATGAATCTTGAAATGATGGAGTTGGTTTTTAATGGATTTAAAACATGTGGACATGGCTTAAATTTTTATGATAAAAACCCATTGGATTTATCTTGAAAAAGAGGGAAGTTCTTGATTAAAACCAATTTATGTTTTAAATGGAAAATTGGCATGGAAATGAAAGAATGGGATTCAATTGTACTTTTAAGCAGTCATAAAATAAATTTCCCATTATTGATTATGTAAGACCACATGCAAGCCTTATGTAAATAGTGAGTTATGTGGACACACTCTATGCTATTACAATGATCTAAAACATACATGGAGCGGGTCACATCCCCAATGGGTTGGTGATGAGTCGCCTTTGGCCAGTTTCATCAGGATGTGTGTATACACATTTTTCTGAGTTCACATAGAATGTACAGAGTCCTATAGCTGAGAATATTATTCTACCTATTTGGAAGATGAACATTTCACTCGCTTGTTATTTAGATTTGAAATATAAATTTATGCCAATGTTTTAAACTTCATTACACACCATCGGAATTTATATAAACTGTTTTATGAAACTGTTTTTATTTAATCCATTATTGTAGAAATATTCCATAATTTGTAAAAATCGTTGATTAAAATATTTATTTCCATCAGTTGAAATGTATAGAATTATTTATTTAATAATCCTTTAAAATTGCATACCTATTTATCATTTAAAATTAAATGTTCTTTCTTGGTAAATCTATTATTGGAGTCTTTTATGGAATCCTTAGTGAGATCCTACTGGGATTTTTTGTTAACACCATACTTTGGACTTTGGTTGTTTGTAGACTTTCTCCATCGATGTTCAAGCATTGGGAAAGGATCAATTGTAGGTGGATGCCGCTGTTAACCCTCAGACTTGGTGAGTTGTGTCCTCCAGGACATGGGTTGTGTTTCCCTATTTTCATACATGGGTTGTAATGTTTTGGGATTTTTATGCCTTCTTATTTTCTGGTACTTCACTCCCCATAGAGATTCTTTGGTTATACATACTGCCTTGTTTTAATTTTCTTCTGAATTCTTCTGAAAAAATCATTCTCACTTGTATTTTGTATGATTCCAGGTGCTAGTCATGGACTCATGGTGATCGAGAATGCCCTTAGGGCTATGTCATGGTTGGGTCGGTTATTGGGTTATGAGGCTACTTGGGATGGTTCCTAACACCTAAATAACTATCTCAAAGGGGGAAGAATAATATTCCCCAATTTTCTAACTGATCTATAGTTTCATTAGTATAGAAATAATCAACAAGTCATTATAAAAACAATGGATGACCAAAAATTGAACTTGTTTCATAAAATGAGGATTCCATGTATCGCCTCACACCTTAGGGGAGGAAAACTCATTACTCATCTACCTGAGGGGATAAATCCAGCGTGAACATATTCTAACTAGGTGATCAAAAAATAATGTACCAACAAAGGAAACCCAAGAACAATATTTTTATGTGTAATTTTATGGGACCCAATCAGATAAGATCTTATATAAATATTCTCATCGACTTTAAGCCTATATACATGCACTAGTTTCTTCCCTCGTTCATCATGAAAATGAATTGACAAACTCACCAGTGTGTCATCACCCCTAGAATTACATATATCAAAGCATCCTTTTACAATACCACACATTTTATTCCAAAAAAATATGTCTTAATAAAATTGGATAATGTATTCCCTAACGGATTATATATAATATGAGTGAATACCGCCCCAAAAAATGGTTCTTCCAACCCCATTCCATCCTACAGGAAGAAAAAACTCATCCTCATTGGGGATAGGCCCCAAAAAAATTCTTTGACTGAAGAAAAACATATATTTGAGAAAATAAATAAATATTGGATACTTATATATTCATCCTAACTCTATAGGAATGGAATAAAAAAATTATATATTTAAATCTCATCCACCACTGTCCTTAAACACATTATCAAAATCATGAAACATGAACAACACCAATACCACTACACCAATTGATGATGTGGCAATGTCACCTTACCCACTTTCCTCTCCTGCTCTCTAAGAAGTCCAACATCATGGACCACCCAACTTTATAGATACATTAGAAACCCCATTAAATACTATAATGGAAAACAACCTCAATATTTATCAATATATCCCCACAACCTCAGACACAGACAAACCATTATCATCATTACTCAAAGATATCGTGTCAAAAAACACACCGATCACATGGTGTGGTATTGGAATAAAAATTATAGTAAACAAAAATAAAATAAAAATGAAAATATTTAAGAATGAGGTGAGATAAAAAAATCCAAATGTGAGATTTTAATGCTTAAATTATACCTTTTTACCAAAATTGGGTCTTATTTAAAATCCTTGTTTGAGATCCCACTCCCACTCTTCGTCTACTATTAGTTAGGGGTTGTAGATAACACTGATAAAAGTCTATAAGGGGGCATAAATATGTAAGGGGTTAGGGTTTGGGAATAATTAATTAAATAATAAATTATCTATTTATTTCAACTGTGGTGACCACCCTAGGATTTCTGATATGAACTCCAGAAATGATTCTTCTAGGATAAAACCAAAATTTTAAACACAATGGTAGACTTTATATAACACCCTGAGATTTTATGAGATAAATGTTTTTAATTTCATTGAGTTATGGTGTTGTATGATACAAGGAGATTATTTTGTGATATATGTAACAACATATTAACCTGTAGTATATGAAAAACTATACTTGGATTCTGTTACACGCAATTTCATATTAATTTGATAGAATTAATTTCACACAACACTGAGTATATATTTTGTTCAATGTATAAAATATGTATATTTCTATTATATAATATGAAACACCAATGGATTCTTTCACTAAACACAACATTGATTTGGCTTTCATTACATACAATAACGACCTTCCTTGATAGCATGTGTTGTACGCAATATCGAGTTTCACTAAATAATGATATATTACTAAAATATTTTTATTTAATGGGATATAAAATAGATGTTATTAATAGTTTTAACCACATTTTGAATCTAATATAACATTAAAATTCAACTTATTTATATTCTAGAACAAGATATATGCAAAAATTCAATTTTTATATAAAAGATATATTTTTTACTAAGTGCAGTTTTTCCACCGTTTGATGGTGCACCAATTTTAAATATATATTTTTGACATTTATATATTATATATTAAAAAATAATAAAATTATTTGAATAGGTGACATCATAATTTACATTGGTTTAATTTTTTTATTTTTCAGACAAAATTCATATTTTAATGAACAGTGAAAAATACTTCATTTAAATTCCAAAATACCTTTTCATCTAATTTATTGATATATATAGATTATCCTTTAATTGCTTTTAAAGTTAAATTCGATTATTTTTTTAATCATTAAATTTAATTTTGGTAATTTATAGTAATTGGATATTTAAATTGGACATAAACAAATGACTGTATTTTGATATGTTTTAATATCTTAAAACCCCACTTTTTGGTTTTGACAACGGGAATTAATTTAAAATTAATTTCAGAAAATTATGTGTCTTGAATTATTAAAAATGGATTCCATATTTGGAATTAGTGGGTACAATTTATGTTAATAGGTTACATTTATTTTTTCTCGATATTATAAATAATAACTACAGTAATTTTTATTTACCACGGTTAATGGTAATCAGCTAAATTAGAGTAACTAAGAATGTAATAAAGATATTAAAATTACCCTAACACCTGAAAAAAATACTATTTGATGAATTACAGTCCACCAATATCACCTATGGGTTGGAATTGATTCATTCAATGGACTTCTTCCATGAATGTGATGTAATTATATTTAAAAAAAAGGGTGACAACATGTTAGTCTCATATATCTTATAAGTATAATAATTTTAATATTGAGATAAATATGATAACACTTTAAATAAAATTAGTCTCCAAAAATCTAATGAAATTATCTACATCATGTTAATTTATTTTTTTAAATTTTTGAGACTAAATAATTACCATTAAAGATGCCACAATAGTGATGTAGAAATTATTTTATTTCTTAAAATATCAATTAAATGGAATTAAAATATCAAAATAAATGACATATGAACTAAATTATGTGATTACCTAATTTTATAGGTGGATATGAAATTTTAAGAGTTTATGAAATATTTAGGTAAGAATTTATCTTCTTTATAAGAATTTATTTAAAGTCAAACAAATGAATAGTGTAAAAATTTGACACTATTGATATTTTATAAAAATATCATATCATTTAAATATTTAAAAAACTCAAAAAATATTAAAAAATTACGAAGTGGAAATTATATGGTCGAAAATATCATTATTTAACCTAATTATGGACAATTTAAAACACATAATTAAATATTTATAACCATTTAATATTTTGATTATTTTTTCCTTAAATAAAATTAAATAGAAGTAACAAGGATTGATTAAAATGATAGGGTTTGAAATAAAATAAAAACACGTATAAATTTTATTGGTTTAGAGGATTTCAACCCATACTCATTGTATCTTCATATTAAATTATTTTTGGAGCATTATAAACCAAAAATGAATTTATAATAAATTAATATTTCAAAACGTCCCAAATATGCCCATCCCCTCTCTTATAAAAATGAATCTCTCCTTATATTTTAATCACACATCCAAAGTCTTTTGGCTTAGTCTTACCATACCAAAATCGCCTACTAAATTCCCAAAATTAATCCTAGAAGCCATCCATTGGGATGAAATCCATCTTAAGGATTTCTTTTGTGCATACCAAAAAGAGATACATGTAAAAGAGGTAATTGCTTTATCACCTCTTTCAAAATTACATGCTTCTTATACTTCCTATTCCTATGTTGTTTCCATACTAATTTTATAACTCTGATATATTATACATGTTGAGATTTTATTATAATTTTGTTACAACATTATACCTCCCTTTATCCATACTACGAATAACAATATCACCATCCGTGCGTATGTATGACTTACCATCTCCACATCATGGTTTAATTGTTATTCAACAATACATAATTTGGATGGGTATATTAATGAGTACAATGGAAATAAAAAATTAATATAAAATAACAATTATTCTATAAAAATCATATACCATCAAATTCCATACTATTTAACCATCAAGGGAATGATATCGTCACTTGTGCACACGTACGACTTAACATATCCACGACTCGATGGGATTCAATCACAATGTTAACCATTCAAGAATGATTATAAGGTATATATAATAAATAATCATGACTTATATTACATAATAATTCTACTTTATTTGTATATATATATATATATATTTCATTTACTGGCTTCTATTCAATTCTATAAGAAAAAAAAACAACATTCATGTGCATGTACGACTTACTGTCTCCATGAACACTGTATTCCATTTCATTTATCTAAATATTATATATATTTATATACTAAATACGTATGATATATTAATCATTTTTTAAATTCTATATGTTATTAAATAATGACATATGTAACAATATGAAGAATAATAATTCAAAACATGTACGATCTATAAGACGATTATTACCCAAAATGATACTTTAAGAAAGAATTGATAAATGAACGGTTAATAAACAATAATATGTTAATGATATATGATTTCATAAATATTATTATGGTATTTTTAGAAGTTAATAATATTTTTAAACCCAATATATTGTAGTTTCAGACACTTATAGAAGAAATCAGACTTAATGTAAGGGTTTATTTTGTATCACTTTTATTTCTATGGGACATAGGACTTATACCCCATCTATTTCATTTATGTGGTGTTTATGTTTCCGATGAATTTTTTTATAATTCTATTTATAAGGGGTATTATATTTAAATATTCATATAATTTTCATTATTTTATGAGGCATACAATTCAACTGATTATGAATTGGTAAGGGATAATTTTGCAATTATTCGAGATTTTTTATTATTAAGTATTTATTGGGGTACATTTATCATCCACATCCATGTTTCCTAACTATATATATCAAAACATTAATTATATCTTTATATAATTTTTAATTTCAATTTTACCAATTTTTTAATTTATATAAAATTATAATAAAGGAATTATTTGTCGTTTTCAGTACAATGTATTTTTTTGACTTTTCCGGCAAACCAATGAGGAGAATGTTTTTTAAATCCTATATTGAAAGATGTGATTTTTATGATTTTTTAAGACCATACATCCCTGAATATTCCTTGACAATATTATAGGTTTATTTTTATTTAAATTGTCTTCTTTTGAAATTGGGTGTCATTTTGAGAAAGGAAATGTTTTTTGCGAAGAAAGGATTTTTTATTCAAGAAAAAATCTCATGTATTATTTTCTATCTAAGAAGACATTATATAGATAGAGTTATTTTTATATCCCTACTATTAATATGATTTTGTTCGGTTTATGATTTAAATTATATTTTTGATGTTAATTTTGTTTTATATGGATTATGACTGAATGATGTTTAAGAAACCCAATTTATTATTTGGGTTATGTGATGATGAATGATTTGTGTTTTTTGGTACATGTATGATTGATTTTATTATAAGATGGTTGGGACATATATATCCATCCAATGTATTGGGTATTGATTTATATCTCATGATATAATCATGATTGAAACATAAATTAAATCAGTTTCAGTAATACAGGGTAGGAACACCAAGTAATTATGGTTCTGTTATACATGCTTGGATTGAAATATAATTCTAGTTTAGTATGGACTTTGTCCACTATAATGGTATTTATGACACTGACTTGGATACTATGGAAATAATATTATGTGGTTATTTTTTTCCATAATTCCATGTTTTATGCCAATGATATTTTATTATAGTTAATGTTTCTTTATGATCTATGCCTTACGTACTGCCATGATTTATTTCATGACTTTTGATTTTGATATTCCAAATTTATAGTCATGTTTTCACATTCTTATGTTTATGTTTTGTTTAATGTACTTCATGTTTACCGTTAATGAGCATTTATGTTTACACTTTTTTTGTGTTCTTTTCCCCATGATATATATATAGAGGTTTTGGGATGGAAAACTAAAGAGGAAGATAATTATGGGAGATGTCTAATATCTTTCGCCAAGTTAGAAGATTATGTTCAATGTTTACAAATACACTAAACCAATACAGTATTTAAGCGTATATTTGTGAAATTTATTAAGTATTCTAAAAAATAGGTTTAATATCCATGTATGTCAACATTGGGTCATTAAAATATAGTTTCCCATATGAATCCCCATATATGAGTGAAACCATAATTCACATAAATGAGTGTTGGGGGGGGGGAGATAACCATTTTATACAAGATAGATTTTTATCAATTCTTATATATGGATTTTTTTCATATCATTATAACATGAGGGTAAACCCTACAACCCAGAATCAATAAAACCAATTAGTAATTTATATATTACCATTTACTAGTCTAAATTTTTTATTTTACCACTTTCTTTAAAGTCTATGGTGTGACACCAAAAAAACTAATGTATGAACCATGTATTCAATATTATGTTTGAGACGCGACACCAAACACATAAGGTGAAATAATATCAAGATAATTTATAATATATTAAATATTTAAAATATATTCTATGTATTTAAACGCATTCAACTCTAATTTATCATGTGTTACACATAAGAGAAACCTTTTTTAATGGCTTACATTACACATAAGGCCGAGTTTTATAGAACAATAAGTTATTATTAAATTATTATTTTTTTATTTTAATAATATATAAACTATAAATTATGAACAATATTATAAAACTTATTAAGTGCTATGGTTTATATAAATATTAAATTTTTCCATGGTTAATGAGGAATGAAAATAAGAACCTGTTGGATATAAAAAAGAAATATTATTATTTTTCTACATTCGAATGAGTTTTGTATGGGTGAAAGGATTAAACACAATTATTGAATTATTTTAATGAAATATATGTGTTCTGTATTTAATAAAATATTTTTTTATTCATTTATTAGGTTTTATAGACATAAGATAGGAACAAACTCTATTTTACAGACAATGTCCTATATTTTTATAAAGGAGATTTTATCACATGTTAATGGAGAACCCATTATAAATATGTTTTTACACTATAAAGAATATTATATGTCAAAATTAATTTATATTTGGATGATAAACTAATAATTAGGTTTGTCTGTATTTGCATCATGTTTCTAAAAAATTCATTTTTTAATAAATAATTAAAAATACTAAATTTTATTTAAAAATATCTTTTTCATCTAATTTATTTATAAATTTATATTTATCAATTATTTTGTTTTAATATTTAATTAGATAAGTTTTTTTATTAATTAATATCATTTATTTCATTAAAATCATTTTCACATTGATTTTTATTTCAAAAACATATCAAACATTCAGTTGTTTTCACCTTAAAAACCTGCATTGTTGTCCCACATATGGGATGAATTTTAAATTAATTTATACCATGTATATGAATATAATTTGGATAAATAGATACCATATTGGGAATAATAATAATATATAATTTCTGAAAAGGCCAAATTTATTTTTTAACTAAAATATTATTGAATGTAATTAGAATTATATGGAATTTTTATGGTAGAATAAATTTAATAAAGGACTAAACCATTAATTTCATGACCCAAATTACTTATAAACTTCTACACAACCCATATTATAGACATAATTATTCCATGAACCTTCATATTTGGGTTTTATGACTTTTTTATCTAATAATATGTGTACACCTAACATCTTTTCAACAATACTTAGTGAGTCATTTTCCTCCCTTATAAAAGGCCACCACCAATCCCAATTCCTCAAAATATAAAATAACATAGGATCAGCCAAGATAATCCCATATAATTCCAGAAATATCCCCAATCAACCTTTAAGCCTCCATTTGTGAGGGAATACTTCAATGGAATCCTTTTTATATAAACCAATAGAAGCTACTGGTTATTAAGAAACATCTGGTTTCAAGATTTCTAGTTTTATTTCCATTATCCAACCAATGAACTATTCTTATTCAATTTTTGGATAACAACAAAATTATCATTAATATAGAAGTAATTTTAAAATATAATGGTTCCACTTAAACTTATACACCCCTCCATCTAATGGGTAACCAAAATATTATTTCTATGTACTCTGAACTACTGTGTCACAAAATGATGATTGTTCATTTTTCCTTTACCACATATGCACATGAGCCTCATCCCAGTTGGTGACGTATCCTTAAGTGCATCAACAGGACCCATGTTCATAACCATGTAGAGGCATATTTCCAGTACTGTAATAGTACTGTAGCAGGTACTGTACTAGGTAATGTAGCAGGCATTGTATCAGAATTTCACATTATACAGGTACTGTAGTAAAACTGTACACTGTACAGGTACTGTATCAGAACTGTAAACTGTGTGGTACTGTAGTAGGAACTATAGCAGTTATTGTAGTAGGTACTATTTGGTACTGTAGCAGTTGGAACTATACACATTGTCACCGGTTTGGGCTTGGATTCCTTATGTATTTCGGGCCACCCAGGTCTTCGGGTCAGTAGGGATTTTGGGCCACCTTTAAGGCCTTCGGGTGACCTCATGGCCTTTGGGAAACATGTAGTTTCCCTATACACACTAAAAAATGAGAATCCCTAGAAGAGGATTCAATGATGGTGCACTCACCAGAGTAGATCCAAATGGATTTTTCAGAATGAGAGGGTATGTCTATGCCATTGGGACCAGCCTTTTCTTGCATGAGAAGCTTAGCTAGATAACCATGCGAAGGTGGAGAGATAATATCATGATGTAGAAAATGGGGAGGGTTAGTTCCTTGTAAATAGTCTGGTTGAATTCTCGAAGTCCTTCAGATCATGTAATCTTCTATGCCTACAGGCCATTTAACCTCTAAACCTATGGGCCTTTTAAGGGTTCCCCTTCACCCCTTGAATGGGTGGTTATCAAAAATCAATAAAATGATGGAATTTGGGACATTCGGTCTTTACCACCTATAATAGCGTCCATTATGACATAAATTATAATTATATATTTTAAATATGATATTAAATATGTTTTTACACTTCTCTAATTATTTTATGACACATACCGTTATAATTTTCATTTTGTATAAATACGATTACCACGTTTGTGTAAGTGTTGACTACCGCCTCCTCAAACCGATGTGATTTGTCCACATTATACATGGAACATATAGAGGATGGTTTTAATTAAATAAATGTGAAATAAAAAACCTCACAATTCTATTAATGAAATAATTACCTTTCACATACTATCCTCCTTAGATGAGTTATTACCCGAAACATTTTAGACTGTATTTTGAAAGGTCTTTACTATAAAGGTACCATGTTCATTGGAAACATGGTATCCAATAATCAAGCATGGACCTCATATTAGTTTCAATAATATTCATCCATGAGATTTTTTCTTGGCATGTCTATGGATACATTTTATTTTAAGTTAATTGATTGAATGGAATGCGTTTTATTTTTTTACCTTTCCATATTTTTTTCTTTATCTAGTTATTTGAATTGAATGTGTTATTATTTATTTACATTCAAAGTAAATTTATTCCTGTTGATTAATTTTTTTTCTTCTTTACATACCCTTATTGTTCATTTTATATTACCCTTATTACATTTCCATTCCATATTTTATGAAGAATGGATCTTTGAATAAGTGTTCATGGATGCATTTTATCTCATGTTATTATATATCATGTTTTTATTTTCCATTTCCCAAAGTATTATTGGTATCATATATATAATCTTTCTTTCCATAACTAATAAACTTATCAGCCCTTTAATATTTTACTCCTTGTAATCACATAAATGATATAAAATAATGCACTAGATCTATGATTCTAGGGTTGGGGCATGATAGTTTGTATCAAAGGAAGTTTAGTAGAAACATTGGAAACTATATTTTCAAGACATAGATTATGGAATATGACCCTATGATATAAATTAAGGATAATTATATAAGAACATCATAGAAATTTATTAAGGTAGATATTATGTGGGTACTCTTAACAATAGATCCCTGTCTAGATAGTACAAGTGGATGTGGTTCTGGAACAAAAGTAAATAGGAGTAATAACTCTGACATGGTGATCTGGGCATGACATTGGGTAACGTAGTACATAAAAATGGGCCTTATTGTGTACTTGAATTGACAATCATGGGTGATATGCTTAGGTTAATTCACATTTTAAATACAATCCTTTATTTAGAATTTGAATAGATAATGAATATGAATATTCTAGGTTAAACATAAGATATTTTAGATTTAAAAATAACAAGACATGATTTATAAAACCAAGAACTGATGTTACGTATAAACATTACATCAAGGAAGATCCATGTGAAAATAAGTGGATGAAGTATTTATGTATTGGAATTTTATTAAAAACCTATGTTAAATGTCTATTTAGTCATTAACTTAAATTTATGTATGCCAATCATAGTTATATTCTATATTATATTATTATAGTTTTAGAAAATAAAAAACTACAATATAGGTGACAACTAATAAAATGCAGAAAGTTCAGTGCTCGTGATCCCATGAGTTAAGGATGATTAGGGTTTCATGCCAACCATTTACCTATGCAATGTATTGGTTAAATTTTCAATGTTTTTAGTTAAATAATATGATGAAAAATGTTAATGATGAACCCATAATATCACTTTTTGAGAATTAGATACTAATATATTAACCATATTGGTTTTGGAAGATATTTAAAGACAAATAGTTATACATTTCACTCTTTTATAGGCCTTTTGATCCTTTAAAAGTATATTTTAGTGCTTAGGGCATAAAAAATTCATTACTATGAATTAATTTTTAGGATTAAAGAGATGAATTGAAATTTTATTGAAGCCAAACCAAAAGATAGGATTGATCATTTGAAAATGAATCCCATCATGTAAGAATATTTCCTTATATTATGATGTAGTAAAATAAATCATATACATTAATAAAAGTATCATTAAACCAAAATGATGTCCAAATACGTTAATTCCTATTGAACCAATGACTTATAAATCATATTATAATTATGTATTTGTGTCCCTTGAAATTATATTTATTGTTAAATTGTTTTTTATTGATGACCTCATTCACTTCCTATAAATATTTTTTATTTCCTTCCAAGTACATATCTCTACTTTCTATTGATGTTCTCCAACTAGAGACCTTGGTACATTGTATTCCATCAGACCTTTATACATTCTATTATCTCTTTTATATAGGATGTTTTATGAACCATTATAATGAGGCGGTATTTTAGACATAGTAAATATCAACCAATATATCACCATGATCAGGTTTAAATTTTTAGGACTCAATGTCAACAAGGTGGGGAGAATGTGACACCCTGAAAATTGTAAGTTAGAACCTTGTATTCGATACCATGTATGAAATGCGACATCAAGTGCGTAAGATAATATAATATCTGAATACATTATAATAATTTTACTCCCAAAAATAGATTCTATATTTTTTAACTCATGCAACACCAAGTTACAGTACTCCACACGCAAGAGTGACAATCATTGAGGGATTGCGTTACACAAAATTCGGAGTTTTACTGAACAATAATACATTATTAAAATATTATTATTTAATATAATATGATAAAAACTATCAATTACAAATAGTATTTACTAACTTATTATAATTTATCGTTTATATAAATATAAAATTAATTATTGGGTTTCTAATTAATCCGAAACGAAAAAAATAAACTGGATATAAAAAGAAATAATATTATTTTTATGCTTCCAAAAAAGTGTTGTCTTATGAAACATAATTAACTACAATTAGTGGGTGATTTTAGTGAAATACATATGTTATATAATCAATAAACCATTTTTTATATTCATTCATTAGGTTTTATAGACATAATATAAGAACAAATTTTTTTTAACGCATAAAAAACTATACTTTTATAATGAAAATTTTACCTCATTTTAAAGGAGAACCAATATTAAATTTTAATTTTGAAACAATAATTGATTTTATATATGAAAATAAACCTCATATTTGAAATAAAAACATAATAATTATTTCATGCTGAATTTTTGAATATTTTTTGAGACATTTTATTTTTTAATCAATGGTTAATAATACTGAGTTTTAGGTCAATTTGTTTTTTCATATAACTTATTTATAAGGTAAAATTATACATTTTATTTAGATTTAATAATGAAATAGACAATATTTTTATCAATTAATATAATTTATTTCATTTGAATAAATTTCACTTGGATATTGATAGAAAAAACAAAGAATCTTTTTGGACGTTATTACTTTCAAAACCCGCATTTTCATCCCACCTGTAGGATGAATTTTAAACTATTTTCCACCACATATATGATTGGAATTTATAAAAATGGATTAAATTTTTAATCATAATAATTTTTATTTTTTAATATAAAAAATATTATTTTTCACTATAATGATTAGTGAATTTAATTGAAATTATATACAGTTATTAAGGTAAAATTAAACATAATAAAAAACTAAAACATCAATTTTGGGGTCAAATGACCTAGAAACTTTTCCAAAAACCATGATGGCCATATTTCGGCCATGAACCTTATATTAATGTTTTTTGGGTTTTTATGACATTTATTATGGTAAGAACATGTGTACATATAACTTCTTTTCAAAAATACCAAGTGAGTCTTTTTCCTCCCTTATAAAAGGTGACCACCTCTCCCCATTCATCACACCTCTCAAACCAAATTGGATTGAAAATATACACCCATATAGATTCAAAACATCCCTTAATTTGACTTTGAAGCCTAATTTTTCATAATGGGTTCAAAGGATGTCTTTTGGTACAAACTAAACAAAGTTACATAATTAATAGGTGACGTCATCTATCAAGATTCTTAGTTTTACTCCCATTTCCAACCCCTCAACACTTCTTAATCTATTATTATATAACAAAACCAGTATCCTCAATACACTAGGATTTTTTATTCTATGTTATCTACCTACACATAAAAAACCCTCTATCTAATTTGTAACAAACATACTATTTCTATGTACGACAAACTACTGCCTCACAAAATGATGATTGTTCATTTTTTCTTTTCCATGTCTCATGGTGTCCATTATGATGGACAATATATTTATATATTATATAAATAATATTTTTTATTTCTTTATAATTATTCCATAATTTTATTAAACATACCATTAATACATTTATTTTTCGTTAATTCGATAACATCATTTGAGAAAGTGTGAACTACCACCCTCTCAAGGCGATGTGATTCATTCACAATATACAGGGAATATATAAATAATGGGTTTAATTAAAAATATGTGACATAAAAAATTATATATGATATTCATGATTTAATTAAATTTCTAGAAATATTAATTATATATATATCTATGTGTGTCATTTCCTTTTTTACCCTTTCAAATTGATAATGTCATTCGTGAATGTGTAGACTACCTCCACCTCATCACGATGTGATTACTTTAAAATAATAAGAATTATAAATATAATTATATATAATTAAATAAAATGGTATTTATGATATAATAATCATTGTAGAAATATAGGATGTTACTTACATTATTTCCATAATAATCATCGAAAAATGGGAACGTTGCGCATATGTTTGTATGACCTACTGTCTTAATGATCATAACATTAATTCATTTTCCATAACCATATTCAATTATTGATTTTAAAAATATAATTTATTTGTAATTATGATAATAATTTCATTATTATTATTATATAGGTGTTATATATTGAACAATTTGGCCATAGCTGACCTACCAAATTCATTCTGACACATAATCCGAATTTAGTCAAAACACCCAGCGTAAAAATAATTGTTTAATTAGTTTGATAAAAAATTGTAATATGATAAATAAATGTACTTATAAGAAATAAAAAATTATAAATAAATTATACTGTTTAATTAAGTTTATTATACAGTATGTTAATGGAAATTCACCTGAAAAAATTAAGGTAGGAGATTCTCATATCCCTTTTTACATCCATGAGATAAATGCCCGATTCACCACTTACATCCTTTCTGTGGTGTATATACTACCCATATTTATAAATTATACCATGAAATCTTTTATCTTCATGGAATTTAAGTATTTCATTAAATATTATTCTTCCATGATGTTTATGATTTAATTATTTTCAACTTGTTATGGGACACATTGCAATGTTTAAAATTATTTTCTTCAACCATAACATTAATGATAACTCAATGGTATTTCTATTCAATGAAATTATATTACATTTTTTCAATAAACCATTTATTTTTCCCGAATATTTGGTAATTTAAGCTCTTTTTTATGTAGTAGTATCATTTTTCACTATTTTCAACTCAATGTGTTTTAAAATATTTTTAACGAAAACCCAACTTCATTTATCTAGTTAGTCAGAGTACCTATTTTCATTTAAAAACCATGTTTTAAAAAATTATTTTCATAAATGGTTTTAAATAGGTTTAGTAAATAAAATTTTCCCTTAATTGAATTTTACCAATGTTTTTGAAGGATTTTCCTTATCTATTTATGAATAATAAATCTGTATAGCCTTAAACCATACAAAAGAAATGTTCATTTTACCTTATATGACTTTAAAGAATTTAACCACAATCATTTGATTGATTCTTCCTTTTCATGCTTAAAAGTTTACTTTATAAAAAAAATATTTTCTAAAGTGATTATCAGATAAAATACTTGTCAAATGATTTATCAAAACAAAAGGATATTTTCTACAAACATGATTCTAAATATTATTTTTAAAATATTTCTATTAATAAATAACAAAACCCCTTTATTTTACTCTACATGGGTTATTTTGTATTTATACCATACATATCCTTCCTCTGTATGTTTTTTTATTGATTTTTTCAAGGATTGTATTTTTATTTATATCCCTAATTTATTTTTGGAACCCCATTGAAATTTTCAATATCCTATAATAATTGATTCTCCTTTATTTATCTATATCAATGATTATGGATATTCAAAATTTCAAAATCATATACCATTTAACAAACGATTTTTACTTTGACTATTATTTATTTTTTGTTAATTATTGATAATTTTGTATTCTTAATTCAATGTGGTTATTTGATCATGAATCTTATTTAATTTTATTATTCAATATGATGAATGTTTTGGACTGGTAAGTCAAGGTTGGGGCCCTGCTATAGATAATACCTTGATGCATCAGTAGTCTCTCAGGATGAATCATTTGGATAGTCTCTTTAGATGAGGTTTAACATGATATTTTGTAAATATTATTGTGAATGGTCTTGACAGAAATGGTTTTATGTAACTAGGAAACAAAGAGTCCAATATATAATAATTTTTCTCATATTAGTTTTAGTATTATTCAACCTAGAGATATTTTACCGAAAGAAAAATGGATATATTTTATTTTTATTTGGTTAATTAAATGGTATGTTTTTTAGTTTGTAAACTTTCCATATTGATTTTTCCTTATCTTGTTATTTTCATGGCATGTGTTTTTAGTTATTAACATTTTAATTATAATTTTTTCCTATGGATTCATAATTTCTTCCAATTTGTATACCCATAATGATAATTTGACCTCACCCATAATATGTTTCATTTCCCCAGGTTATGAAGAAGAAATCATTGAATAAGAATTCCAGGATAAATTTTATCTCATTTTATTATGTATCTTCTTTTTATTTTCTATATCCCAATGTATTATGTGTATCATGTATGTAATCTGGATATCCAAGACTACCAAACTAATTATTTTTTCAAGATATGATTCCTTTTAATCATGTTAATATAATTAAATAATTTACCAGCTTCAGGGTTCTAGGGTTAGGGAATTACACATAGAACTAAAATTCCAAAATGGAAAAGGTCTCTTATATTTAAAAATCGAGGTTTCTAAAATTCTAATTTGATTTATATAAGTTAGTAGTTATTCAATTCTATAAATAATAATATATTTATGGTTTGTTTTATATTTTTTCACATGTGATGATCAAAATAGATGTATCTCATTGTGTTGGTGGAGTTAAATTCTTTTGGAAAAGTATAGTGTGTAGAATTTATTTTAAATATAGACTTAATATTAATAAATAATATTATATTTTCTTTATTTTTAAGGTATGTTCGATAATAAGTCATAGAAATGTAGTAAATTATAGAGAAGCGTAAAATGTAGTGGATGAATATTACTATTATATTTATTAAGAATTAGAATCTTTTTAGGAATCATAAATCGTGGATGAATTTTTGTATTCAAATAAAATTGAATGTTCTAGTTAAATCTTCAATTTTTCAATGATATCCAACATGCCTTTTAGTAAAAACATTGAATTTTCACATCGAACATAATGAACCATGAAGAATGTATGTGACAATTCGTATTAAAAAAAGTTATTTGATCATGAACTAATTATGTGGATTAGGTTTTTTAAATAAATGATGAATGTGGTTTTTGAACTAAAAATGAGGACTTCAGATGAGGTAGAAAATGTTTTAGGTTAATAAACATTAACAATGGAAAAAACATCACCTAGTAGTTTCATAAAGATACACTTTTTTTCATCTGTAATGAATGTTGTTCATGAATGGATTTTGTAAATGGTGATACTTTTTGTTTTTGAATGAGTATTAATTTTAATATGAATAATTCATATGAAACAGTCATTCATGATGTTTAGCTTCATGAAGGGGTTCTATGTCAAGGGATTAATTGTAATTTGATGATTATAAATATATTAGAGGTAATTTTTTCATAAAAACCACCCTATTTAACTTATTATCTCTCAATGTATATTTTAAAGAAGTTTTTACATTTTTTGTTTTAAATATAGGTTTACATAAATCATATAAATTTATGGTTAAATATTTATGTGTGTACGAATTTAATGAGTAGAAATACCTCAAAATACTTTACAAAGACATATACCAATAATTAATGTTCGTGATGGTCATTATAAACAATAGTAGTATCTTAAAGCAGTTGGTAAATTGAAAGACTACTAAGGGGTTATAAGAAGGTGATTTCCTAGGGGATTTCATGAGAGACAATACCATGAAGTTTATTTCAGAAGGTCTTTCCATGAAGGTAATTTCAATAAGTATTGTTTTATAATGGTATTTAAATAATACAATTTAAGAAAGATATATTTAAACATATTACTTACACAATAAATAATATGAAACATAAATATTATATTCATGTTAGAATTTGTTTCTAAACCTAGACATTATCACATCTAGAGTTAAAACATTCATTATTTGACTCAAAATATGATGAAAAATTGAAAAATAGGATTATCTTGAAACATAAATATTTTTTTTATCTAGATAATTATATAAGTAATAATAATGAGTTCTATCACTTTACATCGAAGTAGAAGTGGTCAAGGTGAAATAAGATAATTATAGTCATAAATTCACTTTTTCTGGGGAAGAAGTGGAACTAAAGAAATATTTTAGAAGGTAAATATCCAACTCTCACATTGTGAAAATTATATAAAAATGTATTTCATCATTAATTTAGGGAAATAAAATCATAATTTAACATATACATATTTAGATACACATAAAAATTTAGTTTTCAAGAGATATTATAGAAAGACTATCATGTCTATAAACTAATCATTCCATAATGAAATAAGTTCATAAAAGTGAATAAGAGGGAGTATCCCATTCATGAGTATTGTTAAAACACTATATATTATATAGTTCATAATATCTATATTAATTTAACATGGATAAAAAAATTATCCACATAAATAGTGAATCTCAATGGATTTTATCACATCGACCAATTATCGGTGTGCACTCCTTAGAGAAATCCATTTATGGTGAACCATGTAAAATTTAAATGGTATTTATTTTCATTATATTTGTATATATATCTATGATAAAATGATAGCCTGATCAATAATAATATATTGAAAACATTACCTACTAATATTGGAATAAAATCCTAAATGGATAACTATTCTGTAATAGAAGAAGATTAATTTGACATACTCTCTGATTTACCCACCCTCTAATGTGTCATGGGTTAAAAAACATATAAATTTCCTTGGAAATATATTTAACCCTAACATATTCCCATTTCATATAAAATAACTTTATGTATCATCCTTTTTCCAGGTAAATGACCTTTACATATCCCCCTCAAATATGGAAATGAACTTAATGCATCACACATTCTATGGAAAGAACCCTTTTGGGGAATAAGGAAATTCCTAAACCCCCATGTAATATGTAAGAGTAAGAAATATATACATTATAGTAATTTACACATACATGTAAAATTAATATTATGATATATTTGAAACATTTTTTAGTAGATAGAATTCATGTACCTGTATGTAAGAGCCATTTATTATTATGTACGATCTATTTACCTATATATAAGAGACACCACATTATTGTTATTATTTTATATTTAATCATATTTTACACTAATTAATGGTATTATTAATCATTAAACATGTTAAATTTGTGACTTTTTATTTTTTAAAAACTTTTCACCAACAAAAACATTATTGTGATTTTAGGGTATTTAAATACTAAGATGTGGTGATAATTAAATGATCCTTTTCTTTACTAAACCTTATCATCATGAATATCTTCTCAAGAAGTCTGTCAGAGGATGAAATCCCCAGACCATTTATTAAATTAATGAAAAGGTAGAAAATTGCATGACAAAGGACGTAGACGAGCATCTTGCCCGCATGTAGACATAAATTCCAGCATAAACAAGACAATTAAATATCATAGTAATCATATCCTTCACCACCACCAGAGTTAAAAATTTCCTATATAGTATTTGATTCGTATTCTAAATTCATTTCATATTTGTTCAAGAGATTGACATACTTCTCTCTGAGCTTCAATTTTTCCAATGATAAATTCTTTTTATTGGAATGTGCATGACGTTTCTTATACACAAGTATATCTCCTCTTTCTTTCTTAGATGAGTACATAGTGTTCACCGACATTGGAAGGTAAGAGTAATCTTTCGTTGTCTTCCTCCTTTGTGGAAAAAACATAATTCCATCACTTTTAGATTCCCAATTTCGTCTGCCTTGAACAATGTCACTATAAGAATGTCTAACAATTTCGTTATTTTCTTTGTCACTATCAGAACAGCTTCCCCAGTTTCCGATGCTTTTCATGGAGGCAGAATTATTGACTCTGTCATCCTTCATCACCATGACATTTTCTGCATCATCTAGGATCCCTCTTAGTTCAGACTTCTTGTTATGTTCAATCTATGCAAGAGTTTTCTTTTCCACAATGCCATGACCATCATGAAATTCCATTTCAAATTCATTCATACCAAACTCCACATGATTATTGGGAGGGATATGCATCCTTTTAAATAATTGAGGTCCCACCATCCCAGCATGATCCTCCTTATCTTCCAATCATTAAAACCTATTTCCTGTTACAGAACGGCCTTAACCCTCATGCCTAGTACCGAACTGAAATAGAGAGTAGTCATCGCCACTGTCCATCGCAGACAGCATTCCAAAACCAAGGTCA
This sequence comes from Viscum album, assembly GCA_963277665.1. Classification (NCBI taxonomy): domain Eukaryota; kingdom Viridiplantae; phylum Streptophyta; class Magnoliopsida; order Santalales; family Viscaceae; genus Viscum; species Viscum album. The sequence continues at coordinate 1,464,864,630 of OY728164.1, read as the reverse complement.
CTCACCAACCTCTCAAATACTTCCTTCACTGATGGGGTAGGGGACACCTGCATCTCCTTCCCTCCACTTCCATTCACATGATCCCTTGCAGGGTCCCCCTACCACATTTCATGCACCTCCACTTCATCCAATTATTCTTTAGCCACTACTGCAACCAAATATTCATAAGCCATTGCATACAATGGTTCATCAGCCACACCATCTCCAGTTCGATCGCCTCCATCACGAGTACCCTCATTGCTTCTCTCCACCGCCAAATGCACATACCCAGGATCCTCAATTCTAGCACTTCACTTATCCACCACTGCATCGCCAGATCGATCCTCTCTAGCACAAACACCCTCACTTGTACCTTCTACCGCCAGATACACTGGCTCGGGATCCTTAAGCCATGAATTTCATTCCTCTCCATCACCAGATGGCTCTGGCTCATCTTCCCATTATGGAAAACAAACTATGTGTGGCCAAAGATCAAGCATGATGAGTAGTACTGCATCCAAGATTCGAAAAAGACCTCTTTTCCCACCAAAACTCTTTACCATCAGTTATCCAAACACAATTCACCGGAGACCTCACAACATCAACCTCAACACAGATCTGTGGACAAATTGGATGACACACTGCCTTAGTGCAAAGATCCGAACACAAATATCATCCCACCATATTCCAAAAAATGAACAGAATTGAAAGATTCTGAAAGGAAAGAGGTAAACAAAGGAGACTTACCCTTGTCGCAATCATTGAAGGGTCATGCCTCTTATGAAAATCAAATCTCCAAGAAAAAAGTTATAATGAAGATCCCTTGCATCGTCGAGGAGCCCTGGACTAGGCATCAATCAAATCATCTTATAAATAAAACCGGATCATGATGTGCTTTCGGTCTGGTAAACCAACGACTTCACACTTTCGAAAATTCCAAGCTTCAGTAACGAATTGATCAAGCGCATCCACTGAAGGCCGATTGAGCTGGAAGCCTGCTACTAGGGTGAGACGACACAGAACCAAGGCACTATTGATCTCCTATGGAAGTAGAGACAGAATGGGTGCCTTGCTAAAAAGGCCAAGAACCTTCAGAGACAATTGGGTTCTCAGGAAGGGAGAAGAAGGATTGAGCGAAGCCAGGAGTTCCCTATCCTTCCCAAGCGAAGGAGGCTGCAAAACATCCCCCTCCTACACGGAGGGGGGAGTAGACCCCAGAGACATGTGGCTAGGTCATCGACACAAGATATAAGCAAGAGATTCTCATCAAAATGTTCTCAAGAACATATCCTTATACATATAAAATTAAAATGCGTTGTTTAACCATGTTTTACATTAGTTAAAATCATTATCCCATGCATCTAAATATTAATAAAAATTCAAGTTTCCCTTTTATATTTCCACTTTACTTATTATTTTTCTTCTTTAATTGAGAGTTAACATAGTAAATCTAGCTTGTACTAGTAAATCCTAGATGATATATTACATAAAAATTTGATGAAGCTCCATGGGTATATAGATTTAGCATCCTACACATGCATTTACTTACTTCATTTATGTGGTTTATCTTTAACCATTTATTATATAATCTATAATATATATGTTTTTATATAATATGAAAACAAATATGTTTGTCTTTTTACCATAAGACCCTTTTTTCTTTTAACTATTTGAATCAAATCATATTAACGATCATTAATTTTACACTCCTTTAAAGATAATATTATTAATAACCACCCTAATCATATTAAAACCCTCTCATTAAACCTTGTATGTCATTACGTTTTATACAAAATCATCCTTTTGTTAATATACCCTTCACTGAACAAAATAAATAACTTTTTGCATAGAAAGTTTATATTTTTTTTGTCTTTTCAGTGTAGATAGTTGGGAAATTGGGGATCAAATTCTATTAAAATTATTCATTTATATTATCATAATCATATATCATGAGATGTATTTTTTTGTCTCATATAAGAGGATGCTATCATATGTTTCTTCTTCACCAATTCCCAAACACTTTATTTTCTCATGACTTGATTATCATAGTTATATTCTTACTTACATTAATTTTTAAGAGAAACATTACATCTTTATTCCATGATATTACAATGGATGCATATATATATATATCATCTATGAATTGTTATTTCTTTTGAAATGGGAAATATTTTGAAAATAAAATTGAAGAAGGTAAATCTATACTGATGTTAATGTACTAGGAATAATGACATTTCATTTAGATTATTTATTATTCTATATTCATTGATTGAATATTGAATTGTTTTTTATTATATTAATGATTACATGATAAAATTATATAAATTTTTGGTGATATATAATGTCAATATAATTGAAATTAAAAGTTAAATTGTTGAATTATATAACAATTAATATGGAGATAGTTAATGAAGTCACAAGTGGGTTGCTAGGGATTCAAGAGAGTTATTTTAGTTTAATTGGTTTAATTGATTATTAACAGTTATCATCCTAAAATATATTTTTGGGGAAATTTATGTTTATAATGTTAGTTCCATTATTTTAGTTATTTAGGTATAGTTTCACTAATTTTTTGATAAATTTTTTTTCAAAAGTGGGTTTTTATTACTATTATATTGAGAATAAACATTTCCTTTTGAGTCCATGTAATTCCCTTGGATAATGAAATAGAGTTTTATGTTACATATTCAAGAATTATAGGATGGTATGTTAGAGTTTCCATTTTTTAATGATGTATTTAGTTTTTTTAGGGTATATTAAAAGGTTATGTGTGTTTTATGATATTATTTTCCATTTATTAGTGTGGGAAGTAATGGTATATTATGGTTGTTCTCTAGAAGTTTTATTTTTGGTAATGTGTAGTTCATTATAATTTCTTCTTTATCCCTTAGAATGAGGTGAGTGAGGTTAGAAGGCTAGGTCATTATTGAGTACCAATTACACATATAATAGGTAGTTTATAATAAACTAGTTATTTGATTGGAATAGCAAATTAGAATAATTGATGGGTAAGATAAGTATTTTTCATGGAATTTTTTTATAATACATAAAAACAATATATTGTATATTGTTTTTAGAATTAATAGATCAAGAATTTATACGGTTATTTTATTAATAAATGTCATGATGTTTTTTTGTTATTTATTTTATTTAATTTAATGTTAATAGCCTTAGTTGTGTGTCATTATCCATTCCATTATTTTTTTGGTAAGATTGTTTTTTTTATGTTCTTATAATAATATATATTTAGTTTTTAATGGTTTTTAGTTTTTTTGTATTTTTACATGAAATAATGGCTTAAGGTACAATTCATATTATCATGGGCTATAATGGCTTGATATTATTGTATGTATAGTCCTTATACGGTATAATAGATTTTTTTAATATGAATTTATAAACATATGTATATTTTAATGGATTAATGTTATGTTTGTTTGTGTGTGTGTATTATCACATCCTATAATGGCTAAGGTTAATGAAACGTACACCTATTTGTGTGTTATAATGGCTCCAGATTATAACATGTACTCATTTCCCCAAGATGTAATGGCTTGATATTAGGCAATGTATTTTGGTCGTGATGGATTGAGGTTATAACAGAGGTCTTTGGAATGATGATAAACTAATGTGGTAGAAGATGAGATGTGGTTATTATAATTTTGCAGTTTATGTGATTTTAAAATTGTGATATGTTGCATGATGTGATGTTCTTGTGGTCATGTGGAGGTTTTTGTGATAAATTCATGGTTTTAATAATTTATTGTCATTGATTCTATTTTTTGTAGTCAATGATATAATAACTAGTAGAAAAAATACAATTCACATTAATGTTTTAAGGTCAGTAATTTAATATTTTAAATGAAATACATTTATCATATCTAATATAAGTTATTACCCATATCATGGTGGGAATCATTGTCATTTATATAGTAACCATTTTTAAAACTCTAGATGATAGGTGTTTTAATTTCTTCTTTTTATATAATAGATGATAAAAACTAGGTCAAACTATATTATAGCATAGACAAAACATATAATCAATTTTAAAAACCGTAGAATGTTGCATTTTAATATCAATTATTTACTAAATGTTGTTAAAGGTAGAATTTCACATCACTCATCATCGATGTTTTAGTGTTTTTTCAAACACCACCATTTTACTTTTTAAAATCCTGCATAAAATTTATGACATTAAATGCACATATTTTTGTGTACCATCAATACCATTTTATTCTACATCTTTCATTATATATATTTCATTCCTCCTTTTATCCAATGGTTTATCATTACACCACTTCTTCATTCAATTTGTCCTTTGGTATTTATAATTGTGATTGATTTTATATTTTTTATGATTTTTTTTGTTGAATATATATATATATTTATGATTTTTAGGAATAAGACATATTTCTATTGAAAATAAATGATAAATCATCATTATGCAATTTATAGGATATAGATTAAATTTCGACACCCATCACAATTTATAATTATGATAAATTTTTTTCATTAAATTAAAATTAATATCAATAAATGATATTTAGATCTGTAGGACACAACCATATGTAAAGAAAACAACTTAAGGAATTATGTTATTTCTTATTTTTTTATTTATATTATATAATGTGGTTCTTCATCTATATTGTATTTTATTCTATGGTAGTTTTGTACATCAACATATTTTAAAAACTAATACACTATTCACAACTATTATTTGGATTAACAACATCTAACCTAACGAATAATGGTAGTAATTTATATAACCAATTATATAAGTGATTTTCGACATCAATTATCAAAAATTTGATGTCAAAATATATGAAATTATTATTTGGGGATTAGATGTCATAATATCCATAGTCATTAGTCATTAAATTACTTTAAAATTAACATTTTGACATCATTTTATATAATCTAAGTTAAAAATCACTAAAACATTTGGTTGTATTAATATTTCATAAAAAATAAATAAAATAACATACATTAAAATCAATTTTATACTAGGTAATTGACAGAACATATTGGTCAAAGGACTATAGATATGTCTATATACCTTCATTATTTTATTAACATATAATATCCAAAATTTAAATTCACTCTTAATTATTACAAAATTATATATTTAACTAAAATAATACTTATAAAAGATGTATTAAAGGTGAAACTCATGTTATTCTATGATATTATTCTTATATCCAATTTTACATAATTTATTGGAGTAAAAATTTTATTATCCTAAGTCTTTACTTATTTAGTCTCATAATTATCTATCCAAATTCATTATTTAAACAAGGATGCTAATTTTATTAAAAATATGATCCAAATTAATATTCTTATATACCAAAACATCCATATTTTAATTGATTTATTTATAACATAGTAAATATAATATTTTTTTCATTGATATTGAGTTTGATGGATTGAATATCTAGGATGGTATACATGCATTTTTTTGGTTCTGTTATAAATATTATCTTGTAGTTATTTTATGAGTACGAAAATTTTTACACATCAAATCATTAATATAAAATATATTTTTGGGGTTCACAATATTTCCCATGGAATTATTGACGGTAATACCTCCCATAAGTTTGATAGATACCCTCAGTGCTAAATTATAAATCATGGCCTATTAGAGGTGGTTTTTGAGATACACGTGCATCATCAGTGACTGGACACGTGGGGTTTTACAAGGAGTGGGTCCTATAAATGTGGTATGAGAGCATTTCTTTCAAATATTGGATCGATTTTATAGTTAATAACATGTGAGGATTTCACATGTCTAGAAGTAAAACTGTTCCATTTTACTAAATTGAGTTAAGTATGAAGTGTATTTTCTAGAAAACAAATATTTAGGGCCTATTTTGAATGATTCTATTACCCTTAATGTCAAATATACTAGCTGTGATTCATGTACCATGACCCCAATAATTGTATTCAAGGATAGTGACATCCAACTAAAAATTATTAGGTGGGAATAAATTGATTACTTTGTAAAAAATTTCAAATACATCACAAATGATTGTCTTACTGTTCATTTAAGCTATAAATTTATTTATAAATATGTATAGTGTGTTGATTTATACAAATATATATTGATGATATATATATATATATTAACTAAAAATAAATTAATTTGTAATAAATTCATTTAGTCTAGACTACACATGTTTTTATATTAACTCATAATAGGACATGACGCATATTTTTTATTTCACAAAATTAAATATATTGATTTATCATCTAATGCTTAATGAATGTTAATTAAAAAGTTGGAAAATGTCAAGGATACAAGAGTATTTTATTAAATCAATAGAAGTTTCATAATTCTAAATTTTTATTTCAGGATGAGGCATGTCTAAAATATATTCATTTCCATTAAATTTCCTAAATTTTTGATTAATTATTCCCTCTATTGATGATTAATTCTTGATTTATGTTATAATATTGTTTAAATGAAACCTTAGAAGCATTTTTTTTATTTTCATCCTGTTAATATGAAATTTTACTCTACTGGGCAAGAAGAATTTTTAATTTGTGATTTTGTTAAATAAAAGTTCAATGTGTGAAAATATTTGATTACAAACATTATAGAGTTATAAATTCTTGAATGTTAATAGGCATAACATTATGAAATATATTTAAGCCTTCCTAATACATATTTTACAAGAAATTAATTAATTATATATGATTTTATTAATGAAATAATATTATATATATGAACTAATTATTATAGATATGTTTTCAAATATTTTTAAATTCAATTAACAATTTTTTGTAATCATGATAAAATATGGTGCATGCTGATTAACATCTGTACAATGTTGATCATGATAATATATTTTTGTTACAACATTATTAAAATTTCTACATGATTCATTATGATATTTTTTGATAAATTATTAAAAATTAATGATGGAGGAGTTCTAATTAAGTGATGAATTAAAATTCCAAATCAAATATTTATAAATAAATTAATATGGTATAACTATTATGATACGAGTAATATATGAATGTGGTAATTATGAAATCATTGAATGTGGATATTTTATTTGAACCTCTAATAAAATTTTAATCCAAATGATTTTTATATACTTTTTTGGGTTATTAACTCTTTCCTATATTAGTTAAATAATCGAATTCCATGTTACTGGTGTTTTTTTATTATAGCCTAAAGTTTGTTTAATATAACAATTTACATACCCTTTCCTATTTTTTTTGAAATAAATAATTGTAATTTTTTCATTATTATATTTGGTATGGTTTGATATGATTTTCTCCATGAAATATCACTGATGATAGAATGTTTTGGTTGACATGGAGACATGATGGGAATAATGTGTTGATCGATTAGTATGAGATAAAGGTGGTGGATAGTCTTTATTTTCTATTTTAAATCCTTTGATATCTTGTTTATATCCATTTTGTGATTATTTTCAAGACATTTATTGAAAATTAACTATTGTTATAAGAAATAATATTAGAAGATGATTGTACCTATTCCTTGTTTTATAAATCTTTGATATATTATTTTGAGTAGTCTTTTTATTTATTAATTTATTTTAATTCAACATACATGATATTATATCTATATATATTATAGAATATATATCAATTTTTCTTATATAAAAATTAAATATATCTATGGGTTTATTTTAAGGGTTTTATGCTTTTGGTGATGTCAATTTGATTCATTATAAATGTGTTAACATTATTATTTTCCTTATAAGTGTATTTGAGATCGACGATGCAACATGGTCTCCAAGATATGGTTCCATGGTATAATTTTCATGAAATGTACATGAACGGATTTACATACCATGTAAATATAGTTAATTATTTGTGTAATATTAAGGAATACAATAAGAAATTCTATATGAATTTCTTAGGTTATTAATCTAACGAATCACGAAAGTAGAGTTTGTTGCGATAATATAGAGATGGTGTATATATTTGAGCCATGACCTAATGTCATTCTATGTATCATGTGGTACGTTTGTTGTTATTTCATCGATATTTTTCAATATGGAATCATAAGTACATATCATAAGGAAGTTATATCTCTTAACCAATGGATTGTAGTTAGTTTATTGGGAAGTTATGTGTTTTATAGGTCTATAAGTATACACCATTATTAAACTATGGAGTGATTTAAAAGTTAATTCATGAAAACATTATTTCCAAAAAAAGGGTTTTTGTGTTGTTTTGTTATTCTTCCCTTACAATAATTAGTAATAAGTACTCTGAAAGGTTAACATGGTTTTTATTTTCATGAATATTAAAAGAATTGAATTTAAATTTGACTTATTTCAAAGGGTATAAATATTTTGATATCAATATTTTGAAGAAGAGAAGTTATATAGAGTTTATCTATAAGATAATTGGTTGAAAATCTCTTCCATTATTGTTTTTGGATTACCTCTTTGGTTCGGTACATATATGATATGAATTTAATAACTCACTAAAAATTAAATTTTTTATTTTCAAACACTTTTATGGAAATGTGAGAAACCAATAGTCAATTTGAGGGAAAGTGATAAACTGTAAAAGATCCCATCTGACACCAACCATAAACCAAGAGCATGAAATCAAACGATAAGTACACACCACCTCAACCACTACCAATAATAATATCCATAATCGTCACCATACCCAATGCAGGAGTCCTCCTCCGTAGTGACCGATTTCCCATTCCGAAGCTGGCTTATAACTCCTCATGTGACTGCTTGAAAGTGAGTTTCATTCATAGCCCAAATCATCACTATAATTATTTGTAATTGTTCCCATTCTATTTAATGGTAATCTTCCCATGGATTTTATGCTTTTAAAATTTCATGTTTTAGTTTATGTGTTGGATTTTTTAATCAGGATCATTTGAGTGTCATATTATGTAAATACCTAGATTTCCTTATCCTCTACATTGGTTCGTTTTTTTATGTCTTTTATTTTCATTCATGAGGATTATAATATCTTGAGAGGTATCCTATGTAAGAACAGATATTTTCATGAACCCTTGATTTTTCATATCTTATGTATTAAGAGGTTCTCTAGAATTTGGTAAATAGTTTGTGTGAAATGGTTTGATATTGGTTTGTACTCATAATGAACCATGATGTGAAAATATAATTATAACATTGGTATTTTTAAAATATTTATAAATTATAATTATATCCATCTAAAAGGTTAATTATCATCATTTTTATCATCACATATAATATGAGTGACAATGGGTATTGTATATCATTACACATGTTTGGAAATCATATGTACCCAAAATTTTCTATTTTGGGGTAATGAAACAAACCATTTCTCATGGAGAATAAATCTCTAATAGCTAAGTAGTGACCCTTATATATCTACCATTATCATGGATATTACCCTTAAAAATTCCAATTATCATAGAAATGAACATTATGTTTCACTCTATACCATTCAAATGACCTTTACATTTCACTTTCTATCATGTAAATGGCATATATATCACCCTTGGTCATGAGAATGGCCCTTCCATATAATATTTGGATGTGGAAATGAAATTTTAGATAAATCGTCATTGTTTTAAACAACCCTAATAAATATAAGATTAAATTTTGATATGTAATAGTAATTTTCATAGAGATTATATAATATTTTAATATATATGATTTATTTACCTATATATTATATTAATTTATTGATACATATGAGTTATTTACACTATGTGTAATACTATTCCCTTTAATTATTTCATTTTTATATTGAAACATATTTTACAATTGATAATGGTATTATGAATCAAAAACAAATATAATGGGGGATTATTTTATATTATTAAATTTACTTTGTCCACTATAAATTTTTTTCATAATTTCCATTAATTTAAATTAGACATCATGTATCTTTTCCTTATAAAACCATATCTTTAGGAACTCCATGATCATATATAATTAATAAGGAGTGGTTTACCAAGATTAAAATGGGAAAACACATGATCACATTTGTGAAAATATCAATATAAAATCTAAATTCCCTTCACATCTTCTTCCTTTTTTTTCTTCATAGTGGAGTTTTGAAAATTATTATGTTTGATATTGTTAAATAATTGATCAAATTTGACATAATATTTATTGATTTAGGATCCATTATTACATATAATCATCTTTGTCAATTTGTATTTCCAAAATTAATTGGTGTAGAGGATTTATAATCATTTCTTTTATATTATGTATATATGTTTCTTGAGATTCCATTAATCCATTTTAGTTACCTTGTTTACCTTAAGAACATTTTTTGTTTACCAGGTTTAACAAATAATTATTATTATTTTCTTAAAATATATTTACTGTCTTGTTTATCGTTATAGTGGTAGTTTCTTTTTTTGGGTTGGATATTGAGATGTTAAAGGAATACATTTCAGTAATTCCTTTTTTACAGTAATGGATTTAGTTTTGTTTTTAGGTAGAGTAAGATTTTATGAGGGTTTGATTAGATATTTGGTTATGTATTAGTGTTTAGAATCTTTGATGAATATGGATATTTGTTTGGAGTAATTTTTTATGTGTTGGGAAACTATGTGTATTTATTTATTATTCTCATAGAAAGTAGTTTATGTGGATAGAATTTTAGTTCATGTCTAAGCCCTTATAAAAAATAATTAGGTGTTTCTATTTCATTAAACTATTTATTAATTGGAATATACCAACTAAATAATAGAATGGTAAGAGAATAATATTAAAATAAATTTTATAATAATACTTAATAGTGGTATCTTTTATTGAGGACCATTAGAACATGAATTTATGTGGTTAGTTTATTAAAAAAAATATGTTGTTTTTCTTATGTTAATTAATTAAGTGGAAATAATTAATATTTATCATGTTTGTGTGTTGTATTTAACATTCTTATTTTCATGATTTTTGTTTTTGTAATTGTTTGGAACCTTATGATACTTTAAATTTTGATAATAATGAATTACAATTTTATGTATTATTTTGTGGGTTATAATGGTATTATGAATGTGTAAATTAGATATTTTGGCCCAATTGTATAACATGTATGGTCTTTATAGGTTTTATTTTCATTCTACTTAATATGAATTTATATTAAGAATGGTTGAAATTGATTAAAGTGCAGTGTATGTATATACATATTTATGTACTTTGTGTGTATATTTGTGTTCTAAAATGGATAAATTTTCAGACACATGCATCTATTTATATAATATAAAGGCTCTAGGGTATAAAATGTAGGCATTTCACTATACTATGATTGCTTGAATTTATTTATTTTAATTGGGTTGTGATGGCTCCAAGGTTATAACATTCCTCATTACGATGGTGATATAGTGATTTGTAACAATATTACTTTTCTGGTGATGTCTTTTGATTATATTCATGAATTGTTTTACCCTTAATTTGAGTATTCTTTGGTTTAGGCTTGTCTTAGGTGTCTTCAACAGAGTTTTTTAAATTTTTTGATTGGTTTTTGGTACATGCATTTTTTTCCTGATTTTCCCATCCCTTGCACCTACCCCCGAAAAACTATATATCCTAGATAGAGATTAATTTCAATGATAAATGAATATTTTTCAAATCATTTATGTCTTAAAAAAACTATGCACTCCATATAATAGGGGTTTATGGTTATGGTGTGTATTTTGGAAAACCATGCAGTCATGCCCGTGAAATAGTTTGCATGTAAATGAAACCCTAAGAAAAAAATTTAAAAAATTCTCAAACACTCTTGCTATTTTTATTCATATTCCCCCTTTCTTGGTCTGAACCAATTTCCCATGATTTTTTATTCATATTATAAGATTCCAGCACTCCTAAAACCCCAATTATTATAAATGAATGATCTGGTAGAAGAAATATGCACCTATCCGGTATGTATGTTCATACTTTTTTTGGTTCCCTTCTCTCCCTTCATTCCACTCCCTTGTAGAAGAATGATTTTTCCCTGAATTTTTCATGTTTTAGATCTAGGATCTCCTAAATCTAGTTATATTGGATATTGGTCCTATGTTTCAAACATATATCTCTTCGTTTTTTGTGATTTAGACCATTCTACATCAAATTGAGGTTTAAAATTTGGTATGTGTCCATCAATGATCGTGAGGTAGATGGTCTAATTGATAATTACCAAAATAAATATTATTATCAGGTTCATGAAATTGTGTAATTTCATTTCCATGTTGTGCAACTAAAATCTAAATTAAAAAGATGAATTTAATTTTTTGAAATTGGTAAACCCTTCACAGATCATATTGCACCTATTGGAGATTATGTAAAATGATTTAATCAAAACCCAATTTGTGTGAAAAAATATTGGAAATTATGATTATGGAATGTGAAAAGTGGAAGAATGGGTTCATTTAATTAAATTAATTATTTATTACACTTTGATAATGGGAATTAAAAGTTTTAGCAGTATAACCTTAAACGGATACTGAAATATGCGGCTACTTTTTGATAACTGGATTAATGCTGAAGAGTTTATATTATTCTATGCGATTAGACTAAAAACCCAATTTTTTAAAATTAAATGGTGATTTGTAAGGATAATGTCTTAATAATGGTTAATTTTTATTATACATTACATTATAGAGTTTTATGTGCTATCTATAATTGATTGAAATATGACAAATGAGTCAGGGACTGATTCTCCAAATACCCAGTGGTAGAAAACTCATGATCTAGGCCCCTAATGAATTCATGTGAAAAATAATATATGGGGAAAGGAATGATACTCCAAATAACCATGGGGTATGGGATAGGGATTGAAGCCCAATATAACTATGGGGTGTCAGAAAACCGATCTATTCCCCCCAACATATTTGTACAAATATTGATGCTCAAATATACTATTTATTAAATTGGAATTAAATTGACAATGATATCCCATGGTATAATAGAATTTTGATAACCCAATGATTTATGGTTCAGACTCTATTATGGTTTAAAGAAGATAAGATGTGGTTGGTTATATATTATTTTAATGTCAACTAGTATATTATTTTTCTTTGGTTCATTTACTATATTTACAACAACATACACTATTATAGACTAGATATTGCTTCAGACACCGTTGGTGGTGGTAGATTGTGTCTTACCCACACCTTATATGGGATGCCTAATTTTTACCCGAATACTCATAATGTTTGCAAGAAAATGTTGGGGAAAGATCCCAATATTGGACTATTGAGTTGGGATTTTGGATCGATCATGGATAAGGGAAACAGACTAGAAGTTTGGACCCTCATGGGTCTTACAAATGTGTCTTTATATTTTCTTTTATTTTTATAGGTAAAAATTATAATGCATGAAATGTCTAATTTTATGGTTATAATTATTTTCCTTATTTTGGATATATTCATGTGATATTGGTCATTATTTATTATGGTATCATCTTGGTTATTATCTATTATCACATGGATATTGTTTATTCATTTATACTTTTCTTCCTCTCTAGTAAAGTGGGTATAATGTCCCCACATTACATATAAGACCAATGATACTAGTTGTCAGCATATGGAATACAATGAGGTATTTATGAGGTAATGTAGCTAACCGGATCAAGAAATTGGAAACTGGCACATGAGTCAGGAAATTACAAAGTGGTATCAAAGTTGTTTTCTTATACATTCAGTAGTCATGTTATTTAGAAGAGCTAGATAGAAGTCTAGGATGATTCAAGCCATGTTCACGAGCTTCTGAATGGTAGTAGATAACTTATGTATAAAATAAAACCCATGTACCTATGCGGGGATAGATTTTATTGATGTTTTTTATTATAGTTTAATGTCATTTCACATTGATTGATACACTTATTATGTGATGTTCTTATTTTTTTGATATTTTCATAATAGACTTGTATGTCATAATATTTTTTTATACATGAATCATTCATAAAAATTGTTAGTTATTTTAATATGTATCCTTTATAGGTATTCAAATAATAACATGTTATGATTGGGATTTGGTAAATGAAAATAATTTTCTATATTTTTGTAAATTAAAAAGAAATAGGACCTGAAGATAAATTTAATTGGTTAAATTTATTCAAAATATGGTAATTTTTAATAGAAAAATTGGGTTATAATTTGAAACATTAAAATATGAAATTTTTTACCCTTTGTTATTCACGAGCTAAGTAAGTGAAGGATGATGGTAATGATAGTAATTTAGTTCTGTCCATGTACTAGAGTATGTAAAGGAATTATTATATCATATTTGTGAATACCACTTATGTAAATGTTTAATAATGTTTTATGTTTCTTAATATTTGTGTTTCTCATCATAGATGAATTGCTTGATGAGGATGATCATTGATATGATGACAGAAGAACATGGATAGAAATGTACCTCTAGTAGTTTAAGTAGAGGCCCTTATAGTTCCAAGAGAAGGAGTGGAAGAGATTTTTTGTGATATCATTTCTTTTTTAAAAATAATTGTGTAAGGAGACCCATGGGTGGGATGTGAGGAACATTTTTGATATGGTATAGGAGTTCCAATATCAGAACCTTTTGACTATCACCTTAGAGGGTGGAACTAAGATGAAATAGTTCTATATTGATTCTATTTAGAATGTTCTTGACCATTTAAAGACATTTGATGAGAAGAGGGTCATGTTGGATCTTAATATGTTTCATAGATTAGTGAATCCCTAGTAGGACATTCATACTGATGAGGGGAAGGTGGATAATAAGGTGAGGAAAGACATTTACGAAATGTTTCTATAACAATTTTACCCAGTGATTCTCAAGGTGGAGAGAGAGGTAGATTTTATACAATTGACCCAAGGGAGTATGTATATGATGAACTATCTTTGTTGATTCACCAATTTTTTGTGTATTACTCATATTTTTACCATACATTAGGAAATTATGTTGAAACTCTTTCCAGATAGACTTGAATATGATGTTGAGTCCTAGTTGAATATCTTCTGGTCGAAGATGATTTTTGAGGTGGTGAATAAGGATCTCATTTATAATGTGTAATTGAAGGGGGATTCTAGTGGAGTATATGTGGTCTCTACTTGAATACCCTGTGGTACATCTTCTAAGTGTAGGAATCATCACTATGTGAATTTTAGCTAGAATAGTGGGAAGAAGAGTAGTCAGGAAGAAAGATTATTTACTTAGGGAAATCGTCAAGCTATTTTCCATCAATACTATAGATTAAGTCACTATCGTATCTAGTTTCCCCATACATGGGTGGAGTTTTGAGCTTGTAGTAGTATGGAATATCTATAATATTAAACATAAATTTATGATAGATGGGTAGTGATGGAAGAGAAAGACCGAACCACGGTATTGTAAGGGGTTGTTCAAAAATATACCAATCTACATGTTTGTGTGCTATTAGCCATGGAGGCTGAGGAGGTGGAAATGTTACTTCAAGAAAAGATCAGCCTTATCAGATTAGTAGTACAATTATTTAGGACTCAAAAGACAACAAAGGTTATGTGGACCGGATAGTTTAATGTAGTTCATCCAACCCATGTGGATAGTGAAGCTGACACATCAACAATCAGATGTACTATTCTTGTATCTTCTATCCTTGTTGGTGCATTAATCGATACATGTCCCAATCATTCTTTCATATATTATCAACATGTAATTTTTTTTAGTCTAATGGTGGTGTTTGTGAATGGGTTTATGAATATTGACACACCATTGTGAGTATATTCAATGGAAATATTTTTTTTTTGGGTTTTTGTATCGAGGATAGTGAGTATCATTTCCTTTCGTAGATTTACATATATGACATTTGAGTTTTTGACTTGATTTTCTGTAAGGACTGGTCGGAAGCATACTAAACCCATATCATTTTTTACATTAGGAGATTAAACTTACATCTTATAAGGGTGACAATTAAAATAATCATAGAGGGTGGGATAACAAGGAAATCCACAGATATCATATTTACTAGAAAATGAGGGAGCTCACCACTCATGTTGAAATTTTTACAGGGATATGGGGTGTGAGGACTGATTTATTGTTAACCATAGTGGAGCAGTTTAATGATTTATATCCTAAAATTTTCGTAGGTATTCCACCTAATAAAGATGTTGAGATCACAATTTATATCATAATAAGGGATGACTAATTTTCTATTCCACATCACCAAAAGTATAAAAGAGAGAATCAAATGATTATATTCTTCTGGAAGAGTTGATGGATCATGGATTTATCCATCTGAGCACATCTATTTACGGTTCTCTTATTTTTTTTAATAATAAGGGTGACCAGATGTTGTGTCTATGTGTTGACTATCATAAGTTTAAGACGATTATGGTGATGTGTCGGTATCCACTTATGTGTATTTATGATTTTTGGGTCAATTGAGAGGGGGTTCTGTGTTCAAAAATATTGACTTCAGATAATGATATCAAATTTTGAGATTTATACCTTCAGGTATTTAGTATATTACATTCAAAATATGTTATGTCCTTCATGGGTTCTTTTTGATAACTTTCATGCTGACTAATTCTCTATCTATGTTGATGGATTTGAAGAATTGAATCTTCCACCGATACCTTGATCATTTTGTGGTTGTTTATATGGATGTATTTTTGTGTACTCTAAGACACATGATTATAATTCCAAACATATTGACATCATACTCAGTATATGAAGAGAGAATTGGATTTACCCAATCTATCTATGTGCCTATTATAAATCAACATGGTAAATTATTTAGGTCGCATCATCTTAGAGGAAGGTGTGTTATTCGTCCAAGACAAAGTTCAGGTAGTTTTTTTCTTGGGAGATGCCCATGAATTATTTTTATATATACAGTTATATGGGTTTGGTTGGTTATTATCAGATGATAATCTAATAATTTTTATAGTTTGTAGCACTGCATTTAAGGTTGACCAAAAGGGGATAGAGTTTAAAATGTCCAGATCATGCCACAATAACTTCAAGGAGTCGAAGAATCATGTGAATACTACACCAATATTGATCCTACCTAATCTGGGAGAGGACTGTACCATGTTTTTTGATGCATCCAAAGTCAAACATAGAGTAGGGTTTATGCAAGAAAATCTTGTTTTGGTGTAGGGGTCATTCTAGTTGATTCCACATGAATGGAATTATCCTACAAATGATCTCTATTTGGTCAAAATAGTTTTTGCTTTAAAGTGTTGGTGGCATAACCTGTTATTAAAAAAGTTTACATTGTATAGCAATCAAAAAATAGTAACGTACATATTTTTGAAATGAGATTTGAATCTCCTGTAGTGAAAAATGGTTGAGTATATGGGTTGTTTGATTTTGGGCTACCATTTATTCCTTGGAAGGAAAATAGTGTTACAAAAACATCGATGAGGAATAAACATACTCAAGTAGTTCATGACTGTAGATCTATGAAAAACAAGAATACTACACTAGATGAAATTGTAATAGAGATTTAAAAGGCCCTGTATAATATGACCCTCATATCATAATCAGTTGATTCCATACTTTTGAGACAGATTAGGGAGTTTCAGTTTCAGTTCCCAGAGTATTTTTCCTTGAGGTAAAGCCTTGATGATGATATTTTGCCTTTTGATTAAACTATATATGAGGATGATATCATCCATGTATGAAACTATGTTGTTTTTTCAACATGTATGTGGGAGGAGATAATGAATGGGATTCATGCCTCAATGTGGGAGGTGATTCATATTTTGACCAAAATATAGAATGATATACATCAATAGCATCAGTGGTTGGGCATCAAAAAGAATATTACTGGTTTTGTGACGTGATGCTACACCTTTAAACTATCAAACATGATGAATCAATGACCTGGTGGTTTTTAATGTCTTTTCCTATTTTTGAATAGATATGGGAAGACATTACCATGGAATTATCACTACTAAACAACCAGTGTTTAATATCACTTGTATTTATTAGTGCACTAGTTTTATCCTTCATAAAACATACAATTTATCAGTGTCATATTTTTAGTGCTTATAAAGGAGTTCTTTATTTGATCTTTTTTAGTGCAGATAAATACCTACCTTTATTAGTGAAAAAAATATCTGATAAAAGTGTCTCTATCCAATTGAAAAAACCAAACCTATTTTAAACCCATCATGATATCAGAATCATTCCATAGAAGCCACCCATTGCTAGAAATCCTTTTCAGTGAATCGAGGGTTGAATCACACAAACCAACTGGCTTCATTTTCTTGAACATTATCTGACATCTAGTGCTCGGTTCCAGTTAGTGTTTCTGAGGAAAACAAAATGATTTACTTCCAAGGTTCATTGATTTTCATTCAACTTGTGAGGTAGGCATGTGGTTTCCTTCGTAGGATCTTATTTTGTTTCTGTGTTTTTTATTTCTGACTTTGAATCTGAGGGTTTCTAATTTTCTTTGTAGGTTTAGATTTTCTTTCTGTATTAATTATTCTGTTATCACACACTATTTTTCTTTGGAATTATGATCCTTTTTTCTAGACTAATTTTTCGGATATCCTCTTTTAGTGTTTTTAAATTGTTTTTTTGAAAAAATTTGCTTCTATGTATACATTTATATTCCATATTTCACTACAAGATTAATTTCTTTCACTATATTGACATTATAGTTAATCACCTCTTGTCCATAGATAAACCAATTAAATAAATATTTATGGCACTGTATGGAATGTAGAGGTTTTGGATATAAAAATGTTAAATGAATAAGAAAATTGATTTATAAAATCAATTCTTAGTCTGATGATGGGGAGAAGTTACAAAAAAGCCATTTTTATACAATACGTGTAGTTAAAATTATTTATTTAAATTATTTTCTAATGTTATGGTGGAATTGTTTTTCCATATAATTTAATTTCCTCCTAATTCTGTTGTTTTATTTTAGGAAAAATATTAGTAACGCTGAAACTATATTTATTTATTTTCAATGGATCACTTTTTTCAAAATTAGTATGGGTGTTTTTTTATTTTACTATGTTATGATATTTTGTTGTAAGGGTTATATATATTTCGTAGAATTTTGTTGTTTAATTTCTTTATGCCAACTAATTTGTGGACCACCCTAAATTCTCAAGGATGAGTCAATAAGTATTAGATGGAATCCCTAGAATCCTTAGGTTTATATATCATTTATTTCAAAAACCTGAATGAATATTATTAAATTTTATATATTAGAAATTATTATAAGGTATTAAAAATTTTAGTTCTATATATAAATTTTAGGTCTATATATACATTTAATTAACCGTAATATAATTTATAATTAAATAAAAAGAATATTGTAAACTCTTATTACTATTAAAATAATAAAATTAGGGAGCTATATATATATATATTTTGAATAATTAATCCTTCTAATATTTCAAAAAATTTATTTTATACACAATTATCTAGAATAATAATTATTTATAATTAAGATAATTTTAAAATTATTATTATTATTATTTTTTTGTTTCATTATAAAATATAGTATTATATATATATATCGAATAATATAATGTATATTTAAATGAATTTAAATATGATAAAAAATATAATTATATATATACATATATGAAAATAAGGTTACTAATATAATATACACATGCATATATAACATATATATATCTATATATAATATTTAGGTATATTCACATTATTTATCTATGTATCGAATGAAGTGTTAGAACCATTTTATAGTTTTCAATGGTGGAAGGAATGAACCTCGTTCATGTTTATTGCCTATAAAGGTAACTGTGAACTAAGTACACGCCTCTATCAACCTATTTTTTTAATCATATAAAACCTAATAATTTTTTTACTAAAATAAAAATTATTAGAATTCAATGTTTTATCAAAAAAATTATAAGAAAATATTCAACTAATTATTTTATTAAAGATTTATTTAGACCCTTGTGGATAAATTTGGGGATAAAAATGAAAGTAATTTATCATAAATCTACCTCCACATGAAATAAAATAAATTATTTTCAGTAAAAAAACACTTGTCAGCTAAATATACACTTTAAAAAACCAAGACCCTTGGGCTACTCTATACTATAGTTTTGTATTCTGGTTCTTCCAACTCCACCCTTTTCATTTCCTTCATGCCCAAAACTCTGTCATTTCTCTAGTTGTGTGGACAATTGATCTAGAAAAAGTTGGTTTTAATATATGCATCGATTGAATAACTATTTTCAAGGTTGTAATCCTTTCAAATGGGATGCATTTCTCCTTTTATAAAACACAATGAAGTACAATTGACATTCTAATCAGCTTCATCTCCAAAATAGTCATTATTGCATTTTTTGTCTTGAGACTCACCCCCCATATCATTTATTTTACTTTTATTACTCTAAAAATTAGTCATCCCATGGATGACTAATGCTTAGAGTATTTTAAGCAACATAGGGGCATGTCCACATGATAAAGAGGACATGTGTCAAAAAAATACAATGATAAATGTTTGGTAAATGACCTGATGATGACGACAACTGTCTATAACTTTATCCATTGAATTAATTCTAAGGATAAAATCGACCATAGTGGAGAAATTCTCCTCATACTCCGAACTCGTTGGTTAATTATTTAGTGAGATTTATTTTTATTTTTTATCATCATTCTTACTTTACCATCAACATATCCCTATAGTCAAAAATGCTTTCATAATAAACTCATTATCCATATAATTAATGTATTAATTCTTATTTATGATTGATTTATTTATTTTCAGTATTAATAATATAATATATTTTTTCTTTTACATCTTTATTCTTTTTTTCAATCCTGCAACTGAGATAATGCGAACAAGGAAATGCGTTAAAAACCCATAAAACCCTCAAGAAAAAGTGAATTACTACTACTTGTTTAATTAATTTGGACATCATTTTATCTACTATTTGTAACATAATTTCCTTGTAATTTTTATCAAATACTTATGTTTTTTCACATAGTTAATGAGAATTCATATATTGCTTTAAACTATATATATCAAGAAAAAAAGAGATAAATTGATTCTTTCTACCAATGATTCCATGGTTTTAATTTTCATTGTTTTTTTTTTTCAAACTACCAACACTTCATATTGAGTCAATGTTCTTTACCGAAAAACCTTTCTCATTGTTAAAAGTCTCTAATCTTCTTAACTTTCAACAACTAGAAAGGATTTCTTCTACGAACATTTAGTCAATATGTAGTGTTTGTTGTTCAACCAAAAAATGAAATTGAATCAGAGTAACATTTCTATTTAGTATTTTTTTGACACTTTGGGATGTGTAGGAATCATCCACACCTCAATCCAACACATGGTGTGGCCATTATGACTCTAAGTGATTATTTTTATTTAAAATTGATATTAATTTTAGTAAAAAGTACAAATAACATACTCAAAACCAAATAACATATTCTTATTGTTTTGATACCTTAATTAATAGATCTATAATACTTTTGAGATGGGTAGGAATCAACCATACATCAATTCGATGCATGGTGACACTATTATGAATCAACATGTAATTTATCATTCTAAAATTGACAGTTTAGTCCCAAAAATTTCACACACTAAAAATAAATAAAACACACATAGATTTTTTTGATAATTTTAAAAATTAATTCTTAATGCCCTTTTAAACTGTAGGAATCAGTATCACATCAAAGTGATACTTGTTGTGATTGGTATAGATCAAAGTGCTTGTTTCTAGTTTAAATATAAATTTTAATTTAAAAAAAGTGACATACTCAAAACCAATTAAACACATTAATCTTATTTTGACACATTCTGAAAACAATCCATAAGTCATTTGAGATGTTTATGAATCAATCATACCTCAATTTGACACATTGTGTTAACAGTTTGACTCCTTGATCATTTTTTTTATTATATAACTATAATTTTAGTTTAAAATGTGCATCACATTGCCAAAACTGAAAAAGTGTGCCTAGATTTTTATCTCTCCGTTTAAATTTTGTATTCATACATTTTTTTGATTTCATGATTTTTTTTGTGATTTGGTGTGATGTAGCAGCACACTGCATTATGCCCCATTAACAATGCTTTTAAAATCACTGATAAAGGGTTCCATTGGCAGTGCTTATAGAAGGGTGGATAAATGGATCTTTTTATATGCTTAAGAAAGTACATTTAAAGGAATATTTTATTAGTGCTTATAAAATCCCTAATAAAGGATACCTTTATCAATTATTTTATAAGAGGTTATAAAGGACCCCTTTATTAGTGCTTTTAGAGTGATGATAAAAGAATTGGGTTCATAATCTCAGTCCAATGGTTATCACTTATTTATCGCTAATATATTCCATTTTTAGTTCTATTAAAGGTCTATTTTATTGTAGTGTTGTGGTCATTCTTTGAGGAAGCCTTGATATAATGACTCTATATGGATAATTAAGGACTGATTAATGGATTGATCCCATTTATTTACTATTTTGGAGACACTTTTAGTTGATCAGTTGTGGGATATATACCTTCAGGATATTGTACATTTTCATGTTCTAACATATATTATACTTTCATATCATTATTCATGCATTATTTATCACTTTGGAAAAGGATTAAAGAAGGAATTTCATACCCAAGTACATCTAATTATGTATTTGAACCCACAGATAGATAAGAAGTTAGAACATAATATATGTGTGGTGGAGTACATGTTATGATCATGTATTCTAGATTTTGGATGGTAATAGGAAAACCACATGGCCCACATAGATTTTTCTTTTAATAATAGTTTTCAAGGGACTATTCATATGGATCCATATATGGATCATTATAGGAGGCTATCTAGATCAACATTGTCTTGGATAGAGGTAGGTGAGTCATTTTTGTTTGGACCGAGTCTTGTACAAGATACATCAGATCATATTTAACTGATTCAAAAATATATGTTTATGTCTTAGAGTACGAAAAGGTTTTATAAAAATATCCATAGTTAACCACTTGATTTTAAAGTTTGTAATCGTGTGTCCCATTGGGTGTCAACCAGATTGGGTCACCATAGGAATCAGAGGTATGGAATGTTAATGCCAAGGTTTATTGGACATTCTATGTTTGTGGAAAGGATTTTCCCAATGTAATAACTATTGTGTATTCCATAGTTTGTTTGTAATTTGACCAATTTCATTCATGTGGTACCTCTTCAATAGTATTTTCACAAATCATCTATTATGGTTAATGTTAATGATGTTGATCTTCAGGATTATGAGTCTATTGTTGAGAATTGAATCCATATCAGAGATCACAATGAGAATTTTTGTGTGGAAAGACGATTCAAATAGTTGAATTGCTATGGTATCATGGAATGTTTTAGGAGGAAACATGGTAGATTGAAGAATAAATTTGAACTCAGTTGTCTAACCTTTTTACATAAGAATCATAGAGATTTTGGGGAGTAGAGATTGAGGATGAGATGTTATATAGTATGGAGATTGTATGATCCTGGCCTTTTTGGATTTTTATTACTCTTTTTAGCTATTATTTAACATTTAGTCATGTAAATTGGTTGAGTCTTGTATTGGATGTGTTTGGGTGAGTTTTATAAATTTTTGGCAGGGTTATGGGCATTTCAAGGAGGGAACATAGTTTTCCAAAACTGTGTTCCGACCCCTAAAATATGGTGCATCCTATATAAAGGAAGAATTTCATGTTTTTAATACCTTTTTTAACTATGTTAAATATTCGAGGAACTGTGCTCCCTAGGTAGGGGTGCAAGGTTTAGGTGCATGAGCTGGAAAACAATGTGGCCCATCTGAGTAAATCATGTTTAGGGAAATCAAACCACTGAAAATATTATATAAAATTTTAAAACCACTGGTTTTTTATTCTCTTTCTCCCTTACTCAAACTAACCCTATTTTCCATGATTTTTTAGGCTATGAAGATTATTCAAAGGATGCTAAGACCCCTTTATTTATGAAAAGATTTTCTGATGGATGATATTTGAAACTGTCTCATCTTTAGTTTCTTCCTGGTTTTTATTCCTCTCCCACTATCTCTCCTTTCCCTCCCATTAGAGATAAATGTTTTTTACTTGGATAATTTTATTAGATCTATGTTTTGATGGGTCTAGTTTCTTGGGATCTCAGTCCAAGGTTTCAAATTTAGATTACTTCAACCATTGTGATTTAGACCATTCCACACCATATTTTGGGTTATAGTTTTGTGATCATCTATAAATGATCTCATGGTGGGTGATATAATTTAAAATTCAAATACTCTTGATTTTTAAAATATATATGAAACTTCTATGTTTCATTTCTAGGTTGTGAAATTTCAATCTAAAATAGAATAATGAATTTAATTATGTGAAATTGGGAAACCCATCACAGATACCATTGGATCCATATGAGATTATAAATTTAGAATTATTGGAAACACATGGGGTGTGTCAATATATTTGAAATGATGATTATGGATTGTGAAAAGGGGATGTATGGGTTGTTTTAATGGAATTAAATATTTTTTCACTTTGATAATGTTAATTTAGGGGGATGACTAGTATATCATTAAAAGGCTATGGAAATTTGTGACTAATTGTTGATAAATGGATTCATGGTTATTTATTCATATTATTACTTTTTATTTAAGTATATAAACATTATTTTGTTTGATTAATGAAATGGTAATCTGTTATGATAGGGATTAAATAAATGATAATGATATTAAAAATTGATATGAATGTGTTATATGTGATATCTTTGATTTATTGATAAATGTTGTGTGGGTCAGGGATTGATTCTCTACATACCCATGATGTTTTAGACTGATTTTCTTGGACCCCAATTCATGCATGTAAACCATAAATTAATGGATGGTTACAAATGCTACCAATAACCATGGGGTGTGGGATAGGGAAAGATTCTCTAAATAATCACATGGTGTCGAACTGACACTATTGTACCCAAAAATATTAGTAACTATATTGATGTTCGAAGATGACTGAATAAAATTTTAATTAAATTAATATTGAAATACCATGATATAATGAGTTGTGATAGCCCTTGGATTTGATGTTCAGACATCGGAAGAAGCCGAAGTAGGTTTGATGTGGTAAGTTAAAGAATAATTAAATGTGTAACCAATTTATTTGTGTCTTTAGTTCTATTATTTTTTAAATAAATTCATACAGTGTTATATACTAGATATTACATTTTACACTATTGGTAGTGGTTTACTAGGTTTTACTCACACCCTACATTGGTTCCCTGATCAGTACCCTAACAGAATTCATGTTTGGAGGAAAAGTTATGTGTAATATCCCAATATTAGATGACTGAGTAGGGATTTGGGATGGACCATGGATGAGGGAACTAGACATGATGTAATAACCTGTTTGGGATTTTTTTAGTGTATATTTATTTATGGTTTTCTTCTAAAACATGCCACTTATATGGGAATAAATATATAGTATTTTGTTTATAGTCATTTTCCCTATTTTGGGTATATTCATGTGATGTTGACCATTAATGATTATGGTATAATCTTCGTTAGTTTTTTTATCACATAGATAATTTTTTTATTAATATTCATTGTTTTTTTACTCTAAGAATAATTTTATAGTCTCTCGACACTACATATTAGATCACAAATGCTAGTCAATAGTGTCTGGTGTATTGGGATGTGCGCCTAAGGTCATTTGGAGAATCATCTTGAGGAATTGGTATGTGGAACCTGGGTTGGGAAGATATATGATTTAGTGGTGTATGTGATGTGGTTGTGGTTACATGGTGTTGGATGTGATGTTTTCATAGTGACATGGTGCTTGTTGCGATGTTACTATGATGATGTGCTAGCAGATTAAATGAGTCCATGATTGTTATATTGTTATAAAAATGATGTACTTTTTCTCAATTGATTATATAATTGATCATCCATGATGGATATGAAGTGGATATATTTTTTTGGATATACATCATTTATTAATATATGAATTATAAAATCTGAAATCTCATACCATTAATTATGTAGTTATACATAGATGTAAAATAATTATTTTTGGTAATGTTATTAAAGGTGACATTCATGATATTATTTGATATTATTTGCTCATCATATTTGTCTTATATTCAAAGCCTCTATCATTGTTTAGATGATGCTCTTATTTAGTTTATCTCACACATGCATATCCTAACACATTTATTTCACAAGGATATTTAGTTAATATAAATATGTCTCCCTATGATCGTCAAATTTCTCACCCAATTATATTTTCTTGATTTGATTGGTAGATAGTTCATGGAATAATCGGGTTGCTATCATTTCAATAGTTGTAGTGGAGCATCAATAAAATAAACTGAAATTTTCATTTTTTCTATTATATATAATTTCCTATAGATATTTTTGTTGAATATATTATGTTAACTATTTATTAAAATTATATTGATGTTTTTGGTGGTTCAAAATATTCTACTTGGAATTAATAAGTGTAATGAGTCCCTTATGTATCATAGACACCCTCTTTGTGAGTTTCCAACTGATTGATTATTATAGTGGGCATGATGGATCATAGAACTCTTCACTTACAACGTGAGTAGGGTTAGAGTGGGGGTGGGTCATGAACCACATGATCACAATCTTTAAATTTAAAATTATTTCAATAATTATTATAAGAATTGTAGTTATATTGAATAAAAATCATCTACTCGTGAATCACCATCACATTCTCCCTTATTATATTCACCAAATTGAGTTCAAGAATAATTTCAGTCCATCCTCATTGCAATAAAATATATATCAAAAAGGTTATTTATAAAAATATTTTAATGTAACCTTGCTCTTATAATAGTGATGGTTGTTATTATAGTAAAAACAAACTACATGTAGGTTTTTTCCCATGATCCTATAAAATATAGAACACTTTTTTAAAATAATATCCTCGAGATTCTAGATCATCTGAAAAGCTTGAACATAAATTCAAGGAACAAAATAAGTAAAAATACATAAATAATCATAAAAATAATGACATTTACACAACCATTATTATATGTTTAAGTGTTGTTAATTATCAAATATAATATTCCTCAATTCCCAATGAATCCACACAATGTTCTCTATATAAAACCTTGACAAATCATCTAGGACACTTTAATATTTCATCATAATGAAATGTCTCAAATGAATCAAATATTTTATCATGAGATTTATCTACATTTGATGAATCAATGCGGTAATCCATGGTATTTCATTTTCTCATCATCCTAACTCATTTATTTTTAATTTGGGTTCCCTATAAGGTGTTAATTATTTAGGGTGTCGTATTTTTGATCAGTGAGCCTGAGATTTTTGGGCACATCAAAGCCTTGTTGATTTCAATGAACGGTTGTGGGTATTTTACTCTTTTGAGGATTTATGGATCATCAACATTGTATGTTACTGAATATGTGTTATTCTCATTGATATTTTTAGCTGTTGGTTTTTAGGCATAAACACCATTATATTATCACATAGAGAGTTAGGAATCGTCTCATATGATATTTATAAACTAGGTTAAATTCCCATCACTGGAAGGATTTATAGTGTATTTTTTCCTTCATCCAATGATAAAAATATATAGGAAAACCCCTCCCCTAGTTAGAGTATTACTATTCAATGTAAAGATAATACTAAGATGGAATCCTCATCGGCGGTAAATTGTTTCATTTTGGAAGTTGGGAAAAAATTTATTGGAAAAATAGGGACATTGGAACATCAAATTATAAATAAAAATGGTGCCTTATATGTGTATAAATTGTTCAGAAATGTTTGTATATATAATGGTAATTTGTTATAGCCTATACATTATTTACCCTTTATTATAGATTCTCATGGGTGGACTTTTTTAAATGTCTTCATATGGAATGATAATTAACTGTATCATGTTAGTAGATATTTATCCTGAAAATTATTTTTAATTCTATATCCCTCTCTTAACTACTTTAGACCACAATTAAATCATTGTCTTTTAATTTTTTCTTTTCAATAAGAGAACAATAAATTAATGATTTTGTTTATAAATTAGAGAACACGTCATATAATAAGTGAAATCATAGTATCTATGAACCATCACGTATTCATATACTTTATATCATTATCAAATTGTGTTATTTGTGTTTATTGCACAACATTAGAACCATATTCCAATAATAAGTGATCACATTAGAGTCGTTCAATCATGATGA
The DNA here is from genome assembly GCA_963277665.1 of Viscum album. Lineage (NCBI taxonomy): Eukaryota > Viridiplantae > Streptophyta > Magnoliopsida > Santalales > Viscaceae > Viscum > Viscum album. The sequence goes on along the minus strand of OY728164.1, from coordinate 1,464,836,558 downwards.
ATCCCTAAGTCACGACTATTATATTAGAATAAATCATGGTCTCAATTGATATGAATTATGGTGATTTAAAATTTCTATACAACAATAAGAATTCAAATTATTTATAATTTTATATTTTCAATCCACCAATAATGAATCACTATTTCATACTCAAAGAGCATTATTGAGCACGATTTTCTAATTCATGAATGGTGGGATGTACAGATGGTTTAGGTAGCTAAAAATAATACAAAAATATGAAACAAAATATTGGAATGTATAAAAGTATATCATTTAATATTTTATTTATGAAATTTAATATATATATTAGATAAACAATGATTTGTAAATTTTCCATTTCTGGAATTAAGATCAAGAGAAAACACATTTCTGTAAATAAATAAGGGTTTGAAATAATCCCAATGAATATTATATATTATGAATGGTTTTGTAAATATTAATTAATTGATTTAAAAAAATATATTATAACAAATGTACCATTTGTTACATGTATTTTAAATATATTATAGATTAGAATTTTTAATCATTTTATGGAAAAGATTTAAGTATGATTTAGGGTATAAAATAATAAATATTTTACATTGTTGAAATTGATATAAATATTATACCAATGAATAGATGAATATTAATTAATTAATTTAAATTTTATATTTAATTTATTTTCAAATCTATTACTTGATGTATAGAGTAAACATTTTTGTTTAATGAATACATTATAAAATTTATATTTTATAGAGGTGATTTATTGAGAATAAAATTACATATAATATTTGAAAATGCGATAATGATACTAGCTTTCGTATCTATTATAATATATTATAACCAATATATTTTTTCTAAATATGAAAGAACACATCCCATCACCATTACTGAAATATTTTAATAAAAAATTAATTCTATTTAAAATTACTCAAAAAACATATACAAGTCCTTATATGATATTTGAATTAATATTATTTTTTTATACCTTCACATTAAATGAAAAAATAATAATTTTCTCATATAAAAATATTTTTGAATATTTTCATTATATTTTGGAATAAATAATGTTTTCTTGTTATTATAGAGCTAATATATAATGATAGAAATGTTAAAATATTTTCAATTAATATCTTATATGATTTATAATTCAATATGAATATCTAATAATATTGTAGTAGATTAAATGATATATAAATTATTGGAAATGTGAAATTTAACATTTAGTTACCATAATTATGTTCACATCACTTAATATATTAATAGAGTTTATTATATAATTTAATAGAAGTGATATAAATTACTATATTTTGTTACCCAAATCATTGTAAGAATATCTTATGATATAAAATTTTATGAATTATGAAAATGATAAATATAGAATGTGATTTATGTATAAAAATTATTTTCTTTATCATAAGAACATTCTAACTTTTTTGATATTTGATAGAACTAGTTTATGATAATTGAATGGTCCCATGATTTAATTTTGAAAGAATATCACGGGATCCTCAATATTTTGGGGGTTATTCTAGGAAAATCATGTTTGGATTGAAATTTTTATTTTACTAATGTCTTCAGAAAAATGATTTATTGAGGTTAGCTTCATAAAATGTATATAAAAATTTTAATAATCATATAATTCCTTAGACTAGGTGGTGACCCATTTATCACTTTTTTGGTCATGCATATTTTGAATTCGGTTTTTTAAAAATTAAATTTGGTTTTTAAAGTTAAAGTGGGGTTTGAAATGAAAAAACAATGTTTTCCCTTAAAATGAACTAAAATGGATTCAGTTTTTTGAAACTCAAGATGTGTCATAAAATTGAACCAATAACATATTAAAATTTTCAGCGAGTACATCTTTCCATGTAAACTGTTTTATGATTTTAATTTTTTGTTAATTATTTTTTAATCTGTTTATAAAATTTTTCAATTGATGCTAATAATTTTAATATAAAACGGGATCATATCCAATTATGTGTTTTGAAATTGATTAGCCAATTTTCATTTCTAATTTTTCAAAAATAGAATTCAAGGAGGGTTTTAAAAATTAAAAAATTATCCTTTTGAATATTAAAAGTTATTTTTAGATGAGATTTTAAATTATAAATTATGATGAGGAAATTTAAATAAAATTAAGAGATATTATTCATCTTTATAAGATTCATCAAATGAAGAGTTATTAATACATTTTGTATATTCTAATTCAACCCCATTTATTTTTATGCTTTTTGAAATACATTGAGAAGTAGTCATCCAAAAAGATCCCAAGTACCTTGTATGGGATGACTACTTCTAGGAGTAATTCAATAAACATAGGTCCATGTTCTGAAGAGATAGTCTATGAGTATCTAGTACAAAAATTCAGTAATAAATGTTCATGATGTGAAGTATATGAGGATGACAGTTGTTGATAACATTCACATGTAGATTAATTCAAAGTATAACACCTACCATAGTGGAATAATTATTTTCTTAAATTCAATTACCCATTTCTTTTAATGCATATGAAAATTATTTCAAAAAATAAAATGTTGGGTTTTCCTTATAAGAATTATATATGACATTTAAATTTGATAATGAATATATTATGTTTATTTAAATATCTATTATAAAAATAGAATATTTTATGAACCTAATATAATGGATATGAATACAAAATAGTCGATGGTAATTTATTGAAATTTTTTTATGATGTCAAAGTTAAATAGGTCATTATGTTTCCAATAGAGAATTCATACAAACATTCTATAATCCTTTAACCATGTTTAAATTGTTGTTATTAATGTAAAATTAGTCAGGAAGAGTTGAAATAGCATTTTATTTTTTAGGGAATATATCATAGTTAAAAATAATAGACAATACATGGGGAAAAACTGAAGATGCACATCAATAGGGATGATAATTCAGTTCATATATCATTCTTTATGTATATTAGTGTAAATGATGATAAAGATCGCATGGAAGAAATGAAAATTTAAATAGATGATTGGCTTTAGGATTTCCCAAAGATGTATAAGTTGTTAAATAGTTATTAAAATAGACATCCGTAAACTAGTTGTACTAAATATATAACATTGTCAGACGTATTGATGTTATATAGTTTGGAAACTAGAAATATATAGATCAACATACTCATTACAAAGCTACTTGGTATTTTGAATGATATGATACTTGATGAAAATGAAATTCCATGTGAAACTTATGATGCTAAATTAATGCTTTGTTCAAGGGGAAGGGTGTCTAAAAAATACATGTTTATAAAATAGATTTCATATTGTTTCTCAAAGACTGTGAATCAATCTTAAAATGCCCTATGTGTGGTGAAAATCAATAAAAGAAAAATTAATCAAGTAATTTGAATGATATAGGGTATTTTCTGATTAATCCATACTTTAAAAGAATATATGTATGTTTGGAAGCCACAATGAAATTGAAATCGAATCCATATAAAATAATTAATTATGGTAACCAACTTAATATAATAAGTTCTCATCAATAAAAGAAAAATGATTATGGTTATCATAAATTTGGAAATGATCTGAGATTCATTCGTCATGTGTTTTCTATATATGGAATAAGTCATTTTGATATATAGAGTGGTATTTTTAGTGCATGGCCCTTCACTATTGGTAAATTATAACTTTCCACCAAGGATATGCATGAAGTGATAATACATTATTTTTTCAATGATTATATCTGGAAAAGGAAACCTGGTAATGATATTGATGCTTATTTGGATCCATTGATCAATGATAAAAAATTGATATAGGATGTAGATGTCACATTGTATGATACTCATAGATGTGAAGAATTCGTGATGAGGGATGTATTATATGAGATGATAAATGAATTTCCTTCTTATAGAAAATATCTAGGCTTTAGTATTAAAAGAAAGATTGGGTGTCCCATTTTTTAGAATGCGCACACTCAAATCATTTTAAATATTCCTTGAATACTATGTTTTTATGAAATTCTAAATTTTTTCCTCAATGAAATAAATTCTCATCATAGATGAAAACATTCTATGGGAATACAGAAAATGGTACAACACCATCTCGACTACAAAATCATTTTCAAAAACCCATATGAAATATGGTTTAAAAAGAGATCAATTTCATTGAATTACTATATTATAATTTTTTATACATCATATATTTTCTTGATGTCATGAGCATAGAAATAAAATTTTGAAAGATTAATTTGAACATTACAAAATGTTCCTAAACAAATAAAAAATCACATAAAGTATATGTTGGACATCATTGACATAGGGATAAGAGATGATTTGGCATAATTGATGGGTATGTGGGTGGAATTTTATTCTTCTATCATCTTTCACTCTATATAGCTTATAAAAATTGAAATTTTCCATTATCCATAATTGTGTAAAAGTTTAAGAGGGGTATTCATAAAATTTAAATAATTTCATTTCAATGATTAATATGATTTTATAAGGAATAATATCACCTTAATATCATGTTTTGATGAATTATTTGATGTTGTTGCATAATATTTAATTCTCCCATGAAATATATAGCATACATTAACTACAATCATTAATTTACACACCAATTTAGTAAATTTATAGTACTGGTGAAGTTTCCAATCAGGTATAATAGGAGTTTAGTCATATTATATTAAATAGCGATGTTCCCCCCATAATAATTATTTGATATAATTATCCACCTATTAGATCAATTTTTAGAGAGGTTCAACTATGTGGTCTTTTCCATTATAGATATATGTTCCCCAATAAAGGGTATATGAGTATTTGAAAATTGTATGTCAAGAATTGATGAAAACTGGAATGTTGTATTGCCGAATGATATAGTGCTAATTAATCTGTTGAATCCTATACCGATTAACTAATAGATTTTGAGAGAATCAATCTTGTAAAGTATCATCATAGAGGATTCTATATAGGTGAGGCGATTTCCAGAAGAGAGTTTGTTACAATTATCACCACTGAGAGGAAGCAATCACACCTTTAAATTTTACATAATCATAAATATGTTGATCCATACATTGAATATCAAAATGAGATTATTAGTGATTTGAATCCATAAATGGATGAATAATGGATACCAAATACACATAACAAATAGTGTATAGGATTTTTCAAAGATCAAATATATAAGAGGTTATATGAAAATCAGAATTCAATTTTGGAATAAGGACAATTTCAGAATGACTTCAATGGAAAGAGATGGGACCAAATACAAATGTCATATCTTAAAATATTTTTTTAATCACTAGTTATACAATATATATAAAATAACATGATTATTGTAGCATGATTAAAAATAGTTGAGTTACTCTTGTGGTGGAGGTAATGAAAAAAATTTGGTTCCAAGGATGGAAATACAATTTATAAGAATATGTCATATTTCAAAATTAGCGAATAGATATACAAGTTGTATTATACAACATTTCATGTATAGATTTATAATCACAAATTGGATGAAAATACGAGTCCATTGAATTTTTATGAAATGGGATTTGTGAAGGTGAATTTTAGTGTTTTGGGGAAAAAATATTAGTCTTTGTAATGAAATCAAAATCAGTGAAAGTATATTATATCTCAGATTTAGAAAATAATAATTGGTTGATTGTCCTACTGGAGTGTAATAAAACCATAGGTTCAGATTAAATATTCAATCGGGGATGACCCTTTCATTGGGATATCACAATTAGTTAATGTTTGTACCTATGAAGACAATGTCATTAATGTTATAGGGAACCTCAAAGAGGCAATTTGGATTCTCAATAAAAAAATCTATTCAACATATAAAAACAGGAAGAGAGTTTAATGTGATGGTTAGTCTTTTTTTCTATACAATGATTTTTTTCATGATATCTTCTTTTCACTACAATATTAACATAATCTAAATTAATTGTTTAACTACTCATGAATAAAATAAATTTATTATACACATGATGATGCTACAAATCCTAGTAAAGAACATACTATTTATGTTAAAGTTGTAGAATTATTTCGGGATCAAAAACATGTTTATGAAAAGAAAATTATGACATAGTATCATAGTGTTGAATAAAATTATCAAGGTAATAAGTGATGGTCTTAAATTTTTGGTAGCATGGAATCAATAAGGCTAACCTATTAACCCATAAAGTAAGTGTTCATTATTCATGTTGGGGTAAGTGTGATTATGATTGTGCTAATTGATATAGATTTTGGGCACCACATCATGACTATAATGAAGTAAACACTTTGGGAATAGATAAAGGTAATGTTACAATATACTTTCTCTATTTTAATGAAACAAATATATAGAAAAATGTGAGTTTAATTTCATTATTATATGAATATTTCATTTATTTTAGATGATTTATATAATAAACATGCCTTAATGACCAATGGAAAATCCCAATACATGCTTTATAACAATTTTTAAAATGTTACATATTTGGGATACTGAGTGGAAATTAAATCCCCCCCACCAGTTAGTTAATAAAATATTTTAGAGCATGATATATAAACTTCTTTCATCAGTAATCAAGATGAGAAATCATTTCATGTGAATTTCATTATATAATATATTATTTTACATTCTCTATCTTATCTAATTTCATTCCTAATTATAAATTTATTAATTACAATAACATTACTGAAAACAACTTGCATTAAAAAAAATACACCCATATCAAAAATCATATATGGTGTTCACTTTACATGAGAAAAAATTAGTATGTATTTTAATACAATAATAAACACCTTATGTGATATGAGTGAATATATATTTATTTTATTCTATTTATATTGATGAATCAAAATATGAAACCACTTACAACCCATTTCATGTGTTGATGAATGAGGATGTTGTAAATAATAAGGGTAAACTAGTTGATGATAAAAAAAGATGTATGAGAAACTTATATATGTATTATATAATAGTAATTTTTTATTCTTTAGAGCATAATTACATAAAAATATATATTAATGTTCATATGTTTTTTATATGGGTTAGAAATAAAAATCAATCGCAACCCTATGGTAAGAAAAACTACTTTAACTGGAATTGAATAGTCTAGAACAATATGGTTGTTTGAGAAGACTGAGTTTTGGAGTTTCCCCTCCAACATATTTTTACAAGAGAAAATAAAAATAATATTCATATAACATGATGCAAGAAATAGAAGAAAAGTAATGGGTTTGAGAGTCTCCCATTGAACATATTTCAAGAAGAAATTCCATAAGAAGATTCATAATAATAATGAATATCATGCAAGAAAAATTGATTGATTTTAAATATATTATTATCTTATATGGTTTAGACTAATAATATTCAAGAAAGGATCAAAGTGAACTGAATGTGGAAAAAATATACACAAATGGGTAACAAAATAATCCTACTAGAATTGAGGCCAGTCATTCTACTCAACGGTATACCTTAGACGAGGTAATAAATTTTTTTATTTCTCATTCTCATAAATTTCAATCAAAAAACTTCTGATAACTTTTTATTATTCTAAACCTATTGGGTAATGTATTCTGTGATTTCTATCCATCAACACCCACACACCACCTTTTTTTGATCAGTATGCTGCATAATGTATCAGGAGGAAACTTTCACTATAATGAACTCACAAGAGATCACATGAGAGTGGGGAGTGTGGTAACAGAAAAGTCAACGACTTTCTTTCCACTTATACTTGTTGATCGAGACATTACTACATAAATGATTATATTTGTGCATTAAAATAATGGTCATTCAATAAAATAAATAGACCGGAGGTATGAATTTAATGAATTTTTTATGAAAACCCTCTAACAGCTGATGAAAAAAATGTATGCATTGAGGTACAATATTATAGACAGATAAAGAAAATATGAAATGAAAGGTCAAATCAAGATAATATACTGAATGGTCTAAGAAATAAAATGGACCAGATGGGTGTACCTTCTGCACAACAGTTTTAGAGAAGCATTTAATATCATTACAAATCCATACACAGACTTCATATGAAGATAAAAATATGTATTACATTCCATATGATGAAGAAATATATTAATCTTCTATGATAAACCTAGTTAGTATTGAGTTTAAAAATAATATTATTGGAATAAATGGTTGGGAACCTATGTTGGGATTATATAACAAAGTTACATTTTCAAAATATGTTTGTCCAAATATTGATCAAATATGTTCATTATAGTAAATAACTATTCATATTTTTTTTCAGGTGCCTACATTACAACTATATAATGGGAAAAATGTGTGAAGCATCATTTGGAATCATGATTTCCTCTATCATTTCTATAATAAAATCTGCTCTAGAGAAGGAATGAACTTATATGTAAAAATACTACATATATGAATGGTTTGAGGGAAATAAAAGGAAATACACTTTTTGATACCTACAATATATAAGAAAAACTGTAAAATCTAATCACATAGAATATTTCTTCTCTTTTTAGCATTTATTATTTTTTTATTTTTTAGGTAGCACTGAATGTTGAACACTATCAACCTGGATACCCCAAATATTTATTTTATTGATCTAATTAACGTATATATAAAATACAAACCACACATAATGTTTAATTATGATTTTTAATACAATGAAATCAAAATTTTATAGATTAAAATCATATTATATGTTTTATTATGTGTTTTAAAAATAATTCTGTTATAATATAGTGGTTAAAAAATATAGGCTAAATAATGGGATGAGTTTTGTGACTAAACATAATAACCCTATAGATTACATCAAATGGAAAAAATTAAAGTATATATAGAAATATTTAACTATGAAAAAATATTTCAAAACTATTTGACTATTTTTATCATTGTTTCTATAATGTCTGAAATAATAAAATGGCATTGAATATGGATATTTTGTTTAATAATTTATGAAAGAGATCTAAAATGATCTAACTACTATCATCCCTAAAGAGGTAAGTCGTGGTGGTAATTAAAATTTCATTAAAAATATTTATTAATAATTTGTTTTTCTATATTTTCTTAGTAATAACAAGATTTATGACAACCTTATTACTCAAAATAATAAATAAATTTGATTAAGGATGGTTGTGATACATACATGGTTTTATAATGTTTTCTAGAAAGTAATTATGCAATTAACTACACTGTTTTTCATCAAATATAAACTATGATCATATTAATATATTTGGGCTGTGAATCATATGAGTCATAATGCTTATATATTATTTTGTATATATTTCTAAAGGAGATATATAATTGGGAAAATCAATTTTTTAGAATCACATGCCTTTAGAAAATAAAATTAATGTGAAACTGTGGAGGTGTAGGTGGAGTCTATAGTGACACATTCTTAATATAAATTAACATGACATAATTTTTAAAAATATATAATACATTACTCAAATAGAAGGAAAAATTCCATATTAGTTTAGTTCCTTTGAAAACATGGAAACATATACAAAGGTACATTAGTGAGCTAAAATATCTCTTACTAGGATCTTTATGAATAACACACTTATTAGACACATCTTGTATGATACATATTATCATAACCTTGGGAATAGAAACATTAATTATGGTGAGATTACATGCTAAATAATGGTAAAAAAGGGAGATATGTAAGCATAAACCTGACCATAAGCATATGGTAATGATATCATAACATTATAAGATAATAACCATCATATCAGAGATCATAAGAATGAATCATGGTATAATGACTACCAGTTCATAAGACCTGAATCATAATCTAATCAAGAGAATAAACCTTGAAATTATAACATATGAATAAGAAATTTAATTTTGGAAGACACTTGATTATAAAAAATGATTTACATTGTAGTCATGTCATCCCTACTAGGGCCACATTAATAGTCTCGGTTCACACCCCATACCATTTTGGTAGTAATGGTTAACTCCCATGGCAATCTTAGTAGTCAGGCTTCACTCTCAAGACCATGTAAGTGGAAAAAGACCTTTATTTAATTGAGTTCACTTTCACTTCCAGTCAGGTTTATCCCATGACTTACCCAATTTTTTGGAGGGATATATATTTCACACCTATCTTATAATTAAATCATACATAAATGTGACCCCAGATCATAAATAATCATATCATAACCCATTAAATGAAATATGTTTCAGAAATATGTAATCATATAAAAACATGTGAAATATGATAGGTTTCATAATAATTTCATGATATCATAACCTTTGTAAATAAAAAAATCATTATAATTAATCCCATGAAATATAAATTTGTTTCATAAATATATAACCTATTAAAGAGAAGTGGGTTTCATAAACATCATGTCATCAAAACACAAACCATTCGAAGAAAGAATATTGATAGAACTCTTATATAATTTCCTAGACAAGTATGAGTAACACCAAAGAATTTTGTATTAGATGAAAAGTAATTTTTAAATAACCTTTACAATCATTTCTTGATAAATGTATCCATTCTTCTATGAAAATACCTTTTAAAACATAAAACATTTTTGAATGATTATTCTTTGAAAATATGTTGGAAAACTTATTATAGAATATTTGAAAAACATAAAACATTTTTAAAATAGTTTTATATTTAAAATTATCAAAATATATTATTTTAAAACCATTTTTGAAAATATTTTTGAAAACATGATTTTTGAAGAAGACTGATTTCCCACCATATAGAGAAATAAGGTAATATTTTCATAAAAAAACATTTTCTAACTTATATTAATTAATAGTGTGTGAAAATGGTAATAATACATGAATATATCATTATTAAACTTTGTAGAATAAATTTCAAGTGTGTTATTAAGATATTACTCATAATATTTCTTTATTAAAATCCTAATCATAAACAATCCAAATGAAAGATGAGATTCTTGTAATAAACTCTTACCATGTTGATAACATTGAATCATGATCCCCATGTAAGAAATTAAAATTTCATCACTATTAAAATACCATTAATAAAATTAGATTCATGATATAACATTTCATTTAGTACTTTATACACCTCATAGAAGAATATAGGTGCATAACATTGCCTTGGTCTCAAAGAAGGAAAATTGGGACAAAATTACATTACACATTTGGTATCTTTTCAAACATAAACTACATGAAATAGGGATAATAAAATGGATATGTAAAAACATATAAATTTATAGATAACAACCATAGAATATATTCATGGTTATTATATATAGAATACACTAGAAACAAATGTCGAATAATGCATAAATCTCAATGAAGCAAAAATGAGGCGATGAAACCATTACCTTATGTCTTGACTCTCATTATAGTCATTAAAAATCATTTATTATAATTATATTATTGTTTTAAATCTGTCATAGAACCATATTCTTATATATAATACCAAATTTTATTATATTATGTTTTAATATTAACCATTTATTATTAATTCCATGGTTAATGTTATGTTTCAGGTAATATCATATTTGTTTTTCATATATGTTTGAAGTTAATATATTCTATCCTATTACATAGGTCATGATTTAATTAATTAAATAATTTAAAACATTTTTTTAATATCATAAATATTTAGTATTTTAATATATATAATAATATATAAGAGGAAGAAATAGAAAATGATATACATTTTTTATGGAGACAGTAAGTCATACGTATGAAAAACTGTTGTTTCTATTTTATTGCTATTTTGAAAGAATGAATATAAGTGAAATATATTTATATATATTGTATAATATCAGTATAATTATTGTATCATATATATCATATACTTTCCCAAAACCCAACTTTAATAAATTCCATATAATGTGTGAATTAATCACATCGCTTTGAGGAGGCATGATTCTACATATCCACAAATGAAGTTAGCCTAATTAAAAATAGAAGGAATGACGTTTTGTGTTATATAATAATTATAAATGGATGAATAAATAATAAATATAATATATAAAATATAAAAATATTATTTCCCTCATAATTCTCTACCATGACAAGTATAATACGAAAAATGAATGACATCGATTTGTGAGTCGGTAGTCCATTGTACACATGAAAGATAAGTTAATTACACATTTGATGGAAGTGTGTGTAGATGAAGGGAAACCCCATATAACAAAAAAATGTTAGGATATTTAGGACACTCGGTTTAATATATGATAATGTTATAAGAACATTTTAGGGGATGGAGTACGAAAATAAAATAAAAAATCTTTCAGAAGAGTGTTTCCTCTTTTCTGGGTAACTCTACTACGTTTGCACCCGTATGATTTACTCCCAATAGTAGGTTTCATAGATTATGGGAGGAAATTTATTAGGATAATTTCATATACTTTGGAAGATAAAAATGGATTTATATGTTCAAATATGTGTGAGTGATGAGTTACCTTTTATAGTGCAAAAGGAGTGGTGTTCATGTAAATATAAAAAGGTAAACACTATTTAGAGGTCTCACTTACATCATTTTCCTACAATAATTGTTAATTTTCTATTGTCTAGGTAATTTGATGTAATATGTCAATAAAATTTCTTTTCTAAATGTTCCTAGGTTATTTAGAAACTTATGTTAATGTTTAACAATGTTGTAATCTTGTTTTTTATTAATCATTCTAGTTAATCTTAATTACTTTCACTTATATATTTTTTCAAAAAAAAAGATTAATTTATTATAAATTATAAATTATTTTGATTCTATATTTTAAATCAATTTTTCTGAATTCTAATCATAAATGTGGTATAAATTAAATTAAAATTAAACCCACAGACGTGTCATGACAATGATTTTCTAAATAAAAAATGATTAAAAGATTGAAATGTTTTTATATTCTATTTCAATCTTAAATATGTTAAAATAAATTAAATTATATTTATTGATTTAAATTTGATCTAAATAAAATAAAAAATAAAATTTAAATAAAATTTAACAATATAAATAATTTAGATGAAAAATCATTTTGGAATTAAAATTAAGTATTTTTATTATTCATCCAACAATTATGTTTTTCATAAAAATCCCCAATATTCACCAAAAGATAAATTTCGACATTATGAATTCAAGAGTGAAGTTAAATTTATAAAGATAAATTTTTAAAACTACTTAAATTAATTTTATTATTGTTTATAGAGTGACATAAAAATAATTTCATTTGAGAAAATAGTATTTTAAAACACTTAAAGACTTTCGAAAATATTATATTTCTTTTTATCAATTTATTTTATTTTTATAAAATCATTAGAAATAATATTAAATTGTTTACTAGTTTTTCATATTACTAATTTTAACGGATATGTTCTAACTATCTCATTTAAATAGTTATAATAATTAAATGTAGTAACTTAGAAATATTGGGTCTTGTGAAACACATGCCAAGTTGGTGTTTCATGTAGAATAAGATAATATTGGTGTAACATATAAGGAATGTTTAACGTGGGGTATTATGATGCCAAGAAATCAGAAAAATTAATTAATTCAGGATAAATGTTTATAAAATCTCAGGGTGTTATATTCTACACCCCTTAAAATAAATTTCACGCATAAAATTCACCATTTTGATAGAAAAAAATAAGGATACTTCTACCTCATCATATTCCCATGTTCACACATAGATTCTTCTATCTGGTGATTTATTCATTAAACTTTTATCAAGTGAGCGGTCTAGATTCGTATAAATTTCTCTATACAATCTCGAATTTCAACTACTTGTTCCTCATGATAATGATACTGATTAATCAGTATGACCTTTAATTTCAGTACATGTGAAGGGTCAGATATATTCTTCTTTAAGAAATATACATAAACACATTTTGGACTACATAGATATTTTGAGAATGTTCCTAAAGATATGCTATCATCCCAATACAATCAAGAATTTCAAAGGTATCGATATACTTAGGGCTCGGTTTTTCTTTATTCCTAAATATCATAACCATTTTCCTTGAAAAGATTCATAGAAAAAACTTATTTACAACATCATATTCTCGATCACATCAATGGTTATCAGTATAAATTTTATTTAGACTAAGATTCATTGATATGATATTGAATGGTTCTAACCTTCTCATCCATTTTTTAGGGATCTTAGGTTCCCATAGATTTCCATTTCCAACATCATACTAGCATGTTGGAGATCTATATTTTTTCTCATAGATGAATTCATAAGGAGTCATATAAATTATTGAGTGAATTATATTATTTTAAGAAAAGTAAACTAAAGAAATGTGTTGATCCCAACCACCATGGAAATCCAGAGAAAAATATATCAATATATCCTTTAGAGTTTGAATTTATCTTTTAGACTGGCCACCTATATGAGGATGATAAGTAGTACGGAAACTCAATTCTGTAATAAGATATTGATGAATAATTCTATAGAACATTGAGCTAAATCCTAGATCTCAATCATATACAATAGAATTTGTTAGTCCATGTATCCTTACCTATTTCATAATATATATCTGGACATGCAGATGCAGTGTGAGGTATTTTCAAATTGGAATGACATATGATGACATAGTATGGTGGTCGACTACCACCCATAATTCATTTATCCCATTATAGGTTTTAATGAGTCTAATGAAAAAATATATTGTGATTTTACACCATTTCTATTCTAGTCTGGGTAATGGATTCAACAACCCCTTAGTCATTTGTCATTCAACCTTAATATGTTGTCATACCAAGCACGGAGATAAAAACGTTGTGATATCTCTCTTCATTCCATCCGACTAGAAGTATTTTTTTTCAATTATCTATTAATATTCATATATCCAAGATGAATAGAGAATGAAAAACTATGACCTTACTCTAATAGATCATTATATAGATCTGGTATGGAAAAAATACATACACAGTTTTTTAAGCTTATCATTTCATCATTATCAAGGTTAAACTATGGAACAATTATATACTACTTTTACAGCTCCACATCTTACTTATGTGGCTCTTTAATCACCAGCTGGATAGACGGTTGAACATTAAATTGAGAAAGGTAATATCTTTCGGATTCCTTCAGGATTTCCATATCCATCCATTGAAAGTCTATAAATATTGGTTATTTTTTCATCCTCATCATGGATAATATATCATGATCATTTTTTATAAAGCATCATCCACCTTGTTCACATTCCCATGGTGGTAATGTATTGATCAGTCATAATCCATTACTATCTCTAACTATCTTCTCTGACCCATGTTCAACTCCTTCTAGGTTAATATATACTTTAAATTTTTATTATATTTATATATATAATATGTTTCTTCATAAAGATAATTCCTTTATATCGTTAATTCAAAAAATACCCTAGCTAACTCAAAATCACGATTCACATAACGTTTCTCAGGAATATTCTATTTTGTTGAGGAAAAGGATACAACCAAGTAATTTTTAATAAGAACACATCCCTATCCATTCTTGGATACATCACTATATATTACAAACCTCTCTACACTATAGGATAATATAATCATAGGGGAACCAACTATCCTTCTATTTAGTTCCTTGAAATTTTTCTCACATAGATATATCTAGAAGATCATGGAACCCTTTTGAGTTTGGTGAGAGGATGGATAGTTGAGGTAAATTCCCTATAAATATTTGATAATATCCATCTAAACATAGAAATATGTAGATCCCTATCATTGTGGTTGGTCTAGGACAACATTAAATAGCTTCTATCTATGATGGATCTATTGTTATACCATATTTTGAAATTATACATCCAAAATAATTAAAACTTTTCCATCCAAAAATCATAAATTGTAAATTGATCATTCATTTTCTCCTTTCATTGGGTCTTTAGTAAAAATCTCAGGTGGTATTCATGATCATATTTTCTTTTTCAATAGATAAATATATCATCAATAAAGACTACCATAAACTAATCAAGGTAATCTATAAAGACTCTATTCCTAAAATTCGTGAATATAGTATGGGAATTAGTAATACCAAAAGATATCTCAATATATTCATAGTGTACATACATCATACAAAATGTCTTCTTGGGTACATCCTCCATCTTGACAATCAATGGATGATATATAGATCTAATTTAAATCATATAGAAGCACTGATATCGGAATAATTGATTATACAGGTATTCAATATAGGAACTTGGTACTTGTTTTTTATAATTATCTTGTTCTACACCTATTAATCAAGGTAGAGACTCATTGATCCATCTTAGTTTTTTTAAAATAGATGTATCCTCATGTGACAGACATGTATGAATTAATCCCTTATCGTTGTTTTCTTCAAGTGGATTCTACAATTCATGCAACTCAATAAGGTCCATTCTCCAGGGAGTCTTTGAAGTTGATGTCCACTAGGTATGTGTTCTATCAATAAATCAACATCATGTTTTGGTGGAAGGATATGAATATCTTCCAGAAATACATCCACAAATTCTTTTACAATAGTCCAATCGGTATAGAATATTTATCCCCAAACCTTTGAGTTAATAAGACCTTGTGAATTGGAATTACAACCAATAGAATGGAAGTAATACCCAATGGTTTTTCATACATATCATCACATTTACATATGATCATAAGATGGTTAAAAATATCAAAATTCCCTTCCCTTCCATGAAAATTGATGTCGGATTTATAAAGAAACATCTATTACATGCCCAAAAGATCATCAAATTTTACCAGAGAATGAATGGAATGATTTTCATGAAGTACATTCCCACAAAAATCAATTGGAGTGTTATCAAATACATGGGATGAAATCATTGTACTATTGTGGGTTTGAATTTTTAATTCCACATCTAATCATATTTTTTGAATCCTAATACCCTTATCAATTTTTTTGATATGAAATAGTGGGTAGATCTTTAATATAATAAGATATTAGTAGTTCAAGAGTTAATGGTAAGTCTACATTTCACAGTATCATTATCCCACCCCTCATAGGAAAGAGCGATCAGATGAGGTTTCCCATTTTCTGTCGACTTAATAGGGTTCTTGATGTCAGTCATAATCACTAAACCTTATGATCGGTTACTTTTTAACAAAATGCTCATTCTCCTTACACTATTATCTTTGAAGTTGTGTAGGTGCATTTAATACAGATTTCTATACATTCAAATTGTTATCTAACTTTTTCCCATCTATTCAGGAATAAAATTTCCTTTGAACACCCCTCAAGAACATAAAATATTTATTTGACCCATTAAGAAAATTTCCTCCATGTTCATTCCAAACACTGAGAATAATGGAAAGAACATATTCTTCTCTCAATTTTTATTATATTTTCCATTGAATTTCATCTTCTTTTTAGTTTCAAAACCATGATATTGATATGTAACACCATCCTTCATTTAATCATTGATTGTAAAAATCGCAATATCATTGTAGATACTAAAGTCTCATATATCAAAACCCCTTATGAGACATATATTTAAGCCAATGAATATCCTGCCAACTTTACTTTTGGGATAGATGACAATACTATAAGAATACCTCACATGCCATATAAAATTATCTTTATATGTACCAATGGATTCATCATCCATTTTCATTATCTCAAATATCTCTTTCTCCATAGTTTTAAAAAAATACCAGGAATATAAATTTAACAAAATAATTTATTGAACTCGTCCAAATCCATGGATTCAATTTCATCTTATTGTCATGTATTCTTGATTGGAGTTCACCATTGGTCCACTTTACCTTCTAACTAAAACAAAACCATAATGTATTCCTCATGTTCCAAACACTAGTGAATAGAATATGTTTTTTATAATTATTGATCTATTATTTGGAAATAACTAGATCAGATGACCATATAAAAGATGGTGGATGTTTCCTCCTGAGGGACTCAATAGTATGCTTTTTCATACTTTTCTCATTTCGATGTCAAGAATGATTCATACCTTAAGAATTATGGTGAGAATATCAATGAAAATTTTTATTCCATATCCAATAGAATTATAATGCTTAGGTGAACAATTGATTAAATGTCTATCACACCAATAATTAACAAAATACTTTTAGGTTTATGCATTGACTAAAACAAAAAATAATAGAATAAGAATAAAAAATTAGTAAGGAACCACATAATCATGAAAACCCATGTATTAGTTTTCTATCTCAAAACACCTTATTTAATATTTGGTTCCACAGGTTTATACTATGTTATTCATTACCAAATTACATTTAAATAATTCATGATGGTTCAAGTAATGTTTGTGAATTTGCAAAGTATAACGCCCAGAAGTTTCCAAATGGTGTACAGGAAGGTCCATTGTCATGCACCAATTTCTGACTGAGTCTGGATCAATACAGTTCATTTAGGGTTTTTACCACTATGTATATCTATTATTGATCCACATACAATTATAGTATCTATACATTGATGTATTTCTAGGAAACCAATCATTTTATCCATTTTCAAATTTCCAGGACATTATATTATATTTTTCCACATCATTATAATTATCCTTAGACATATACTTAGGGTTATCACTAAGGTTTTATCATCCATGTATCCAAAGTATAACTAATAAATTGCTTCGATAAATACTATAGTGAACCTCACTTAACATACAATAATATTACATCAGTTTTTTGAATAATTAATACATTACACAAACATAATCCCAAATACCATATTACTTTAGAGATATTGGAAACATGGGAACATAAATTATATTAAATAAATGAACTACATTATCTACCACTATGTTCATCATGTCTAGAACCCTTCTTAGGCACATCAACAAAATACATATCTTCATAATTTGGGGGAAAACATAAAATTGTAAGAGATCATATCCTCATTAAGGGTTAATAAGAGAGATATATATGAATAAAAATTACCATAAGTGTATGAGAACATGATCACAACATTTAGAGAGCATTTCCTCTATATAAAATATAATAATAATGAATAATGGCACAATGACCAGTAGTAAAAAATACATGAATCATAAGGGAATTAAGAGAATAATCCATGAAGTAATAACGTAGGAATAAGACATGGAATTTTTGAAGACACATAATAATATAAACAAATTCTCATATTAGTCATGTAATAATTTACATGGCCATACTAGTAGTATGGTTTAACTACCGATACCATCTTGGTAGTCGTGGTTCACTCCGTTGATAATATTAGTAGTCAAGGGTCACTTCCAATATAGTCATAGTGGAAAATTTCCATTATTAATCCAAGATCAACCCTATTCCAAAAGTTTCAATATCATGAGATATAAATCATTACCAAACGAATTGATGGGAGATATAGTCCCCCATTTCATTATAAAATCATACATACATGTTTGATAAAATCACAAACAATCATATCATAACCCATGAAATGAAATGGGTATCATAAACAGGTAATCATATCATAACTTATTAAGAGATACATGTTGCATAATAATTTCAACAAATCATAAACTAAGAAATTATATGACATTCATAAGAACAAAAACTATGAAATATAAGAAATTAAAATACACATAAAACCCATGAAAGAGAATCAAGATTCTTTATCATCAGGCCAATAGAACATAAACCATTCATAAAATGAATATGTATGGAACCTTAAAATAATTTCTCTTAAAGGACGGAGGAATTTCAATAGATTTCATCATATATAGAAAAAACAATTTAATGATCTTTTAAAAACATTTCATGGGGAATGAATTCTTTCCTCTTTAAAATTTTCTCTTTAAAACATAATTTCTTTATGAAAACCGTTTTATTTGAAATTAGATTTGAAACCTTGTAATTGAATCCTTTAAAACAATAAAACATTTTATAAATGATTTTTCCTTGAAAATGATCTTAAAATGTCTTTTCAAAAAAAAAATTCAATATTTTATGAAACATGACTTTTAAATAAAACATATTTCTAACTGAAGAGAGATATAATGTCATATTATCTTAAAAATATTTTTCTAATTATATTAAGTAGAAAAGAGCCATAAACCTGTACTAAGACATGTAAATATCTTGAATAACCATAAGAGAATAAAATTAAGGTTTTTTCTTAATATATGGATCTTAATATTTCATCAATTGAAGCATAATCATAAACAATTCAATTGAAAAATGATATTATTATAATAAAATCCTACAACATTAGTAACATTGAATAAAAACCACCATGTAAGAAAATGAAAATAAATTAAGATTAAAATATCATTAAAATATGTATATTCATGATATAAAATTAAAAAGGGTAGTGTGTACTCCTCATAGAAAAATATTGGTCCATATCATGGCATGTGTCTCAAAGATGGAAAATTGTGACAAAATTACTTTACTGATTTTGTAACTTTTGAAATATAAACACCAAGAAATATAGATCATAAAATGGATATGTAAATTCCCATTAATTTAAAGATAATAATAATAGATTATACTTATGGGTAGTATATACACTACATAAACTAAATGACTATTGAATGAAGCATAAACCACTAAAAAACACAAGTGAGATGAGAAAACCCTTACATTTCATCTTGAATATCATCATACGCATTCAAAAATACTCTATAATAAATATAATTTTATTATAAATATATAATATAACCATATTTTGATATCTAATACCATATTTTTTTTATAATTACATTATGATACCTGTTTATTAACACTTCTATGTTAATGTTATGTTTTGGGTAACAATATATTTTTTCATATATATTTTGAGTTATTATTAATGATTCTCTTACATTGATCATGATTTTATTATTTAAATAATGTAGAACATGATATAAATATCATAAAAAATTATTATATATATATTTATATCAATATAAAAAATTTATAAATATAAAATGTAATACACTATTCATGGAGATAGTATGACAAACGTATGTAAGAAATTTATTTCCATTTAATTATTATTTTTAATGTAATAATGTAAATGAAATATATTTATGTATTTATATATATTAGAATTATTGTTCAATTATTATGTAATATATATTACATATGTTCACTAAACCCATCCTTCATACATTTCTTGTAGAGTATAAATGAATCACATCACTTTGAGAAGGAGATAGTCCACACGTCCACAAATGATGTTATCATTTTAACAAAAAATAGATTGCATGAAGGTAAATGTTATAAAATAATTATATAAGCATGTATAAATCAATAATAAAATTTATAGAATCTAAAAATATTATTTCCATCATGATTATCATCCATGATATGCGGTAAAGGAAAAAAAGGAATGACATTATTTCATGAGGAGGTAGTCTATCATACGCACGAACGGTAAGTTTATTTCTCATTTGATGGATTTTTCTATAGTTTTATTTTCAATAATTAGAAAAATAATATCAAAATATTAAGGATACATAGGTTATTATATAATCATATATTAATAAAAATTTATGGGGTGGATAATAAAAATAAAACAAAATAACTTGTGGAAGGATATTACCTATTCATTGGATAACTCCTCTTGGTTTACACCAGAGGTCTTCCTTAGTTTGCTTGAAGCCCAATGTGTAGAATACAGGATAAATTGAAGGAATTTGGGATGTTTTTTATATAGATTTTGGAT
Organism: Viscum album; assembly: GCA_963277665.1. Taxonomy (NCBI): domain Eukaryota; kingdom Viridiplantae; phylum Streptophyta; class Magnoliopsida; order Santalales; family Viscaceae; genus Viscum; species Viscum album. Next base: position 1,464,815,095 of record OY728164.1, on the reverse strand, counting down.
GATAAAATGGTCTTCAGAGGTCAGAATATGTGAGGGGTGAGTACCCTTTTATAGTGCATGAGTATTACCATTTTTTAAAATATAAAAAGGTAATCTCTATAGAGATTTATCCGTCACATAATGTGACTCCCATAATTAACCATTTTTAGGAAATATGGAAATTTATTGAACAATGTATATAAATTATTATTTTTACATTTCACTAGGATATTTGGAAACTAAAGTTATAGTTTAACCACTATGTAATCTTGTTTTTACCTTAGTCATAGTAATTAATTTTAAATACATTCAATATTAATTTTTCTAAAAAATTAAATTAAATTTGTTAGGAATTATAATTTATTATTATTTCAAATATGGAATATAATTTTCAAAATTATGATAACATAGTAAGAATAAATCAACTGAAAATTAATCCCATAATGGTGTCACGAGATTGGATTTTTAAACAAAAATATTCAAAAGTTTGAAATGTTTTTATAAAAAATTTTATTATGGGATTATTTAAATTTCCCACTATTGGATTTATTTATGTCAAATTTTTCTAATTAAACATTAAAATCATATTGAAAAATAACTTGACAATATAAATAAATTTATGAGAAATGTAGTTTTGATTTTCATTTTAATATTTTTGTCACTATTCATCCAAAAAATGATGTTTTCCAGAAAAAAACCCAAAAAAACCCATATTATAATTTTTACATTATGAATTATAGATTTATGTATATATTTTCATATTAATTTTCAAAAAGAGTTAAAAATTAATTATATTGTTGATCAATGTACATAAAAGGAAGAGGATTTGAAAAAATAGTATTATCAAACATATAATGGTTATACCAAAAATTAAATTTTTTAGGGAAAATGTGTTTCATTTATATAAAACATTAAAAATAATATTTAAAAATTATTTATTACTATTCATATAACTAATTTTAAAGGCTCGTTTATAGCTGTATATTTTAAAATAATTATAATAATAAAATACTGGTTAATGAAACTCAGTGTTCTGTATCAAACAAGCCTTGTCGGTGTTGCATGTATCACAATATTATTGTGGAGTAGTGTATTGAAAAAATCAATTCATTTAGTATGAAATTAAATTCATCAGCTAAATTTAGTTTTTTTGTTAAAAATGGACATAAAAACATGGGGTGTTACACAGGAGGAGGTGGAGGCAGAGCTGGAGATAGAGGAAAAAGATCAAGGAAGTGGTGGAGGCAGATATGGAAATCGAGGAGGAGGTGGAGACGAAGCTCTTTCATGAAAATAATAAAAATTGTGGTCAATGTAGTAGATTGGTGATCGTAAAAGGTTTTTATTTAGAACAATTTTTGAAACGGTTGCACAACGCTTGTCACTTATGATAATATCCATTGGGTATGTGTTCAATTTTTTTATTGAAAACAAAATCACCACATGAAATAGAAGCTAGTAGATTGATCCAAAAACCACTAAATAAATAAATAAATATATAATTTCATTGAATGAATCATGAATTTTTAGAAAATAAAAATACAGTGGTCCCACTATGGAAGGTGGTTGATTAATTCGAGATATTCGATCATCAATTTTAATAATGATATAATATCACAAATTATTATCATATCCATAAAATTAATACATCATTCTTACATTATTGAAATGTATTTACTGAAACAAATTATTTCATATTCACATGTAGTGAATTTAAATCAGTTCACCATTACATCACTTAAAATGTAATAATCATTACATGTATACATATATTTAACCAATCCTTATTATACATATACATTAGTGTTCATCATCTCACCATCAAAACAATTTTCCACTTGTAAATCAATAATATGAATGTGAAAATTCATTATCTTAAATGATCCATGTTCACAAGCTCATTAAAAAAACTCATTATCATTCTCAATAAAAAATACATAGGAATACAGATACTCTCAGTTTTATGATAAAATTATTATTATGTTATGTTAGATTTTATCATCTTATAGAATATTGAAAATGATATACAACTATATATCACATTCAAGGAATAAATAATTGGTGTGCTATATTTTAGTGTCATTTTAATGATTTAAAAAGATATAATAATTTTTAATACTTTCAAAATATTGTAAAGTATTTATAATGGTGTTTAGTGTCTTTAAAAATATATATAATGGGTCACACTAAATTATTTTCCATCAATGAAATTAAATATATTATCATTGATATTGTACTTTCAATGATGGTGAAAGGGAAATGTATTTTTTTATGTTCCATAAAAACTCAAATGTAAATATTTATTTTAGTTCAATCAATGTTTGATAATAGGTTTACCCTAATGGATAATTTTTTCAAGGAATGAATAAATGGATACACTGAGGTTTAGTATAATATTGGAATATATAATGATTAATGCTATTTTTTCTGTAAATATGAAGGTAAATGTTAATATATCACATTTACACCAACCCAAAATGCTAAAAGTTTTTATGGGAAATTTTTGTAATACATGAATGTTCTGTTATTATAAAGTTGATAAACATGTCATGTTATTGTGATTGAGCTTCTAAAATATATTATATATATCAATAGTAGATGAATAAAATAATTTCTAGTTTGAAATCTTATTTTAAAACAATGAGAATAGGAATGAAAATTATCTTTTATAACCGAGTGTTATATTTTTAAGATATTATAATGAAAAAATATATTAATGTAGAAAATCTATTGTGAAAAATTATAATCTTATTTGATGAGATATATATTTTAGAGACATCAATAAGGAAATATAATATTAGTAAACATCATCTCTATAAGATGGAATTTCATATAGTTTAAGGTATTATAGTATGGACCACAAAAAAAGTTTAATTTCATATTAAATGGACCATTTTATTTTCTTTTAGGGTCATGAATGACTGACTAGATTCCTTATATTTTAGTTTCATATGATCAAGAATAATGATAATATAATTTAATTATATATAAATTGAACATATTTCCTTTTAATTGATTTTCTCATCATTTTATCTATATTTTTAAGATAATTTCCTCATCATTTTTTATCAAATACTTGTTTTTGATTGTTTTAATGAGATCATGATGAAATATCTTCACTAAAAATGATGAATAACTCATATACTATGATCATAAACTAAACAAGGATGATTCGGTCATGATGATGTGATTTTTTATTCTCCAATATATTCTACATTCTTGGATATCAAACTACAATATTGTTAGATGATCCAGATTGTTGAATGAAATATAGGAAAAAAAATTAATGTTGGATTCAACCATACCTAAAATTATTAATAGTGTACTCTATATGACATAATTTTTGTGGTTATAGTTTAAAATTTATATTTTATTAATGTAAGGTTTCATATGTATTTTTAATTTATTTCTTTATAGTATTAATAGAGCAATAATTATTCTTTTTGGACATGTGGTCTCTTTTTCTTGAGTTGGGGTGGTTTATTCATATATTACCATGACCTTGAGAGGTTGGAATTATAGGATGAAATTGAGATTAGGGGAATAAGGAAATTTGTCAAGAATTTAGAAAACCATCATGAAAAAGAGAATTCCTACTTCAAATATGTATATTTTTTACCATTTAATCATTTATTTTTTATGTCAATTTTGTAATAATTTTTATATGTATATTATTTTTTTCAAATATATTTTGGTGAGTCATATTTTTTCTTTCAATTGTCTTACACAATCCAGAAAATAGAGAACATGTTTCTATTTGATGAGGTGTTTCAAGCAGCATGGGTATTCCTCCTAGTGGAACATTTTATTTAATATTGACATTAGTTTTTGTTAAAAAGTCGATTAACATACTCAATACCAATGACAATGAATTTTTATTATTTTTATAAATTATGAAAATGACCCATAATCAATTTGGTATGTGTAGGAATCATCCACACTTCAATGTGATCCAATATGTGCCCAGTATGACTCAAATATTTTGTTATTAGTTTAAAATTAACATTTTATTTCAAAAAGTCTTGCTCAATAAAAATTGAGTATACACAATCACATTGTCCTGATAATATAATATAATGGTTTATTAGTCATTTATGATGTGTACAAATCGGCCTCACATCAAACTGATACAGAATTAGACCGGTATGACTCAAAGATTATATTTCTTGTTAAAAATGACATTTTAGTAAAAAAATAGATGAGATAATTAAAACAAATTAAAAATTAGATTGTTATGATTATTTTAAAAAATATATATATGGAATTTGGGATGTAATAAGAATCATAATCACCTCAATCTGATGCACGATGCGATATGTATGACTCTTTCTATGTATTTTTATTTAAAATTGACAATGGTTTTAGTAAAAAAGTCATGTGACAAAGTCAAAATTGTCAAGACACATTCAGATTGTTTTGATTATTTAGGAAAATGTTCTATCAGTCATTTCAGATGTGTATTAATATTTTTCATCTTATTATGATACATGATTTGTCTGGTATGACTCAAAGTCTCCTTTAGAATTTTAAAATCTACATTTTATTTCAAAAGGTTTCACTCACTAAAAAATAATAAAATGCCATCATATGTCATAATAATTTCAAAAAAAAGATTAATAAGTCACTTTTTATGTTCATAAATTAATCTCATGTCAAAATGATAAATAATGTTTCATATATGAGTCAATGTTCTTGTATGTAGTTTATAATCACATTTCAGTAAAAAAGAATAGTGATATACTAAAAACCAATAAACTAAATTTGGATTGTTTTCATAATTTTTGAAAATGATGAATATGTTAGTTTAGAGGTTTAAGAATCATCAAAACCTCAATCGGATGCATGGTTTGACTGATATTACTCTAAGGGTTCCTTTTTATTTATAATTGACATTAATTTTAGTAAAAAAGATAAGTAAGCAACCCAAAACTAATAAAATGCATTCAAATTGTTTTTATACATTAATAAAATGGTCCATAAATATTTTGGGATTCATAGGATTCATTTTTAACTATATATAATACAAAATATTCCTGGGGGGACTCAAAGATTCTTTTACTAGTTTAAAATTTACATTTTAGTTCATAAAGTATAACTCATGTAAAACTGATCAAACACACTAGGATTTTCTGGATAATTTTTTACAATGATTAAGAATTCATTTTTCAGTTGTAGGAATTAATATCACATTTAACTAACAAATTATGTGACTGATATGACTCAATGTGTGTATATCCAATTTAAAATAGCATTTTATTAAAAAAAACACTAGTCATGTACTCCAAACAAAAAAATTATTTTTTATTGTTTTTGAACAACATTAAAATTATCCATATTTCATTTTGGGTTATGTAGGAATTATTTATACCTAAATCAAATTCACTTTATGACTAGTATGACACCATTTATGTATTTTTACTAAAATTTGACATTAATTTTATGACAAAAGAATGTTTATGTACTCAAAACCAAGAAAATACATTTTAATTGTTTTTATACATTTGTAAAATGATCAAAAAGACATTTAGGATGTGTAGAAATTATCTCCACCTAAATCTGATGTGTGGTGTGATAGGTATTATTCCATGTGTGTCTTTTGATTTAAAATTGACATTTATTTCTAAAAAAAGACAAATAACCTACTTAAAACCAAGAAAATATTTGGAACTTCATATATTTTAGGATACAGTCCATATATCATTTTCTATGAGTAGGAATCATATTCACCTCAGTCGGATACATGAAATTCCATGTATAACTCAATGTGTATATTGTTAGTTTAAAATTGACAATTTAGTTTCAAAAATATCACTCACTATATATGAAGATAATTTTATCGTATTATCTTAAAAAAATTTAAAAATTTATTACATGTCATTTTTAATGTGAATAAATAATTCTCATGTCGTACCAGCACACTATATGACTGGTATGAATCAAATTTCATGTTTCCTATTTAAAATGACTTTATAATAAAAAATAGAACTCATTTATTCAAAACAATGTAAAAACATTACTGTTATTTTGATACCTTATAAAAAAATTAATATGTCATTTGGGATGTATAGAAAATAGGTAAACCTCAATTTGATGCATTGTGTGACCTCTGTGACTCCATGTGATTTTTATATTTAAGATTTTCATTTATTTACTAAAATATACAAGTGATATACAAAAATCTACATGAACCCATTCAGATCATTTTTTACTTCAAATAATAATAAATAAGTCCTTATGAATGTATAAGAATCATACACACCTAAATATGATGCATTGTGTGACCGTTATGACACATAGTGCATCTTTTTATTTAAAAATCACATTAATTTAAGTAAATAAAGAAATATGACACGCTTAAAACAAATAAAAAGTATTTGGATTGTTTTGAAATTTTTTAAAAATGATTTACATTCCCTTTGGGATGTGATGGAATCATCCCCACCTTAATCTGAGGTATGATCTTCTCTGTATGACTTAAATTGTCTGTTATCTCTTTAAAATTCATAGTGCACTTAAAAAATTATCACTCAATAAAAGTTGAGAAAATGTTCTCAGATTGCCTTGATAATTTAGGGAAACAATTCATAAGTGAATTATGATGTATAGGAATTAGCCTTGTGATTATCAGACACAATATGTGACTGGTAATACTCAATGTCAGTGTTGAATGTACAAAATAATATTTTAGTAAAAATCACAATTGACCTACTCAAAACTGAGAAAATACATTCGTAACTTTTTTGGACACGTTTGAAAAATTATCCATAAGTCATTTTGGATGGGTAGGAATTATAATCACCAAAATATGTGTCGTGGTGTGACCGGTATGACTCCAAGTGGGTCTTTTTCTGGAAAATATACATTAATATTATGAAAAAAGAAACGTGCTATACACAAAACTGAGAAAATTCATTTGGATTGTTTTGATATATTTGGAAAATCTTATATAATTTATTTGGGATGTGTATGAATCCTATGAGCCACAATCTGATACATGATGTGGTCGGTATGACTCAATGTGTCTATTATCAATTTTTAATTGACATTTCAATTCAAAAACCGCCGCTCACTGAAAATTGAGGAAACAAGATTTAGTTGTCTTCATAATTTAGTAAATTTAGTCATAAGTATGTTTTGATATTTATGGATCATTATCTTATCAAACTGATACATGATGTTACTTGTATGAATCAAATCGTTTATTTTAATATTAAAATGAAATTTTAGTTAAAAAATACAAGTGGAATAATCAAAACTGAAAAAATTCATTCAGATTCTATTTATACATTTTGAAAATAATCCATATTTAATTTAGAAAATCTTGGTATCATTCAAACCCCACATTGACAAATGGTGTGATAGTTATGACTTATAGTGCATCTTTTTAATTAAAATTTACATTAATTTTGTAAAAAAAGGGGACTTACCTGCTCAAAATAGTGAAAAAAAATTTGGATTGTTTTGATGATTTTGGAAATTATTCCATAACATATTGGGGACATCTAGTAATTATCCAGACATCAACCAAAAATGATATCTTCATTATATTACTCAAAGTGTTCATTAAAAGTTTAAAATTATCATTTTACCTCAAAAAGTATCAATTGTTGAAAACCAAGAAAACACTCCTTGATTGTATTGATAATTTTATAAAATGATTAATATCTCATTTCTACCATGTAGAATTCACTATAATATCAAACTGACACAAGATGTGGCTGGTATGGCTCAAAGTGTGTATTTCTAATTTAAAATGGAATTTTTTTTAAAAAGAGAAGTGGAATACTTAAAATTGACAAAATGGATTTGAATTGTTTTAATACTTTAGAAAAATGAAAAATCAGTCATTTCATATGTGTATGATTCAGTTTCACCTCAATCCAATTTATAGTGTGACAAGTATGTCTCCATGTGCATATTTGTATTTAAAATTGTTTTTTTTTGAATTTAGGTGATAAATTTTACTTACTCATTTAGCTGTATAAATCAATTTTTGAAATATATATAATAAATTTTTTCATTTATTTATATTGACAAGTTTACTTCATTAAAAATCTATATTTGTACCTAATTTCCCTAATTTATGATGCAATTACTAGTTCTAGAGTTTGTTGTTATAGAACACTATAGTACTCCCCTTTATCAGCACTACTAAATTTGCAGATAAATATAGCCTTTATTAGTGTTTCTAAATTTTATGATAAATCTTCCTTTTGTCGACACATATAAATGTACTGATAAAGCAGCCCTTTATTAACATTAAAAAAATAACTGAGAAATTATCCATTTATTAGCCCTTATTTATAGCACTAATAAAGGGATACTTAATAAGTTCTATTTTAATTTCTAATAATGGACACCTTTATCACTGATAAATAAAATAATTAATAAAGGAAATCTGTATCATCACTTATTTTAACATAGAGAAAAGCTCAGGGAATTTAATCATTCTTTGGTAGTCAATGTTTTTATGGAACTAATAAATGCCAATTTTCACGTCATTTAAAGGCATGTTTGGTTTTAGTGTTCCACGAAAGTTACAATTCTTAATCTAATGACTTTATAAAATAAAGATAGTATTATCATGATCCAAGTGTATTTTTAAGTACATATTACTCCTAATAAATGAGAATGGGTGAGCTCTGCCCAACTTGATGTCGGTCTGAGCTACAACTACCCAAATAATTTAGAATAATAATCTAAAAATATAATATTTTGGAGGCACTTACTCCCACTCTCTTTAGAATTATTAGTTCATTTTAGAATATTATGAATTAACATATCCTTTTTTAACCCCCTGTGATACTTTACTATAATGAACTATTTAACTTCAATTTTAATCCTTGGATACAACTCCTCATACAATCGTCGCGACCCAAGCTCTTCATCTGGAATATGGTAGGAATAATAATGAATAAAATACATAAAAAAAATTCCAACTTCAAAATCATTAATTCTCCTCTACTTTTGGGAAATATATTTGACCTTTTCACTTGATAGTTCTAAATCCACATGATCACATTGAAAAACGATCCATCATGACAATCTTCAGAAAAAATATAATAACCACCTTTATCTAATGACACTTCATTCAAATGATCTGAATAAAATCATTAAACCACTCTTCTAACCCCCTCTCTTTCCCCTGATTAAAAAACCATTTATACTTCAAAGAGATATGATTTTGAAACTCATGTATTTTCTTCATCTAAGAATCATCCTCTCCAAATTAAACCTTCATGTTTTCAATATGATTATCCCACTATACTTATCCCATGTGGACATACATGGTCACCTCATACCAACCATCTTTATATGAAATAACATGAACTTATAATCCTAAGATATGTATGTTATTTAAGATCACCAAATTAAAATTTTTATTATTTCCCTATATTTACTCACTTTATACACAAGTGTAATAATCCATCGACCATGATTCAAATACCTCAACTAGTTCTCTACTATATAACATAAATCATCTCACTCAGTATTCCAACTATGATTAAAGTATTTTTAATGGATGACAATGGTGCTAAAATTTCAATGTTCAAGTTGATCTCACATTCTAACTACTAGAAACATTTTTTTCATTAGTTGATAAAATTATAGACATTATATAATATTGTAATTATTTGATTATGGATCAATATGCTAGGTTAGGAGAATATTTATTTTCTAAATGCTTTTTATTGTATGTATTATGGGGTTTAAAACGTCTTGGAAATGTTTAGTGTTAGTTTTATGATGTTTTAATTATATCTAAAAGAGGATTCACCACCAAAAAATGGAGGTGGTCAAGATATAGAGGAGGTTGTGTTAGAGTATGTGGAAAATGGTTGTGGTAAATCATGTCGTAGTGGATAATTTCATGCCGCTGATGAAGAGATTATTCTAAAAATAGGACCCCATGAAAACATAGTTCTATATTATAGAGAGATGAATATGGAATTTTTTAGGTATTATTTTTTGAGAATCACACTATAATAGAAATTATGCATACTGTGGTGGGAGATATGTATAATTAAAATAATAGTTGATGTAGTGATTAAGGGTGAGATCTAGGCCACAAACCAAGGCTATATAATTTTTAGTGGATCAATATCGTATCTTATCAAATAAAATCATTTCACACCCTTTGATACCACAATAAAAATTTCTAGGATTTCATGAGATTTTAGAAGATTGAACCATGATTCAAAAACAACATTAAATGAGATATTATCAAGATTTTATAGATCTAGAGTCTATGGGAGATAATTCTACAAAAGAGACTATCATGATGGAGGTATGATGAGAAATTAGTATATTACATCATAATTGGGTACTTCAGGACATTATCTGATAGTTTCAAGATCATTTTTTAATTTTAATATTTCTAAATTTTGGTCGGAATGGGTTGGACTCTAAGGAATTTACTGGAATATTTATGGATGTCTAAGAGGTCCAATCAAGGGGTGAAAATCGGTAAATTATTTTTTAGCAATTTGGGAGATATCATTGATGATATTTTTAGAAATGGGATTTTGTAAATTAGATGAATTACATTCAGATCTAATTTATATATTCAAAAAAAATTAAGAACATGAATGAAATTTCATGGAAAAAAATTCATTAAAGATAATTATTTGATGGAAGAAATAAGTGAACAATGAAAACACACTTATTTTTTATGCTAATATGTTCTATGAGGATAAATGTGGAGAAAATGTCTTCTCCTTTTTAACACTTTCATGAAGTAGTGTTTGAATAAGATACAAAATGGAGGGTAAATATGATATACATTGTAGATATTCTTATGTTTTATCAATAATAGTGTGTATTTATTGGTATAACAACACAGTATTGTTTTATTCTCCATGCTGTATCCCTTAGTGATGAACCAAATAAAATCATTGTGTTTAAGTATTTATTTTTTTTATTTTGGTTCGTCGGTTTGGTATCTCATCATGAATGGTTTATGTAGTTTTTCAGAACGAAGGAACAAAAACCATTAGGGGTTTGAAAAAAAAGAAGTCACTCCCAAATTCACTACCCTCTTAGGGTTGACTTGGGATGTTTCTATTGCAACACCTATGTTATATTTATGATTTGAATATAATTTTTTCCTGTAATCCTAATAATTACCTCACTAGTACCTAACATAAAAAATTATTATATATCCCATCCCAATGATTTCATTCCACTCTACTAAGACTCAAATATACTGGAAACTCTGTTCTCTAGGTAGTGAAGACAAGTGGAACACTCTAAGATCATATCCAATTATCTATGGGTTAGAGAGTAGCACCAAGGGTATTGAATACACATATGGAAGTAATTCCCTACATAAATATGTGGAACATAAATTTAGAAACCACCAATAAAATCATTAATATAAAATAAAAATACATTCTAACAATGAATTTAATCCTATAAATAAATTAACATCTATAAATTAATATAAATAATGAGAAAGTATTTTTTAAAATGGCTCTATAAACCCCAACTTACTCCATGTGATGAGAATATAATGCTAGGATCAATCAGAAATTCCATCTTATATACTACTAAAAAATTATACATATATAAAGGGATATCATATAATTTTATAATAAATTATACTCTCCAAAAAATCCCACGAAAATGTAGAAGAATCATATTTTTTCATTATTGAACAAATATATGAATGAAATCATTCCCTAATCAGGTTAACTATATTTATCATCCTCATAATGAATAACTCACCCAAAAGCGTACGGAAAATTAATTAAATAATATCATGAAAATAAATTAGTGTTACAGTTAATCCACTTCCCCACTTAACTAGTCACCCTCAAACCCTGGAAATATATGTTGTAGTTCCCTCATCCCTTCAAAATCCACATAATAACATAATGAAAACACAACTGAAACCATGTCACCACATTCAAATAAAAAAATACATCATAACATTATCCCTAAAACCTACACATGTAACATCTATGATGATTACTAAAAAATTGAATTCATCAAAATCATGTACTCCTCATATGTATGTATGCAAAATGATCCTACATCATAACCAAATCACCTCATAGTATAACCTCAACCCTTCAATAATCAATGCACTTGAATAGAAGTTAATGACCACCGACTCCCACCAAGAACCCCATTAGATACACTCAATAACCTATGATACATAAACCCCTTAAGGCCTTAACCATAAAATATATAAACCAAATTATCAATATGACAACCCTGCTTTTTATTACAACTTAAACATGATTCATTACATAAAACTTCACTTGATACAACAAACAAGATCGATAGGTTTAGTGTCTTTGGGGATTAGGATCATTACATAAAAACATAAAACATGAAATAAAACATCTTTATTGAAAACTTCCTTTACATGACCACTACATTTCTTCGTACTTAGCATTGCATGGGATAACCTGAGGACATGCATAAGAAAAGGGTGAGCTATAAAGCCTAGTAAGGGAGTACAGATGGAATAACATGAGGATAACAATACATGTTAGACAATAGGCATATAAATAGAGCAAAAAAGAAACCTGAACATAAAGGCATGATAAATCATGATAATCATAACATGGAAATGTGGCAACAACACTTAACATTGAATTAGCATGATCCAAGGCTCATTGCACATAAAGCATGAGTAAACCCTCATTTCACATGAAGCACGAGTAAACCCTCGTTGCACTTGAATTAGCATGAGTCAACACTCATTGCACATGACGTATCATGATACTATACTTTACCCAATGCATTGGAGCGCTATAAGGGCGCACCCTTCTTAAACATTTCATTTCATGCATAAGTGTGCCACATGGATCATAAAACATGGATTCATAAAACATAATCATTTATTCCATGATAAAGGAATGTGTAATTCATACATGAAACTTTACAATCAATAAGTTAATGTGCATAAAGGTGATTACCCTTGATGGAGAAATGAGCATGGTATTCACTACACAATGACATTGTCTTAGAAAATCGGTGCGATTTCAGCAGCATAACGGTGTGACAAAAGAAATCATAAAAATGGTTGATGAGAGAGAAAAGGGTTACTCATCATATTTACATGTAATGGACAGTAATGAGGTCATATAGATACATGTACCAACAATTTTAATGGAATTTAGATTCATGATACAAAAGTATTTTCTTAAATGTAAAAGAAGAGAGAGAAGTTCCTTTCGGAATTTCAGCATAGTAACGGGTGTACATGGGAGGCATTTAATGAGAGAGAAAGGGGTATCCCATCATTCAAACAATAAAAGGGCAGTATGGGGGAGTTGATAAACCATACCCAAACATTCATAATTGAAATTAAAAGGGCAATACAACTTAAAGAAAATTGACAAAAATGTGAAAGGAAGAAAAAACCCTTACTTGGAAGTGTTCTTCCAAAGGCTAGAGAGAGGCTTGTGAAAGGATTCTTGGGAGATTGGGGCACCTTGGGAGGATTCTAGAGAGAGTAGGTAAGAGGTTGGACGAACTAAAAATGATTTTAGTGAGGAGGAAGTGGGAGCTTGGGTGGGTTTATAAAGGAAAGGTGAGAGAATTATTTATTATTTACCTTTGGGACCCCTTATATTAATCAAATCCAAAACACAAACCATCCCATGGTTTTTGCCCATGGTTTCTGGAAAAGGAAAGAGGAAAAAAATATTTTATAAGGCCCAAGTCCGAACTTATTAAAATATTAGGGTTGCTTATGTGGAGGTGAGTCACACTCCCATGGAAATTAATTTAAAAAGGCAAAGTTTTGAATATGTCTTGAGGGGTTCATTAATGCTTTGAAAAGTAAGTCAAAAAAACCCAAAATCTCATTATTTTAATGATAAAACATATATTGGCCTAACTTAAGGAATATGGTATTTTATTACATCACCATTGGGTCATTATGCTGTCATAAAACACATTATATATTTAAATGGTATTTTATTTTTACCCAAAAGTTTGGTTGTCTCAGAAAATTATGAAAAATTCACCGTTGGATAATTTCGACGTCCTGATTCCAAAAATAACATTTATTTTATCTAAATAATTTTCTAAAAATTTGAATTTTCACTTTTAAAATAAAAAACCAACATTTATCGAAAATTCACGGGTTTTGACAGATATGGATTTCAAATCTTAATAAAAAATTTAATTGCATTCATAAAATTATAAGATCATTTATATTTAATAAAAATTAATTTAGTGATAATATTATTATTTTATTAAAATATTATTTAATTCAAAAATCCCTTAATTTTATAAAATATATTTCTTAATTAAATAATAACTAAAAACGCCCTTTTTACTTTAAAAACTATTTACAATGTATCAAAAATGACTAGAAATTATATTCATTATTATATACAAAAAAATAATGTACATGAACATAGTACTACTTATTTGTTACATAACCCCATAAAAAAGCCGCATAAGACGAAAGGGTAAGGTGTGTGATGGTGACAGACTCTCGGGGCGGCTCGAATAACATCGCTCGAGTGGTAATCTCTATCAACTTCCACTTTTCCCGTAGACGATCACATTCGAGCTTCACATAATGAAGCTCAGCTGGGGCTTGGTCAAGGGGGAAGCCCAAAGACGCCACCTCCATTACGACCTCCGACAAATGGGATTCGTATAGGGCAATTCTACTGGATGAGGCCATTGCTTCCTTTGTCTGAGTAAAATTGGGTTTGTTAAAGCCTTATATTTATACTAATCAAGTGATCACTATTCAAAGGCTATAAATGTAACGGTCAAAAATCTTATCATAAAACCAAAGAAGTTGACATCTTATAAAAAAAATTTCATAAAGAGACATTTAACTGGATCAAGAGGAATTTTCCATTAATGAAACTTTGGGTCGTTACAATATCCCCCACATAAGAAATTTCACCCTCTAAATTTTCCTTTTCCCACACTTAAACAAATGTGGGTAACTCAGCTTCATCATATCCTCCGACTCCCAAGTTGCTTCTTCAAAATTGTGGTTTCTCCACATAACCTTGACGAGGGGCATTGTCTTATTTCGTAGAACTTTTTCTCTATGATCTAAGATCTTCACTGGTTGCTACTCATAAGAAAGATCATCTTCCAATTGTACCACCTCGGAAGAGAGTACATGTGAAGGGTCTGGTATATAATTCATTAAGAGGGATACATGAAAGACATCATGAACCTTGGCCATAGTAGGTGGAAGTTCAAGTCGATAGGCCACATCCCCAACACGATCAAGAATCTTGAAGGGGCCGATGTACCTTGGACTTAAATTCCCTTTCTTTCCAAACCTCATGACGTTCTTCCATGGAGATATGTGTAAAAAACCATGTCTCCAACTTTAAACTCAAGGTCTCATCGATGATTATCTGCATAACTCTTCTGTCGACTCTGGGCTGCCTTGATATGCTACTGAATGGTTTTCACCTTATCCACCTTTTCCTCGACCATTTCTGGTCCAAGCAGCTTACGTTCACCGACCTCATCCCAACATGCAGGTGTTCTGCACCTTTTCCCATAAAGGGCTTCATATGGTGCCATTTGGATTCTCGAGTGGAAAATGTTATTATAAGAGAACTCAACCAGAGGAAGATTTTGATCCCATCATCCTTTAAAGTCCATTGAGCACGCTCTCAACATATCCTCAAGTGTTTGGATAGTCTTCTCGGATTGGCCATCAGTTTGAGGATGATAGGCCGTACTGAAGTTTAGTTCAGTATTCAGAGCATGTTGAAGACTCTTCCAAAACTTAGAGGTGAATCTTGGATCTCGATCAAACACAATAGATAGTGGTACTCCATGCAACCTTAACACTTACCTAATATATATCTGTGCCAGTTGATCCAATGAGTAATCCTCCCGAATAGCAATGAAGTGTGCAGTCTTTGTAAGATGATCCACAATAACCCAGATTGCATTGTTGCCTTTGGATGTCCTCGGAAGTCCGGTGAAAAAGTCCATAGTGATGTTCTCCCATTTCCACTCTGGTATAGGCAATGGTTGCATCATCTGCTTAGACTTATGCCTCTCTACCTTCACATGCTGACACACCAGGCAATTTGATGTATATTCAGCGATCTCCTTCTTCATATTATCCCACCAAAAGTTTTCTTAGAGATCTCGATACATCTTTTTGCTCCCTGGGTGAATAGATAAATTTGAACTATGTGCATCATCCAAAAGTTCCTTCTTCAGCTCCGGACTTGATGGAACACATAGTCTTTTCCCAAACCACACAATTCCTTCTTCATTAACATTAAACTCCGAGGATTTCCCCTTTTTGATAGCTTCGATTTTCTCTTGAATTCTCACATCATCCTTTTGAGAATCCTTTAACTTTTCCAAAAGAGATGTTTGAGAAATAATTTGTGAAAGGATTGACGATGTTCCCTTCTTTATGATTCCCACATCCTTCTTCATCAAGTCTAGAAATATTGGATCCTTCTCAATTCTCATCACTGATAGAATCGCTGGATCCTTTCTACTTAGGGCATCTTCCACCTTATTCGTTTTCCCAGGGTGGTAATGTATTGAATAGTCATAATCTTTGTTGAGATCTATCCATCTTATCTGGAACATATTAAGCTCTTTCTGTGTGAATATATATTTAAGACTCTTGTGGTCAGTATATATCTCACATTTCTCTCCATAGAGATAATGCCTCCAGATTTTCAAGGCAAAGATCATAGCCGAAAACTCTAGATCATGTGTTGGATAGTTTCGCTCATGGATTTTCAACTACCTTTAGGCATAGGATATCACTTTATCATTCTGAATCAGCACACAGCCTATGCCCTTCTTCGAAGAATCACTTAATACCACAAAAAGTTCCCCACTTGTGGGTAAAGTGAGCACGGGTGCAGTGATAAGCCTTTTTTCAACTCCTGAAAGCTTTCTTCGCATTCATCACTCCAAGAAAACTTTACTCCCTTTAGAGTTAGCTTTGTAAGAGGTTTGGATAATCATGATAAATTTCTCACAAATCTTCGATAATATCCAGCTAACCCCAAGAAGATACGAATATCCGTTACCGATGATGGCCTTGACCATCCCTCAATTGCATCTGTTTTGGAGGGGTCTATAGATATCTCATTTCTTGTGATGATATGGCCCAAGAATGAGACCTCCATCAACCAAACTCTCACTTGTTTTACTTTTCATAGATCTTCTCCTTGCACAACGTCTCCAGTATAATTCTTAAATGCTCCTCATGATCCTCCTTGGTTTTGGAGTATATCGGAATATCATCTATAAAGACAACCACAAATTTGTCAAGGTAATCTCTAAATACTCTATTCATCAAGTCCATGAATATTTCTGGAGCATTGGTGAGCCTGAAAGGCATTACTATGAATTCATAGTGCCCGTACCTTATACGAAAAGCAGTCTTGGGGATATCTTCCTTCTTCACCCTTACTTGATAATATCCCGACCGAAAGTCCACCTTGGAGAATTATTGTTCTCCATGCAACTGATCGAACAAGTCATCAATTCGTGGGAGTGTATAATTGTTCTTTATCATGATTTTGTTATGTTCACGATAATCGATGCAGAGCCACATTGACCCACCCTTCTTCTTGACGAAGAGGACTGGTGCACCCCATGGTGAAGCACTTGGGCATATAAACCCTTTATCCAGATTCTCCTGTAGATGTTTCTTCAGCTCTTCAAGATCAACAACAGCCATTCTATATGGAGTCTTGGATATTGGTAGATCCCCAGGTATAATTTCAATTGAGAACTCAACATCTCTTCTTGGAGGAAGACCAGGCAGTTCCTCGGGAAACACTTCCGTGAATTCCCTCACAATATGAATTTCTTCAAGGATGGTTTCTTCTTTGGACTCAATCATCTGAGCCAGATACGATTGCTTATAGGGCATTAAAATCCATGGTTGAGATGATGGAGCTAAAAGAGATTCATCTTCCTCCTGGCCCTTGTAATGAATCGGGGGTCGATTCTCCATATGGAGCGTGATTTCCCTCTCCCGACAATTTATGTTGGCTCTATATAAGTAAATCCAATCCATGCCAAGAATTGCATCAAATTCCACCAAAGGGAGTATGATGAGGTTCATCGGGAAATTCAATCCACATATTATAATAGGGGAGGACTTATATTCATGGGATGCAATGATTTCCCCATTTGTT
Source organism: Viscum album (assembly GCA_963277665.1). Lineage (NCBI taxonomy): Eukaryota > Viridiplantae > Streptophyta > Magnoliopsida > Santalales > Viscaceae > Viscum > Viscum album. The sequence goes on along the minus strand of OY728164.1, from coordinate 1,464,796,979 downwards.
GTACTTACAGACATATTTACTTCCATGATTTGTGGTGGTGCTGGGATTGTTCTACTAAACTTTCAAGATATAAAAGAATGTGTAGAACCTAAATCAAAAAGTACATTCACTATTCATGAATGTATAACTAGCATACCTATCACCACTTCATTGTCGGGGTTCAATTCGGCAGAAGTGATGGAAAAATATCTTCCTTGCTGTCTTGGAGGTAGTTAGTTGGCTCTGATAACCCTTGGATTAGGGAACTGATTTGCAAAATGACCCGGTTCTTTTCATTTGTAGAATTGAAAAACATGTTGAGGTTCGAACGGAGCGTTCCTCTCCTATGTCACAGCCGCGGGTCCTTCTTGCCGACAGTTAATAGCTAGGTGCCTTTCTCTTCCACACCTGAAGCATTTTCTCATCCCCTTAAGGCAATTTCCAGGGTGCTTCTTTCCACACTTTTGGCAAGTGGGGTGCTGGAACTTCTTAGCGTCGTTGGATTTATCCATCAGACCACCAGAATTGAAGTCTACCTTAAAATTCTTGTCCCCATGATACCCCTGTGATTCTCTGATCTCCATTTCAACCTTGAGGGAACATCAGACAATTTCATCATAGCTTTCAAAGTCACGGATCGCTAATGCTTTCTGCAAGCTAGGCTTCATCCCACCAAAGAAGCGGTAAACCTTGCATTCGGGGGTAACGACGAAGCCAGAATCGTATCATTCAAGCCTTGTGAAGTTTTCCTCGTACGCTCCCATATATTCTTCATCTTTTTTCTTGAGGGAATGGAAGTCCCCTTCCATCTTAAAACGGAGGGTGGGCAGAAAATATTTATTGAAAAACATCTTCCGGAATTCCTTCCATTCCAAAGCCTCGATCTCCTCCTCAGGCTTCGTATTTTTGATCAACTTCCACCATTGATCTGCTTCACCCTCCATAGGATAAGCCACCAGGAGAACCTTCTCTTGTTCAGAACATTGAATGATGGAGAAGATCTTTTCAATGTAGTTGATCCATTGTTCAGCGATCGTGGGATCAGATGATCCACTAAAAGAAGGAGGCATTTGTCTCATGAAGCTCTCGATAGAAACTTGTTCTTTCTTAGGGGGGGTTGAACGTTCCTCTTGACCCATGTTTCGATTCAAAACATGAGTTAGCTGAGAGAGAAGCGTGACAAAGTTCGCGATTCCCTCTCCCATTGGATTTGGCATCTCATTAGTACAGTCATCACACTGATCTTCACAACGGTTGTTAGCCCGAGTCCTCCTATTACCGGCCATTGGCTGGAATAAAAGGAAAGATAGGGGTAACTAATATAGGGTAATCTAAAGACAAAAGTTGATGACTCATAAATAAACTTTCATTTCCTTAACTCATGAGTCTATAGGCTTCAATATAGGCTTTTCTTGATCTACTTTCTAACATATATTCTTTGGGGCATTTTTTCCTTTAATAAGGGTTCATACTATGATTGTGAATTTATCACAACATATCCCCTGGGAGTGTCATACCCAAGAGTGCAACAAGGCTCGTTTTCGTGCACCAATTCTCGTTCGAGTATAGCTCAAAGTGGTGTTTTCGGGTTTTACCCCTAGGATACATCTATGCCAGAGCCACCTTTAACTGCTCGTATCCAGACAGGGATGTATTTGTCTGATAAACCACTTACTCAGTACTTACCAAAACTTAGGGATGTTTTTATTATATGTAGTCTTGTCTCTAAGGCTTTACAAGGGTTTCCTAATCCCAAAAATAACTAAACCTATCCTCTGATACCAACTATGACAACCCTGCTTTTTATTACAACTTAAACATGATTCATTACATAAAACTTCACTTGATACAACAAAGAAGATCGAGTGTTTTAGTGTCTTTGGAGATTAGGATCATTACATAAAAACATAAAACATGAAATACAACATATTTATTGAAAACATACATTACATGACCACTACATTCCTTCATACTTAGCATTGCATGGGATAACCTGAGGACATGCATAAGAAAAGGGTGAGCTATAAAGCCCAGTAAGGGAGTACACATTGAATAAGTTGAGGATTAAAATACATGTTTGAAAATAGGAATATCAATAGAACATAAAAGAAACATGCACATAAAGGCATGATAAAGCATGATAATCATAACATGGAAATGTGGCAACAAAACTTAACATTGAATTAGCATGAGCCAAGGCTCATTGCACATAAAGCATGAGTAAACCCTCATTGCACATGAAGGACGAGTAAACCCTAGTTGTACTTGAATTATCTTGACTCAACACTCATTGCACATGATGTATCATGATTATATACTTACCCAATGCATTGGAGCGCTATAAGGGCGCACCCTTCTTAAACATTTCATTTCATGCATAAGTGTGCCACATGAATCATAAAGCAAGGATTCATAAAACATAATCAATTATTCCATGATAAAGGAATGTGGAATTAATACATTAAACATTACAATCTATATGTAAATCTGCATAAAGGTGAATACCCTTGATGGAAAAATGAGCATGCTATTCACTACACAATGACATTGGCTTAGAAAATCGGTGTGATTTCAGCAGCATAACGGCATGACATAAGAATTCATAAAAATGGTTGATTAGGGAGAAAGGGGTTCCTCAACATATTTAAATGTAATGGACAGTAAGCAGGTCATATAGATACATGTACCAACAATTGTAATCGAATTTAGATTCATGATACAAAATTATTTGCTTGAATGTAAAAGAAGAGAGAGAAGTTCCTTTCGGAATTTCGGCATAGTAACAGGTGTACATGGGAGGCATTTAATGAGGGAGAAAGGGGTCTCCCATTATTCAAACAATAAGCGGGAAGTATGGGGTAGGGTTGAAACCATACCCCCTCATTCATAATTGAAATTAAAAGGGAAATACAACTTAAAGAAAATTGACAGAAATGAGAAAGGAAGAAAAAACCCTTACTTGGAAGTGTGCTTCCAAAGGCTAGAGAGAGGCTTGTGAGAGGCTTAATGGGAGCTTGGGGCACCTTGAGAGGATTCTAGAGAGAGTATGGCAGAGTTTGGACGAACTCCAAAGGATTTTAGTGAGGAGGAAGTGGGATCTTGGGTGGGTTTATATAGGAAAGGTGAGAGAATTCTTTGTTATTTAGGTTTGGGACCCCTTATATTAAACTAATCCAAACCACGAACCATCCCATGGTTTTTGCCCATGGTATCTGAAAAATGAAATTGAAAAAAAATATTTTATAAGGGCCAAGTCCTAAGTTATTAAAATATTAGGGTTGCTTATTTGGAGGTGAGTCACACTCCCATGAAAATTAATTTAAAAAGGCAAAGTGTTGAATATGTCTTGAGGGGTTCATTAATGCTTTGAAAAGTAAGTAAAACAAACCCTAAACCTCATTGTTTTAATGATAAAACATATTTTGTCCGAAATTAAGGATTATGGTATTTTATTACATCACCATTGTGTCATTATGATGTTTAAAAACACATTATATATTTAAATGGTATTTAATTTTTACCCAAAAATTTGACTGTCTCGTTAAATTATGAAAAATTCACCGTTGGATAATTTCGACATCCTGATTCCAAAAATAACATTTATTTTATCTAAATAATTTTCTAAAAATGTGAATTTTCACTTTTAAAATAAAAACCGACATTTATTGAAAATTCACGGGTTTTAACAGAAATGGCTTTCAAATCTTAATAAAAATTTTAATTGCATTCATAAAATTATAAGATCATTTATATTTAATAAAAATTAATTTAATAATAATATTATTATTTTATTAAAATATTATTTAATTCAAAAATACCTTAATTTAATAAAATAGATTTCTTAATTAAATAATAACTAAAAACACCATTTGTACTTTAGAAACTATTTTAATGTATCAAAATTGACTAGAAATTATATTCATTATTATATACAAAAAAAATAATGTACATGAACATAGTACTACTTATTTGTTACATAACCCCTTAAAATAGCCGCATAAGTCCTAAGGGTTAGGTATGCGATGGTGACAGACTCTTGGGGCGGCTCGGATAACATCACTCGAGTGGTAATCTCTATTAACTTCCACTTTTCCCGTAGACGATCACGTTCAAGCTTGACATAATGAAGATCAGCTTGGGCTTGGTCAAGGGTGAAGCCCAAAGACGCCACCTCTTTTCCAAACTCTGAGAAATGGGCTTCGTATGGGGCAATTCTACTGGATGAGTCCATTGCTTCCTTTGTCTGAGTAAAATTGGGTTCGTTAAAGCCTTATATTTATATTAATCAAGTGATCACTGTTCAACGGCTATAAAAGTAACGGTCTCAACTCTTATCATAAAACCAAAGAAGTTGACATCATATAAAAACATTTTTCATAAAGAGACATTTAACTGGATCAAGAGGCATTTTCCATTAATGAAACTTTGGGTCATTACAATCAACCCATATCATGAACTTTTGTGAATAAATAATATAGTATAACATCATTAAATTTAGAATGAAGGTATGTGAAGGAAGTATTGAAACCCTTTGATGAAGAAGTGTTCATTAACATAAGGTGACAAGACGTAGATCCTCCAAAATAACTAATGAACACCAAAAAAGATATCTAATGTCACCTAGGGTTTAGATAAATCCAAATAAAATAGATTTAATTTAAGAGTTTACTTAAATTTTTAATCAATACTCAAGGGGACAAAATCAGGATGTAGAAAAAGATGCAATGGTGCTCTGATCTGAGAATCATGGTGTGATCCTCTCCAAAATACAACGTTTTAGTGAATATTTTTAATTTATATAAAAAAATATGTTCATTGTGTTAAACCACTCTCCACACTAGAGCACCCAAACATCTTGAGATCACAACACAATCTTTAACCTTACTCACTCAAACATGATGTCTGCCAGAGATAACAACAGTGTAATGGGAACCATCACAGTGTAATGTTTTAAAATAGAGAGACTCTAAAATGTCATTTCTAAATCATTTTTGTTAAAATAATCACATCCCCAATGTATTCTGAAACAACATGCCAGACCCACTAGATAATTTGGACTCTTTTACTCTAGTTAGACCACCATATTCATGATTTAATATATACTAAAAACTGAAAATTATTCAAAAAATGAACTTAAAATCCTAAAACATATCTAAAACACTTTTGAAATCTATCAAAACACAAAACAACTTTGTTCAGGACTATGAAATTTCTCTTCCACTACAATAGGTACCTAAAACATTATTCATGTTCATGGTAATCGAAAAAAATAGTAAATATGAAAAAATAACCCTAAAACCAAACTCTTAATGAGATATATCTAAAATATGAATCTTTTCATTTGAAACAAATAATTAATTATTATATTTTATATTCTATTATAGTGATTCATAATCTTATTTTTTTCTATGTAAAGTAATGATTCAATGTTTTGATATTTTTTAGGTTCTACAGAAATTGGATGAAAATTGATGGAATTATAGAAGAACCGCATCGTGAAGCTATGGGTCATGCATTGAGTTGCTACCAGAAACAATATAAGGACCCGCACTTATTTCATACATAATCTTGAATTTGTTTAATAAAACACTTCATTATAAATTGAGGATCTTGTCAAGTTTAGAGCTTTAGAGAATTAAGAAAAAACATTCATTACATTACACATTGTTACATAGTGGATACCATAAAATCCGTTTCCATTTTCCTCAGAATATAAAACATTAAAACACAAAACAAGACTCCTGGACAATTCTTCAACATTTAACATGTCTTCCTTCCTTGTATTACTCATCATTAACCTGTGAAAAATCATTTAAAAACTTGGTATGAGCACAAAAGCTCAGAAAGGTATGAAAAAGAAGGAAAAATCACATTAGTCCATGAATACGCATGATGTATGAAAACATTTTCAAAAGACATGATTTCCACACATAAAATCTTACTTAGCGTAACATGAGATTTACACAAGATAAACGCAAACATAATTATAATCATAGAGGTATATTGGGGCATTACTTACATAATCTTGTAACCATCTTGGCTACCTTAAAATTTGTAACCCTCACGGCTACCTTACTTTGTGTAACCATCACAGTTACACTTCGAGTAACCATACGGCCGACCTCCAACTTACTCATACCCAATGCATTGGAGGAAAATATAGGTCCCACCCTTCATCATAAACAATTCCCAATAACAAAAACACAATCATACAATATAAACAATAGCATAAAAACATTGCCTTTGAATCTTATAAAACAGAATTTTAAAAGAGGATTTTAGAAGAAAAGTCCCTTATAAACATCATATACTTGAATTAAGACTTAATTGAGTGGATGGAATATGTATATACTCTGTAAATACACATAATTAAACATAATATAAATAGAACCCAACACACGAACAATTTAAATAGCACATGAATTATAAAGTAGAAGGTTAACCCAAAGAATGGAAATCAGGTTAAGAATTCCCTTACAACAATGTGATCGGTCGAATCATATGACCAGAAAATAATAAATATAAATTGGATCATTGAATAACTTGAATATATATAATATCATTTTATGATATATTTCAAATGACAGTTCACACATTCCACATACAAGAATTAAGCGGCGAACAACTAAAATCTCACAAAAATGAAAGTGAGACGAGGAACCCCTTACAACATTGTAATCAATTGATTTGTATGACCCAAAATTAATGATTGTCAAATGATAAATTTAATATCATAAAAATAAATATATTCATGATATGAGACAATAATGGGCAGTATACATACACCATACAATGTAAAAATAGCGATTATGGAATATCTCACAAAATAGAAGTGAGATGAAGAAACCCTTACCTTAGGCTTGTCTTACTTCAAAATTGGTTAAACCTCCTGTATAATGGTTAAAATAGTGTTATTAGTATTTTATAGAAAAATTTTCATGTTTATAACTTCTTATATGGTCATTTCATAACCTCATTTCACCCCTTAATTGTTAGTATTTTGTTCCATGCATTATTTTGGGTGAGTTCTTTTGTGATTTTCACAATCGGTTCATGATTAATCGTTCTTGTTGATTGGAAGTGAAACTCCAGAATTGGAATGGAGTAGTATTTACATGTTTACAGTACCATAAATGATACCATTTATCACTTTGATGCTTTATATGATGATGATTTATAAGTTAAAACATTAATTATGTTTGTTTAGATAATTTAAGTGGTTCTTTGATAATTACAACCTCATTTAGTCTTATAAATTTGAACCATGGGTACAAAAGAATTGCAGAACCATATATGAGTCATAAAACATATATTATAACCTGGTTCAACCATATATATGGTTTCATGACCAGACTTGAAATAATTAATGGAAATTGAAAATACATCGTCCACGATATCGGTAATTCAACACAAATGGACAATGTTTTTTTATTCTTTAAATAAGTGAGAGAGGAGAGGAATAATGATTTGTAATTTTCCATAAACATGACAACATCCAGAATATACATGATTCTGGAGATTTCATGCCTCTTGGATAAGAGGGGGTGAATAAGGAAGAGGAAGGAATCATGAAATAAAGAAAACATGAGAAATTTCTTACAAAAAATTCGGCAGCCTAACGACGCCTCTTAAAATTTCATAAAAACAAGATTGATGAGAGGAATGGAATATCTCATCAATCATACATAATTTGGACAGTAAGGGAAAATATTTAATGAAATATCCCAACAAAAGACAAAGGGAAAGGAATAGAATAACATAAAATGGAAGGAAAGAATGAATATGAAAGAGATGTTTACCTCTTGATCTCTTCTCCTTGAGATCCTTCTTAAGGGCTTTGATTTTGGTCTTTTGGTGAGACCAGCAGCTCTAGAACGTGAGGAATAAGATTGAGGAGGGAATTTGGCAGAAATTAGACAACGCTCAAGGCTTGAGAGGTGTGGGAGGAAGAGGGGAGTGAGGGTGGTATTTATAGTGGAGGAGGGGAGGTAATTTAGATTATTTTAATTATTATTATAATATTTTTATCAAGACTATGAATAATCTCAAATCAAGTGGCATTAATTAGTGAAAATATCAAGTTAGTTCGACTCAAGTGGCCTTTCATCACTTATGATGTCATAAATAGTGCATATTTACCGATAAATTGATTATACGGTATTTTATCGTATTTCACTATTCACCGAAAATTCAAGAGTTTCAGAAAAATACCAAAAATATACCCCAACCATTTTTCGATGTGTAGAATTAAAAAATGAACTCCATTTTTCAAAAATAATTTTCTAAATATTATTAATTTAATTTTTAAATAAGGTCACAGTTATTTCGAAAAATAACAATATTGAAGTGCAATTAGTTTTTTGTGACTTTGGAAAATTAATTATGATCCCATTTTCCTATTGCCATGGGAAAATAAAATAATATTATTATTTACTATTCATGAGGTCATATTACTATTCATATTACTATTCATAAGGGCATGTTACTATTCACCAAAAAAACAAGTTTGTTTCATCAGACTCTAAATAACATACTGAACCCAATTGTAGATGACAGTTTCTTGAAATTCAAATCATAGAAGAAATAAAATTATGTTTAAGGGATACTTATAAATATATACCTTAAACAAAATTTCAGCATTTTCAATTTATTTTTAGAAAACCTTGGGATGTTACATTATCCCCACCTTCTTGAAATTGCGTCCTCGCAATTTTATTTACTTATTAAACAACTGAGGGTATTTTTACCTCATAGCATTTTCAGACTCCCATGTTGCTTCTGTGGAAAACCATTCTAAACAAACATTTCTTAGATGAAGCAACATGGTAATCTTTAAATGCTATAACAAATTAAACATAGAGTGAAAATTATTTATGGTATTCTATTAGCAACACCTTAACCCCTAAAGTTATCTAAACAATCCTCTGATACCAACTATAAGGACCCGCACTTATTTCATACATAATCTTGAATTTATTTAAGAAAACACTTCATTATAAATTGATGATATTTTCAAGTTTAGAGCTTTAGAGAATTAAGACAAAACATTCATAACATTACACATTGTTACATAGTGGATACCATAAAATCCGTTTCCATTTTCCTCAGAATATAAAACATTAAAACACAAAACAAGACTCCTCAACAATTCTTCAACATTTAACATGTCTTCCTTACTTGTATTACTCATCATTAACCTATGAAAATTCATTTAATAACTTGGGATGAGCAAAAAAGCTCAGTATGGTATGAAAAAGAAGGAAAAATCACATTAGTCCATGAATACGCATGACGTATGAAAACATTTTCAAAAGACATGCTTTCCACCCATAAAATCTTACTTAGCGTAACATGAGATTTACACAAGATCAACACAAACATAATTATAATCATAGAGGTATATTGGGGCATTACTTACATAATCTTGTAACCATCTTGGCTACCTTAAAATTTGTAACCCTCACGGCTACCTTACTTTGTGTAACCATCACAGTTACACTTGGAGTAACCATACGGCCGACCTCCAACATACTCATACCCAATGCATTAGAGGGAAATATAGGTCCCAACCTCCATCATAAACAATGCCCAATAACAAAAACATAATCATACAACATAAAAAATAGCATAAAAACATTGCCTTTGAATCTTATAAAACAGAATTTTAAAAGAGGATTTTAGAAGAAAAGTCCCTTATAAACATCATATAATTGAATTGAGACTTAATTGAGTGGATGGAATATGTATATACTCTGTAAATACACATAATTAAACATAATATAAACAGAACCCATCACACAAACAATTTAAATAGCACATAAATTATAAAGTAGAAGGTTAACCCAAAGAATGGAAATTGGGTTAAGAATTCCCTTACAACAATGTGATCGGTCGAATCATATGACCAGAAAATAATAAATATAAATTGGATCATTGAATAACATGAATATATAGAGAATCGTGTTATTATATATATCAAATGACAGTTCACACATTCCACATACAAGAAATAAGCGGCGAACGACTAAAATCTCACAAAAATGAAAGTGAGACGAGGAACCCATTGCAACATTGTAATCAATTGATTTGTATGACCCAGAATTAATGATTGTCAAATGATAAATTGAATATCATAAAAATAAAGGTATTCATGATATGAGACAATAATGGGCAGTATACATACACCACACAAAGTAAAAATAGCAATTACGGAATATCTCACAAAATGGAAGTGAGATGAAGAAACCCTTACCTTAGGCTTGTCTTACTTAAAAATTGGTTAAAACTCCTGTATAATGGTTAAAAGAGTGTTATTAGTATTTTATAGAAAAATTTTCATGTTTATAACATCTTATAAGGTCATTTCATAACCTCATTTCACCCCTTAATTGTTAGTATTTTGTTCCTTGCATTATTTTGGGTGAGTTCTTTTGTGATTTTCACAATCGGTTCATGATGAATCATTCTCGTTGATTGGAAGTGAAACTCCAGAATTGGAATGGAGTAGTATTTACATATTTACAGTACCATAATTTATACCATTTATCACTTTGATGCTTTATATGATGATGATTTATAAGTTAAAACATTAATTATGTTTGTTTAGACAATTTAAGTGGTTCTTTGATAATTACAACCTCATTTAGTCTTATAAATTTGAACCATTGTTACAAAAGAATTGCAGAACCATATATGAGTCATAAAACATATATTATAACCTGGTTCAACCATATAAATGGTTTCATGAACAGACTTTAAATAATTAATGGAAATTGAAAATACATCGTCCACGATATCGGTTATTCAACACAAATGGACAATGTTTTTTGATTCTTTAAATAAGTGAGAGAGGAGAGGAATAATGATTTGTAATTTTCCATAAACATGAAAACATCCAGAATATACATGATTCTGGAGATTTCATGCCTCTTGGATAAGAGGGGGTGAATAAGGAAGAGGAAGGAATCATGAAATAAAGAAAACATGAGAAATTTCTTACAAACAATTCGGCAGCCTAACGGCGCCTCTTAAAATTTCATAAAAACAAGATTGATGAGAGGAATGGAATATCTCATCAATCATAAAAAATTTGGACAGTAAGGGGAAATATTTAATGAAATATCCCAACAAAAGACAAAGGGAAAGGAAGAGAATAACATAAAATGGAAGGAAAGAATGAAAATGAAAGAGGATGTTTACCTCTTGATCTCTTCTCCTTGAGATCCTTCTTAAGGGCTTTGATTTTGGTCTTTTGGTGAGACCAGCATCTCTAGGACGTGGGGAAGAAGATTGAGGAGGGAATTTGGCAGAAATTAGACAATGCTCAAGGCTTGAGAGGTGTGGGAGGAAGAGGGGAATGAGGGTGGTATTTATAGTGGAGGAGGGGAGGTATTTTAGATTATTTTAATCATTATTATATTATTTTTATCAAGACTATGAATAATCTCAAATCAAGTGGCCTTAATTAGTGAAAATATCAAGTGAGTTCGAGGAAAGTGGCCTTTCATCACTTATGATGTCATAAATAGTGCATATTTACCGATAAATTGATTATACAGTATTTTATCGTATTTCATTATTCACCGAAAATTCAAGAGTTTCAGAAAAATACCAAAAATTTACCCCAACCATTTTTCGAAGTGTAGAATTCAAAAATGAAATCCATTTTTCAAAAATAATTTTCTAAATATTATTAATTTAATTTTCAAATAAGGTCACAGTTAATTCGAAAAATAACAATATTGAAGTGCAATTAGTTTTATGTGACTTTGGAAAAGTAATTATGATCCCATTATCCTATTGCCCTGGGAAAATAAAATAATAATATTATTTACTATTCATGAGGTCATATTACTATTCATATTACTATTCATAAGGGAATGTTACTATTCACCAAAAAAACAAGTTTGTTTCATCAGACTCTAAATAACATACTGAACCCAATTGTAGATGACAGTTTCTTGAAATTCAAATCATAGAAGAAATAAAATTATGTTTAAAGGATACTTATAAATATATACCTTAAACAAAATTTCAATAATTTTCAATTTATTTTTAGAAAACCTTGGGATGTTACCAACAAGTTAACAAGGGAGAAATAAAATTTCACTATGATAGAAACCAAAACAAAGGCCTAGTTTGGAGTTTCCTGAGTCTTCATTGTGACACTCCCTTTACATCATGAACAATGATTTTAGATTTGAAATGACCAATTATATGAGAATTGAGGTTATCATTAAATATTGTCGAAAGGGAATTATATCTAGCCATCAACTAGTCATGAGGATATTGATTTGGAATGAAATATATGTTTCATATAACATGTAAAAAAAATATGTCAAAATAGTATCCAAAGTTGTTCCCAATGCATGTAAGAACTACGATTGAGTGTTTGATGTGGTGAAGCACTAGGTATGATATTATGAACCACTATTTCTATGAAACGATTTTTAATAAAACTTAAATAATAAAATATTTTTTATTGTGGAATGGAAAGAATGTTTCTTCACATCCTAAATCTTTTGGCCAAATTCTTTTTGGATGTTTAAAATCAATGGAGAGTCGTTTTTCTATTCACAACATGTTTGGGTTATTCACACTGCAATGGGTGTTGGGAAGATTCAATAACAAAATGCTCAAATGATTTCCTATAAATTTGTGTCATGATATTCATGGGAGATTCAATTTATATTTGAGATTTATTTAAGTCATTGTTTTAGGATTTGGATCGCTTTTCTTGTTAATTGAGAAAACATTTAATAATAATGAACTCTTTCTACTTCACTCTATGACAGTATTAAAAACAAAACTATTATATATATAAAAACATTGGTGATTTATAAGTGTTATAAGGTAGTGGAAACTTTTTTGGGTTTTAGATTTCACTTTTTTCCATCTTGAACCCATTGTTTTTTCTTTCATTCCTTTACATTTTTTATTATTTTTTCCATTAAATCAAATAATTATTATTCTTTCCAAATTATTTTTTTTATTTTCCATAACACATATTTCATGTCCTTATCCCTTAAGTTTTTTTACATTAATTATGGTTATCTATGATTTCTTTAATGGAGAAGAACTTAAGGGGTGATGGTTCAACAGTAAAAGGATGAGTGCTTAAAAATAATTTATCTCAGACATGGTAAAGATATATTTATTTAGGAATTGATATTGGAACTAATTAAAAATATTATATCCCAACATGAATCTGACCAATAGGATTGTTTATGGAGGAAAACCAAGATAATTTAATAAATAAAATTCTATCAAGAAACAATTATTTTTTATCCAATTTAAGAGTTAATAAAAATGCATCTAGCATGGTGTATTTTTCAAGACCAAGGGGTCCTCACTATATTATATATAATTAAATAAATTTATGAAATGTAGTTAGTTATTATTAACTTCTTTCTATCCATTAAACCAATTAAATTATAGTTGTTTTATTAATTTATTTTATAAAATTCATTGAAATTAATATCAACATCCATTCTCTATTAATCAATATTTATTAATAAATTTAGATTTATTTTGTTAATATTGATCCACCATTTATTAATCAATTTAATATCAATGATATCTATCATTTAAGGCTTGTTATATCAACATTTTTGTGGTAATATATTATACATATACTATCTACAATCATATATTTTGTAGTGGATTGTGTGAACATAACAAAATTCTAAAATTGGTTAACCATGGGGAAGTAGCGAATCTCTGAGTGTGATAAAAAAAATGGTTATTTCTTATGATGAAAAATGACCATTAGATTTTATAAATATCATTTCATTCCTCACACTACATTATTCCTATTTCTTCATTATGTTTTATTCTCTTAAATTGAATGGGGGTTCCATTTTTTCATTCTAGGATCACTAATGTCTGATATTGAATCTCTATAATAGTGTGATGATAGTGGATTCTTGATAGACACTCAAGTTATTGTATGAGATTGAGTGATAACTATTCTCAAAATAGATGTTATCCTTGAACGTGAAATTAATCCTTGAAAAACCTAGTTTATTTCATTCTCAATTCCCCCCATGGAATGTGTTAATGGTTGAAAATTATGACTAGAGAGAAAATAATTATAGATTTTATATTATTTGGAATTAATGGGTCTTACTTGTAATTCATTTGGCCTTTTAACCTGGTAAATAATTTTGATATAAATAAAAAACACATTCATATTCATTAAAATATGAGGAGATTTATTGGATTAAAATATGTATCCCTACATTGGAACCTCTAAAATTTCATAGAGAATTTTGGAAGATTATAACTTACTGGGGTTTCATCTGACACAATATGGTTTATAATAGTCCCATTTTCTCTAGGCGATCGAGAACAAAATTAGATGAATAGATTAACACATGGTCCAATATTTACTTGGCATGAACTTCTTATGAAGTTATTATATTAGTATTTCTTACTGTCATAGACATGGAATTTGTGGGGTGACATCTAATAAATAACCAAAATTGATGAAGACTCTACTAGGGAGGCATGGGAGCAATTAAATGAGGTTCTATATTATTTCCCACACAAAAAACACTATGATTAGATATAAGAAAAAAGGTTTTGGTACAAATTATAATAGTTTGTAAGAGTGGTGGGGTATGCTTCAGCAAACTATGGACTCATGATGATGACCACAGTAGTTGGAAAATATATTTGTACTAATATTTTCCATTATTCTAGCCTATTATAGAGTGGTCATAGAACCCCATGGATGGGTAAGCTTCTTGTTGAGTAGATGGCCCACTTATCTACCCAATTATAGGGTTTTCGGATGAATGTAGAGTCCTCCAATGTCCCACCAGAACAATAACCTCCACCGACAACTACTATAAAACTCCAATCTTGTGATATGATTATATAATAACATTATTATCATGAAATACATGTGGGTATTGTAGATAATTATCCCAATGATTTAATTTATGTGCTTTATAGACAACTCCCCCAATAGAACATGGGAAATTACTCTCATCCCAGGCTATTCCATCTACAAGAAGTTAAAAATTAGGGATAGAACCAATATTATAGTTGAAAACATATCAAAGAATACATGAACCACTTGTGTATCCATCCCAAACATAATCCCCATGGATACTCTAGGAAATCTCATTACACAGTGCTTCATAATACCCACCTCAATATCCAAACCAATAATCATTCAAACACAATAAATATCATCCATCACAACATAGCCATTAAATATTTAGAAATTTCTCCATACATTCATACACAAGGAGTTAATAATAATGCAAAATCTATATATTGAGGTGGAAAAAAAGAATTCCTCTCTAATAAACATCCAACATCAGGTAGGAAAAATCTCATAAACTCTTATAAACTTCTTACAGGTTACATTACATTATACCATGAAGATTATGAATGGTACGAGTCCGAATTGGCATCTTTAAGAAGTATATGGATTTTAGAATCATGATTTCATTGTAAGGATATAAATATAGTAAAATAAATCACAACAATATTCTTGGTTCAGTGAATGAATAAATAAGTTGAGGGTGGAAGGGCTAGAAAAAAAGGAAGATGTGCATACGAAAATTTTTATGAGGAAGAAGTGAGAAAGGAAAATGAAGGATATAATACACATTAGATTGAATAGATTAGGGAATATGAATATATAAAAATGAAACTATTAAAAAATCCACTCCCATTGTTGGAGAGGATGAGAAAAGGGTGAGTGTATGCTCATTATAAAAATTTCATGGACATAATAAAATAAATCCACATCAATATCCTATTTTCTAATGATATTTCATAGAATTTACTAAGTGAAAATTTTATTTATGTGTTTCTATAAAAATAAACAATTTAAAACATGGGAGTCATCTACTTTAGTAAATGTTTCTCAAATTTTTCTAATTAAAATTTTCACTAAAAGTTAGAGACACCGATAGTTTCTTAATTCAATGCACCATTGACTACTGTGATTCCAAGGTGGAACTTTATCACATTGGAGAAGAATTAAACTAATAAAAATGAGTTTTTTATATGGTTGTTACCTAAATATATTAATCTGATTAGATAGACAAGAAATCTAGAATATGGATTGGTGAAGGGCCACTATGTTATTTTAGAGGGTGTACTTGGAAATGTATGAAATATGATTTTCCTAATAATGTTTTGGATTAATTATGTGCATAAATAATGGGATATCCATATAATTATGCTTGAAAAATTACTTGATGTAAGTAAGGTACAAATCCATGTCAACCAACGATGAATCATCTTTAGAGTCAATGAAGATCAAGTAATTTTCAACATAGTGAATGTTAGAGAGAAAGGAGCAATCTCAGTTAGTGGAAATTTGTTTTGTAGCTAGAGAAGTAGATGATATGGTGGAGATATTTCTCCAGAGGATACATGGTGATGTGAAAAAAATACGAAAACATCAATTTATGACATGGTGGATGATAAAGAATAAAATTATAAATAATAATTATAATCAAAATGTAGTCGCATGGAAGAGGTAAAGTGTGTAGAACCATTAACCAGAGACCCATTTTGAGATTTTATACACTCAATTATCAAGTCACAAACCATATAATTATTTCCAATACTGATTGATCTATGGTTTTATCACCCCATGATTTTATTTTATGTATCATTTTATACTTAATATCTTAGATATATGGTGTTGCACGTAACACCGAGTTCAAGTACACCATGATCTATCAAAATAGCCATTTAAAAATAGATTATGAATGGTATTAACCAAATTATAAAATTTATATTTCTCAAAATTGAATCCATTTTTGGAGTTATAAAATCAAAGTTATTTTAGGATGAATTCTTAGTATTTTTTCAGAAGAGTTTTAGTTTTTGATGAATATTGAAAAATACCGCATTGTTGTAAGAAACCAACATTCTTATTTAAATAATTATTTTAATTGAAATTGATTTTAAAGTAAAAATAGAAAAATAATAAATATATTAATCCAATTTCCATCATTTTTATCATTTTTATAAACGAATCAGATTTTAAAATTTATTTAATTTGTCACGACACGTCCCCTGGGGCCCATGCCGTGACTACCCCAACCCGTCTTCCATAGGCCTGGGACTGGAGACTAGCACCAAAGGCGTAAATCCATAAACTGGGAAGTCATTGCATTTATAACTATAAACACACAAAATAGAGTACAAAACTAGATACAAAATACTAATTAAAACTGTATAACAAGAGAGTGATGAAAATTAAAGGGGGCTGGAAATACAAGCCCAGCTGCAAAGTACAAGTACAACTTAAAAAAGAAAAATTAGATGTAAGGTGAAAAGAATCTCATGGATCGTCCACCACGGATCCTACCTAAAATGTAGGTACATATAGCCTCCTCAACACTCCACGTCCGTCAGTATCCTCCGGGTACAAACTCGTCTTGAGGACCACCTCTAGGTGCTGTCCATTCCTTGTACACTCTTCCTTGGTCAGCGTTGTCCATCTTCTGCATCCAACACAATGAGGTGCGGGCATAGCCCTTGTTATGGTGAGTATAACGATACTCAGTAAGGACCTTGAGACCCTCAAGGTCCCTCCAAATCCCCCAAAGATAAGCCATAGAGTATGAAATCAACAGATAACCTCACTTAAGTATATACCCAAACATATGACGAAGTTATGAAGTAATCCATATCAATCACGAGGTAATCACAATGTTACCGAATTAGCTCACACAGGTATACAACTTATATAGAGAGATAAAGATGATTAGATGTAACCACTGAATCATCTATTTTGTCGAACCCACACAAGATCAAGGAACAGTCGTCGAAGCTCTCAAACCCACACAGTATCCAGGAACAGTCGTATGTGCTGTCGAACCCACACAGTATCTAGGAACAGTTTTTAGTGCTGTTGAACCCACACAAGACCCAGAAATAGTCGTCAGTGCACTACTAGCCACAGGGTTCCTCACAAAGAATTCTTGATTCTAGGATGTTTGACCCTAAATACAAGTGTCTCAAAGGGTTTCACATCATAGAGGGAAAATCCATTCAATACGTTTCCAATACACAGAGATAAGACGACCAAGCCATTTTTCCAAAAAAGTACACGGCCTATTGGAATAATTCACACATCATGTATTCAAGCCTTGGGTATTGTCTATGTACAATGACCCGTGTCGAAGGGTTGGTCGTGTAGAAAATTAAGTACAAGACGTTTGGTATGGTTAAACATCTAGTCTACAGACCTCGGGTACTTCCCGTGTACAACAGACAGTGTCATAAGACTGATCATGTAGAAAAGCAAGTAAACGGAATGTGGTATGGTTACCCGCCATGTCTACGAAACTGGTGTCCTCTCCATGTACACTGGCCATGTTCCTGTACACGGCCTCATCCCGTGTTCACGAACAGGTGTAACTGATACACAGGGTTAGCCGATGTCATCGACCTTTCTTGACCGTGTGGTGGAGTATATTCCCGTGTACTTGACCCTGTGTCCGTGTATCCCCTGGATACATTCCAAGTCTCACAAATCCACTTCCACCAATCTATTTGGAGAGTACACGCCGTGCCACATGGTCGTGTAATTCTTCCAGTGTGTATGTATTTTCTAGAATACATGCCATATCTCATGAAGCTGCTTCATCCATTATGGGTAGAGAATACACACCATGTGACCGGGGTCACAGGTTGTGTGTTACTTGTATAACATCCATATCACAAGCTACATAATGCCCATACTACATGGAATGTTCGTCAGAAGTACACATCGTGTATTCTAGAATTTTCCAAAAATGGCGCCTCTGGCTAGCACGCCTCCCGTGAAGTCTTTTCTTTGTTCTGACGGTCCGTTCATCATGAAACTTCAGAAACTAGGTCACCCCAATGTCATGTAGTCATCTCCAGTGTTTTCAGGCCTCCTATTGGCTCCAATCAAATGATTTGATTCACCAACTCGAAGAATGATCATGGAAATGTCCTTCCCCTTCCAGTCTGATCTATCGCTCGCTATTGTCCTCGCACCTCCACTAGGTCATCATGATGTTCGGTCTTCGATTTGGGATCGTTGCATCGAACAATGAACTAACAACGATCTGTTTTTCGTCACCCATGAATAACATGAAGAACACACCAAAACTTCACAAGAATGACAGAGGGATCAAGCCGTGTTAATTTGGCCTAATCCTTCCACGTTAGTTTGGTAGTAAGATGGTCATGAGAAAAAATCATTGAAGGAATAATCAATGTTTCTCAAATCAAAACACCCCTACCTCGGATTTGTTTTTGTTGGAAAAGAAGATGAAGAAGTCGAGGATGACGTCATCATCATTCTTCAAGGATGTCGCTTCTTCCTATGTTCTGGTTGGAGATCAAAGAAGAAGATGTATGTCATTGGTGGATGAAGTGTTCTTCGTTATTCTATGGTCGTTCTACGTTGGGATCTTTATAGAAATAATCCACCACTCAAATCACCAAAGTGAATAGACGTGCCAAATAATAGATTATATTATCTATTATTTCATTGGAAAGAAATTCAAAAACAATTCCTAACACCTGGTTGGATCAAATAATGTGAATGGTGGTGGCACCATTAAGTGGGGAGATCAAGAGGTTTCTCCCCTCTTAATGGGGAGTTCAAGAGGTTATAACCCCGGGTGGTCCCCACCAAATTAATCCTCACATGGGAGGTTGATTTCAGGTGGGCCCCACCACCATAACCTTTCATGGTAGGTTAATGTGTGGAGTTCTTGACCAACAACCTCCACATAGAGATTTTAACCAACTAATAAAAATAAATTTTACACAACATTATTTTTATTTGTTTCATTAAAACCCCAAAAATTGTCATTTATTTCTCACCAACTGTTGTCGAGTTTAATGTTTTCTTAAGCGAATACCGGCACTACGAGTTCATAGGTACCTTTAGATTTCAATTTTGAGCACTGGTTCATAAGTTATAAAAACGCATTGGTACATTTACTGAATTTACCAAAAAAAACATCAGAAATGGATTCTGGGCACACCAGGCCTCAGAATCATGAACCGTCAATATTCGTGGACTCGTAAAAATCCCATGTATTTAAAAAAAATCCACAAAAATTCTGGGTCTTTACATTCTCCCCACCTCATGGATTTACGCCCTGTAAGCTACAACTCAAACTAAGGGAACAAATGGGGGTTACTGAGCATGAATATGAGCCTCTGACTACCATGTTCTCTCCTGGAGGTTCCTATGATTCCAAATGACACACACCAGAGGTATCGACCATCTATAAAGGACCCGCTCATGTCTACCCTCAATCTCCCCTTGAACCACTCCAAAAGTCTCTCCATCGTCGATGTCCAGCTCCCTCTGGTCGATGATGTGTGATGGGTCGTGCATGTATCTCCTCAGCTGGGATATGTGGAAGACGTCATGCACCTAGTGAAACAGAGGTGGAAGAGCTAAGAGGCATGACACCTCTCCAATTATACTGAGGACCTAAAAATGTCTGATGAAATGAGGAGATAACTTTCTGCCTCAGCCAAATCATCGTAAACCTCATCGGGGTGAGACATATAAAAAGATGTGGTCGTCATCCTTTAACTCCATAAGTCTCTATATCCGGTCAGCATATGACCTATGTCTACTCTGTTCATTATTCATCCACTCTTGTATGATCCACACCTTCTTCGTGGTAACTCATACCATATCTGGTCCCACTAGTGCTGACTCCCCTGGGTCAGTCCAGCACAATGACGATCTGCATGGTCAATCATATAGGGCTAAAAAGGTGCCATCCCGATGATGGAGTGATAACTATTGTTTTATTCCAAATCCAAAAAAGGTAAATGATCCTCCACGCTGCAACAAAAGTTGAGGACATAAGCACACAACATCTCCTTGAGGGTCTAAATTGTCTACTCAGTCTGACCATTCATTTGAGGATGGAAGGCAGTGCTCAGATGAAGCTGCATCCTGAAAGCCTCCTGCAACCCCTTCCATAGCTAAGAAGTAATCCATGCATCACGATCAGAGACAATAATCGAGGGTACTCCATGCAGACACACAATATCTTCCATGTAGAGGCGTTCCAAGCTCTCTACAGAACCCAGCTCTCTGATCTGTAGGATGTGAGCCGACTTGGTGAGTCGGGCAATGATCACCCAAATCGACTTGTGACCCCTGGATGTTTATGGATTTCCTGTCACGAAATCCATGGATATCCCATCCCACATCCATTCTGGGACCTCTAAATGTTGAACCAAGCCTACTGGTACCTAATGCTCCACCTTCACTTGCTGACAAGTGAGGCACCGTGAGACAAACTCTGCAACTGCCTTTTTCATCCCTGGTCACCAGTGCTATCGTCGAAGGTCCTAGTACATCATCGCCACTCCAGTATGTACCGCTAAATGGGATGTTTTGAACTCCCTCAACAATTCCTCCTAAAGTGAAACTGCTACCCTAGTTCATCCACTGAAGAGGATGACGTGCTCCCCACCTTCATAAAATCCTTCAGGTGTCTGCCTTGTGTATAATTGAACACGTCGTGTCTCGTAGTTAGTGCTCCCACACTATGTCTCTCTGACTCGCTGAAGAAGTGGATGAGTGACTGTAAGGGACTGAAGGAAAACTGCTCCATCTCGGTCCACAACGGAATTTTGTAAAGCAGCTAGCTGCTCTATCTCCTCTCTTAGAAGATGTATACCAGATCTACTACTGAGTGCAGCTGCTACAATGTTCCCCTTCCCAGGAGTATAGACTATCTCGATGTCATAGTCCTGGAAGAACTCAAGCCAACATCGTTGTCCCATGTTCAGGTCCTTCTGAGAGAATATACACCTGAGACTCTTTTGATTAGGGTAGACTGTGAAATGCTCACCCATCAGATAGTGCCACCACATCTTCAGGACAAATACTACTGCTACTAACTCCAAGTCTTGGGTGGCGTAGTTCTGCTCATGTTGTCTCAGCTGACGAGAACCATAAGTGATAACTGCTCGCTCCTGCACCAGGACACACCTGAGTCTGATCCCTGATGTGTTGTAGTAGACTACGTACCATACACCCTCCTCTAGAAGCCTCAATATGGGGGCACTAGTCAGCCTCAGGCTCAGCTCCTGAAAGCTCTACTGGCATCTCTATGACCACACGAAGGGTTTCCCCTTCTTTTCCAAGGTTGATAGTGGTGCTGAAACTCTGTAGAAGTTTGGTACTAACCTCCAATAATATCCATCCTATCCCAGGAAACTCTAAACCTCCGTCACACTTCTGGGTGGATCCCAAGCAAGTACTTCCTCAATCTTCACTGGATCCACTGCAACACCTGCCTTTGAGATGACATGTCCCAAAATGTGAACCTCTCAAATCCAAAACTAGCACTTCGAGAGCTTACCATAAAGCTGGTGCTCTCAGAGTGTGTCCAGTACGACCTGCAAATGGTAGGCATGATCCTTCTCAGTAGTCGAGTAGATCAATATTTCATCAATGAAGACTACAACAAAGCAATCGAGTTATGGCTGGAAGAACCTATTCATTAGTCCCATGAACACTTTTGGATAATTGGTTACGCAAAAATGAATAACCAGAACTCGTAGTGGTCATACCGACATATGAAGGCCATCTTCTACATATCCTCGTCTTGAACTATAAGATGACGATAGCCTGATCTGAGACTTATCTTCGAGAACCACCATGCTCCCTTCAGCTGATCAAATAGATTTTCAGTCCTCGGGAGTGGGTACTTATTATTCATGGTCACCTAGTTCGAGCGATGATAATCGACACAAATCCTCAAGCTCACATCCACCTTCTTCGTGAACAGAATAAGGGATGCCCAAGGTGAAACACTGGGTTGGATGAATACCTTCCCCTGCAAGTCCTCTAGCCGTACCCACATATCATGAAGCTCAGTAGAAGCCATATGATATGCTGTTGTAGATATCGGTGTCATCCCGGGGTACAAGTCAATGTAGAAGTCCACCAGTCTGTGAGGAGGTAGTCCTAAGACATCATCAAGGAAAACATCTATGTACTGGTCCACCACTATAGGTCAAGTCGGACTCTTCACATCAACTGCTCTAAGGTTAAGGCAGGACAACTGATGAGTGATCGGCTGGACCCTCCTCCAAGAAAGTTCGTCCTATGCTGAAAAGGAACCCTACTCACCGGTGAAGGTAATAACAGTCCCGTCCATGCGGACACACCGCACTTTCCTCCTAATACAGTTGATCAGAGCATGAAATGTTGATATCAAGACCATACCCAAGATGACTTCGTAAGGCCTCGATGCCGCTAAAAGTTGATCCTAGCCAAAGATCTTGCCTCCTAGAGTAATCTCACACTACCGACACCGGTGCTTGATTATCGAGCCTGCTCTTGTAAAAGTATATAGTCGTAAGGATCGAGCCGACCACTACTGGAAATTCGGGCTATAGCCACGGTTCTAAACCGTGTCTATAGGCCCTCAAACCTTGGATATTACCTATAGCCATGGTTTGAGGAACCGTGGCTAAGTTTGGCATGGCTATAGGCCCAGACCTATAGCCACGGTTGAAACCGTGGCTTTAGGTAATAGCCACGGTTTGGAACCGTGGCTGTATACTTAATACCACGGTTTCAATCGTGGCTATATTAGACACTGGACAGGATTTATAGCCACGGTTGGAAACCATGGATTTAGGTCTATAGCCACGTTTAAAAACTGTGGCTATAGGGTGTGCACATACAAAAAAAAATACCCCCCAACCCCCTGGAGACCCCCGGGACACCCCACTGGACACCCCCCTGGAAACCCCCCCTGGACACCACCTGACACCCCCCTGACACCCCCCTGGACACCCTCCTGGACACCCCCTGGACACCCCCTGGACACCCCCTGGACACCCCCTGGACACCCCCCTGGACACCCCCTGGACACCCCCTCGACACCCCCCTGAACACCTCCTGCACCCCTCCCCTATGCCTTGCAGACCCCCCCCCCCCCCCCCCCGGCCCTCCTCCCCACTGCTTTGCAGACACACCCCTTCCAGTCCCCCTGCCACCCCCCCTGCCAGCCCCCCCTGCTTGTCCCCCTGCCCCCTGCCAGTCCCCCCTGCCCCCTGCCACACCCCCTGCTAGTCCCCCTCTGCCACCCCCTGCCAGTCCCCCTACCCCCTGCCACCCACCTGCTTGTCCCCCATCTTGTCCCCCTGCCAGCCCCCTTCCCCCTGCTAGTCCCCCCTGCCCCTTGCTAGTCCCCCTACCAGCCCCCATGCCCCCTGCCCCCTGCCAGCCCCCCTGCCACTCCCCTGCTTGTCCCCCCAGCCCCCTGCCACCCCCCCTGCCAGCCCCCATGATTGTCCCCCTGCCCCCTGCCAGTCCCCCCTGCCCCCTGCCACACCCTCTGCTAGTCCCCCTATGCCACCCCCTACCAGTCCCCCCTGCCCCTGCCACCCACCTGCTTGTCCCCCAGCTTGTCCACCTGCCAGGCACCCTGCCCCCTGCTAGTCCCCCCTGCCCCTTCCTAGTCCCCCCTGCCACCCCCTTCCAGCCCCCCCTGCCCCCTGCCCCCTTCTAGTCCCCCCCTGCCACTCCCCTGCTTGCCCCCAACCCCTTGCCCCCTGCCACCCCCCTGTCAGCCCCCCCTGCTTGTCCCCCTGCCAGCCCACCCCCCTCCCCCTGCCAGCCCACCCCCCTCCCCCTACCAGTCCCCCCTGCCCCCCCCCCCCCCCCCAGCCCCCTTCTAGTCCCCCCTGCCACCACCTGCCACCACCTGCCAGTCCCCCCTGCCCCCTGCAACCCCCCCAGCCCACCTGCACCACCCCCCCCCCTCGCAGCCCATCTACAGCAGGATCCAAAAGTTCATATTCTCATTTCTGCACTTTTGGAACTATCACCAAGAAGGGTCTTCACTTCTTCCTTGAAGGAAGGACGTCATATCCACTATAAAACAAGAAATGATATGAGTTCAAGGAGAGATAAGTATGGAAAGAGCTCTGATAAAGCAAAGAAGCAATGGCGATCATGGTTTTCACCAGAGGAAACCTATAGATATATCTTAGAGGATGAGAAATACAAATGATCAAGATTTTGATGATACTTGGGTCATAGGGGTTATCAATACCCTTACACTACAGTACCTCAAAATGGAACAACCAATATGGTGAGGCCACAAATCCACATGAAACAAAACACCCCCATGCACCCCCATGCCCCCCTTAGTCCCACATGCCCCCATGCACCCCATTAGATAGCCCCTATTCCCCAACTGGACAGCCCCACTGGACAGCCCCACTAGACACCCCCTGCACAGCCCTCCCCACCCTGCCGGACACCCCTCCCCCCTACTTGGACAGCCCATCCCCCTGCTGGACACCCCTCCCCCTGCTTGACACCCTTGCCCCCTGCCCCCTGCACCCCACTGGACAGCCCCCATGCCCCAACTGGACAGCCCCACTGGACACCCCCCCCCCCCCTGTCTAGACACCCCCCCCCCCCCCCCCGCCCCTGTCTGGACACCCCCCACCCTGTCTGGACACACCTCCCCCCTGTCTGGACACCCCCCCTTGTCTGGACACCACCCTGTCTGGACACCCCCCTGTCTGGAGACACCTCCCCCCTGTCTAGACACCCTCCTTGTCTGGACACCCCCCCCCCCCCCGCACCCACCCCCAACCTGGACACCCCCCCTTTCACCGCACCTGCACCCTCCCCCTTCCCCGTAGCACCCCCCCCCCCCGGACAACCCTCCCCACCTGCACCCCCTGCCCCGCAGCACCCCCCCTGCCCTGTAGCACCCCCTGCCTGGACAGCCCCCCCCCCCCTCCTGGACACCTCCCCCTGCCTGGACACCTCCCCCCTGCCTGGACACCTCCCCCCTGGACACACATGATATATGAAAAATAGAAACAAGAATTAAACAAAGGCATTACACATCAATTCAGGATTACAATATTCTCATAGCAAAAAAAATGAAATTCTGTATAGAAACGATTCAATTACATAGAATAAAATCATGAGAATAAAATACCATGTTCAAGATATACATTCCCAGGGGATATGGATTCCTATATAAAGAACCAAACTAGTAAGTCTGAATAGATGCTAGTAGCAGCCATGATTAAAAATAGCACAAGATAACACATAACATTCTAAGTGCAGGAAAACCAAATTTGATATATCAAATGAACAAAGTGTACCACTCTTCGCTTGTATGCATGGAACTGTTCCACTAAATCAACAATAACATCCTGCTTGAGACCCTGTAGGAAAACACAAACATTACCAGTAGCTAAGGTATAGATTGCCATTGAAAACTCAAAAAGATTTTACACGTGAATAATTCATCGATTTTAAATTCCAGAACTTTTTATCAGAAATGCAATCACACCTGCCCCCCACTGGACACCCCTGGACACCACCCACTGGACACCCCTGGACACCACCACCTAGACCCCCACTGGACACCCTTAGACACTACACCTGGACCCCCTAAACCCCAGGACACCACCTGGACACCACCCCTAGACCCCCTCCCCCTGTTGGACAGCCCCCCCTACTGGACAGCCCCCCTACTGGACAGCCCCCCCTGTTGGCCAAATGAAATTTCCTCATTATTGTCATATCAGAATAGAGTTGTAGCATAGGGTGTAAGGTTACCTTCAGTGAAAACCTACTCATTAAGTGTCCATAATGGACCAGCTAGTGATGGCGGTATCGGAACTGGATAAAAGAGAGAGCTTATCCTTGTCAGGCTTATGGTGAGCTGGGAATTAGTTTTTGGGAAATGTGGATGTAAACAAAAGAGTAGGGACGGTTCAAGAACTTTTCTAAATTTTCTGTGCTTTGAGGACATGAAACCTGACTTGCAAGCTTATCACTTGCACCTTCCTTAACGAGGGTCAGATCTCTTTTTGTTAAATGGTTTATGCTTTCTACTGTTACATCAGTAGAAGAACTCATTGGAAACACATGAATGAGGATTCAAGAGTTATATTAGATCCCTTGGTTATAATGGGAGATTCCAATGCTGGTGGAAGGGGGATGGTTGCAGGTGTTGGGGGGATGGTGCGGGCTAATTTGAAGGTGGCAGGGGGGCTATTGTGGGATGGAATACTGGTGGCAGCGGGCTGAAATGAAGGTAGATGGGGGCTGGTGTGGGATGGATGTGGCTGGAGCAGGGCCAAATCACAGTGTGACCACGACGTGACCGCGGCGTGACCGCGGCGTTACCGCAGCGTGTTGGCCCGATCCAGCGACATCCGCGGGGCAGCATCTTTCGGCCAGAAGATAATGGATCAGAAGGAGGCTGGAATGCTGGTGGAAGGGGGCTGGTTGCGGGTTTTGGGGGGATGGTGCGGGATGATTTGAAGGTGGCAGGGGGGGCTGTTGCGGGCTGGAATGCCAGTGGCAGCGGGCTGAAATGAAGGTGGAAGGGGGCTGGTGTGGGCTGGATGTGGCTGGAGCAGGGCCAAATCACGGCATTACCACAGCGTGATCGCAGCATGACCGCGACATGACCGCGGAGTGACCACAACGTGTTGATCCGATCCAGTGACATCTGCGGGGCAACATCTTCTTGCTAGGAACGAAGTAAGCAGGAGGAGGCTGGAATGCTGGTGGGAGGGGGATGGTTGCAAGTGTTGGGGGGATGGTGCGGGCAGATTCGAAGGTGGCAGGGGGGGTGTTGCAGGCTGGAATGCCAACGGCAGCAGGCTGAAATGAATGTGGAAGGGGGCTGCTGTGCGCTTGATGTGGCTGGAGAAGGGCCAAATCACGGCATGACTACGGCATGACTGCGGCGTGGCCGCGGCGTGACCGCGGCGTGACCGCAGCGTATTGGCCCGATCCAGCGACATCTGCAGGGTAGCATCTTCCGGTCAGGAGCGAAGGGAGCCGGAGGAGGCTAGAATGCGGGTGGAAGGGGGCTAGTTGCAGGTGTTGGGGGGATGGTGCGTGCTGATTCAAATGTGGTAGGGGGGATGTTGCGGGCTGGAATGTCAGTGGCAGCGGGCTAAAATGAAGGTGGAAGGGAGCTGGTGTGGGATGGATGTGGCTGGAGCAGGGCCAAATCACGGCGTGACTGTGGCGTGACCACGGCGCGACTGTGGCGTGACCACGGCGTGACCGCGAAGTGACCGCAGCATGTTGGCCCGATCCAGCGACATCCGCGTGGAAACATATTCAGACCGGGAGCAAAGGGAGCGAGAGGAGGCTGGAATTAATCATTTGGTCTGAAAATTGACTTCTACGGACTATTAATTTTGGAATTACCCTCTAGAAATTACATGTATATCCAATGTTCAAGGATATCATTGTTATAATTATCCCTACGATCTATGGAAACTCCATTCATGGTCTGATATGGGGTTTCCAATGAAATAAGACATGGTAATTGCGATAATTAGTTGAGAGAAGATGACCAAACCCAGGAATAGAGAAACGGGTTCTAACGAACCAACATTTTTTCCAGCACAAACATAAGGGGAGGGGGGTTTATCTACTCATGATTAAAAGTATAAGAAACATACTAAAAAATATAATAGAGTTCATTAAAATATAAAATAAAATAATCATAAGCACCATGAAAATTTGGAGAAAAGTTCTCCAAAACCATTCTCTCACAAAAAAACATAGTTCCAAGCCCCCCCCCCACCACTTCTACTCTCCCCCCCGCCTGGACACCCCCCTGCCTGGACATCCCTCCCCCTGCTAGAGACCCCCTTGCCTAGACACCCCTGCCCCCTGCTGGACACACCTCCCCCTACTGGACACCCTCCCCCCTGCTGGACACCCCTTCCCCATGCTGGACACCCCCCTGCCTGGACACCCCTCCCCCCTGCTGGACACCCCTCCCCAATGCCTGGACACCCCTCCCCCATGCCTGGACACCCCCCCTGCCTAGACACCCCCTGCCTGAACACCCCTCCCCTACTATGAAGTCACATGTGATGCCATGAATCAAGGTTGATGAAGATTTAGTAGTACTATCATTTAGAAGGTTCCTGCACTCTGAAGTTAGTGATGCATCGTGATGGGTATTAAAGGGATTATAGGTCATGTTGTTGTCTATCTAACATGCTGTGAAGTAGGATATAGAAAAATTATAGTGTTTCTATCCATGTACACATCACACCATGGAGGAAGAAATAATTACCAGAGAAAGACTTCGAGTCACTAAAGATTAAAGGATCCTCCCAGATTTTGTAGGGAGATAAAAATAAGATATTAACTAGATTTCTTGAATCTGTTTGATTTCTCAGGATTAAAAATAATATATTTTAGTGATTTTTATGTGTTATTAAATCTTAATTTGAACTGAATTTAAGCTTATAAATCATTTCTATTGTGGGTTGTATTGTGGAGGTAGTCTACATTCAATACCTAGGATCCTTTTTGGTTTAATTTTGGTTCACAAAATCCATAACTGAAAACAGATAATGATGAAAAAAATAAAACATCATTCCAATAAACAGGAAACTTGTTTCGACCA
This sequence comes from Viscum album, assembly GCA_963277665.1. NCBI lineage: Eukaryota > Viridiplantae > Streptophyta > Magnoliopsida > Santalales > Viscaceae > Viscum > Viscum album. The sequence continues at coordinate 1,464,767,562 of OY728164.1, read as the reverse complement.
ATGGTCCTAGTTGAGCCTCAACCAACAAAATTTTATATGGGCTGGATTTTGGGTTTTTAACCAACAAAAGTTTATATGGGCTGGGTTATGGGTTTTTAAAATATAAATAAATAAACATGATGGCCCTAGAGTACACATTTAGTCCCATGTTGGTGGGTTGTCTATCTATTTCCAGTCATAGAAAAGGTTCCCTTTAATGTGACCAGCTTCTTTTGCAGGCAAATCAAACAATGTTAATTTAGAAATGATGCTCTTCAATGCAACCAGCTTCTTTTGTAGGAAAATCAAACAATGTTAATTTAGAAATGTTTCTCAACAATTCTTAATAATTAAAGCATACAATAGAGAGAACCATATGCATAATATACATAGAATGCAAAGGATAAATGAAAAATAAGTTAAAACTGGTTTAGAAAAAAGGCATAAAAAGGGAGCATAATTGACAGAATGATTCATCTTTTTACTTGCAGGATCCATGGAAAACACTTTTGAATGGATCCATGACAGCAGTTCCAAGTACAAATCCTGCTCCATGTGCTGCTGAGCTGATGGCACCTCCCATTGCTAAATATTTAATAGTATTCCAATCAAGAAAAAAATCCCCGATCTAATATGAAATAAATTTTATTAGGCATGAAATTATTAATAAATTTGACTTTTAATACACTAGTGTCGTAAGAAATACATTTAAAAACAAAGGCTCATCCCTAATTAATTGCAAACATAATTCAACACAAATTCACTTCATCAAACCTAGAACTAACAACTTGAGTTCCAAAAAGTCAAAATTTTCCCAATTCTTACAAAGATGATGACTAATCCATAACTAGAGTTTGGGGAAATGATAAAGACTACATTATTCAGAAATATTTTATAGTAGTTGTATATAGAACAACAAGAGATTTGGAATGAAGCCTCGAGTGGAATCTAAAGATCAATCTAAAGATCATATTGATTCATAAACTCATTTCAATAGTGTGCACAATGATTACCAACAAAACATGGGAAAAGAAAATGTGTCAAGTAGATTTCTGAAAAAGTAATTAATTTCAATGGTCAAAACCCTTCACCAAGTACACAATGGACTACATCAGTGGTTAATTTTAAACATCAAGATCACGGATTTTAAAAAAGATGCATTGTATAAGGGGAGTGGAATCAGAGAGAACAGAAGCCTTGGGGATTGCTGCCGTGTTTGAATCGTGGCTTCCGGCCGCTGAAAATTTTCAGCATGTCGTCAAGGAAGTATTGTGAGGATGATGGAAACAATTAAAATCGAGAGCATACCGCCCAAACGTCCGAGAGGAGGGCGCGGTGAGGAGGAGGGCATGGTGGCAGGGGGCTGTTGCGGGCTGGAATGCTGGTGGCAGCGGGCTGAAATGAAGGTGGAAGGGGGCTGGTGTGGGCTGGATGTGGCTGGAGCAGGGCCAAATCACGGAATTACCACGACGTGACCGCAGCGTGACCGCGACATGACCGTGGCATGACCACAACGTGTTGACCCGATCCAGTGACATCTGCCGGGCATCATCTTCTGGCTAGGAGTGAAGGAAGCGGGAGGAGGCTGGAATGATGGTGGAAGGGGGCTGGTTGCAGGTGTTGGGGGATGGTGCGGGTAGATTCAAAGGTGGAAGGGGGGCTGTTGTGGGCTGGAATGCCGATGGCAGCGGGCTGAAATGAAGGTGGATGGGGGCTGGTGTGGGCTGGATGTGGCTGGAGCAGGGCCAAATCACGGCATGACTGCGGCGTGGCCGCGGCGCGGCCGCGGCATGACCACGGCGTGACTGCGGCGTGACCGCAGCATGACCACAGCGTGTTGGCCCAATCCAGCGACATCCGTGGGGCAACATCTTCAGACCAGGAGTGAAGGGAGTGGGAGGAGGCTGGAATGCTGGTGGAAAGGGGCTGGTTGCAGGTGTTGGGGTGATGGTGCGGGCTGATTCGAAGGCGGTAGGGTGGGTGTTGTGGGCAGGGGGATGTTCAGACATAAATACACCGACCGAGATGCTCGGATAAACCAAGACTCCATTGCTCGGATAGAGGCGATCTAGCAATACTTCCGCATGCAGTAACTATCATAAGGTTATAATCATAGATGAAATGGTTCAAGATAACCAGACACATTATGAGAATTTTAATGTAAAACAACCAAATGAAGGGGTCGTGCAATGACACGAATGGAAACTCCTCCCCCCTGCCGGACACACCTCCCCCTGCTGGACACTCCTCCCCCCCTACTGGACACCCCTCCCCCCTACTGGACAGCCCCGCCCCCTTCCTGGACACCCCTCCCCCCTGCTGGACACCCCTCCCCCCTTATAGACAGCCCCGCCCCCTGGCTGGACACCCCTCCCCCCTGCTGGACACCCCTCCCCCCTGCTGGACACCCCTCCCCCCTGCTGGACAGCCCCCCTGCTGGACAGCCCCTCCCCCCTGCGGGACAGCCCTCCCCCCTACCGGACGCCCCTCCCCCTAGAGACTTTGTATTCACTGTGGATAGCAACATGGTAGTATGATTCTGTTCCAGGCAGTCCTTAGTCTCCTACCTATCAGATGACAGAACATCGGGTGTATTTTCATGAGTAGTAGGCTCAAATCTCTTGTTAGCATAAGGTGTGTGCTTAGAATTTTGGGGCTTAGAAAGAACAACCCTATTAAAGTGGGCAGTGTGAGCCACGGGAGTCGGAGTTGGATTATGGACAAGTGATTTGGTCTCATGCTACATTCCCATTGTGGAGTCACCTGTAGTTAAAACCAGGATACTGTTCATAAAAGAGGCATTGTTTTTTTTAGCAATATGGGACGGGATAGTAGTGGTCAGGTTGCATCAGTGTAGAGAAGAAGAATTATTAGAGAAAAAATCAGAGGAAGATTCATTTTGATCATAACGCAGTTTTTTAGACAGAATGGAATAGTTATTAGTAGCATAATAAAGAGGAGGAGAAGTACCTGCAATAACAGGATCAAGAGCAGATTGTTGTTCGATAGAGTTCTGAGAGAGATTCTACTTCTGCTCCGGGGGAACATTAAAAACATACATATGTTAGGGTATGAGAACCGAAACGGAATTGTCATGTAAAACATGTGATGGAATCTTTTTCATGCATGCTCGAGCTTCTAGGTCTATGGAAGCAGGTTTCACCATGGAGCTAGAAGACTAGGGGGTTTCCTGATTTTCCTTTTGCATACCTAATTTAGGTGTGGAAGTAATATGGGTCTGCTTGGCGCTTATGTATGGAGTGTTAGCCACATCATTTCATTTAGTGCAAACATCATTATTGTGGATTGAAGTACTAGGAGTACAGGTTAGTTTCTTCAGTTCATTAGTAGAAAAATTCCCTCCATCCAAGATTGTGTGCTAGAGATTATGCTTTTCTAGGTCATGTTGATAGCTAGAAATCTTTTCCTGCTCGGTTGATACTCTAATAGTTTCTAGTAAAAGGTTTGTAATTTCAATTGAGAGGTTTTGATCATTAATAGATTTTTCTTCTTCCTCCACTTCATCCACCCATTTGGTTCCTGAACTATCTCTTATGTGAGTCAATGTGTGAGTTTTTTTACCCAAACTTCATATTTCTTTTCCAATATTTCAGGCATGTCTATCACGGGGGCTTTGCCTTTTTTAGGTCTCTTCATTTCCTTCCATTCATTCTCAGATGGTTGTATTACCTGCTTCCTAATCGCCCTACAGTTGAAGATAGTATGCCCTATGATTTTATAGTGATCCCAAAATGGGGGTTTTCGCTCATATTCCACTATATCTTCAGTTTTGTATTCATTGTCATTGAAGTTAATTGAGCTGGGAAGTTTTGAGTCAAGGTTTATTTCAACCATTACTCTGTCGAATAGATCCAAGTCAGCATGTAAGGTCCTTTGATCAATTTTAAGAGCGGTTACTATGCATGAGACAATATCATTGGGTGTCAAAAAACCAGTTAAGTCCATGCAATTTGATCCAGACTTGTGCCAAAGTGTTTCTGTGTGTGTGCGGATTAAATGTGGAGTCCCACTCTGAAATTTTAAGTAAACCCGACTTGAGGATGAGATTACAAGTCTTCCAAACTTTTTCAAAATCATCTTGTGATCTTAACTGTATGTGAAAATATCCTTTTCCTATGGGGATTAGTTTCTAATTTTCAGTATTATAGTAGTGTGCAATACGAGAGTGAAGTTCAGTAAGGGGCCAAGGGTAGTTACCTTTGTGGTAAGAGATACGACCCATCACTGAGAATTTTCATAGTTGTGCGCGCTGTTTCAGGGCGTCTGGGTCCGCTTCAACTAGATAACCACCATCATCTTATCGCTTTACTAGAGGGGGCTTCTCCATAAAATCATTGCCTTGGTTAGAGATTTTTAAATCATCCAGGAATGAAATCCCTTGGACTCAACTGGTAAAAGGATGGTTGCGGGAGATATCTTCGAGTGTCTCCACATTTCGCGTAGCCACGGAATGATTGTGCACAAGGGGAAAATGTGTCATCTGAAGCGTCGTGAAATGATGAGATTCAAAATGCCCAGGTGTAAGGAAGATCGCCATGGGATTGAGAGAGGAGCGAGCGAACGTACCGAGAGGAAGAGGAACGCCGGCTGGGAGGTGGGGTGATCGCATCATCGGAGGAGAATCCTCCCAAGGTGGGTGGCCACGTCGTCGGAGTAGAATGGTAGCAAGCGCACGGGAGGAAGGCGGCGGGGATCGCGAGCGGGGAGTAGGGCAGAAATGGGGTGGGGATCGCGAGCGCACTGGAGGAAGGCGGTGGGGATCGCGCGTATCGGGGAGGAGGGCGTCGCCGAAGGTTCGGTAGTATCGGGGGCCGGAGGATATCCGCGCGCGCAGTATTACGTAGGAGAAGGGAGGAGGAGCCCGACAAATTTTAGAGAAGAAAACCAACATTCATATTTTTATAAAAATTAAAAACAAAATGGAAAACCATTAAAGGATACCCAAATACCATTTTGTATCTTTCCAATACATATATAAATCTAAACCATGCATTTTACGTCCTAAATTTCCCACAAAATCCAACCAGGAATATAACCAAACACTTAGTGTGTGCTATTTACCAAGACAATTCCAGTTATCACAAACAAGGATTAATACACTAATTTCACACCAAAAAATCTAATCCAAGGCTCATACATTCATATTTATAAATATAAGAGGGTTCAAAAATCAAGAAACTAATAGATCTTAAATTAAAAAGTAAAGTGCATGAGAAATCCTACCTTAAAGGATGGTCAATCCAAACCATTATCACTCAACCAGCAGCCCACTCACACTCACACACTTTCATATATATATATATATATATATATATATATATATCGTTAAACCTATGAATGTGTTCCCCATACCATGAGGAAACATGCGCACAATATATATATATTTACATACATAAATATCCATACCTGGGAATATGAGCACGTGCCTTCGAAACCAATCACAACACCCTACCATAATTACCCAGGACTCAATTACACCATGCATACCTAAAATAAAATTAATCCAAACAATGTAATCAATATACGATTCAAAAACCCAGAAAACATTTAAGAAAAATAATGTTAAAGTAAAACAGTATTTTTAAAGTGAGAAGTTCCAAATGGGATTTTTACCATTAAGAAACCATTCACTTCATAAAAAACCAAAGAGGACATCACTTCCCACCCAATTTTGAAAATTACACAAGCCATTTGCAAAGTCATAGAACCTTTTAATAATGGGAGGGATATGGAGAAGATAATGAATCCCTTTATTTAAAAAAAGTTTCAAGAAAAGAACCCCTTCCAACAATATTATCATTTGAAGACTCACACATGAATTCATTCCAATCACCCATGGATGTGCCTGTGTGAAATGGCATGGCACATGTAGTCTTTCCCCAACCAATTTTTCAAGGAAAACAACGCGTACCTTCCACTAACCCAAAATTGTTTTCATGAAAACCAACATGTTTCATCATGCCAACCCAGCACCAGACAAACAATTTCAATAAAAAACATTTTTGGGAAAACACTACCCTAATCATCTAACTTAAATATTTAAACTAAAATGAAATTTTATCTAACCCAATTTGGATAGGCATACACATAGGCATAAATGGAAAATAATCTCAAAACCTATTTTTAGAAAATTCTACCAACAAGAAAACACTACCATGAACTAGCCAGAAGTATAATAAAGGTTTGAAACATATTTTAAAGTTAATTGAATCGACTCAATAACTAATTTTTTTCAATATAAAAGGAAAAAACATAAAAACACCTACCTCAAACATGCACGGATGCAATGAAACTCTCATAAATGGATGAGTACACCTTGATGGATGAACTACACCCCCTGGAATCCAATAAAGCACAAAAATCATACCTCAGCCCTTAGGGTTTGGAAAAGATGAGTAAAACCCCAAAAAGAAATCCAAGAAATCTCACCAAAGGGGAATCCATGTTCTAGATAGGGGATGATGTCGATGGGGTCACACATCAGAGGGGAGATGCTAGTGAGAGAGGAGGTCTGGCTTGAGGAGGAGGTGATGCCAGTGAGGGTGGAGGTTCAACATGAGGAGGAGGCTGTCGGGGAGCACGTAGGAAAGGGTAATCGTCGAGATAAGGATACACTGTCGAGGAAGAGGTTGCGTAGGGATATGGCTATGAACTGGGGGAGGATGAGGATGGCTTCGGGGAGGAAGAGATACCGTTGGGGAGGAGGGATGCGCGGGATAGGGCTGCGAATTGGAGGAGAGTAGGGTTGTGGGGAGGAGAAGACATGGTTGGGGAGGAGGGCTATGCGGTGTGCGAATCGGGGGAGGAGGAGGGCTGTGGATCGGGGAGGAGGAGGAGCCCGATAAAAGATCGGGAGAAAAAATGATGAAACAGATTTAGCCACGGACAAAAAATTTAACCGTGCAAAAATAAAGGCTATAGCCACGGACCTATAAAACCGTGGCTATAGGTCCGTGGCTGTAGCCCAAATTTCTAGTAGTGGACGACTTCATTAGAATCTACGAGCTCCGAATGAGGGCAGTGTCAATGAAAGAGTGATTCGCACCCGCGTCTATAAGAACTGCAGCTATGGTGGAGTAAACACAGACTATACCTCAAATCATCTCTGGTGTACCCTTATAGTAAGCCTCAGCTTCCTGGATCTGAGATCTCCCATTTCCACCTGCTCCCTATGGTCGGGGTGGACCTCCTTGTGGTGGTGGTGGTAACACCTTGTAACATAGTCCACCACCATCTGCACGACCAGATCCTCTACCACATCCACTTGCACCCTATGGGTCACCTCGATCGAACCTCTGCCTCTGACTGGGAGGTCCCTCAATAGTCAGTTGATCACATGGATGACAGGTCAGATAGTCACGGGCCATGTGACCCTGCCCGCCACATGTTAAACACTACTTGTTCCTCAAATTACTGGCTCTATCTCGTGTTCCTCGCACAACCAGACCCGCGTCTTGAGGTCATCCACCGAATGGTCTGGTTCCCTTAGACCTCTGCGACATCTGTCTACTACCAGCTGCAGAAGATTTCACTACGTGATGCCAAGTGGCGGGTCACACTACTGGTGATTGCTCAATAAAGAAACTCTCAACTAAGAGGGTTCACTCCAACACCCCTGATAGCGTCGGGATGCTGGGGGAGATCATCGAAGCTCAGATATCTCGCCTTATACCCTGGTCAGAGGTTCATGCCCTGAAAAATGGGTCCCATGCCATATCTGTATAATAGCATGAATGTTCGGTGAACCTGACTATGTATAGTGCCACTATCATGCTACCATATTGTAGATGATGTAGCTCATGTATCTGCACAACACATAGGGTGGCTAGGACAAACTCCTCCAGAAACAGGCTCTCAAAGTCTTCCCAGAGTAGTGTCACCTCTTCATACACCTGGAGCATCAGGATCCACCATATGTCTGATGCTTCCTGAAGGATACTCGCGGAAAGGATCACCATAAGGTCTGCTCGTGTCCCTACAAGTCTAAAGACTCTCACCACAACCTCCATCCAATCCTCAACATCTTGCGGGTCCGTCTCACACCTGAACCTGGGAGGCCTCTGGCGCTGGAACTTGTGAAATGCGCTCAGGCGGCGTGCACTCTCTACTGCTAGGGCTAGTGACATATGTGGCCCAATGTGTAGTGGTACCACTGGTGCCTTTGTTGTAATATGGCCTTGTACGGAGGCCTCGTCACTCGGTGGGCTTCCATCTCGTACCACTCTCCGAACCCTAGCTGGCTGTCTATGTAGAGGTATCATGTAAAGAAATAGGTGTGCCATAGTAAATAAGATATACCTGGTGAGATGACTCAAAGAGATCACTAAGAAAACTCTTGAAACACACAAGAAATCAGTGTTTTCGTGCCCTGAGACAGAAATTATAAGTGAGGGTCCTGGTGTATGGATACGTTAGCCACCGCACCAACACTGGACTCCCTGAACTGAAAACCACACTCACTAAATATAAAACTATTGCATCAAAGAAAATATCAGAGTCTTATGTTCTACGATAGAACCAAATTCTCTGATACCAATTTGTCATGACCTATCACTCGGGGCCCATGTCGTGACTACCCCAAGCCCACCTTCTATAGCCCAGGGGTTGGTGACTAGCAGTAAAGGTGTTAATCCCAAAACTGTGAAGGAATTTCCTTTATAACTGTAAACACACACAACAGAGCACACAACAGGATAAAAAACACTATGTAAAATTGTATAAGAAAGGAGTGATGAAAAGTAAATTGGGCAAAAATACAATCTCAACTACAAAAGTAAAAGTACAACTGGAAAGGAAAAAACAAATGAAATGTGAAAAGAAGCCCTTGTATCATCTACCAAGGATTATACATGAAGGGTAGGTACATATAGACTCTACAACACTCCACGTCCTCAGTATCATCTGGGTAACAACTCATTGTGAGGTCCACCTCCAGGTACTATCCATTCCTCGTACACAATGCCTCGGTCAGTGTTGTCTGTCATCTGCATCCAACATAATGAGGTACAGGAATAGCCCATGTATGGGTTAGTATAAGGACACTCAGTAAGGAACCCGAGACCCCAAAGGTTTCTCAAAATCCAACAATGATAATCCACAGAGTATTAAATCAACAGATAACTTCACTTAGTTATATGCCCATACATATACCTCAATTATCAAGTAATCCATCTCAATCATGAGGTAATCACAAAGTTACTGACTCATCACACACAGTTATACAACTTTTGTAGAGAGATAGAGATGATCATATGTAACCACTGAATCATCTATTCTGTCGAACCCACATATGATATAGGTACAGAAATCAGAACTGTCAAACCCACACACGATCTAGGAATTGTAAATAGAGTTGTCGAACCCTCACAGGATCCAGGAACAGTCGTCGAAGCTGTCAAACCCACACAGGATCAAGGAATAGTTTTCAATGCTGTTGAACCCACATAAGATCCAAGAATAGTCGTTAGTGAAATCAAACCCACATAGGATCCAGGAATAATCCTTAGTGCACAGCCAGCCACATGGTTCCACATAAAGTATCCTTGATTCCAGGATAGTCTGATCCTCAATCCAAGTGTCTCAAATGTTTTTCACGTCATTGGGGGAAAATATAAGCAATACGTGTCCAAGACACAGAGACGGATGACCAAGCCATTTTCTAGAATGTACATGGCATGTTGTAATAAGGAACACACCGTGTCTTCAGAACTCTAGTACTACCCTTGTATAACGTCCCATGTCGAAATGCTGGTCTTGTAGAAAAGTAAGTACACAGCTTGTGGTATGGTTACATGTCGTGTCTACAGACCTTGGGTACTGCCCGTGTGCATCGGCCCGTGTTGTAAGACTGATCATGTTGAAATGTTAGTACAAGATGTGTGATATGGTTACACATCATGTCTACGAAACTGCAGTCGGCTCCGTGTACGCTGGCCATGTGCCCATACATGGCCTCAACCCGTGGTCACCAACCAGTTTACCTGATACACGGGGTAGCCCGTGTCACTAGCCTTGCCTGGACATGTGGTGGAGTACATGCCTGTGTACTTAACCCCGTGTCTGTGTATCCCAGAGATACTCACCAAGTCTCGTGAATCCTCTTATGCCAATGTGTGTGGAGAGTACATTCCATGCCACTTGGCCATGTAATTCTACCTATGTCTGTGTATTTCCCAGAATACATGCCATGTCTCGCAATGCCGCTTCTTCCATTCTGCGTAGAGAATACACACCGTGTGATCAGGGTCACATGTCGTGTGTTAATTTTCTAACATCCATATCTCATTCCATAGAACACCCGTACTACAATGCGTGTCCATTAGATGTACACATCATGTATTATGGGATTTTCCAGAAACAGCGCCACCGAACAGCGCACCTCCCGTGAAGTTTGTTCTCCTTCTGATGATCTATTCATCACGAAACATCAGACACTAGGTTTCCCTGATTTCCTGTAGTTGTATTAAGTGTTTTCGATCCTCTGGTCGGATTCGAAAACACGATTTGAGTCACCCACTCACAGAATGGTCGAGGAATGGTCCTTCATTTTCTGGCATGATCTGTCTCCCGCTATTATCGTCAAACCTCCGATAGTTCGTCGTGATGTTGGGTCTTTGAGATGGTATCATTGCGTCACACAATGAACTCGCAATGATCCGTTGTTCATCACCCATGAATAATGCGAAGAACACACCAAACATTCACAAGAATGACGGAGGGATCAAGCCGTGTTTGTTTGGCCTGGTCCTTCCATGTTAGTTTGGTAGTAAGCGGGTCAAGAGAAACAATCATGGAAGGAAGAATCAATGTTGCTCAAATCAAAACACACCCCTACCTCGGATTCGTTGTCATTGGAAAAAAGGATGAAGAAGTAGAGGATGACATCATCATTGTTCTTCCAGGACAGTGCTTCCTCCCTTATTTCGATTGGAGATCAAACAAAAAGATTTCTGTCGTCGGCGGATGAATCGTTCTTCGTTCTTCGATGGTCGTTCTTCGTCTGGAGATTTCTCCCAGTAATCCTCCACTCAAATCACCAAAGTAAAAAGATGTACCAAATAATAGATTATATTATATATAATTTCATTGGAAAGAAATTCAAAAAGTATTCCTAACACATGGTTGGTACAATTAATGTGAATGTTGGTGGCACCATTAAGTGGGGAGCTCAAGAAGATTCTCCCCACTTAATGGGGAGTTCAAGAGGTTATAACCTCGAGTGGTCCCCACCAAATTAATCCTCACATGGGAGGCAGAGTTCTGGTGGGCCCCACAACCCTAACCTCTCTTGGGAGGTTAAGGTGTGGCGGTCCCCACCTCCAACCACCACATGGAGGTTTTAAAAAACTAAAAAAAAGTTTACATGACCTTATTAATAGTTAATTCATTAAAAACCCAAAAACAATCTTTGATTTCTGACCAACTGTCGTCGAGGTGAAAGTCTTCTTAAGAGAATAATGGTGATGCAAGTTCAACGATGCCCCCAGATTTCAATTTTGAGCTCTGGTTCAAATGTTATAAAAACCCATTCATACGTTTACTGAACGTACCCGAATAAAAAATAAAAAATTGATTCCGGGCACACCGGGCCTTAAAATCATGTGTTGTCAGTTATCACAGACTCGTAAAATTCCCATGTATTTGAGAAAAAGAATTTCCATGGAAATTATGGTTCTTTACATAGTTTTTAAAGCTCTCTTTTACCTGGCTTCTATGCACATCTATGGGATTAACATTATACATAATTTTACAGCTTCTGTGAGTTGAATTTTGAAAAACAGACATACATGGCTATAATTAGTTTGAAATTTTCTGTGTAATAGAAATAACTTATTTTTTTGTGAGTAGTAACTTTAGTATTTTTTACCCCAATTAAGGGAAAATGTGGTAATTAAGGGTAAAAATAATATTATAAGTATTATAAATTTTCCCAAACCATTTTCATAATTTAATTTAATGATTTTTTATAAAACTTTTATTTTTGGGTCGATTTTTGGACCACTTAGAGCCACTTGTATGACTTTATTATAATTATGATATTATAGTAAAATAAAATCCAATTGCGTTATACTTTTATTTTTAACAAGTAAAATATTTTAAATCGGAGTTTATATAAGTGATATGGCAGACTATAAATAGTATTTAAAATTCTAAAATATTTATCTACATCAGGGTAATTTATTAATAATTTTTTAAAATAAATATTTTAATTATATTGTGACAAAATGATGGTGTAGTAATTGATTTATTAAATTAAGAATCAATCAAATGATATTAATAATATTAAAATAGATATAAAATGAAATATTGTATAATATCCATAAATTTACTCAACTACATTTACATGTTATGGATGATTTAATGTAGTTTTTTAAGGAATATAGTTGTTATGATATTTTAAATATTGAAGTGATAAATAGTTTCAAAATTTGAATAAAATATATTTTAAAAAAAATAATATTTTTTGAAATGATATAAAATTTATAAAAAAATATTTTTCATCCAAAAAATATGATAAAGATAAATATGATATAAATTGTCCAATTAGGGTTCCTTTTTCATTTAATATTAACAATATTAATCTAATGGATTAAAAAGAAAAATTTCCATGGTAATAGTTAGAGTTAAATAGTGGTTAAAAGAAAAATAAAATAAGAAAAAAACTTTTAAAAACATTATTGGATAAAAAATATTCGACCCTTATCAAATTATTATCCATCTCTAGTTCTTTAATATAACCTTGTCCATGAAAATAAAATATATTTTATTTAAAACAAATATAGTTACAAAATATCACTATCTTGTATTGAATATATTTTATGTGTCCATAGAGGGAAAAAACAATGAATGAATATAAATGTATATTTTTATATAAATGAAATTGGTTTTATTATATAAATTTATTTTTAATTTTTAAAAGATATATAAGTACCATAATAGTCCCTTCGATTCAAAAAGAATATTTATTTAATTAACATAAAAATAGAATAAAGGTTTTTAATATTATTAATTTTGATTTATTTTCTATTAGATAACATTTCTAATAAATTTTATAGATCAATATGATATATTATAAATTTGTGAAAGAATTATATTCCAATTATAAATTTTTCATGATGTATTGTAAGTCAAATTTAATGAATAGTATTAAATTTGACAATAATGATATCTTATTAAATAGATTTATTTTTAAATTATTAAAAAATCAATGCAATGTTAAATAATAACAAGCTGATATGATATGGTCTAAAATTTATTCTTATTTTAATTTATGATTCATTTTTATGAACTTGTATATTGAATAGTCTTATAATATTTTCATATTTGGAGAGTTTCCTAAAGTGCCTTTCCCCTCTCTTAGGAAATGGAACATCTCATTCTCTTTTATTTACACCACTACATCCATTTGTCTAGGCCAAAACCTTCCAATTTCTCCTTAAAACATACCCCACTTAATCCTAGGGGTCATACTTTGGGAATAAATCCAACCTATTCAGTCCTTTTGTGCAAATCAAAATGAGATACTCGAAGAAGAGGTAATTGTTTTAACAATTCAATATAATTTATTTTATTCTTTTAATTCATATTAATATTTTGTTTCCATACTACAGTAATAACTACATTATCATATCTATCCTGACATGTTATTATGATTATGATAAAACCATATTTCTTCTTTTATCCATCCTATGAATAACAAAATCACCATGCATGCATTCATACGGCTTACCGTCTCCACCCCATGGTGTAATTTTTTATTCAACACTACCTTATTTTTAAGGGTATAATGATGATTATAATTGACATAAATAATTAATATTACATTATAATGATTATTTATAATTAATATACCATCCAATTTCATAACATTTAACCATAAATGGAATTATATCGTCGCTCATGAATACGTATGACCTACCATCTCCAAGACTGGATGAGATTCATTTTCCATGTTAACCATCCATGAAATATTATAATAATATATAAAAGGAATAATTATGAAATATATTCATTAATAATGATAATGTTATGATATATATATATATATTTGTTTTTGTGTGTCATTTACTTTCTTCTATTCAATATGATAAGAAAAAGGAAACATCGTTCATGTGTATGTACGACCTATCGTCTCCATAAACAATGTATTTTATTTCGTATATCTATCTATTATATATATTTATATGATGAATGTATATGATATCTAATTTTTTTACATTCTATAATAATTTAAATGTGATTAATAATTACATGTCAATCAAGTATGGTATACCAAGCAATTATTACCCAAACCATTACTTTTGCAAGTATTTATTAAATAAACAGATAATATAATGACATAAATTAATCATATATGATATCATAAATATTATTATGATTATGTTAAAATTTTATAATAAGTTTAAAACAATTATATTGTAGTTTCAGACACGTACAAATGAAATTTGACCTAAGGAAATGGTTAACATCACAACCTACTTATTATCTGAGATTGATTGTACGTAAGTATTTACTAGGATATATTTATCAATCATGAACATGTTTCTGAAAAATGTTTTCAATAAGATTATTTTTAAGGTTTTATGTATGTATCACTAAATAAAAAAAATATAATGTTTTGATGATTTATTATTCTAAATATTTTTTATTCAAGTCATTGTTTTCAAAATGTGTTTTATGGATTTATTTATAAGAACATGAATTTTTTAAAATGTTAATTTTATAATTTATATCAAATGTTTCAAATTTGTATAGGACACATTTATTCAAAGATATGTTTTTTCAATATCTAATTTTATAAAAAAAAAATTCTTTAAATAAATGATTTTAATATAATAGTGTATTTTCCCAAATTATTTGTAATAATTTTATTAGAGTAGTTTCATATTTGTAAACGTCATTTATTAAATCTTATGTTTGATTGATGTTTATATCTTATGAAAAATCTACCTTATTGTTTGAAGGGATTATGATATGTTTGTTTGTGGATGTGCTATTTTGATACCGTTCATGTTTTATGATTAATGTATTAACATTTCATACGCTAGTTTTAATACAAATTTTTATGTTAGTTATGTTTCAAACTTGTTATATAAAAAATGTATTTGTCTTAGTATGTGACGGGCAGGTCATGCTATATTTATCAATGCATTAGTATTTTTCATGAGAAGAAATCAGTTTGTGATAAAACCTTCATGGTTGATTTGATGAAAAATTAAATTGTGGGGAGGATTGATCCTGACAAAAATGTGATTGGTTTATATAAATAGACATAAAATGTATTCAGGATATATCATTATAGTAGATATATTGTCAGGAGGATATATCTTGAAAAATATTAGGTAGGTTTTTACCCATAGACATAAACTGTCATGTGGATAGATGATGACAGAAGCTATCATGAGGATATTTCTTGAAAGTGCAGACGTCAGATATTATTCATTCCTAAATATGAGATTAGTTATTGATAGGAAAATTGATTATTAAACAATTAAATCATCCATTTGAATATTAAAATGCAATTATTTGATTTATTATTTCCATATTATGCTAAATATTATGTTTAAAAGTCATGTGTTTTAGTTTTATACATTTCCATAAAGTTTTATGTTTAACAAAGACCCCATAAAAATCACATTCCATTACATTCTATTTATCATATGTTAGAATGTTTTTTTAATAATGGACTCTAAATATTTTTTAATTGATCATCCAGGTATTATTAAAAACTAGTATGCTTGACCGTATAATAAATGACAACATTTATAATATTAAATGAAAAATATCTATACCATTTTTGGTTTTTTGAGATGTGTAAATAACTAGAATATTGTAAATATTCCTAATGTACTTATTCTATGTCATGGATGTGGATTTTATAGATATATTTATGAATGATTTTTTAGTTTATGGGAGGACATTTGTCATGTGTCTAAAAAAATGGATTTATTTATAATGACTAGATAAGAGAAGTAACATGGGATAAATTTTGAAAAAAATAATTTCATAGTATAGGAGGTATAATTCCTGGGCATAAAATTTTAAAAAAGGGAATTAATATTTTTCTAGAAAAGATTAAAGTCGTAAAAATGCTAATAGAACCTACCATGTTTAATGGGATATGAATATTTTTTGGACATTTGGTATTTTTTCGATCTAATAAATATTTTTCCTTTATTTCTTTACAACTCGCATGAATTTTTATGAGATATGTACAATTCTATTTCAATGAAACTTTTTTTAAGTCTTTATTCATATGAATGGAAATTAGCTTATAACTATGATCATTATTTCCATGAATTGGGAATTTGATTTTATGCTACTATGTAATGTGAGTAATATCGTAATGGGATCTATTATATGAAATCATGTCAATCATATATTTCAACCTATCCATTATTCTAGTTTCAGGCTCAATTATTCCAAAATAACTACAAACCCACTAAGAATGAGTTTTTTATGTTCATCTTTTCATTCATAAAATATAGGTCAAATCATGTCTTTTCTAAATTCATCATTTACACTGACCCTGCAATGTTAATATATGTTTTTAATAAGAATGATTACAAGATTGTTAATCTAATGGATTAAATTTCTATAACTATTTTAAATCATCATTTACTATAAGAAGGTATTATAGAATTTCTATGCTGACCATTTTAAAAGACTAAAACTGTAAGTTGTTTTATGGGATGAGCAGCTAGATATTATTGATGAATTACCTAAGGAAATATTGTTTTATTTAGACTTTAATTCTAGTATATTTTTAACCTATATAAAAAATTACATTACCACAAATACATTTCTCCCTCATTTATCATACCTAAAAATAAGAGTAAATATTTTACTAACATAACAATAAACATTTACAACGTAAAAATTCCCTTCAAGTAGTGTCTAGATGAATTTTTCTTCCACATTGTGCCCAAAGAAAAATTGAAAGAGTCTTAGAAATATTTTCACTCATCACCCATTATAGAATCTCACAGACATGATCATGTATTAGAAAAAAAAATATCCAAATAATATTTTTCAATACTATACTTTTTGAAATCCCAAGATCTTTTCTTAGTGTTGTGATTTTGTCAAAATCCTAGGACTTTGGATAAATAAAAAAGATTTTACAAATCCCAATTCTTGACATAATAGTGTTTGATTTTTGTATAATATAATTTATGGGATACATCCCAAAAATACATTAGAAAACATACATTTTAATATGTGTATAATTATATATCCAAATGGTTGAACGTGAAGGATACATAATTTAATACTACTATGGTAGTGAAACTATTCTTGATGGGGAAATTTTTTACCAATTTATAATTCCATGGTAACTCATCAGTTACGAGGGTACTCATTCAAATAACAACGACTATGAGGATATCTAGAGAAATATCTATTGTTATATAACACATTCCTCCTTTATCCCACACTAATTATTAACCAAGTGGACATTTGAGTTGGAAAATAAAGAAAATTCTGGGAAGGAATGTTATATCGATCCGAAAAGATTTGACTATGAAGTTGAAATATACACTTTTGGAATAGTGGATAGCCTATAAACCATTAATTTATATGAGAACATTTTGAACCATGTACTGGATTTCATGACTCATACGAGTGGTGATAAAGCATTAATTATGTTTGGAAATAAAAAGGGAATATTTGATGCAGTAGGTGGGATAATAAATATTAGTAAAATTGATGACAAAATAGAGTTAAGGATAAATTCCTATGAGAATTCCAACATTTACTATGAATTAAAAAAATTAAATTATTGGTACATTTCAAGGAGTAAATTCGCACTCAGTGAAAATTTAATTTTATGTAACTCATATTTAAAATTATTTCCTAGTAAATTAAAGTCGAGATGATCAAAAACATTCCTATAGATCAAGGTCTTTCTCATGGTGTGGTTTAAATTCAATGATGTAAGGAAGAATCATTCATATTCAAGGGAAAAATATTATAAGTATAAATTGATCCTTTTATGTAGGGTTTATTCCTTTTCATAAGTTTGACTAATATTATATATGGTATGTACAATTCTTGATTATAAATGATGCACTAACTAAGAGGTAACACAAGTATATTTCCTTTTTTCCTCCCAATTATTGTCTAGAATATATTATAGTTTCTTATAATTGATACTCTAAAAACCCTCCCCACTCTAATATTTTGTCCTTAAAATTTAATAGTTCTGGTTCAATAAAGAATCATATTATTTTTTATGAATCATGGTTTGTGTGGGGTGATTCAGGCCACAACACCGTGGTAGATAATTAATAGTGTTTCCTCATAAAAAATTTGATAATGAAACCATAAAGAACAAGACCCAAGGTTTTATATTTCAAATAGCCTATTAAATAATATTCAAGAAATTATAAATTTCACCTTACAAAAAATATGAAGTGAGTCCAACCATGAAAATTCTTGAGGTAGTTTCATCAGTTATGTTTGAAATCTAAATATGCATTTCACATCATGAACAACATTAATTGTGGAGAGACAGTTCCAATATTCATTCCCAAAAAAGAATACAAATAATTTTTAGTTGTTCTTCATAGTACGTATGAGGTGAATCAACCAATGAAACTTCCTAGTGAATATTGATTGTTTCTATTACAATTGAATTTCTATTTTTCATCTTGAATTCCATGAACTATGTCGTTGCGTTTTCTATAGTGAAAAAATATTTTTAGAGATCATTCATATATTTCTTTCTATGTGAAAATTAAATTCACTCTATGATGGAATCTGGTGGTTTAAATCATGTGAAACAACCATAATATATATTACACCCCTTCATTTTACACCTCAGTTCAATGATCTCAAGTGACTCATCCTTCTATCTTTCCCATACTCTACACTCTTATAAGATATTATGGTGATCCTCAAAGATATTTTTGGGTATTTTTTCCATACCATTCCAATTTTACCAATTTATTCTAGCCCAAATTGTTTTCCTATTATTGCTTTTCATCTCCCCAAAACAAATTTTACCACCCTTCCATTGTTTTCCCTAGCCATAAAACCCCTTTAAATTCCCCTCCATCTTTATCTTTCTCTATCTAATGGATAGTGTTAAGAAACACACACTCAAAACTGCATTTAGAATCCCTCTATCTAAGAGTTTAGCTAAATCATACCCTGAACCCTCAAAAAATGGGTGAATCGTGGTTATTTTTTAATACCATTCAAAACATTAAATTTTCTACCCATTATCATCACCCACATCACAAAATTATATGGTATTTGTTTCTACATAGTAACTCACAACAACTATATGTTGTTTGCTGAGTCCAAACAGGGTGACCACTTGTCCAAGCAGTAGAAGAAGCAAAGGAGAACAAAAAAAAACTATGTAAATAAAGGTTATTTTTTAGATTCAAATGAAATAAAATTTTATAGAGGCCATTTAGGATCAATTACCTGAAAAATAATTGGTTTATGGAAGAAATACATCGTGAGATTTTTCAATGTTTTCTTCAACAATGGATGTCTCTATAGTCTGTAAAAATGTCCCACTATGATGAAAACATTTGTTTTTACCATTAAAATAATAAGAGGTTTGATTGGGTGTGTATAATCTATCTTTTTTAACATATGTTTATAAGAAAATTATTTTGGATCTAAATAAGGGATGAACTGAAATTATCTATTATGAGATATTCATTGATCCTATAAGTTTTAATAACATAATAATGACCTAGAAAATGCAGAAATGATGTCATTTTTTTGGATAGTCTATAGATCATTTTCCCATTCGTGGTTTTCTCTAGGATATTCCTAGGGGTAGTGAGCTATCTTGTTGTTATATTTTTCATGTCTATATTTCATGAACAACTAACTCATAAGTCATTCTAATTTATAAATTGTTTTGACATTCAGGCTTGAAAGACCTGAGGAACATTAATGGGTGGATATTTCGCAACCCATTTGGATAGAAATCTAAGTGTTTTTCTGGCCTCCCTACCTCATTCACCCTCAATAAATTTTTAATTTATTGATTACCATCATTTATTTGATATATGGTTGTTAAAAAGAAGTAAATTTGTTTTTAGTGGGATAGAGTGTACACTGTTATTGAGATAAAATGATCTTTCGTTAGCTACATCCCGTACGAAGACCACCCATGCTCACATAAGGATGGGTGAATCTATCATATTGGACCAACCATCTCCACCCGTCCCACCATACTTGTTTTTTATCTTAGTTAAATAATTCATTTCATTATACATAACCTTTGGGTTCTATTTTAAGAAATGGGGAAACCATTTCTTAATCCATTAGTGTATCAATTTAATTCTGCACTTTGGTTTTTCCAGGTTAAAAAGACATCCTAAACTCAGTGGCCTACCCCTTCCACTACATCTATAGAACCAACTTCCTTATTCCTTATAATAATATTGATTTCCTCAATAGATTAGTCAACTTAAATATTCATGTTTGTTCTAGATAATATCATTAAAATATTTTCCCAATTGGATTTTATTATTTTATACTATAGTAATGGAAATGTACAAGTTCTATAAAATGTTTATGAAATTCCCTTTATAGGATAAGATTATAGATGAATTAAATTTATTCAGATCATAGGGTCCCTAACTAAGTGACCCTCGGTATAGAAATTGCTTATAGTGTTGGTCCCCCAACAACTAAGAAGTTTCACACTCTCATTGTGAATTGAGATTAGGTTTTAATTTCAACTCTTCTAGATTAAATAATTATTGAGTTCATCTATCACACTGGTTAAATTCAGTGGACTACTCATGAGTAAGATCCTAATGATGGGAACATATAGTATTAGAATTCTCCCAATCATTATTTTTATGCCTTTGAATCTATCTTATGTGATTCCTATATATTTATTTTCTTTTTCTACTCATTTTATACTTATACTCTTTTTAAAGTAAAAATACATGGAAATAATTTTCTAAACTTATTTATATTATTATCCAAAATTAATTTTTTAGATGATCTTATAGGTTTTAGTTTTTTATGTATTATTTCAAATCCCACTAACTTTCTTAGAGTCATCATAGTCTATTCCACCAGGAAAAATATTCCACAATAGAGTGTTATATTTCAACTTTTTTTTATTACAATGGATGTGTAATTTTTAGTTTCATTCCTTTCTCTATGAAAGTAGTGATACTATTCCAATTTGATGTGGATATGGAGATTTTATTAGCTTATATAGTATCCCACTAGATGTTTTCCTTATTCTTAATAGTTTATGAAACATTTTTAATTGGAAACATGATATTATCAAAATAATTTCATTAAAACCATGGATATATAAGTAAATTATTTAGGTGATAAATATTTAATATTAATTTTCTAATACGCCTAATTATATGTTAGTATGATTTAAAAATTGGATTTCTATCATGTGTGTTAATTCATTATATTATATATTTATTGATATATTACATGTTATTTACATCGTTGGTGGTTGTCTATGTGTTTAAATTCCATTATAGATATTTTTCTATGATAAATAGAATATTATATTTCGTATATCCTCTTTCATGAGAGAAATCATGAATCACACCCCTACTTGAATATTCGTGAAATCATTGTCCAAATATATGATTGAAAAAATACATGTTTAGTATGACTGTGGTATTTTTTTCAACACTTTTTCCTTGGGAACAACCTTTATATTCTATTTTATTTTATGACCATAAAAAATTAATGACCATTGATAGTTAAGATCCACATTACATGCCTATATTTTCCTTTATTCCCTTACTCATTAAATTTCTCATGATATTGATCTGAATAAATGTGGGGAAGATTTTTTTGATAGTGAAAGGGTTGTGTTTAATTAAATACATAATTTTTGGTGTGTTTTTGGATTTTGGTAGAATGGTTTGTGATTATATTTCATTATGTCTCATTTCTATACCTCTTTAAAAAATGTGAAAAAAAGGAACTTTTACGAAAAATAAATGTTTTCTCTTGGATTGGAAAAAAACACCATTAGTAAAACCAGTGAACTTATTATAACTATTACAATTTTTTTTGTGAGGATATAAAATATTTCTTTGGTGATTAGTGTGAAATTTTACTTGTTGAAACATTTTTAAAAAGTAGAAAAATAAAAAACATGAGGGTATGTCATTCATTATAGATGTTCTTCATGAATTGTTCATTGAGTTTGAAGAAATATTGTGATATGTCATTTTTAGGTGGAGAATGATCATAAATATTTAATTTTTTATGTCATTAATTATTCTTAGAGTTAACCTCTTTATTTACACAATATTATTTTATACATCATTACCCTCCTTCCCAATGACTCAATGTCATTTGATCCATAATTTGAACTCTTCATGATTGGATGTGATCATTATCATTTTAGAGGTTATATTTGAGATACCCTTAAAGATTAATAAATAGGTTTTGTGCGGTTAATATTGTGAATAACTCATGTTTCATATAATATTTAGGGATGAATACTATAAAGGTATCCCACCACATGGAAATGAATGCATAATGAAGGATGAGAACCAATGGATTGAAGGAAGGATCATACAATATGTCGTGTAATGAAACATGATAGGTTTTTATGAAGAATGTTTTCTTAAGATTGATTTTTTTTTTCATTTAGTACTTTGTTTTATTGTTTATCAGGATTTTATTCTACTCTCCTTACTATTTTTAATTCATGTAATCAATATAGAGAAATATTTTTTCTTAAGGACAAGTAATTGTTCAAGTGGTGGGAAATTAAAAACTGAATATTAATACATATAGTTTTGAGATTTTATCACATATTTATAATATTTTTTTGATCAATATAATTTTCTATTTTATTATTTTATTTTTCGGTAGAAAATATGGATTTTCAAAAAGACAAACAAGAATTATATCAATAAACATATACTAATAGTTTTTGGAAAACCATTGTTAGAGGTACCTTAAAATGACCATATACGAGTAGTTTGTCCAAAACTATTAGTATTGGTACAATAATATTTGTAAAACCTGTTGGTATATTTCATATCTTTAAAAATGGTTTTAGACAAACCATTGGTATAACATCCATAAAAGGACCACATAACAACAGTTTTTTTCTAAAACTATTGGTATAGGTGATGGTTATACCAATGGTTTGACTACAACCGTTTCTTTAACTTCCAATTAATGACCATATACCAATATTTATTTCTAGAAACCATGGTATGGGGCCCCAAAATCAATATATATACTAACGGTTGGGAAAACTATTCGTATATGACTATAAAAAAATTTTCTAAACCGTTGGTATAGGTATTCTGATTTTAAAAAAATTATGTTATCAAATAAAATATAATTCATAAAAAAATAATTTACTTTTATAATTAAATATACATATTTATCGTATTATGTTTTTAAAATCATTGTATCTTAGGGGTTAGGTCGTTGAAATATAAATTGAACTTCTGGGAATCAAAACATGTCCATGGATTTTTTTGAATTACCTATCCCAAAGGTTTTGAAATTTTTTTGGTATAAGTATTTCATATTATCTATAGCATGTGTTTGAAAAATATTCTTATAGCCCACCTATACAAATAGTTTCCCAAAATTGTTGGTATTGGTCTATACTGATGCCATAAAAGACAACGACCACCAAAACCATTGGTATAACCTATACCAAAACCATTGAAGGGCATACAAATTGATCCAAAACATTGATATAGGATTATATTTAAATATTGTTTGGTATATAATTCTATAAATTTTAATAGCATAACATTATAAAGATATAGGTTCTACCACAACCAGTTGTAGACAGCCCGACAACCAAGACCCAAGGGATTTGTGCTAAACAATAAACCAAAATGATGGACTAGTTGGAATCATATTGTGTTTGTGTCACGAAACTACATTCATGGTGAAATCAGATAATTCAATATAAAAATTACCAACCATATGAGAAATAAGGAGATCTGGCTTGCTTTCCTCAAGGGCATGCAAGAAAATAATAAACCAAGTGCAATTCTACTGGTAGACGTAGTATTACAAGAAACAAAATCATGTCTTCATGAGTCCCTATGAGTAATAATATGATTATTAAGTTTTTCTAATCATTGGTCAAGAAATCTAAATCTGGGTGACACTAAGGCTGTAATTCTGAACATCTGCAATATCTCTCCTTATTTAATAAAGATGCAGGATGCTAGAATTTTCAATTTGGAATGGGAAGTGATTTATTTCTCACCCAAAATCATTACAAATTACCTAGATAATAAGTCTAATACTTGGGTAATTGTTTGTTTCTATTCATGTCCTGATTGGGTTATTCATGCCACATAGGGATTTGTAACGATTCATAAACAAATATACATTTATTTACTAGATATTCAATCAGTAATCTTCATTGGAGATTTATGTTCCAATTGAGAATGATCTGATCCTTGTTTTAAAAACGTGTACTATTCTAGAAGTTTCTCATGGTAGAATTAATTGAAATTTGGGTCAAAGAACTTCATATTATGAAAAAACATCTATCAAAATGAAAAGAGTTTAATTATAAAAAGTATTACGTTATATTATATGGGGGGAGTTGAAAATTTAATTAGTAGTTAGCTTTTGGTTTCCTCTCTTCTAGACATCTTTGTGTGATCCTTTCTTTCTATACCTTTTTAAAGATATTTACCATTAATTAATGTGTGTTTTTTATATAATTCTACTTTTTCTCATTTTCGTTCACTCATCTTTCATGTAGTCATTACATAATTTTTTATCATTTTAAATGATGGTGTTTTCATCTTAATGATGGGGTTATCACTTAAGGAGCGAAGGGATATGGTTTTACAGATGTGTGGTTAATAAAATTGTTATCTAAATCATGGTGAACCAACTTTGGTTATGAACTAATTTGGTCACTTAATCCTAATTTTTTATCACTACACAAATTTGACCAAGAAGAATATATGGGGTGGGAAAAAATCAATTGAGTAATTAAATTGAGATCAACAACTCATATTTTTATCATAGTTTTTGAGGTTCCAGTAATGCGTATAGGGTGGTGAATTTCTCAATACCATATGACCTTCACTAATTTAGCTAAAATTAACTAATAAGAACAAAAGAGGATAATGATTCATGATGTCTAGTTAGAAAATGATCTAACCAAACTATGTTTGAAGGAGATGATAAATAATATTATAATATCCTTTGAAATTGATATCAATCACTATTCTCTACTAATCAGTATTCATTACTAAATTTATATATTTTTTGTAAATATTGATCCACCAATTATTAATTGGGTCATCATATATGTTGAACAATGCCAAAGTCTCATGATTCCAACCTCTTCTTGTGATGATCTCAAATTTTACCTATCTACACGTTTGTGGTTAGTATATGATCTAGAAAATACTAATTTAAAAATTGGGATAACATTGGGGAATTTGGGGTGCTCCATTGGTGATAACCATCACAAAATAACTCAATGAAATATAAAAATAAAAACATCCCAATCACATCAATATATTATTTGAATCATTACCTTAATATGAATCAAATAATCAAAATAAATCCGGATTAAGATTAAAAATTTGTGACCCATGTTTTTATATTGACATTTCTATGAAACCATGCCTTCACATGACATGAGAAAATTGAATGATGTTCACAAATACTACAATCTCTAGATGATCCTAAATGTCAGATGACCACTCCACAAATTTCACATCATCCTTAACATATAACATTCCCACATCAAATTCATGAGAGACAATATATTTAATCATTGAAGATATAACATTGGAAAAAAATAATTATTCTAATCATCCTATGAACTGAAAACTGATAGGACACATGACCAATAATTTCTACACATCGAAAGGTTTGCTGAATTGGGGAGAAATCTTAGCAAAATAAATAGAATTATATTTCCCACGACGAGTGGAAACCTTCATAAACACATGATCATGCTAATAAAAATATAGAGGTATCATATAATAAATATATGAGATAGTATAGTCTTGAGAAACATTTTTCAACACATGAATCACCTGAAACATCAATGTCATTCATTTCACCGAATTAGGACCTTGAATCACCTACTATCTAACTTTGGTAAAACACATTGAAGAACTATAAGTCAAACCAAATAGTACCTTGAATAGAACCATTATAATGGAATAGTAATAACTACCATTTTCTACAAACTCATCCATGGTTAGGTTTATTTCTTAAGAACCTCGTAAATCTATAACATAAAAAATGATGACATCCTCTACTATCTAGATCATTTTATTGATCTAGTAATCCCTTTTAGGGTGAAATACAACCCTGATGAAAAACTAACTAACTGAAAAATAACATAGACTCTTCTATAATGATGAGATGAAGATAAGATTTTTATTAATGATGATCATCCACATCACCCCATGATATCACAAAATATAATCTATATACATCCTCGGTAATAGATCCACTACATTCAACTCTTTGATTTAATATAAATTACCCAAATTAGTCTACTATTCCACAATCAACGAGATGAAATCACATCCACCATAATATCAAGGAAAAAATGATAAAATTCACCAATATATCCTCATTTTTCTACTTAGGAACATTCAATTTTTGAATCAAACCTATGGGAACTTGATGATCTAGAATTAGAAGAAAACATAACTAACAGTTTGGCACAAAATCCACCATCAATCTCTTCAGCCCTGATCATCAATTTTGTCTCCTCAATGTATGATATATCTTAGTTATACCATGATTTTATAGTGTAAATTATTAATTAGACTTATAAATATCCATTTCTAACATTTTTAATAGAACACAAATATTTTCCTAGAAGAATACTAGATGTTGAATGTCCTTTGAACGTCTTGTGGAAGCATCACAACACACAACATGATCATGTTGAACCTTTACCTTAGGATATATATTCTCAAATTACATAATATTTTACATAAAATATGACCATAAAATAATATAATATAGGTAACCACTAAAACTAAATTTATATATAACAAGATAAAAGGTGGAATTCTCCCTTATCATTGTCCACTTATCTCTTAACTATTGGGAAACATATCTATGTGACTTCCTGGACTATTCATCTGCTAATACATTACATTTTCCAAATGTATAAATTTTTTAAATGACATAATACTAAAATAAATATATATAAATCCACTAAAATAGATTCATATATAACTGAGTGAATATACACATAAATATATCATGATCTGTGTGGACCATAAAGGTTCTTCGATAAGATAACGACGTTACAAATTTAGGGAAAACACAACTACCGTGATCTCAAGATCATTAGTGATATAATTATGTTCATTAAGTATTATATTCCAAGGCCCATATGAGATCGTGTTTTTTGTACCAATAAAAAACATATACCAATATATGTAGCCTCATTGAATACCTTAAACATGGAATTGTCCCCTCAAACATGAAGGACGTGATCCTTTTTTAACTTTTCCTTCATGTTCCCAAATTCATCCGGATAATAATAAATCCATATAAATTAATGGATCATCTAGTTTGTGGTTGTTAAAGGATTTGGAATATGAGAGAAATCTGATAAGAATCTCAGATAATAACCTAAAGATCATGGAATCTATAAAACAATAAAAAATATTAGGTGACAACCAAGAAAATCTATATCAATTTATAAAGGATGTACCTCTACGCACTACTAATACACAAAATTACTATTAAGATGAACATGTAATATCCAAAAAAGGAACTTAAATTACTCCCCATAAAGTTGAACACAAGTAAAGGACATTCATAATATTCCACAGATTCTCAGTTTAGTCATCCGTTGATCATGATTACATGATAAAATTATTTATGAACATAGCAAGGAACTTATATAAGAAGTCATGAAAAAAGGATTAGATAATCCCCACAAAAACCATTTGGATGTTCATAAAATTAAAAGGCATTAAAATGAATGAAAAGTATCCCTAAAATCAAATATATTATGTTTCTCAAATATATTCTTATTTCACACTCATATAATGAATTCACATTTGGAAATCAATATTTGAGAACCAAACATCTCTCTTTAACTGACCAAGAAGATCTTTATTTTTTGGTTAAGGTTATTGATTTCTCATCATAATGTGATTCATAAAAGAAGTAATTGATAAATATTCATAAAATTACATCCACATTTTTGTAAAAAAACAAAAGAGTGCCCTATGATGGAACACTGGGTTAGATAAAACCATATATCAATTGATCATTAATCGAATCACTCGCACTCGCTACTTTGAATAAATCATCTTTCATAAAGATATAAAGTTCAAATAAAAACCCCACTGTATCATGATGAAAAACAAGGTATCATTTCGAGGAAGTAATATCATGAACTTTTTATAAAAAAATTGATAACTCTTTCACAAATCTCAGTATCTTCATTTATAAAACATTTTCTTATCCAAATATCAACTCATACTGTTGGTATGTAAGATTCTCTCAATGGTTGAAATTGATTTGATAATATTTCTCACCAACAATAATTACATGCTAACCTTAAACATTAATGAAAATGAAATTTGATATAGAAATTGTATATAGAATCATAAAAATACAAAACCTAATATATTTCTATAATGACATAATTGGTTGTATATGTAGTAAAAATAATCCCTCCATCAATTGATTCTTCACTATCATTAGTTCATTACCTTGAAACATCTAAACTGAGTAGTGATATGTGTAGTCAACACTAATGGAATTTCAATTCTAGCTATTATGATTCCAAAATTTTAGAATAAGGTTGGAAAAATAGGTGTTTAATCCCCATAATTTAATGAAGGAATATACCATGGTAGAAGATTAATAGATGTGTCTCAAATGATATATGGACCAGTGGCCACTTACAATTATATAGCATGCATATGTATTCACCCTTCCACTAATATGCTAATGATGATGTATACAACCTTCACAAACCCCTTCATCCTTATGATATAGATCATAAATAACATCATGGGGTTTCCCTTTGACTAATTATCATCTCTCAGCAGCCTAAATTCTATAAGAGCCTGCTAAAGGTGATGATAAATCATTGGAGACAAATTCTATAGTGACAAGACTTGAAGTGTGTTGTTTGATATATGTTATCCATTATGGATGGTTGAACACAAAATCCATTTTAAACTAAAAATATATGTTAATAAAAAACTTTTTTTGAACTCCATGTGGAGTTTCTAGAACAGATAACTTTGTATAAGAAAATGGGCGAGTTGAGATAGCCTCTCTAGAAGATAGAACGTTTACTACTGATAAAATTAAGAAACTGCATACATAGATTATCTTTTTAGGGAACTTTGATCATCTACCTCTGTAGTAAAATTCATATATTAAAATATATTTTATATAACCTTATAATTCTCCAAATCCACTATATATGTTGGGAATGTAAATGGGATGACCTAGAGTTATATATTTCTTTATAGAACCTTGTTAAAATGTAATGTTATTGACTCTTTATTAGGAAGAGGGTTAGAACTATAATGAATATGATCCTTATAGAAAAATTCTAAATTCCCTAAAATTATAATTTTCATACATGGGAGACAAAAAAGTTATAGCTACACCTCATTCATCATAAAAGAGAGTATTTTTTATTGAAACAAATCATATAACTCCTTCAATAAACCATTCAATTAGTATCCATAACTTAGTAATAAGATTCATCATTCATGATAATCTACCCTATAACAAGATAATGAGTAATAGAATCTAATTCCCCATTATCATATGAAACGTACTAAATATAATCCCAATATCCTCTAACCAACTCTCTAATTAATTAAAAAGTACCATTTACACATTGATAAGAACTAATAATAAAACTCATAAATAATCCTCCATCAAATAGACCATATTAATGTTTATCCATCCTAATATAATCTAGATTACCTCTCCTACCTAAACCATACATGGATGCCTCATAAAATCCATATTTTAAAAATACAATGAAAAACTATATTCCTAGGATATGAAATTAATTTATGATCATATAATTAAATTCAGTATAATTTTCCAATTCAAAATCGATATTAATCAAGAAAAGTAAATATACCTCACATAGATATCCACACCAAAATTTTAATCATCAAAAAAATTTATGGATAGTAAAATGAAGTCCCATATATCGAATCTCTAGTGTCCCTAAATACACGTGTCATTTATTCACTCCTTTTCATATAATACATGTATGGTTTATTTTATACTTTTTCTCAACCCACTTATTGATATCCTCAATAGTTCCTAACACTAATCTAACAACCCAATTTGGATGTACATGGACACTACATTTCTTTTTACGAATACAAAATACATTATAAAAATATATGCACAATGAATGTATTAGTTTATTGTCCTAGGAAACTTGGAACATAATCTTTTAGCTAGGTGAAAGATCTTCAACATCTCCCATAAAGATCATCCCCTTTTGTTTTCCAACCTAAAACCATTTTTATATCCTGGGGAAATAACAAAAATTAAAAGGGTGAGATCAAATGATAAGTAAGGGTGAAAATTGAGAACTTAAAACAAACCATAACCATTTGAAATTACACATGATAATAATGTTTAAAAATAAAAACCATCATTCCTAAAATAAATCTTGGTTGTACGTAAGGCATAGATAATAAAATAACATTATCCATGATAGATTAGAATTTTCATAAAACATGTAATTGTGGAAAACTAACAATAAAATAATATGATTCCCATATTAGAAAGGTAATTATTTCCAACACAATAATAGTGGACAAGGTGCATTACTAAATTGGGTTTACTTGTCATTTCAGCCATGTATTACTGAACTAGATTTACTTTCCATTCCATTCATATCTATCTCATGAGATATAAATCTTTAACCAATGAATTGGAGGGAGGTATAGGTCTCACCCATCTCATAATGAAATCATTCTTACATGTGCCACAAAAACATAAATCATTCATCATTGCATAACCCAATACATAAAATGGTCTTATTAAACATAATTCCATCATAAAAAAATAAATATAAAATATTATTCCATCATTAATACAATAAATTCATAGTAATAATATATATAAAAATAAAAACCTATTTATGATCATAATATTATCTGGAAAATAATTTTGGTGAAACACATGAACATGATTCTTGAATAAAATATCCTTTCTTCATCAAAAACCATTTATTTAATAAAAATATCATTCAATTTTAAAAGAAAATAATTTAGTAGAAAATAAACATGAAAGCATGTAAAGGATGCTTCTTGAATATAAGGTTTTATGAAGACATAAAAATCCATTCATGAAATATAATTTAAATGAACACTATTCTAGTACTTTCGCTGGAAATGTCCATAAGTACCTCGTATGGTAAACGTAAGAAATATTACATCAAACCATGTAGTAAAAGATAAAATGGGTAAAAATTAATTTAAAAATACATAGAATAATATTGAAAAATATGTGATAATATTATTATAAAACATGGAAATTGATGATAAATATAACCCTAGTAAATACTTAGGTATAAACAATATCAGATAAAAATGATGTTGAAAAATTATCCCTTACCTTAGGTATGATATCCATCATATGTGTCCAAAACTAATTTATAGTGTGTTTAGACATATTATTAACTTTTAACAAAACCATAATAATATTTATGACATCATATATGATTCAATTATTACTTTATATTACCCTTTCATTTATCAATTCCATGTTAATGCTACGTTTTGGGTAATAATCGTTTTATTTATCGTACATTTTTTGACTTGTTATTCCTTGTATTATAACTCATATCATGATTTAATTAATTAAGAAATGTAAAAAAAGATTTATATATCATATATATTCATCATATAATTATATATAATCGATAGATAAATGAAATTTAATACATCATTCGTGGAGACAGTAGGTTGTACGAACACATGAACTCTACTTTCATTTCTTTTCCATATTATAGGAATGAAAAATAAATGATAAATTTGTATATTATAATTATAGTAAAATTTATATGTTATATGTGTTACATAAGTTCATTAATTAAATCCATTATATATTCTATTTATGGAATGAACAAGTCATATCACTTTGAGGGGGTGGTAGTCTGCACTTTCTCAAATGAAATTATCGTATTTAAAAATTATGGAAAGCATAAAGGTATGATTTAAATAAAAAATAAATAAGAATATAGACGATATAAATATAATATATATCATATATAAATGCATTTCCATCATAATGGAAACCATGATAGGTGGTAGAAGAAAATTGAACAATCATCATTTCGTGAGGCAGTAGTTTGTCGTACACAGAAACCGTAAGTTCGTATCAATTAGATAGAGAATACTTATCATAAAAACAACATAGTATATTTAGGATATTGTTTTTGTTATGTAATCAATGAATAAAAAGATCATAGTGAGTGGACAAGGAAAATAAATGAAAAGAACTTGAGAGAAGATTTTACCTATAAATCTGGTAAATTCTTTTGATTTGAGCCAAAAGGATTTCTTGAATTGCCTTTTGCCCAAGGAAAGGAATCTGAAAGGAAGCTTGGTATTTTGGTAGATTATTTGGGTAGAATTTTGATGATTCAAGGGGAATTAGAGGTGTCGGTTATGTGGGTAGAGGTGGTGGCCTTTTTTAAAAGTTGGTAGGGGCACTTTAGAAAAGTTCAAAAATATTAATTTATTATAAATAACATTTTGATTAAAAATTGTCCAAAATTTATTTCATTCAAATATAATATTATTTTCATTTGACTACCCATCAGAAAATAATTTTTAAACAAGTTTTAAATATTTTATATCCATATCATTTTGGTTTAACCCTTATTTTACCCTTTTTAATCTTACAATGATATAATGTTTTTTACACATTATGAGTTAATGTAATTACAAATCATATATAAATACCTAAAAAAATTATAACATATTTTTAATTTTATTAACCATTTTGAAAAAACATTTATTTTTAGGAATTTAATCTCATTTAGTAAACTATTTTATGTTTTAAGTTATGAATTATGTCAATTTTAGATGATATTCATACTTGAATTTTTAAAAAATTCATAAAAACAACATTCATTCAATCCAAATGAATTAACTCAAAGATAGTATGTCAATATAATCCATAAAATTATTTTATATCACCAAAATAATCCGATAACATTTATTTTTATTTTTATAATACTATTTATTTGAAACCACTATTAATGAATAAATCACTTCAGCATCATTGTGTCGTAAATAAATTTATTTATTTGATATATAAAAATAATAAATGAAATACCATGATGTAGGAAATAATTTTATCTTTATAATGAAATTATATCATTGATGTGATCATTTATACTACCCCATATAAATTTTTTTATTAAAATATACATGTTTTTGTTATATTTCTCTTTACATTAAATTAATTCTTACAACATGTCATTTTCACATCCAAGTGGATCCATGGGGTCTCCAGATCTACAAAAGGATGAACATGGGATGAAATATCTAATAAAATAGTATTATCACACATTTTATGGTAGTTTAATATTACTAAATTATTATTATTTACCCTTATTTACTAGATTTACCCTTTAACGATGGTAGATAAAAATAATTAATGAAGAGACTATTCATAATTTCTAGAAATAAAAGGTACCAATTTAAAAAAATTAGAAATTATTATTCTAAATATAGAATACATTTTTACAAATTTAAAACAAACAATTTTCAGTAATTAATTTAAAATTAATTTCCGTTGTCAAAACCAAAAGGCGGGTTTTGAAGAAGTAATAACAATAAAGATCGACATGTGTTTATGTCCAATTTCAATGGAAAATTAATTACAAGGAACAAAATTGGATTAAATGATAAAAAATATTATTTTTACACATTTAAAAAAATTTAAAAGATAATCTTACTATATAAATATATTAGATTAAAATGTAGTTCCCAATTTAAATGCAATATTTTTTTATACATTAAATTAATATTTTTTTCAAAAAAATATCAAAAATTCTCAAAAAGTAAGTTTTCATTTTCATGTTCAAAAGAAAAAGTTTATTTTTTTAAATATAATATACAAAAGTGTTAAAAACTATATTTAAAATGGGTGCACCATAAAAATGTGGAAAAATGAATTTTTTTAGAATACTTATTTTATCAAAAAAAATGAACTTGTTCATATATCATGTCATGAAAATAAATAACCTGAATTTTAATGTTATATAAAATCCAAAATGTGGTTAATACTATTCAAAACAGTTAGTTTATATCTCATAAAAAAATATTTTAATAATATATCATTTCCTAGTGAAACATGGTATTGAGTACAACAAAAGCTATTGAGGAAGGTCTCTATTGCATGTAACGCAAGCCATGAATAGTGTTGTGTATACTGCAAGGTAATATAGTGTTGTGTATATTTCAAGATAATGTTGGTGTAGCTTCCAATAGAAGACATCAGTGAAATTTATAAAAATCAATCTCATAAAATCTGGGGTGTTACATTTTACCCCCCTTAAAATGAATTTCACCTTCAATATTCGTCAGGGTTATAAAAGGTTTACTACTTGAAAGTTTCATTCATGCAATCCCACATCATAAAAAGGAATACTGGAATTCATTTTAAAAAGGAATGTCAGAAACATAATGGTTACCCAGAGTAACGCATCACTATGTTTCCACCTAGGAGAACATATGTGCATTGTGAAAACATTGATAAGGAAGAAAAATAAAACCATCAATTTATGATGGATAGTTATAGAGGATAATTTTTAGATAAATTTAACTATGAGAAATATATAATTATGTGATGAATTATAGGACCATATGATTCATCGGATGATAATGTACAAGGATAACATTTTTATTTTCAATATATTTTTTCTAAAGCTGATGATTTATTTTCATGAGGTGACATACTTACATGAATTCAGTACAATATCACAATTGGCTGTTCCCTAAAAAATTTCCACATAATCCTTTATTTAAATAAATGAAGTTGGATTTTTCATTATTGAAGTGTTATCTGATCATTTTACAGAATGATATGTCATTACATATGTCTCCACAAAATGGTTAGAACATGTTATCAAATTTGAATAAGTCAACCTATAATGAGATAATACTTTAATATCAAAAACATAAATCAGAATATAACTTATACTATCCATAAATGGATAAAATTATTATCCTTCCAAAATCTGAAAATGTAAAACTTTATAAAGTGGTGAACTAAATCCTCTTAACATTTTTCACACATATTTCATTTGGCAGTTCTTGGTTGTCACATTCCAATCATTTGAATACCTTAATTATGTGTAATAAAATGAATTTTCAAAGAAACTTAGTGTAGACATGCATTATATAAAAATTAATTCTTTCCACACACCAAAAATAAAAAAAAATATATATTCCAAACATGATATCACATTGTCCTAATATCAGTCATTATCCCATTAATACTATCTAAAATCTCTTTATCTCCTAATACCTTCATTATGCACATATCATGTGGTTTCTAAAAATATTTCAATCACTTTTCACGGTTACTGGTATCATATAATTATAGAAAACCACAATAGACAGATACATAGATACATCAATATTCCATAATACTATAAATGAAATTTCACAACATTATTTTAGAATCCCATTACAAAATCAATTAATCATTCCACCACTTCGTTTTCATACTCACCATCACCAATAGTGGTCAGATGCAAATTTCCTTTTTCTTTGACCGTAATAGGTTGTTAACGTCGATCATCACTAAACCTTGGATTTGGTAATTTATTAGCAAAATTACCCCATTTTCATGCACTTATAGCATTGAGGTATTGGTGGTGCATTCTCTATAGTCTTTCCTCTATTCACATCATTAACAGCCTTTTCCCTATTACTTCGACACTCAATAACTCGATAACTTTCTTTTCCACACTTGAAACATTTTCTACTCCCATTAAGACAGTCTCCACTGTGCTTCTTTCCATACTTTGATCATAAGTAATCTTTAATATTCTTTTCCCCATTGTTTTTAGATTTTCCCTTGAACTCCATTTTTATTTCTGTTTAAAACCATGAGATGGATATTTAATAACAACATTCAGTTCTACCTTGATAGAACAACACACAATATCTTCATAATTATTTAATTATATTATTAATAATGCCCCTAGAATACTTGTTTTTAATCCACTGATGAATCAACCAACATTACATTCCGGTTGGATGATAAATCGAGAATCATACATTGCAAGTCTTGTAAAAATTTCCTTGTATGTACCAACAGAATCATCATTCTTTTTCTTATGTTCGAGGAACCCCTTTTCCATATTTGTCCAAAAAAATATGAGGGAATTACTTATTGAAAAATATGTTCTTGAACTTGTCTCATTCCATGTATTCAATTTCATCTTGTTGCCTTGTATTCTTTATTAGAGTCCACCAATGGTCTGCTTCACCTTCTAGACGATACACATCCAAAATGAATTTTTCAGGTTCTGAACAATGAAGGATGAAAAATAACTTTTCAATGGTACTAATCCATTGTTCTGAAAAACATTTTCCAAATGACCCACTGAAAGAAGGTGGACGTTGCCTCATGAAGGACTCAATAGTGTGTTGTTCCCTTCTCTACTCATTTGGATGTCCAGAATTATTCATATCTTGTTACGTATAAAAATATGATTTTTCATTCTATCTCCCATAACATTTTGTTTTTCTAGAGGAGAATCATTTCATTTCCTAATGTATTGATCACTAACATTGTTCCATAGGGATCCATCTATCATCTAAAACCCAAAAGGAATAGTGTGAGGAAAAATCATACCAGGAAAACAACATAATCAAGGGGACTACATTAATCCACCAATATCTTAGGTTTAATCCAATGTTATTCACGATTTTTACCATAATTCGAGGACTCTGAGATATATTTATACTTAACATTATGGACATCACTAAACATACCTTAGAAATATCTCTAGGGATCTCACAAATGTTTTCTCATCATAGTTTCCAATGTTCAACTAAAACTTCGCTCTGATACCAAATATAATGACCTATGATCAATATACATGTAAATTACATTTTTTTTACAGAATACATAATAAATTATATGAATATATACCCAAATACTGTATTAGTTTAGTGTCTTTGGAAACTCGGAACATAATCATCTAACATGGAGAAATATATTCCAAATATCCCATAATTATTTTCCCATTTTATTTTCCTACCTAAAAAATTCTTTATATGTTGGGCTATAGAAAACATAAAAAGGGTGATATCAATTTCTCAGTAAGGGTAAACATGGATAACATAAAACAAATCCCAAAAATTTGAATGTAAAAACATGAAAATAAATTTTAAACAACATAATCTTGAGTCATGAAATAAATCTTGGTAGTAGGTTAGGAATAGATCATAATGTAACATTAACCATGATAGAATAGAATTTCCATAAAACATGTAATTTTTTTGAACTAATAAGAACATAATATGTTTTCCATAGTAGCCAAGACATTACTTTTAATAACATCATAGTGGACGAAGTCCATTACTGAACCAGGTTTACTTGTCTTTCAATCCATAAATTACTAAACCAGATTTACATGTTGTTCAATTCAAGACTATATGATTAAGTATAAATATTTTCCCAATTCATTGGAGGGAGATATAGGTCCCACACATTTCATAATGTATTAATTCTTTCATATTCCACAAAAATGGAAATCATTCATCATAGAATAGCCCACGAAATAAAATGTTTTTATCAAACATCATTCCATCATATCACAATCCATATAAAATATAATTAAATCAATAAAAAAATAAAATAATTGTAATTATATGGATATAAACATAACCTTATTTAATAACATCATCTTAGATGGAAACAATTTTGATAAAACCCATGAACTTAATTCTTGGGGAAAATATTGTTTCTTCTTAAAAAATGTTCTATTTTCTCAAAATACCATCCAATTTAAAAGAAAATAATTTAGAAGAAATTAAAATTGAAATATTTTAAATGAATATTCATGGAAATACGGTGTAATATAGGCATAAAAATCAGTTCATGCTGTATAAGTTATAAAAAAACCTCCTCTTACTTTTTCCAAAAAAATAAAAAAGTTCTTTGTATGTTAAACATAAGAAAGATTCATTCCAAACCATGTAATAAATATAAAAATGGGTGAAAATGTATTTAAACATAATTAAAAAAATATTAAACTTTGTATGATAAAATTCTTAGAAAACATGAAAATGGATGATAAATATACCCTCAGAAAATACTTACTTATAAAAATCTTAGATAAAAATGATGTTGAAAATTTATCCCTTACCTTAGGTTTGATATCCTTTATATGTGTCCAAAACACATATATAGTGGGATTTAACATATTATTATCTTTCATCAAAAACATAATCACAATTATGACTTTATATAACCCATTTATTTATCAATTCCATGTTAATCATTGTTTTGGGTAATAATCATTTTATTTATCCTACATTTAATGACGTGTTATTATTGATATTATTATTTATATCATGATTTACTTAATTGCATAATTTAAATAATGATTTATATATCATATATATTCAGAATATAATTATATAAAATATATTGATAAATGAAATGGAATACACTGTTAATGGAGATGGTAGGCCATACATACGCATGACTACTATATTAATTTTTTTCCATATTAAATGAATGAAAACAAAATGATAAAAAGGTATATTATAAAAATAGTATAATATATATGTTACATATGTTACATAAGTTCATTAATTCAATCCTTTATATGTTTCATTTATGGATTGAATGAGTCATATCACTTTGAGGGGGCAGTTTTCCGCACTTCCTCAAATGAAATTACCGTATTTACACATTATAGAAAGCATAAAGGTATGTTGTAAATAAAAAATATAGAATCATAGATAAAATATTAATAAAATACATATCTTTTATAAATATAGTTCCTTAATAATGGCCACCATTAGTGGTGTTAGAAGAAAATTAAACAATTATCATTTCACGAGGTAGTAGTTCTCCATACACAGATGCAGTATGTTCGTATCCATTAGATGGTGGTGTGTGTATGTGTATTTTGAATAAATATCATAAAATCATCCTAGTATATTTAGTATACTATTTTTTTATGTAATCATATAATAATAATAGTATAGGGAGTGTAGAAGGAAAATAATATAAAAGTACACGAGAGAAGACATTACCTCTAAATCAGGTAACTTCTTCTGATTTGAGCCAAAAGGCTGTCTTCAATTAGATTATGGCCAAATTAATGATTATAAGGGGAATTTAGGGATGTTTGGAGATTATTTGGTCAGAATTTTGGTGAGATAAGGGGCTTTAGAGATGTGTATTATGTGGGTAGAGGTGGTGGCCTTTTATAAGAGGGAGGTGGGGAACTTTATGAAAGTCTTAAAATATTAATTTATTATAATTTCAATTTGGATTAAAAATGGTCCAAAACTCATTTAATTAAAAAATAATATGATTTTGGTTTGAATAAACATCATACAATAATTTTTAATAATATTTTTATTATTTGGTATATCCTTATCATTTTTAACCCTTATTTTACCCTTTTTAACCTTATAGTGATATCATGTGATTTACACATTATGGGTTAATGTTATTCCCATATCATGTCAAACGACCCAAAAAAGTCATTTATGACATATTTGGACATTTTTAACCTTTTGGACGAATATTATATATTTAGTAATTTAATATTATTTAATAAACTATTTTATGTTTAAAGTTAATAATTATTTAAATTTTGGACACTATTCACACAAGATTTTTTAAAAAATTCATAAAAACATGATTCCTTCAAAAAAAATTAATAAAATGAAGGATAATATGTCAATATAATCAATAAATTTATTTTATAGCATAAAAATATAAAATTACATTTATTTTAGTATTTATAATATCTTTTATTTGAATCTATTATTAAAGAATCAATCATTGCATCGTCATTGCGTCACAATTAAATTTATTTATTTAATGTCTAAAATTTATAAATAAAAAAACATGATATATGAAATAATTTTATATTTATAATTAGTATTTATAGGCAAATATATCACTTATATTACACCATATAATAATTTTTTTATTAAAATATACATATTTATGTTAAATTTATCTTTACATTAAATTAATTCTTATAAAATTTCATTTTCAAATCCAAGTGGATCCATGGTTTCCAAAAATATTCACAAGGATTACCATAGATTAAAATATCTCATAAAATAGGATTAGGAACCATTTTACGGTAGGTTTATATTATTAAATTACTTTTTTAACCATATTTACCAGATTTACTCTTTAGCCATGGTAAATAAAAATAATTATTGAAATTACAATTTCTAATGTACAAAAATAAAATGTACCTATTGAAACAATTTATACCTTCAAACTAAAAATATTTAATCCATTTTTACAAATTCAAAATTTATAATTTTTAGCAATTAATTTAATATTAATTCTCTTTGTCAAAACCAAAAAGTGGGGTTTTAAGAAGTAATAACTATCAAATGATTTTCACGTGTTTATGTCCAATTTCAATGGAAAATTAAATAAAATTACTCAAATTTAATTAAATTATAACAAATTAATCCAATTACACTTTAAAACTAATTATAAAGATATTCATACTATAAAAATAAATTATATGAAAAAGCAGTTTGAAATTAAAATGCAGCATTTTTCACTATTCATTGAAATATCACTTTTATCAGAAAAACATCACAAATTCAACAAAAGAAAATTTTATGTCCCTATCCCCATGAAGAAAATAATTTTGTAATATATAATATATAAAATTGTAAAAACCTATATTTAAAATCGGTGTCCCATCAAATGGTACCAAAACTGCATTTTTTGAAAAATACTTCTTTTATCGGAAAAAACGAACTTGTTCATTCATCATTCCTAGAAAATACATAAGAGGAATGTTAATGTTATATAAAATTAAAAATTTGGTTAATAATATTCATAATATCTGGTTTATATCACATTAAATAATAATATTTTAATAATATATCTTTGTTTAGTGAAACTCAGTATTGCGTACAACGCATGCTTTCGAGGATGGTTGCCCTTGAATGTAACCGAAGCCAAGAATAGTGTTGTGTATACTTCAAGATAATAGAGTATATAATATATAGAAATCTAATATTAGTGTAGTGTATTCCATAAGGCATCAAATTAATTAAAAAGAAACAATCTCATAAAATCTCAGGGTGTTACATCTAAGAACTATAATATCTCTCATCCTAGAAATCTTATACTACTATGTCATGACCCATCACCCTAGAACCCCTAATAGAATTGAATTGACGAAAATTGAGGCCCCAAATCCATCCTTAATAGGGTAGAGTTTAAATATTATACATAAGGGTATAAAATAAACATATGAGAGGAATAACCATCATATATTTGGGGAATATAAAATAAGAAACCATAAAGGAACATTGTAACATAAAATGAAAGTATAATACTATAATGATTATATATTAATACATAAATTAATCTATCTGAATTAATACTTAAAATCATAAATTAGTAACTCTACACCATGAGCTATTAATTTTCATTTCAATCACCGACTTCGTACCACATATGATTAAAATAATTACATATATAGTAGGTATAACCATAGATGTATACTCAGTAGATTCTTATATAACTCACTGACTCAATTAACCTATAAATGGTCATTATTTTAAAACATTGGTATTGAATAAACAGATCACTCGATACAAGAGTTTTGTTGTCTTAGGAAAATAGATTTATAAAATAAAAATAAATTAAATTTAAAGATAATGATTCAAATTTTTAGTAGATGAAAAATCATTATTTCTCTTAGAAAATACAAATTTAATACATAGTAATCTTCTTGAATTCATATGAAAATGAGAAGTAATATAAATGGGTTTTCATAGATTCTCAATATGGGAAATTATATGGTATAAGAATCCTTAAAAACATTATATTCCACATAATATAAAAATAATAAATAATAAAATAAATTTCATATGATTGATAAAATGAGTATAATATATCCATGGATAGCATAAAAGTCTAAAATAAATAACATGGACAATAATAACTGATCTCATAGGGATTGAATTCTTAATGTCAGACATTATAGACATATCATTAGGGCCTCATGCTAAAACATCAAACATAAACCAGTAATCCTTACAAAAAATACCCACATAGTATTTCTCATGATACTTGATTATGCATTGAGGATATATATGATTGTAGACATCCCAAATCACATACTAAGTCTAATAAATCAATCAAATGAGAGGAATGGATTAACAATACATATCTTATTATCTCATAATGAACTTTATATGTTGTTGTGAAAATAGTATTATTTATTAAAAAATTAAATATATGGATTATAAATATTTCCATATTCAATGGATTAAAATTTTTATTGAGATTAATATCAAATAATAACCTTAATAATAAAGTATATGAACAATGAAATTGAAAGTACCCATATCAAAATAATCATAACAATGTACTAATATTTTGTACGTTCATGGTGAAGGATATAAATTTTAATGAATTGATTAATATAATTGTTCACAATGGTATGAGAACAAAAAAAATATATAATATTTCCCTTATAAAATTGGTATTATGTCTCAAATATATTCAATACGCATTATTGATAAAAAAAATCTTGAGGAATGCCTTCTAGGCCATCATGCCTTGATAGAAAATTTGAACATGATCTAAATTTGATATTAATTCAATTGGATGAAAATAAAGGTTCCAAAATCAATATATTTTTCAACCATCTATATAAAAATCCTACCTTTTAAAAATAATACACCCACATTACTAAAACATCAAGACATCTATAGGGATTTGGGTGATCGAGTGTAGGAATTTGGAATTAATTAAGCTTTATACTGTCTTATAATGTTAGTATATTTATAAGAAATAGATATATCTCATTGAAAATAATGTATTTAGTTCATAATAATAATTTATAGTAAAATTTAACAAGGAAATTAAAAGGAATTATAAATGAACATGAAATTAAAAAAGAGAAGAGATTAAGAACCCTTACATTAGAAAGTATCCACATAAATTTTGAGTAGAGAAACATAAAACCATAGAAACTCGTTATAATGAATTTTGAGAAGGTTAGATAGAGGATAAATCTACACAATAATTTTTTAGAAAATAGTATTGGGGTGATGGTGGGTATTTATGGAAAATGAGGGAGAATTGATTGTTAATTTTTGAATATAAGTATATAAGATATATGTGATGTAAAATGAAATTAATTAGATTATACATGATTATATCTCATCATTTTTGGAATTTAAGACATGGTTTTTGAAATCACTATGTTTTAGAAATAAAATTATTTTATATTAAATTCCCATGGAAATATCATTTTTCCACAAAATATTGTTTTTAAAAACATAATTTCCATTTTAGAATTCCAAAATTTACTTATAGTCATTGGGGAATAATTTTAATTCATTGACATAAATTTTATTAATAAATGTAGTTATTTTTTGTCATTTATTCAGTAATATTTATTAGTACATCATTTAAACATCATAATTATGTTAATAAAGTTGTATATTCTTACCATATTTTACAATTTCATGAAAAAAATTACCTCTCATAAATTGTAAAAAAATAAATTATTGGATAATTTTGATGTAATAATTTCAAAATATTTGTACCATTTATGGAAATATTTTTATACACTTGAGAATGTAATCTTTTTATTTAAACTATTATTATATTTAAAAATAATGTGTTAGATGCGTAAAATTTAAAAACACTTTCTTCCAGTGAATGTAATTTTAATTTTATGTAAAATTACTTTTGTTATATTACTATTATTTTATAAAAAAGATTTTTAATATTTTATATTATATTATAATAAAATTAATTTGATTATTTGATTACGTAATTTCATGAATAATTATCTCATTATTATTACAA
The DNA here is from genome assembly GCA_963277665.1 of Viscum album. Lineage (NCBI taxonomy): Eukaryota > Viridiplantae > Streptophyta > Magnoliopsida > Santalales > Viscaceae > Viscum > Viscum album. Next base: position 1,464,723,510 of record OY728164.1, on the reverse strand, counting down.
CAATAAGATTCTGGTGAACATATTTCAACTTATATATGCACTTCAATATAAAATCCCAAGCTAATTAATATCCCTCTTTTATTTATTATACCATGTATTATCTATTTTTTATTAAATTATTTGTTATTAAAATTTATTTAATATTTTTTTCATTTGATTTAGAGTGTAATCCTTTATAGTTCAGGATTATGTTTCTCCTTCTATTTTATGTGTTTTATCGCACAATTTATGGTCATTATTGTGAATCTAAATTTCTTGTTTTATGTCATACATTGTGTTTTACCAAAATTATTGTATAATATAACATTCATTATTCAATATTACCTATGATAATTTATATATTTGTTATTGATTAATCACTGGTTTTATATTTACTTCCAAAATAATTTCATCCTTAAAATATAAATTCTAATAAATCCGTAAAAAACGTGGGTAATTCATCTTTATTACTTCCATAGGTCCCCATTTTTATTATTAGAACATGTAATTACTCCAATGTAATTTTAATATTTAGGTTACCAAATTCCATAACACCTACTCTCTAGTGTTAAGTGTAAAACCCCTCGAATTTAATCGTTAGTTATGTTATAAAGATATTTCTATGTTAATCCATCTTGTTGCCATTTTAATATTTTGGGGGTGGAGGTATCCATTAGTATATATAAGAGAACATGATTATGAATACATAGTAAATTATACTACTTGATCATGTTAATACAGGGGAAGACCCTCTATCTAGGTAGACATTGAACTGCAACCTTTGGATTGTGTTGTGACCATGTCACTATGTGTTTTAATTAAATGAGGGATGATTTTTAATATGGAAATGGAATCCCATTAACCCTTATTCATTGTTCATCCATTATCTTCATGCTACAGGGATAATATAGGGTCCTTCTCCTTGGAAATTTCAATTCCCTCCATATCATCTCTTAGATGTTTGAAGAGGAAATTGTTATGAATGTTCTATTATGGATTTTATAGTCCATTGATGAATCGTTCTTCCAATATTCCATTGTATTATTTTATAACACCTAAATGTGAAAATTATGTCATGATTTTAGTTTGGTATGGTTCAGGATTGAATTAGGGAGTGTTTATTGGTGAGTACGCTTTGTTTGGAATGAGGTAAAAAAATCTCTAAAAAGTTACTAATTTTGTATAAATTCATATATATTAGTTGGTAAGAGGGTGTTCATGTAGCCCAATGATAACTATTATTTGTGTTTCAATGTGACTAGGTCGGTTTGTATGGTGTTTTTCAAAATATTAGTATGGTAATTCAAGTGTAATTTCCTGGAAAAAATAGAAGATAATCACACATTGTAGTTATGGGTATGGTTTTCAAAATGGGTGATTTTTAATAACATGGGTTACTAAGATATCATATTTCTATTTATTATTAATATTATATTATATTATTCATTTTTCTCCACATGGAATATTTTCTGGTTATGAAATTATCCTAAGTGAGTGAATAAATATGATTTTTAAAGAATGAGTTTATAGTCGGATAATCATAGCTTCCGGGAGTGGTCTGTGATAGGATATGTTACCACTCCTAAGTAATATGGATGGGTATGAGAAAATGGAGATGATGATAATGGTTGTAAAACTATATAGTGTGAGGGTATCATGTTAGGGTATTAAATGCCTTGAGTGAAGGAGGTGGTCTGAAAACTAAGATAGATTATGATATGATTCTTGGTATGGGGTTGTACCTTGAATAAGAAGGCATTAGCCATGATCCAAATTTTTGTAGGTTTTATAGATGAAATGTACATACTATATATTGATGAAACATTTATATATAGAAATTCATGGTGGCCTCGTTAGAACATGATAGCATGGTGTTATTGATATTCTATGGTTATTTTTTTTATTTCATTTCATTCACCCATATACATCTATCACACTTATGTTACGTGACCATCAGTGGTGCCTACTGGATTTATAGTGACACCTTATATAAGTATTTTTAATCCTAGACACACATCATGTTTAATGATCCGACCAAGGGAATGATCCTTATAATGGACTGCAAAGTAGATTGATGTAGATGAGATTTTGGTGATGTCAAGACATGCTCTTAAATCATTTTATACAATGCCATCGTTAGAATGTTATTATTTTTTAATCATATATAATGATATTATACATTTTAAGTTCCCTATTGAAATGAGCTACTAGGGATGTGTTTCTATATTTAAATCTTTTTTGATGACTCATTTTCTAAAACCATGATTTTTTATGAATTTTTTTCAAATGAATTAAAATTATTTGAATGATTGTGTTTAATAATATACCATGTTATTCTTGGGACATAAGAAACACTGGGTTTATAATGTGCTACATGAAACACAAATTTTTCCATGTGTTATACAAAATACCAATTTTCTTCAATTTCTTTAATTACATGAAAGACATAGTTTTACTTTACTATAATATAATATAAATATTATTATTCAATATGATAGTTATCACCTGGCCATAAGAATGGTGGTAATTAATAGGATTATCTAATTTATAAAAATATATATTTATCATATTTAAATTAGTTTTATATTTATTAGAAAAAAAAAATTTATTTAAATGAAAAAGAATGGTTTTCTAAAAAAATATCTTTTATAAAAGATAGGATAATAAAAATTCATTCCCATAATTTATAATTAATTATTACCACATTATAAAATTTATTTGAAAAAAAACTAAAATCTGATTATTAAAATTATCTTTAGAGGATTTTTTGGTATTTTTCTGATATGTTTTCTTTTTTTCATGAATAGTTAAAGATATTAAATTTTAATTTAAATCAAGATTTATGTTTAAATTATTTATACTTTTGATATATATTTTTAGTTCATTTTAAAGTCAAATAGTTCAATTTTACATTAATTAATTGAACATAGGTCATTTGACCCATTTTCATGTTGAAGTTTGATATTAAAATAGTGTATACTTTGGAACAATTTTACATTAAAAACCTACTTTCTCGTCACAACTACGTGATTAATTTAAAATTAATTCCTAACAATTAGATGAATTTATTTTGTAAAAATGGATTCTATATTTAGAATCAACTTAATTTATAGCTAATTGTATATCCAACTAAATTTTTTACCAAAGTTATTAGAGGAATAAATTAAAATTAATTACAGTAATTAAGGTAAGAACAAGATTAGTTTGTGGTTAAACATAAAATATAAGGTAAATTAATGGCCAAAAACTACATTGTACGGATATAATTACAGCCTTGTGACATTAGGATCTAATTTTATGAGTTTTTTAGAATCATTAACCAGAAAGTGACCCATATAATAAATAAGGGAATAAAAAGACACAAAATTTATTTCTTCATTTTAATTTCTACAATGATTAGAAATAAGAAAAAACAACATCATTTGAATTATAAATATTATTCTCTATGGTACATGAGTTTTTTTATCATAATAATTTATTTATAATTTTTAGAGATGATATGATTACCTTAAATTCTTATGAAACACCAATGTATAAATTATTGAGTTGATAATTTAATAAATCAAATGATACTAAAATAATTTAAGAGTGAAGAAAATTGGAATAATTGTTGTTATAAATTATTTAGGTAGATTAATATATCATTTTAACTAGGATTAAACTTAATTTATTTGATTTCCATGATTTTCGTGATTATTTTAATTTATATTAAGTTATTGCTTTCAAAATTAACATTAACTTGAATTTATAAAAAATGTTTTTTTATTAATTGTTTAAAAAATAAATAAAAATACTATATTCATTAATTTGAAATTAATATAATCATAATAATGAACTATGGTTAATATTGGAAACAATTTTTCTATTATAATGACTATATTGACTAGTAAATAGAAAAAACTCGCTAACCAAATTTATAGTTAAAGTGGTGTTTTGCACGTTACATGCACTTGTGATAAAGTAATTTCAAAAACACATTGGGTTTACATCATATATTACTTATAATACTTATTTTATGTGAATCCAATTTTTCTAATAATTATAACTTTTTCTTAGTCTTAAATAATAAATTATGTAGGTTAGAAAACATGTGGACATAATAAAAAAATGGTAAAATGAGGAAACATAATAGTCGAGGAAACAAATCTTAAAACATGTTTATTGATGTGGTTTGGAATGTTTTATAGATCTTATTATCCCCAAATGCCTTTAATTATCTTTTTTAGATCAAATTGAGGTAATTGTGACCTCAGAATAGTAAATACTATTGAGTATTTACATGGTTGTCACTCCTCCTCAACAATAAACAGGCACTCCCTATACCCCATTATTCACATTTATCAAGTGATTTGGATGGGGAAAAACCTTCAAAAAAACATATCATCTTCCATTATCTCATCCTATAATCCTCAGAATGATAATAAATCCATCAATGGAATTCCTTCAGTTAAAACCAAAAAGAGATACCCAAATAAGAGGTAATGTTCATCAAAGAACATTTTCATTTATTTATTCTTTAGAACCCTTCAATTATTTCTATATCATGATTATATAACAAACTAAGTATCTTCTATAAACTACTATTTTATTATTTTACGTTTATAACCTAAAAAATCTCACACTACCATCAAATGGGTTATGAAATCATGGTTTGTGTGTTTGGAGGTCTACCGCCTCATGAACCGATGTTGTTCATTTTTTCAATTGACACATTTTATGGATGGGAATAATGATTCCAATAAAGTTCATATATGATATGTATGAAATTTATTGTGATATTATTATTATTTAATTTCTATATGACACATAAATTCATACTTTCCCTTTGTGGAGTGTGGCAATTTTCATCATGTGTTTGGGAGACTATCGCCTCACAAACAGATGTGGCTCATTCACACTATACATGGAACTTTTTAAGAATGATTTAAAAAAAGTGATATATATGACATAATTATTAAACTTTTTTTATATTATATATATATATATATATATTAATAACATGTATTTTTTCAATATGACAGGAAAATGGAAACAACGTTCATTCGTACGTCTAACATACTTTCTCTATGAATAATCTATTCCATTTCATATCACCATATTTTTTGGAATACCATAAATACATATTTAATGATTATATATATTATTTATATCATTTTAATGATTCCATATATTCTGAAATAATAATCCATGTAAGAGGACCATGAAAATCAATACAACACATGTATGGAAAACAATGTTGTTATTACACGATACATAACATTAAAATGTACTTGTTACTAAACTGGTAAAATAAATTCATATGAAAAATATTTTTGATAGGATATATATGAATATGGTTCATTTTATATATGTATAACAAAATTATTTTTATTATAAAAGATGTTTGAATGAGTACGATGGAATTCACGACTTATGGTAATGAATTTATATCTCACTTTTTACTTTCATGAGACACATTCAATATTTACAACCCAATTCGTATGAGTGGTGAATATAAAACCATATGAAATTATTTATCAGGTATCTAACTCATTTAATGATAATTATTTATTCCATTTATATGTCTCTTTCACGGGGATTGTGTTTCAAAATTTAATTATGTAATAAGGGATTTTTTTTATCAATTTACTTTCTTTGAGATGTATGTTATGTGATGAATATATATTATTTATCAAGGTGTATATATAGTTTCATTGTCATATAATATAATGAATTTTTTCATCCTCATGGTTGTTCATGTTAAAAAAAAGGTTATTCCTTCATTCGACTAATGTTTCATAGTTACCAATGTGGTAATGATTTTATGTTTCAATCTCATCATTGCTTTCCTAAATGGCCCAAAGGCCTTCATTTTTTTTCATTCATGATAATCTGTGTTTCAAGGGGTGAGGTGGAACCCAAACAAGGCCTGATGCCTTAATAGAAAAACACATTACCAATAGATATTAGATAAAATCACCCAAAGAAGACAACTTAAAATTGCTCATCCACAACAAATGTCATGATAACATCACAAGGCTGGTCAGCTTGCTAGCATGTGAAGATTTAAATAGTCATAGTATGAATGGAAATGATATACTCACTTAATCATCCAAATTTGGTTAGCTGTAATGTGGTTAATTGACCTGCTCTGAATCCTAATCCAGAGCCTCGTCCCTTTTAATCTGACTGGTACATCTGCATATTTCATGTGTCTCAAACGCCTTGGGGTGGATTTAAGGCCTTGACATGGCACGAAGGCCTTGAGAGACAAATGGACTGAAGGAATTGGGTGGCTAGAAATCCTTGCAGGACTCAAGGACCAAACTGGTGGCCCAAAGGCCCAAATGGATTAATAGTTACAGCTTCTATAGTACCAAACAGTTACTGCTACAGTCCCTATAACATCACCTACTACAGTACCCGAAAATATGTCTCCACCCAGATTTTATCTTGGGTCTCTTAGATTCACTTTCCGGTGTCATCATTTATCAGGATTGTTTTTGATTATGGATACAAATTTAAAATCTCATTATCTATCAAAAAATAATTACAATTATTTATTTTCTCATATGGTTATTCATGATATATTCAAGTAATGGTTTTATTTTTATACCCTTTGGTACTTGATAAAAATAATAAAATATTTGTATGAAAATATGATTTTATTAATCTATATGGTTGGAAATATATTTTATTCCAAAATCATGTTTTCTAAAAGATATTCAAAAATGTATTTAACCAATTTTTAATTATTTATTAAAAAATTCATAAAAAATGTTTTCAAAAGAATATTTATGTATTTTTAAAAACAATGCATTATTGGACTTTACTAAAAATTTGAAATGAGTATTGTTTTAACATGCGTTTCTTATATATTATACCAGGCTATCATGACTGCTCAATGATTTCAAGAAACTCTTTTATTATTTAAAAGTTATTTTCATTGAAATTTCTCCCTAATATTTTCGGTATTTTAATAATTTAAATAAATATTTTCCAGACTACAATGTTTTCAAAATTAGTATGTTTCAGAAGGAATTTTTAAATAGCATTGGATTTTTTCCTCCAGAAATGTTTTAAATTATTTTTATGATATTTAATTATATTTTTTTAACGTGGTACTTAGAGTATAGTATTTTAAAAATTTTAATTTCAAAAAAATTAAAATGGTAATTTTTATTTAGAAGTATTACAAGTGAAATTTCAAAAGGCTTCTCCATTTATGATAAAATCCTTAAATATAATTTATTATCTATAGATAAGGTGACCTAAGAACACCTTTCATATTATTTTATTGTATGGTTTATGATTATGACGAATTTTTTAAATTGAAAACAATTTTTCTTCCATGAGTGATACCCTTTTAAAATAATTATGAAAGAAAACTCATTTCATGGGTTATTATATGATGAAATGATAATGAAACCTGTATCTTTTCCATAGAATATGATATGATGAAATTTTTTTGATTCCCATTTCATTTCGTGGGTTATTAAATGATTAATCTTTTTTATGATGTGAAACACATCAATATTTTTTCCTTATGAGATGGTTTGAACCTGTATCTCCATCCAATTCATTGGTTAATGATTTATATATGTCAAGATATATACATCATTGGAAAGAGATGTGAAATTTGTATAGTAAATTACATTGTCCGCTATGATGGAGTTAGAAGTAAACCATGAATTCTATAAATTCTACCACTTGGGATGGTGGTGTATCCTACCAAGGAGGTGTATCCGCCTATTACTCTACCTGGAGACATGTTCAAACCGTTATGTGTGAACCATATTACATGTTAACGATGTTATTCATGAACATTGTTATATTTTCTCAATTTTTATGCATAGACCTAGTTGCATTTCCAATTATTTATGTGATGACATGATTTCATTCCCTTAACTTATTTAGTGAACTTGTCTCTGTTTATACATTTTCACAATGTTATAAGCTAACTTTTATGCCAAAAATATAATTCTTATCCCAATTTTATTCTCTCATGGATCATGTTCATTTATTATCATGTGATTCATGTCATATAACCTTTTCGATCATTATTCCTTGACATGGGAATATGATCATTGATATGATGGTTATGGTTTTCAAAAGATATTATTAAATAATCATACACTTAATTTAATATTATACATATTTATCTCTATTATAAGCCTATAGTGAGCATTTCATATCACCCTTTCTTAGGATTCCTTTTAGTAGTTTATGAATAATGGTTTTATATAGGGTATGTCTATGAGTAGTCTAAATAGGATGATGTTTGTGGAAAATATTGCATATCATTCACAAAACTGTAATATTATCTTCCATGATCCTGTAGGAACTAAAATATTATGGTCCTCATGAATGTGTGTGTGTAATTTATTTAATATTCATCTTAAAAAATATAAAAAACTTGTATGAGAAGAATGAGTTTCTATAGTTGGTATCAAAGGTAATGATTAGTAAATATTTCGAAAATAGGAAGACAAAAAAATTTTGATACCCCTAGAGATATTTCTAAGGATGTATCTATGGATGTATCTAATGATAAGACTATGGATGTGTTAAATTATAGGAAAATGTCATGGGATTTTGATAAATATAGATAGCGTGTTTTTCTAGTAATACATCACTATCTGGATACTGTAAGTGGATGTGTTTTTATAATAGATATTCCAAGCGGTAACAACCACACAAAACCGTATTGATCCAGACATGACCAAGAAATAATAAATGATAATGGAAATTTTTGTACACCTGATTTGACACTCTCGGGGGATATACATTGGAAATTCAGAAACTCATTTATGAACCATCAATAAGGGATTAAATAAAATATTATTATTAAGGAACTTGGATGAACTAATGGATTCATAGATTAAATAAGTTTTCATGATTTAAATATCCTATAAGGCATTTTTCATGATTATTTGGTTTCCCTCATTGATTAGTGTTTCTCACACTATTGTTATTAATTTTATTCAATTTATGGAACTAGTAGAAACTGGGATATTATTGAATGTGATGGATGATTTTCTAATGAAAATCTGAATTGTATGAATACTAGAGTAAATAATATTGTGTTTCTTCCAAATCACTTTTCATGGAACATGATTCACAACATATACCTTAAAAATTCTCAGGCTCCCCAAAGAAGTGAATGAAAGAGCTATATCAAACTTTTGGTATTGGACATCATGTAAGAATTAATATTGATTTTGAATTATGCTGATAATGTTGAATAAACACTCGACCATATGTCTTAGAGGATCATGAAGATGTTTTTAATGTAGAAATGAAGGAAACAAAGTATATAACTGAAAAGGTAAAATGAAATTTTTAATTTACGTAATGGATGAGAATAATGGAGTCCCCAATATATCATCAACTCTTGAATGATTTAAGTGTGTAAAGTATGTAAATTATTCAAATAGATGTCCTAATCATAATTCTATTGAGTAGAATAAGAAATGAGTTATGATTAATATTTATATTACATATCATGAAGAGATAATAGATGAGATGTGAATTGATCTATATTATAATGAACAAAAAGATGAATCATGGTTGTTATTATTTTAAAATGAAGTGGGATTAATGAATTATTTTTTATTTTGAATTGACTGGTTTTATTGTTTCATGTATGAATTATATATGTATTTCTATGTATATGTTCTTGATGAAGGATTTAAAAGGATATTTTGAATGATGATTTAATTTAAAGTAGATAACGAGGAAAAATCCATCGGTAAAGCTTAATATAAGTTTTAATATGTTTCTAATGTTGAGATAATAATGTTGGGATGAATAGATTACTGATTTTGATAAGGTTATTTAGTTATTTCAAATTAATATGGAACTGGTTAATGACTTATTGAATAATTGGTTTATGGTAACAAGGATAGAGTTTACACCTTTTTTATTTACAGAATATATCCAACAATCTATATTATTTGAATGTAATGAAGAAGAAGGTGTGTTTTAAAAAATGGATTTATGGTAATTTGTGTTATTATCATGTTGCAAGAAAATACATGTTGAAGGTATTCACATATTTGGTATTTGATGATCAAGAACTACTTTATGTTATATAGAGGATCATTGTTAAGATGATTTTGAGAAATCTAGTTACCTTATTTCTATGTTTTTTTATTTTCATATTACAATTCACGAACCGACCCTACCTGTCCCGAGCCACAACTACCTCAATCCCACCTCCATTGGCCAGAGGCTGGCGACCAGCGCCGAAGGTGTAACAATCTCGGGGAGGCCTTCACCTAAGTACTTGTACACACGCACACACAACCCACTCCATGCATAAGTGTAGAGTAAATAGAAAACCATAGGAAAAATAGCTATAACCCAACCACAGTCATGCATAAACCCCTAAATAGAGCAATTACAGTGTTGAAAGTACTGGAAAGTAAATTGAATAGTAAAAAGGGAAAAACACGCGCCCAACCACAAAGGTGCCACAACCCGGCAATAGGTACCCAAAGGAAACAACTGGATAAATCCCCACATGAAAACTCCATCACAACCACGGCGCACTTTCCAAGCTTTTGTGACCTCTACGCCACTCTGTAGTCACGTTCGACCTATCCGTCTTCTGCAAGGGAACACCAGGGGCGGGAAAATCCCAATGAGGGGTGAGTATAAAGATACTAGGTAGGGTACCCCGAAAGCTTGAGGGAGCATCAAAGGAGGCTCTAAAGAGGTGAGTAGTAAATAGAAACAGAACAGTAGTAGAGTACAGTAAAGAGAGTGTAGCTCAACCCATCAAGAGGATGGAAGTAAACTTGTCCCAACGCAAGGAGCTAGGAATGGTGAGAAGGCAAACTTCTCGCCGAGTCTTTGCTACCTATAGAAGGAGAGTGGACTCGTCCTACCATGAGGAGATAAACATAGAAATCATGTGGCATACATTGCAACTCTTTTCCCCTCCTAGAAAGAGAGTAACCGATCCCAAGGAGTGGGAACCAATGTTAGGTGTATATGTATATATGCTCAATAAGGAACTCGAACGAGTGTGTAAGGGGACCTCTATCTCCAAGCTCAGCCCAAGAAGAGTCTCCAACAGTTCTACGGATATCCAACACAAAACCCAAATGTCTCGCACGTCATCCTAGGAGGTACATGTCAATGGGGCTCAATCACCGCACCTTGATAGTATCTGCTTTGTGCGGCACTGACTCACCCGCACGGCTTTTAGGTCACGTCACAAGGACGCGTCTCAGTGGGGAAAGTTCCCCTCATCCTCATATGTATTAAGTTCACGTCAAAGCTGTCATATCGCTGACCCATAAAACCAAGGATCTTTTTCTGGTAGTCAAAGAAAAAAAGGCACTAACTAGCCTTTTCAAATGGTCTGAGTCTACGAAAAGTAACCCGGTGACCCACTACCCAACCCCGCTAGAGGGTAAACCCCTAGAGGTCATCGGGTAATCCACTGCTCAACCTAGCTGGAGGGTAAAACCTATTATGTCGATGGGTAATCCACTGCCCAGCAACGCTTGAGGGTAAACCCTAAAAGTCATCGGGTAACCGACTGCCAAGCTGCGCTGGATGGTAAACACTAAAAGTCATCGAGTAACCCACGACCCGACCCCACTAGAGGGTAAACCCTAGTAAGTGAACGGGTAACCTACTACCCAGCCCTGATGAAGGGTAAACCCTAATATATCAATGGGTAACCAACCGTCCAGCCCCGCTGGAGGTTAATCCCTAATAAGTCATTGGGTAAACCACTGCACAACCTAGCTAGAGGGTAAACCTGGGACTGATATGATAGCTCTGCACTACCCGTGCTATCACTAGGTGTCACTAACATTGTGACCATGCGTTGTGTCGGAGTGCGTCAAATGAGCATCCAACCAACGCCCTTTCATATTTACACATTTAATAAGATCATGAATGAGGCTCGGCAGGCCTTAGAAGATTACACCACTGCAGTCCTCATAGAAAACCACTAGAGATAGAATACTCATTCGACTAAAATGGACCCCCAACAGAAAAGTTGTTCGCCACTAATTTAGGCTTGCACGGTGTCTCGTGGGGCCCACTCTCGTTCCCAAAAGAGGTTGGGGGACATCTCCATTACGATGGACTCAGAAAATCAAGTCTGATCGACTATTCATCTTCCCTGAATGGACACCTGACAAAAACATCACAAAACGCAGCTTGTCACTTGAAAGACAGGGGACAATGTGTCAATTCCGGTTCGAACACCCAAACCTGCAATGGAGAACTCTGCCTTGTTTCTAGGGTCGCAATTCCACTGACGTCTCTTAAAACAGAAATCAGATGTGTTTGTGCCATCCAAAACAAGAACCCTAGGAAAAACGCCAAATCCACTTAAAGGCATGTCACGCCACCGAAGCCCCCGTCTCAGAAATTAAAAATCCCCAAGACCATCTCAAAAGCTTCGTCTCGATGCCAAGGATTCACTGCCAAAGATAAAATGCAAAATAGAAACCCTTAGTGAAAATTATGGGTGTCCGAAGTCGGAGGGGTCGAGACCCTTGGGCTGGACCGTCTTTGTTCGGCTGGTCCGCCCGGTCTGGGCCAGCCCGCACCGGCCGGCCCGGCCCGCTGATCATTTTCGTGGCTCAGACGTGGACTCTAGATACACGTAGAAATGACTGGATATGAGGGTTGGTCAAGGTCTTCCATGGATACCTGCTGATGGAGGGTCTTGGTCCCCGTTCAGGGTCGCGCTCCGCGACACCGTTCCGCCTTGTCGTCGACCTCGCCGCCACCTGGAGCCGCTGCCGCACCGCACGACGCCGCCACCGCAGAGTAGTTCACCACCGCGCCACTATCCCAGAGAGCTGCCTCCATCACTGGAACCATGCTGCCACCACCTGGAACGCGTCGCGCCACCGCCGAAGCTCGCTGAACCTCCCTGGAATGGCCGGAAAAAGGGAAAAACGGCCAGGAAACATCCTAGGGCCACCCCGGACTCCCCAAGACTCAAAAATTTGATCTGAAAGGATTTTTTAGAAGATAAATTCAAGCCTTATGCAACCAGGGGCTTCGCTCAACGATCTTATTGCAATTCAAAATACGAAAAAATAATTTTAAAGACCAAACGAAAACCAAAACGAAGAACGAACCCTCCTACCTCTTTGGGCGTAGCCTGAAGCTTTAGGATTTGGCCACCGGAGCCGCCCCACCTTGTCGGATTGGTGGAGTAAAGGGTAGATACTTGTCGAGAGGGAAACTCTAGGGAATTCACTAAGGGGGAGAAGAGATTGGGGTGGCGTTAAAATAGAAAAACACTTAAACCCCCTGCCCGTAGACCCTGTATGTGAACTGTCGGCGGGGTCATGGTTATGTCGCCCGTGTGGTAAAAACCGCGTTCTGACCACAACGATGGTTTCAGAATTATAATTCATGCCTCAGTTCAAAAGTTTTAAAGTCCACCCCCGATGCTGCTAAATTACAAAATGCCCCTGGTATGGTTTTTCATAGAAGGGTCACGCCTGTGAACGTTATACCCCTCCTAGGGTAAACGGCACGTTCTGGACTCAACGGTGCCCTCGGTTTTACATTCCAAGCAAACATTTAGGAGTTATTATATTTATTTAGTGCGTCCAATGAGAACACACGTCGATATTGATATCGACCAAACCAGGGCTCGAAATCACACGTCGTTTGAACGTCCTGCTTTGGAATGACATAAAAAACTCGTAGTCTTATAGGTTAAAAAACCAGTTTCTTACCTCATTCCCTCCATCACATTTTTCTTCCCCAAAAAACAAAACTACAAAAACAACTCAGGGTATTGAACCTGCATCTGGCTCTCCCGCTCCCACGTGCTCTCCTGCACCCTCCTATGCTGCCACACCACACGAACTAGAGGAATGGCCCGTCCGCGTAGAGTCCACTCTTGTCGGTCCTCAATTGCCACTAGGTGATCCTCAATGGTGGATCCATCCTCAATGTCCATCTCTCCCCATTCTATAATGTGTGTGGGGTCATGCACTTTTTTCCTCAGCTGTGACATGTGGAAGACATCGTGCACTCTCTCCAGCTGTAGGGTAGAGCAAGACAGTAGGTGAACTCACCAATCCTACGCTTGATCTGAAAGGGCCCGATGAACCGCAGGGACAACATGCCTCACCTACCGAACCTCCGCATCCCACGCCAGGAGGAGACTCTCAAATAGACAAGGTCTCCCTACTGGAACTCCTTTGTCCTGCGATGTCGGTCTCTATAATAATTCTATCTGCTCTAATCCATCCTCATCTGCTCACAAATGACCTGCACCTTCTCTGTCGTCACCTACACCAACTTTGGGACCACGAGGGAGGTCTCCCCAACCTCCTTCCAACACTACGGTGACCTTCAAGGTCTCCCGTAGAGGGCCTAAAAATGTGCCTTGGCAATAGTAGAGTGGTAACTGTTGTTATATGAAAACTCCACCATGGGAAGGTGATCCTCCCTGCTCTGGTCAGAGTCTAACATGCACGCCCTGAGCATATCCTCCAACACCTGGATAGTACGCTCAGTCTACCCTTTCATCTAGGGGTGAAAAGTTGTACTCATCTGCAAATGAGTCCGGAAAGCCTCATGAAGGCCTCACCAAAATCGTGACATAAACCACGTGTCACGATCTGAGAAGATCGTCGAGGGTACTCCATGCAGGGGGATGATCTCAGGAACATATAATTTCCCTAGAATCTCCCCCAAGCTCTACTTCTTGATAGAAAGGAAGTGTGCTGACTTCTTGAGTCCGTCCACTATCACCCAAATGGAGTCATGTCCATTCACTGTGCTCAAAAGCCCTATGACGAAGTCCATAGATATGACATCCCACTTCCACTCCAGGATATCAAGGGGTTGTAACAACCCTGCCGGAACCTGGTGCTCTGCCTTCACTTACTGACATGTAAGACACCGAGAAAAGAACTCAGCTATGCTCCGCTTCATGCCAGACCACCAAAACTGCCACTGAAGGTCTCTGTTCATCTTCCCCACATCGGGATGTATAGCCATGCGGAAAGTGTGGAATTCCCACATCTCCACCAGTACTACAACTCGTCCCTAGAACAAGATCTCGTGATTCCCTCCTTCAGAATACCCATCAGGTGCGTCGCCCGTGGATATCTGATCACATAGTACCTCACTTTCGACGTCTACCAACTACGACTCTCTCACACACTCAAGGATCGAAGGAGTCAGCGTCATCGACTGTAGAAAATTCGTACCCTCATGCTCCACCAAGGTCAGTTGCAGGGATCCCAACTGCTCCAAAGCTTTCCACACAAGACGATCTTGGGACTTCTTGTTCAGGGCATCTGCTACTACGTTGCCCTTCCCTGGAGTATAGACTATCTCAAAATCATAGTACTATAGAAACTCCAACCAGCGCCTCTGTCTCAGATTCAAATACCTTTGAGTGAAGATATACTTGAGGTTATGGTGGTATGAGTCGACCAAAAAATGCTCACCTAGAAGGTAGTGTCTAGATAACCTCATTGCGAAGACCACTACTTCTAGCACCAAATCGCGAGTTGCATAATTCTACTCATGGGGCCTCAACTTCCTTGACCTATATGCAATCATTATGCATTGTTTCATCAGCACGCAATCGAGCCTAGCTCCTGAATCATCACAATATACAATGAACTCAACGCCCTCCTATGTCTGCCTCAACACCGGAGCACTAGTCGGCCTCTACCTCAACTCCTCGAAGGCCTTCTGGCACTGATCAGTCCTGGTAAATTTTCATTCCTTCTGCATCATTGTGGTCAAAGGGGAAACAATCCTGGAGAGGTCCTCCACGAACCTCTTGTAGTACTCTGCCAAAGCAAGGAAACTCTGCACCTTAGATGCATTATTGGGTTGATTCAAAGAAAGAACCGCCTATATCTTTGTGGGATCCATAGCCAAACCATGTTCCGTAATGACATGCCCCAAAAGGTGATCCTAGTGAATCTAGAACTGGAAATTCAAGAGATACCCATACAGCTGGTTCTCTCGAAGTAATTCTAGGACTATCCTCAGATGATCTACATGCTCCTCCTCTTTCACCGAGTAAATTAGTATATCGTCAATAAAGACAACCACAAACCGGTCTAAATACGGCTGGAAAATCTGGTTAATCAAATCCATGAAGACAGTAGGGGCATTCGTCACACCAAAGGGAATCACTAGAAACTAATAGTGCCCATATTGACAATTAAGGGCCACTTTTGAGATATCAGCCTCACTAACCTGGAATTGGTGGTAGACATGTCAATGATCGATCTTTGAGAACAACTTCACACTTTGAAATTGGTCATAGTGGTTGTCAATTCTCGGCAAAGGGTACTTATTCTTTATCATGGATAGATTTAGGCGACAATAATCCTCAAAAATCCACAGACTCTCGTCTTCCTTTTTAACAAACAAAGCTGGAGCCGCCCAGGGGGACACACTGGGCCTGATGAATTCTTTCCTACCTAAATGGCCCGAAGGACTTCATTTTTATTGATTTTTGATAACCCCCTTTCAAGGGATGAGGGGGAACCCTTACAAGGCCCTCTTATGAAGGTCATCCAACTAAATTCATAGCTCCTGAAGCTCTGTGGGTGACATCCGATATGCTGCACAAGATATCTGAGCAGTCCCTGGCTGCAAGTCGATACAGAACTCCATCTCTCGCCTCAGAGGTAGTCCCGGAATATCATTTGGAAAAATGTACATGAAGTCCTCTTCAATGTTAGGGATCCATGTGCCTGTAGTGTCTACTGCTCCAAGAGCCATTCTCTCTAACTAGTGCGAAAACTTTCAAGGTCTCCTGCTCAGAGTACCCATCTGCTCTTCCATAGGGTCTAATTCACCATGGATGGTGAACCTCATCCCGTTAGAAAATACACCTCTGACTCATCTATGATGACAGTCGATCTGAGCGTGAACTATAGAAAGCCAATCCATTCTCAGATGATGTCGTAAGGTTCCATCGAGATGACAAGCTGGTCCCACATGAAACCCCCTCTTCTGAACGACAGTTCGCACTGTCTATAGATAAAGGTCACTAATGAGGCACTTTCCATAGGAACCTTGAGGCTAAGTGTAGGTTTCAGTGCCTCTACTAGATGCTCCAACTACCATACCAAGAACAGTGATATAAAGGAAGGGATTTCACCTGTGTCTACTAGTAACAAAGCTATTGTGGAGTAGACACAAAGCATACCTTGGACCATCTCGTGCACTAGAGAGTCTCAAACACCCATTTTCTGAATATTCCTATGGCCCCTGCCGCCAGATCCCGGAACCTGGCATGGACCACCTGGAGGTGGTGGTGGAGGGATATCAAAACTCAATCCTCCACCTCCTGGTCCGGATGCTATTCCTGCGCCACCTCCCTGAGGACCGCCCGGTCCCTGCCTAGGTGACCCCTGGTCACAGCGCTGCCTCTACTTCTATGGTGTGCATGTTTCCTTCCACGGCTAATATGTACGCCTGGTCGGGAAATCCCATGCTAGATGGCCCTGACCGTTTCAAGTGTAACACCATCTCTCTCCCATCTCGCCTAGTTCCCTACAGCGCCATTGAGGGGTACGACCCTAGCCCTAGGTCTTCTCAAAAAAGGCCCTCCTCGGCTGAGGCCCAACTCTCTATCATCTTCCTGCGGAAGACTCCACTCTAAAGCGTCCACTGCTAGGTCCTTCCATCTGGCATTCCTCATCCAAGAAGCTCTCGGTAACATGTTCCCGCTCTAGAACCCTGGAATAAGTGGGGTTTCAAAAGGGTACCATGCTAGCACAGATATCCCTGTGAAGACCCTGCCCGAACTTCTACGCTCGGAAGTAGCTGTGACTGATCATGTCCTACGATTAGAGTGTAAGATCAGTGAACCGGGCCGAGTACTGGGAAATTGACATCTCCCCCTACATTAGATCCAGAAGCTCCTGGATTCAAATGTAACACAAAAACTAGGGGGATTACTCCTATAGAAAAAGCTTCTAGAATCCATCCCATGTGAGGGATGACTTGTCATGGGTCTACGTCACCAAACCCCACCATCGCCCGGCTATCCCGAGGAAATGACTGGAGGCTAGGGCCACCATCTAGTCTGCTGGGGTCTGTAATAGCCTGAAGATCCATGATACTGACTCAAGTCATTCCTCCACCACCTGGGGATCTAGGTCCACATGGAACCTCGGCGGCCTCTGACGATGGAAGTCTTGTAGCGCGCTCAGTCTTCGTGGAACCTCAGCCTGAGCCGTCGGTACTAACGTTCGCTCCTTAGGTGGAGGGGATACTGCTGAAGCACTGGGCAGAAAGAAATCACATGAGGGTTCCTGAACTGACACCTCGTCACTCTCCATTTCATCATCACGAACTGGAGAGGGTATCCTCGCTGGCTGCAGCCATGGGGGCATCCTAAAAATTATCAAGGATTACCATGATCAGATGAGTATATATATATATAACAGTAATAAAAAAGGGTAGATGACTCAAAAAAAGATTGTCAAAGACTCAGTCCTACAAGATTCATGTTCCAAAGTTCCCTACAATAAGTTTCTCAGCATGTCGAGTCGACAAGCGGGTTATTAGGGTGCTGATGAATGGATACGTCGGCCACATGTACCATTACTGGACTCCCTGTCCTGAGAGCCGCCCTCGTGACACGTCGAAATCATTTCACTAAATCCCAACCAATTACTTTTTAGGGATATCCGAAAAACGTCCCAATGAATGAACCACCTCTGATTCCACTTTTTTATAACCCGACCCTACCGGTCCTAAGATATACCTCAAGCCTGCCTCCATAGGCCAGAGGCTGACGACCAGTGCCAAAGGCGTATCAATCTCAGGGAGGCCTTCGCCTATGTTTTCGTACACACAGACACCCAACCCACTCGATGTAGTAGTTTATATTAAATAGAAAACCATAGGACCAACAACTATAACCCAACCATAGTCATGAATCAACCACTAAATAGAGCATGTAAATTTCTGAAAGTACTGACAAGTAAACTGAACATAAAAAAGGGAAAAACATGTGCCCAACTGCAAAGGTGCCACAACCAGGCAACAGGTAACAAAATGAAACAACTGGATAGAGCCCCACCAAAAAACATTGGGACGACCACGACGTGCTGTCTGAGCTCCTGTGACCTCTACGCCCCTCCATAGACACGGTCGACATGACCTTCATCTACATGGGCAAACCATGTGTGGGAAAATCCAAAGATGGGGTGAGTATAATGATACTCAGAAGGGTACCCCAAAATCTCGAGGGATAAAAAAGGAGGCACTAAAGAGTTAAGCAGTAGACAAAACCAGAATAGTAAAAGAGTATAGCTCAACCCATCATGAAGATGGATGTAAACTCGTCCAAACGCAAGGAGTTAGGAACATTGAGAAGGATAACTTCTCACCGAGTCTTTGCTACCTATAGTTGGAGAGTGGACTCGTCCAACTAAGAGGAGTTAAACACGGAAATCACGTGGCATACCCCCGCGTCTTCGCCCCTCTTAGAAGGAGAGTAACTGAACCCATGGAGTGGGAACCAAAGTTAGGTGTATATGTATATATGCTCAACAAGGAACCCGAACGAGTGTGTAAGGGGACCTCCATCTCCAAGTTCAACACCTGAAGAGCCCCCAAAATTATTTAGGGATATCCAACACTGAACCCGGACATCCCACACGTCAACTTAGGAGGTACCAGTCAAAGAGTCCCAATCACCGCACCTCTATACTATCTGCTTTGGGTGGAACTGACTTTCCCGCATAACTTTTAGGTCGCGTCGCAAGGATGCGTCTTTGTGGGAAAAATTCCCCTCGTCGTTGTATGTCCTAAGGTCACATCAAAGCTGTCATATCACCGACCCGTACAAACAAGGATCTCGCTCCAGTAGTCACCGAGAAAAAGTCACTCACTAGCCTTGTCAAATGGTCTAAGTCGAAAATAAGTCACCGGGTAACCCACTACCCAGCCCTACTGGAGGGTAAACCCCTAGAAGTCATCAGGAAACCCACTGCCCAGCCCAACTGGATGTTAAACCCTATTAAGTCGATGGGTAACCCACTACCTAGCTATGCTGGAAGGTAAAACCAAATAGTCTTCGGTTAACCCACTACCAAGCTGCGCTGGAGGGTAAAACCTAAAAGTCATCGGGTAACCCACTGTGCAGCCCTACTGGAGGGTATACCCTAGTAAGTGAATAGGTAACCCACTGCCCAGCCCCGCTGGAGGGTAAACCATGATAGTTCGACCGGTACCCCACTGCCCAACCGCGATGGAGGGTAATTCCTAATACGTCTTTGGGTAACCCACTGCCCGGCCCAACTGGAGGGTAAACCCGAGACTGGTCTGACAGCTCTTCACTGCCCGTGCTATCACTGGGTGTCACAAACATCGCAACCGAGCATTGTGTCAGAGTGCATCAAAGAATCCTCCAACCAATGCCCTTTCATATTTACACATTTAAAAAGATCATGAATGAGGCTATGCACGCCCCAAAAGATCACACCACTACAATAATCATGGAAAACCACGCGAGATAGACTACTCATTCGCCTAAAACGGACCCCTGACGGAAAACATGATCGCCACTACTTTAGGCCCGCACGGTGTCTCGTAGGGCCCACTCTTGGTCCCGAAAGAGGTCAGGTGGATTGCACCATTGTGATGGACTTGGAAAAACACGTCATATTGAAAATCCATCCAACCCTAAGGGACTCCTGATGAAAACGTTGAAAAACACAGCATGTCGCTTAAAAGACAGCCCATGGGGCCCACGTCTCAAATCTGGTTTCAACGCCTGAAATGGCACTGGAAAACTGTGCCTCATTTCCAGGGTCGTAACGCTAATAACGGTGCTTATAACAGACATCGGATGTGTTCGCGCCACCAAAAATACGAACCCCTGAAAAATGCCAATCCACTTAAAGGTGTGTTGCGCCACCGAGGCCACCGTCTCGAGAATTAGAAACCCCCGAGATCATCTCAAAAGCTTTTTCTCGACGCCAGGGATACACCACCATAGACGTCACAAAAAATGGACACCCGTAGCAAAAATTATGGGTGTCCGATGTCGGAGGGGGCGAGCCCCTTCGGCTGGACTGGCCTGGTCCACCCGTTCCACCCGGTCGGGGTCGGCCCACGTCGGTCGTCCTGGATCGCAGTGTCAGCCTCTAGCTTAGCCGCGCAGCCCGACCATGGACTACGAGTCCACGCAGTGCCGACTGTTCTCAAGGGTCGGTTGCGGTCTTTCGTGGAGACCCTTCGAATGAGGGTCTTGGTCCCCGGTCGGGGTCGCGCGCCGCGACCCCGGTCCGCCTTGTCGTCGACCTCGTCGCCGCCTGGAGCCGCCGCCACGCCACGTGAAGCCACCGTCGTTGAAGAGTTCACCACTGCGCCACCATCCCAGAGATCTTCCGTGGCCGCTGGAACCACGTCGTCGCCGCCTGGAACTCACCGCGCTGACACCGAAGCTCGCCAGACCTCCCTGGAATCGCCAGAAAAAGGGAAAAATGGCCGGGAAACATCCAGGGGCCACCCCGGACACTGCGAGACTCAAAAATTAGATCTGAAAGTATCATTGGGAAGATAAATATACTCCCTACACAACCAGGGGATTTTCTCAATGATCGGACAACAGTTCGACATAGGAAAAAATAAATCTAAAGACCAAACGGAAACCAAAATGAAGAATGAACCCTCCTACCTTGTTGGGCGTAGCCCGAAGCTTCACGATTGGGCCGCTAGAGCCACCGCACGATGACGGAGTGGTGGAGGGGAGGGAAAAATCTTGTTGAGAGGGAACCACCAGGGAAATCACTAAGGGGGAGAAGAGGGTGGTGGTGGTGTTTAAATAGAAAAACACTTAAACCCCCCGCCCGTAGTCCATGTATGTGAACTTTCAACGGGGTCGGGGTTAAGCGGCCCCTAGGGTAAAAACCAAATTCTAAGAACAAAGACAGTCTTGGTATTTTAATCTGAGCCTCGGTTCAAAATTTGTAAAGTCCACGCCCGATGCTGCTAAATTACAAAAACACCCCTGGTGGTGTTTTTCAATGAAGGGTCGCACCCACGAAAGTTATACCCCTCCTAGGGTAAACAGCACGTTCTGAACTCAACGGAGCCCTCAGTTTTTCCATAAGAGCAACCGTTTAGGAGTTATTCTATTTATTTTGCGTGAATAGTGTGAATGCACATCAATTTTAATTCCGGCCACACCAGGTCTCAAAATCGCATGCCATCTGAACGTTCTTCTGTGGAATGACATCAATAAAAACTCAAAGTCTTATAGGTTCAAAAACCGGGTTCTTACAGGTAAAATGGTTAAACATTTATAAAAATTTTTATATTAAAATTTAAATAAGGTTTTAGAGATTAATCTTTCAAAATATTATTACTTTTTTCTCATTGGATAACATGTTCAAACCATTTTTTTATGTTAACTAAGGGAATAAAAAATCATTTATCATTCAATTTATGTATCTTGTGATCCACTGGTTCTTCAGACACAAAAATTTGACATTTATTTCTTGGAGTAAGATATTATGGGAAAATATATCAATCGCAATAGATGGAGGAGATTGTACTTATAAAATGGAATGAAATCATGTATGTATATATTCGTATAAAAATTCATAAAATTGAAGAAATGTGTCTTGTAAAAAATATTTTATCTTGGTACCTTCATCTTTGAGGAATAAAATGTTCCCTTATATTATCATATATTTATGATTTTTTGTTCTTTAAACATCTCTGGATCACCCACTTTCTTGTCATCAATTTTCTCTATAACTCTCCATTAGTATTTGGATTTTATTTTTCTCTTCTATGCCTAAGATTTCAATTAACTAATATGTTGTATTATCTTGATACCAATTAATGTTTTAATTTGGGTAATCATTATGTTTCCCACATTCCTTTTTGAAAAAAAGTTTTAGAATTTGATTTTATGGTGAGTGACTCTATCAATAGAAATTTAATGTTTTCAAACATTCATGTAGAAGAAAAATTTATAGGTATAAATTCATTTTAAGGTGTATATAATGTAACACTATAAGGTTGTATGAATTTGTTTTTAAAATGAATTAATATTCATTAATAGCTTATGTTGCACGCAACACCAGGTTAGTCATTCGTTATATACAATAACAAGATAATTATTCACTAAAAAAAATAATGAGTTTAGAGTACAGTACATGAAACACAATGATTTATTTTTTTACACACAATAACATGTCTATTCAATATCATTCATTACATTCAAAACTGAGTTTTACTATACTAAAATATGATAATAATAATATTTTTTAATATGAAAGATATCGCCTAGATTTTGGAATGGATGAAATTAATTGGATTAAAAAAATTATGAAAATATATATTTTCCACATGTTTATTAGTTATCTATTGATTATAAATAAAATAGGAGTCATTTAAAAAAAATTACAAATTGTATCGTTTCTAAAAGATGGATTAATCATTCTTGGGTCATTATTTAAAATTAAAATTTGAAACATTTAGTAAATTCATATTTAAAAATAAAAAACAATTTTGAAATCATAATATAAAAATTATCTTAAGGTTATTTTTTTGTATTATTCAGAAAAGTTTCAATTTTTGATGAATAATTATTAATACAAAATTTTAATTAGAATTTCTTTTCAATTTTAATAATTTGTAATGTAGATCAGTATTTTCAATTGGTTTTAAATTCATTATAGACTAATAATAATTTTATTAATCCAATTTAGTTCATTGGGATCATTTTTATATTGAATTTTAATATAAAAACATTGTCATTTTTTGAGAATTTTCACACTGAAATCATGCTCTCTCACCACGACTTGGGGATTGATTTTATTTTAACTTCAAGCACATCTGAAATTTTAATTTGGAAATTTTTATTATATAAATGGAATAATATTAATAAAAAATTATAATAAATCCAAATTAACTTTTTACCAATTTTATTAGTGAAATCAATTAAAGTTAATTAAATAAATTAAGGTAAATACAAGATTATATAGTGGTTAAATATATAATATAAGGTGTATGGATGACCCAACAAATGTCGAAAACCAATTTTTTGGATATACATAGACCCTTGTGTCCTGATTCTCCAATTGTATGATTTTTTTGGAAAATATTCCATGAAAGTGACACATATTATTTGTTATGTACATAAAATTACAATAAATGTACATTTCATCCTTTTAATTTCTATAAAGTCTTAGAATGGAAAAAAATACTAATGTTTGATTAGAAATAATATTTTTGAACATAAAAGAGTTGTTTTTATCTTGATAATTTATTTAAATTTTTTATTGATGATATAATAATGTAAAATATCTCCCCTTTTCATTGGATTGAGAAAAAAATAGAACGTCACTTGGCCTTAAGAGAAATCACCAAGATGCCAAAGGATGCAAAAAAATTCCAAGGGATAAATATAAAATTGGGGAAGATTTTACCTTTGGAAATTAAACAAGAATTGGAAAAACCATAACCAAATAAATCGCTACATGATGCATGATAAAAGTGAATACAACTTGAAATTTCATTTATATCCAAACCAACTACCAAGAGTACCATATCAGAATACTAGAAAACAAACATGTAAACCACGGAATTCAAACCCAAACAACACAAAAACATTCACAAATCCAAAGCTCCAACTGGATCCTCTATCCACTCTACAAAAGATATCAATATCACTATGAACCATCAGAGAATTGTAAAAATTTAAATTTTATTGTGTCTCAAATTTTGATACATGCAAAGCTACCATGGTTCAAAAGAAGGTGTGAGTAATGAAACGAAGTAAGATTTCCCCAAATGATGTCCCTACTCATGCCTCTATGATAGAACATGTTATCATAATTATATAAAACCATTGATATAAAACCATTTATAAATAGTTTGTATCAAAATATAAACTAGTTCTATAACAAAAAATTATTCATAAAACAATATCATGTCCCAATGAAGGAATCCAATCAATTATCCAAAACCACTTCATGAATTCTATTTGGGAATAATCCATTAATTTAAAAATATCTGCAAAACCAAACATGATGTAACTTGTAACTCCTTAAACTATAGAGTGGTGAGTCATCCTTCCACATATATATCACTTTGTGGGCAGTTTTTATGGGGTTACTTCACACCCATATATATTCCAACCTTTTGATGGTGGTACTTCACAACCTTATCCATCCCAATGAATTTTAATGCACACCAAAGTTTCCAACCCCTTTCCATGCCTATGTTTTCCAAATCTGTTTATATGAAACAAAATTTTTATTAAAAATCATTCCATAAACCTTTTTCATAAATCAAGTAAAACTAATGATTTTATATTCCCCATTTCAAAATTAATCAAAAATTATTTCAGAATAAAAATTGCACAATTTCATAAAAACTAAAAATGGTCAACAAGGAGGGTTTCCTCCATGATTTGCAGACCAATTTCACAAACAATTTCAAGTAAAAAAACAAATTATAAATAAATCCATCATTTTATAAATATATAAGTCAAGAGTGAATCTACCTAACTTGCAAAACTTTACAAGAATATATAATGGAAAGAAAACGTCTGTAGAATCATGATGAAACTCGAAAATCCCACCTTAGATCTATTCTCATATCAACTAAGACTAAAAATTTAATCATATTTTGACTAAAATACATTAGATGTGTGCAAATTGGAAGTAGATATAAGAAACCAAGGGATAAGAAGAGGTAGATCTAAATAAATCCAAGGAAAACTGTGTGCATGATGACTATCCATGATAATATAGCTTTATTTCACCCAGAAAATCCTTTGGATCACCTCCGGATTAATGAGAGAAGCCTCCTTAGAAATTGAGAGGAAGAATTCCAGAGTCTTGGTCAGTTTGGTGAAAGAAACAAGGTTTAAAGCACAAAATTGACATAGATCCCATTTTTAAAGATCCTGTTTTTAAACCATGAAATTTTAGTTGCATGGTTAGAAAATCCATGCACTAAACATGTACCCGCTACTACCTCAAGGGGGAACATCACACGTTTGGATAACATGGTTTTAAAACCATGTCCCAACCATGCCAAATCCCACTATATAGCCTTGAATATTTTTTAAATGGTGGTGGAATGGTTCAGAAAAACTGTCCTACTTAACCATGCGCCCACCTAGTATCCACTTCCTCATTTTGCATAATTTCCTAAGGAAGTTTCACAGTTTCCACTAATCGTGTGCCAACCATGAACCCTTAGAAAAATTCAAAAACATTAAAAATTATTCCAAGAACTCCCAAACCTCACTAAAACACTTTATATACATATTTTGTATAAAATAATGGTTACACACATGATACTATGGGTTATACATTATCCCAAACACTGGAATTTTCTTCTAAGAAAAGTAGATGCTCTCAAAGAGTCTTTTCTATTTCACTTTTATTTCCTTTTCTCATTCCCAAGTCCCATCCAAGATCAGATCATTTTTTCCAAAAACCTAGAATGATGCATTTTTCATGAAAGACATTATTTTCCCTATCCACAATTCACAATGACTTGTAGAAAAATGAAGAATCTGGATCTATGTTAACGTGATCCCATTGAATCTAAAGTATATGATCATGATGATACATTTTCAACTAAGATACATGAAACACATTATGTACCACACTGAAACATGGTGGAGATGCCAAAATATATGCCACCTCCCCAACCCCTTAATGTATATCAAAAGGATCTAAGTATCAAAGATATAACTTTACCTACATCAAAAAATTATGATTTCCATGCCTTGGAGAGATCCTCAAGAACACAATATCACTCTTCGAAAATGAAAACAGTCATCGATGTTGATCTTCATAAGATTTCGAATGAATCTAACTCAACTGTATCCATTTTATGATCAAAGTAATCTTTTTATTTGTTTATTGGTAAATTATTGACATGATTATTGAAGTATCACCTATTTATACCCAACAAAGTAAATAATAAAATAGACTCCCATTAAATGATTCAAAAGGAGCCATATGTATTGAGTCATAATGACTGTTGTTATATGACACCTCCACAAATGATGTGTTCTCTTCCCATGAGCCACCTAAATAAATTATTCAATCCCTATACATGTCTTCAAATGATTTTATCAATCATATGGATTGTAATTCCATCTAAGGATGATATGATGTTCTAATATTCATCAGTGACCCAAGGGTTTGTTGTATGTATTTATATAATTGATACGTAATCCTCCAATATCTGTATGATATGATCAAAACTGGAACTCCATTATTATTTACCATTTCTCAAATATGTTGTTTCGACAATTACTCATCCTTAGGAGATTCATGAATAGTGATTGAATGGGGTGACATTGTGGGATGATCCATGATCACCCATATGGAATCACGTTTCTAAACCATTCCTTGAAGTCCTATAGAATAATCCATAGCTATATAATCCCTTTTCCACACTAGAATTGGTAAATACAACAACATACATTTTGTTCATTGATCCTCTTCCTAAACATGTTTATATGTGAAGCGCCTTGACATAAAATCAGCCAACATTATTTTCAACCCGACCCACAAAAACTATGCTTTATGCACCTTATACATAATCTATTTTCTAGGAAGAATATCCCATCTTGAATGGTGGGAAAATATGGTTTTAATGATAATCTATAGGTATGACCATCTAATTTTTGAACCATAAAACTAAACTCCTAAACAGTATCTAGCCCTCGATGGCCACCCAACAATTGAGTTTTGACATCATAACGAAAGAATCTGAATAGGATATATGTTCCTCCGTAAATTTCATTACCAAATCATGAACCAAATAAACTAGAAAGAAAACCATAACATCATCTCAATCGTCACATTCCAAGTGTGTGTCATCTTTGTCCATTATAAACTTCACTTAATATGAATCTTCGTTTTCCAACTAAGGATAGGATATTATACTTAATGTATCTTCTAACAATTTGAATTTTTCTACTATATACATCTAGTCAAAGTAAAAAATTTGGAGATTTTCCATTGATATTCTTTGTCTCAGGTTCTCTCCCCTTTGTGAGAAAATGTGTTTCAAGATATTATGATCTTTAAATGCAGTAAATTTCTCACGAAAGAGGTAACGACTCTATGTCATCAAAGAATAGACTATGCTAGCTAGATCCCAATAATGTATTGGCTAATGATTATCATTAAATCATAACTACCTTGATCCATAATAAGAAACATGATCTACCTGTATGAGAAAACATGTAAATCCTGATTTTGAACTATTACAATACACATTGTACCATTGTCATGATTCTAGAAAAATCATGATTGGCGCAGATGTAAGGAGAACATTAAACTCTTGAAAAGTATTACAGAATAATTCATTCCATTATATTAGAATATTATTTTTCTAAAATATTTCATTGGAAAATCTAGTCATGATAAAATAACCAACAAATCATCAGCAATAACTTACTAGGACAAGGAAACATTGTATCTCGAATACATTCTTCAGAGGTTTACAAGAGATAGCAACTTCTATATTTTATAAATCCACTAAGACACCTATTTTATAGATTAAATGTCTACCAATACATACCTACTATTTTCTATTTTGTATATTTTTATATACAGACAATGATATCTCATGTATCCCAACACTTTTAACAATTGAGTCTCTTGCTCAGGCCTGGTCCTTGAATACTTTAATATGTCACCCACAAACACCACCAAAAAAAGAGTCCAGCTATAACTGAAATATTTGATTCAGAAATTCCATAATGTATTATAGTGCATTCTTAATCCCAAAATCAATTACGACAAACTCATTATGTCCATATCTACTCCTAGAAGGTGTCTTTGGAATATCCCCCTTTTAAACCCATAATTGGTGATATCCTAATTTCAAATCAAGTTTGGAGTAGCACTGAGATCCCCTAAATTGATAAAATAGATAATAAATATGTGGTAGTGGATAAATATTCATTATAGTAACTTTTTAAGATTATGATAATTCAAACATTGTTGAATAGTTTAATCTTCCTTTTTGACAAACAAAAAAGGTGCCCCCAACAGAGACATTCTCACCTAAATGAAACCTTTTTTTCCAACTCCTCCTGAAAAACTCGTAATTACCTTAATTATTTTGGTTCCATCAAATAAAATGGATGGAAAATAGGGATTTCCCTAGGGGTGATCAATCATAAACACCACTTTTCGTATAGGTGGTAAACCGTAGAAATTCTCAAGAAAGACATGTGAAAACGGATCCAAAATTTCTGAAATTTTTTTATTCTTAATATCTTCCAATGATTCAAAAGAAAAAATTCCTAAATTCTATGTGATTGTTCTAATTTATTCTTCCAAAAATTTTATTGCACATGACATTATTATTTATTCTCTTTAGAAGAGAATTTTAAAGACATCATCTATTCTGAAACTGACCTTTGTAGGATAATAGTCGATGTGAGGCTTCAGTGTTTTCAACTAATACAAACCAAAGATTATATCATAGAAATTAATATCTATTATTTATAAATCCCATAATATCCCTTATTTATAATTTGTTATAGAAAATTCTATAATAACAAAATATCGATATTCTATTTGACCAAGAGGAGTTTTAAGCTGTATCACTGAAGGCATCAACTCAACAAAAAAATTAAATAGAACAAGAAACAATAAAGTAATGAGGAAATATTGTATAATGAAAAACATTAAAAAGTTTATAAGTCAAAAGAATTGTACCCCTCATAGTTCATGATCCAGACTGATCATCCACAATTATCAGCTTAGCTCCATATAATTTTTTCTTTTCCATTCTTTGATCTATATTTACATATTGAGATTGAACTTCATGAGGAGTCATGATGTTTATATAATGACCATGGTTATCTATATATTTCTAATGAGATTGATTCTACTACCATGGTCATGTTGATGAAAATGACACCTGCGACACTTGAGGCGTTTCCCTAACACCCGACCTTGAAGAGCTGTAACAAATGCGCTGACAATTCCCCATCTGATTGTAGTTGAGGCTCCATCTAGGTTATGTGGTACACATTAACATTATGTGGCCAAGATAACCACATTCAAAACATCTTTCTTTTTTATTGGTTCATGTAGGTAGGTTCCTTGATCCATCTGTCTAATTTTTATTTACACTACAATAGTGGATATAGGTGTCTCTATTCTGCTGGCTTTAAACATTACACTTTCCACCATTTACCATGGGTATCAACATAAATCATCCTCCCATATCTCTTGAGATGTACCATTCAAGAATAGTCCCTTTATTGAACATCTATGTATAGTCCATGACATAGAGCATCACAATATTCTTGATAATCTCATTCTGTATCCCTGATTCCAAGATGAGTTCCTTCAAGGATACACTAACAGTATCATTGGGTGAATAAGACACTAAATTCAATAATTCATGCAATAATCTGTGATAGAAATATTTTCTTGGTTCAAGATAATTAATTCCACTATTTTAAAAATTAAAAACATCAGAGGATAGAATTGTTTGTGAACCAACTCTTCAAAATCTTCCAATGCAACAACTTGGTCTAATTTAGCTTGAACAGAAAAATCCAACCATTCGCATGTAATATAATCAAGAATATATGTCACCATATTTAATTTTAGCTTCACTGGGGTGACAATGAAATCAATGATATGATTAATCCTGTTCATACACACCTTTGCCTTTTCTTGTTCAGAATCACCTAAATTGATGGATGGATTCTGTTTCTGGAATTGGAGAGAATGATCCACATGTCAGGGATTATCCATTTTATTCCCACTATAGACATGATAAAACACCTATAATGTACTCTGAACCTGATTTTGGTTCACCTGGGGCTCTGGTGCAAACACATTTTCATCAGATTCTTCTTGTTATTTTAATAGATCCATATTGTGTTCCATTTTATATATAATCAAAAAATTCAATAAGTCTCACTCTCTATTAACTGAAGTATTATCGTTTAAAATTCATCAAAAATAAAATTATCACAATAATGCCTTCCAAAATCAACCATTTCCATGTTGAATAATTTTTGAAAAAAATTTCAACATGAATTTGAATATAAGACCATTTTCCAGTTACCACAACCATGCTCTTTGTCAGAATCATATATTTTAATAAAAATTACACATTTTTCCAAAATGTAAAAATTACACCAAATAAAATATCATTATTCAAAATTTAATATACATTCTAAGGGGGAAGACATTTTTCTATTCATTTTTTTCTTCTCTCATTGGATAAACCCATGAAAATGATATTCTAATTCCGATAAGTGTCTCAAAAACAATTATGTACCCAATTCTCTACTAACATGGAGTTCATCATAAAAATTTTTGATACATATTTTTAAGCTATAAATTTTATGTACCTACAATCCTAATCCTTTTGACCAACCGAACATTAGGAGAATACTAGAATGAATATCAACTCCAAGACTGAGAGTGTAACAACCCAAACATTCATTAATGGAAATTACTCTAGATCTAATTAAATTTATCATTATGTAAAATGTTTATATATAATATGAAAATAATTGGATTTATGTCTTTGGATTTTTTAAAATACCATTAAGAATTTTGATCGTTTCTAATTTAGTCATTTAATAGTGAACACATTATTAGTATAAATATAGGGCTTTAGCAAATCCAATTTACTCAGACAAGGGAAGTGATGGCCTCATCCGGTAGACTTTCCCCATATGAAGCCCATTTGTTGGAGCTCGTAAACGGGGTGGCTTCTTTGGTATTCTCTCTTGACCAAGCCCAAGATGAGATTGAATACATTAAGCTCGAGAAGAACCGCCTATGAGAGAAGTGGAAACTGATTGAGATTACCACCCGAGCAATGTCATTCGAGCCATCCCAAGAGTCTGTCACCATCGTGCACCTTACCTCAAGGTCTTATGTCAGTTATATAAGGGTTTATGTAACAAGGCCTTATCACTATGAATATGTGAATTATTTTTTTATATAATAATGATTATAAATTCATTTTATTATTATTACTTTGTAAATTTTTTTAAAACACAAATAGTATTTTTAGTTAATATTCACCTAAGAAATCTATTTTGATAAACTAATGGATTTTTGAATTAAATAATATTTTAATAAATTATTATTATTATTAAATTACTTTTTATTAAATATAAATGATAGTATAATTTTATTAATGAAATTGTAATTTTTATTAAGTTTTGAAAGCTGTTTTTGTCAAACCCCATGATTTTTTGATAAATATCATCTTTTATTTTAAAAGTGAAAATTCACATATTTAAAAAATTATTTAGATAAAATGATTATTATTTTTGGAATCAAGATGTCTAAATTATCCAATGGTGAATTTTTCATAATTTTTTGAGACAATTTAATTTTTGGATAAAAATTAAATACCTTTTAAATATATAATGTGTTTATAACAACATAATGACCCAATAGTGATATAATAAAAATACTATAAAAATTATGTTAGGAAAATATAAGTTTTAACATTAAAATAATGTGATTTTGGGTTTTTTTTAATTTATTTTTTAATGCTTTAGTGGACCCTTCAAGGCTTATAAAACATTTTGTCTTTTTAAATTATTTTCCTTGAAAGTGTGACTCAACTCCACATAAGTAACCCTATTATTTTAATAATATTGGCCATTATACTTATAAAATATTGTTTTCCACACCCATTTGGAAAAAACCATGGCCAAAAACAATGATCTAGTTTTAATTTTTTTAGTTTAATGTGAGGTGTCCCAAACCTAAATAATAAAGAATTCCCTGTCCTTTCCTATATAAACCTACCCAAGCTCCAACTTCCTCTTCACTCGATTCCTTTTTAGTTCATCCAACCTCTACCCTCCTATCTCAATAATCATCCCAAGCCTCCCCAAGCTCCCAAGAAGCCTCTCTCAGGCCTCTCTCAAGCATTTTTAAGAACACTTCCATGTAAGGGTTTTCTCCTTTCTAATTTTTTCCCAATTTTCTTTATGTTGTTATGCCATTTTAATTTCAATTATAAATTTTGGTGTATGGTTTCGAACCTCCCGCATACTTACCCTCTTTATTTTTGAATTATATGAGACCCATTTTTCTCTCATAAATTTCTTCCCAAGTACACCTGTGACCTTGCCGAAATTCCGACATGAATTTTTCTCTCCTTATTTACATTCAAGGAATTATTTTGTTTCATGAATCTAAATTCCATTAAAATTGTTGGTACATGTATCTATATATCCCATCTTACTGTCCAATTTATGTACATATTATGAGACACCAATTTCACTCTCATAAACCATTTTTATGAATCCTTATGTCACATCGTTATGCTGCTGAAATAGCACCGCATTTTTCCAAGCCAAGATCATTGTGTAGTGAGTACCATACCCATGTCTCTATCAAGGGTATTAACCTTTATGAATATTTACTTATTGATTATAGAGTTTCATTTATGAATTCCACATTTCATTATCGTTTAATAAATGTTTATGTTTGATGAATCCATGTTTTATGATCCAATTGGAACACTTGTGCAGGAAATGAAATGTTTAAGAATTGTGCGCCATGAGAGCGCTCTAATGCATTGGGTAAAGTATAGTATCATGATACATCATGTTAGATGAGTTTGGACTCATTATAATTCAATTGAAACAAGGGTTTACTAATGATTCATGTGAAATGAGGATTTAATCATGCTTCATGTGCAATCATCCTTGGTTCATGCTAATTCCATGTTAAGTGTTGTTACCACATTTCCATGTTATGATTATCATGATTTATCGTGCCTTTATGTTCATGTTTTTCTTGTGATCTACTGATATTACTATTGTCTAACATTTATTATTTTCCTCATGTTATTCCATTTTTAATCCCTTGCTGGGATTTTTAGCTCACCCATTTCTTATGCATCTC
This sequence comes from Viscum album, assembly GCA_963277665.1. Lineage (NCBI taxonomy): Eukaryota > Viridiplantae > Streptophyta > Magnoliopsida > Santalales > Viscaceae > Viscum > Viscum album. The sequence continues at coordinate 1,464,689,650 of OY728164.1, read as the reverse complement.
TTTAGGTTATCCTATGCAATGCTAAGTATGAGAGAATGTAGTGGACATGTAAAGGATGTTTTCAATAAATATATTGTGTGTTTTAATTTCTAAGTTGTTATTTAATTATCTTAATCCCCAAATACACTAGACCTCTCAATATTTTATGTTTTATCAAGTGATGTTTATGTAATAAATCATAGTTATGTGTGTAATAAAGAACAAGGTTGTCATAGTTGGTTTCAGAGGATAGGTTTAGTAATTTTTGGGATTTGTATTAGAAAACCCTAGTAAAGAATTAGATACAAGACTAAGTATAATAAAAACATCCCGATGTTTCGGTGAGTTTTGAGTAAGTGTTTTATCAAAAAAATACATCCCTGTCCAGATACGAGTTGGTAGTGGCAGCTCTGGCATAGATGTATCGTAGGGGTAATCCTCGAAAACACCACATTGAGCTAGACTCGAATAAGAACTGGGGCACAACAACAGGCCTTACTACCCTCTTGGTTATGACACACCAAGGGGATATGATTTGGTAAAATCACAATCCTAGTATGAACCATTATTAAGTGACTAAAAAAAATAATCCCCTAAGAATATATGTTAGAAAGTAGATCATGGATAACATAGAATGAAGTGAATAGATTCATAATTTAAGGAAATAAAAGCTTTTTATAAGTCATATTTTTTTCTTTGGATTATCATTTTATGTGTTACCCCTAAAATTCCATTTATTCTAGCCAATGGACGGTAATAGGAGGACTCAGGCTAACAACTGATGTTAAGATCAATGTGATGAATGTTCTAATGAGATTCCCAATCTGATGGGAGCGAGAATCGTGACCTTTTCTAGGATTCTCTCTCAGTTAATTCAAGATTTGAATATAAACATGGGTCAAGATGAATGTTCAACCCCCCCTAATAAAGAACATGTTTCCATCGAGAGATTCATGAGACAATGGCCTCCTACATTTAATATATCATTTGATACCTCAATCACCGAACAATGAATCTGTAACATTGAAAAGCTTTTCTCCATCATTCAATGTTATGAACAAGAGAAGGTTATCCTGGTTTCTTATCGTATATGGTGAATCTGATCAATGGTGAATCTGATAAATGGTTAAAGTTGATCAAAAATACAATTTCTGATGAAGATATCGAGGTGTTAGAATAAAAGGATTAATAGAAGATGTTTTTCAATAAATATTCTTTGTGCACCCTTCAGCTTAAGATGGAAAGGGACGTCATTTCCCTCAAGAGAAAAGAAGATGAATCTCTCGGAGTGTATGAGTAAAACTTCACAAGTCTTGCACAATAATCATTCAGATTTTTTGTTACACCATAATTCAAGGTTGAACACATCTTTGGTGGGATAAAACCTAGCCTGTGGAAAGCGCTGGCAATTCGTGACATCGACAACTATGAAAAAATTACCCGATGTGCCCTCAAGGTCAAAATAGAGATCATAGAATCTCAAGGGTATCATGGGTATAATAAGCTTAAGGTGGAATTTAATGTTGGTGGTCTGATGGATAAATCCAATGATACTAAAAAGATCCAGCTCCCCACTTTCCAAAGGTGAGGAAAGAAGCACCCCAGAAATTTCCTGAAGGGTATGGGGAAATTCTTTAGGTGTGGAAGAGAAGGGCACATACCTATTAACTATTATTAAGAAAAACCAGCGACTGAAACAGAGGATAGAAACACTCTGTTCGAATCTCAACATTTTTTTCATTGCTACAACTTCAAAGAACGAGGGCATCTTGTAAATCAGTTCCCTAAGCCAAAGGTTTTCCGTGGCAACCAACAACCTCCAAGGAAGAAAAGGCGAGGTTTTTCAATCACTACTTCCAAATTAAAGCCCGATAATGAAGTGGTGACCGGTATGCTAGTTATTCATTCATGAATGGTGAACATACTTTTTGATTCATATTCTACGTATTATTTTTTATCCTGAAATTTTAGTGGAACAATCCCAGCACCACCACAAATCAGGGATGTGAAGATGTCGGTGAGTACGGAAAATGGGGAAATCATTGCATTACATTAATATAACTCCTCCCCTATCATAATATGTGGATTGAAATTCTCAGAGAACTTCATCATACTCCCTATGGTGTAATTTGATGCAATTCTTGGCATGGATTGGCTTTCCTTATATAAAGACAACAAAAATTTTGGTGAGAGGAAAATTACTCTCCATGTGGATAATTGACCCCCGATTCTATTCAAGTGTAAGGAGGAAGGTGAATCTTCTTTAGCTCCATCATCTCAAGCATGGATATTAAGTCCCTATGAGCATGCGTATATGGCTCAGATGATTGATTCTAAGGAGGCAACCATCTTGGAAGACATGCCTATTGTGAGGAAATTCGCTGAAGTGTTTCCCGAGGAATTTCATAGTTATCCTCCAAAAAGAGATGTTGAATTCTCAATTGATCTTATACCTGGGGAATTTACAATATCCAAGACTCTATATACTATTTTTGTTGTGGATCTTGAGGAGCATAAGAAACAACTATAAGAGAATCTGGATAAATGGTTTATATGCCCATGTGCTTTACCATGGGGTGCACTAGTCTTCATCATCAAAAAGAAGGATGGGTCAATGCGTCGTTTCAACGATTATCGTGAGCTGGACAAAATCACGATAAAGAACAAGTATCCTGTCCCACAAAGTGACGACATGTTCGATCAGCAATTTGGAACGCAATACTTCTCCATGTTGGATTTGTGGTTGTTATATTATCAAGTAAGGGTGAAGAAGGATGATATACCCAATACTACTTTTCATATAAAATATGGGCACTATGAATTCATTGTAATACCATTAGGACTCACTAATGCTCCAAAAATATTCATTTACTTGATGAATAGAGTCCTTAGATATTACCTCAAAAATGTTTTCGTAGTCTTTATAGATTGTATTCTGATATACTCCAAAACCAATGAGGATCATAAGGAGCATCTAAGAACTGTACTATAGACTTTGCGGAAGGAGAAACTCTATGAAAATTACAAAAATTGTGATTTATAGTTGAAGGAGGTATCATTATTAGGCCATATCATCAAAATCAATGGGATATCTGTGGATCCCTCAAATACAGCCGCAATAGATGTATGGTCGAGGCCAACATCGATAACGGATATCCATAGTTTCTTGAGGTTAGCTGGACATTATCAATGATTTGTGATAAACTTATCATGATTGTCCAACCCTCTTACCAAGCTAACTTGGAAGGGAGTAATTTTTTCTTTGAGTGATGAATGCGAAGAAAGCATCAAGTATTTGAAAAGAAAGCTTATCGTTGTGCTTGTGCTCTCTTTACCCACAAGTGGAGATCTTATTTGTGGTATTCAGTGATGTTTTGAAGAAGGGCCTAGGATGTGTGTTGATGAAAAATGAAAAATTCATTGCCTATTCTTAAAGGAAATTAAAATTTCATGAGAAGAACTATCCATCACATGACCTTGATTTGGCTGCAGTGACCATTGCTTTGAAAATTTGGCAACATTATCGCTTTGGGGAGGAGTATGAAATATATACAGACCACAAAAGCCTCTGGTATATATTCACACAGAAAGAGTTAAACATGCACCAATAAAGATAGTTATAGATGATCAATGAATATGACTAATCAATCCATTACCACCCTAGGAAAGTGAACAAGGGGGGGATGCTCTAAGTAGGAATGACCCAATGATTCTATCACTGATGAGAATTGATAAGGATCCAATCTTCTTAGATTTAAAGAATCTGAACTTGGGGATGATAAATAATGGAACATCATCAATCCTTACAAAAATGATTGTTCAACCTTCTCTTTTGGAAAGGTTAAAGGATGCTAAAAAATATGATGAGAGAATTCATAAAAAAGTGGAAGCTATCAGAAAAGGGAAATACTTAGAGTTAAATGTTAATTAAGAATGAATTGTGAGATTTGAGAAAAGACTGTGTGTTCCATCCAGATTAGAGCTGAAGAAGGAACTTTGGGATGATCCACATAGTTCAAATTTCTCTATTGGCCTAGGAAACACAATTATGTATTGAGATATCTGAGAGTATTATTGGTGGGATAACATGAATAAGGAGAGTGCTGAATTTACATCAATGTTCCTAGTGTGTCAGTAAGTGAAGGTTGAGAGACAGAAGTATAAGGGGATGATGCAACAATTACCCTTACGATAATGGAAATGGGAGAACATTACCATGGACATTGTCATCGGACATCCGAAGACATCTGAAGGCTACAATACAATCTGGGATGTTGTGGATCATCTTACAATGTCTGCACACTTCATTCCAATTTGGGAGGATTCCTCATTAGATCAACTTACATGGATATATATTACGGAAGTAGTAAGGCTGCATGGAGTACCACTATATATTATTTCCTATCAAGTTCCAAGATTCACCTCTAGGTTTTGGGAGAGTCTTCATCATGATATAAATACTGAACTGAACTTTAGTATGTCCTGTCATCCTCAAACTAATGGAAAATCCGAGCAGACTATCCAAACACATGAGGACTTGTTGAGAGCATGATAGATGGACTTCAAAAGAGGATGGGATCAACATCTTTCTCTGGTTTAGTTCTATTATAATAACAGTTTCCACTCGAGCATCCAAATGAAACAATATGAATCCCTTTATGGAAAAGGTGCAGAACACTGGCTTGTTGGGATGAGGTCGGTGAGTGTAAGCTGCTAGGACTAGAAATTGTCGATGAAATGGTGGAGATGGTGGAAACCATTCTGCAGCATATCAAGGCAGCCCAGATTCAATAGAAGAGTTATGCATATGACCGTTGATGGGACCTTGAGTTTAATGTTAGATACATGGTATTTCTACTTATATCCCTGTGGAAGAGGTTCATGAGATTTGGAAAGAAATGGAAGTTTAGTCCAATATACATTGTCCCCTTAGAGATTCTTGATTGTGTCGGGGATGTGGCCTATTGACTACCACTTCCACCTACCATGGCCAAAGTACATGATGTCTTTCATGAACCACTCTTAAGGAAGTACATACCAGACCCTTCATATGTACTCTCTTCGGAGGTAGTACAGCTATATGATGACCTTTCCTATGAAGAGAAACTAGTGAAGATCTTAGATTGTAGATAACAAGTTCTACGAAATAAGACAATACCCCTTGTCATGGTGTTGTGGTGAAACCAAAAGTTTGAAGAAGTGACGTGGGAATCATAAGAAATTATGAAGCAGAGTTACCCACATCTGTTTTAGTGTGGGAAAAATATCGAGTGTGAAATTTCATAAGGGGGGAAGATTATATCGACCCACAATTTCATTAATTAAAATTCTTATTGATCTAATTAAATTTATCATTGTGTAAAATGTTTATATAAAATGGTAACTTCCTTGGATTTATATCTTTGTATTTTTTAAAATACCATTATGAATTATGACCATTGAAAATATATCCATTTAAAAGTGAACACATGGTTAGCATAAATATAGGGCTTTAGCAAATCCAATTTACCTAGAGAAAATAATCGATGGCCTCATCCAGTATACTTTCCCCATATGAAGCCAATTTTTTAGATCTCAAAATGGAGGTGGTGTCTTTGGGCTTCGCTCTTGACCAAGACCAAGCTAAGCTTGAATACGTTAAGCTCGAGCAGAACCTCCTACTAGAGAAGTTGAAGTTAATAGAGATTACCACAAGAGCAATGTTATCTGAGCCACCCCAAGAGTCTGTCACCATTCCACACCTTACCCTAAGGTCATATGTGGGTGATATAAGTGGTTATGTAACAAGACCATAGCACTATGAATATGTTCATTATATTTTTATATAATAATGAATATATATTCATTTTATTATTGTTACTTTGTACATTGTTTTTAAAGAACAAATAGTATTTTTAGTTAATATTCAATTAAGAAAACTATTTTGATGAATTAATGGATTTTTTAATTAAATTATATTTTAATAAAATATTATTACAATAAAAATTAATTTTTATTAAATATAAATGATCTTCTAATTTTATGAATGTAATTGTAATTTTTATTAAGGTTTGAAAGTTGTTTCTATCAAAACCCATGATTATTTGATAAATGTAGAATTTTATTTTAAAAGTGAGAAATAACATATTTATAAAATTATTTAGATAAAGTTAATGTTATTTTTGGAATCATGACATCGAAATTATCTAATGGTGATTTTTTCATAATTTTTTGAGTATGTCAAAATTTTGGGTAAAAATTAAATACTGTTTAAATATATAATGTCTTTTATGACATCATAATGACACAATAGTGATTTCATAAAAAAAATATAAATTTTATTTTTGGAAAACATATGTTTTAAAATTAAAATAATGAGATTTTATATTTGTTTTATTTGCTTTACAAAGCTGAAGTGGACCCTTCAAGGATTATAAAACATTTTGTCTTCTTAAATTGTTCTCCTTGACAGTGTGACTCACCTCCAGATAAGCAACCCAATTTATTTTAAGAATTTAGGACATAGGAATTATAAAATATTGTTTTCCAATCCCCTTTGTAAAAAACCATGGGCAAAAACCAAGGGCTATTTTTTCGTATTGATTAGTTTAATGCGAGGTGTCCCAAACCTAAATAATAAAAAATTCCCCCTCATTTCTTATATAAACCCAGCCAAGTTCCCACTCCATATTCACTCAAAGCCTTTTTAGTACGTTCATCCTTTGCCCTAACCTCTCTAAAATACTCTTAGGGTTCCATAAGCTCCCAATAAGCCTCTCCCAAGCCTCTCTCTGGCCTTTGGAAGCACACATCCAAGTAAAGGTTTTCCTCCATTCTCATTTTTGACCAATTTTCATTAAGTTGTTATTCCATTTTTATTTCAATTATAAATTTTTGGGTATGGTATATCACCTCCCCCATACATCCTTATTTACATTTGAATTATGGGAGACCCTTTTATCTCTCATAAAATGCCTCTCATGTACACCCGTGACCATGCCGATGTTCCGAAAGAAATTTCTCTCTCCTCGTTAACATTCAACGAATTCATTTGTTTTGTGAATCTAAATTCCATTAAAATAGTTGGAAAATGAATCTATATTACCCCCCATACTGTTTATTTCGTTTAAATATTATTAGAAACCCATTCCTCTCTCTCAAACCATTTTTATGAATCCTTAGGTCACATTGTTATGCTGCCGAAATTGCACCGTATTTTTCCAAGCTAAGATCATTGTGTAGTTAGTACCATAACCATGTCTCTATCACGTGTATTCACCTTTATGAACATTTACATAATGATTATGAGTTCCATGTATGAATTCCACATTCCTTTATCAGGGAAGAAATGATGATGTTTGATGAATCCATGTTATATGATCCAAGTGGCACACTTGTGCATGAAATGAAATTTTTAAGAAGGGTGCGCCCTGATAGCGGTCCAATGCATTGGGTAAAGTATAGTATCATGATACGTCATGTACAATGAGTTTTTACTCAGGTTAATTCATGTGCCAAGAGGGTTTACTTGTGCTTCATGTTCAATGAGGATTTACTCATTCCCCATGTGCAATGAGCCTTGGCCCTTGTTAATTCCAAGTAAAGTGTTGTTGCCACATTTCCATGTTATGATTATCATGCTTTATCATGACCTTATGTTCGTGTTTATCTTGTGCTATATTGATGTGCCTGTTGTCAAAAATGTATTTTTTTCATCATGTTATTTCATATTTATTCCCTTAAAGGGATTTATATCTCACCCTTTTCTTATGAATGTCCTCAGGTTTTCCTATACAATGCTAAGTACAAGGAAAATTACTAGACATGTAAAGGAATTTTTGAATAAATATGTTTTGTGTCTTATGTTCAAAGTTGTTATGTAATGATACTAAGCCCCAAATACACTATACCTCTTGATCTTATATGTTTTATCTAGTGAATTTTATATAATAAATCATGTTTTAGCATGTAATAAAGAACAGGTTTGTCCTAGAGAGAACTGAAGACAACTTTCTAGAAGATTGTCGAACAAGATGATACAACTTATTCTAGAATTAAATTTTGAAGGACTAATAATAATTCCACTTGTAACATCTCAACCCTCCTCATTAGTTTGATAAGATGGTGAAAGGTTACTTCGCCTTAAAAGACATCCCAAAGATGCCAAAAAATGGAAATAATTGTCAAGGGTTTTATATAAAATTGGGGGTCAATTCTACATCTAAAAATAAAACAACCATCCAAACAACCATAGCCAAATAAATCCCTATAAGATTCATGATAAAAATGAAGAAAAATTAACATTTAATTTATATCAACACCAACTACCAAGAGTCCCACATTGGATGACTGCAAAACACCAAAGTAAATTGTGTAAGACGATCCCAAATAAAGTCAAAGACAACCAAAAATCCAATGCTCCAACCTGCGCGATGGTCCACTCTGCGTAACATCACAAGTATCATTAATCACCATTATATAAGTGTGATACTTTACCATTTAATGTGTTTTGATAAATGATGTTTTTAAAAGGAACAATGTGCCAAAGCATGGGTGAGTAATGAATCTTGGTAGGCTATACCCAAATGACTTCTTTACTCATTCCATTTGGATAGGACATCTTATCACAATTATATAACCAAATTTATATAAAAAAATTTCTAATAAGATTATATAAAAATATTAACTAGTTCTATAACTAGAAAAATTTCTAAAAATAATATCATGTACCTTGTAAGAAAACCAACCAATGCTGCAAATCTATTTGATGAATTCCATTTTGGAATAATCCCTTACTTTCCATATATCCATAAAACCAACCATGCATGCATCCAAGGACAACCAATACTCATGAATTGTGAGTCATCCTTATACTAAGATTTCTCTTAGTGGACCATTGTAATAGGGGTACTTCAGGCCCATATACAATCCATCCTTTTGGCGGGGGTACTTCATGCTCTTTTTCATCCCAATTCACATGAACACATGCCAACAATTCCAAACCCATGAAAAGTCAAAGTGTATCAAATAAATTTTAATGAAAAAAAATTATTGAAAAAATTACTTAAAACATTTTAAATAAACCAAACAAAACAAACTATTTTATTTTAATAATTTTAAAATCAACCCACATAGATTTTAGCATGAAAACTCCACAATTTAACAAAAACTAAAAACAATCAGAAAATAGGGTTTATACTATGCTTTCCATACCAATTTAACAAAAAAAATAAATTAAAACAACATATGTGAAATCATGAATTCATATACTAAATAGAGGATTCAAGAGTAAACCCTAATACCTCCAAAAACATTACAATAATGGAATACGACATGAAAACATCCATAAAACCTGGTCAAAATGCAAAAAAAACACATTTTATCTCTTATTCTAGAAACAAAATATCCAAATGTAATCATATTTGGTATAAAATACCTTATATCTATCCATAGTGTATATAGATCTATGAAATTGATAGAGAGAGGGAGAAGTATAACTAAGGAAAACCAAGGAAACCCCTATGAATGATGACTTACCATGAGAATAAAACTTCAACAAACCATGAAAAGCCTTAGGATCATCTCCAGAATGATAGGAGAAGCCTCCTTATCCTTTCAGTGGGTGAATTCCCAAATTAGGTTCAGTTTGGAAAAAATATGTGTTAAAACCTCAAATTGATCTAGATCCACTTTGTGGATTTGGTTTTTAACTTGTGCATTATTTGTAAAACAATGTGCTTACCATTCACTAGCTATTGCCTCATGGGGGAGCCACACATGGTTGGCACTCATAATTTCCAAACCATGTAACAACCATGAAAAATCCCATTATCAACCCTTTTAGGGTATCCACTATGTTCCCATATGGTTTGGATAGACTATGCTCCCTAAATGTGTGCCTACCTAGAGCTCTCCACCTCATTATGCATGATTTAATAGGGAGGTTTGACGGTTTCCACTAACTTTGCACCAACTATGACCTATTAAAAAAGTCCCAAAAAATTCCAAATGTCTTCCCAACTATCAAAAACATACCCCTAAAAATTTATATACTTTAAAAGTATAAGATAAGGGCTCCATACTTAAAACTGGGGTTGCTACAAATAAAATTAAATGTTTATGAAACATAAAATCATTAATTATTCAGTTAATAATTAAATAAATAAAATGATACTAAAAACATTAAAAGTTAAATAAATAAATAAATTATTATGTTAAATTATTATATTATGTTAATATTTCAATTTACAAAGACGTGAACATAATTTACATGATTTAAATTATTTTTATATAATTTTTAAATTTAAATAAATTGAATAATGTCAAAATTAACATTAATGTCATTTTATATTAAATTTTATTTGATCAATTGATTCAAAAATTAAAAAAATTATTATTTGAGGTAAAATTACGTCTAAATTTTAATTAATATCAACTATATTAAATTAATTGATCAATTTATCTATTATAATAAAAATATCTTCCACTAAATATAAAAAACTCATTTAGCACGGCTACACTTAAAGTGATTTTTTCCCATTACATGACCTTGTGATAAAGATAATTTCCAACAAAAAATAGTTTTATACACAATAAATTAAAAATAATATTTAGAATAAGGGATTAAAATTTTTCTAAAAAATATCACACTATCTTAGTATTATATAATAATTTACTTAGTTTATAATATTTGTTAACATAATGAAGAAACCAAATTAGTAAAATGATGAATCATAAGAGTTAATGAACCCAATGTATAGGACATGTGTATAAATGTGTTTATGAGGTGTGGATGGATTATATAATCCATCTATACCTTTAATTATTCATTTTTAAGAAACATGAGTTAATCTGGACCTCCCAATAGTAAATAATTTCGAGTGTTTACAAGAATGACACTCTTGCTTAACTATAAAATGGAACTCACTCTCACCCATTATTTACACATCTAAATCTCTTTATCTCAGACAAGACATATGAAAATATATTTTCTTATTCCATAATATCATCCTATGAACATAATTTGGATATAAATTAAACCAAGGAATTCCTTTATTGCACACCAAAAAGAGAAACCCAAAGAAGATCTAATATTCATCAATGGCCATTTTGTTTTACTTCTTCCTCAAAACCCTTTAATTATTTTTATATCATTATTATAAAAAACATAATTTTCTACCATAAAATTATATTTTTAGTTTTTTTTATGAAATTAAACATCACATGATTATATCAAATTGGTTATGAAATCGTCATTCATGTGTATGACAAACTACCACCTCTAAAAAACTAATATTGTACTTTTTTACATTACCACATTTCTAGGATGGTAATAATGATGTACATACTATTTATATATGATATATATGATATATATGTGGTTAATATGATTATGGAATTTTCATATAACACATAACTTCTTTATTTCAAATTTTTTGGGAATATATTTACTTCGTTCATGTGTATGCTGGACTACCACCTCAGGAAGCGATGTGACTCGTTCATATTATATATAGACAATTTTTCAGGATGGATTTAATAAACTTATGTGATATATATGACATAATAATTCTAATTTATGTATAATATATAAATATCAAGTAATTTTATTTCATTCTACATGAAAATAAAAGGTAAATAGCATTAATGCTTATGTAAGGCATATCATCTCTATAAACGGTGTTTTGCATTCCTATCACCAAATATTGTAAAATACTATAAATTAATATATATAAGGAATATATATTACATTTATATAATGTTAATAATTAATTATATTATTAAATCTGGATTTAAGTAAGAGTATCAAGAATAAAATACCAAAACATATAAAAAACAAGCAGTTTTTTCTGAAAAAAATAACTTTAACATTGAACTTTTAATTAAAGTGTAAAAGAAATTAGAATGAAAAAAATATCATATAATATATATGAATTTTTTTTATTTATTTATAATAAACTTATATTTATTATATAAGATAATTTAGTGAGTATTATTGAAGTCAATACATAAGGTAAGGCATTTCCGTCTCAATTATTATTTTCTTGAGAAAAACATCAAAATCACCACTTATTTCTTTTTTTGTTTATATACATTGATATGGAATGATATATCATTTAACAACTTCATTTCATGATATTTAATGTTTCTATTAATGTTACTCTATTATGAGGATTAATATTCAAAATTTATTTAAGAAATTAAGGATTTTTTTTCTCAATTTTTATTCTTTAAGACATACATTATGTTATACAACTATATAATATCATGAGGTTTTATATGAAGACCCTTTGACATATAATATCATTAATTTATTAATCCTCATGATATTTAAAATTATATTTAATTTAATTACTTTTTAGGGATTAATTTTCATGGAAACAAATAGTAATGATTTTATGATACAGTGTCATCATTTATCAAGATTGTTTATGATTGAGTATTAAATGTGGAAATGATATACATATAAATAATTTACTTAAATATTCTTCCAAAATATTATTCACGATATCTTCAATTTATGGAACCATTTTTTCACTCATTGGTACTTAATATATTTAACTAAAAAATTCAATAAAATATGACTTTATTTACCTCTTATTTCGGAAATTTGTTTTATTCCAAGACTATGTTTTCAAAAATAAATAAAAATTTGTTTTATCATATTAAAATGGATTTATTTAATGAATATATAATGAATTTTAAAGGATTATTTATGTAGTTTTTAAAATTATTCCCATTTGGATTGTAGTGAAAATGTGAAAAGATTTTTTTTGTTTTTAAATTGCATAGAATGAACAATATCTACCAATATCATGAATGCTCAATGTTTTCATGATTCACTTAAATTTTTTAAAATTTATATTCAAAAAATATTTCCCCCTAATATTTGGGAAATTTTTTATATTTATTACATGTTATCTAAAGGGATTAGTTTTCAAAATTTTGTATTTTAAAATTTGTTTTCAAATGGGATATGACATTTTCCTCAACATATGTTTTAAATGATTTTAAAAGAATTGATTATTTGTTTTCAAAGATTAGTTCAAGGAAAATTATTTTGAAGATTTTTTATTTTTGAAAAGTGATGTTCAAATATAGGTTATTTTCATTAAAAAATCTCATAGTTCTCTTTAAAAGTCATTCTCCTTTAATGACAACAACCATTTATATAGTTTATGATTTAATAGGGATATGATCCAAGAAACCCATTACTATTTTTTATCTAAATTGTGAATGATTATGATTAAATGTTTTCATGAAACATGTTTCTATTATATAGGTTATACCATGATAAAATTGATATGAAACATGCTTCTTTTGATGAGTGATTATATGATGAAATTATTTATAATCGTTTATCTTTTCAACATGTTATGATATGATAAAATGTTAATGATACAAATTTCATTTAATTTTTTATAAGATGATGAATGTTTATAATCATTTGGCACACATAAATATGGTTTTAATTATGAAATCGGCTGGAACTATATCTCGCACATGAGCCTCAACCCGATTGGTGAGGACTCTTTAAATGCAACCAGGCGACTCGAGATCAAATCCAGGTAGAGGCTTATGTCTTGGGTACTGTCGTAGTACTGTAGCAGTACTGTAATAGGTACTGTAATAGTACTGTAGTAGTTACTATAGTAGTACTATAGTAGAAAATGTAGTATGTACTGTTTTGAACTGTATCAACCGATATTATTCCAATGTTTGGGCATTCGACCACAAATTTGGTCCACAAGTCATTTAAGTCCTTCGAGCCACCTATGCCTTCAAGTTAATAATGCCTTCAGGGCAACATATGGAATTCGTGCCACCTTAAGGACTTCGGACCACCTTAAGTGCAAATGAAAACCAGACAACCATAAAGGAACAAGGTCTATAAAAAGGATGACCGAGATGATTTCTCCACAACAGAAGCTAAAAGGATTTCAAGAATGGGAGCGTATGACACATGCCATCGGTACAAGCCTATGCATGAACGAGAAAGCTTATATGAATATCCATGAAAATGTGGAGAGCTGATATCATGATAAAGATGCTGGGGAGGAGTAGTTACAAGTAGTTAGTCTGGTTTCAATATAATGTTTGAAGCCTATGGGAATTGAATACCAATAAGACCTATGGGACATGTAATTCTTACACCTATGGGCCTTGTAAGGGTTCCACATCACCCCTTGAATGGTGGATTATCAAAATATCAATAAAAAATGAAGGCCTTTTGGATATTGGAGGTTGGTACTATATCTCTATTCAATGCATTGGGTAACAAATTTTATATGTCATTTGAATGGAATGGGAGGAACGATGAGTGATCTCGATATAGTAGATGACATTTTCCACTATGATGACCTTGAATGTGAACATTGAATACTATGAAGTTTGTCACTAGGGAACATGGTGTGTCCCACCAATGAGGTATAACTGCCTATGTATGATCTTGATTAATTGTCACAATTTTATCTATGAACTTGATTATATGCTCACAATGTATTGTGCGAACTTTTTTACATATTCAAAATATTTTTCATTGAATATTTTCAATGTACATAATTTTATGAGATGACATGATTTCATTTCATCAACATAATGAGTGAACATGTTTCTATTTATACTTGTTCAAGATGTTATTAGCTGATGTGTATTCCATAAATCTAGGTCTTATTAAATTGTTATGTTGTAATATATTTTTTCTATTTCATTATGAAATGCCAATATTTATTACATGACTTGGAATTATGATTTTCTATATGTAGGGTATGGTTTTCAAATATTATTCTCATATAATCATACACTAATAAAAATGTTATGCATACATATATACTTTATTTACCATTACTAAGCATATGAGTTCAACCATTATTTTATTTTATTTCTATAGGTTATGAATAAAGGTTTTATATAGGGTACGTCTATGGGTATTTCTAAATGGGAACATCATTGTGGGAATCATTAAATATCATTCACCAGATTAGAAGGTTGTGTTCCATTCTTCCTATGGTTCTAGACTATTATGGTCCTCTGGTATGTGTATTTTATAATGAATATAATATTAATTTAAATCTATCTCATATACATGTATGATAATCCTAGGTATCTATATATTTAATCTTTTTATTATGTTTATTATTTTGTTATTATTTATTATTTTTTTCTATTATATGTTTTTACTCTAATGTTTATCTTATATTTAGGGAATAATATCACTAAATAATAGTTTAGTCCCTTTCTACTTGTCAACATTCTCTTACATATAGGGTGTAAAGAATGAGACCTCATGGTCCTTAGGTTTAAACAAGGTGGTTTCTGTCAGGGCATCACAAAATCGTATCGAATCCAATTTTCTTCTTATTTACAATTTTTGGCTCTATTGAACACATATAGGATGGTCATAACTCGTGCGGGATGTTTTACTTCTGTATGGACAACACCTATAGGTAAAAATTCAATTATTAGGATTATGGGACTTTCTTTTATGGTTTTCGATTTTAACCAAATGATATTTTAAAATAACACCAAGTTTGATATAATATACAATGCACAACACTAAGCATAGTCGAACCAAGAAACATTATTAGGACCATTATAATATAGTTGTTAAATTAGTGTGTATGAATACTGTTAAATTCATTGTGAAATATACATAATGTTAATAATTAAATTTTTTTATAAAAATGATTATGAAATAAGCACTACTATTTTAATAAAATCATTTTATTCTTCATAAATAGGTTTTCACAAAAAAATTATTTCATTTTTTTAGAAAATAATATATTAAATTTTCAGCAATTTTAGAAAATTTATGTAAAAAATGAAATTACTTTATGAAATAATCATTCAAACATTATTTAAATGATTTTTTAGAATTTTATGAAAGGATTGGTTTTTCTATGAAAATTTAAAAATCTTGTTTTTTAGTGAAAACAATATTTTTTCAAGATTTTACAAATTGTTAATTTTTACTAATTGATTTTAAATTAAAATTACTTGTATTATATTATGAATAATATTATTATATTAATTGGAATTAATTTTATTGTAAATTATTTTGTAAAAATATTTTACTTAAAAGGACATTGTTTTTGTAAAAAATACAGATTTTCGTTCCATTTTTCATTTTTATCCTAAATTAATTTCTTCCAGATATAGAAATTTAGTATGAAAAATTGATTCCATATTTGGAATTATGAGGTCTGAATTTTTTAATTTGGTCCCTTTTTTATATGGTCATTATGAATACTAACTATAGTAAACAAATATTACCATGGTAAAGGTAAGATGAGTTATTTATGGTTTAATCAAATTTTATAAGGTCTTAAAATCAACAAAAAAATGTATTTATCCTATTTTATTGGTTTATTTCATAAATATACATCAAAATCCAGATTATATATCTACATGGTTCTACATTTCATAGACTAAAAGCTTAATATCAATTTAAGAAATGAATAAATAAAAAATGTCACACTCTGGACTTTAAAAACACAAAAAAATTACAATAGGATTAGAAGAGTATAATTTTAGTTATAATTTTTTATTTTAAATATAAATTAATTTTTTAATCATTGTAATTTTTTTTTACTCATTTAATAATTTCAACAAATGTTACACAATGCCGATAGATTATGTATTCAATTACTAAAAAAATAAATTAATGATTAAAAAAATTTAAAGGTTATAAATTTTGGATGAAATATTTTGTTTCATAAAATATTAACAAAAATATATATATTAGTGATGTTTTATGTTTTTATATTCTAATTAATATGATATCAATTGTTTTTCAAATAAAAAATAAATGAATGGTGTGAAAATTGACATTAATGATATTTTGTGATAATAATATTTTCATAAATTCTTTAAAAATTATAAAAATATTTAAATAGGAAATGGTGGATAATATTTAGTATAATGTTTCAAGTATTTTAAATTTATGAAACAATTTTCCCCTTATTATTATTACTATAATTCTCTAATATTGAAAAATTCATTGCCACTTTTAAGGATAAAATTGGTTAATCGAGGGGTGTATAAAATATTTGAAGTTCAAAACGACTCCAAAATCTATAAAAATTTCAATAATTGATTATATTTCAAAATTATACTCTCTTTATTCTAATATTATTTTATTTTGAGGTATATTTCTTGAGAATGACTAAATTATGATTTTAATCTATTTGTTAATTCCTTGAGTGTCCCTTCCCTCACATAAAAAGGTAACCCATTATCTTCTCATCTTTCTAGCCTTTGAGCCTTATATATTATCAATCCCCACCAAAAATACTTCATAAATTCTTTCACCACATTCTATAGCTTATTTTATTTCAATAGGACAATCCATACATGTCTTAATTTGTAGGCCAAAAGTTGTACATCAATGAATATTGTTAACACTTAATCAAGTATTTTTAGTTTTATTTCTTCTTATATCTCCCTAAATGAATGGTATTAATTACTATTATATAAGCAAATAAATATCTTAAATATAATAAGTTATTATTACTATGATGTAAAAACCATAATACACCTTATTCCCATCCGTTGGAAAGTTATAATGTCGCTCGTGTGTATGTGTAGACTACCACAAAGTTGAAGTGATGTGATTCATTTTTTATTTAAATTATAAATTGATGGTAAAAAAGAAAATAATTTTTGAATATTTAATATATATTTTATATAATAATGATTATTCAGAGTTATATTTTTATTTACCTTTCCTTTTTGACATCCATAAATAAAATAAAAACGAAAATCATTTATATGTATGACCAACTATCTCTATAAGAAGTGGAATTTATATTTATGTCTCTATATCTTATATAATAATGTTAATATATTTATATTATTCAAATATTATATATATATATATATATACTTATGATGGTTAAAATTAAGGATATGAAGGAAACATGATGAATGCTCATGGACTGAAACTGTTGAACTGAAACTCTAAGGAAAAATAAAAAATTTAAAACTCAAAAATAATGATTTATTAATAAATGGGTGTTAAAAAATTATAATTGGATAATATATGATAGTATAAATATTTAAATCATTCTTTTAAATAGTTTTAACAAATTTAAATTTATTATAAATTAGATTAGATTTCCACTGAAGAAAGTCAAATTTGTTGTAAGCATTTATCATCACAATTTGTCTTCTTAGGTAATATGTATTTTTATTCTGAAATATTTTTTTTTATGATGCATCCATTTGAAATTTTATGTCATGAATTCATTTTAATTCCTGATATTAAATGTTTCATTTGATTTTATTCTTTAGTGGGGCTTTTTATTCAAAATCATCTAAAGTGGTAAGGGTTTTACGTTATAATCTAATTATTTATTTGAATTGTTTATCAATAAGTTTTATTAATGAAATATTATCGTATAAATAACAATAAAATCATTAATTTTAATATCTTATTACAATTTACCAATATTTCTAATTTTTCTATTATTTTCCCCTCTTAAAGAACTGATGGGAATGAAATAAATATTTTTATGGAAAACTATCCTAATTTCTCTCTTTAGTCAAAAATATTTTTCATCCATATCAATGTTTTCAAAAAAATGATCTCAAGAATGTTTTTATAATTTTCGATGATTTTTAAAAATAATTTTTAACCATGAAATACCTTTTAAAAAATGGATTGAATTAAATTTTCTTCACAGTTTCCAAATGTGAATTTTTTTCTTTTTACTGATAGTGTGAAAGGTATATTTAATATAATGCTTATGGAATAAATGTAATATCCCACTATAATAACCTCTAAATTATTTTAATCTCACCTTAAATATTTCCATGTTTATTTTAAAAGAAAATTTTTTCTTCTATTTTTTGGAAATTTTTAGATTTTTTTATTGCAAATTAAAAAAGGATACTTTCCTTAATAAAGGTTTCAAATGACATTTTAAAGGAATTTTCATCTAAAATGACATCCTATAAAGTAACCAAATCATTACAATGGATATTATCCAATGAAACCATCATTATTATTTATATATATGATTTATGATTATAATAAATATATCATTATAAACTCATTAATTTTCTATGGGTTATTACATGAAGAAATGTTAATGAAACATATTTCATTGTCATGAGTTCTGATATAATAAATAATTATAAATATTTGGGCACACATCAATTTTATTTTAAATATTTTATGGTTTTTCCCAAAATTATATAGTCATCCAATGCAATTGGTATATATAGGTATCTAATTATATAATATAGTCTTGAATGGGGAGTGACCCTAGTCCAGTAAGAGACTCTATCCACTATAATAGTCTTTATAGTGAACCTTGACTAAAAATATGGTTTAGGGAGTGAACCCAATCCACTATAATAGTCACCATAGTGAGCATTTAATACTGAATAAATTTTTTTCTATTAATATGTGTATTCCACAAATCAATGTCTTTTGTCCAATTTATGATCTTATGTATCATATAGTTTGATTATATCCTGATTCATGTGTTATGAACTTCCATGATTATCCACCGAAAAAGATAATATGATCTATTATCTATAGGTTATAGTCTTAAATGGATATTCAAATTTTATCAAATTATTTTACTCATGCTATGTTCATTTGAACATTTATATTTCCCTTGATTACCCTTATTATGCATTAGATATCACACATTCTTATGTTTCCTAATCAAATGATATGGAGAATGTTTTTAAGTATATAATATAAAATAAGGGTTTATGTTCTGAATAATTATGTTTTAGATGTTGTATATAGTATATAAAAAAATTGAATACGTTTCCATTTTTTAAAGACACTATAACAATATGATTTAGGTTTGGGTCATTACATTAAATAATAAACATCCATCTAATAAGATGGGATATCTATGTATCAAATCATGTTTTACCATAATTGGGTCTAGAGAATGGTTTAGTGAAACTTTTTAAATGAGTATGGGAAAATATTAGTGAGTAACTCTAGGATAATACTATGTATAGATGGAAATTCTATCTTATGGTAAAGAAAAGATTTTGATTTTTCACTGAAAAAATAATTTCATATGGACTCTAAATTGGACATAGTTTTAGAACAGATTCATTAATGGGTAATAAACATGAATGGAGTTTTTTAGGAATATATCATCCATCATTCAGGTGCATGGTGAGTGTTCCCTGACTGTAGACATTGTTTTACACTCCCAATGGATATTCTTGGACAAAATAAAATTTGATTTACAAACCATCATGAAGTATTGGAATATATATTGATAATGGATAACCTAGGTTAAACCAAAGGTGTCATGTGTTGAATAGAATGAGTCATTATTTAGTCCATATATGAATAATTGTATCATCATTACATGATTACTCATTATTCATAAGGCTTTTCAGGATATAGATTTTGTAGTTACTTAGTGGTTGGAACTAGGATTATTCATGTTAATGTTTAATTTGATGGACAATGGAATTATTTTACACATAAAAAAATGAAATGAAATATCGAATGTGAAGTCTTAGTATTTTACCTAAAAAGAAATCATTTTATATGATTAACAAGCATAACATGGGTAAGTTCCATGACACACATAATTAGAGAAATATGGAGTTTCATGAAGTCTGTGGATGAATAAAGATTCATATTAAAATATTTCGATAATTTGGTAAAAATAACTCAATGGAATATCTTAGAGGAAAGGGAAGATGGTTTTTTGTGTCTAAATGAAGTTAAAAGAGAATTTAATTTCTGAGAAAAAAAGGACGTGTTCTATAGAGGGATATGATGTTCATCATAGGGTAACATTAATATTTTATTATCATATATATTGGGAATATGCAAATTAGGTGAGTTAATTTCCTAATACAATATTATGAATCCTTGACCACATAGGTGACTATGTTTATCCAATATTTAACGTCAAATGATCGAGGTGTTTATATATAAGCATTTTAGAATTGTTTTTTAGAATATTAATATCAACTGTATTTTCAATATAATAATCATAAAACATATAAAGATAGTTCTATAATATTTCATCATTAAAGGTTTAAAAAATATATTGAATGGTACTGATAACTGAGATAAGTGATTTATTGTTAAGGATATATTTTTGGGTGACACATGATTGAGGGACATTTTACCCTTAATATGAGGATATATATGAGTTTATAATCATTATATTTGATAAATTAATGATTTAATTTGATGAATTAAATGAAACACTATTGGTAAACCTGAAATTTGTAAGTGTTTTTATGATAAAGTGAATTATATCAACTTGGAATAATTTTCATGTATTTTTGGATTTATGTAATATATTCCACAATTTATGATTTTTTATGGAATAACGAATGAATTAATTTTTTGAAGCATATATGTTTACATCTTAGGTTAACATAAGAGTTATGGATACCATCATATGTATATAATTTTACTGTTTATTATCAGTTCAATGTCATAGATACCCATTTTATGGTTTTAAGTGATTGGATTTTGAAGTGATTTGAACCTTTCACTGGGTTTTAAAAATTATCTCTTATTTATGATTAAATATCCCTTTGGATTAGTAAATTATTTTATTTTAACCTAAAATATGGTCTATTTAATAGTGGGATATAAATAATCTTGACAATTTAAAAGTTATTCATTGAAAAAGTGAGATTTTCAGTGATATTTATGTCCAATATATGGATTACCTTTATGGTTATTTTATAAATGTGTTTTCTGATATTTTAGTGAATTTTACTTTATTATATGATTATGTTATTATTTTTCATAGTATTTATGGGAGATTGTTCATTGGGATGAGGTGTATGTAACTTTTATGTTTTAACATGTTATTTACTATGAAATATTATTTGTGAAGAATTAGACTAAATTTTTGGTGTTTTAATATAAAATGTATTATATTTCTAATGAAGTTAATGCATTAATTAATTTTGAGGTTTTTGAGGTAGTTTTGGATGTAGGGTCATTTATATTTATAATGATCTAATTTGAACATTTACAACTAGTATAGAAATATTAGTGGAAAATGTATTATTTATTTACATGAAGATTCATAAATTTTAAACTAAATAATTTGTTTTTTTAATTTCTTTTTATAGGTGGAATAACTTTTTCTCTTATTATAGATTTTGTGAACTATTCAATGTTTACTTTATTTCCTCAGGCATGAAAAATTCATCTTAAAAACTCATTTTTGGGAGAAAGGAATATATTTTGGTGTAAATTACTTATGTAATTAGTCTTTATGGTAGTGATATTCATATAATATAGGACAAGGACCGTGAAACTAAAAATGTATCATATTACAATCATTTATGATGAATTTATGGTCTTTTTGCAACTCATTGATTTAGGGATTTGTGGCCATTTACATTATTTTGATCATTCACTTTCTAGTGATAAATTTTATCCATAACCCTCCATAATTATATAGAAATTTATATTTATTCCATGTCCTTATTTTCATTTCCATCTAAGGTTCTATTATCTGGAATCCTTATAATGTGATATTCCTGATAACCATCATTTTTCCCTTTACTATTTTCAAGGGAATGTTTTATTAACACATTTTACATTGTGTTATTTTAACAACGTTATTTTCAAATATCAACCAAATAATTACCAAGAACAAGTAAAAATTATGAAAAGGGATTTATAAAATGGGGGAGAATGTAACACCTCAGGATTCTAAAAGAACAATACGTTTGATGGTGTACACAACATGTAACATCGAGTCTAAATAAACCCAGAAATATTATTATGATAATTAAAAAATACATGTTAAATTGTAGGGCATGAATATTATTAACCTATAATGAATTGGATTTCCATGGGCCTTTCCTCTGTGAAAATCTTGTGGTTGTAGTGTTTGTAACGGTCACAGTGGATTAATCTGAGAGTTTTCCAAAAACATGATTCCACCAATCGGTTTCACAGAAATGGTGGCACTGTTATGGTGACACCATCATGGTCACACTGTCACGGTTGCACTAATTATGGTGGCATTGTCACATTCACTCTGTCACGGTCGCATCATTTATGGTGGAACCATTTTCTGTGGCACCATCACAGTTGCACCACCATGGTTACACTAGTTATAGTGGCACTGTAATGGTGTCTCACCAAACAGTGTCACACTCCCCTCTCACAGATTTCTACGTTTTCCCATTTTCTTTCATGTTACGTGTTTTTCTTGTTTAAATTTAATCTTATCAACTCAAAACCATCCTCTGGTCTATCACCACTATTTCTGAGGGGAATTGTTAAATCTTAATTAATTCCAATGTGTGAAACCACCAAGCTGCATGTTCAAACCACTATCTGACATTCAAGTATGTCGAAATGGTCTCCTTGATTTTTGGATCTAGACCCTTCTTAAGTCGAGACCCTCTCTTCCTTCCTTATTTTCATTTCTCTTGGTGTCCCTATATACTTCCCCTCAAGATGAGTCATGCACCCGTGATGGAGCCTATCCCACTCAGCATTTGTGGATCTCTTCCTCTATGATGTTCTATCCCTTGTTCCTACTGCAAGAAGTAAATTCAATCCCATGAACAACAATTAGGGACTTGTTTTTCTTTTCTTTAATTGTGCATCATGCGGGGTGGGTATATTAATGGATCCTTATAAGGAACAGCTGGATAATCTTCATGAAATTAGAATTAAAAAAGAATTTAATATTATCAAATGATAACATGTGTTAACAAAATAATGTGATGGGACTGTTTTGATGTTGGTGTCCTGTTTTATTTTTTTATCTATGATTCATTTAAGGCTACTATTGTTGTATGCCTTCTAAAAATCATGGCCATTGGAGGTATTTGCTTTATGCACTGGTTTTCTCTGTTTTTTTGTGATGTTTTGATGTACAAATGAAAAATTAAATCTAGTTAATCACATACCCTCGGTCAAATAAATTAATTCCCCATGATCAAAAATATCACATGATCACCCTGGTTATATTAATGTGGAAATTAAATAACCCCTATTAGTTAAATTTTTATACACTTGGTTTGATTGTTGTGGTTATATGTTGTGTGTTATGGACTGGGTTCTATGGGCTGTATATATGGGGTTGTATAGGGGGTGTGTTGGTGTCTCAGTTTGAGAGATTTATTGATTGTGGAATGGATGGAATTTTAGGAAGTAGAACAGCCTTTGTTGTGTTGTGACAGTGGGGTGACGATTAGGTTGTGGGACTATGAGATGGTTGTGAACTTGTTATGCTATGGGACTGCATCTGGGATTTGGTTGGGTAGTAGGGCTATGGGGTTGGTCTTGGAGAGAAGGAATGGGTGATATCACATTGAAGAATGATAGTTGGTAGTAGTTAAATGGGGATGTGCAGTGGGACTGCAAATTCGATTTTGTTTGTTCTTTTGATATGCTAGTGGTTGGTAGTTGCCCGATAGTGATGGAATAAATTAAAGTGAACCCTTAAATTAATTAATATCAAGTGAATAAATAAATAGGTGTTGGGATTATGCCTTTTTAGTGGTTGTTGTGTGGTTGTTCCTATAGGGGTAACAGCAATGCGGTTCCATATGAGTTGGTTGTTTGTTTTGGGACAAGTAGTTTGAGATGAGTGTTTGATTACCTATATATATATAAAAATTAGTTCTTTGTGATTTCTATATGCACCCCACCCTTTCTGAGAACCATATTTCAAATTCCCCCACCTCATGGGGTTGTGGGTATTTCCTAACATCCTGGTGGGAGGATGGATGGTCGGTTACTGACATTCTTCCTCACACCCTCTTTTGGTATCTTTCATCTTGGGCATAACTAGGTAGGATGTAATGGATTGAGGCTTACCACAGTCCCAGATTCTATGAGAAATGGTTTGTTTTGGATGATGATCTAATGTGTTTGTGGTCCAGGTATGTTTTCGCAAGTATATTCAGGAAGTGGCACAGGTGACTTTGGGTGTGGTGTGTGGTTTTTGAGGCCCTGGTGTCTGCAGGCGTGGTGTGTGGTTGTTGAGGCCCTGGTGTCTTTGATCCTGGAAGTGGTTGTTGTGGTGTAGGTGTATGTTTTCATTGTTTTGTGCAGTGTGAGGCCCAGGTGTGTTCGTGAAAGTTGCGGCAGTGCGACTGCATGTGGGAAGAGTGGAAGAATCAAGATGTTAGATCATTAGAAATTAGTAGTTATCTAGTGGGAAAGTAGTGTGCGGTACCCAAATGTCGATGATCGTGTATTATTACTTTACATGACTTCAGTTACTTTGGTGAGTGTGCCTTAGTGAGGTTGGGATGGTTAGTATTCCTTGGTTGGTGCTTGATGATGTACTGTTTTCTCACAAGGGCATTATTATATTCCCTCACTTGTGCATGAATAACTTTAGTATCACTTCTGGGTGTACTGTTATGCTCACCCTACATATATAAAACTATTTTTAGGTTTCCAGGAGGGCATTGGGGAACATGATAGACTTTAAAATCTTGAAGGTCTGGATAGTTGTTGTTACTTCTTAGTTTATTTTCTTTTATTACATTATTTGGGAATTTTTTATACTTTGTATTAGTTCTACCTTTTAACATGCTTGTGGGAATGTATTATTGGCTTTACATTTACATTAAGTCTTTTCTGTTGCTGGTATTTACCAACTTATCTCCTAATATTGTTCTATAAAAAGGGTATTACCTTCCAAATTATGTGAGAATATATACCCTTGGTTCTAGATTCAACTTTAGGGACTACTAAAGGTGGGACTCAAGGGTCATTATCTCTCATTCACCTTGAGGAAATAAGGGCATGACACTTTTTTATCCCTTCCCTCATCCTAAAGAAGGTGGGTCGTGAAAAACTGGTGTCAGATGGATGGTTGAGATATAGTATATAGTTAGGGGCTAGGCACAATGAATATTTCATGGTATGTCTAGGAAAAAATGTTAGGAAATATTGGTGCGTAAAATATGTTATGGAATACCAGTTAGGACAGGGGATTTTAGGGACCTCGTGATCTGATGTGAGGAATCTATACCTACTGAACAACTAGGTGGGGCTACACTGATTGTAAGGTATATACCCTAGTAAGGGTACAAGAATCATAATGAAATTTGTTATAGAATTTTTGGGAATTTCATAAATTTAATTTTAAAGGGGATTTCCGCACTGCGCGAGCTTAGGAGTTCCCGTTTTCTTTTTCAGTTATGGCCCCCAGATGTCATCCACAAGTGGTACGAGAAATCGAGTCTCAAAAGGTTGATCTGGTTGATCAAATGAGGGTTGATCGAGAGGAGGAGGATGACCAGTATAAAAATACACTTCTTTACTTCTAGCAGAAGTCTCTGGGAAAGTACAAGGGCAGCGTCTCAGACCTGGAGACAGAGAGCTGGATCGAGGATCTAGTGTCCACATTCAGCTTGATCCGAGTTTTTATAGAGTATTGTGTTCTTCTTGAAGTGATTCATATGTGAGGAGTGGCATTTTAGTGGTGGACGCTTTTCCTTGAGGAGAGAAAGGAGACTAATTTCTCATTGGATGACTTTGAGAAGGAGTTCCGGGACGAATTCCATTCGTCAATGATGAAGGTCGAGAAGAGGAAAAAGTTTCTCTCTATACAGCAAGGGAGTATGATGGTTAGGGAATTGGGGATAAAGTTCAAGGATCCCCTTCATTGTTATTTGGTTCTCTTTCTGGATTAAATGCCCTGGGCAGGACACTTGGAGGAGGCACTTTGACCTTATCTTCAGTATGTCATCACTCCATTTACTCTTCAAATGTACCTTTGAGTTTAGAAGAGGGATGATGTAGTAGAAAGAATTCACTCACAAGGAGGAGTTTTACATTAGGGGATCTAGCCAATTTCATCAAAATGTATGTTCGTCAGCAGAAGGTCTCTAACGTCAGGGACTTCTAGGTTTTTTTAGTAGGGAGTAGGCCTCAACAGTTACAATTATGATCTTCTAGACCTCGCTCATTCCCCAGGGGAATATGACCTAGGTGATTTGTCTATTGTATCGATTTTAATCTTCAGAATCAGTGCCCTATATGAGTGTAGTAAATTCGGGTGGGAGGGTTCAATGCCCACCTCACCATCATCAGTTTCTAGCTAGGCCTTTGCAGCAGTAGAGGTATCGAGCTCCCACTCCAACAAAGGTAGACAGTGCTGGGGGAGGCCGACCCGAGGGATATCCATAGAGACCATGACTAGTGAAAGATCAGGGAGGTGCTACACCAAATATATGAAAAGGGGTAGGGCTTGAGAAATTGCACACCACAGAAGAAGCAATCCTAGCAGGACCAAAGGTTGTTGGAGGTACGATCAGCCTATTTAGTACTCTAGCTTATTTCTTGTTTGATTCAAGAGCTTAAAACTACTTCGTAGAACTCAGTCTATCCCATTACATAGGTCTAGACATACAGAGACTATTCATTCCCCTGGTGTTGAGTACACCTGTTGGAGGTCAGACCAGCATGTTTGATGTTTTTCATGGATGTAGACTGATGTTGGGGTCATATCAGTCCAGTGGGGATCTTTTTCAACTACAAATGAATCCATACGACATCATCCTAGGCATCGAATGGCTATTTAATGTGCACACTGTTATCGAATACATCCATACAAGGGTTGTGTTCTATGATATGGGTGTCCATCTTGTAGTTTTCATTGGAGAGTGGAGTTTCTAAGAGGGAATTCGGTGTGTGGAGCCCATTATTTCATTGTTATCCATGATTTTTGTGGAATCAATAGACTTAGGGATGGTGTATGCTTCATGGATTTTTAGTGAGTTCATTTACATCTTCCCTAAAGAGGTTGTGAATCTACCCCCTTGATTTGATGTTGATTTCGGGGTAGATTTATAACCTGTTGCCATCCGATTTCGATGGATCCCTATCATATGTCTCTTTTCAAGTTGTGAGAGTTGCATATTCAGGATGATGACCTGATGAAAAAGTGTTTTGTCCAACCAACTATGTCACCTTGGGGTCCTCCTGTCTTGTTAGTGAACACGGTAGATGATGGTCTAAGGATGTTCATAGACTACCAATGACTAAATTAGGTGATGATCAAGAACTGTTACCCCTCTCGAGGATCATCGACCTGTTTGACTAGTTAAAGGGAGCAGGTTTGTTCTCTAAGATCAACATACGGTGTGGATATCACCAGTTGAGGGTGAATAAGGGTGACATCCTAAATACTAATTTTAGGTGCAGGTATGGGAACTTTGAGTTCATGGTCACATCGTTCGATGTTATTTATGCACTAGCAATATTCATGGTACTCTTGAACTCTATTTTCTGTATCTGGACTAGTTTGTGGTCGTGTTCCTTGACAACATTTTGATCTCCTGAAGATTATAGGAGGATCACACTGTGCATCTAAGTACAGTTTTGGAGGTCCTCCGATGCCACCATCTCTATAGGAATTTATCCAAGTGAATGTTATGGACCATAGAGGTGCACTTACATGGACACGTGGTGTCCCAACAGAGAATAGTATTGGACCCATCGAAGTTCAAAGAAGTTTTTTCTTAAAAAATATCAAATAATGTGGAATGTTTTTGTAGTTTACTATATCTAGAAGGTTACTACCAAAGGTTCATACATGACTTATCTTGAGTTTTGGATCCATTGATTCTATTGACCAGGAGAGACGAATCCTTTGTGTGGATTTAGTAGTGTTAGATGGTTTTTAGCGACCTGAAAAGGAAGCTAGTCAGTTACCAGATGTGAGGTTTCTAGTGATAGGGGTAACGTTTGAGGTATTATGTGATTCTTCTAGTCTTGTCCTGGGGTGTGTGTTGATGCAGCAGCGGGGAATGATCTTTTACGGGTCTAGGCATTATGTCCTCATGAACGAAACTATGCATCCCACGACATGGAACCTCCAGCGATCATTTTCATTCTAAATTTATGGTAGTAATACCTCATCAGAGAATTCTTAGTGGTCTTCAAATATCAAAATAACATGAGGTATATATTCTCTCTACAAGACAAGAACTTTTAGTAGTAGAGGTGGATGAAGTTTCTTTAGGAATAAGACATAAATATCTCCTACACCTCGAGAAAGGGGAATGTGGTGGATGATTCCTTATGGAAGAAGTCACAAAATAATGTTGTTTGGGTGTCTGCAGATACATGTAAGGTAACGGAGGGTTGGATGCTTTACATATGAGCATGAGACTGAAGGATGGTTGAGGCTATCAGTTTCAAATGAAAATGCAATCTTCCTTGGTATGACAGGTTGAGGAGTCTCAGTGGAGAGACTCATAGGATAAAGTTATGTGTGATCACATTAGCCAGGGTGATGTCCTGGAGGGACGGTTAGAGGTTAGTCAGAATCAGATTTTGTTCCCTGGGAAGCTGCTAGTCCCAGTGGCAATGCCTGAGGGAATTCTTGGTGAGTTCCATAACTCACCCCTAATAGTAAATACAAGAGTCTCCAAGATGTACAATGTATTGAGATGTCTATTTTGTTTACATGGACTGAGGTAGGTAGTGGTGTATTTTTTTGGAAATGCGCCTCTTGTATTAGTAGGTGATAGTTGAGCACCATGTTTCTAGAGGACTACTATTTCCCTTAGAAATTCCTGAGTGGATGTGGGATGAAGTCTCAATGTATTTCATCGTTAGACATCCCATGGGTTGAGGGATGATGTGATTCCATCTCAGTAGTGGTGTATCAATTGATAAAATCTGCTCACTTCTTAGCGGTTAAGGAGTTGACCAAAGTGGATGCATTAGAACAAAGGTTTATGGGTGAAGTGTTATGGATACATGGAGTTCCAAGATCCATAATTATGGTTCAGGATACACACATTTCTTTCATGATTCTGAAAAGGGATTAAAACTTGCTTTTGGAACCCACCTATGCCTCAACACTGCTTTCCACCCACGGACTGATGGGAAGATAGAGGGGACCATCCAAATGCGGGAGGATATGCTGTGAGCATGTGTTCTGGAATTCATAGGATCATGTGTATGACACTTCCCTTGGTGGAGTTTTCCTACAACAATAACTATCACTCTACCATTGGCATGACACCATTGAAATTCTTGTACGAAAGACCCTATTTTCACCCATGTGTTGGACCGAGGTTGGGGACACATGTGTTCTTAGCCCAGAGGTGGTGAAGGGAACAACGAAGAAGGTTTAGGTTGTACATGAGAGGGTGAAGGAATCTCGGGGTCGACAGAAGTCATATGATGATCATAGGAGGAGACTATTTAAGTTCATGGTCAGGAACCATGTATTCATAAGGGTTTCCCCTCAGCATGGGAGGTAGAGGTTTGGCAGAGGGGTTATGATTTCTTCTAGGTTCATCAAACCCTTCGAGGTGTTGGGACGAGTCAGCGAAGTTGAATATCAACTATAGTTTACACTATGTTTGGGAAGGATCAAT
This sequence comes from Viscum album, assembly GCA_963277665.1. Taxonomy (NCBI): domain Eukaryota; kingdom Viridiplantae; phylum Streptophyta; class Magnoliopsida; order Santalales; family Viscaceae; genus Viscum; species Viscum album. The sequence goes on along the minus strand of OY728164.1, from coordinate 1,464,659,350 downwards.
GAAGTCGTCTTTATCTCTCTTATCTAATGGTATCTACATGATGACCCCCACATATAAGACTGGGGATAGTATGATGTCGAGGACAACGTGATGTTCATGGAGCGACCAGTGAAAATCGAGGATCATAAGGAGAATATGCTTCTTGTATGGACCATTCCTTTAGTTCATGTGATCTGGAGGCATGGTGTCCTTGAAGAGAGTACTTGGGATTGAGTAACATAGATGTGTTCCTACTACACAAAACAGTTTTGAATTTCTCTCTTACGTTTTGATTTTGTTCCTTTATTATGATGAATTACTGACCTTGTTTGCTATGAGATGAGTTGTTTTTCTTGTTCTTTGAATGTGTTTGAAAAGTCCTGATTTGTGGAAAGGTAGAACCTAATCCCAAACTAGGAATCATTAATGCGAATGCGGTTAAACTCGTACGATAGAGTCAGTGCCTCCCACAGTGGATAGTATCTTGACATGGAGGAATGAGTTCCCAAATCCAAGTGTCCAGACAATATGACCTTTTTTTGATTTATTAGGGAAGTGGATCCTTAGTGTCTCTCTAGTAATTTAGGAGATATATGTCCAAGAGGTGTTCATGGTTGTTGAGGTTTCCCCACCACTTTTCAACACATGGTAGTTTATCCCTCATAGGTATCTTAAGATGTGGTTATTCAGACTCTCTCTTTTCTGGTTTGGTTAATAATTCTTAGGGATGTGAACAGTTTGAGGGGTATCTGATGTAATAAATCAGATTTCCCTAGGCCTTTCCTTAGTGAAAATATAGTGGTTTTAGTGTGTGTAGGGGTCATAGTGGCCTGTTTTGTGAGTTTTCCAATAACTATGTTCCGCCAAATGGTTTCACCAAAACAGTGGCACTGAAACGGTGGCACTAGTATAATCACACCATTACATCGCCACTAGTTATAGTGAAACTTTTATGGTCACATCATTTATGGTGGCACCAGTTGTGGTGGTACTGTCATGATCGCATTGTCACAGTCACACCATCATAGTCGTACTATTTATGATGGCACAGTTATGATGTCTCACCAAACGGTGTCACACCCCCTCACCTAGTTTTCCATGTTTTCCCATGTTCTCTCCCTGTTATATGTTTTTCTTGTTTAATTTTAATCTCTCATCTCAAAACCATCCACTGGTCTATCTTCATCGTTTATGGGGGAATTATTAAATATCAATTAATTCAAACATGTGAAACTGTCAAGCCATGTGGTCAAACCACGATCCGAATTTTAATTACATGGAAATGGTATCCCTAATTTTAGGATTTGGCCCCTTAATAATCATAGATCCTATTTTCCTTCTTATTTTTTGTTTCTCTTGGTGTGCCTTGAGACTTTCTCAGGAGAGGAGTGGTGCACCTGTTCTAGAGCCCTTCCCGCTCAGCCTTCGTGGAGTTCTTCCTGCATGTTGCGCCATCCCATGTTTTTTGTGTAAGAAGGATGTTTGATCCCTTGACGAACAAGTAGGGTCTTTTTTACTTATATTTAATTTTTCATCATGCAGGGTGGGTATATTAATGGTTCCTTGTATTGAAAAACTGGATAATCTTCATGAAATGAGAATTAAACAATAATTTAACACGATAAAAAGATTACATGCATATATAAAATAATTGGTAGGGTGTGGTTTGATGTTGGTCGCCTGTTTTATTTTGCAATCTTTGATTATTTTAAGGTTGTACACCTTATGAAAATCATGTTCATTGGTGTTATTTTCTTAGGCACTAGTGGTGTTATTTTTGGTTTTGATATTTTTGTGTAATGAAGTATCATGAAATATAATTAATCATGTACATCTGGGTAAATAAAAGGGATTCCCCAGGATCAAACCTATTCTGTGATCACCCCAGTTATATTAAAGTGGAAATTAGAGGACCCCTATTAGTTAAATTTGAATACAATTGGTTTTATGGTTGTGGTTATGTGATATGTGTTCTAATCTGGGTTTTGTGGGCTTGGTATGTGGGCTGTTATAGGGGGCATGTTGGTGTCATAGTCTAGGAGATTAACTGATTGTGGAATGGATGGAATTGTATGTAGTATAACTACCTCTGTTATGTTGTGATCATTGGGTGATGATTGTGTAGTGGGACTATGGGATAGTTGTGAACTTGTTATGATGTGGGACCGAATTTGGGATTTTTTGGGCGGTAGGGCTTTAGGGATGGGTTGTGAGAGAAGGAATGCGTAGTATCACATTGAATAATGATAGTTTGAAGAATTTGAATGGGGATGTGCAGTGGAACTGCAAATAAGGTGTTCATTGTTTTTTTGATATGGATGTGGATGCTAGTTTCCTGGTAGTGCCAGAATAAATTAAAGTGGACCCCTAAAAATGAATGGAAAGTGACATAATAAATATGGGTTGGGATTATGCCTTGGTTGTGTTTGTTGTTCGGTTGTACATATAGGGGTAGTAGCAACAAGGTTTTTTATTACTTGGTTCTTTTTTTTGGCACACATAGGTTTGGATGAGTGTTCGATTACCTATATATATATATATTAGTTCCTTGTGATTTCTATATGCACACCACCCTTGTTTAGCACCATGTGCTGAACACCCCCATCTCATGGGGGAGGGTGTCTTTCCCAACATCCTGGTGGGCAGATGGATGGTTGGTTACTAACATTCTTCATCAAAACCTCCTCTGGGATCTTGAAGATAGAGCATACCTGGTAGGATGTAATGGCTTGAGGGTTACCATATTCCCAGATTTTATGGGAAAAGGTTTTTTTGGATGATGGGCTCAGGTGTTTGCGGGCCAGATATGTTTTCCCAATTATCTTCGGGATGAGGCTCAGGTGTCTCTAGGTGTGGTGTGTGGTTGTTGAGGCCTGGGTGTCTTTGAGCGTGGTGTGTGGTTATTGAGGCCCAGGTGTCTTCAGGCGTGGTGGTTGTTGTTGTGGACCAGGTTTCTGCAGGCATGGTTGTGTGAAGTTTGAGGCCTAGGTCTGTGTGGGTAGGTTGTGGCAGTGGGATTGTGTGTTGGAGGAATGGTAGTTTAAAGACGTTAGATCATTAGGAATGAGAATTTAACCAGTGGGAAAGTGGTGTGGGGTACCAAATTGTCGATGTGCTTATATTATTACATTACATCAGTTGTGATACTTTGATGACTGTGCCTTGGTGAGGTTCAGCTGGTTAGTATTCCTTGGTATGTGCTTGAGGTTTTACTATTTTCTCATAGGGGCATTAGTATATTCCCTAACTTGTGAATGATCAGCTTTAGTTTTCCTACTGAGTTTACTTGTATGCTCATCCTATGTATATAATTATGTTATTAGGTTTTCAGGAGGACATTTAAGAATGTGTTTAAAAATACTTGCTCAGGCATAGGGATGGTTCTTTTTTCTTCTTAGTTTCGTTTATTTTGGTACCTTATATGGGAGCTTTGTCATACTTCCTATTAATATTATATTTGAACATGCATGTGGGAATTGATTCTTAGAATTAAATTTACCGTTATTTTTTGGTTTGGTTTGGATTTATAATCTTATATTCTAATCCTGATCTATAAAAGGGTAATTACATCCAAATTATGGGATATTATATACCCTTGGGGCTAGTATCCACTCTAGGTCCTACTTGTGGCGGGACTTGGGGGATCATTATCTCTCCTTTAACTTGAGTAAGGAATGGCAGGGCACTTAACCGTCCCTTCCTTCATCTTGAAGAAGGTGAGTCATGACATATCCTAGTTATGAAATATATATAAATTTACTGGTAAATACAAATATATTGATATATTATAATTAAATAATCACTCTTTTTTTTAAAAACATATTATACTTCATAAAAATGGGTTCTACAAAGGATTTACTTTTCTAATTAATAGTAAATAATAGTGATTTTTAAAAAAAATTGTATTTTATATTCAATAATTTAAAATGATAAATTCTGTCTTAAAATTATTTTTATGTAAAATTAGTTCTCTAATATTATTAATAATATTTTTAGTTTTTTTGAATCAATTTTATAGTTGAACATGTTATAAAAATATTTTTTAAACTTAAAAATACATTTTTCTGTAAAATGTTTCTTCCTTGCATTTTTCATTTTCATCTAAAATTAATTTATCATATTTATAAAAATTTAATAATAAAAAATTTATTTCATAATTGGAAAGAATATGTATAACTTTCTAAAATATGCCTATTTTATTTTTTTCAAATATGAATTGTAACCATAGTAAAACAAATTTCTCATGGTAAGGTAAAATTGGTTATTTAGTGTTAAAAATAATATGATGGGATCTTAAACTCTATACAAGTGCTTACATTATCATATTTGATGAGGGTATTTCAGAAATTTCCATTCATGACTTGAATATATGGCCACTTGGTTCTATATTTCGTTTATTTGGACCATTATATTAATTTATGAAAAGAATAATTACAAAATTTTAATCTATTGACTTTAAATTCACTATAATTATTACACAATGATAAAAAGAGGATATGTTCATTTATAAATTTTTATTTAAAACATGAATTAATTTTTATCATATTAATTTATTTTATCTTTTTAGTGATTAGATATTTACTAAAAATTCATACACATGCCAACATAATATTTATTCAATTTATTGGAAAAATGATATTAAAATTAAAAAAATATTGAAATTTGGATGAATTGTTGCGTTTAATTATTTTTTTCAGATAAATATAAAATATTGAAGGATTTTTATATATTTATATTCTAATTCATTTGTTGTGATGATGTCTTCAAACTCAAATTAATTGAATAGTGTAATAAGTAACATTAATGGTATTTTTCAAAATACTTTTTTACAAAATTATTTAAAAAACATGAAAATATTGAAAGAGACCATAGAGGGATAAAGAATAGTATAATAATTCATCTATTTTCTATTTATGAGATAATTGTAACAATATTTGAAAAATTATAAACCTTTATTATTGGAAAAATTATTACCAGAGGTGGGGTAAAAATTGGATAACATGAGGGGTCAATCAAATAGAGAAGGCCTAAAATGATATAATGACCAATATAAATTTTATTTGTTGATTATATTCTTACCTTATCCTATAATATTTTGATTATTTTACCATTTTATGTATTTTTATTGATAATTAATCAATTATATTTTTAATCATTTTGATAATTCTAATTGTGCCCCTCCCATCACATATAAATGGGAACCACTTCTCCCATATTCTTAATCATTTTGAACCTTTTATATTTTAAAATACCAACCATAACACATACAATATTTTTTTAACATCTCATATATCTTTTTTTCATCCTAAAATTACATCCCATCAATGCTTAAGTTGTAAGCCACAATAGGTTTCTCAACAAATATGTATAACTCTTAACTGATAATTTTTAATTTTAGTTTTTCTTATACCTCCTAAAAAACCATGGTATATTTTTTTAAAATAATAACTTAAATACATTTAATTTATAAATTTTTTATTTTATTTATTTAAGGATCATAATACTTATTATTTTTAATAAATGGAAAATGATAATGTTGCTCATTTGTATACGTGGACTGCCACCTCCAAGGAGCGATATGATTCACTTTTTATTTTCTCTTTACATGGATGGAAAAAATAATATATTAAATGATTATATAAATTATATATATGATATAATAATAATTATTTAGTAGTTTATTTTTATTTTCATTTTCCTATTTTCTTATAAAATGAAAATAGAATTCAAGAACATGTATAGCCTACCATCTCCATGAACAATGTAATTCATTTTTCTCACTCTATCGTATATGAATGAATATAAATAAAATCATATATATATATATATATATATTTGTTATTTATTTAAATTTTAACATTATTTAGATGATTTAAGCATGATCAATGTTCGATGATTAGAACTGCCAAACTGATACACTCATTAAAAAAGAACCAATTTGCACCCATTAATTAAACTTTTAATAAGGAATTTTTTATGAATGTGATTGAAAATGTTATATGTAAATCTTATATGATACAAGAATATGAAATTTACTCTATTATATAATTATAATAACTTAAATATATTATAATTGATGTTAGATTTCCTTTCAATCAGTTAAAAATTATGTAAGTGTTTATCATCTAAAATTATCTTCTTTTGGGAATATGATATTTTATGCACATGTCTTATTTTATAACGTATAAGTGATTACATTTGAAATTTTATATCATTTGTTTCTATTAATTCATTATATTTAATTTTCTAATTCATGTTTCCATTTTAGGGGCCTTATGATTCCAATGTGACCAATGTGGAAAGGGTTTGATATTAAAATCTCATTACTTATCAGGATTGTTTATAAATAAGTTATATTGAAGAAATTTTATTTTATAAATCTCCAAAAATATCATGCATTTTTTTAACCTCTAGTCATTTCTTATGATTGTATTTTTTCATTTACTTTTACTATCATTATAAAATCAATGTACTAGAATAATTTTTTTGAGGGAAAACATCTTTACTTATCTCTCAGGTCTAAATTGCTTTTTATTCTGTATATCTATATTCTAAAATTATATTCAATGTGATTTTAAATTCTCTTATGATTGTTTAAAATATTTTTTAACACTTATTTTATTTTTAAAAATGGTATAAAATGAATCTTATTATTATTTTATGAATGTAATCCTTTTTAATTTTTACATAAAATTGAAAGGGATATTTGTTTTAACATATACTACATGAACATAATTTTCTACCACCATGACCGCTCAATGATTTGAATCTCCCATTAATTTATTTCATAGTTATATGAAAATAATACGAGTTTGTGAAGGTGCGATATTTTCACCCTAACTGAACAATATTTTTAATGTTTTTCAATCTAAAATTTTACATTTTATCATGAATGGATGAAACTATTTAACACACAACCAACTCCATTTTTTTCTTTAAACTTTATTTTTGGAGATTATTTCTTTGATCAAGAAGTATAACACAATCAATGTGAATAGTTTTATATTTCTATGCATGAATTTACTTCACTAAGAATATTTGATATTGTTGGTAATTACAAGCCTTTGGATAAAATAATTAATGTTTTTTGGATGACCTCTCTTCCTGAATGGATCAAAATAAATGTTTATGGTTCTTAAAAAGATAATCTGGGTCCTTCGAGTTATTGGTCCATATTCCCTGATCATAGTGGAAGGGTAATTGGATACCTCTATGAAAAATGTGTCATCTAGTCACCCCTGGAAGACAAATTTTATAGTGTCATCGCTGTTCTTTCTTTCTCAAGGAATAAAGGTTGGATCGACCTTTGGTTCAAAATTTATTCTGCCGCTATTGTGAAATACATTCATAGTGGTTTGATTCTTCTTTCATGGAAACTGGAAACCAGATGTATAGAATGTATACTTTTCCATTCCCTATCATGATTATTAATCAATCATAATTATTGGGAAGTAGGTTCTTGGGATGATGGGATTGATAACAAATGAGTCCAAAATGAACACACATGTTGGGATAAACTTACATCTGAACTGATTTTTTACTTATAGAAATGTTGTAATATAATTCCCACTTTCAGACTCATGGAACATTTTATGTTATAAACAAATTCTCCTTGGTCCCTCCAGCCAAGGAATCGCTCTCTTAATAATATTAATGAATTTTCATCTAATAAGATGATGTATTTATGTAAAAAAAATTAGGGGTCACTATAGATATGATATAATAAAATATAATTATCCAATATTTTGTAATGGTATAGTTTATGTTATTTTTATCTTATCCCCATTTCAAAATGTTGGCAACTTCATGCATTATGTTATGGCACATAAGTTCACTTGTCATGTGGTTGATTTCCTATGATTGATGTTCGTTTGAATTTATAAATACCCAATAATAATATATTCAATTTTTTAAATAAATTATTGTTGAAAACATATTAATTTAACCTACCCATTTTTTTTAAAAACAATTATGATGATTATTACAAATATATATGTAGAAGATACCCAAATATAGGCCTCGGGCGAGTTCTTGTGTTTTAAGACTAGTGGTATTGGGTTCAACTACATGATGTATTTTTCTTAGGTCTATTTCATGTGTGTATGGAGATTATATAATTAATTTTTATTTAATTTAAGTTTCTAAATGTAATTTTTAATATTAGATTGGAATATTCGATAATGATTATTATTTTATGCCTAGGTTTATAGCCAAACTACTAGAGAGAGGAACTTGAAAAATAAGTAATACTCTTATTATTACCTGTAATATATAATAAGTCGAAGTTAATAATATTCTCGATAATTCCTTCATGGTCTGGGTGATGAATTCCATTCAATTTTGTGTTTTTCAATTAGTATTAATGTGTGTTAGAACCACCAAACTACAAGGTATTACAATGGTTGGCCTCATCCATTATTTATAGATATATAGACCTATATTATATTATTGTTTGGGTTTTCTTGGGGATACTGGAGACTAAATTGAGATCCTTTAGAAGATATTTAATCTTGTGGAGATGGGTGAAGACCAATGAGTGAGGCTGATAGTGTACTTATTATGGGGACCTACCTTGTAGTTATGGGACATGATAATTTAGTCTTAGAGACTCGTGGATCTTTCATATGTGGCTATCATAGACATATTTTTTGAGAAATTCATTTTATAGACTATAATGATGTATCATGGTCAAGTTTTTATTGACCTCTAGAAGGGTATGATGTCTATGGATGATTATATGACCTATTTTAGGGAATATATCTATTTTCCACCCCAACTAACTGGGAACAAGCCCCATATAGACATAATGTTTAAGATAGGCCTTTGATGAAATTTAAATCACCATGAATATATATTTGAATTAGAAACATGCTCCATTGTAGTTTTAAAGGACCTTACTAAGGGGGGATTTATGGACGAGGATAGTAAAGTTGGTTAGCCTTCTTATCTAGTTAAGATTGGTGGAATTCTGAGTGGAGATATTGGGGCTTCTTCTCTTGGTTGGAAGAGGATATATCAAGAGATATTATAGGGATATGAGAGGGAATTTTGTTAGGGAATGTGTGCATTGGTTCATTACATGGAAATATTACCCATTTATTATTATCAATTTAGTCAGATTAGACACTTTAATAGTGTGTTCTTGAGTCAATTAAAGGATATTCATTCCTCAGGATGGTGGGGGAACATATTTATTTTATTTTATATGGGGTATAAATTAATGTTTTGATGAGGATTATATTATATATATGCCTTGAGTCAATAATCTGATTTACACATGATAGAAACTAAAATTTTATTCAAGGGGTTTGGATCAGGAACTGGAAAAAGTTATTAGGGGTGAAAGTAGCAATAGATTCTTCAGGGATCAGTTCAGAAAATGATTGATACAGTAGGTTTAGTGATACAAATCTAAGGTAGGTGGATTTCATGATATGGAATAATTTTTTTTAATGAATTAGTGGGTCCTTTAGCAATTATAGTTATAGTTTCCATTACTTCTGATCTTTCGATTAATTTGCTTAAGATTGAGTTATCTTATTCCATAATTTCTACCTGAGATGTACCTATGTTGGGGTTGACCATGGAGTTTTTTCTAGGATATTTGGAACTTTATTCTCATTTTATAAATATATTAGATCATATTTAGATGTTTCATTAATGTTTCATATGTGTGAGATGCTATGGACATTTGTTGGATTTTTCTTCCTTGTACACGGTGAGTTTTATGTCATTTTTTAGTTGGATTTACTTATTTTTTTCTCAGATTAGGTCAATTACTATAAGATTTGGGTGTATTATACCCCCTATGAGATAGGTGTATATTATAGTGGGAAAATAGGATGATGTGTAAGGAATAGATTGGCCACATTTTATCAATGTAGGATCCATTACAATAACGATTAAATGTATAGTCACAAGGTAGACTCTGTGGTAGTTCAAGATATTTTTTCTATAGGGGTGGACCATCTCGTAAATTTTATAGAACATTATTTATTAAGACATTCTATTAATAGTAAGATCAATTTCATGATGGATTTATTGTTGGTTTTTGAACACATATTGATGTTTTCTTATCATATTTCACCAATAGAGTTACAAGAGTATAGTGTATTTTTTATGGTCATTATGTGATGGTTCTTTTCATATGAGTACCACACCTTAAAGTTATCGATTTTTATTCACCAAAATGGTAGATGGAGGTCTCTAGTATTGTCTGTACTAATTGAATATTTAATTACTTAATAAGGAATAACATGTATCTAGTACTGAAGATTGATGATATATTTTTCCCCTAAGAAGAGCATGGTGTTTCTCTAAGACCAAACTATGATCAGGTTACCACTATTTTCATTTTTGAATAGAGGAGGTAATAAAAATGGAATTAAGGATTAGGTATGTGTTGTATGAGTAACATATGATATCATTCAGGTTAAAAAATGTGTTATTAGTGTTCATGGAACTCATGATTCATATTATTCATCCCTATATACTTTCATTCATCATAGTGTTTGTCAATGTTTTCCTCATCTATTCAAGGACCAATGAGTCACAGGCTGAGCACCATTAGTTTCTATTGAAAAAACATCTGGCACATTAGCTTAATAGAAAATAAAAAAATCTACTCATTTTGATTCTTGATTTTTTTTCATGGAAATATTATTTTAGTGATAGGTATCATAATAGATCCTAATATGGAAGAATCAGTAATGTCTTTTGAATATCCCATTTTTTCATGAACTTGAATTTCTTATGATTTTTTGGATACTATATGTGGTTTTTAGGTCTTCATTCTCATAAAAGTGACTATGCCTTATCAGATCAAGAAGGAGGTCATGATTTATTAGACTTGTAGGTGAGAGGAATCCTTTTCGGATTTGAATAAGTGGTTGACTTCTACACCAACACTAATTCATTTAGCCCAAATGGGTAGTTATATGGTCTATATCAAGGCCCCAAGATTTGTCTTGTGAGTTGTTTTGATTTAGAGGGATCTAAGGGTCTCTTATGATTATTTTTAGGTATGAAACCAAGAGAATATAAACCCAAACAATGAATTATTGATAGAAATAATAGATCATGCCTTAATATATTGGTACTATTATCTCTCTAATGAGAAATTTATCATCTGCACAGTCAAAAAAAACTTTTTGTATAAGATCTCCTAGTGATAAAAAGTATTATGGTAGAGGCTTTGGGTTTATTAATATTAGATATTAAAAATTTATATTAAATATTACCATGGAAATTTTTATTTCATTCTAGACAATCTTTGTAAAAGGGTAAAATATTGATATGTTTGAATTTTATATCCAGAGTATAAACTAGTAAGAATAATTGTTGAATATAAAATGGATATATAAAAGGACTAAGATGAGGTCATTTATTCTCCACTAATGGTTAAATATTCACTAGTATATTTAATGAAGGAAATAATATGTCTAACATAGAATGTTTTTTATGTGATAATGGTTTATTAAAGATCATCATGTCTTTTGGTGCAACTAGGAATGTGGTTTTATATTCTACATCTACTGTAGTTTCGTGTTAGCTATTTTTATGGTGGGGAGATTTGATGATTGAATCTCATACCACAAAATGGGAAATCAATCTGGGGTTGACTATGATGTATCATGATGTAGAGTAACATTTATAATGATCAGGTTTTAGGAATGATATTTCAAGGCCTTTCACTCATTAGATTACCCATATAAAGAAAAAGGTGTAAAACCAATGACCATGCTTTTTTACTTCATCACATTCCAGTACAAGAATGGATATGGGATGAGGTTAATATAGAATTCATCATGAGACTACACCAAACCCTAAGATTTCATAATGTTCTATGGGTGTTTGTAGACTATTTGATGAAGGTTTCACATTTTGGAGACTCAATGTATGGAAGACATGGGATGTTTGTCTATCTAGAAGATATTTAATTATTAAATTGTTCCTATGATTATAATATTATATTTTGATGTGCATTTTATTCTATGATATTTCAAGGGTCTGTAGTTGGCCCTGGGTTCTCAGTTGAAAATGAGTATAGAATATTTCCCCAAAATAAATTGATTATTAGAGTGGACAATCCATATACAAATGGAAATTATTATGGTGAGTGTTCTTGATTCATATGGATATTAAGAGGGACATATGTAATTTTTATAGTTTTCTTATTATAATAATTACAATGATTTGATCTAAATGGATTCCTTTTGAGGCTCGTTATAGAAGGTTGTGAAACATGTCATTATGTTAGTAAAACCACGATGAGTCGGAAGTGATCAAATCAAGAACTGTTGTCGGAACAACCATGTGTGGAAAATTAACCTAGAATAGGTTAAATACTTCTAATATTTGGTATCTTTAATATTATTACAAGATTTAGCGATCCCTAATGTTTATTATTGAAAACAAACTAATTTTTTAGGTATCTTCTTGGTTTGGGAACCAGCGGTTGTGGAAGTAAAGGAAGTTTAGTTCTTGGTATTTTGGTCCTTTCTAAGTTTTATAATATATTTGGATGTTGATTTTTCAATTGATTAATTTTCCATTAAATAAATGAATTAATGATATATTTCATGTGTTATAAATCAAGGATTACAAGATGGATCCTATGCATGTGATTGATGGTGATGATGTCAAGTTTGGGGCTGACTTGTTTTCAAGAAATTCTCATTTTAGATTGAGGATATGAGAAAAAATATTAACAATGGGAGGATAGTGAATCTTGTCTTAGTGTTACAAATTAATGGGTTAACCCATGAATATACTTTAGAGTTAGAGTCATTTATGAAATCATAGTGGCTATAAAATTTTGGCCAGGACTCCTATAGTGTATTATTAGGGATGAGAAGCCCTTAGATGAGGAGTTTTTAATTCCCCTTAAATATAATGGTTTTTAAATTTTAAATATAAATTCTCACACATATTGATGATAATTTTCTATTGTTTTTCTCTAAGGTTGACATGGATTTGGATTTGGAGAACCAGATCAGACCTACAGCTATAATAATTCTATAGGTGTTCATTCATGACATGACAATTGGGAATTATGTCATTGATGGGTTTAAAATATTTATGGTCTATAGTTTATAATTATTGATTTTGATGCCCTTAATGATTGTTCCATGATGATGTTATTATAATGACAGGCCCCAATATTACAAAATTGACTAATATTGATGGTTGTTTTTGATTTTTTGGTTGTATAAACTAGTTCTATATGGTTTCATAATATTTTTCAAATAAAACATCTAAAGTTGGAATATATGTACAACTCACTTATGTTTCATATATTTATTGGAGGTTTCTGGGAACCATTGGAAAGCATTTGTTGAGTGGTAAATTTTTTTTATTAGTTTCCCCTCCCAGAAAATATTGAGAGGGTATCTGTGTTTTGATCCACCACAATCCCCTCAGTACTTATTGGGAGGAGAAACCACCACTAAATTTTTACCTCTTAGAGAGGTGGTTTAAACCATCTCTAAACATTAATTTCTAATATAAATATATATACAGTTTAAACCGCCTCTATATATAAATTTTCATATAAAAGATATAGTTATAGAATATGTAGCCATAGAGAAAAGAAATATAGATATGAAAATATATAAATATTAAAAAAACTATTTAGTAATAATGACATAATAATAACATGTCATGATAAATTTATACAAATCCATAATACAACAGGTCAAAAATATAATAAGAATACCAACTATTAATTAACATGATTAATGTTATTTGATATTCCTATTGTGTTTAGATTGATGGCTAGGTCACAGATTACCATTCATTTGACACTAATCCTATATATATGATGTAAAGGAACCTAAGTGGGGATTTTGATAGCATTTCATGGACTACTGAAATAAGTTATAAACATTGTATCCCTCCATAATAAATTATAGAATGTTAATGTAAGGAAGTAGTGGTGTTATCCTTAGGAATTATTTGTAATTGTAAAGTGGTTGTGTGTGTGACTATATCTACCCTAACTTGTGTATAATTTAGTGTTTGGTATTTTCCTAATCCATGATATCCATTTTCCTCTTATTTTTTTCTTGATATGTTTTATATTATCATTTTGAATATTTAGTTAGTAATTGTGTCTTAATATTATTTTTTATGGTATTTTATATGTGTGCCTTGTTAAATGATTCGGGTGAGCATGAAATCAATTAGAATGTGATTTTATAGAATGGTTATATGGATTATGATGGACTATGATTACAATGATGTTGGGATCTATGATGGAAATGTGGTTTTTCTATTCATGTCAACGGTGGGCAAGTGAGATGTTTTCAAACATATTATGGGTTATGATTTGAGAATTTATTCCAACCATATATGTAAACATTGTGATAGAATGGTTTATATAAAGTGATTAGGGAATGAATTCCAACCATTGATATGAGCTATATATCATTTCATATCATAATTAATATTTTAGTGAATGTGAATTCATATGATGTGATTTTATTATAATAACATTATTATATAAATAGATTGACTTTATTAAGTGATATATGAGATATAAATATGATCCAAGATAAAATAAGTGTGAAGAGAAAATAAAATTAGTGAAAATTATTTATTACTTATATACGTGAAATTCTAGTTCCCACTTCCAAACATTCTTTATTTGGAAGAATTATAGTTTCATATTAAAATAAAGAGATTTGAAACATAAGATTTCATTTTTTAGGTATGGAATATGGAAACTAAACTTCTAAAAAACCGAACAATAGGTGTTTATTTAAATTATTAAAATAATGCACCTTTTATAGATTATAATGATTAAATATAAAAAAATACCCATTCATTAATCTATAATGATTATTATTTTATAGGTAAATTAACACAAAAAAGACAAATAATTTTGAAAGGGCGAGAATTTTTTCACCCATACACTTATGTGACAACGGTCAAATATATTTGAAATAGAATTTAACACATTAAAATTTATATATGGATAACATCTTAATGTGTACATAAAAACCCCAAAAATACCTTCACATAAAATATAAGGGTGGGATAACGAATAATCATAATTGACAGTGGTAGTTTATCTTGAATAAATATTGAACTCCCTTGTGTTTTATTTTATTTTTCATCCATAATGATGTATGTAATATGGATGAACTCAATATGTATTTTTGATTACATATATGAAGTAGTTTGGAGTTCCCAATCTTATTGATGATAATAGGATTATATGTTTCCTCCTTGTTTAAGCATTCTAAATAACAATTAATATTATAGAAGAATTTGATGCCACTAATAATACTATATAAAGTATAATCATTTGGAAAATAAGGATAAAGACGACATATACTTTTTATCTTGTACAATGATGATTTTATGGATAAACATTATGCAGAATTATTATGGTGGATTATTCAATTATCTATGATTTACGGTAATATTGCAATTTCAGAAGTGTTTTTTGGTGTGTATAGACCGAGGGAAATTTTACCTCGATGAATTGGTTAGTTTATGGACTTCTATTGGATAAGATGGCAAATCTAGTAATATATATGTTAAATAGAAAAAGAAAATACTAGTGGGATTTATAGATGAATGATTTATAGTATGTTTAGTTATCTAGGTTGTACATGGTGAATTACCAAATGGAAGTCAGAACAAAATAAAGTTCGTAAATTGTTGAAAGGGGCTATAGATTTTAAAACGAATAATAATAGGTAGAATTTCAATGAGTACTAAAAAACCTGAAGATTCTATAAATTTTTATTTCGAGGTAAAAATAAGAATAAAACATAGATAATGACCCAAGAACATATATTTTCATTCGATGTAAGGGAAATACAAATATCCCTAAACTATAAAAGAAAATTGTTTTTGAATAACCATATTTTTTTTATATTGTGATATGATAAGTCACACATAATCTCTAAATCCATAGTGAATACTAATCACTTCCCAATGAACATTGATCGACACCCTCATTATATCCATCTCCACTCTCTAATACCAGAATCTTCATGATAATTATGTTGAAAATTAAATAGTTTTGTATATTTAAATTTAAACATAAAAACAATAATTTTTTAAAATAATTATTTTTATGTTTTGTGATTTACTCACTCATTACCATCCATAGAGGCGATATCACTGGGGCTAGATCCAATCGTGTTCTGATATAATTCAATCAGCACATTTTGTCAAGCAATGACCTTTGTATCTTTCATATCTATATGTGCCCCTCTTCTAGAATATTAAATTTAATTACAAAAAAACCCCTTAGAGAATATTCTAGTAGGGATTAACTGGCAACATGGGTAAATGTTTATTCTATCCTTGGTGGACTACCAAAGGCCTTTGATGATAACAGCCCAAAACCCATCTTGTGCACATGACAAGGATGATATTTCCCAAAGACTTGACCAACGAGATCATCCTTGGAGACCGGGAAGGACTATACGGGATTGGAGTCCCATAGTTATTTTATTTTAACCCTTAAATAACATATCAGTCATATTTGAAGAAATATATATTAACATAGTGAAAACAGACAATAATATATTACAATGAAAAAAGGAATTCATATCCCAACTTCTTTGGAGGGACCATTAACATAATACCCATGAGATTTTTTATAAACATCCAACCAAAGTTCTTTTTAGGAGACATGATACCCTAAATTAATTGACAACATTCGAAAAATATAATATAAAATTTTAATATATGAAAAAAAAAATATTATATTATAAATATTTAAACTATGGAAGTTATTAATAGATTTGACCTGTTTCAGTAAAAACTCTTTGACCCATTAGTGTGGTGGATACTTTTCATAGCTCTAATAATTCATTATTTCATTAAGCATCCTAAAATAAATAACATGTAATTTAATCATAAGGTATAAAATGTAATCTTCTTGTGATATGAATTTATATATATAATATTAGACTATAATAATAATATATATTTCAATACCACATACTTATCATGAAGATGGATACCAAAAAACACCTTCCATTTCTCTATAGTTACCCATTTTGATACCTTATCATACTAACATTAAGTTTTCAACGATGTTTCCTTGAATTAATACCATAATATATATTTTAAATCTTTCAATTTCATACCCATAGTTTACAATAGCCACTTTCGTATACTGATATATGGAATGGTAGTGTGGAATAACATATTTAGAAAGAGATAAATTTCAAAAATATTACAATTTAGTGTCATAATGACATTAAATTACACCATAACATATTAAAATTACCTTTATCTAGAAATTAATACCTTCATTTTTTCATGATTGAGGAACATGCCTTCAATTAGCATAATAATTCAAAAGGGTAACCGACTTTGCCTCTAGCTGAACTAGAATCTAGACAAATAATCTGGTGTCGTCATTTTTTGGGACCCCATAACCGATAAATACGGAAAATATCTTCAATCCTTTCAAATTCCAAACAGGTAAACTATTCATATTTTTCTCTATAGTACCATTTTTTTCATCTATTTTTATTAAAAATAGTAATTTGTATAACGAATGTACAATAACATTATTCACATTAAAATATGTACATATAACTATCACCCTCTAATACCCTCTTGAGGAAACAGGAGTGATGACTCATTCCCTCACTGCAAAACATGATGAATAGAAAGGCATTGTCTCAGATGCAGATGGGATGGAGAAAGAGAATGTTCCAGACATTGATGGAATGGAGGTTGTGCAAGACACTAAAGAGGAAAGATGGAGGGTGTATCAGATACTATATGGATAGATACTTATGGATCATCATCTATTATTGTGGTTTATGGAACACACACTGTGAGTTTACTAGGATTTCTGAAATGATTTTTCCTTTTAATTTTTTAATTTTGTCAAATAATATTAACATCAAAAAATATAATTCAAAAAAATTCATGTATGGAAAAAAATTAGAAATGATAAATTCTACACAGTACTAGAAAAAAATATACATATATATAATAATGAATAACTTCACATATAAGACAAGTGTTAGATAAATTAGTGGATAACAAAACATATAATCATTTTATCTTTTAATCAATTCATTGTCATGATCCATAATTTAGTCATATACTTTATCCAAAATTATAAAACTAATATTTTCAATAAAATGATAGACAAAAAATTTTGTTTCATTCTATTTATGGGATTTAATGTCAAATGTTAAATCACACACTTCATCACCCATGTCATACAATTCTCCTTGTTTTTATGGGAACAAAAACACTCCACCCTTAATCTTTGAAATCTCCCAGATAACATACCATTTTCACTTTCAGTTAGAGGATTTGTAGATAATGTAATTTATGTTGACCTACATCCATAAAGTGAGGGAAGTTCACATAAATAAATAGTAAGGAACCTCTATTAATAACCCTGGAAGTATCATCCAACTTGAATTCAAATGAAATAACTAGAAAATGATCATGGTGGTTTAATTTGATAGTAGAATTTAATTTTCCATATTAGACCAATTCATAAAAATTAAACATACCACCATTCAATGTTTTCAACCCCTCTTCTTGATTGACTACATGAAATTTAAATCCATTCACATTTTTGGAATCAAATTTTTTAGCCTATTTTAGATGACCATGATCTGGAAATGTCAACTATTCTGAAAACACATCTTGAGTATCATTATTCATGATCTAAAAATAGTAGTATACATTATTAGATTAAAAACTTACGTATAAAACTAATATCCTTATTGATTTCAATATTTATGAACATACATGTGATGTGAACTCGATTCTACAAGATCTTTATTAACATATTTTGTTATATATTTCTCATTTTATGTTCATAATATCATACGTCTCTTTGTTTATATACTGAAATATTCAATAAATGGATCCCCGTTTTCACTATTCAGTCTCACATATCTATATTCCTATAATAATTCCATTTCTATCAATGTGTCAATTGAGATCCTCCCCAATTGTAATCCAATATTGGGAAATATTTGTGAGTTCCCATGTAGTTATGACTGATTTGGTATGTCATCAACACATCCAAAATGATTGAATCATGTCAAAATACCATCCATGTGTCATAAAAAAATGGTAAGACACTTCAATGCTAAAAAAACCTTTAGAAATATAGACATCAGTTTGAGTTTTGTTTTTCATTTAAGACTTCAAATGGAGAAGATAACTATGAAAAAATAAAAGAAGAAGTTATAAAAATTGTATACATAAGATGAAAAAAATAACAATATATTGTCTCTCAATTTGATATATCCATCTATAAAGTATGAGGCCTCCAAAATTAGTTTCCTCGTGAAAATGAACTGTTAAATGCATCATGATAGTAAAATAAATTGAGTAAATATAATCTCTATTTCACAAAGTGTTAATAAAAATATTTCCAAAATGTTATCAATCTCATCTAGATGTATATTTCTATGACATCTTTTTCTGTAGAATGTACTAAATTGGAGTACAATTGTGTTTTTCTTTTTAGGCAATAATGTATGTAATTCCAATGGTAGAAACTATTGTGATAAAGTATGTGAATCATGTCTTTTCAATCCATGTAACCTATGATAAATTATGTCAAAAACATTGAAATTTTACATTAATACCCATTAGATACATTCATATGTTTTAAAATTTGATGGAATTTATCATTATCCAAATTTTCACTTTAGAAATTTCTAGAGTATACATTCCATTCTCATCTAGCCAGAGATCACAATTTACATTCATTGTTTGTAATTCCTTCCATGCATTGATATGATCCTTCAATTTTCCATACTCCTTAATCAATGTGAAGATAAAATTTTCAAAAATATTATTCTCAATATTCATAGCATCAAGGTTATTACATAAAAAATTAATTTACAAATATTGATGTTTGCATAATATTTATTTTTTTCTACCTTTTTCACATTCCAATTTCACTTTATGATGAAATTTGAACTCATTTCCCATAATAATTCAATTTATTCACCCTCCAAAATTTTATTTCAACATTTCCATGATGTTCCAATATTTTAGAAACTCTAAACATCTTTGGAGGTGGTTTTCAATTAATAGAACCATTGAATTTTCACTTTTTCAAATGATTCCTATGATATGAATCGAGAAATAATAGATGGATTTGGAGGAACCATTTTATTTGTATGCATGTATTTTAAGATAAAAATAAATTTTACATATATAATAATCCAAATGTTTGTATGTTTTTCAACCAGATAGGTTCCCTAGCTTAGGTAAGTGACATATGGTCAACATTAGAGAAGTATTCATTTTGAACATTTTTGTAAATGATGCATCATATGTCTCAACACCATGGATCCATAACTCATTTAATTCTTCAACTAGAGGATGTAAGTAAAAAATCCATATTAATTCCAAACATTCGTTTTTTATAAATAATCATTTAAATGATAATAGATGTTTGTTCCATACACATCCACAGAGGTGGATAATGATGGATCAAAATAATCTATCATATGCTATAACTGGGGCTTTGAGTAATAAATTGGTTGAATCCATTATCAACCAATCCCAATCACTCCTTGGAGCATATGAGAAATTTTGATGTGATGAATGAAATGTATTGAATGACTTTGGATCTCTTTGATTTGTCATTAACCCACCATTTTTATTATCTAAAGAATTCAAATTCATGTACATGGTAGTTTTTACTAACATGAATAATCATTGTAAATGTGGATTTAATAGGATGTAATGAAAAACTTTTGAAGTTGAGTTATTTTTCTTTATCATTATTATATTATACAAATTCAGACTTCGGAAATCTCCCATAAACTACCATTTAGAATAAGAACATTCTTTCAATCTTTTCTGCTTGAATATTATCCCATATAAATTATAAAATCATTGGGACAAGTATGCACTTTTGTATAATTCCAAAAAACCTTATTAACCATTTTATTCATATCATAAAAAGACACAAGGATCTAATATTTAATAAATACGTCACACAACAATTACAATGTCATCAAAATCACCTTATTTGTATTTCCTCATAGGCATTTGATATGGTACATCTTTAGTACAAAACAATGTTTTGAATATTTCAAACATCCACTATTAAATTCTTGATTTCATCATCAACTAAATCATGAAAAAAATTCCAACTCATTTATGTGCTCTCTTATATTAGTCTCTAATGAATGAATAGGAGGATCCAATGATATGTTACAATATTTATATGGTTGTCCTATTGTCCCAAAAAACGACTTGTCATGTTACTATTTATATCAGACTCAAATAGTTGTCTTGATATGTCTTGATGTTTACTTTTTCATCTTAAAATTACAAAAGAATTTTATATAGTTTTTTTCATTTCATTTTCCTTTTTTGACATTTTTGGGAGATCATCTTTTTGATTGATATTATTGATCAATCATTTTATAACTTTCTTTTCTCAATTTTAAATCCAATATAAATATTGAGTTGGGAATTTCATTTATATCAATATTTCATAAACATCAGGTATCATTAACCATTTTCTAAATTTAAATTTAGACCATGGAAATATTATTTTCCAACCAATTTTTTTATTTGAAATTAAAAAACAAAAAGCTCCCCCAAACCCTTAACATAATGATGTTTTTTCCTTAGTAATGTGATTCATATTTTATCTATATATATGAAAATAATCCAACAATTTATAAAAATAATTGAAACAAAAAAGTATATCTAATTTTGAAAAGATATAAATTGAAGGGAAAAAAACACGACCCGCGATATTATAAGAAGAATCATACATGTAAAAAATTCAATTAAAGGTAAATAAATCAATCATGGATGGTATTATGTAAAATATAAGTAAGAGAAAAATTATTCAATAATTAAGAAAGAAATGTTTCAATTTTTTTCTAAAATTCATTTACCAAGCCACATATTGAATACCAATTTTTAAATATAAATATTTCCATAAACCCACTTTTTAAGTATATTAACCCCCATTTATAGGAATTCATCTATTATCAAACAACCATTTTTTATGACCAAACTTTCACCTTTTAAAAACCTTTCAGGCCACTATGAGACTTATTATCTCAAAAAATTTAGAAAATATTAAAGTTCAAATATCTTCAATTCCTAAAACATGCCCCCAAAATAAAACACTTGTATTTTAAAGAAAAAACTAATGTCCAAAAACCCATTAAATTGTTAATTTCCATTATAAAAGACACCAAAAAGTTTAATAACCACTCTTCATGTGACCAAGTTATATGCCAATTCAGCAAATCATTTGAAACCATTTAAAGAAAAAAATGTAAATTGATGCATGTTATTAGGTTCTTTGGGGGTATAAGGTATTAAATGAAAAATAAAAATAGATAACTAAGATAAATATAAACAATTCCCAAGACCTCATATAATTGTCCACTAATGAATATCAATTAATATATAAAAAATAAATATGGAATTGAAAAACTAAAATTCAGGTCAAAGAAATATAAATCCAAGAATGGTGAAATAGGAAACATGTGATTCACATTAATATCAAACTAAATAATGTGTAAGGGATGGAATATAAAGAATATAATTCAAACTAGTAGTATGAAATAAGGATATAATACATAGAAAATGAGAGAAATTTAACATACTAGTAAAAAACTGAACATATGATTAGTGATCTCATAAGAAATTTATATTTCATAATAATATAATTCCAAATGAATATTTGTATATTAATTCGGAAACAACCAATTCATATTATTTGGAAACTAAAGAAAGTTTAATATATGGTAGAGTCCATTAATAATACATAATAATAGAATGAAAAACATTTCCTAAGAGAAGATATAACGAATACTAATACAAGAGGTTGTGGTTCCATAAACAAAAATATATATGTATTTAACTTTCTCAAAAGGTCAATAATTCAAATGTCGTGTTTCATGATTACCAAAGATATTATTCCATGTAATAAAACTATGATTTTAATTTAGTAAATTATTAATAATATAAAACATGATGAATATATATCATTTTATACATAATTATACATAAAAACTAATAATCATGCCAAGAAAGTATATGTTAGAAAGGAAGAATTGTAATTTAACTAATATAGCATGATAAAAATGTAAACCCTATGAAAGTGACACAAAAAAATAATATAGCAATGAAATACTAAAGGAAATCATTTACTCATTTTAATCTCTTAGTGTCAATATGGTACACCCCATGATATACCATTTACATGTTTACTCTCTAATGTTATTAGGGTAAGTAGGGGGATAATAGTCAGCATAATTGTAGACTCTCTCTTTAATTACTCAATTAGAAGTGTTATTTCACAAAAAAATATAATCTTGACAAAAAATCATGAGATTAAAATTATGTAAATACTATTTTAACATGAAGAGATCCATCCCAGGATGAAAAACCCACTACTGGCCCTATATTCACCTTATTAAAGCCTTTGTAGTTGTTATCATGTATATACTCCATGTAATTAGATAATTATACCATCTCTGGATTTTGATTATATATTCCTACACCTACTACTATCCAAAAAATAAGAAAAAGTTAAAAATAAATAGTTAAAATTCCCTTACATTTCTAGATGAGAGACTCCACAATCAATCTGGCGGGGATGGATTACGGGAGAAGAAGCTGCAGGTGGAGAGGGCAAGGAAAAGGTCATAAGGGCTCAGGGGAAATATGATAACTAATGTGGTAAAGGGAGATAGGGGATTAGGAGAAACATGAGAATCTGTGTGGGGGAAGGAGAGGCTTCGAGGCTTTAAGAGGAATCAAGAGTGTCGAAGAGGTCAGAAGATTTGGGGGATCAAGGGAAAATGGAGAATTGTCTAGGGCTTAGGGGAAATTAGAGCACCGGGGAGGGGTGAAATATAGCGGTGGTGATGTGTCTTCTTGGGGGAGTGGAGGTGACGGTTCGGGGTAGTGGGTGCATGAGGGAGATTGGGGTGGTTCTCGAGGGATAAGGGGGACGTAGAAGAAAGTGTCTTTTTTAATAAATTGATAAAATTTCGGGGCGGTTTTTAAAAAAGTAGCCACTAAAATATCTGAAATTTTGTTGGAAGTTAATTAAACCACTTCTAACATATGAATATGGTGTAGTGACCTTTTTTTAGGTCGTCTTCTTGGTGTGACCCTTAGGACATTCCACAACTATATCATTGGTTTTTCTAAAGTGCATTGGTTTTTAATTTATAATTCTAATAACATTGAACTTCTTCCCACTTCTTACCCAACCCTCACATAGATTTAATGATGTAGGGGGATTCTCCTTGGAGATTTTATCTCCATCCATCCCATCTCTTAGTCATTTTAAGCGGTAGATATTATGAAAGTTATATTTTTTTGAGTCTAATCCTAGATGCCTCCCTCTTCCCCCATTCCGTTATTTTAAATTTTGGGGCTTACATTTGGTGATTTATGGATTATTCTTGGTTTTTAAATTATTTTGATTGAATTGAAGAGTGTTTCTTTTTGTGTTATGTCTATTAGGCATGAGGTAGGAAGTCCATGTCATTTTAATATTTTCATATAAATATGTATGTATTTTCCTGTATTTAGGTGTGTGTGTGTGTGTGACCATGTGATGGATATATTTTTAGAATCATAGTGACCAAGTAAGTCTATATGGTTGATCTCAACTCCTAAGAGTGTTTCATATATTGGAAAGACTAGGAAATCATGGATCCTAGTCTTGTGTAATGGCTATATATAGGGTTGTCATTGTGGATATTTTGGATAATAAATAGCTATTGAGTTAATATGTTTTTATTTATTATTATTTGTAACATGTATTGTTTAAATTATTTAATTTTTAATGTTTTCTTCTTGGTTTCAACCACTTCCTAAGTGAGAGGATGAGGATGATGCTAAGGGAATGAGTGCATGGATAGGTTCCCTATGTGGGAAGGAATAGTCAATGATTGATTTTAGGACCTCTCCTAAGTAAGAGGGGTTATTTTGAGACTAATGAGATGATGATGATGGTTTTCACGCTATCCTGAGTGATAGGAAAAGTCTGATAATATGATATACCTTGAGTGAGAGGGGATGGACCAGCATGTGAGATAAACTACGACATAGTACATAGAGTTGGTCCATGCCTTGAGTAAGAAGGCAGATTCCATATTTTCGATTATATCTATGGTTTAAAATAATATTTCCTTATAGCATGGATCCTACAAAGGTATAGATTACAATTCATAGTGTAATAGTAATTGTGGGATAACCCGAAAGGATTATTTTTCATGTTTTAGTTATTTTATATTATTGAATGCATCCTTATAAATATATTTCACATATTTTATTGGGTCATTAGTGATGTACAACAATTTCTATACTCACACCATGCATTGTGTAACATCCTGGTTCTAGAAGCCACCTAAAGGTACCCCATACTCGGTTGGTCACATGGTCTCAAGCGCATTTCCCCAAACTCCAGAGGCTGCTGACAAGCAGTGAGGGACTTGGGTGTGATAGTGGGGAAATTATGCCCTCATTGGTAGAGTAACACATCAAAAGTAAACAAATATCCACAGCAGAAGCAGTAAACAATGAATAAGTAGATAGAGAAAGTAATAAATAACTAGAGGACATATATAAATGATGCATGATACGTATGTCTAGGAAAATACAAAAAAAGTCACAATTCTAAATATGGTACTAATAAAAAGTACAAAATAAAAAAAGTAAATAACTCCTAATTATCACGAGACATAGCTTGGTCCCATGATCTCCAGCTCCACAACAATCAGGTACATGTGGTAGGAGGGTGAATTACCTTTTCTATACATGCAACAATATAATATGTTTGGGCCCAAAATCATGACCCAAACAGGGTGTGAGACTAATCCAAGTAGGCAACCACCAAAAGATCTGTGCCTAATAGTTAGTGAATAAATATGGCAGACAATAAGTAAAAGAGCAGTAAACAAGGAAGTACTCAGCAATAAAAAATTACGTAGTTTCAAAGAATTCAATTTCACATATCAAGTAAGCATCTAATAAAAGATGTTAACCCTCTGGTAAGTACACATAGCTTATCCCCTCTAGTTCAGTTATAAGGATATTACAGATACTTTCTGAGGAAGCACTGACAACCAGTTCCCCTTATAGTCAAGAAGTGATTAAAGACTCCCTGAGGAAGCTCACATGGTTAATTCCACATATAGTCAAAAGTGGTTAATGACTCTCTAAGAAGCTCACACAGTCAATACCCCTTATAGTCTACTACACCAGGTTCTCATGGCACTGTGTAAGTAAAACGAGCATAACAATGTAATACGGCCCAAGTAAACCTCAATAAATACATGGATAAATAGTCTACAGCATATCAAGCATGTCAGATAAAATAATCACTCAATCCTACAGTACTAGGCATGGGAAAACATAAAGGAAGCCTAACAATCTAAATAGGACCAAACGTTCATAAACAAAACATGCATGGTAAAATTCATCAAAATCATAGAGATCAACCCAATTCACATCCAATTAACCTATACTCATGCATAACATCATAGAACGCAATTAATACGTTTAAAATGGTAAACACACAATACCATGTTCTTTGTTATTAGACAAAATTGCACATATAACTCAAAAAATTTTAATGAAAAGGCACAAACCACCTACCTCATCATTGTATTATTGTTATACTCTAGTGTCGACCCTTGGATTGACCTAGAAGGTGGTAGTTCTATAAAAATTTATAAAACATTCATCCCAAGATATCTGACAAGAGAGGGGAAATCAGAATCTGGTGTTCAAGAAAAATAGAGAACTCACTGATGTAATTCCACCACAACCGATAGAGTTCGATTCAGAGAATGGACGCTCGATCGGGGGCTCAGAAAATACCTATGTCGTACGGACACTCTTGAACATGTCGGACCTATAAGAAGAGTTTTTTGTCAATTAGATGCGACCTCAGTCCGTTTAATTAAAAATAAGAAAAATACATGGTGTGTACTTTTGAAGTACACGACGTGTACTTGCCCTTACTGAGCCCCACTTTAGAAGGACTTCAAATCACCACACAAGGCCATGTGCATGGCCGCTACACAGCCTTCACACTGCTACCTGCGGTAACTGAGTACGTGTTGTGTACTCGTAAATTACACGGAATGAGCTTCAAAAAATTTTAGAACCTCTTTATTTTCTTCAAAAACACCAGAAAAAAATATACCTAAAAAAGATCAGGGTTCTTATAAACATCCCCCATAAATAAATTCGTCCGCAAATTTCCCTAGCAAGGCAGCGTAGAAGAAGAAACTATGAATAGCTCCGATCACTACATTCGTATATTGGCCACCCGCTCCCAAGTATCATCCTTTACTCGCTCATGCTTCCATAGCACTCATACTATAGGAACAGACTAGCCACAGAGAACATTCGTAATTCGATCAACAATCCGGATAGGATGCTCCTTGAAAAATGCATCCACCTCTAACTCGACTTCCTCTGGTTGGAAGGCATGAGATGGGTCTGAGAAGTAATTTCAAAGCTGAGAAACATGAAAAATGTCGTGCATTGCCTGATACCTCTTAGGTAACTGAAACCGATTGGTAACCGGCCCAATTCTCTCCAACACCTCAAACGGCCTGACGTATCTCGGTGAAAGTTTACCCTATCTCCAAATCCTCGTGTGTCCCATCCTCGGTGTGACATGTAGAAAAACCTGATCCCCAACCTCAAACTCCCGAGTTCATCTCCATCAATCAACATAAGAATTATGTTGAGACTGTGCAGAAACCATCCTCTTCTGAATCAACTATATCTTCTCTGTGGTCTCCTAGACAAGATGAGGTCCCAGCATCACTACCTCTCCTGACTCCAGCCAACATATGGGTGATCAGCATGGCATATCATACAACACCTCAAAAAGTCCCATCTGAATAGTCTCTTGGAAAATTTTGTTGTAGGAAAACTCCACAAGAGTTATGTGCTTCTCCCAAGAACCTCTAAAATCTAGAATACATGCTCCAAGCATGTCCTCAAGCACCTGAATCATACGCTCGGACTAGCCATCTTTCTAGGGATGGTATGTTGTACTCAAAAGTACCCATGTACCCAAAGCCTTCTGATTCCCCTGGCACAACTGAGAAGTAAAACCAGAATCCATATCTAAAACAATGGATTGTGGAAACCCATGTAGATGTACAGTCTCTCGGATGTACAACCTTCTCAGATCATCAACACGGAAGGTTTCATTAATCTACCAGAATTGAGAAACCTTCATGATTCTGTCAATGACAACCCAAACTGCATCATTCCCTTGATTAGACCTTGGAAAACCTATCACGAAATCCATCACGACATAATTCAACTTCCACTCGGGTATGGGTAACTTTTGTAAAATCCCTACTAGTCACTAGTGCACCGCCTTCACCTGTTGATGGGTGGAAAACATCATAATGAAACCAGAAACATCTCTCTTCATACCTATCAACCAATACTAACGGTGTAGATCATGATACACCCTAGTGACACCAGGATGAACTTCCCAAACTAAGGAATGAATGTCCCACATCAGCTCCTCACGTACGTCTGCTGGCACCCATACGTACCCATAGAAACACAAGATCTCATCCTCGCCTATGGTCCATCCATGAATGGTGTCCTCCCTTGACACGATTTCATGTACGACTAGGGATTCTGAATCTAATAGTTACCTCATTCGCACTCGATCAAGAAGAGTAGAGGTAAAAACTACAGAAGAAATAAATGTTTGTTCATATCTATCGTGCACCACTAAATGCATCTCAGATAACAGAGCCATAAGCTTCCACTCACTAATGGCCTCATGAACTACCTATATCTAAGTCCACTTTCTTAGCAGATTAGCCACTCTGTTGACTTTCCTAGGTGTATAGGAAATCTCATCGTCAAAGGACTGAAGGTACTCATCCCACCTTCGCTCTCTCAAATTCAGGTCACACTGAGTGAATATGTACTTGAGACTTTTATGGTCAGTGAAAACCCAAATATTCATTCCCATAAGATAATGTCTCTAATAGATTAAATCATGAACAATAGGAGCCAACTTCAGATCATGAGTCAGTAGTTACTCTCATGCAGCCTCAACTGCATAGACCCGTACGCAATGACTCATTCTCCCTACATAAGCATTGCTCTCATCCTGATACCTAATGCATCACAATACATAGTATAACTCTTTCTCGGCTCTATAAAAACAAGTATTGGTGCTATATTCAACCTCCCTTTTAGCTCCAAAAAGGCTGAATCATAAGAATCTGACCACAAGAACTTCACACCCTTCTTAGTCAGACCCGTCAGTGGTGCTACTAAGTGTGAAAATTCTTGTATGAAACGTCTATAGTATCCATCCTGCCATATAAACTCAACACCTCAAAGATGTTCTTTCGATTAACCTAAAAAAATACTGCTCTCACATTCTCTAGGTTTATTGATACATCTATCTCTGAGATAATATGACCTAGGAAGTGAATCCAGTCCATCCAAAAGTGTCATTTTGAGATCTTAGCATATAACCAATGATCTCTCATTGTACTTTGAGTGATTTCAAGATGTGTGGTGTGGTCGTGTCGTGTGTGAGAGTACACTAAGATATCATCCATGAATATCACCACTAAAGAATCCATGTATGGATGGAACACATGTTTCATCAGTGCCATGAAGATTGCAGGCACGTTCATGAGACCGAACGGCATAACCACATACTCATATAGAACATACCTACTCCGGAAGGATGTAAGAGGTATATCAGACGGTCTAATGCACAACTAATGGTAACCAGATCTCCATTCAATCTTCGAAAAACATTCGGACTCCACGAATCAGATCAAAGAGATCATCAATCCTTAGTGAGGGATATCAGTTCCTGATCTTAAATTGGTTCAACTACCAATAATCCACACAATGTCTGAGTGTATCGTCCACCTTTTTTGCAAATAGGATAGGTGAACCCTAAGGAGAAGTACTAGGTTGGATGAAACTCTTTGCCTAAAACTCCTCCAACTTCTTCTTGAGCTCTTTAAACTCTAGTGTAGCCATCTTATAAGGGGGAATGTACACAGGTGCTTCTCCAGGAACAAGCTCAATAGAAAATTCTACCTCACACTCCAGAGGAAAACCTGAAAATTCGTATGAAAAGATATCTTGAAATGATCCTCCACTAGAGGAAAGTCTATCTATGAAGTCCCCTGATCATCCAGATATAGACTAGAAATCTTGGTTGTAACTCCTACCAACCAATGATGCTCAGGTGCCGCTCTACTTGCCTAGACATCCCATTCACCCTTATGAAGAGATGATCCACCCACTGGTGACATGAAACTCACCCTATGGAGATAGAAATCAATAATAGCCTAGAAAGTAACTAACCATTCCATTACAAGAATTACTTTATAGCCTTTCATCTCTAGGACATGAAGGTCCCATAAGAAGTGACACCCACCAACCTCAAGAGGTCACTCATTGAATAGATGTACACTAATCGTTCTAGTCCCCAACGGAGGGTCTAACATCAAGATATCAATAGAAAAAAAATATACAAATTCCAAGGCTCTCCACAACAACAATAGATATAAAGCTATGGGAATCCCCTATATTGAAAAGAGCAGAAGATAAATCTGAGGCAACTAGGATTGTACCTCTAACTATATAGGGTCCGAGATCATGCTCTTTCTGTGTCTGCTCCAACGCAAAAGTCTGACCAACACTGCGGCCCTGTGACCCTGCCTAACCCCTTTGAGCTGATCCACCCTTCTATCGCTGAAATCTTAGAAACTGATTACCATGGCCCCAACCTCTATCTCGTCCTGAATGGTCAGAAGAACTCTATTTACCCAACTGAGGAGTAACTGGTGGAGCTGCTCCTGAACATGGAGTCATAGAAGAACCCCTATCACAAGCTACTAGGGAGAAGATCTGATAGAAACACAAAATATGACCCATCTTGCCTCAAGATCGGCACTCAATTGGGCCTCTCAGGCAATTTGGCCTTGTATGCCCACTCTTACCGCACTAGTAACGCACCACCAATATACAAGAAGATGCATCTCGCCTACCCTGATCTCCTCATGCAGTCTCCCCGCAGAGCATCCTGCTATTGGTAAAAGAAGAAATAACCTTTGATACTGAACTTCCCTGGCCCAAATCTCCAGAATCCCATCGATTATGCTCAGTGATTAGTGCCTGGTTTGCTATAAAGGATATCAAAGTCAACCTAAAGATGTTCACGTAGGATCAGATATCCTGCCTGAGACCATCCTCAAACCTTTGTGTAAGGAACAACTCATCTGCCCCTAAAAAGGGTTTAAACTGCTTCAACTCAGTGAAGTGATAAAATTACTCCATAATAGAAATAGTACCCTGCTCCAGACTCATGAACTTTGGGGCTCGATCGGTCCTCAAGGACTCCGGATTGAAGTAATCATAGAAGGTGCACTAAAACTGATCCCAAGAAATATTCTTCTGGCATCCCGCTTGTGAGATCACATCCAACCACCTATTGGCGGAGTCTCAAAGCATGTAGGTAGAAAGCTTGACCCTCCTCTTTGGAGGTGTCTTGAGATACTCGAAGATTGTCAATGTGGCTTCTACACATGACTCTGCAGCCTGGGGTCTTCCATCCCAATTTGAATGTGGGAGGATGTTGCTGCTGAAAGACCCACGTCAATTCTTCCATCGACGGGGTTGGAGGCGGCGTTCCCTGGAAGGTCTGTATCATCCTCGGAAAGCCCTCCATGAATTGTGAATCGGCACCTGTGTTAGGAATAACTATTGGTGCCAAGATTGGCACAACATGAGGATCTACTGGCAGTCCCTGATCATCCATATCCAATGTCTGCTCACCTCCCTATAACTGGCGTACAACCAGAGGACGTATTGGTGGAATTACTCTGCAAGGTCAAGCACACACCTTAGATCAAGATTAATAGGAACTGAATCTTATATTTTTAAGAACGAAACAATAAAATGAAAGCATTTATGTTTTCTATAAAATGACTACACGGCGTGTATAAAGCCTACACAGTGTGTTCCCTTAAGCCTTTCACATGGGCATGTACTCCTGCCACCACTTGTTATGTAACACCCCAAACACACTATGTGTTGTACAAACACACAGTGTGTACTTGACTTCTCTTCCGCTGCCCATGTTCATCTACACGGCTTACCCACATGGTTCTCCTAGAATAATAATACACGATGTGTTCATTCTAGAAACGACATGTACTATATGAGCTTCACCAACCAGTGTTCTTAGTGACACAGCCAGATACACATCTCACACTACACAGCGTGTTCTAGATGGAAACAAATGTACTGGGAATATTTTACCGACCTCTGTTGTTCATTACGTGGCCAGGTACTCGGGTTACACTACACGACATGTTCCAAATAGTCATGATGGTTATTTTAGAAGACTCAACTGACCTGTGTTGTTAGTGAAACGGTCGGGTTACATAGACTACCACACGACGTGTACATAGGGTACATGGCGTGTCTGACCAAATATTTCCAAACACCGTGTTCCCACCCACATAGTCTTAGAAATTTTTGGAGAATTCACGGTGTGTACATACAGTACATGGCGTGTACATGTGAAAAATAGTTTATTCCCTAATAGAAGAACACAATAAATGTATTCAACATTACACATTGTGTATTCTGGGTTTTTCCAGACAGTAATCCTCAGAAACTACTCTGGGACCTAGAAAACACTAAAACAAATATTAAAAGTACCAAATTCCAATCTGTGAGGACCCATACTCCTTGATAATCAATTCTTGGCATCTTATACATGTTATAAACAAAGATACAAGTCAATGATCCACCAAATTCTGATTCATGAGGGCCCATAGCACATCAAGAACCAAAGTTTGGCATCCATTCAAACAAAACCATATACAAAGTAATACTCTATCATACAACAAGTATTCTATTAAATCATCTATCAGAACAACATGCATATCTAAAACAACATCTATCACAACAACATGCAACCGCTAATGCACCCTAAATGTCATAACAAGAATGTATGACATGTGATTTCTAGAAAGTTCCTATATGATTCATGAGATGGCATACCCTCATCTCATTGGGTTGCAATAGAAATAGAACCTCAACATCATCCACAATAACAACAAAAAAAATTTGAATCACTAAAGATGAAATCAAATCAACTATAATATTTTCAAAACCTGAAAAATTTCATTAAAACAAGGTAGAATGGATTTTCCCTGTACACGGGTTAGCTACTCTCAGAAAAAACTTATTACCAACTACCAATCCCATCCTATATTTGGATATAAGCTCCAAATAGTATGTCAACAAGAAAAAAAATCCTTTAATACCACTTTTTAACGTCCCGGTTCCAAAAGTCACCTAGAGGCACCCCGTACCCGGTTGGTCACATGGCCTTAAGCACATTTCCCCAAATGCCTGAGGTTGCCGACTAGCAGGGAGGGCCTTAGGTTTGATAGTGGGGAAACTATGTCCTCAATGGCAGAGTAACATAGAATAATTAAACAAATGGAAATAACGGAGGTAGTAAACAAGAAATATATAGACAAAGGAAGAAATAAATAAGAGGAGAACATATATAAAATGACACAAGATACGTGTGTCTAGGAAAGTAGCCAAACAATTCACAATGATGAATAAAGTACTATACAAAATTAAAAAAGAAAAACATGTAAATATCCATAAAGCATCACAAGCCATGGCTTGGTCCCATGCTCTCCAGCTCCATAGAATCCATGTACCTGATGTAGAAGGGTTCTTTCCCTTATCTATCCCTACAACAATATAATCGGTTTGGGCCCAAAACCCTAACCCAGATAGGGTGTGAGACTAATGCCAGTAGGCAACTACCAAAATATCTCTACCTAACAGTCATTGAATATATATGGTAGGCAATAAGTAAAAGATTAGTAAACAAGGAAGTAATCAGTAGTAAACAATTACACAGTTTTAAAGCATTCAATTCCACATATCAAATAATCATCTAATCAAAGTTGGTAACCCTCTGGGAAGTACACAAAACCTATCCCTCTAGTTTAGTTATGAGGATATAACAAAGACTCTCTGAGGAAGAACTAACAGTAAATTCCCCTTATAGATAAAAGTGATTAAAGACTCTCTGAGGAAGCTCAAATGGTCAATTACCCTTATAGTCAAAAGTGGTTAAGGAATCTTTGAGGAATATAACACAGTCAATTCCCATTATATTCTACTACACCTAGTTCTCATGAACCTATGTATGTCAAATGAGGATAGCATTGCATTATGGAAAAATTAAACGTCATGAAATACTTGGCTAAAAATTCTACAACATATCAAGCATGTTAGATAAAATAATCACTCCATCCTACAGTACTGGGCATGGAAAAACATCAAGGAATCCTAACAGGATAATGTTGACCAAATAGTCGTAAATAGAATATACTTGGGGAAACACATCCAAAGCATAGCGATCAACCCTATTCACATCCAATTAGAATCTACTCATTCATAAAAGCATAGCAGGAAATTAACAGGATTAAAATGGTAAACACACAATACCCCGTTCAAGGATGTTGGACAAAGTTTCACATCTAACTCAAAGGCTTTCAACGGAATGGAAAAAACCACCTACCTCGGCATTTTAAGATCATTATAATCTGACATCGGTCCTTGGATTGACCTATAATTCAATTGTTCTTCAAAAATATCTATAAAGTTCAACCCAGGATATCTCATGATAGAGGAGAAATCCAAAGATGATGTTCAAGAAGAAGAGAGAACTCACTGATGTAATTCCAATGCCACCGATGGAGTTTGATTAGGAGAATGGATGCTCAATAGGGGGCTCAGTATAGATCCATGCCATACAGATGCTCTGGGATGAATCAGAACTAAAATGATGGATTTTTGTCATTTAGACACAACCCCAGTCCGTTTAATGAAAAAAAGAAAAATACAAAGCATGTACTTTTAAAGTACACGACGTGTACTTTCCCTTACCAATCCCCGCTTTTGGAAGCCTCCATGTCACCACACACGACCATGTGCATGGACGCTACATGGCCCGCACACAACTACCCATGGTAACTGAGTACAAGCTGTGTACTCATAAAGTACACAGTGTGTAATTCAAAAATTTCGAGAACCTCCTCATTTTCCTCAAAAACACCAGAAAAAGAAAAACATACCTAAAAATAAGATCTGGGTTGTAACACAATGGAATCTAATTGCATAATAAGACTATATATTTAGGGATTCAACCATGGGAAATGAATCTACGATGTACTATTGAGTATATGGAGGTGGACATGATTGTGGTGATGTCAATACATGCTCTAATATCATTTTGTATAGGCCTCAATTATTATTTTGTTCTTTTGTAACTGTATATATTGATCTTCCACATTTTGGGATCCCTTCTAATAGGAGACACTAGTCATATTTTTCCATGATGATACCTAATGTGGTGGCATGTTTACCATGTCCACAATGTTTACTGCATGAATGTTATTTATTGTTTACTCTATAATATGTTTTCACTCTGACGGTCATCTAAAATACTAGGAATAGTATCCCCATGGAATAGTTACAAACCTCACCACTAGTTAAATTCCTCTTATATATAAATAGTTTCACATGTGGTCATATGTTTAATCATCTTAGACATAGTGATTTGGTCTACGAAATCACATCAAGAATTTGTACATTGTTTTCATTATTTGATAATGTATGCTCGATATCTATTTCCTTAGTGGTAAGAACCATAATTGGGTCTAGATTGTAGTTTCCTAACATAAAAATAGATTAGACACCATGATTTTTTGAGAGGTTGGGTTCAATGGAAAAAATGATAATCCATATCTCCAATTCCCTCTAAAATCGCAAAATTTCAAATATAACATTGACCTTGATCCCATTTATTTATGATTGTTATAAAACACTTATATGACGGTACTTTGAAGAATACATTTTACTCTATATGTAATTAAATGTACATATTTACTTATCAATATAAATTTTTGTTATGTGTTTACCTTTATTGATATGATTATGGATACTTCACAAACT
This sequence comes from Viscum album, assembly GCA_963277665.1. Lineage (NCBI taxonomy): Eukaryota > Viridiplantae > Streptophyta > Magnoliopsida > Santalales > Viscaceae > Viscum > Viscum album. The sequence continues at coordinate 1,464,623,323 of OY728164.1, read as the reverse complement.
ATTAGTTGTCTCCACAACACATTCTAGAACTACTAGCTACATTTCCCCAACATTATCCCATCAGGACAATGTTGGAAAAAAATTCCTTGAAATTACTTATATAGTTTCATTTTTATTTCAGAATGCATGTTTTGGGTGTTAAAAAATTCCACAACATGAAGGTATTAGTCACATGTTCCTTGATAATTTTCATGTACAACATTACTATATCTATTAACAATGGATCCTTATTAATCCTTATTATGGATAGAATAACTTTATCCTTCATAAATAATGACTATCTATGGATATTAAATTCCATAGATAATAGTTTAATGAAATCTCATATTTCTTTCATAGTTCCAACTATCTTTCTTGTCTCATGTTCATCAATTTGTTTTTGAATAATACTTTAATATTCTATGATATGAATATATGTGAAATATTTCATAGTAAAAATAGAGCATTCATATCATTAAGTGAAATATTATACAAAAATGATCATGATCATGAGTAATAAAAACAAATCATGGGTTTTAAATTCATCATTTCATAAGGAGAAACTATAACATTTGGTATATGTACACACTCTTGTCCTTTCATTGATTCATAATTTTATATAACAAATCCATTCTTTTGTGATAAATATTTAAATATCGGTTCATTAATTAATCTCTTCATTAGTTCCTAAAATATGTATTAGTGTTCTTGTGACTATGTGAATTTAAACCATTTACCTAAAAACATGGTTAAAAAATAAACAAATTGGGAAAAAAATTAACATATCATTCATATTACCCAACTAAAGAAATAAAAATATGTATCTCAATTATATTTTCTTTGTGTAGACCACTATTTATCCACCAATATCTTTATAGGGTTAAATGATATTCTATCCATGGAGATAATATGACCATGAAAATAAACAACATGAATCCAAAATTCACACATACTATATTAGACATGTATCTTCTTCTCCCTAAGAGTCCCAAGGAAATATATAAATGGTATTCATGTCCATAAAATAATATAGATTTTATCAAGATATATAAAAATAAAAACCAAATCAAATTTATCAAGATAATCCATTAATATAGCTTTCATTATATCCAAAAAATCAAATGGTCAATTTTTTTATGAAAAGGGAACTAATTTGAACTAGTAATATCAATATATTGAATAAAAAAATTTATTTAGTATTTCGTACTTTAGGATTTATTATTGATGGTAACCTTAACAATGATCAATGTTTTAGAATTTTAATATCTTTGAATTTGATAAAATAAATCATCATAGTGTGGTGAATCATATTTATTCTTAATATTAGTGGAATTGATTTCCATATAATCAATGAATAACCTTAGAAACCCATTCTTATTTTTCAAAAAAAGATAACTGCTCCCCAAGGAGAATAACTAGGCTGCATGAATACCTTATAAACAAATCTTGCAGTTATTTGATTAATATCACAAATTCCACTATATTAATTATATATGGAGGATTAGAAATACGGTTTAAATTAGGTATATGTTAAATTTCAAATAAAACCTCATGATTAGGTGGGTACCATCGAATGTTTTTAGTAAATATATCTATATAATTCCTTATAATAGATACCTTGCATATTATAAGGACATAATTATCATTTGTTGATTCATATGCTGTATGAATTTAATTAAGATGAGAAATTTTATGTGGTTTCAAAAAGGACTTTTGAAATGAATTCTCTCTTCTAATATCAATGGATTATATTTCATCCATAGAAATTGTAATCTCCCTACCTCAATAATAATTTTTTTATTATATAATATGAGCCACTCCATCTCATGGGTTATTTCTACATCAAAAAATGATATTATAACCTGGTTTTTAGATATAGAACCTCCATCGTTATTAATATAAATATACAAATATAAGTTTTTTTCTAAAATATTTCTACAATGGATTCTTGGAGAAAAATATGTTATTAATGAATCAAGAGGGTTTTTTAATGTTTACAGTAATCCCTACAGTAATTACGAGTGTTAAAAAAATTATATTCTTTTAATTAGTTACCATTTATATGAAATGAAATATACATAATTAGTTAACAAAAAACTATTAATTATAAATCATACTATATAATTTAAATGAATTTGTCCCTTATTCTTTTAAAGTAGTCAAGAAAAATTTTTTAATATCTTAATTGTTTTTAATAGGATTATTTTCTATAACATTGTTCTTCTAAATCTAGTTAATAACCTTTAAAATAAACATAATTTGATAAAATGTGACATATAAATTATAGTAACCCAAATCCATTGGTTATTTTCTTACATTTGTACATAATAAATAGATCATAGGATTCCATAGCTTCAAATTCAGGGGAAATTAGAAATAGAAATGAAAATTATAGTAATTGAAAACTAATTATATGTTATTTGAAACAAAAACTATTTTTATTTATACTTGAAAATAAATATGGAAAAAATATTAATCATTATGGTTTCATATGGAAATGGGGAACAATATAAAGGGGTGATATTAGACGCTCTGTAAGAGGTATAGTATTGTCAAAACTGAAAAAACAATAAACATGAAATACATAATATGGTGGGAATAAGTAATCAAATAAAACCCATATTATTGATAACATGAGCATAATGTATCCAAGGATTAATTAATAGTGAAAGATAAATGACACAGATGACAACAAATGATCTCATAGTGATGTAATGATTAATGTCATACATCATAAACATACAGTCATGGCCTCATGTCAAGACATCATACATAAATGGGTAAGGCATACTCCAAATACTAAATATGTTTTTATCAGGAGACCTTCCAATACATTGAGGGTCAATATAGTTTTTTCACACTAATTACATAATAAGTAAAATCAACTAATTATAGGGTTTTGGTATAGAAGTGGTTTTTAGATAGTGGAAGATGTTATGTGGACCACGAAGTATCATACGTGAACCGCATAAGGAAAACTATTTAGGGGGGGGGGGGGTTGCGGCTTATGGGAGGAAAATGTAATGTGGAAGGATTTTAGTATTTGGTATGGTACAAAATTCAGATAAATGACGTAATGATTTTAGAGGCCATGAATTTTTTCATTTGTGGAAGAGATCAACCACTAGGATGCAGAGTGGTGGTACTCAGACTGTTTAGGAGAAAATGGTTCGAAAGATAAATGATATACGATGAAGGCTATAGCATATCAAATGATTGGGTGATTTGGATTATCAATATTTTTATATCTATTTTACTATATAAGGAGCTCAAATACCATAATTACACTGAGAATTTTTCATTAGAAAACATGTTCGCTCTAAGAAGAAATTTATCTATGTCTGAAATAATTTTCTTGGAGTCCGTGAAAGAGAAGAGGCTCGCTAGGGGGATTCTACGAATATAGAATGTGTTCATAGGATCATTTTGTGAAAGGTTTTTTTGGGAATCATAATTTTTCAAATGAACCAGTTTCATGAAGAATAAAATGGTCCATGAACAAAGAAGCGATCCTTAGGAAGGTGTGGTCCATAAAATAGGAGGCGGTCCGCAGAGGATGTAGGTGAAGGTGGTACACGGAGGCCATATTTGGAGGTGGGATGTAGTGGTGTCATGCAGATGCAGATCGTGGAGGCAGTTCATGGAGCCAGTTCTAGGAAGAGGTGGTTCACAGAGCATACGTGCAACACGGTGTTGTACAGTTCATGGTGTAATCAACAAGGTTCGCAAAGGTACTAAAATAATTCGTGAAAGTAATTTATGCAAGCTAACAATTCATGTAAAGGAGGATTTCATTTACATGTGAAAAAGATAATTAAACATTGAATCTACCTATAGTTGAGGAAGCATTCCTTCATGAAAATTAAGGGACCTACATGTCCATAAAGTGTGATTGGATCCATTCCAAAAGCAGTGTGAAAAGGAAGTAAAAGACGATGATCCTTTCCACTATAAGTGATCCATAGAAAGAGACATAAGGAGTGAACCTTTGGAATATAATGAGAAGACCCAAAATATTGTAATGGTATTGAGCCTGGGGATAAAAACGATCTATCCCAAACCTTGTAATTTAGAAGTGAGACTTAGTGGATTTGGTACATTGAAAGACCGCCATTGTATGCTCCTTGGATGTAGCCCAGTTGGGGTGAACCAAGTAAAAATAATTGTGTCTCATGCATGATTTCATTACTATTCATATATTTATATGGGAATAAGAGTGAAAGGAGTTTTGTTTAATGATGAAACTAGATCTGGAGGGTAGTTGTTTTAATCTGTCATACCATGATCTCCCCACTTAGGGTATTTGACTTAATTGGGCTAACAATTATTATAAGAGGAAAAGGTTGAAATTTTTTGGTTCATTATTAGTAGAGTAAATGGGGGTTATCAATATGATTGGGATTCTGATATTGGATTGAACGTATTTTCAATTATGGATAAATCATATGCAACACTACTTCTGATCATTAGGAAAGGATTTCTTTACAACCACTATACATGGAATATCATCCAATAATAAGAGTAGTTCATTATTAGAAAATTTTATAATGGAATTTGATGTTGATTCTAAAGGGATTACTGGTTTAGGGGGATCCATATCCAAAAAAATCCATATAAACGTGATTTCATGTAAAAACATCACATTCTATGTTGGAAAAGATATTGAACAACTATGTGGGTGACTTAAAAGTCAGAGAATCAATGTTGCAGGTTCTATGGAATGAATACAAGGATTTTATAATTCACCCTAATGATTCTATTGATACATTCATTGATCGAGTGAATGTTGTCATGGAAGACATGTGCGGTCTTTGAAAAATTATTGAAGAGATAAATATAATCAATTATTTCTTTAGAAATCGTCCACTTCAGCATAATCTGAATGTTTCTATATTAGAAGATAAAAATTTAAAGGCGGTGACATTGGATAACTTTAAATGTACTCTTGTTTCTATGAAATAAGAAATGATTAAAATGATTCTGTGGAAATTTAAATTCCAAATAAGTTTCATTCAAGGCTATGAAGAAGCTATATGTTGAATATAGTTAAGAAGAAGACAATTTAGATGATGTCTTGTCATTTATCTATTCAAATATGAAAAGAATATGAGTAATTATCAAAGGTAAACTTCAACATTCATTCATTAAATGTGATAGGATTGGAAATTTTGCATAAAGGTTTCCTATAAATATTGAATATGACGAAGAAGATAAAGATAAAATTACTCTGAAGAATAATTTAGCCATTGTAATATGTAGGAAAACTGAAAAGAGAACTATATTCAAAAATAATAGTCTTCTTTCAAATGAAGATGAATGTTTAGAAGAATATGAGGCAGAAGATTTGAAAGACTACAAAGATCATAAAGAAGATACTATGGTGGAAGTTATGGGAAATACACCAACAAGGGAAGAAATAAACAGTGATGAGGGAGAAGTATAAGGATGAGTTCACCTTTAGTCTGTATTAGAATATTCTCAAAAAGAGATATATTCTTGGAGAGGCCAAAATAATGAAATCCAACAAATTGGTTCTTGATGCCAAACTCTATATATAGCCGTACGAAGAAGAGAAGTCTGACATGAAACAAGAAATTAAAATAATGAAATCTTCAATATGAGAAAGTTTAGAAAGGGCTCTTGAGTACCCACTCAAAATTGAGTAATAGAAAAAGAGATATCGATAGTCTAACTAATATTGGAAAAAATTAGATCAAACACATCAAAGAGAATTAAGAGGATTTCGTTCATCATGCAATGAATAGTGAAATATCAGAATAAACTCTTTCTTTTAACAATGGAGGATGCACATGAAACAAAAAATGGAAAAGTATATTTCAGAGTTCTAGTGATTCAGAAAAAGGAGTGTTAGAAATGGAAAATTACTGATCAGAATGATATAGATGGTATGCATCTTGATCACAAATAGAAAGAAGTAATGGTTGTTGATAAACTATAATCTATCACTTCGTGATTGAATATTTATATGGGAATGAATTAGAATCATAATATTTAGGGAACCCAAGGCGGAACAAGTGGTTCAATATTTCTACATAAGAACATAACCCACATGAGATCTCATTATTTGGGAAATATGGGGAACTCACAAAATGCATGTTCCAAATCCAAGAGGTACCAAAGAGAATATGATCACCAGATTCAACGATACAGAAATTAATTTTTCAAAAGATCATTTGATGGCCATTGTTTCAAGAGGGGAGCATTCATGCAAATGGATAGTTGTTGTTCATCTATAATGTAGAGAAATGTGCCAAAAAAGAATGAATGTGGTTATAAGAAGCAATTCATTGTATCATAAAATTGGATAAAAATGGAAAATAATTTTTTAGTATTTCAAGATTAATTTGTTCCATCATTTCATGAGGAAGAACAATTTTATAAATTAGTATCAAGTATGAAATGAAAACATGTAAGAAAAAGAAAATATTAGTTGAATAAGAAATGGTTGTAGGTATTTCTATTAAAGAATCAGATCACATTGGAATATGGATTATTGATTGTTGATGAACCTCTCATTTGACATGTAATAAGGATATGGTGACCATAATCAAGTTTGATAAGGATATGGTGACCATAATCAAGTTTGATAAAGAATTTATTTTAATATTTTGAAAAGATGAAGGTATTACGATTTTTGGATCAGGAAAATCCATGTTTAGTGTAAAATAAAAGAGATATGTAGATATCGTAGTTGTTGATTGTTTCTATCAAAACATTCATAGTGCCACTCAACTTTGTGACTGAAAAAATTTCACAAGCATTTCAAATAAATTATATCTCATCAAGGAAAAGTGGTGTACTTAATTTGGATGGAAAAAATTAATGGTAATCCTTAAGAATATATGTGATTTTTATCTAAGGAAGAATAAAATAAGCTATGGCATAAACTTCTTGGCCACATGAAGAAAACACCCTTGGAAGATCTGGTGAAATAGGATGTTGTGTGAGATCTCCCTAGATTATCATGTGACCATACCCATTAGTGCAATGATTTATAATAAGGGAATATCATTTTAAATACATATAAGAAAAATGAGAAAAAGTAAACATGATTTCTTGAGTTAGTTTACATTGATGTGGGAAGACAAATTTCAGCAAGAGATGTTGATGGGATGAGATACAATAGTCTCTTCCTTGATGGTTTTAATAGAATGGTGGGGGTATCAATCATCACCCACAAGTATGTGGTGTTCAGTTTCATTACAAGATATCAATAGGAAGTTAAAAAGATGCTAGGTCAGAAAATCCAGAAGATCAGATCAAATAATGGAACCAAGTTCACGAATAGCCAAGTGGATGATTATCTCAATAAACATGGGATAAGGCATCATGTTTCAGTACTAATATGTCTATAGAAAAATGAATATGTTTATAGAAGCAATAGAACCATCAACAACATTGAAGTAATAATGATCATTAAGAAAGACCTAATAGAGAATATTTGGAAATAGGTAGTGATGACATCATTTTAAACATCAAATAGATCTTTGATGTGTCCAAAATAATAGAAGACTCCATATGTTCTATGGTTTGGAATGAATCCAATGATTAATTACATTTCAGTCATCAGAAGTTAGTGTTTCATTGTCAATAAAGAGAAACACATGAATTTTCACTGTCTTGGAGATGAAGGGATATTTCATGGTTACATAAAGAAAAGAAAATCATATAAATTCTTCAATAAGTTGATGAGAAAGGTTTTAGAAAGCAATGATATAACTATAATAGATAGTTAAAAAAAATTAAAAAATACATGATCAGTCTTGGGAGGATAGTAATGAAGATATAAAAATATTATGGGATGTTATAGTTACAATGGTAGATTCAAAATATGATTCAGATGATGAAAAGGATGAATAAAATTTACTATCTACACAAAGATAGAAGAGAATATCTCAAATTGATTGAAATAGAATAATTGGTGATCATACAACTCTAGTGAACACATGGAGGATGAATACTCTACACCAAGAATCATACTTATCATAAGTATAGTGTAAATGATTTAATCAAGAAACTAAAGATGAGAAATGGGTTCAAGATATGAATGAAGAGCTTGGCCAAATAGAGAAGAATCATTCATGAGAGATTGTTTTGAAGCCAACAAATAAATATTTCATCAGGACTAAATGGTTCTTTCATAGCAAGATAAATTAGAATGGACAGTGATTCAAAACAAATAATGACTGGTGTACATAGGGCACTCTCTAATAGAGGGTATTTGTTCTGGCTCTGACCCTCATGATCCATTACATTGCCAAATTACGGTGTTTGGAGTGTCCTGGACCCCACCAGTTATTCATGATGGAGTCAGTGTCGGTGGTTGGGGTCACCATGGTGTCACCAATCAGTGTTTCAATGATCTGTGCCACCGATCGGTGCCACAAGGGAGGTTGCTGGGGTATATTTACCCTATTTTCCTGTAACCAGCCATTTATGTTTTAATACCAGTCTAAGGATGTTTTAATGACCATAAAAGTTGTTTTAATCCCCCAAGAGATCGGTGACCCTTCCCTTAACAAAACATGTGGCCTTTTTCTCAGTGTCACAACTTTCCCCCTGCATTCCAGCTTCACCCTGGGTACGTGGTTTTCTTTTTTCATGAGATATATATTAGCTCACGGCTGTTATCTCTAATATCTCATAGGATAATTATTTCATAACAATTAATCCCAAAATCTGTAAACACCCAACTACATGGTGAATCCATGTTCCTCATTTTTAAGCGGTTCAAGATTTCATATTCTGTAATTCTAGTATTAGGCCTTTTAACACACCTAGACCTTCTTGTTCCATGATCTATTCCTTTTTCATATTCCCTCTTCAAGAAATGAATCATGCACCCATTTTGGAGCCTTTCCTGCTCACCCATGGAGTCCTTGGAGTTATTCTTATACAGGTTGCATATCTCCGATTCTTGGTGCTAGGAGAAAACATTGATCCATTGATCATCCATGTAGGGTTCTTCTTTCGACTCTATTTACTATGTATCATGTGGGGAGTGTATGATCATTCTTCCCACCGAACATGGATGAAATAAAACCTTAACGAAGATGATAAAAAGAATCAATATAATGAAGGTGTATGTTTAATGATGATGTTGATGTATTTATTTTATCTTCCTTTTTATGTTTTAAATTGTAAGGGGTCATGCCAACTTAAAATAGTGGTTCTTATTTGTACTTTTTTGTGCACTAATGAACCTCTATTTTTCTAGATTATTTTGAGATTGAATGGTTGTAACATGGAAACAGGTTTATCACATAATATTGATCGATAAAATGGCTGCCCAGTGAATAATAATCATTGTGAGGTCACCTAGGATAACCAAAAGGAAAGAAAGAACTTGATAAATGGTGTGGATAAATCTGAAAACACCCTTTCTCTGTTCTGCTAATACACAGGTTTATTCTACTTTATGCTTGTGTGATGATGGGGATGGGGATGGGATCTCCTGTTTATCAGTTGTGGGTTGTGGATTTGAGGCCATGTGGGTGCGTATGTTGGTTCTTGGTATGGTTATAGTACTTTAATAGAACACAAAGACCCCTTTTGTTTTTGTGAATTTACAAGATAACCGGGTGTGAATGCGTAAATTTATGATTTAATGTTTTCCTTCAGTTGTTATCTTGGCTTGTGGCTATGCTTGTTAGTTTTCCGGTAGTGTAGAATTGCTTCTAAATAAATCACTTGAACATGATAACAAGAATGGGTTTAATTGGTGGAGATCTAGTTGTGGATGTTGGGATTTTGTGAAGGTCTGAATATTAATGAGGATGTTTGTGTGTGGGATTATTTTGGAACACTTCGGTTGGGATGAGTTCTTGTTCAACTATATGTCTAAAATTTTTTCTTGTGTTTTATATTCTCACCCCATCCAAGTAGACCACTTCGTTCCGAACACCACCATTTAACGGGGGAGGGTGTTTTTTCCAACATTCTTATGAGTGGTTGGTTATTATATACTTTTTGTATCCCTCTTCTAGGTATCACAAGAATCTTCTAGTAGGATGGGATAGCTTGAGGTCCTTTATCAACAAACAATATTCAGGAAAAGTATGATGTGGTGGTTGACCCTAGTGTGTGTAGGAAGGTTTTCATTCAAATTGTCTTTAGGATGAGGTTCAGGTGTGTTCTGGTGTGGAGATAGTTATTCTGGCCCACACATCTTCATGAATGGTTATGTATGGTTGTGGTGGCCCAGGTCTCTATGAGCGGGATGTGTGGTTGTTGTGTCTTTGGTGTCTAAGGGCGATTTGCATGGTTGTGGTGGCCCATAATGTTGTTGTTGGGGCGGCAGTGGGACTGCCATGAAAATGGAAGGGGAGGTTTGACACGTAGGATGTCTTCAATAACCAGTTGAAAAGCGGTGCAAGGTACCCAAATATCGATGTGCTATTAGTATTACATTATATGACTAGCGTTATTTAGGGAGTGTGCCTTTGTGAGGCTGGGTGGTTAGTTTCCCTAGATAGGTGTTCAGGTTATCATTATTTCTCACAGGGAATTATAATGCCTCCCCAATTGTGCACGAGATCATTGGCTTTTCCCTACAGAGTATACCTTTGTACTCACCCTATGTATATAAAACTACTTTCAGGTTTCTATGATGACATCGGGGATTGTGCTGGACTTCACTAGCTCAGACGTCGTGATAGTTGTCATTTTTGTTTTATTCCTTTTTTGTACTTTTTATTAGAGTATTATTGTACCTTATAACACTTTATTTTAAACATGCACACGGGAAAAGGGGGGTTTGGATTCCTTTTACTTTCTATTTTTTGGAGTGGTTTGAGATTTACTGTCTTATCTCACGATCTTATTAACTAAAAAGGGTAATTCATTCCATTTTATGTGCAATTCTATACCCTTGGTGCTTGTCACTACTATAGGGAATATAGAATATGGGACTCAAACGTTCATTATCTCTCCATCAAATTTATGAATGATGGGTCTGGAAGTTTGGTGTCCCTTCCCTCATCTTGGTGAAGGCGGGTCATGAAATAATGGTATCATAGGTGGAGGTTGAGAGATATAATGGAGTTTGGAGCTAGGCACATTGAGGATTGCATGGGATGTTAGTTAAATAATATTAGTCAATCATCCTGCGAGAAATAAGTTGGGGAAGACCAGCTAGGACATAGTATTTTACCCCCCCCCCCCCCCATGATCTGATGCAAGGACTCCAGACCCACAGAATGACCAAGTAAGTATACACTAATTATAGGGTAGAAACCCTAGTAAAGTTACATCCATCATAATGACTTCTTTTCTTGTGTGTAATGGGTTTTTGGGAAGTTTAAAATGAATAAAAATTTATGAAAAATTTAAAATAGGTCTTCTACACTACACGAGCTTAGTCATTCCTTTTATACCTTACAGCTATGGCAACCAGGTGACATCCATGAGTAGTACGGGCGATCGAGGCCTAGGAGGCTCACGTGGCAGATCAGCAGTGGGGTGATCGAGAGGAGGGGGATGACCAGTGGCAGAAGGTGATTCGCTTCTTTTAGTGATAAACCCTTAGGATGTACGAGGAAAATGTTTTAGACATGGAGATAGAGAGCTCGATTGAGGAGCCAATGATAGTTTTAATCTCAATTCAGGCTCTGACGAAGTACTGGTTTCCCCTTGCTGTAATCCAGATGTGGGAAGCGGCGCGTCAGTGGGGGAGGATTTATCATGGGGAGAAAAAGGCTAATGTTTCATGGATTGGCTTTGAGATGGAGTTCTAGGAATAATTCATTTCTTCTATGATGAAGGTCCAGAAGAGGCAGTAGTTAATCTCCCTCTATTATTGGGTATATCGGTACGAGATTTTGGAATCAAGTTCAAAGATCACCTTTTATTCACTCCCTACCACTTTCAAGTTGAGGAGTCTTGGGAGAGACATTTAGAGGAGGCACTCTGACCATCTATATATTATGCCATTACTCCCTTCACTATATTGACGTACATGGAGGATTATAAAAATTCTAAAGTGGAAGAGAGGATGCACATGATGGGAGATTTTCTATAAGAGGGGATCTAGTTAGGTTCATCATAAGGGATGGATGTCAGCAGATGGACTCCAACATAAGGTCCATCCAGGTATTGGTCGATGGGGAGAAGGCCTTACCAATTCTGGATTCGAACTCCCAGTCCTCCCCCTTTCTATGTGGGCCTAAGAATTATTTGTTTCATTTGTGGTAGCTATGGGAACCTTCAGAATCTATTCTCGGACCGAATTTAGTATAGTGGAGGTGGCATGCTCTACACCCGCTTCAGCAGCAGCAGTTTCAAGCCAGACCCTTTCATCGGAAACTGCAGGGAAAGTGAGCTCCCACTCCTATGAGAGCAGATGTTGTAGGAGGAGGCTACCCTTAGGACACTGCTAAGGGACTTCAACTACGGAGTGGTTGGGGAGGAGGCCGATAACCGAGGGGTACAAGAGATAGGCATAGGCAGTTGCATGTCGTAGAGGTAGCAGTTTTAGTAAGGCCAAAGATTATTTGAGGAATGATCAGCTCGTTCAGTAGTCTTATTCTTTCTTTTTTAGTTCAGTAGATTCTTACTCCTTCTTTACACCTAATCTATCCCATTCTTAGGGTATATATGTAGAGAGATGTTTCATTACCCTAGTGTTGAGAACACTAGTTTGAGTTCAGAACAACTTGTCTTAATTTTTTCTTGGATTCAGACTGATGTTGGGGCCACATAACTCCAATGGGGACCTTATTTTTCTTCAGATGTAGAAATATTATGTCATTTTAGGCATCAAATGGATGTTTTCTACATGAACCATTATCAAATTCTTTTAGATAAGGGTCATAATTTCAGATATGGGTGGCCAACATTTATCTTTTGTTGGGGAGTAGGGTTTCTAGGAGGGCAGTTGGTGAGTAGAGTCCCTTATTTATTTTTTAGGTGATCTGTCGATGGAGTCAACAGACAGAGAGATAATAGATGTTCTGGGAGTTGTCAGAAAGTTATTTCACTTTTTCCCAAGGATTTTTTGACTCTACCCCCCCCCCCGACGTGATGTTGAGTTCGGGATAGACTTACAACCGAGTGCCTTTCGGATTTTGATGGTGCCTTATTGGATGGAGCCTTCTTAGTTGTGTGAGTTATGAATTGAGATTGATGATCTTTTGAAGAAGGGTTTTGTCTATCCAGGAACCATTACCCTCTCTCAAGAATAAACGATCTATTTTACAAGCTGAGGGGAGTAGTTTGGTTATCTAAGATCGATCTGTGATCTAGGTATCACCAACTATGGGTGAAAGTTTGTGATATCCAGAAGGCATCATTCAGGTGTAGGTATGTGCACATAGTGTTTGTAGTCATGTCATTTAGTGTTACAAACTCACATGTTGTGTTCATGGGGCCCATGAACTCCATTTTATATGAGTTCCTACACTGGTTTGTCATTGTTTCCATCAACAAAATCCTGATCTACTCAATATCATAGGAGTAGCCTAATGAGCACATGAGGATGGTCTTGAAGATCCTTCAACACCACTAGGTCTATGGGAATTTGACCAAGTTCATGTTCTTGACACAATAAGAGAACATTCTTGGATACTTAGTGTCTCAACAAGGGGTATCTGTGGACCCATAAAATTTTGAAGAAGTTGTTTCATGGGCAGAACCCAATAACGTGATGAAGGTTCATAGTTTCCTAAGTCTGGCAGACTATTATCAAAGGTTTGTACCCAAATTCTCTTGAGTTGAAGCTCCTTTGACAGCTTTGACCAGAAAAGACTTGGCCTTTGTGTGGAATGAGGAGTGTCAGGAAACCGTCAGTTATATGATGGAATGGTTGGTCAGTGCTATAGTGCTCAGGTTTCCCAAGGAATGGGTGTTTTTTGAGGTGTTTTGTGATGCTTCTAGTCTTGGATTTGGTTGTTTGTTGATGGAGCATCGGGGAGTGATCTTTTATGGGTCTATGCAGTTAATTCATCATGAATGTAAATATTCTATCCTTGACCTAGATCTTGAAGCATTTGTTTTCTCATTAATGTTGTTGTGTCATTACCTCAATAAGGATAACTTTGTGGTCTTTATAGACGAAAATAGTTTGACGCATATCTTTACCCAGCATGACCTGATCTTGTAGAAACAAACGGGGGTGGAGTTTTTAGGACTATGACTTCGAGATCTCTTACACTGAAGGTAAGGAGAACATGGTGGCTTATTCCTTGAGTAATAAGTCACAGAATAATGTGGTTTGAGAATCAGTAGATGCTTGGAAGGCAATGGAGGAGTTGGCCTCCTTACACTAGGATGCTAGGGTGGATGGTCGTAGAGGCTATCTACTTGAGATGATAGTGAATTGCTATCTATTTTGGTAGGTGGAAGAGTCTTAGTGGGGAGACTCAGAGAGTGAAGTGATGCATGACTTGGTTAACAAGGGTAATGCTCTAGAAGGGTGGCCAGAGGATGGTCATAATTAGATTCTTTTCACTAGGAAGTTGTTTTTACATGTTGTAGTGCACAAGAGAGTACTCGGTGAGTTCCATAACTAACCACTGGTACTACACCTAGGATTTTACAAGATTTAACAAGGCTTGAAGAGTCCATTTTGGTGGCCCAGGGTGAAACACTTTGTGGCGGAGTTTGTGGACAAGTAACTCATTTTCTAGTAGGTGAAGGTTGAGCACCATGTTCTGGGTGGTCTGTTGCATCCATTAGATGTCCCATAGTTGAAGTCGGATGACATCTCGATGGATTTCGTCACAAGACTACCTAGGGTTTAAGGAGGTTGCAATGATATCTAGGTGGTGGTAGACCAGATAACATAATCAGCTCACTTCCTAGCAATCAAGGAGTCAAGTGCAATGGATTCATTATCAAGGAAGTATGTGGATGAGGTGGTGCGGTTTCATGGAGTCCTGAGATCCATATTCTCGAGTTGGGATACACGGTTTTCCTCACGATTCTTTAGGCTATTGTAGCATGATTTTAGCACCCATCTATGTATTAACACCGCTTTCCACACCCAGACATATGGGAAGATAGAGAGAACCTTCCATACATTTTAAGATATGCTACGAGCATGTGTTTGGGATTTCATAGGATCATAGGTATAATATTTTATCTTAGTAGAGTTTTTGTACTATAATAGCTATCACTCTACTATTGTCATGGAACCATTTGAATCCTTGTACAGGAGGCCGTATCGTTCTACCATGTTCTAGGCTGAGGTTGGGGAGATAGGTGTTCATGGCCCAGAGGTAGTGCAGAGCACAATAGGGAAGGTTCAAATTTTGTGTGAGAGTATGAGGGAATTCGAGGACTGGTAGAAGTCATCTGATGTTCTTAGGAGGAGGCCCTTGGAGTTTGAGTATTGAGACCATGTGTTTTTAAAGGTTTCTCTTCAACATGGGTGGTGAAGGTTCGACTAGGGTAGAAATCTCCCTCCTAGGTTCATCAGGCCTTTCTATGTGTTGTGCAGAGTCGGTGAGATGAAATATCAGCAAGCATTTCCACCTCAGTTTGAAATGATCTATGATGTTTTCTACATCTCCCAGCTTCGTTGATATCTACACGATGAATCCCATGTCATTGACTAGAAAGAGTTGGATATAGGGGATGATTCTACATTCATGGAGTGACGTATAATGATCAAGGATCAAAAGGAGGAGGTGCTTCATGGGAGGACCATCCCTTTGGATCATGTGTTTTGGATGAATGATGTCTTCGAGGATAGTATGTGGGATCAAAATGCTCAGATGTGCGCCCAGTACCCAAAGCTTTTTTTTGGTTGCTGTTCTGAGTCTTTCTTGATGCTCTTGTTTTTATGACTTTATGTTATGTAATGATTATCTTTTATGGTTATGATATGATTTGTTTCCTTTACCGTGGGAATGTGTATGAAATGTTTTGATGTGTGGGGAAGGGATAACCGAATTTCTAATTAAGACGTATCTGAACGTATGCGATTAAACCTGTGTGGGTGAGTTAGTGTCACCCAAAGAGAGTAGTATCTTGAGATGGAGAAAGGAACCCCATGACCCATATATTTGTATTGTTTGAATTTTTTTTTTTTTGTGGTTTCTCGATGTTCCTATAGCTGTTCAATATATGGGTGAGAGAGGTGTTACTAGATGTCACAGAGGTTCACTCCTGAGAGGTATCTTAAGGATGGTATTTCAGAAATATTTTCTTCCAGATGGTTTTAGATTCTCGAGGGTGAAAATAGTTTGAGAGGTATCTGATGTAATGGATCAAACCCTCATAGTCTATTAGAATTCCAAATTCTAGTGTTTGGAGTGTCCTATACCTCACGAGTGATTCATGAGGGTGTCGGGGGTCGGGGGCAGGGTGTCACCAAGGTGTAACCAATTGGTGCAACAGATTGGTGTGTCCCTAATCGGTGCCACATGGGGTTGTTGGTGTTTCTATCAAAAGTTTTCCTATAACCACTTCTTAAGGTTTTAAATTCTGTTTGAGGCCATTTTAAATCTTATAAAAGGTGGTTTAAACCACCAAGAGTTGGGTGACCCTCCCTTTACCAATACGTGTGGCCTTTTTCTTATTGCCACTTTATTCCATGTGATTTCCATCATCACTGTTGTTACATGGTTTTCTTTTTTTATAATATATCTATTAAATCACAACTATTATCTCCGCTATCCCAGAGGATAATTATTAAATGAAAATTAATCCAAACGTGTGTAACTGACCAACCGCGTGGTGAAGTCACAATATGCCTTTTTAAGTGGTTCGGGATTTCATATTCTGTAATTCTAGGATAGGTCCTTTTAAAGCACGCAAACCTTATTCTTCCTGGGACTCTTTCTTTTCCTTGGAATGCTTGGAGTCCCTCTTCTGGAGACGAATCATGTGATCATGCTGGAGCCCTTCCTGCTCACCCTTGGTTTCATCAGAGTTATTCTTCTTCAAGTCATACATCCCTAGTTCTTGGCACTAAGAGAAAACTTCAATCCTTTGATTATCTAAGTATGGTTATTCCTTCATCTCTATTTACTATGAATCATGCTGGGTGGGTATGATAATTCTTCCCTCAGGACACGGATGAAACCAAACCATAACAAAGAGAATAAATAGACTCTAAAGAATGAAGGGGTGTGTTTGATGATGAAGTTTTTTCTTTCTTTTATCATCATTGTTATGTTGTAAATTGTTTGGGATTATTACCACCTAAATTAGTGGTTTTGGTGGTCAATTCTTGCACACTAATGAACCTCTATTTTCCTAGATAATCTTCTGATTGAATGGTTGTAATATGGAAATAGGTTACACATGTTAAGGTAATTGATATAATATATTCCCAATGAATAAAAATCATTGTGTGGTCACACCGGTTAACCAAACATAAAGAAGGAACTTGATAAATGGTGTGGTTAAATCTGAAAAATATCTTGCTCTGTTCTACTAATACAAATGGTTATTCTTCTTAATTCTTGTGTTGTGACAATGATGGGGATGGTATCTCTTATTAATCAGATGTGGGTTGTGAATTTGAGTCTGTGTGGGGACGTATGTTGGGGCTTGTTTTTGTTCCAGCACTTCGAGGGATCTGAAAAATCCATTTGTTGGTGAGACTTTACAAGAGAACCAGGTGTGAATTGTTAAATTTCTGCATGACTATTTTTCTTCAGTTATTGGCTTCGCTTCTGGAGATGCCTATTAGTTTCCCAGTAGTGGAGAATTATTACTAAAGAAATCACATGAACATGATAACAAGAATTTTATTAATGGGTAGAGCTCTGGTAGTGGTGGTTGTGTTTTTGTACAGCTATGAATAGTAATAAGGGTGTTTGTGCATGGGCTGGTTTCAGAACACTTATGTTGGGATGAGTGTTTTTTCATCTATATGTATAAATTTAGTTCTTTTGTTTTTTATTCTAACCCCACCCATGTCGATCACTTCATGCCGAACACCCCCATTTCATAGGGGAGGGTGTTTTTTCCAACATTCTTATGAGTAGTAGGTTATTAGCTTTTTTTTATCCCTCTTTCTGTTACCCAAGACTCTTCAGGCTGCCAGTGATGGCCTGAGGTCCATTACCACCAAAGATTCTTCGGGAATGGTTTGTTGTTGTGGTTGGCACAGGTGTTTGTGGAAAGGTTTGTTTCCCAATTGCATTTGGGATGATGTACAAGTGTCTTCAGAAGTGGATATAGTTATTCTGACCCATGTGTCTTCGGTCAAGGTTGTATATGGTTGTGGTGGACCAGGTTTCTGTGGGAGGGATGCGTGGTTTTGGTGGCCTAGGTGTCTACTGGTGGCATGCGTAGTTGTGGTGCCCATAAGGTTGTTGTTGGGGCGGTAGTGGGACTGTAGTGAAAATGGAGGGGGATGTCTGACTCATAGGATGTCTTTAATAACTAGTGATAAAGCGGCCCAGGGTATCCAAATATTGATATGGTATTACTATTAGTTTAACGGACATGCGTTATTTGGGGAGTGTGCCTCAGTTTGGCCGGGAGGGTAATTTCCCTTTCTAGGTGTTTTGGTTATCTCTATTTCTCATGGGGCATTAGAATGCCTCCCCACTTGGGAATGAGAGCATTGGTTTTTCCCTAATGAGTATACATGTGTACTCACCGTACTTATATAAAACTCCATTCTGTTTTTTAGGAGGTCTTTGAGGACTGTGTCGGACTTCACTAGCTCAGATGTTGAGACATTTGTCATTATTTTATTCCCTTTTTCACTATTCATTGAAGTTTTCATGTACCTTGTAGTACATTATTTTTAACATTAATGGAGAAAAAATGATGATTTGGCATGCTTTTACTTTTTTTGGAGTTTTTTGAGATTTAACATATTATCACTGGATATTATGAAATAAAAAAGGAAAATTCCTTCCATTTAACATGTGATTATATACCCTTGGTTCTAATCACTACTCTAGGGCCTATTGAAAGCAGGCCATAGGGAAATTATCACGCATTAAACATGAAAAAGGAAGGGTCTGAAAGTTTTATGTCCCTTCCTTAATCTTTTAAAAGGTGGGTCATGACAATATCGATGTTGATGAAACTTTTTCACCTATTTCAAATCTAGAGAGAATTAGATTATTCGTGGACATTATAGTTTATAAAAAGTTCACATTTTTTCAGATGGATTTTAAGTAATCATTTCTAAATGGTGTTATAGAAGCATATTTTTACATTGAGCAGTGATATGGTTTTATCCTTCTTGAAGATGAGTCAGAGTTTGTTAGTTGAAGAAATATTTATTTGGTTTGAATAAATCACCAAGAGCACGGTATGCAAGGCTAGATCAGTTTCTGAATAATATTTGTTTCTGGCATTGTAGAGTTGGTTGCAATTTGTATGTCAATAATGAATGTGATCAAAATATGATGGTGATAGTATATGTTGATGACATAATCTTCGTTGGATAAGATAAATCTTAGTGCAGAAAATTTTATGAATTCCTGAAAGGTGAGTTTGAAATGTTAATGATTGGTGAAGTGATGTTTTTATTTGGTTTATAGGTAAAACAATGAAATAATGAAACATTCATTTCTCATCCAAAATATGCTATGGGGGTTTTTAAATATTTGAAATAGATAATTACATGAATATGAAAACTCTTGTGGCTACCCATATGAAGCTTTGATGGGATAATGAAACCAATGTTGTCAATATCATAGAATACATGAAAATAATTCTCATTCCATTTTACATGAATGTGTGAAGACCAGATATTGGTTTTCCCACATTCCTAGACGGATGATATCAAAGAAATATGAAGGAAATCCACTGCTTATAGTGAAAATAATAAATTGGTATATTAAGTTCACGGTGGATGTTAGAATGGTGTATAATGACAAAACTTTATAAGAGTTATTGGGACATTCAAATGAATATTGGGATGTCTTAGTAGATGATAGAAAATAGACATGAGGTGGTGCATTCTATCACGTAGGATTGTGTATTTCTTGGCTAGGTATGAAACAATATTACATTTCATTGAGTACCACAGAATCTACATATATTGTGGTTACTCGAGAATGCACACAATTATTGTGGATGATATAGCAGCTTAAGGATATGGGTATTTAATTAAGTCTCGGATTAGAATCCATTGTGAAAATTAAAGTTCTATAAATTGTAGTAAAATTATATTCTATCACACAAGAAAAATCACATTGATATCATGTTTCATTTTATCAAGGAGAAGATTGATCAAGGGATTGTGTTGTTGGAGTATGTTCCTGCAAAACTACAGGTTGTAGACATTCTAACAATGTACTTACCCAAGGAGGCATTTGAAAGGAATCGACTAGCTCTGGGAGTTTAGTAGACTCCCCATACATGAATGTCTGTTTCTATGGGACCCCTATCCCTAAGGAATGTTTTTTATTCCCTAAATGTGGTAATTAATGTTCTTTACCAAATTGGAGACAATAATGAAGTAACCTTTGAGTTCCTTGAAAAATGGGTAGAAATTGGAGATGAAAAAAGAGATAAAATGTCTGAATCAAATACATGAGGAGAATCTATTAAGAATTGTAGTGAGATAGGGGGAGTTGTAGTTGTTTGGGGGAGAAATTATGCAATGAGGGTTCTGAATCTGATGATGTTAGAAGTGATCAATCAAAGGATACATGTAATGACATATGAGGTTCATTATTAAATTAGAAGAATATTTTTTGAATTGAATAAAATGATAAACTGATGATATTTACAATATAATCTTGATTATCACACAGAGCATGGTTCAAGTGAGATTAGAGTATGTATTGGGTAAATCCTTGATCACTATTTTAATTGAAAGAAACAAATTCTAGACGAAGATGGAAGAATCTTTAACAAGGTATCTTGTTTTTAAAGAGTTCTCAGTAAAACCAAAGGGGGTATTGTTGGGTAAAAATCACTCAAGTCATTCTCTTGGTGTTTTTTGGTGTAATTTTGTTTCTTGACAAATCTAGATGACCCCAAATGAGTATGGTTCGTATTTTCTAAAGTAGGTTCTTAATGTGGATCTTTTTTCCTAATCTTTGGGCCTTAAAGGAGGGAGTTTGTTTTTTTCGAAAAAGAATGTTTTTACACAAATGAGATCATGGAATGGAAATGGAAAATTTGAAAAGTCATGGTTTCCATATTGAAATGGTACTTAGACTATGAAGGGTGGTATGTGGGCCACGGAATGTGTTACATGGACCTCGTAGGGAAAACGGTTTGTGGGGAGGCTATTGGCTCACGTGAAGAAAATGGTTCATGGAAGACATGTGGTATGTGGGGTGACTCAACATTTGTAGAAATGATGTTATGATTTAAGGGACTTCAAATTGTTTTATTTGAGGAAGATATTGGCTAGTGTGAGGTAGAGTGGTGGAACATGGAAATTTCACAAGAAAATGGTCTACAAGAAAAGTGGTATGCATTGAAGGCTATACTGCATTGATTGATTGGGTAAATCAGATTTTTGAGATCTTTGGATATATTTTCCAATATAAGGAGTTATAATACCATCATTACTTAGGGTATTTTTCATTAAAAACATATTTTATTTGGGATTCAATTTGGGTATGTTCGAAACTATTCTCAGGGTGTCTGTGAAGGAGAAGAGGTTCGAAAGAAATAATCTGTGAAAGGAGAAGGAGTTCATGGGAATGATTTATAAAGGAATTTTTTGGGGATCTTAATCTTAAAAAGGAAATAGTTTTATGAAAAAAAATGGTCCCTGAAAGAAGAAGTGGTCCTTGGTGAGAAGTGGTCTGTAATGAAGGTACATAGAGGTGGTACATGGAGGAATTATTAGAAGGTGCTACGTAGAGGTGGAACACGGTGGTAGTACCTTGAGGAAGTATTGATAGGCGGTATCTAGATGCGGTTTATGGAGGCGGTTCATGGAGGCATTCTGTAGAATAGGTGGTTTGTGAAGAATATTCACTATGTAGTGCAGTGTATTTCATGGTGGAATCAAGGATGTTCGTAATGGGACAAAAATAGTTCGTGAGATGAATTTTTGCAACCTAATAGTTTGTGGGAAAGTAGAGTTCATCTATGGGTGAAAATTTAACTTCAATAGAGGATCTAAATATAGTTGAGGATGTGAGATTTGATGAAAATTAAGAGACCTACACATCCATAAACATTGAGTATATCCCTTCTATGAGTAGTGAGAAAAAGAAATAGAAAATGGAGATCCTTTCCACTTGTAGTGAGCCACAGAATGAGACATATGGTATGACCTTTGTGATTGTAGTGAGTAGAAAATAAATATTATAATGATAGTGTGTCAGGGTATATATTTGATCTAGCCCAAACCATGTAATTTTGTAGAGAGACATTGTGGATTTGGTATATTGGAACAACAACATTGTATTCTCCTTGGATGTATTCTAGTGAGGGTGAACCATGTAAATATAACTGTCTCTCATGCATGATTTCGTTTTGGATAAAATATTTCTACGATAATAAAGGATAGGAGAGTTTTTTTTAATGGAAAAAATATCTGATGGGGTATTTGTTTTAATTTTTCATTCTCTGATAAACACCCCCCTTGGGGTATTTAACCTAATTGGTCTAGAAAACATTACGATTTGTAATCATTCCTATTATGATTTATGTCACGCATAAGGGTTGCTAACATGACTCATAAATATTCATTACTTTTCAAAAAATTAAAATTATATAATTTTAGATTAGATTCAGTTAGATTAGTTAATTAGTAATTTATAATTCATAACTCTAGGGTTGATTAGTCATGATTTAGTAAGTATTTAATTATTTGATATAAACAAGGTTATTGCTCAATGTGAATAAATTCAAATCTGCCGCAGTTTGTGCATGAGAGAAAACACATTTGGAAATAGTGACATGCTATCATTATGGAATTTTGATATAGAGAAACCTATATTATTGAGGGACATCATGATGAGGAAAAGGCACATTATAATTATATATATAAAATATATATTATATTAGACATTTTTTATTATTCAATAACTATGAATGATTATTTAATGTTAAAATATTAAGGATTGTCAATTCATCACAACCAGTTTTCTATTATTTTAATGTTTCATAATCTATATCAATAAATATTAAATTTGAATGATAGATAATTATTCAATAATTGATGTAGTGTCTATATACTCAAATATATTAAAATAAAACAAAAAATCAGAAGATGTGGAAGTAGAGGTAGATAATCAAAATCATGAGGGAGAGAGTGGTGAGAGAGAAAAAACAATAACCTAATATAAAACTCTATTAAATATATTGATTATTAAATAAAGTCAAATATAGAGATACTAATATTGGAACATATTGATATTCAATGTCATTAATTATTAAGATAGAATCGATGATACTATCATAAATATACTTTTTATGGAAGATAATAAGATATCCAATGTTTTGTGAGATATGGTAATACCAATGAGTTAATGAAGAATAAGGAGAGTGGGGTCATCTTTCTTCTATTAAATAACTTATTGCTTAAACAAGATTGCTTTTAAGTCCATCAAAAGACATATCAATATCATAATTACTGAAGTAGTGATACAAACTATTTATTTCTAAATAAGAGGTATCCAATTGTTGAATATCATATATCAATGAAAGAGATTATATTCCCTATATCTATGATTCATATGCACATACACTACAAATTACACATCAGAGAGGATAAAATGAAATATGGAACTTTGAAAAGGAGGCTGAGATGCTGATACATTCTAAAGACAATGATTTGGTTCTTGAATGTTATTTTTTATGGTTCTATTAATTGTATATGTTTTTCTAAATACCATTTTTTGAGCATTATATTGATAATAAAAAAATATTTCGGTTTCAGTCGAATGACAACAATAGTAGATTGGGGAAATAGTAATCCATATGAGTAATTAATATCATTAAAAACAAGACTTTTGGGTGTGTAAATCCTAGTTTTAGTCCATCATATTCATTCAATGGATTTAGTTAAATGGATTATATGTTATCATATAGTGGTGTAACACTATTTGTGGAAAATTCCAATATAACATATACCATGGGAGTAGTTATTTATTAAGATCACATGTTCTATTATTAATATTACGATGTGATAGTTGTTCATATGTTTAGTTAAGATTAAGGTAAATGATCTTTTTATCCAAATTTAATTGGTCATGTTAATTTTTCATGATTTTATGGGAGAAGGATTAACAATTTTGCTAGATGACACTTAGTATATAAGTTTGTTGGACCAAAAGGATGTATAAAAACCTTAGTGTGGTTAATTATAATTTTTTTTTGATTAATTTAACATATTAGTCTTGTTTTGAATCCCTTGTAAATTAGTGTATAACATAATTTAAACAGTTTTTTTCTCCCATACATGTGCACGCATTGCCTAAACTATATAAACTATTATTTATTCATTTATTTTATTTTATTATTTATTAGGATATATAAAGAAGTTATATTTTTTGTGATTAATTGGATTCTAGTAATACCTTATTATGATATAGGAAATATGATTAAGAGGAGAGAGGTAGGGAATATTAATAAGACTCTTTCCTTTATGTAGCATCTTGAACCTGTGATGTTTCAGTTGACTGAGTATCCTTCTTCTAGTTGTTTATTAGAAGTACAATGTTTGAGGTATTTTATCTCTATTAACTAGTACCAAATGAAGGATTTTTAGTCATTCTTCAACAACACTCTCTTTCTTTAATGCAAATTTTCATTTTTACTGGGCATTCACTATCAATGGAAATTATGTCAATGGATGATGGTAAGGACTGGGTTGATATGTTTTATAGACTTGATTTTTCTATTTTGCAATATGCAGATAAAAAAATAACCTTGAATATATATATAAATTCCACTCAATATCATTAAACTAAATGAAATTTAAAAGGAGGAATGGGTATGCTTTAATGGGAAAGCATCGGTGCTGGTAAAGATGTATTTTTCATGAAATGTTTTATTCAACGTATGGGAAAATACAACAATAGATGAAGTTTTTATGTCACTAGATGATATGTATGAGATACCTAAATCATTGAACAAAGTGTTTGTGATGTGGAAACTATGCATCATAATGTTTCTGGATGGAATACTAGTGAAATATCATGTGAAAATATTTATTACAATCAAAGGGAATTTTAAATCGGTGAAGGTAAAGTACCCAAATGATATGTGGGAACTCCTACTATTATCGTTTCATCTAGAGAGTTATGGTGTAATGGTCAAATTTTTTTGTAATTATTCTAAATATATTGACTTATATTTCAATGATATCTAGAGCCCAATAAAAATTTCGAAACTAATGTGGAGGTAATTACATACATCATACGATAATTTTATTAATACTAAATGAAGAGGATGGTCACCCTAGTAGAATAAAATTTATCAAAAGAAACTGTCAAAATAAATGACTCTTGAAAGTGTAAAAATTCATGGAGAAAATATTGGCTTAAATCAACATGTTTCCTTTGTGGGAAAATGGGTCACATCAAAAAGGACTTCAAGTGTTGGAAGGAAAACACTAGATGGTCATCACCATCCATAATATAAAATTTCATCAGTATAATGGAAGTAAGCCATTACTTTAAAATAGTTTTTAACAATAAAGTTGATCCAGGCATGATTTAATCATGTGAATCATTTCACACAACATGAGGGAAGATATTCTTTGAGATGTATACATCTACAATAATTTTAATAGTGAATTTATAAAATGATAATGACTTGAAGATCTTTGGAAAATATGATGTGACTATTCTTATAAATAATAAAAATTCAATGAAGATAAAATAATTGTGACATATCCATTGACTTTGAGAGAAATTTATTTAATTTTGATACCTTGATTAAGTAAGCTATGTTATTAACATTATTAAGGGATCATGGAATGTGACTTGAGGTTCCATTATTATATTATGAGGAATAAGCGATGGGATCCTTTATCTAACCAAAAGTTCATAGGGAATATCAATGATTGGAAGTGCATCATTAGAAGATACTAAGATTTAGAATATTATGATGTGCTAATAATATAATGGGGTCATTATATTTCTATAAGAAAAGGCACACTTAATCTAAATCACATGTATGTTAAAAAGTGTCAAAGTTATGTGTTGGTGATACAAAAGGGCATGAAATTCAACTTGAAAAAAATATAATCCTAGATAAATAAATATAATGAAAAATTCATTTGAATTTTTGGGTATATACTCCAGTTAAATACTTTTTATGTGCATTCCACATTGCTACATTAACTAATGATGCTACAAGGAAAGTATAGGTATAATTTTTAAACCATAAATCATGTTTCTAAGGAAATTTTTTAATTAATAGAAATTTTGTTAAGGGGGAGCGGTTGAATGTTGAAATTCTTTAATATAAAAATTCTGGTGAATAAAATAGATACAACTTCTAGAATAACATTTAGTGGATGGGGATAAGGAATGTGAAGATGATGTTTAGAACTCCACAATATAGTTTAGAATCTATTATAATGAATAAAACCTTGATAAAGAAGGATAGTATAATATAGTTACACAATGTAATGTCCAATGGAATATGGGTGGAACCACTTAACATGGAATTATACCTGGTTAACAAGAGTTTGGACTTAGTGGATTTGTGGGAGCAATTTAAAGAGTTATAATCTTGTAAATGCAAAAATTATGGCAATTTTAGCATCTTCAAAATAATGATATATATATATATATCCTACTTAATATGAAAAAATTTGGTCCAGAATTAAAATATTGTATATTAATTTATTATTTTAATGAGAACATTTTTTACCAATTGTGAGACGATGATAGAAAACACGTCATTAGAAATAGTGATGTTCAATTAAAAAAAGCTTTTCTATGGGAGAAGAGAAAAATGAAAATTAATGATATTTAAAATAAAGGATCATACATTTATTTCTATGTTTATATGAGTAGGGGTGTCAAAACAAGAAAATTTCTAATGAACTCGAAGTAAAGTATTGAAATCTTATTTAAGAGACAATTAGAATATATACCAGAAAGACCAATAAAAATACAATCCCAAGTGGTGTAATGCCACAAAACATTAAAATATTTTCATTTTATAGTAAATATTATTTTATCTCTATTTATATGAAACACCATGTTAATATTATTCTATACATGACATTTAGTTATCTTGTATTACATGAAAGACAAGGTTTCAACGCCTTTTAATGGCACACATATTTTTAAAATAAATTTTGGATATTTTATAAATTTCAATTATCAAAAATACTATATTTTTGAATTGAGAATGTCAAAATTATCCTAGGTTTAATTTTAAATATTTTTATGAGATGTTTCATTTTTTGATTAATATTGACAAAATAATGCATTTTAGTTAAAAATCCCTTTTCATTTCAATAATTATTAACGTTAATTTTTTTTAATTGGGTTTTCATGTAATATAAGATCTTTAACACATATATTAACCCAATTTAGGTCATTTTATGATTTTTATAAAGAAATTGTACTTAAAACTCATTGAACTTTTGAACATTTTTACTTTAAAACCCCACTTTCTCGACATGTTTATGAGATTACCGTTAATATCAATTTTACCACTCCTGTAATTTAAATTTTGATTAATGAACATACAAGGTTTTGATAATTAATTTTTTTCTATAATAATATTATCTTAATTTCTGACAAAAAAATATTAGTGAAAGTGATTATATTTAATTATGGTGATTAAGGTAAGATTAATCATAATAATAGTCTAAAACTTAATCTTTAGGACCAACATGACATGTACACTTGTAAAAAAGAAATTTTATGCCAATAATTCAACCATATACCGATTTTTTGGGAATTTTATTGGTTATTGGGGTATTACTAATTGGATTTTCCCTATATAAAATGGTAACTAAGGAAAAAAGACAAAATGGGAACTTTCCTTACCATTAATATTTATAAAACATTGAGATACATAAAAATCATCATATTTTTTGTTATAAATTCAAAATTTAAATATAAATACGTTATTTTTATCATGATAATTTATAAATAATTTTTAGATATGGTTTAGTTATATTAAATTTTTTAGAAACACCAACATAGTTATTATTTAGTTAATAATTAACTAAAATATGTGATCCCAAAACTATTAAAACTAAATTAAATTAACTAAATTATTTTTTTTCTTTATTTTTTATATGTATATATTATGTTACACATATTTAAACCTAATAAATTTTAGTTATAATATAATATTCATATTTTAAAATTAAAATTAAATAAATAATTTAAAAATTAACATTCCTTTTATTTTACAATAAATTATACTTTATTAAATTATTTAAAATTAATAAAAATCATATATTATGAAAATTTATTATTAATTGTTAAAAATATTAAACATGATATATTAATGGATCAATATATATTTTATAGGGAACATATAGATCCATATATTGTAAAACCATTTTTAACACGGTCTGGGTTTAAGCATTGTTTTAGATCATCACATTCGCCTAATTTAAAAATTTTATCCAAAATACATGGGTTTTTTATTTTATAAATTATATATTATTTTAATAAATTTTTTTATCTATATTTTCAAATATATTTTATTATACTTTAGTTGTAATGGTAAAATTACTAAGGTAAGAAAACTAGATGCTTCAACAAAAACCAAAATGATAAATTTTGGGAATCTTAAAATTTAAGGAAACAAATTATTAAAACACATATATTTTTTGTGGTGGAGGTTTTAATAGAAAATTATTCTTCTTTAATATATTATTTTTTCCTTGTTTATAGAAATTAGTAATGTGAGACATCAAATTAATGAATACATTCTTTATTTACGAGAGTGTCACGTCACCTCCACTATAAAAAGAAAAGCATTATGCCCCTTACACACACCACTCAAGACACAGTTTCAGAAAATATCTTCCCAAATATATTCCAAAAATCCATCACCTAGGACTTGGAACCTGTAATGCCCCGACCCCAGCTACCCAGAGTCGGTGCATTACTTCTTAACATTGGCATGATCACAAGAAAGATCAAATCTCGAAAGACCTATTGGTTTAGTAGCCTTGGAAACACTAGATATATTCATAAGTTTTACATTACATCATAAAATGAAAAACTAATAAAACAACATAATGTTTCCACAATCCACACTATTAACCCCTCATAAAATCCCTGCCGGTCATTCATAACTTACTTCTTCACATCCTGGGAAAAATAAAACATAGAAAAGGGGTGAGCTCAAATGCCCAGTAAGGATAACAATATAGTAGAAACTTTCATAAATAAGAATCAACATTTAAGGCAATGCATTACTAAAACAAAAGCCTTTTAAACTTGAACTTCAACATAGTATGGCAAAAGAAAAAATGAAATAATGCCATTTACTTATTCACATGGATATTCCACTAATCGAATAATCACATGCAAAAATCAATAACCACTTTCATAATGTTGGAATGCATAATGCCAGACTATCATAACCACATAGCCAAGGCCTCGTTCCAAGACTACAAATAAGATTTTTTCAAAGCCTTGTGCCAAGACACTAGTTTGTCTCATGAGACCTACCGATGCATCGAGGAGCTATAGCGGGCTCCACCCGTCACTTATTAAGTCCAATGCATTCCCATATGAAAAGGTTTAAACATAACATAAACATTCGTATTAAAACTAGCATACAAAATGTCAATAATTTCACCATAAACTATGAATGGTATAAAAATAGCACATCCACAGTCAAAAATATCACAAAACCTTCGATACAATATAGAAGTTTTGTATCATAATAAATCAACTTCAAATAATCTTAAAATCCATCAAAGGATGTTGACATAGATGAAATCAAAATTCTTTTTAAAGAAGTATCTCCTTTTATTTTGAAATCATTTAAGATCCATATAAAATAAAACATTTTCTTTGAAAATATTCTTATAAGCTTGTATGGAAAGCTTCGACGATTTTATAACGGCGGAAAATAACCGCACCCGCCGTATAAGTTAAAAAAAACATTCTTACCTCAATTCTGTCAAAAAGTTTAAAAAGGACCTTGTTTTGAAAACGACGGAAAGATTCCTTTATAAACCTCTTATAAAAAGTCAAACAAGGGTATAAATGACTTTAACCCATATTCTTGTAAATAGTAAAAATGTTTTGAAATACATTTTGAAGAAACATGGATGTGGTTGATAACGAGATCCCAGTAGATTATTACGTATAAACAACCTCGGATAATGAAGAGATTGTGAAATAACCCTTACCTTGTACTTTTCCTTGGTTGGGGTAGGTTAACCTCCTGTATAATGGTGAAATAATTGTTATTAAATTATACAAGAATCATATATATTAATATGATATCATATATGATCTTTTAACATTGATTTGTTAATAATATCTTAGAATTATCGTCGTTTCGGGTGTTAACTTATTCATTTTCTTTATATGTTTTGTTACATAAGCCATGGTTGTTGTATCTTATTCATATCCAGAATGATATCTAGTCCTTATACATCATTTTTAAATCATCAAATGATAATTATACTTGAATGGTTACGATGGAGAATGAATCTCATCGCGTTCGTGGAGACGGTAGTCCGTACGTACGCACGAGCGACAATATCATTCTTTTGATATTAAAATAATATATAAATGAATGGTATATCATATATACAGAATCATTAACATGTTATATTTATTATTTACATGAGTTACACATCATTATTATACCCATCCAAATAATATTATATTGAATAACAATTACACCACGACGTGGAGACGGTAAGCCGTACGTACGCACGTATGGTGACATGTTATTCAAAGGGTGGATAGAATACTGAATATGGTTGTACCATAATTATAATAACATCACAGTATATGTGAGATACTGGAGTTATTATTTTAGAATGGTAAGAACAAAGGAAGAAGAAGTGGAAGAAGAAATGAACTTAGAAAAGGGTGGTGAAATCATTACCTCTTCTTCGGGTTCTTCCTTTTGATTTGATCAAAAGGGCTCCTTAGGTTGGCTTTCTGATCAAACTAAGGCCTCTAGGTTGTATTGAGGGATGTTGGGAGATTATTTGGGCAGAGTTTGGCCGAACCAAAAGGCTTTGAAGGTGTGAAGAAATGAGAAGGAGGAGTGCCCTTTTATAAGAGGGGTGAGGGGCACCTTTGGAAAAGCTAGAAATATAATAAATTCATATTCGGTTTCCAAAGGCTCCAAAGTTGACTATTCAAAGGATGAGGTAGGGAGAGGTCGAAAACAACTCATCCAATAGAATTTAGACAGGTTTGGGTACTTATATTAACCTTATCTTTAAGTATTAACTCTATGTTAATTAGTTTCACTTTTACAATGTCTCTTTGTATTTTTATATAATATGGTTAATAAACTTACTATATATATCCAAGCGACCCCCAAGTGGTCCATTAATGATTAAAATATCATAATATAAGTCTCTTGGCCGAACCTTAGATTTTTAGTAATTTAATATCAATTAATAATATAATATTTGTTTTAAGAACTCTTTTATGTCAATTTTGACACTATTCAATTGTTGATTTTTGTGAAACTCCTAACAGATTGATTACTTCAAAATAAGTCAATTAAATCAATCATAATATAGCATATTATCCTAGAAAATTAGTTTAATTCATTAAAAGTTTCATATTATATTTATTTGGGTATTTATAATATTAATTATTTTAATTGTTTACTATTATAGTAATTACTGCATCATCATTGTGTCATAAATAAAATAACTTATTTAATGTCTAAAAATTATAAATAAAATATCATTATGTAGGAAATATTTTTATCTTTCTAATGAATATTTATAATCGAAAATACAACATGTATAACCCTATTTAAAAATTGTTCTTCTAAAAGATGTAAGCTTATGCCATTTTTATTTTTATTTAAGCTTTATTAATATAATGTGTCATTATCACTTACAAGTGGATCCATGGGGTCCCAAAATTGACACAAAGATGAACATGGTCGACCATGTATCAACCAATAGGGTTAAGACACGTTTTAGGGTAATTTAGTATTATTATAATATTATTTTGTAACCCTTATTTACCGGATTTACCCTTAACCATGGTAAATAAAATATTTACCGCAGTAATTATTCAAAATGTCTAAAAATAAAAGTTACCTATTTACACAATTTGAACATCCTGATTCCAAATATGGAATCCATTTTCCTAAATTCAAAACACAGAAGTGGAAGAAATTAATTTAAAATTAATTCCCGCTGTCAAAACAAAAAAGCGTGTTTTTAAGAGATAATAACTATCAAAAGATTGACACTCGTTTATGTTCGGTTTAATTGTAAAATTATGTCCAATTACCAACATTATATTAAATGGTAAAAATATATTCTAAATATACTTTAAAACCACTCAAATTCATAATTTATCACTATTAATTATTTTGATTAAAAAAGTTGTTTTTAATTAAAATTTAGTAATTTTCACTATTCATCAAAATATGAAAGTTATCCGAAATGTACCAAAATTTCACCTTAGGTTAAATTAGATATTCCGAATCCAAAAATGAGTCCATTTTGAAATATAAAATATATATAATTTTAAAAAGTAGGTATTACTATTCACAACGGCTAGTTTAATAAGTTGTGGTGTGTGTTAGAACTCGAGGTTGCGTACAACACACGCTATCGCATTATTCAAAGGGAAACGTACCGTAGAAGCTTGGGGTGTTATATTCTCCCCACCTTCAAATAATTGCGTCCTCGCAATTTCTAGGGTATTACTGCATAAAAAGACTCGGGTGGTTCTTCATCATAAGTTCCTCGGGTTCCCACGTTGCCTCTTCCATCTTATGATTCCTCCACAAAACTTTTACCAGACGCGTCGTCCGGTTTCTCAGCACTTGTTCTCTCGTATCAAGAATCTTGATGGGCTCTTCGCAATAAGACAGATCGGGTTCCAGTTCTAAATCTTCATAGGTGAGTACATGCGTTGGGTCAGGCATGTATTTCCTCAACAGAGATACGTGGAACACATCGTGAACTTTGGAGAGACTTGGCGGCATTGCCAATCGGTAAGCTACAACCCCAATTCGTTCTAGAATTTCGAAAGGTCCGATGTACCTGGGACTCAATTTACCTTTCTTACCAAAACGTATGACTCCCTTCCATGGATATACCTTCAGGAAAACATGATCACCGACTTGAAATTCCAAATCCTTCCTTCGATTATCGGCATAGCTCTTCTGCCTACTTTGAGCTGCTTTAATGTGATTTTGGATTACCTTCACCTTTTCCACCGTTTCCTCCACTAGTTCTGGGCCTACAAGTTTTCTTTCACCAACGTCATCCCAACAGGTTGGTGTACGACATCTCTTTCCGTATAACGCTTCATATGGTGCCATCTGAATACTCGAATGGAAGCTATTGTTATAGGAAAATTCTACTAGTGGTAAATATTGATCCCACATACCCTGAAAATCAAGTGAGCAAGATCTCAACATGTCTTCTAAGGTCTGAATAGTCCGTTCTGATTGTCCGTCTGTCTGAGGGTGGTAAGAAGTGCTCAAATGAAGTTCAGTATCCAGGGATTTCTGAAGACTTTTCCAAAATCATGAAGTAAAACGGGGATCACGATCAGAAACAATCGATAGGGGTACTCCATGAAGTCTCACAACTTCATTAATGTATAGTCTTGCTAGACGTTCCAGGGGTAGATCTTTTCTTATAGCAAGAAAATGTGCTGACTTGGTAAGACGATCAATAATAACCCATATTGCATCGTTCCTTCTAGGAGTCTTTGGTAGCCCCATGACAAAGTCCATTGTAATATTGTCCCATTTCCACTCCGGTATGGGAAGAGGTTGCATGACTCCTCCAGGCTGTTGCCTTCCAGCTTTCACTTGTTGACAAACCATACATCTTGACACAAAATCAGCAATCTCCCTCTTCATGTTGTCCCACCAAAAATGTTCCTTCAAATCTCTATACATTTTGGTGCTCCCAGGGTGTATAGAGAAATTGGAACTATAAGCATCATCCAGCAATTCCCTTTTTAGATCAGGTATATTGGGAACACAAAGTCTCTTCCCGAATTTCAAAATTCCATCTTCATACACAAAGTCTCTCAATCTCCCATCATTCACAGCTTTAATCTTCTTTTGGAATTCTTCATCATCGGTCTGAGAACTCTTAATCCTTTCTAGTAAAGATGGTTTGGCAACCATTTGAAAAAGCATTGATGTTTCACCTTCCCTGGTTATTCCCATGTCCATCTTCACTAGATCCATGAAAATTGGATCCCTTTCAATTCTCATATTGTTCAAAACTCCATGGTCTTTTCTACTCAAAGCATCTGCCACCTTGTTTTCCTTCCCTGGGTGGTAGTGTATCGTACAATCATAATCCTTGAGTAATTCAAGCCATCTCCTTTGCCTCATGTTGAGTTCTTTTTGTGAGAAAATATACTTCAAACTCTTGTGATCAGTATAAATCTCACATTTTTCACCATAGAGGTAGTGCCTCCATATCTTCAAAGCAAAGATCACTGCTGCTAACTCGAGATCATGAGTAGGATAGTTTTGTTCATGAATTTTCAACTGTCGTGATGCATAGGAAATAACTCTATCATTCTGCATAAGGACACAGCCAAGTCCTTTCTTCGATGCATCACTATAAATAACGAACCCATCATTCCCCGATGGTAGAGTCAATATAGGAGCATTGACTAATCTTCTCTTCAGTTCTTCGAAACATTCTTCACACTCTTTTGTCCAAACAAATTTAACCCCTTTACGTGTGAGCTTCGTTAATGGGTTAGCCAATCGGGCAAAATTTTGGACGAAACGTCGATAATAACCTGCCAAACCAATAAAACTACGTACCTCAGTTATACTCGTAGGTGCTGGCCATTCTTGGATTGCCTTGGTCTTAGAAGGATCAACAGAGATTCCATCTTTAGAGACAATATGGCCAAGAAAAGAAATCTCCTGAAGCCAGAATTCACACTTGCTAAACTTTCCATATAATTCATGCCTCCTCAGAGTCTTCAAGATAATGCGCAAGTGATTTTCATGATCTTCGTAGGTTTTGGAGTATACCAAGATATCATCAATAAATACCACCACAAATTCATCGAGATACTCCTTGAAAACTCTATTCATCAGATCCATGAATACAGAGGGTGCATTAGTCAATCCAAACGGCATTACAGTAAACTCGTAATGCCCGTACCTGGTTCGAAATGCTGTTTTCGGAATGTCTTCCTTCTTCACACACAACTGATGGTATCCAGATCGAAGGTCAATCTTTGAAAAGTATTGAGCTCCATGCAGTTGGTCAAATAAATCATCAATACGAGGTAGGGGATACTTGTTCTTTATCGTTATAGCATTGATCTCCCTGTAATCGATACATAACCTCATAGATCCATCTTTCTTTTTAACAAAAAGAACAGGGGCTCCCCATGGAGAAACACTAGGGCGAATAAATCCCTTATTACTCAATTCCTCTAGTTGTTTCTTTAGTTCGACTAGCTCTACAGTGGCCATTCTATAAGGGGTCTTCGATATAGGCCTTGATCCAGGAATCAAATCAATAGAAAACTCAACTTCTCGTTCTGGAGGATGTCCAGGTAAATCTTCCGGAAATACATCTACAAATTCGTTCACAACATGTACATCCTC
Organism: Viscum album; assembly: GCA_963277665.1. Lineage (NCBI taxonomy): Eukaryota > Viridiplantae > Streptophyta > Magnoliopsida > Santalales > Viscaceae > Viscum > Viscum album. The sequence continues at coordinate 1,464,587,725 of OY728164.1, read as the reverse complement.
TATTTGAACATTCCTTTCCTCACCGACAGTTATTTCATTCTCTTCCTCCCCGATAATTGAATTAAGTTGAGCTACAGGGGGTGTATCTAAATAAGAATTAGGTGGTGACGATTCTGCTCTAAAAATAAGGTGCTCCTTATCATTATCATCAAGAATCGTAACCTCTTTCTTCTTACAATAAATCTTCGCATCATAGTCTGAAAGCCAGTCCATACCAAGGATTATATCAAACTCAATCATAGGTATGACGATGAAATCAGCAGATAAAGAAAATTTATGTGCTCTAATGGGGACTGATTCACAAAACATTGTTGCAACGATACTTCCCTTAGGAGTTTTAACTTACAACTCCCTTATTAAATCAAATTGGAAATATCTAATTTTCTTAGCAAACTGGGAAGATATGAAACAATGCGATGATCCAGAATCAAATAATGCATTTGCTAAACTTGAGGAAACCATTAAATTACCTGCCACCACGTCTTTCGGAGCTTCTACCTCAGCAGTAGTGATAGCATAAGCCTGGCCTTGATCCCTTGGCCTTTTCTGAGGTAAGTTCTCCTGACGCTTAGGACATGCATTTGCATAATGCCCCATCTCCCTGCAATTGTAGCACTGAACGTTGGTATCTTCCTTCTTCCCCTTGCAATCATGAGCTTGGTGGCCTTTTTCACCACACTTGTAACAGACTCCCATTCCCTTCAAGCAAGTACCAGGATGTTTCTTCCCGCATTTACCACAAGATGGATATTCAACCTTTCCCTTCTTCCCCTTATTTCCATTCCCAGATTGATCAGCAGGTCTCTTCTTCTCTTGCTTTGCTTTAAAGTCATAAGACTTAGAGAATTCCTTTTCGGTCTTGATAGCACATGAGACAATGTCTTCGTACGATGAAAAGGATTGTGAGACTAACGCTCGACGGAGAAATGGTTTTAAACCATCAAAGAAACGATCAATCTTACTTCTTGGGTTATGAATATAATCACCAGCGTACCTCTCTAACCTTGTAAAGTTAGCCTCATACTTTGTGACATTCTCGTCCTCCTTTTGTCTCAGACTCAGAAATTGCCTTTCCATATCTGCTCGATGGTCGCGAGGGAAGTATTTTTCTAAAAACAGATCTTTTAACTCCATCCATTCCATGTTTGATACTTCATCATCTTCCTTCATGTTTTGAATCAATGACCACCATTGATCAGCATCTCCAGTGAGGCGGTAAACTGCCATGGTAACTTTTTCCCTTTCACTACACCCCAAAGCCTGAAATATTTTCTCTAGGGAAAATATCCATTGCTCAGAAACTAAGGTATTTGTACTCCCATTGAACGTTGGTGGTTGTTGTCTCATGAATCGATCTAACATTGATCCTCCACGCTGCAGATCAGGGTGCTCCATACGGGTAAGGTTATTATTCATAACCTGAGTAAGTTGTCCCAGTACGGTGATTAGCTGATCAGCACCAGTTGCATCACCAGCCCCACTATAATTATCTTGAGAAGGAGGGAAATCCCTACATGGAGTGCGTGCATTGATACGGTTTCCATTTCTTCCACTAGGCGCCATTTCTAAACAATTTCATAAACTAGATCAGTTTATGAATCAAAATACATAATCCCATACTTATAAAACACTAAACATAAATTGAACTATCTATGGATATAATCCATAATCATAAATATGTTTTCTTTGAGGAAGTATATACTCATAAACCCTTCATAATGATTTGTAAAGAAAGTGAGAGTTATCCTAAGCATATCCCCCGGGAGTGTCGTAACCAAGAGTGCAGCAAGGCCCGTTGTCGTGCACCAGTTCCCGTTCGAGTCTAGCTCAAAGCGGTGTTTTCGGGTTTTACCCCTAGGTACATATGTGCCAGAGCCGCCTCTACCTGCTCGTATCCAGACAGGGATGTATTGCTCGGAAAACTCACAAAGTCTCTACAATACCAAAATTCTAGGAAGTTCTTCTATACTAATCCTCAAAGTTCATCTTAGGTCTACATGCTCAAATCAGAGTTTATCTAAATCTAGCTTCCAAGGATTGTACTAAACTTCCTCTGATACCAACTGTAACGCCCCGACCCCAGCTACCCAGAGTCGGTGCATTACTTCGTAACATTGGCATGATCACAAGAAAGATCAAATCTCGAAAGACCGATTGGTTTAGTAGCCTTGGAAACACTAGATATATTCATAAGTTTTACATTACATCATAAAATGAAAAACTAATACAACAACATAATGTTTCCACAATCCACACTATTAACCCCTCATAAAATCCCTGCCGGTCATTCATAACTTACTTCTTCACATCCTGGGAAAAATAAAACATAGAAAAGGGGTGATCTCAAATGCCCAGTAAGGATAACAATATAGCAGAAACATTCATAAATAAGAATAAACATTTAAGGCAATGCATTACTAAAACAAAAGCCTTTTAAACTTGAACTTCAACATAGTATGGCAAAAGCAAAGATGAAATAATGCCATTTACTTATTCACATGGATATTCCACTAATCGAATAATCACATGCAAAAATCAATAACCACTTTCATAATGTTGGAATGCATAATGCCAGACTATCATAACCACATAGCCAAGGCCTCGTGCCAGGACTACAAATAAGATTTTGTCAAGGCCTTGTGCCAAGACACTAGTTTGTCTCATGATACCTACCGATGCATCGAGGAGCTATAGCGGGCTCCACCCGTCACTTATTAAGTCCAATGCATTCCCATATGAAAAGGTTTAAACATAACATAAACATTCGTATTAAAACTAGCATACAAAATGTCAATAATTTCACCATAAACTATGAATGGTATAAAAATAGCACATCCACAGTCAAACATATCACAAAACCTTCGATACAATATAGAAGTTTTGTATCATAATAAATCAACTTCAAACAATCTTAAAATCCATCAAAGGATGTTGACATAGATGAAATCAAAATTCTTTTTAAAGAAGTATCTCCTTTTATTTTGAAATCATTTAAGATCCATATAAAATAAAACATTTTCTTTGAAAATATTCTTATAAGCTTGTATGGAAAGCTTCGACGATTTTATAACGGCGGAAAATAACCGCACCCGCCGTATAAGTTAAAAAAAACATTCTTACCTCAATTCTGTCGAAAAGGTTAAAAAGGACCTTGTTTTGAAAACGACGGAAAGATTCCTTTATAAACCTCTTATAAAAAGTCAAACAAGGGTATAAATGACTTTAACCCATATTCTTGTAAATAGTAAAAATGTTTTGAAATACATTTTTAAGAAACATGGATGTGGATGATAACGAGATCCCAGTAGATTATTACGTATAAACAACCTCGGATAATGAAGAGATTGTGAAATAACCCTTACATTGTAATTTTCCTTGGTTGGGGTAGGTTAACCTCCTGTATAATGGTGAAATAATTGTTATTAAATTATACAAGAATCATATATATTAATATGATATCATATATGATCTTTTAACATTGATTTGTTAATAATATCTTAGAATTATCGTCGTTTCGGGTGTTAACTTACTCATTTTCTTTATATGTTTTGTTACATAAGCCATGGTTTTTGTATCTTATTCATATCCAGAATGATATCTAGTCCTTAAACATCATTTTTAAATCATCAAATGATAATTATACTTGAATGGTTACGATGGTGAATGAATCTCATCGCGTTCGTGGAGACGGTAGTCCGTACGTACGCACGAGCGACAATATCATTCTTTTGATATTAAAATAATATATAAATGAATGGTATATCATATATACAGAATCATTAACATGTTATATTTATTATTTACATGAGTTACACATCATTATTATACCCATCCAAATAATATTATATTGAATAACAATTACACCACGACGTGGAGACGGTAAGCCGTACGTACGCACGTATGGTGACATGTTATTCAAAGGGTGGATAGAATACTGAATATGGTTGTACCATACTTATAATAACATCACAGTATATGTGAGATACTGGAGTTATTATTTTAGAATGGTAAGAACAAAGGAAGAAGAAGTGGAAGAAGAAATGAACTTAGAAAAGGGTGGTGAAATCATTACCTCTTCTTCGGGTTCTTCCTTTTGATTTGATCAAAAGGGCTCCTTAGGTTGGCTTTCTGATCAAACTAAGGCCTCTAGGTTGTATTGAGGGATGTTGGGAGATTATTTGGGCAGAGTTTGGCCGAACCAAAAGGCTTTGAAGGTGTGAAGAAATGAGAAGGAGGAGTGCCCTTTTATAAGAGGGGTGAGGGGCACCTTTGGAAAAGCTAGAAATATAATAAATTCATATTCGGTTTCCAAAGGCTCCAAAGTTGACTATTCAAAGGATGAGGTAGGGAGAGGTCGAAAACAACTCATCCAATAGAATTTAGACAGGTTTGGGTACTTATATTAACCTTATCTTTAAGTATTAACTCTATGTTAATTAGTTTCACTTTTACAATGTCTCTTTGTATTTTTATATAATATGGTTAATAAACTTACTATATATATCCAAGCGACCCCCAAGTGGTCCATTAATGATTAAAATATCATAATATAAGTCTCTTGGCCGAACCTTAGATTTTTAGGAATTTAATATCAATTAATAATATAATATTTGTTTTAAGAACTCTTTTATGTCAATTTTGACACTATTCAATTGTTGATTTTTGTGAAACTCCTAACAGATTGATTACTTCAAAATAAGTCAATTAAATCAATCATAATATAGCATATTATCCTAGAAAATTATTTTAATTCATTAAAAGTTTCATATTATATTTATTTGGGTATTTATAATATTAATTATTTTAATTGTTTACTATTATAGTAATTACTGCATCATCATTGTGTCATAAATAAAATAACTTATTTAATGTCTAAAAATTATAAATAAAATATCATTATGTAGGAAATATTTTTATCTTTCTAATGAATATTTATAATCGAAAATACAACATGTATAACCCTATTTAAAAATTGTTCTTCTAAAAGATGTAAGCTTATGCCATTTTTATTTTTATTTAAGCTTTATTAATATAATGTGTCATTATCACTTACAAGTGGATCCATGGGGTCCCAAAATTGACACAAAGATGAACATGGTCGACCATGTATCAACCAATAGGGTTAAGACACGTTTTAGGGTAATTTAGTATTATTATAATATTATTTTGTAACCCTTATTTACCGGATTTACCCTTAACCATGGTAAATAAAATATTTACCGCAGTAATTATTCAAAATGTCTAAAAATAAAAGTTACCTATTTACACAATTTGAACATCCTGATTCCAAATATGGAATCCATTTTCCTAAATTCAAAACACAGAAGTGGAAGAAATTAATTTAAAATTAATTCCCGCTGTCAAAACAAAAAAGCGTGTTTTTAAGAGATAATAACTATCAAAAGATTGACACTCTTTTATGTTCGGTTTAATTGTAAAATTATGTCCAATTACCAACATTATATTAAATGGTAAAAATATATTCTAAATATACTTTAAAACCACTCAAATTCATAATTTATCACTATTAATTATTTTGATTAAAAAAGTTGTTTTTAATTAAAATTTAGTAATTTTCACTATTCATCAAAATATGAAAGTTATCCGAAATGTACCAAAATTTCACCTTAGGTTAAATTAGATATTCCGAATCCAAAAATGAAGTCCATTTTGAAATATAAAATATATATAATTTTAAAAAGTAGGTATTACTATTCACAACGGCTAGTTTAATTAGTTGTGGTGTGTGTTAGAACTCGAGGTTGCGTACAACACACGCTATCGCATTATTCAAAGGGAAACGTACCGTAGAAGCTTGGGGTGTTATAGAACCTTCCTTTCGTTATAAATTCATTGAAGGTATCTTGTTAGTACAAAAAAGGATTATCCCAAATTAGAGGTAACAAACTACCTCAAACTCTATAATTATATTTACATTCTTCAACACTTAAAATATCATTATTATATGATTATATAAAAAATTATCATAAATATACAATTTGGTTTTTATTTAGAGGGTCATACATACGCTTCCACACACCTCTATCTAATGGGTAACAATCATATTTTTTCTTTCCCCCATGAACTATATCCTCATGAAACAATGATTGTTGATTTTTTTCCCACCTATCATGGTGGAAATTATGATGGAAAATATATTTATATTTTTTTATATGATATCTATAATTTCTTTATTCTAAGGTAATTTTCATTTAAAAGATACATTTCTTCATTCCATATTGTGTAAATATGATAATTTGTATAGGTAGTGTAGACTACCGCCCCCTCAAAGCGATAAGGATTGTTCAGGCCATAAATGGAACATATAAAGGTTATTTTTAACAAAAAATATAAAATATATAACATTTTTGTGATAATATAATTTAAAAAATATATATATCATTTATTTTTCACAATTTTAATACAATAAATAAATGAAAGTAGAATTCATGCGTACATAAAACCTACCTTCTCCAAGAATGGTGCACTTCATTTCTAATATCCAAATATTATTGAATACTATAAATAATTTATAATGATTATATATGATAATTAAGTCATGTTATAAAATATAGAGATGATTATATCATGATATAATTAATATGAACAACAAATTAAATGTCAAAAAACACTTGGGAAAACTACGTAATTAACACCCGAAATAGTTAAAATAAAAAAACAGTGATTACGAAAGGGTAATAACATATTATAAGAGGTTAATATATGAAATTTTTTACATTATTATAGTAATTTTATAAGTTAGTAACATATTTTAAACCACTATACATGTGGATAATTGCCACTCAACAAAAGGAAGGTTAAGAGAAGGGATTTCGTCTCAACATACATTCCATTGAGACTTATTTTTGTTATGCCCCAATTAAATTGTATTTTGTGTATCTAAGGCCATTTGAAAAGTGATATCAAGAATATAATTATTCTAATGATATTAAAAGTTTCATTTAATTTATGGGGAATTACTATTTAATTATTTAAAAGTTCTAAGGGATACATTAGAATGTTTAAAAATTAATTTTGTTCATGAATTTTTTAATGTAAACAACCCTTGTTGTTACTTATCCTCATATTAGGTATTATTAATAAATATATATTATTTATTCAATATGGATATTTTTTAAGTCACATTATCTATTCTATATATGAGGAATTCTTTGTACATGTAATACATGGGTTGGTGACTATTTAAGGAAATCCCTATGCATTGTGGATCGGTAAATGCAATCCCCTCGATACATCTGTAGATCATGAGTTCAATTAGTTGTCCAAATAGATTAAATTTTCTCTTTAAATTAAAGGAATCATGTTCCTGTGAAACATGATGTCTAGTAATTACGAATTTCCTTTATTGATAATTCGGTTATAAATTATCCATGTAATTTTTCTTCACCATATCTATGGGTGAATTTAATTTTTAGTCCATTGATTTAATTTCATGTGTTTCTAGCTTCTTACCATTAATATTGATATTTTATTTTATAGTTGTTGAATGGAATGTGTTATCAGTTATTAACCATTCCATGTATATTTATTTTCATTGATTCGTTATTTCTTCCACGTTATGTACCATTACTGATATTTTGATATGACCATAATTATGTTTCCTTTCCCTAGGTTATGAAGAAGAAATAATTGAATTAGTGTTCAAGAATATTATTTATTTATTTTTATTATGTATCATGTTTTTATTTCCTCTTACTAATTTATTATTGGTATAATTTAAGTAATATGTCTTTCCAAGACTGCTAAACTAAATTGTCCTTTGGGATTTAATTCCTTGTAATCATTCCAATGTATTAAAATAATGCATTGGTTCCGAGCATTAAGGGTCAAGGAATCATAGTTGGTATCAATGGAATTTTAGATGAATCCTTGGGAACTATATTATTAAAACCAACATTGAATAGAATAAACCTAATATAGAATTTTAGGAAAACTATATAGGAGAATCTTATAATATTGTTATGGTAGTGATTATGTTGATATTCCTAGAAATAGATCCCCATGTGGATACTAAAAGTTGATGTTATTCTAGAAATGATATACCTAGTAGTATTGACTCCAACAAGATATTTTAGTCCTAAATCATGGTAACCGGGTGTACCATAATGGGCCTTACTATGCACCTGGTTTTACACTCCTGGGGGATAATTTTTGTCTGATTCACAATTTCATTACAAAACATCAAGAAGTATTTAATTATATGATCATTTTGAATAACCTAGTATAAACCTAAGGTGTCAAGGATTAAAGAATTATGAGCCCAAATTTAGGATTCCTATAAGTTAATTTTTTTGATTATATGGTTTTCTATTTTGGTAAGTGTTTCTCACATTATGATTTTTAGTTTTAGTTAATAGAGGGAATTGGAATGAATTGGGTGAACAATGAATGTGATGGACAATTTAAAAATGATAATATTAAAGTAATGCTTGAAGGAGTGATGGATATTGAGATCTTATTTAATCATCTTTCATGGAACATGATTGAAAATGTGAACCTTAACAAACTATCAAGCACACTTGGGAAGATAAGGAGGGAGTTCACTTATAGTTAAGGTAAAAAAGGTCATGGATGAAAGAAGATTCACTTTCCTTTGTGTTAGAATGTGGAATCAATAACCCAAGTGAATGACTTTGAGGTTCAATAGTATGTTTTTACTGTGGAATAGAATGACGCAAACCAAGTAACTCCAAAGGAAAAATTGATTTTTGTTGATGTAATGGATGGTAATAGTGGTCTCCCTAATACATCATCAATGGTTAAATGCTTTAAGTGTGGAATGGATGGTCATTATGAAAATTGGTGTTTCGAGTGTAAATCTATTAAAGAGAATCAACAAGGTGATATGAGTAATGGTTGTAGTGTTAATGATTATGAGACTACTGGTGAAATGTGGAAGGAAAGTGTTATTATGTAATATTATGAGGTATAATTATTATTAAATTAATGATGAAGTTGAATAATTGATGTGTTTATGTAATTGGATTTAAGAACTATGCAATTTTAATATTCTATCAGTGATGCACTTGTAATAATAAGTATGAAATAAATGAGGATTCAACTAGTGAAATGTTTCATGAAGGATTTGAGATTATGTGATGAATGGTACCAAGATAATTTCTTCAGAAAATACATAATCATTTAGTAAAATACATGATTAATAGAATGGAATCAATTAATATATTTCTAATTTTCTGATAATTATGACAAAATGATTGATTTGGATATGTTTTCACTACTTTGGAACTAATTAATGTCTTTTTGAAAAGTGTTATATGCTATAATTAATATATTTAAAAAAATTGGATTTAAATGATATATCAAAAAAAATATCTTACTTAAGGAAAAAGGATGAATGACTATTTTCAATAAGGTTTTATGGTGATTCAAGTTATTACCATATTTCATGTGGAATCATGATCAAATTATTCAAATATTTGGCATGAGAAAATCTATAGTATCTTCATGTTGATTAAAGGATAATTATATGTTCATTTTGGAAACTCAGTGGACTTATTTCTAAACTGTTAGATAATAATATTTTGGAAAATTATTCCATTTATGAAATTGTTTATGTTAATCATTTGATATATTTTTAGAGATTGATATATTACATCACTATATGAAGAATATTGTTCTAAGAGATGAAGTATAAATAGTAGAAGGTCTGACCAAAGTGTAAGATTGTTGAAACGTACTTGGGGATTATATATACTTATATTCTTATAGAGTGAATGAAATCTTAAAAAATTGATTTTTTTTTTAAAAAAATCCTACTATCATAATTATTCTATGATATCAATGATCTTTATTCACACCTCTGTTTTGTGAGCTTTTTGTCTAAAACGTTTAGCTGAACATGGTCTCTATCACTCTCCATCTGAATTGATAGTAGTATTTCTCTCCCATATGTAAATTATTTCTAATTTTGTCATATATAAAAGCCTATCTTTTTATTGGAATTTTCATTTCATTTTCCCTATTATTTGGAATGGGTGATATTTACCCTATTTAAAATGTGGGCTGTACAATAATAGTATTTTTAAAAATAAATTTCGTGATTACTAAGATCAAGTTTAAATTGTGAGGATGAAAGTTAATTAAGGCGGGGACAATGTAATACCACAATAAATTAAAATATATTTTTTTTAATGTAAATATTATTTTTACTCTCTTTATACTCAACACCATGTTAAGATTATGCAACAAACCACACTAAGTTATCTTGGGTTACATGTAAGACTGGGTTTACATCCTTTTAATGTCACACCTATTTTATAAATTTTATATGTTTAATTTTTATAAATAAACATAATTTTTGAATTTATAATTTCCAAATTTCCATAGTGGGATGTTTTGAAATTTTTTCTATGAAGATTCATTTTTTTGATAATAGTGAATAAATATTGCATTTTAGTTAAAAACTACATTTTCGTATAAATAATTATTAATGATAAATTTTAGTTTATATTTCTTGTGAATTAAAAATATATCATTAATACATATATAAAATCAATTTAGGTCATTAAAATAGTATTTATACTAAAATTGGACATAAAAACTAAATAATATTTTGAATATTTCTGCTTTAAAAACTCATTTTCTTACCACTTCTGCGAAATTAGTGTTATTATTAATTTGACCACATATTGGATTTGAATTATGAAAAAAAGATCATATATGGTTTTAATTAGTAAAATATATTTATTCCAATAATGTCAACTTAATATTGACTAAAATTATTTGGGAAATTGATTAAAATTAATTGTCGTGATTAAGGTAATATTAACCTTAATAATGGACTAAAGCATAATCATAATAAAAAAATGACTTGGAAACGAGTCCAAAATGCTTTTTCTGCCAATAAATTGACCATATTCCAATTTTTTTGAAATTTATGGGTTATTCTGATATTATTAAAAGTAAGTTCCCTATATAATATGTTGTGTAAGGGAATAGATAAAAGGGGAACATTTCTAACCTTTTCCATTTTCTTATAAAACATTGAGATGTGTAAAATGCATCATATTATTTATTATATATTCATGTTTTAAAGGTAAAGAATTTATTTTATCATAATAATTTTTCAGTAATTCTTATTTACGGTTTAGTTACTTAAAATGCTCGAGAAATGCCAACTTAGTGATTATTTAGTTAATAATTAACTAACATAAATGATACTATAAATATTAAAATTTAAGTGAATTGATTGAATTATTATCTTTATTTATTGTTTTAGATGATTATATCAAGATTCACATATTTAAATGTAATATTATTTAATTAAAATATTATATTATTATTTTAAAATTAAAATCAAATAAATAATGTTAAAAGTGACATTATTTGTTTTACAAAAAATGATAATTTATTAAATAACATAAAATTAATTAATATAATATATTCTGATAATTTATTTTTAAGTGTTAATAAAAATAAATATAACCTATTAATGGACCAATTTGTATTTTAAAATTAACTATATTCACCCATATATTGTAAAAATGATGTTAACATGATCTTTGTATAAGTGATGTTTTAGTGCATCACATGCCCTTGTTTTAAAATTAATATCCATAAAAAGTGGGGTTTTTTTATAAATTAGATATCATATTTATAATCCTGTTTATATATATTTTTAGAAATTTTACTTTATTTTATTCTTACTTTTCAAATTTCTTACGTTGGAAAACTATTTTCTTTAATAAAAACAAAAATGAATAATTGGGGAATCTTAGATGTTATGAATCCAAATTATTAAAATGAAATTTTTTTTGTGTGGTGGAGGTTTTTAGAGAACATTATTCCCCTTTATTCCATTATTTTTTCATTTTTGAGGCACTTTAGTTAAGTTAATCAACTTATTAATGAATTCCATTTGGTATTTACAAGAGTGTCACTCACCCGCCACTATAAAAAAGAAAGAACTATACCCATTTCAAACACCTGTAAAACCATATGGGTTCAGATAATATATACCAAAATAGCTTCCCAAAATCCCTCACATCAATCTTGAAGCATTAATTTTTTTTATAAATTCATACATGGAATCTCTTTTATACAAACCAAAATGAGTTACCCGAATAAGAGGTAACAAACTTCCACATGCTATTTAGTTACACTTCCATCATCCAACCCTTAAAATCTCATTATTACATTATGATATAAAATTAAAAGCATCATAAATATACTAGGAATTGTTTTTGTAAATTTTTCTACCTACACATACATACACTGACATATAATGGGTAATGAATATTTTGTTTATATGTACGGTGATCTACTACATCATGAATCAATGATTGTTCATTTTTTCTTTACCACATATCATGGTTTCCATTATGATATAAACTATATATATGTGTGTTATATATGATATATATATATATAATGACTTTATTCTTTTTTTAATTTTTATTTTCATCATACCTTTATGCTTTACATCTTGTGTAAATACGATAATTTTGTTTGAGTAAGTGTGGACTACCGCCCCTCAAATTTATATGACTCATTGATTCCATACATGGAACATATAAAGGATATTTTTTATAAATATATGTAACACATATAAAATATATATATAATATTGAAATTATAATATACATTTGTATCATTTAATTTTGTTCTTTTAATACAATAAAAAATAAAGGTAGTGTTCATGCGTACGTGTGACCAACCATCTCCATGAACAGTGCACTACATTTCTAATCAAAAAATATTATGGACCACTATAAATTGATATATACTGAATATCTGTTCTAATTAATAAATTTTTTATATTCTGGATATGATGAAATCATTATATGCTTAATAAGAATAACAAATGACAAGTCAAAGCATACTTGAGAAAATTAGGCAATTAACAAATGAAATAGTTTAAATAACGAAAGTATGCTATCAAACTGGTAAAAAATATGTTAAGAAGTTAATGTATGATATAATTAAATGGATTGATGTTATAGTAAAATTTAGTAATAATTTTTAAACTACTATACAAGAGGATAAAAACCACACAACAAAAGGAAGTATAAGTTAAGTGATTTTATCTCATTTTACAATGCATTGAGACTTATTTATTTTATGCCCAAATTCACTTTTAATTGGTGTATATACTAACCCTTAACATGTTATATTAGAAATATTATTATTCTCATGATATTTTAAGATTTATTTAATTTATGTCTAATTATGTTTTAAATGTATTAATGTAGTATGGGACACATTGTAATTTTTAGATACTATTTTTCCTCAAGAATGTTTTATTGTCCAAAACCAATATTGTTACTTGTTCTCATATGAGGTATTATTGATAAATCAATTTTTTTATTAAATATGAATATTTAAAAAGGAACATTATTTATTTGATATATGATGAATTATTTTTACCTGAAATACATGGGTTGGGAACTATGTAATGCAAGCCCTATAGGTTAGGGACCAGTTAATTCAAGCCCCTCGATGCCTATGTATCCTCATAAGAAATATTTGTTGCCCAAATAGTTTAGTCTAACTCATAATGGTAGAGGTATCATGTGTTTGGGAAGTATGTAGTCTGATAATTAACCATTTTATTTATTGATAATTCATTTATTTATTATCCATGAGTTTCTGTGTAGATAGTTATATGGTTGCATTTAATTATTAGTTCATTTAATTAGTAGCATGTGTTTTCAGTTTCCTACCGTGATATATTGATATTTCCTTATCAAGTTATTGAATGGATTGTTTTATCAATTATTTACCTTTCAATATAAATTTATTTTCATTTATTCAATATTTATTCTCCTTTCTAAGCATTTGAGGTCACCATAATTATGTTTCTTTCCCTGTGTTTTGAGGAATATATCCTTGAATAAGCGTTCAAGGATTCTATTTAAATATTTTTATCGTGTATCGTGTTTTTATTTTCTCTTACCAATTTATTATGGGAATTTTGTATGTAATCTATCTTTCATAGACTACTAAACTGAACAGTCCTTCACGATTTTAGTAAATGTCATAAATTAAATGTAATAAAATGATACACCGAGTCTGGGATTCTGGGATCAGGGCATCACAAGTGGGAGCAAAATAATTCAATGCTTTTGAAGTCATACTATGAAATGTTTTGGTACAGAAAGAAATATAAGAACTGAATAGTTTAGTATAACAGACTAAATTTAGGAGATTAACATGATTCAAAAGATGGGTTCAATGGTTTAGAGTGTAAATATACATTCTACTCCAAACAACGGTAGAAGACCCTAATAGTATAATAGATGAAATGGTTCTTATTGATTTTAGAAGATGTAAATATGTTATGGATGATGATATAATTTCATTTAAAACCAATAAAAATTGGGATCAGATTGATTTATTTGATGGAAACTATGTACTTGATAAGAAGTCAACATTCCAAATAAAAGGTGAACATGATGGAACTAGTACAAAATTCATTTTTTATAAAACATTTTTCATATAAATCATCATTAACCAATATGGAAAATAATTATCTTTTATTTCTCACATAATTTAATTATTGACCATCATGAAAAATCATATTTCCGCATGAGTTATTAATAAACCAATGTGAAAAGTAAAAAAAAATATTTTCCACATCAGTTTATCAATAAACAGCATTAAAATAGTGATATTTCATGTCATTTATTTAATCACCAACATGGAAGATGAATATTTAACATAGGTTATGGAATAACTGATGAGAAATGTATAGTTTTCATGTTAGTTATGAAATAAATTATGTGAAGAAATCATTTTTCCTTGTCATTTAAAAAATAATTTCTGTCTAAGAGCATTATAATTTCAGTCGTGTATCATGATCTATCATATTTTCATTTTATCACATTACTGACTTTAGTTATCTCTCACATGACAAACCCTAGCCCATCCAATTTTTAATTCATGTCCTATAATCTCTTCACTCATTGATCCTATCCAGAAATAACTTATTTAATTGATCTGTGGCATTGAATATCATTCATTAGGTGTCCACAACTATGCACCATCCGCTATCACTCATCTTTGTCTATTGATAATGAAAAATTATAATATGTGTCACATTCTCAATCATTTCAATTACTATTTCCATTTATGATATTTTTTTATTGTTTCAGTTTTCTATGAATTCAAGGTGTTTTCATTTTTTTCATTTCCAATTTTCTATTGGTAATTCATTATCTTTCAGTTGGAATCTAATAATGTGCATTTTCCACCATCACCCACCATCAACAACAACTTTCATGTTCTTCTCATCAGTATTTTAATATAAATCATCATGAATTCTATTTATATTTATTAATTCAATTTATTTTTATTAATTTCCATGAATCCAATATATATTCATTTATATTTCTGGTTCCAATTTTTCAGTTATTTCACATTTTCTATCAATTTGAATCCATCACCACCGTCACTCTTCATCTTCCGTAGCTTTCCAATTTTTTCCAATAGTTTCTACTACTCAATATCCACACCTCTAACACCCATTTTCAGTTTCTATTTATTGTTTCAATTTTATATACATCCAAGGTATATTTATTTTGAATTTCATGTCCAATGTTACTTTGATGTCCCTTTATATTATCTATTTGTATTTTATGTTTCAATTATTGTTACATATTATATATTTTTAAAATGGTAAATGATTTTTTAGTTTAATTTTTATGAACATTCATTAAATAATTATAATTTAATACGTTAAAATTTATTTTTTATTTTTCAAATATATTTTTTTTTTAAAAAAAATTATGATAATTTTTATTTTCATTTCATCTCTCATTAGTGTTGTTAAATTATTTTATTTTTTATTTGATTATTTTTCATTTAAATTTACTTTTTTATATAATTTTTATAGTTTTATATTTGATTACTACTTGATTATTATATTTCTCTCTATGACAATGGATGGATAAACATATTATCCACAACATACTTCTAAGGAGGAACACTTTCAAACTTCTGGGGGCGTATGTATACTACTATTGGGGAGCCTCCTCATACTTCTAAAATCAAGCCATCTACTTCTACATGGTACAAAAAATGTGTGTTTGTTTGTAAATGTTGCTTCACACATTAAAAAAACTAGGGGTTTCACATATACAGGACAAAGGGATAAATTTTAAATATGATGACAGAGATATTCCTAGGGTTTGAAATGAAAAAAAAATTAGAAGTTTTGTTTTATTGAAGTCTTGAAGAAAATATAGTATTTTTATTTATGATTCCAGAAGTGTTGATAAAATGACCATATCTGAATTATGCTATATAATTTTGGTAATATTGATTCTTAATATTTTAATTAACATTATTTTTTAACTAATATAGGTTCATTTACATGTTAAAAAACTACATACAATATACCTAATACTATAGGAGTCCATAAGAAATTTTTATTTTTAGATGATACGAGATGGAAGGTTGTTAATATAACCCTTACATTAGAATTCATTTATAGGGATAAAAAAAATTAAAAATCAAGTGATATATATCAATTTCATGATGAATATGAAACATAAAAATTAATTTTTGGTATGTAGTTTTATCTAGGCCTTGATGGGGTGCTTCATGATTTTCATGATGGATTCTCTCATTCTATAAAGATGAAAACCTTTGACCTGGTCCCTCCTCCATTGAAGGGGGGACCTCCGACATACATTTAGGGGGAGAAATCTTGGATCTTCTCTCTATTATCCAACCCTGACCTCCTTCCATCATTATCTTCAATTTCTCTTATCCCTAAGGTACCAGATATGTTCAATGGAAACTTTAACCTCTCGATCTCAAATCCAAAATTCTATGTGGCGTCATCATTTCAGAATATTACATTGATTTCTCAGTTCAAGAAGGGATGGCCTTAAGTGGAATTGTTTGATAGATTTTATTTTGGGAAATGTAATTTATACAATAGAGTGATTATGGGTTTTCTCGAAGATAATAATATTTTGATTTTGTTCGAATTGGAAGAGGATTCTATCATGTACTAGTTTATAACACCCCACAACTTCAATGGATCTTGGTTATTTTAATTTAGATGGTCTTATGACTTCCACATGAATCGTAAATCTTCTTCAGTTGTGATCTGGCTATGTTTTCCTCATATCCCAATTATGTATCCAAAACCATGTATTTTAAGAATGTTAGGGAACCTCATTGGTAGATTTTTTTCTTTGGAAGTAGAAATGAATCTCCCTATCACCCATTCTATCCACTGGTCTTTGTGGAAGTGGACTCTTCGAGGATGCCTTCAGATTTTGTTTGGATTATTGTGGGTAAGGAATTTTATATCAGAGAGCATTTGGTCTATGAATTTTGGGTCAAATGTTTCACCATATATACGAAATTGGGAAATTAATTAGTTAATTGGGTGTGAGTAACAATGATCTCTATTAGTCTTGAGGGTGTGGGATTAGAATTTAGTGAAAAAGGATTAGCACCATGTGTTTATGGAGGCTCGCCTCACTGGCTGTTGGTGGGGGATTCCTATGGTTGGAATTTCAAAAATGTGCAATACGTAATGATGGAAGGTAACCCAATGGTATCTAGGGTCCTTAATCGATTGAGGACTATACTGGGTTCCCCCAGAGTGTCTCTGAATTCTCATTGAGAGCATGAAAATTATGATGTAGTTCTTAGGGAAGGACAAAGGACACCTAAAGCACCAAACTATGTGATATATAGCTCATTCAGGTAATGAAATTACTGATCAAGGGGGGAATCAGGGGAAACAAGAATTGATATGGAAATTAGTAGCTTCTAATGTGCTAAAAATATGTGATTTCTTAGACAACCTGGCCAAGAAACATGCAAATGGGGGTGTGGATTTATAAAAGAACAATCTAGTTAGGGAGGCTCCAGGTGTTTATATAGGGAATTATTTTGGAATTTTGGAAAATTATGTCTAGGGTTAGGAAGTTATTGGGGATGTGGTCTACATGATTAATAAGGAATATCTATATGGGCATATTAATGAGTAATCAGGCTTCTTTTTACGTGGTTCCCATGATTAATTTCAACAAAATAGACCTACCAGCCCAAGGAGGAGGAAGAGTCAAATATGAAATGTTAAATTATGAAAGTAATATTCATACTTAACACACCTAATGGAGACTGTATCAACCAAGAAATCAAAAGATAATATTATTGAAATTGTTTCCATGATGTCAAAAAAATCTGTTCGGGATGAGATATGGGATTAAAGAGCTGCTTCATGTGTTCTCCAACTAAACAGAAAAGGGATGAGATAGCATCTCTTGACCCAAACCCATAACTTCTTATGAATTATGATGAAGAAATAAATTAATCAGTTTTAGGGATTAATGCCTCTAAATTATATGAGAATACAATGGTGCGAAGGACACTTAAAGTTGATGTTAATTTTGAGCTACGTGAATAGATTGAAAAGATGGATCTCATACTGATATGGGGATTCAATGAAGGGATGGTGACATAAGAGGAGTACATGAATACTTAGGACATGTTGGAATCCCATTTTTATGAAATTCGAATGGAGGATCTAGATCCTCAGGTAAGTTTTCCTTTCTGGAAACTATATAAGGAAAAGGAGTCTGGTATACATAAGTTTTTTTCCAATAACATTTTCTTTTCAATTGGTGTTTCAAGTTTTCGGTTCACACATTTTCCTCAAATTATCCTTTCATAATAAAATAATTTATTTTTGAGTGATTATAAGTTTTTTATATTAATTGTCACATTAATTTTTTCTTTATTATTAATTTTTAGCAAACAAACATATCTCATTAGGTGATCTATTCCAAAAATGTATACCCTTAAACATTATGTAACAGAGGGTATATGTTATGAGAATAAAAAAATGATAGGTGAAAATTTATAAAAACTAAGAGATGAGTCTTTGGGATTAGTAGAGGTTGACTCTCATCCCACCCCCCCCCCCCCATGTAATGACAAATAGAATATGATTGAGTTGAGAAAAAGGGGCAAAATCTCATGAAAGAGTCAACGAATGTGACTTAGAGGATTGTAAGAAGTTATTAATTTTTTCATTCTCATTATGTTAAATATGATATTTATATATTTTGATTTAGTGATTAATTTTTAAAATATTCTATATATAAATCTCTTGAGGATAAAATATAATAGGGGACCTTCATGTCTAATGGTCGATAGAATATTTTAGCAATCACATTTAGAAAGCCCGAACACCTAGTTCATGTATGTGGATACCTGACAGGTCTATCGGCAAGAAAATTGTTTGGCCATTTTGAAACATATTATATAGAGGATTTTTATAAAATAAAATTATAATCTTTAGATGAAAAATTCAGTAATATGAGTGATATGATAGAGGATAGGATCATAGATTTAGTAAAGTCGAAGTTTACAAATATGCAAAGATTATTTTAGGATGTTTATCAAACTCTGCCACCTCTACCTATATATCTTAATCCTCCAACTCCAACTTCGAATCACGCTCTTCCACCTCCAACTTATCCTACTCTTATACCTCATCCTCAAAATCTACACTTTTATTGTGTGTTTTATATGGTGGATATCATGAATTTTATTGTTTCATATGGGATTATAATCAATATTGGGAATACCATTCTTCATCTATTGATATAAATTGATAATAATTCAGTAACTATTCAAGATATTGAATATATATTATAAAAAATATAAATTAATAAATATGATTACAATACTTTTGGAAAACATATCTAATACTTTTTATTTGGGCTATCAAAACTTGTTTGAAAAATTGCCATTGAGGTATGATTAGATTAAATCATTTATTCCATATTTTTGCTAAATATGTTTTATTGTTTTAAATATAATAAATTTATATGTATTATTATTAGAATAAATTAAATGAAAAGAATAAATTTATAAAAAACTATAAAGAAAAGCTTTTATGTCTTTAAATACATATTTTTTATCTATTGATAGATAATCATAAAAGTCAAATTTGATGTTAGATCATTCAGATGTTTTAATTTATTAAAAGATTATATTTATTTGTTTTAGTAATATTTATATAGATATTATGTAGCATGAAACCATATCATTAAATGGATTTATGAACACATAATTTATTTTATATATAGTGATAAAAATGATAGATGCAGAATAAATAGTTTATATTATCGACATACTTTAATAAATGAAATTATTTTGTGTTGGATTCTTCCTTATCTTCAATTGTATGAATACTTCTATATCACAAATTTTTATACCACTTAAAATAATAATCACTCACCTTACCTTTTTTGTCCATTGAATTTTTGGTGCTTTTTTCCAAGACAGAAGACACTTTAGTAGAATTTCCCTATCCATGGTGATGTGTAATAAAATTGATATAATGTAATAAAAATAGTAGTTTTAATATTTCAATAATATTATATATTATAATGAATTTAAATTCATTTCATAAATATTATTTTAAAAAATAACTAGGAATTTATTTAATGAAAAAACAATAAATTCTAGTTCAATGATCAAATCTATAAAAGAAAAGGTGACTATTCATTTACAATTCAACATTTTGGATATAAGTTCATAAATATTTATTATGAATTGAAAATATATTTTCAATATAAATTTAAATAAATAATAATGAGAAACACAATTTGGATTTTATGTTCAAATATTTTTTTTATGTAATTTCAACCGGATCACATTGAAAGTTCTAGAAGGTTAGATTTCATTATAATAATTTTCTTTACTTTTTCATTTGTTTATTCAGAATACATTTTAAATTATTTCATTCATATTTTAATTTTTTTAATGAAACTCATACTTATAAAATACAAGATATACGACACTTAAAAACTGAATGGTAGATTTATTCTAATGTTCGAATTGGGTTTTATATAATTTTTTCTATATAATGTAATATTTGATGTTCAAAACGTATATTTGTATGCTACATATGCAGATATTTTTCTATATATGGAATAGTGATGTACTGATGGGATATTATGTTTAATGTATTTTATTTAATAATTTTGGGTTTTGACATCATTTATTTTATAACTCATGTGAAAATCATGAAAATATGATTTTCCACATCGATTTTTAATAAAAATCGATGTGATAAATGGTTTACCATGTCCATTTTTATTAACAAATGAGGTGGTGAACAGTTTAAATATTTTGTTATGGTTTATAATTCCAATTATGATATAATCAATGTGGTAAACCATTTATCAAATTAGTTTTTTTATAATAACTGACATGATTACTTGGTTTCAACATCATATATTTTATAACTGATGCAGAAAAATTCTCCAAAATATGTTTTTTTTATGATTAAGCTCAATTTTTTAGAAGTATGAAGTTAAAATAAAATTTAACACAAATTTTTATTCTTGTTATTTGAATAAAATGTGCTAAATTATTTATAATGACAGTTTTTAATTAAACCATAGGTTTTAAATTCATTGTCATGTCAGTTCTGAAAAAAACATGATTAACACCACAAAATTTTGTATTTATAATGATATTTATTTTGAACTAATTTCGAAAATATATTTTCAAATTCACATAAAATAATGTTGAAGGGTAAATGAAATTTAAAAAAATGACATGATAGCCTCTTTTTTGAACTACTGTGGAAGTAACTGTTACAATGCATGCTTGGTAGTGATGTGATTTCAATAAAAAAGATGTGATAATGTCTAAAAAAATTCATTGGTTGTTGAGAATTCCATGAACCATGAAATTATGACTATAGTATAATTGGAATATATATTTTCAAAAAATATTGATGTATACAAAACTATTCTTCATGGTGAAGTGGAGGAAGAAATTATGATGGAAAAAACGGATTTCAAGGAAGATAAAAACACGAATATGGTTAATAATTTAATTAAAAGCCTTTGTGGAGTGAATCAGTCAATAAACTTATGATATTTTATATTTTATTCATTAATATTGTATTGTGTTTTTGTCAAGTTCAATTCCAATCATTTTTTTACCAGGAAAATTGGAATGGTGGAACATTCACCAAACTGTTGTTGTATGAGTAAAGAATACATCTGGTAATTCCATTAATCCAATGGATTTAAGAGTTAAATATTAATTAGGATAAAATATTTGAAATTATGTTTATTTCAAATTCCCTAAAAATATATTAAATGAATTCTAAATGTGATATGAAGGCCAAAAATATGATTCAGTCTCAGAGGGACTACATTTGGAAGTTCATCAAAAGATTCCAGATGACCAAATATAAACATGTGAAAACTCCTCTTTGAAGAAAAATGATATAAATAAAATTATAGAAACCAAAAAATTAATAAAATTTCTTTTAATAGATAATGTTTCATAGGGATCACCAATTTTATATTTTTTGTAGTATCTATTTGTATTCATCTAGATATAACTTTTTTAGTAGGATTTGTGAGTCCATTTCTGTTTAATCTAGGGATGTCACATTTAAAGGTAATTATTTTAATCCGTTAATATTCAAAAAAAATATAATATATAACTCTTTTATTTCCAATTGATAATAACATTAAATATGTGGTGGGCTCAAACTTTTCTGGTCATATAGATGCAAGGAAAAGTATAATCCCTTTTGGGTTTATTTTTAGGGTAATGGATATTATCTTGTCATAATATTTCCAGTTTATTCTTATTAAAATCTCAATATAACTAGTGTACGTGATAGAAATGGAAGATGAGAATGAAATAATTTGGTTCGAAAAATTTATATTAGATCATATAAGGGATAAAATGGATACATTATTATTTCATGATAAGAAATATGTAATCCATTTGTTTAGAAAATACATGTTTAATGAAAAAACAATTCATATCAACATGAAGTATCATATTAGTAGAAATTTTCTAGAGAGAAAAGAGATTAAGCTACATAATTTTGTGGGAAACCGAAATGTTTTGGATATTTTCACAAAGGTGATAGTTCAAAAATGTTTAGAGAAGTATTTCACCTCTTCGAGACCTGGGTGAATGAAATAAGTTAAATTGGAGAACAATATTATCTATGACTAATGGAGTAATTTTCCTAAATATTTGAGGGTTTCTAACGATTCCATGAAACAAGTTGTTATGTGAGAAATTTTTGGTAGTTTGAAGTTGGTATCAATAAAAAGTAATTATGGTCATTTATATTAATTTCCCATAATAAATTATACTATAATATAAAATAGCATAGTTTTCTTGCAATAGATTGGAAACACATCATGGGGAAGAATTTACATAATAGGTTAATATCATACATTATAAGTATGTTGAGGCATTATATTTTTATATTTTTTAGGATGTTATGGTTTATTGTGTCAGTATCCACGTCGATGTAATCATGTTTTTTTCTTCAAAAAATCAGGGGTTAAGTTTCACCATTGAAGTAGAAAAATCATAGTATATTAATTTATTGGACTTTGTGGATTTTGAGGGACATTAGTGTGATTGTGATTATACAATATATATTATTTTTACATGTTAATACTATTTTTTATCCCTGGAATATTGGGTCATAATGGAAAGGAAACAATTGTGTTTGACTCATTCGTATCGGACACATCATATAAATCATACAAACTCTTATGTTCTATTTTTAGTATTCTAATTGCTTAATGGAAATTCCCACCATATTGACTTTTTATGGTGAGACGAGTTTTAGAATAATTTACATTTAGTACACTCATTCCAAATAATATAATTGAGGGAGTGAACATCTGGGGGTCTCATTCCACTATGTAGAATCTCAATAATATGAAATTATGCTGGGATGAGGATCATTATTTTAGTTTTTATTTCAGATGATCTAAGCCAATAAATATATTCTCATTTGGGTTTTTTATGTCCCTTATATTGGATGACCATTAAAGAAGTATTTCATTTGGTTTAAATAGATGCAAAAAATCATTGAAATTTTCACGGTTCTGTAATTGCATACCATAATTTAAAAGAATCATTATAAATATATAAACTAAGAAATTCTCAGGATTTTCATATGTTTATTCACTCTTAAACTTCTTGATTTTTCTATGGTTTAATTTTCTCCTTCTATGTACATATTACATTATTATTACCCATGTAAATTCATCTACTATTATTTTCCAGCAATTTTACATGGAACAATTCATGTCATCTAACGATATAATTATGAAGGTAATTTTTTTATCCACAATAATTATATATTTTCTGTAGTGGTTCATTAAATTTATTTCCAAATTATTTTTTCTCTGTATCTTACAATTCATAGATCACTGTTTTTCAAGACTACATTATTTTCATTCATGATTTCTCTGAGTCTGCATAATTTTGATCACAGAATGTGACAATTATTTTTGGATATAAAATATCATTTCACTCATATTAGTGCCTTTATATATTCTTCCTAAATTTTTGTTCATTATATTAACACCATACATTATTAAATTGAATATTTATTTTCATTATTTCATGTAATAACAAATATTCTATATATATATTTTAAAATTTTTTGAGATACATTATGAGAATGTGGAGTTTTGAAATCATGTATTTTTTTATATTTACCTTTTTAAATTCCTGATTATAACCACTTTATTCATTTTTAGGATCCTCAATTATGATGCCTTTATTTATTTATGTTTTCTCAAACACATTTTCATCTAGTCTAATGACTATTTTGAGTTATATTAATGTAGTAAAACTAAAAAATAATGTAGTATTTTGTGGTAGAAAATGTATTGTTATAAAAATATAGACTGTTCTGTTTGATAAATTTTATTCCAAATCACTTTATAGTGTCCATTTAATTTCCAATTTTCAAATTACTTTTTGAAAAAGTGGTTTTATAAAATTATTTTATGCAAAATTTCTCTTAAAAATATATTTAATATCACTTTCATGACATCAATCTTATGAACACTTTTAAAAATGTATTCTTAAATGAAACATGGATAGTGTTCTTGTCTGATATTGTTATGGGAATTTTGGTTTAAATTTCTCTGAACTAAACTCTATTCTAATTTCAAATACTAAATTCTATATGAACATGTATTTTAATTTGGGTGTAAATTTACAAGATCTAGACACTATTCCAATTACAAATACCAAATTCTATATTAACTTTTTTTTGAATTATATAACTATTAATATACTATTATAATCTGAAATGCACATTAAGAGAGGAATTGGGTGAATCATTGGGACTACTGGAAAAATTAATGGAGGGGTTTTATAAAAATAAATATTGAGATATGTTGTATTTGGGAGATGGAATCCTTAATCTAGTAATGTTATATTGAAGGAATTTTTTCATTTTTTATAAACCCAAATTATGGTTTAAATTACGGTATTACATGTTATTTCTTTTGATTATTTTTATTTTCAAAACTAATATGATATATTTTACACATATTAATTCATCATGTCATAGTTTATGTATATAAACTCCAATTACTACAATTTTTTTGTGTTCATTTTTTGGTAAGGTTTTATTAATTATTGTAAAACATGTTGAAAATTGTAATGATGTTTTAGAATATCTCACTAAGTGTTTTATATAAAATTATTATGATCACCAAGTAAATTTATGCATTTATTGAGTAATGTTTGGATTTTCTATGTGATGGGATTGGAGATTTTATGAAATGTATCCATAAAATTTCTTTGTATAATGATCTAAAAAGTGATCAAAGTATTGATTTTGTTGTTTAGTTTATATCTTTTCCACCATTTTACTGTCTATAAAATAATTGGGTATATTTATTTTTTTGGATCATTTGTGAATAAAATGATCTTTTAAATAAAATTTCTAGTGTTAATATAAAATTAATTGTATTTTTTTTAAATCAATATCCAATAGCTCAAGGATTGAAAACTAGTGTTGATAATATATCATATAGATGTGATACATCACCATCAAAGAGAAATTTGCGACAACCAAACTTCTAAACATGTTATTCTAACATTGGTAATTTCAATTAATAAACTCATAAATAAATATAATGATATCTAGTGACAATATAACAATATCAAAAATCTCAAAACAATGCTTATTGGAAACAAAAACAATACACCAATGAAATATATAATTAAATCTTCTGATGGAGAAAAGAGAAACTCATAAAATATATACTACCCTCTAACCTCTATAATAACATAGAATACTGATGAATCTATATAAATTATGTCCTTGAATTAAAATCCATAACATCTAGAAAGAAAATAAAAAAGGTGACTTGAATTTTTACCTTTAATATATGAGTACAAAACACTTCATAAGATCAACTCCTTGAATCCCGACTTGGTTAAAGTGAATAAAATATACTATTGTAATCAAGATAATGTAAATAAACCAAAAAAAATAATTCAATATATACTAAAGAAGAAAATAAATTGATATTTATTTAAATTCTCCACATCAAATTCCTCACCAATACTACACTTCACACATTACCTATAATCACATGCCAATAAATAAGACCCATCAAGTATAGCTACATTATATCTTACTATACACAAATATTCAACAAATATAAATTTATGTCCATTTTTTTATATAAAATGTGTCACTATTAAAAAAATCTAGGAGGGGTCAGGAATCACTCATTTATAGTCAACCACATTATTTGGAACTATAGACCCTCGAAATTTGAGATCAATTATTTTGAAGAAGACAGGGCTACACTATAGAATCACAATTTGGATAGCTGTTGTTTAGAGCAGGGGATATAATAATACCCTAACCTTATGTGGTGATCTATAATATCAATTTGAGATCTGTTACACCATTAAATTACTAATAATAAATAACATGGTTCATAAATCCCATATAATTCTCCATCACCCACAACATTCTTCTAAATTTTTATCAGGATAGTATCATGACTTTTATACTAGATGAACCCTTCAAATCGATTATTTTTTATATGAAATTGTATTATAAATCAAGGTAAGGAATACCACTTCATAAAAAGTCCCATTTACTGTATGAAACCCTAAAAATTAGTGTCCATATAACAAAAATCATTATAAATAATATAATCAGGTCCCAAAGATATTATAAGATTACCATGGAATGTCACATAGTGTTTTCCCATGGTGCATGGAATATCACCTTGGTTATTTCCTCCATTCCATTTACATTGGAAAGTATTAATTATGAGTCATAATAATAGTGTGATTCATGTCAAAAATCAGGTTTCCAATGAAGATATCCATTTTATGATTTTAATATTTATACATTGATCACATTTTAGCCATACCTATCCAATCAAAAATTTAAAAATATCATATTATTCATCTACCATATACAATACACCACTATTCCATTTTTACAATGAGTTGTTACAACCTATAAATTTATGTGCAATGAATTTTGTGAGATCACTAATGTTGGGAGGGGTGAATCAGTGATCCCTTTATTTTATGAATTTCAATTCAAAACTCAACCTATTAATATTGTTAGAGTTTGATCCACTCAAATATATTTCTCAACCACTCCTCATATGAAGTAAATATAAATAGAGTTATTATGACATTGTATTTACAAGTGGCATCCTAAATGTGACAACATACATCATCATATATCATTATACCCAAAACATGAATTCTTTACTCAATTCAATGGGATTATAATGGCATAAATTGTAACTTGTTAGACCCCCCCTGTAATTACTATTATCACATTTGAAACTTGTTATACTAATAATAACCTACCATTTTTATATATTTTATTATATTTAACTTATGTTTTTCCTTGTAACCCATTATATTTTACTAAGGAATATGTTTGGAGACAATCTCTGAGACAGAGTTTGATTATAAGGATCTATGAGTCCAGAACTGATATTATAAAATTTTTAAATATACTAATATCACACAAATATATTTTTCTTGAAAAAGTGGAATAAATCCCAACTAGAACCTCATATTGAAATTATGAGACCATGGTTGATTGTAAACATTAGGTTTAACCTAGATACAAACTAAGGTTGGTCGGCACTTGTTTTTTGATTAAGGTAGTTGTTGCGGGTGTATTCGAATGAAATAAATTAATTAAATATTTTATATCATTTAAAATTACCAATATACCTATATACCACATTTTATACTCTATTATATTGTTTCACTATGGTTACCCAAACTGCATTGGGGCTCTTAGATGAGGATATTTATTATTCCTCATTGGTGAATCCATCATAATATGGTGAGAGATCATATTAATGTTTATCAGTAGGCAGTGAATGTACTAAGTCTTCTTCATCAATGGAAAATAAATTCTTCCCAAATGTTCATCAAATTATAGAGGTATTGTTCATAAATTAAGGTTTACTACCTTTTTAATTTATATATTTAGCATGGATATTTTTTAACATTTTTTGATATGAATTTTCCTAACCCTCACATGAGCCCGTTGATTAGTGAATTTTTTTTATTCAATTTATTCTTTTATTTGATGATTTCATACTGAATTACCCCTCTTTAAAATAATTATCAATGAACACTGGTAATATGATATTTATCTCTATTTTTTTATTTTTTATTTTCCCCATCATTCATCGCATTCATTTCTTTTGGACTAAAAAGTTACAAATCAACATTATCGAGACGGGTTCAAGAATGATCAAAATCTTGAATTCATTATTGTTGTTTAAACAATGATTAGGATAGTGATTTATCAGTGGATAAATTTTGTATGGGTTTTGGGTGATGATTTAAATAGATCAGAGATCTAATATTATAACTAATAGTGGGAGGCACACTAGATGAATGGAGGTCCAATGAAGGTGACTAAGATCTGATTTCTGATCATCAAGGTTTGAGAATCAATTGATAAAGGACGTTTCCTCTTATTTTGGGTAAAAAATAATTGTCATTAATGGTGGAGAGGCTATATCTAGTGAATTTGTATAGAATATGAACATTGAATAGACAATTACATTACTGAAAATGTATTTGGATGAACACATTTTGTATACCCTCTAGCTGCGATGGTAGGGTTTTAGGGAAGTTAAGGATAACTCATTGTGTTGCAAGGAACACATGCTATGTGAATATCCCCATGTATCTAGAAATGTTCCAAACGAAAATTGATAGGACACCATGAGGGAGGACAACCCATGTAAACTGGGAGTATACATGCATGGTCCAATACCCTGGGAATGAAAAGGTATAAATCTAGGTACATAGGAATGGCTTGATGAACACGAAAATGTCCAGGACAACAAGGGAAGATGTCGAGTGGCTGAGACATTCCATGTAGGACCCATACAAATTGTTTAGGGTTACATCATCTTTTTTTAGAGGAGAACACTACTAGGTAATAGTGTAGGACCACATGTCGTGTTGACACATACATGTTGTGAACCCCAATGAGAAACATAAACAATTCATATATCCTTATTATAGACTCATATTTTTCCCATGAGTTTCATATCTTGAGAATTTTTCCATGTAGACCTTTATGGTAGCCTTATTAGTAGATTTAGAGATATGATGTTTGTTTCTCTGGGTGTTAATATTCTTTAGTAAATTTTTCCAATGATAGTGATCATTAATGTTCATTATAGAGATGTCGTTATTGGAAAACCCATGTTGAATCAGGGCCCAGGTCCCACATAATCATTGCACTAATCTATGTAGAACCCCCAGGTGGTATTAGGATGTGGGTCCAATTCCTACTGAGTAGCACCTTGGGCATAATAGGACATGTGTCCTCTATCGATACTCACCATGTGGTACCCCATACAGTGTCCGTGAATAGTCCCTCCATGTATTGAAGGACATCCCCATATGGTTCTAGATCATGATTCCTCCACCAATATATACCATGTAGAACCCCAATCATGATAGGGCACATGAACTCTATACTCTGAGTGGTATCCCCCTATTGTATCTAGGTGTGGGTCCTCTACCCACCTATAGAGTGGTATAACCAAATCATACCAGGGTGTGGGTCCTCTATCCCTCAACTGAGTGGAATCCACTAATTGAACTAAAGGGAATGTCCCCTTTCTATTGGATATCATGCCCCCTTAGGTTGTTCATCAGTGTTGCGGTGTTGGACCTCGTTTTGAAATATTCAGAAAAACACAAAAGTTATTGGGTATCGATGATGGGCCTTTGTAGGTATAGGAAAAATTGAAATCCTCGGATGGGTTATGAGATAGAGATCCACATTCTCTATTATATGGCATTATTTATTGGAATATAAATTGATATTTTGTTGGGTTTAATTTACCTATTTGTTTTGGTTGAGTTGAATGATGCTGTCATACATTATATTTCTCACTCTTATATTTTTTGGACATCTAATCGAGCATTTATATTTTCAACCATTCATGGTATTTTCCCATACATATTGTTTCTTTTTAAGATGAGATACAAATTTTATGTTATTTTGATGGAGGAAAGGGATATTTGGGTGCATTGAATACAAAATATGGTCAGGCATTGATATCAGGTGATGATCTCTATCATATTTCCTTTATTCTGGTTATTATTAGGATGGAGCTACCATTCTAGTTGGGTGTTTATTTTTATACATTTACACTTTATTTGTATCGTATCACTCATTGATGTATTCCCTAATGGTTATCGCATGCATATGTTTGCGCAATATTTTACAACCCATTTTATTAATCATCTACACTGTTTCAGGGAGATGGTTGGGTGCGTTCATACAAGTACAGTAGAAAATGGTCTCCCAATTATATTATTCTTTTCTGGAACTTGATGTCAGTCCCTAACCTATTTGAGGTGGGCTTCGGGTTATGGCATCCCAGACATCTTCCAACTAGGTG
Source organism: Viscum album (assembly GCA_963277665.1). Taxonomy (NCBI): domain Eukaryota; kingdom Viridiplantae; phylum Streptophyta; class Magnoliopsida; order Santalales; family Viscaceae; genus Viscum; species Viscum album. Next base: position 1,464,556,964 of record OY728164.1, on the reverse strand, counting down.
AGACCCAATGGGTTGGGTTTTTACAAAGTGGTCTCAAATTTGGTTCTTTCATAGGATCATGTTGGAGATAGACACATGGTTAGTATTTTGTTAGAACATAGTAAAATAGTGTCAAGGTGTCTCGAGTTTAGATTTTAGGAAAAGGAACCCATTATTGGTGTAGTATCCAATGTATCCATACACCAGGGCTCTGATTGTATTCTCGTCAACTTGGTATATCGATTCATTGGTTATACTAAAAAATCTCACATTCATCATATCAGATTGAATTCTTTTACAATCCTTATTGAGTAAGATCCCTATTTTATATAGATGGTCATCTCAACAGGGTAATCCTTGATCAATTCTAGGATGCCTCTATGAAAACATCCATATGATATAAGGATTCAAGATCATGAATGTGAACCAATGAGTGAAGATGCCTTAGTTCTTCATCCATATAATTAGGGTTTTCATCTTAGTGTGTATATAGTATCACTCCCACCTGTTGAGTAGAAGATAGTTTTAGTAGGGAAGGAAATTTATGTGAACATACATGGAATTATCGACAAGTTTTAGCACTGTAGGACAATGTAGTTTTATGGTGAACCAGATCCCCATACATTGGAGGATATGACATAGTTAGTGATATGAGTCTTCATGATCATATGGACCCCAATAGATCAAATGGTTGTGTTGGCATCAAGTATTTTCCATGCAGCAACTGGTCGCTAGTGGATTATAGACACAAAGATTCATGATGAGATGATGATCTCAGTGATTGAATTCCACTAGCTATTATCTAATTAGTATTACCCCAAAATTATTAGGATTATTTCATATTCATGAGAATTTAGATGTGAATTAGGGTAGTATTGTTTTTTATTAGTATGCTTCAAGGTTTACTAACCTTACATGGTACTCCCTCAACATGGTTCATGATGGTTACATCCAAGTAAGGATGTTCAATAAGGGCCTTTGAAGATACATATTTGCAAGTGTGATCCACCTTTTCATTACAACCTATAATGGAGTTCTAGAGTGGAAACTGGTGATTTTTATGTTCCTATATGTGGTTGGCTAGGTGGATGAAGCTAGGTGTGCTTATCATAAGGATGAATTATCTATAACAAATAGAAGATGTAGTCTACAAGATATCGATGTAGGAGACCTCATCATGGACAGTATCAATCATGTTATAGTGTAGGGTTCTCATAGAGGTGTAGGTCATCCAAGATATGGGTCATGTTGTTCATAATTTTGATTTGATCACATTTCATGTGATTTCCTAACCTAACGTGTCATGGATAGTAGGATGGTAGGTTAAGAACTACCATAGTATAGACAATTATATTATTAGGGTTATCCCTAGTGTGAACAGGGTGGTCCCCATAGAGGATGAGCTATAAGAGGAGTTGGAGGGTCTCTAGGAGGAGGATTTGGTGAATAGTGATGCTATAAACTACTTCAAACACCACCATGAGGCAGCTGATACAAGGATTAGGAAGCTTCCAATAGATCCATGGGTAGGTGAACACCATAGGGGATTATGACCTAAAAACACACAAGATAATATGATGTATGATATTTATTTATTCTATATATTATTTAGTGGTTTTAAACACATATTTGAGTCACCCCTCCATTTTTGTATCCCTTGTGTGAGATCAAGAACTCCTTATTATTGGTTTTTCACTACATTATTTTCATGAGGCTATGACTAGGTGTGGTACATTGATATAAATTCTCTATCATTAGTGTGATATTTAATTTAGTATATAATGTTTAACATGGAGCCTCTAGGTTATCACTATGAATACTTATTATGCTAAATTTTATATATACTAGTTTTATATGGCACAATCCCATATCGACTATCATAATAGGTAAGTCAAATACATTCGGATTGTTGTGATAATATTCTCGTTTTTATCCAAGAGATTCATCATGGTTGAGTGAGTGGTACATATAAGTAAAAGGATAATGTCATAACCCATTAGTTAAAAAGATTATCCCTTGACTCATAGGTATCTATAGGAACCAAGACTCCTTTAGTAGTGAAATACTTTAGAGATTTCTTCCACAATAACATTTCAAGACTACATATGAAGTGATAGATATCATTTATCATTGACATACACTCCGTGACAACACCAATATATTCTAGAGGATATCATATGGCCCCTACCCAGTTCTAGGAGAAAACTGTGTAATTGGGGGACCTTTGAGAGAAGGAATTTATTAGACATAATGAGTCCATTAGGGTAGCTCCCATTTTTTCATGAAAATGATGGATATGATCTTGCATCTTTGTGTTTATTATCATCGCTTGAATCCAGAAATGATAAAGAAATAAACCCCTAAATAAGTATTGATGACCTCATTGATATGTTTTGAGGTGTGAGCTTATTCACAAAGATCAATATCATGTCCGGATACCACCATTTGAGGGTTCACAAAGATGATATTCTAAGGATGGAATTATGATATCTCTACATACAATATGAGTTCATGGAAATTAATTTTGGAAAGAAGATTTCAATTGTTGTGTTAGTGTATTTGATGAACTAGATATTCCACCAATACGTGTACTGATTTGTGGTTTTATTCATTGATGAAATACTTATTTACTATACATCAAAGGATGAGCATGAAAAGAATTTTAGGATTATCATAGAATTACTCTGGTAAAATCATAATTGTAGAAATTTATCGATGTTCTAGTTCAAGATCTATGATTATAACTTTTGGGTGAATTTCATTTTCAACAGCTGTCTAGTTATGGACCCAGTAAATATTGATGTAGTACATTCTTAAGATCCACCCAAGTGAGATTTGATGGTGCAGAGTTTTCTTATCTTGTTGAGGGACATTAAGAAGGTTCGTGGTGGACTTATTTATGATATTACCCCTAATGTCCAACATTATGAGGAAATGGTGTCAGTATACCTGGACTGAGTGGGGTCAAATAGAATTTGATTTATTAAGACTATGTTGTTGTAGTTCCCTTATATCGAGACAATAAGATGATGTTATTGATTATATGGTGTAATAAAATTATTCTAGAGAACCATAAGGTTTAATGTTATTTAATAGGTAAGGATTGATCGCCTTTGGGTCAAGTAATCTGATAACACAGGAGAAGAAATATTTTAATCTCAACCAATAATTACAAGTATTAGTCTTTTATCTAAATATATGGAGGAAATATCTTCAAATAGAGCACATTTTCATTTACACAGAACATTAAAAAATTAGGTTTGCCTTCATGTAGATCGATCTAAAATAGATAGATCGATATATATCGAGAGATATAGGGGGTCATATATGAGTTATGGTAAGGATATGACATTATGATAGTCTACATTCCTGGGAAGGGAAATTTGGTCGATGATTCCCTTATAAAAAAAATTTCAATTGGAGGAAGAGGTTTCTGAGGAGTTGGAATTATTGAAGCTGAACATAGTGGAGTAAATGTATGTGACATATCATTAGTCAATTGATTTCACCACTATGTTTCTCCAGTCTGTGAGGGTGGATCTGTTGGAAGAGATTAATTATGGGGGTCATCATGTTCAGATTTCCTTAAGAGATTCAACAGATAGATTTTCAGGAGTAGAACAAATAATTATTCTCCATGGGTGTTTGTAGTTTTGAATGCAATATGAGATTAGTTAGTGAGAGATTTTCACACCTATTATATTTCAATACATACCAGGGAGGAAAATATGTACAAAAAACTTTTGTGGATGTTTTGGTGGGATGGCTTGTGGAAGAGCATAGCCACTGCCACCACTCAATGTCACATATATCACCTTGTTAAAGAGGACCACCCGCTCCCATAGGGTTAAAATGAGCATTTGAGATCCCAGAATGGAAAAGGGATGGAATATACATACAAATTATTGTTGATCTTCACAGATAGTGAGATTTCATGATTTTATCTTTGTGATTTTTTATTGACTCATGAAGATGGAATGCATTCTTACCATTAGGGAGAAGAGTTCGGTGAAGAGTATTGGTAGTTGTATATGTGGAATCTCATCCAAATACTTGGGTTACACAGGATGATAATCTCTAATAATTATGATATGTTCATTTCATGATACTGGAGAGGCCTAAATGAGGAATTCAGACCATGTTGAGGGAAAGTACAACAATCAACACCCAGACTGATTAGAAGACTGATAACATTATACAGATATGGAAGGACATGGTGATATCTTTTTTTTTTGACAAATAGCATAGATGTGATGATAAATTTACATTGGTATATTTTTCAAATAATAATATACATCACTCTAGTATCGACATTGAACCATTCAAGGCCATGTATGGGAGACCTTACAATCCTCCATTATACAAGAATAAGATTGGAGAGGCATCTCTTATTGGGATATAGATGGAGAAGTTGAAGACAGAAATGATCTTCGTGACCCACAAGAAGAAGAGGAAAACATACATAAGAATAAAAAATTAGTCATATCAAAATATTTGTTCTTTGGAGTTCAAGAGGGTAGACCATGTTTTTCTAATAATCTCCCAACAGTGAGGATTGTGAATGGTTAGCCAAGGAGGCAAGTTATCACTATATCTCATTTAGCCATTCAAGATCATGCAGATCATTGTTGAGGTTCTTTATAGCCTATACATACCCACACAGTTAAATCTAATGTATGAATTCATAAAATTTTCATAGTTGAGTAGATGCATATATGATCCTAAAGACGTTATTTTCTAGGGTGAGTTGGCCATTGAGGATGGATTCACCTTCATCGAGGACTTGATGATGGTCGAGGATTGATAAAAGATAATTATTGAAGGATGGAACATTCCCTTGGTTTGGGTGTTAGGGCAGTATGGGAGTATGTCAGAGATCTCATGAGAGTGGGATAGAAATATACAAGCTCACTAAACCTACCATTTTTTATCTTGTAATTTTTCGGGATGAAAATCTTTTAAGGGGTAAATAATTTTGAAACACCAAGAGATTTTGGTGAAATATTTTTTCAAATGAATTTAATTTTTAGATATTTTTTGTTAAAGACAACACCATGTTAATCTATTTTTAAATTAAACACAATGTTATGCTTTTATTACATGTAACTCCTCATTAATCTTTCATTACATTCAATAATGGATCTTTCATTTCACATTACACTATGTTTTAATAAAATCATGATATATTACAAATCATATTCAAACACGATCGTTATAACCAATATATTAAACAATTAAATTTTAATAGTAATAAATATATATTAAATGTTAATAAAAAATTATTTTATATTATAAAATATATTTTGATAAAAATTACATAAATTTTTTATAAAAAAATTTCTTGTTGTGAAAATACTACTTTCTAAAGACAATTTTTTATCAATAAAATTGAATTTTGAAACATTTAAAAAATTAATTTTATTAAAAAGAAATAATTTTTTAAATAATAATTTCAAAATTATCTTAGGGTGATTTTTTTATAATTGTCTGAAAAGATAAATTTTCTAATTAATAGTGGAAATATTGAATTTTAATTGAAAATTGTAATTTTTTAATAAATTTTTTGAAAAAATATATATTTTTAATTGATTTGAAATAAAAAGTTAGTTTTATATATATATATCAATCTGATTTAAGTCATTAGAATAAATTCCATAATGAAATTGGATGTAAAAATATTGTAACTTTTTAACATTGTCTCTTTGAAAACCTTCTTTCTCAACATAACTACATGTTTAATTTTAAATTAATATTTTACACTTCTCTGAATTGAATTTGGAAAATTGGATTCCATATTCTTAATAATAATAATTAACATTATCTAATAAGGTCAATTTTATTTTTAAGGACAATTAATATTGAAAACAGACAAAATTAATTACCATAGTTAAAGAAAAAATTGGTTTATCGCGGGATAAATAAAAATGATAAAGGTCAAAATAATGAAAAAATAGTTTGGAAATCAGTTTGATGGATATATTTCAACCCTATAGTGTCTAATTATCAATCAAAATGAATTTTGGCCCCTTTTGTGATGTGATAAAAATTTTACCACTTTTTCTTTTCAAAATATACAAGTGTGACACTCAACTCATATAAAAGTCCAACTTCAACCCTCTATTTCACACACATAAAAACCATTTGGTGTTGTCCAAAAAATGTCCAAATTACTTCCAAACTTTTGATAGTGTAATTCTCCTTCCCATATCACCACTATGATGATGGTCAAACTGGTTCATCACAAGGCCTAAAACACACCACCCCATATGCCAGAGACATCTTACTAGTAGTGAGGGTCAATTGATGGTATGGTAGAGAGACTGTACCCTCAAGATCAAACTTTCATAGTGGTATATTAATTTTAAAACAACAAAAAATAGGGGAAATATAGATAATAATTAATGAAGAATACCATAAGAATTATATAATCTATGAATATAAATGACCAATTCCAATTTACAAGAATGCATGTATGAAATATTATGATACAATGTAAATAATTATGAATTAAAATAACAATAAAAGTTAATAAATTAAAAATTCCCAATAACTATCCCCAAGAGCATTCTGAGCTGAGGCTCGGTCTTGTTCTCCTAACTCCTAGGTATAACATAAATATCCCATGAAATCAACAAAGGTCATACAGATATATTGTCGACTCGGTTATCCTAGTGCAATGGCGGCCTAAGTTGGGTGTGAGATAATAATATCAATAGGTATATGCCCATGGATTCTGACCCAATCCATTCCTTGAGATGAAATTTAATACAATGATCATGTATAAGCAGAAAAATAAAAGCAGTGTTGAATAAATAAACAACAACTTTCCTAATTTTTAATGGAATCTTGGATGTTATACCTACTTTGGTACCCTCCATGTATCTATGTATGTGGGTAGATCCTCTTGCATTAGGATGAATCACCCAAATCTATAGAAGAATCTCCTTCTGAGGATGGATTACTCAGAAAATTCCATGAACATACAACATCTTCCCTCAGTCTAACCAAACTCTTTCCCATAGGAATAACTAGAATCTCACCCTCAATCATCATGTGAATATGCATCTATCACTCATTCATGTGACATAATCATATACTCTTCCCTTAGGCATTCAGTTCCATTACTCCTAGCCCTAAGACAGTACAAAAACTTGCACCCTTCCCTCAGGCATCAACAACAATCATGATTCAAATCCAGAGAAATTCAAAATACCATCAGCATCAAACCCTTAGGTATCAATCAGATCTGTATCACATAATCAAAAAAACAATGTAATAAAAATAATAGGTCTAGTATCAGACATACAGGATTTATCATCATAAGATACACCGATCAATTTATAAAAATTATCATATATAAATCCAAATCATTTCATTAATCCATATTCTTAGTTATCATCATTATTAAATAAAACCTATGTAATTAATCATTCCACCATAAGGTAGTTAATATTTCAATTAACCAAAATTTTCTAGGTTTATTATTCCATAAGAAATCTCACAAATTTTTTATTTTACAAATATAAATATTGAATACAGTAATCAATCTAATTATCCAATTTATTGTAGGGATTAAGTTTCAAATAGACTATGTCATCATAAGGTACAAGGCTGGAACAACAATCAGGTGGGCGCATGTATGAGACTCCATGCCTTTAGACCAAAGACTACCCACAAGATGGTTTAAAATGAGAAATTATAAATAAATAGGGATTATTAAATTTATTTTCTAATTATCACATCATACTAGTGTAATCACACATATCACAATTATTATAAATAATTATATAATATAAAAATATATTTAGTTCAGACCGCTAAAATAAAATAACTTTAAATTAATTAATTTAAACCATTCAATTAAACACAATATGTAATCCCAACATGCACTATCCATTTTATTTTAAATCATGTCATTTAATACATCAAAACATGAAAATTTATTTAATATGGATCAATGGGTCACATAATAGGTGTCTTGGTTCATTTAACACACATCTAAAATGGGGCTACTCCATTAAAGGATGTTTATACTAGATATGTTGTAAACATGTAATATTTTAAAAAATGATATCAAAGAATAAGTAACTACCAATAAATATGGATAATATATATAGAAATCAAAAATCCTCACTGTGAGTTTTCTAAGATAGAGCACCTCTGTTATAGGGGATTCTTTATAAAATCATGACTTTGTGTATTAATCAAATCATTTATAAAAAATAAGCATTTTATCCAATGATCATGATTCAATTAAAGGATCATTTATTCTAAACACTACAAATCACTAATTAAATTTAAATAAAGGTTAAATTCAATTAATAAATGCATTTATAATTTTAATGGTCAAGGTAATGGGATCCTATCTCAAAATTAGCCCAAACAAAAAATATAACACCTGACGACTTTGAAAATGGAAACGATCACTCCACACTTACTCACACACACATTCCTATATATATCCCTTAATACATTGTACATATTCCTCTATCCATGAGGAAATACATATAAGGAAGATATATATATATATATATATATACATACCTATGTATTTGATTGCAGGCCTTTAAAGAGTCGTGAATGCTCTAAAAAAATACTAAGAACACAATAACAATGTCCCAAGGACTAAAAAACCTATGAAAAATACCAGATTCTAAAAAAAATTAAAACACAAATAATAAATAGAGATAAACCAATAAGAACATGAAAAAAGTACCTATAATCGACAATGGTAAGATGGATCCAATGAATCCACTTTGTTTTCATCAACAGATGTTGAGACACGAATGAAGGTGTCCTTGGAGAGGCACTGGACACCCAAATATCAAAGGAAAATACAAAAAATGTAGATTATTCCAATTTTAAGGTTGGAAATATTCTCACTGGGTGATGGGGAGAGGAAAAAATGGCTGGAATACAGAAGGTAAATAGAGGAGGATCCATACCTTGAATTTCAACTATGAAATCACAAGAGAGATGATTGAAATCGATGAAGGAGAGGATGCTAAGGAGGACATGTCATGTGCACCATGTTAGAAGGGATGGGGTATATCTTGTACTATAGGGGGATAGGTGTACCCCTTGGGTCTCATAAAAGAAATACTAACATAATAATAATAATCATTATAATAATAACCATAATAATAATAATAATAATCATCATCATAATAATATTATTAATATTGCATTTATTAAAACATATCTAATTTTTTATTTTTTAAATAACCCCCAATTAATTTATTTTCTTTTAAATATTTATTTTAATTAATTTAATTTCTTTTTAAAAAGATATCATAGTGTTCTAGCTCTCAAAAAAATTCCAAAACATGGTTTGAAAAATGACATGTCAAGTAAATGCGAAAATTTTAGCTTCCCTTGGATTTTTGTCTGGATCAAGACAAGGGGTGTTAGAACCTCCCAACCATATAACATCTGAACCTGAAAATAATTCAAGAAAAACAAAAAATTCACCCTACCTATAAGGGTCTTGAAGTTATGTTTTAATAGTCGTGTTGCTTTTCCAAAGCCCCATGCACCTTTGAGAATCTATTTAGACACATGGTACTTAAGACCTAAAAAATATATCCAACACTCATTTTCCAATTGAGACATAGTGATGGTGCTTATTTGTGCCCATTTAGCTAGATACATGATCATATCATCATGTATTTTAGATTTTAGCCGATGGTTCTCCCCACCATTGCTCTTAACAACGAGAAGGTCGAATTTCAAGACACGACACATCCAACATCAGAATTTCCATCTAATCATGCCTCAAGAATTATAGAGATTCACTCACATGATTTTCATTAACACATCACAACCGATTACTTTCATGGTCATATTCGGGACCCCATCATAAAGATGTGGTTGAATTCTAGATTGACCAAATAGAACTGGTCACACAAACATTCCAAAATTAAACTTCTGAACATTAAACCATAGCTATCCTAACCTGAAGGAAGGATTAAAAAGACTTATTTATGGCTATTTACATCATTTGAAGAGAGAAAACATGCAGATACCCTCTAGCTGACTTATATCGAATGTTCCAAGCATAAATTGCTAGCACATTTCAAACTAAACTAAGATGCCTTTTTATGGTATCTCAAATTCACCATAAACACATCCACCAAAGTCTATACCTAACTTTAGGTGAAGTTCCTTGATTAAAGAATCACATATGATCCCAAATGATAGTCTTAGATAATGTTATATTGAAATGAATGGAGTGTTACTAACTAACCTATAGTATTATATACTCCATGTTTACGAGTGAGACATCGGTACAAGGCCAAGACGTCCACATCAGAAGATTGACTGAGACCAGATATAAATCCTCTTATTGGACAAGTTAGATGTAATGGAAATTGTACAAGAGTTCAACAAAGTAATCCCTACAAAGGAATACAATGTTCACTCAAGACTAACCCAACCTCTATACAAACCATGAGTTCATTTTGAAATACTGGGAGATCACATAAAATTCCCAAAAAAATTTAAACTACAATAGGGTGTTATACTAACACAATCTTAGTGTATCAAAGATGTCATCAAGATGGGGTACATGATCGTTTCTCAAGGAATTGTAAAATAAGAGGATTTTAAATATTACAATAAAAAAACAGACAAAACACTAATAGTTGATAACATAGAAGAAACATGGTTTCTCCTATCAATGAACTATCATTAAGAAATCACCAAACCCTTAGCACCTGATGCTTCCTGTGATCGTTCAAGCTTCACCACCAAAGTACACCCACGACCAAAGACATTTCTCAATGATTGCATACATCACCAAAAACACAAATATCATGCTTCTAGGAAAGAACCGACATGATATAAAGATAAAAAGACTTACAATATTTTATGAAATCCTAACCACTTCCCAGTGGTCCTCTTTGGTTGTGTAACTTATACCTTGATGGACATGTATTTAATAGATAAAAAATGACACCCCCACCTTAGGAGTGTCCTAATCAAAAAAAATAATAGATAGACTAGCCGCTCAAAGTAAACTAGGGTGGAACCGCCATAAACAAAAAAAATTTAAACAGCTGGAATGAAAAAAAGAACCAAAACAACCAACATGCCAAAAAAACTGATTCTATAAAAGAAACCCTAAGAATTAGTATGAAGTTGATTTCATTATGATTAGATCACTCTACTCACTAGATGACCAGAGACATCAAGAAACAGAAAAAGGCTCCATGATTCCACCAAACTTGACCACTTTTTTGCATAAATTAATACTTGATGGTCACTACGTATGTGAATGCCTATTACCTCCATGTTTTAGATGTAAATAGAACATACTATATACTATTCATATTCTTTTCATCCCTATGAGTTAAAGTATCTATTAAATCATACAATAGGTTTAAGCCATTGTCATACTGTACAAACAACTACAAAGCAACTGGTGACCACTCGATTCACCCATGGAAAAAAAGGAATCGGTCATGCAACATAAAAAATGGCCAACCATGCCGAAGGAATGTCTAACCAGCTAAAACCAATAATTACTCGATGATCAAACCAATAAAAATTCCAAGAAACATGACCACCCATCCGAACAAGAGTTTTATTTAGAAACCAAGATCCCTACTTGGGAAAGTGAAACTCAAGAAACACCCAACGATAGAGAAACTCACCGCATTGGCAAGGAATTAACATTCTAATGGTTCTGCCTATCAGGGGATAACCCCTTAAAAACAAGTACTGAACCTACCACTACTTCACTCAAATATAAAAGTCCTTGAGATCAAAAACCTACCATCTAATCCATTTATAAATTGAATGAAATACTATATAAAATGCTCACATTCCCCTTCCAAGGACACTCAAAATAAAAATATCAAGCTACCCTTTTATAAGGGTCTAAAAAAAGGACACCACCTAGGGTTCCATTTTAAGTTTTTTATATTTATTCACAGATAAATCCTTAATCATATTCAATATTTAATTCCAAAATCATTGTAAAATTTTAAATAAGAAACACTAACTAATTGATATTAACTAACACCCCAAGGGAATCACATGCATGTTTTATGAAAATTCATTTTTAACATTAAAAATTCATTGTAATCGCATCATTACTAGAAAATTTATAACATAAATTCATTTTTTATTGATGAGGTGACCGTTTAGGGTCTCAGTAAGACAAATTTTGTTCTTCAGAGAGAAAAAGTAATAGATGTTTATTTGTTTATTAGTTCTTTAAAACACTTGAATAGGTAATCGCATAAGAAACATTCCTCAACAGACCTACATGGGCCTAGTAGTTTATTTTTTAACTTAAAAAATTCATTTCATCTTTAAAATAAATATACCTTCACACTTATACCCATTTAAAACATAACATGGTCATATAAAATGAGTATGTTATATGGGTGTCCATATACCAGTTCATAAAGATTACATAAACATTATAGTTTTTCATTTGTATCCCTTTTATCAAAATTTATTAATTTTAGAATTTTAATTTATAAGCCTTTAGTTTTAAAGAAACAGTTTCTAATAATGCATAATGCCCAAAGATGGTTCTTGTAAGTGGGTTACGATTCCCTAATTATAAGGTTCCCATAGACCAAAAAACTGAAACCATTTCCCATTTAATCAAAAACAATAAGTTTATCCCATGAAACCAGTTAGATATCAAAACAAAGATTCAATTTTATTATTATTATTAAATAGAGAGAAATGATAATTAAGAAGGCGTCAGGGAATATAGTAATCTAATCATGTTATATAAGAATGTATGCTAAAAATTACAGATGATTAAGAATGGAATATCACTCAATGAACATAATCATAACTAGAAAAGAAATATACATATGAAACTACATGGCATCTGAATTCTTTGTGTGACTAATATGATGTATGAAATGATTGTTCATTGTTATATTGGGCCAAGATAAAGTTTTCAAAAACTCTATAAATAAATAAACAACACAAAATACCCCAATCACTTGATGTGAAAACAAATCCACTACAATAGAATAAAACACAAACATCAATCCCAACACTAGACACTCGGTCATTTCCCCATGGGTGGGGTGATCAGTCCTAGACACGACTATTTACAATGTATAAAAACATTCCTAGTCTCCTGTATACCAGTCCAAAATATTAAGACAATGGAAAAAAATCCTTGATTCAACTTTGTGACATCCCAGCTTGGCTCACCACTATGGCGATGGTTGGACTAGTGCATCACATGGCCTCAAGCCCACCTCCCCATATGCCTAAGACTACTGTCTAGCAGTGTGGGTCTATTGATGGTATGGTTGAGAGAATATACCCTCAAGATCAGAGTCTCCTAGTGGTAATAATAATACTAAAACAAAGTATAGTTTATGAATTATTAATATTAATGAATGAACAACAGTGAACGAATAATATAATATCTAAATAAAAAAAGTCGAATCCCAATTTACATGAATGTGTTAATGAAAGATGATGCTACATGTTGATGTAGTATGAATTAATGTAGAAAAAAATGTAATAAAGTAAAAAAACACGATGACTAGATCCATGATAATCTTGAGCTCTAGCTCGGCCCTGTGCACCTAACTCTTATGTATAAGCTATACAAAAAAAAAAGAAAACAACCATGGTCCTACAAATATAAGGTTTACTCAGGTAACCTAGTGAAATGGCATCCTGAGAAGGGTGTGAGGTAATAATCTCAGTATTTCATCAACCATAGTATCATTCCCAATCCATTCATTTAGATGTAATTTAAAGAATTTAACAAGTATATCTATAAAAATAAACAAGTAGTGCTGAATAATTAAACTACAACCCACCAAGGGTCCTAAGGGACACCTGATAGCTATAAGTTCTTCGGCACCCTACCATGTATCTATGATTATGTGTAGATACTTATACATCTAGATGGATCACCCAAATTGAAGGTATATTCTCTTACCGAGGTTAAATCACCCATAAAATACCGTAAATAGATGACCTCTTCCATTAGTCTAACCAAAATCTCTCCCTTAGTCATAATTATAATCTCACCCTTAGGAATCGTGTTAATATGATTCTTTCCCTTTAGAATCCAATATAAATATATTGTCTTCCCTCTTGAATTTAGTACCAATACAGCTATCCCTCAAGTGGTATGAAGATATTCTCTAATCCCTCAAACATCAACACCAATCATGAGTTGTATCTAGAAAAACTCAACATTCCATCACCCACAAACCCACAGGTATCAATCACATATATATAACATAATCAAAAAATTAAATTAAGAAAAATCACAATTCTATTATCAAACATTCTAGATTTATCATCATAAGAAAAAATGATCAATTTATAAAATATTTCCATCTTCCAATCCAAATCATTTACTAAATCTAGGTTTATAGTTATCATCATAATTATATCAAACCAATTTAATTAATCATTAAACTCAAAGGTCATTAATATATCAATTATCCACTATTTTACAAGGTGATTTTTGATAATAAATAGCACAAATTTATTATTATTCACATTAAAATATCTATGATTTTAATCAAACGAATTAACCAATTTATTGTAGATCATAATAGTCAAATATACCATGTATTAATAAGTTCCAACTATGGAAGAACAATTCGGTGGCCACAGGTTATAATCTATACACCTATATACCCAAGGGATCCAAGGACGGTTTAAAATGATCAATTATAATTTAATTTTGATTATTCATTTTATTTTATTGTTTCTACGTCATTCTGACATGATCATGCATATTGAAATTACTATAAATAATTATATCTGATAAAAATGGTTTTAGATTAGACTACCAAAATCAATTCCATTTAAATTAATTCATTTAAAACAATCAATTCATTACAAGAAGGTAACCCCTTTAGGAATTATCCATTTCATTTAAATAAGTTTATTTAATCTATAAAGACAAGATTATTCATTTATAAATGAGCCATGGGTCACTTAGGAGGTTTCTTGGTTCATTTAACACTTATATACAAATGGGGTACCCTATTGAAAGACATCTATATGGGTTATGTTATAAAAATTTCATATTCCAAACAACAATATCAAAGCCTAAATAACTACCATCAATATGGCTTTGAAAGCTAGAAATCCTTAATCATAACTATGAGTATTCAATGATAGTAATCCTTCAGTTGGATGGGTTTCATTATATAACCATGACATTGTTTATCAAACAAATCATTTATCAGAGAAAACAATTTCATCCAATGATCACAATCCAATTAATTGATAATTTATTATCACGACCCGTCCTCGGGGCCCATGTCGTGACTACCCCAAGCCCACCTTCCAATGGCTAGGGGCTGGCGACTAGCACCAAGGAGTAAATCCCGGAAAAAGGGAAGGCATTGCCTTTGGAAAGTAGACCAAAAACACCAAGAGAAAGCAGGCAGAAGTAAACACTAAGTAAAGACTGGTACAACAGTAAGTGCGGAAAAGTAAGTGGGCCAGAATAAAAACCCAAACTGAAAGTAAAGTACAACTCGAAGGGAAAAACAACATCTGAAAAGTAAAGCCACAACGTCGAGTTGTCCAATGGAAATCCCACCTGAAGGGTGGGTACAGATAGCCTCCACTACTCCTTGGGTCCAGCCGTCCACTCCGAGTATGTTCCGCCCAGTGGTCAACCTCCAGGTACCTTCCTGCTCCGCAAGCCTCAACCACGATCAGTGATGTCCGTCGTCTGCAACCAACATAACGTAGTGTGGGCATAGCCCGTGTAGGGGTGAGTATAAGCTACTCAGTAGGGACCCCGAGACCCCCGACGGTCTCCCAGAATCCACAAAGGATAATCCACAAAGGAAATATGCAATCACGAAGTAACATCTGACACTACTTAGGTATATTCCCATAAATATACATAAGTCATCAATTCTCGTTCGGCTCCAACATCTGAGCCCAAGTACAACCCAGTCCACACAGGAAAGAAAAACGTAAACCCACACAGGATAGCACAACACAATCCACAAAGGAAATCACAACAGTGTTTCCGCTCACACATGAATACTTCGTTGTATGACGATAGAGATGATCTGGTATTGCCACTGATTCATCTAAGTCGTCGGACCCACAAAGGATTGATAGATACTAACCCCCGCAATGACCCACAAAGGATCTGACCCACACAGGATCGATAGGTAACTAACCCCCGCAATGACCCATAATGGATCTGACCCACACAGGATCGATAGGTAACTAACCCTCTCAATGACCCACAAAGGAACTGACCCACAAAGGATCGATAGGTAACTAACCCCCGCAAAGACCCACAGAGGATTGGACCCACACAGGATCTGTAGGCGTTGTCCCACACAAGACCACTGAGCACTGACCCACACAGGATCAGACCCACACAGGATCTGTAGTACTGACCCACGTAGGATCGCTGAGTGCTGTAGTCATCACCGTCGAATCCACTGAGAATCTTTGTACAGTCGTCGCTGTCACAGTAGCAGTCGCAGCCAGCTCTAGGGTTCCCGAACACATCAAGCTCGTTTGGGAGGGTCCGCTCCACGAGCCGAGAGGCTGATACGTCAACTGACACTTAGTATAGAGTTGATGTATCCAAAAGTTCTGTATCGTCAACAGGAACTCAACTTCGCAGACGGCGCGTCAATCGGACACTCGGTCTGAGAGTTATTGGCATTTTTCGTTCCAGGGGTCCGGTTGGTTTTTAAGGAAAAACCAACCCGAACGTACTCCAACTGCGTCCAAACCTCAGGCGGAGTAATCCAAAAGATCCGTCTCACTTAGAGGAAACCAAAAAAGTCGACTGCACGTCAATCGGACGTCCGTAGCTAAAGATATGAGTGTTTCCACTCCGAGGGCCCGGTTGGTTTCGTGTACGAACCAACCCATCCAAACCCTAAGTATTCCGAAACCTTGAGTGTGATATACTGAAACGACCGTCTCGATCCAAGGATCGCATCTCCGCAGACGGAGCGTCGATCAGAGGCATGTATCTCAGGTTATGAGCAAAAGACCAAAAAAGTCTGAAAATGGGGGGTATGGGCCCGGACCGGCCCGGCCCGGCTTGGGCGCGACCCGGCCTGGCTGGCGTGGGCGTGGCCCGGCCGCCAGGGGTCGGCTCGGCCAGTTATGGCTGAGCGGCACGGGGGTGCGCTGCCCCCGCGTGAAGAAGATCCGCGGCCCCGCGTGGGGCCGCTCTGTGTCACCGGACGCGGCGCAAGGCCGCGTCTCTTCCTCTGCGGTCCCGCGCGGCCGCAGGACCGGTCGGCGCCGCCGCGGTGGGTCTTCCCGGCGGCGCGCCAGCGGGGGTTCCGCGGACCACCGGACGCGCTCCGGTGGTCCGATTTGCGTGCGGGTTTCGCCAGTGTTCATCCCGGGACTCGAACTTCACTACAAAGCCTTCAAAGTTAACTTGTGTCCCTGTTTGTCGTTGCCCGCCAATCCGCGCATCAACGAAAAATAGCAGAGGGTTGTCGGGCCGTGTTTGTTTGGCCCGCACCCTCCTTGTTAGGTGACAACAATTGGGAATAACAATCAACACATGAAGAACATAACAAGGCACAATTTTAAGAAATTAAAATTGAACTTTGATCCGGGCTCCTAGCTTTGGAAGAAACAACCATGGAGAAAAATATTATTCTCAAATAAAACCCCTACCTCGTAGCTGTCGTCGGACGAGAGTTCATCACGAAATTGACCGTCACGGAAGAAGAGGATCGTCGTGTCGCGGAAGGGCGTCGCGTCGTCGCGGTAAACGGCGTCGCGTCGAAGATCTCCGAGGGTAAATAAAACACACAGATTTAATCTCACGAATTAAATCCATGTCAAGGATAAAATACACAAAGGAATTAAAAGATTTGAAATCTCCTACCTCAAGCAGTTGATGATCAGAGATTGTTGCGGGGAAGAACATTGCGGAAGAAGCGTCGTGGAAGGAGAATAATCGGCGGCGCGGAACACGGCGTCGCGTCTTCGATCTCCGAGGGTTTTGCGTTCTTCACGTTATTCGCGTTCTTCGCGTTCTTCGCGTTCTTCACGTTCTTCGCGTTCTTCGCGTTCTTCGCGTTCTTCACGTTCTTCGTGTTCTTCGCGTTCTTCACATTCTTCGCGTTCTTCGCGAAGGGGAAAGAAGGTACAGATTCTCCAAATCCTCTCAACAATCAACACATCAACAAAAAGAAAAAGGTGTTGGTCTTATTTTATTACTATTCCAACTATTTGAAAACATGTTAAGAAACGAACCATTAATTCGGTGAATTAATGGTAATGTCTTAACAGTCTATTTAATAGGAGCGTTTAAGAGTTTTAGAAAACGCCCCAATTGACTTTCATTAAAGAGGATTTTTCGCGGGTGCATTACTTAGAGGAAAAGAAACGGTGGGGCTCGTGCGGGCCCCACATCAAAAATATCCTACCAAGAGGGTAGGATATTTTTAATTGCACCATAACCGCTTCAACTCAGCTTAAGCAGCTTTAAGTGGCTTTTAAGTGGCTTTAAGTGAAATAAAAATAAAGCTGTTGCACCACTTTATTTTATTTTTTAACTTAACCCCAAAAATTTAAAAACCCCACCCGAGCAAACGCAACTCCGGAAGAAGCGTTTCTAAGAAAATACCGGCGCTGCGATTCCATCGGTGCCCTTGGAATTCGATTCCAAGCACCGGTTCAAAAGTTAGAAAAACCCGCTCGTCCGTTCACTGAACGTACCCGAACCAAACTTCGGAAAATGATTTCGGGCACACCGGGCCTCGGAATCAGGTGCCGTCAGAAACAGCGTTCTTGTAAAATTCCAAAGAAAATTAAGAAAAAATTTCCTTGAATTTTATGGGTCTTTACATCACTCCCACCTCAGGGCTTTACGCCCCCGTAAAGATACATCATAAACTTGGGAAACAAATGTGGGTACTGAGCACGCATCTGAGCCTCCCACTCCCAAGTGCTCTCCTGGAGATTCCCGTGCTGCCATCTGATGCGCACTAGAGGAATCGACCGTCCACATAGGACCCGCTCATATCGATCCTTGACCTCTACCGGGACCTCCGCAAAAGTCGCCCCATCATCAACATCCAGCTCCCCATGGTCATTGATATGCGTCGGGTCATGCACATATCTCCTCTGCTGAGATATGTGGAAGACATCGTGCACCTGGTGCAACTGAGGTGGTAGAGCCAGGCGATAAGCCACCTCGCCAATCCTGCGGAGGACCTGGAAAGGTCTGATGAAGCGTGGAGACAACTTACTGCCTTGGCAAAATCTCCGCAAACCACGTCGAGGTGAGACACGGAAGAAAACGTGGTCGCCATCCTTGAACTCTTGTGGCCTCCGCCTCCTGTCAACGTAAGACTTATACCATCTCTGAGTTGTCCTCATTCGCTCCTGGATGACCTGGACCTTCCTTGTCGTGGCCTGAACCATCTCTGGTCCCACAAGTGATAACTCCCCAGGGTCTGTCAAGCACAAAAAAGATCTGCAAGGTCGGCCGTACAACGCCTCGTACGGTGTCATCCCGATAGTGGAGTGGTAGCTGTTGTTGTACGTGAACTCCACCCAGGGTAGGTGGCCCACCCAGCTGCGACCAAAGTCAAGGAAACATGCGTGGAGCATGTCATCGAGAGTTTGAATGGTCCTCTCCGTCTGACCATCCGTCTGAGGGTGAAAGGTGGTGCTCAGACGAAGTCGCGTCCCGAACACCTCCTACAACCCCTTCCAAAGCCAGGAAGTAAAGTGATAATCTCGATTGGAGATGATGGATGATGGAACACCGTGAAGTCGTACAATCTCCTAAACGTAGAGTCGTCCCAACCTCTCCACTGAGCCCTACTCTCTGATGGGTAAGAAGTGAGCCGATTTGGTGAGTCGGTCGACAATCACCCAGATGGAGTCGTGACCTCTGGAAGTGCGTGGATGTCCAGTCACGAAGTCCATAGATATCCCATCCCACTTCCACTCCGGGGCCTCCAAAGGTTGTACCAAGCCTGCTGGTACCTGATGCTCCGCCTTCACCTGCTGGCAGGTGAGGCATCGGGAAACGAACTCTGCCACAGCCTTCTTCATGCCTGGACACCAGTGCTGCCATCTGAGATCCTGGTACATCTTCTCCACTCCAGGATGTACCGCCAAAGGGAAAGTGTGAAACTCTCTTAGCACCTCCTCTTATAAAGAAACCGGTACCAAGGTACGTCCCTTAAAAAGAATGTCATGCTCGGCTCCAAAGTGGAAACCATAAGGTGCTTGTCCAAAGGATATCTGTTCACGCCGTGTCTCACAGTCAGCATCCCCACGATGTGCTTCTCTGACCCGCTGCAGTAGTGGAGGAGTGACTGTGAGTGATTGAAGGAAGGCTGCTCCATCCCTATCCACGAAGATATCTGTAAGGCGGCTAGCTGCTCTGTCGCCTCCTCAAGTAGCTGAATGTCCTTCCTCCTGCTGAGAGCATTGGCTACCACGTTCCCCTTCCCAGGAGTATAGACTATCTCAAAGTCATAGTCCTTGAGGAAATCAAGTCATCACCACTGTCTCAAGTTCAGGTCCTTCTGAGAGAAGATGTTCCTGAGACTCTGATGGTTAGAAAAGACTATAAAGCACTCGCCCATCAGATAGTGTCACCATGTCTTCAGATTGAAGACCGCTGCTGCTAACTCCAAGTCATGGGTAGCGTAGTTCTGCTCATGCGGCCTCAACTGACGTGATCCATAGGCGATCACTGCCTGATCCTACATCAGTACACATCTGAGTCTGGTCCCTGATGCATCACAGTAGACTACGTACCCTACTCCTTCCTCGGGAAACCTCAAGATAGGTGTCCTGGTCAATCTCTGTCTCAGCTCCTAGAAGCTCTGCTGATATCTGTCTGACCACACAAAGGGTTTCCCCTTCTTCGTCAAAGCTGAGAGTGGAGCCGAAACTCTGGAAAAGTATGGCACAAATCTCCGATAGTATCCAGCTAGTCCCAAGAAACTCTGCACCTCTGTCACGCTCTTGGGTGGCTCCCAAGCTAGCACTGCCTCGATCTCCATAGGATCCACTGCAACTCCCACCTCAAAGATGACGTTTCCCAATAAGTGGACCTCATGTATCCAGAACTGACACTTCGAGAGCTTTCCATAAAGCTGGTTCTCTCAGAGTGTGTCTAGTACAACACTCAAGTGGTAGGCATGCTCCTCCTCAGTCGTCGAGTATATCAAAATGTCGTCGATGAAGACCACGACAAATCGATCGAGGTATGGCTGAAATATCCTGTTCATGAGGCCCATGAACACATCTGGAGCATTGGTTACACTGAATTTCATAACCAAGAACTCATAGTGGCCATACCGACATCTGAAAGCCATCTTCTGCACGTCCTCGTCCCGAACTCTGAGCTGATGATAGCCTGACCTGAGGACTATCATCGAGAACCACCGTGCTCCTTTGAGCTGATCGAAGAGGTCATAAATCCTCGGTAGCGGATACATGTTCCTCAATGCCACCTGGTTCAGGCGATGATATTCGACACAAATTCGCAAGATCACGTCCGCCTTCTTGGAGAACAAAATCGGGGAAGCCCAGGGTGAAACACTAGGTCGGATGAAACCCTTGCCCTACAAGTCCTCCAACTGTACCCATAGCTCTTGAATCTCCGCGGGGACCATCCGATATGCTGGAGTTGATATCGGGGTTGTCCCGGGGTACAGGTCAATATAAGAGTCTACCTCTCTACAAGGAGTTAGCCCTGGAACGTCGTCGGGAAAGACATCAGCATACTGATCCACCACTGCAGGAAAACTAGGACTCTGCACGTCAACTGCTCCTAGGATGAGGCTAGCCAACTGATGAGTTATGGGTTGTCCTCACCTCTGTGGAAGTCCATCCTGTGCTACAAAGGCTCCCTTCTCGCCGGTGAAGGTGAACCTGATCCCGTCGGTGCGTACACATCGCACCTTGCGCCTAATACAGTCAATCTGTGCATGGACTGTAGATAACCAATTCATTCCCAAGATGACGTCGTAAGACCTCGACGCCTCTACAAGAAGATCCCAGCCGAAGCTCTCGCCTCATAGAGTAAGCTCACACTACTAGCACTAGTGTGTAATCGTCGAGTCTGCTCCCGTAGGAGTCTCTAGCTGTAAGGATCGATCCAAAGGCTCTGTCGGAATCTCTGAGCTCCGAACAAGGGCAGCGGCTATGAAAGAGTGACGCGCTCTTGTGTCTATAAGAACTACAACAAGGGTGGAATAGACACAGATCGTACCTCGAATCATCTCGGGCGCGCCGTGGTCGTAGGCCTCTGCTGCCTGGAGTTGTGCCTGTCTCTGCCCGCCATCTCCCTGTGGTCGGGGTGGACCTCCTGGTGGTGGTGGTAGTAGAGCCTCAAAGCATCGCCCACCACCTGCTGCTCGGCCAGATCCTCTGCCTCGTCCGCCTCCTCCCTACGGACCGCCACAGTCGACCCTCTGCCTCTGCCTGGGTGGCCCCTCAACTGTCTGCTGATCCTCGGCACGGTGGGTCGGGCAGTCACAGGCCATGTGACCCTGTCCGCCGCATGTGTATCACTGCCTGCCTCTCGAAAGACTGGCTCCATGTTGTGTGCCCCGCACTGCTGAGCCAGTGCCCTGAGGTCGTCTGCGTGAGGGTATGGTCTGCCTGGACCCCTGAGTCATCCGTCGACTGCCTTCTGGAGATGACTCTGCTACGTGCCTCCCCGCGGTAGGTCTCGACACTGATGAAGGCTCGGAAAGAAATCTCTCAGTCAAAAGGGCTTGCTCCAGTACTCTTTCCTCAGTTGGAATGCTGAGGGAGATCAGCGACGCCCTGATCTCATATCTCAAACCCAGCTTAAAGGTCAGGGCCCGGAATAATGGGTCCCGTACCATGTCTGTCGAGCAGTGAGAGAGATCAGTAAATCTCGTCGAGTACTGGGCGACTGTCAAGTTGCCCTACCATAGCTGAAGAATCTCTTGGATGCGCACCGCACGGAGGGTGGCTGGGACGAACTCCGAGCAGAAGAGGCTCTCAAAGTCCGTCCAGATAAGAGATGCCGCATCGTGCACCTGGAGCATCAAGATCCACCATTGGCCCGTTGCCGCGTATAGTAGGCTCGCTGCGAGGAACACTATGAGGTCTGTTGGTGTCCTCCCTAACTGGAAAACTCGCATCACTGCCTCCAGCCTATCCTCGGCTGCCTGGGGGTCCATCTCCCCACAAAACCTGGGTGGTCGCTGGCACTGAAACTCATGCAGTGCACTAAGGCGACGTGCATTGTCAGCGGCTGCGGCTGGAAACATCGGTGGCTCGACGGGTAGTGGTACCGCCAGTGCCTCAGCTGTCAAAGGGCCTTATACCGAGGCCTCTTCGCTCAATGGGTTGTCGTCATACTCAACTCTCGGAACCCTAGCTGGCTGCCGTCGTGGGGCCATTTTGAAAAGGAAACAGATGCGCCACGGTCAGAACAGTATACCTAGTGAGCTGACACAAATTAATCACAAAGAAAACTTGAAACACACATGCAATCAATGTTTTCATGCATTAAGTCGGAAATCAGAAGTCAGGGTCCTGGTGTATGGATACGTCGGCCGCCGCACCAACACTGGACTCCCTGAACTGATAACCAAACCTAATACGCTTAACATTATTTCTTCACATAGAAAAGATCAGAGTCTGTGGTAGGACCGAACTCCTCTGATACCAATTTGTCACGACCCGTCCTCGGGGCCCGTGCCGTGACTACCCCAAGACCGCCTTCCAAAAGCCAGGGGCTGATGACTAGCACCAAGGCGTAAATCCCAGAAAAAGGGAAGGCATTTCCTTTGGAATGTAAACCACAAACACAACAGAGAAAGAAGGCAGAAGTAAACACTATGTAAATACTGGTACAACAGTAAGTGCGGAAAAGTAAGTGGGCAAGAATACAAACCCAAACTGAAAGTATAGTACAACTAGAAGGGAAAAACAGCAACTGAAAAGTAAAGCCGCAATGTCGAGCTGTCCACGGGAAATCCCACCTGAAGGGTGGGTAAAGATAGCCTCCACTACTCCTCGGGTCCAGCCATCCACTCAGAGTACGTTCCACCCAGTGGTCCACCTCTAGGTACTGTCCTGCTCCGCAATCCTCAACCATGATCAGCGTTGTCCATCATCTGCAACCAACACAACGTAGTGCGGGCCTAGCCCGTGCAGGGTGAGTATAAGCTACTCAGTAGGGACCCCGAGACCCCTGAAGGTCTCCCAGAATCCACGAAGTATAATCCACAAAGGAAAGATGGAATCACGAAGTAACATCCGACACTGCTTAGGTATATGCCCACACATATACCTAAGTCATCAATTCTCTTTCGGCTCCAACATCCGAGGCCAAGTACAACCCAGTCCACACAGGAAAGCAATACGTAAACCCACACAGGATAGCACAACACAATCCACAAAGGAAAGAAAAATAGGGTTTCAGCTCACACATGAATACTTCTTTGTATGATGATAGAGATGATCAAGTATTTCCACTGATTCATCTAAGTCGTCGGACCCACAATGGATCGATAGGTACTAACCCCCGCAATGACCCACAAAAGATCTGACCCACACAGGATTGATAGGTAACTAACCCCCGCAATGACCCACAAAGGATCTGACCCACACAGGATCGATAGGTAACTAACCCCCGCAATGACCCACAATGGATCTGACCCACACAGGATCGATAGGTAACTAACCCCCGCAAAGTCCCACATAGGATTGGACCCACACAGGATCTGTAGGCGCTAGCCCACACAGGACCGCTGAGCACTGACCCACACAGGATCTGTAGCACTGACCCACATAGGATCTCTGAGTGATGTAGTCATCGCCGTCGAATCCACTGAGGATCTATGTACAGTTTTCGCCGTCACATTAGAAGTCACAGCTAGCTCTAGGGTTCCCGCACATAGCAAGCTCGTTCGGGAGGGTCCGCTCCACGAGCCGAGTGGTTGATACATCAACTGACACTTAGTCTAGATTTGATGTATCCAAAAGTTCTATATCATCAATAGGAACTCAACATCGCAGACGGTGCGTCAATCGGACGCCCAGTTTGAGAGTTATTGGCTTTTTTCGTTCCAGGGGCCTGGTTGGTTTTTAAGGCAAAACCAACCGACCGTACTCCACCTGCGTCCAAAACTCGGGCGGAGTAAGCCAAAAGATCCATCTCACTTAGAGGAAATGAACAAAGTCAACGGCACGTCAATCGGACGTCCGTAGCTCAAGATATGAGCGTTTCCGCTCCGAGGGCCCAGTTGGTTTCGTGTACGAACCAACCCGGCCAAACCCAAAGTATTCTGAAACCTTGAGTGCGATATACCAAAACGACCGTCTCGATCCAAGTATCGCATCGCTACTGATGCTGCGTCAATCGGAGGCTCGTAGCTCAAGTTATGAGCAAAAGACAAAAAAGGTCCGAAAACTGGGGGTATGGGCCCGGACCGACCCGGCCCAACCCCCACTAGGTCGGCCCGAACCGGGTCGACCCAACCCAGGTCCGGGTCCGACATGGCTAGCGCGGCCCGGCCCAGCCAAGGTGACCTGGCCCGGCTTGGGCGCGACCCGGCCCAGCCGGCGCGGGCGCGGCCCTGCCGTTGGGGGTCGGCTCGGCCAGTTACGGTCGAGCAGCGCGGGGGTGGGCTGCCCACGCGTGAAGAAGATCCGCAGCCCCGCGTGGGGCCGTTCTATGTCACCGGACGCGGCGCAAGGCAGCGTCCCTTCCTCCGCGGTCCCGCACGGCTGCGGGACCGGCCAGCGCCGCCGTGCCGGCGGGGGTTCCGCGGACCACTGGACGCGCTCCGGTGGTCCGATTTGTGCACGGTCTTCGCCAGTGTTCGTCCCGGGACTCGAACTTCACTACAAAGCCTTCAAAGTTAACTTTAGGCCCCGTTTGTCGTCGCCCGCCAATCCGCGCATCAACGAAAAACTGCGGAGGGTTGTCAGGCTGTGTTTGTTTGGCCCGCACCCTCCGCGTTAGGTGATAACAATTGGGAATAACAATCAACACATGAAAAACATAACAGGGCACAATTTTAAGAAATTAAAATTGAACATTGATCCGGGGACCTTTCTTTGGAAGAAACAA
This sequence comes from Viscum album, assembly GCA_963277665.1. NCBI lineage: Eukaryota > Viridiplantae > Streptophyta > Magnoliopsida > Santalales > Viscaceae > Viscum > Viscum album. Next base: position 1,464,530,926 of record OY728164.1, on the reverse strand, counting down.
CCCTGGGGATAAATATTATTTTCATATAAAACCCTTACCTCGTAGTTGTCATCGGCGGAGAGTTCTTTGTGGAATTGACTGTCGCGGAAGAAGAGGATCGTCGCATCGCGGAAGGGCGTCTCGTCGTCGCGGTATACGGCATCGCGCCGACGATCTCCGGGGGTAAAGAAAACACACGGATTTAATCTCACGAATTAAATCCATGTCAAGGATAAAATCCACAAAGGAATTAAAAGATTTAAAATCTCCTACCTCGAGCATTTGATGATCGAATATTGTTGCGGGGAAGAACGTTGTGGAAGAAGCGTCGTGGAAGGAGAATCGTCGGCGTCGTGGAACACGGCGTCGCATTGTCGATCTCCGAGGGTTTGGCGTTCTTCGCGTTCTTCGCGTTCTTCGCATTCTTCGTGTTCTTCGCGTTCTTCGCGTTCTTCGCGAAGGGGAAAGAAGGTACAGATTCTCCAAATCGTCTCAACAATCAACCCGTCAACAAAAAGAAAAAGGTTTTGGTCTTATTTTATTACTATGCCAACAGTTTGAAAACATGTTAAGAAACGAACCATTAATTCGGTGAATTAATGGTAACATCTTAACAGTCCATTTAATAGGAGCATTTAAGAGTTTTTGAAAACGCCCCAGTTGACTTTCATTAATGAGGAGTTTTCGCAGGTGCGTTACTTAGAGGAAAAGAAACGGTGGGGCTCATGCGGGCCCCACCTCACAAATATCCTACCAAGAGGGTAGGATTTTTTGAATTGCACCCTAACCGCTTCAACTCAGCTTAAGAAGCTTTAAGTGGATTTTAAGTGGCATTAAGTGAAATAAAAATAAATTTGTCACACCACTTTATTTTATTTCTTAACTTAACCCCAAGAATTAAAAAACCACACCCGAGAAAACGCAACTCCGGAAGAGGCGTTTCTAAGCAAATACCGGCGTTGCGATTCCATCGGTGCCCTCAGAATTCGATTCCGAGCACCGGTTCAAATGCTAGAAAAACCCGCTCGTTCATTCACTGAACGTACCCGAACCAAACTTCGGAAAATGATTCTGAGCACACCGGGCATCGGAATCTGGTGCCGTCAGAAACTGCATTCTTGTAAAATTCCAAAGAAAATTAATAAAAAAATTTATTCAATTTTATGGTTCTTTACATTTATTCTTAAAAAGTCACTAATTAAAGTATAAGAAAAGTAAGAAGGAAATAAATTAATGTATTTTTAAATTTAATGGGAAAGGGAGTGGGATCCTATCTAAAAAGTAGACCAAGATGAACCCATAACACTTTACAACTTCAACGATGACAACGATCACTTCACACTTTCTCACACATAAATTCTTAAATATATATACACATTAATACAATGTACATATTCCCCTCACCATGAGGGAATATTTAAAATGAAGATATATATATATATATATATATATATTCATATGCATAAAAATGTATATGAGTGAAATCCTTCATGCAGTTATCATGTTCTCTATAAACTATACTGGGAATTGAAAAACGCCATGTCAAATGACTAAAAAATACGAATACAAATACAAAAACATATAAAAACATGAAGAACCAAAAAATAAATTTGGATAAACTAAATAGTATATGAAAACCTTACATCAAAGTGATGACGATAAGCGAAATCAAACTAATTTTCTTATCCTTCGGCGGCAGATGTTGAGACATGTACCAAGCATTCCTGAGAGAGGAAAAGCACACCCAAATACCAAAAAAAATCAAAACATATATTATCCAAATCCCTAGGTTCGTCCAAACCACACTGGGTGATGGGGAGATGGAAAAAATTTAGAAATTGGGAATGAGATGGGAGGTGGAGCTTTACCCTGAATTTTAACCAACAAATCCCAGGTAAAATGATTGAAATCAATAAAGGAGAGGAGGAGGTGAGTGTAACATAGGATAAGGGAGTTTCTAATTCATTTTTTGTAGGGGGTGAGGTAGATCCCCTTGGAATCTTTAAGAAATGTAAGAATACATTGGATAAGAAAAAATATATGTGTAATTGGAATTTTGGATAAAAACATGGTAAAATTATTTTATGGACCAAAAATACTATTATATTTTAAATTGATTGATATTTTACTATATTTTGAAAATATGTTGGTCCTTGACTAGAATTAAAATCCTCTTTTTGTCCTCAACTATCATTTCCCCAAAAAATGCTAACATAATAATAATAAGAATAACAATAACAACAACAATATTATTATTATTATTAAATCATCCCTATTTATTCATTTACCATTTAATATCATTTAATTTTTTTAATTTAATTAATATAATTTCACTACAAACACATCATAGAGTTCCAAATCTCGAAAATCCTTCTAAAACTCTGTTTCAAGAACAAAAAATCTTGTAAATGCCACAAGTTAAAATTATCAATGTTTTTTTAGTCCAAAACACTAGATATTACTATCATATCATCATAGAATCAATATATTTGTTAGAAATTATTCTTATTAATGATATTGGTGCAGACCATAGGAGGTTACCCATTAACGAGGTAATGTTATTCAACATGTTTTTTTATTTTATTTCTTCTTACGACTCCTATAATTATTTTTTAACCATCTAAATATTATTAAAATATTATCTTAAATATATTGATATGTTTCCAGGGAAGTTAATTTCCTACAGTAAAACTCAAATTCCATCAAATGGGTTATGAAATCATCATTCATGTTTACGGTGGACTACCACCTCGTGAACAATTATCATTCATTTTTTCATTACCATCTCTCATGTTTTGGTATGATGATGTACATAATGTATATATATGATATTTATTATATAATTTAATATTTTGAATCATTATATCAAATATATTAATTTTTACTTTCAATTTTGTAGGGGATATGATCACATCACTCGTGTGTATAGAGGACTACCACCTCATGAAGTGTTGTGATTCTTCTTCACTAACGTCGTACGTGGAAGATTATAAGGATATATTTAAATGAATATATTTTACATAAATGAAATTATTATGATATTAAATACATATTTGGATTTTTGAAAAGACAATTTATCATTTTTTTCTTATGTTTTCACTCAGTGGAAGATGATAACGTCTTTCTTATGCATGTGTACTACCACCATTATGAAGTAATGTGATAATATTTTCAATACCACATCACATGGATTATATGTATAAGTATATATAAAGATATAATATGGTATTTATGATATTATAATAATTTTTAAATATAATTTATTTCTTATATCCTTTCCATAATTATCATTGATGAATCGAAATGTTACAAATGAGTACGTACGGCCTACCATCTCAATGATCATAACATACATCATTTAAAAAAACATTTTTCACTATTGTTATTAAAATTATAATTGATGTATGAATATTATAATTACATCATGATTATTAATTTTTGTATATGGGAATAATTATTTATTTAAAAAGAACGTAAATATCAAATTCAACTATATACGAAAAACAAAATCTTTATTACCGTAAACATGAATTTAACATGGAACAGTTAACAAAATGGTAATAAATGGAAAAAATTAATTCATATATAGTTTTATATTTGTTATGTTGTTTTTTTAATATTTTTATAATAAATATATATTTATTATATAGGAGTTTATAATAAGTATCAATGATTTCATGCCATATGGTATGGGAATTGTAGTCTTTCTTTTATTTCTGAGAGACATATGCAAATTAAATACACTTTTCTTCTATATGGTGTATATACTGACAATTTAAAATTTTATATCACTAATATAATTTTTTTAATTATACATAATGTTTCATTATATGTTATTATTTATAGTATCTAATGATATAAATGATTACAAGCGCGATAAGGTATTTTTTTCCAACTTTTATTTTTCTCTAAGACAAATGTCATATTCATCATGTTTTTATTTTATTTATTTTATATGATAACCAGCAATTTATTTTATGATTATTATAATTAAAATTATTTTTATTTACATATATATTTATGTATCACAATTTCTTGGGGTTTATAGTTCAAAAGTTACCAAATTGTTAAGGTATTTTTTTCGTAAATTTTCCTCATTGTTGACATATGTTAATGTTATTTGCCTATCTTATTTTGTGAGGTGTATATACAGGCCATTAAATATGTAATATCATGAATTTATCTATCCACTTGTTATTTTTCTCATTTTATGATATTTCTTCACGTTTCTTTTTTTTTCAATGTTACCAAATTAGTAAATATTTTATGGTATAATATCATCATTTATCAGGATTGTCTATGATTAGGTTTCTTAAGATAGAATATTATGATCTATCTCTCATGAAACTCATAAATTTTATTTTCCCCTAATTATTTCATTATAATACATGATTTCCATTACTTTTCCTCTCTTTAGGTACTCAATAGATCATAATAAATGTTATTATGAAATATATATTTTTTGTAAAAAAATATTTTTCTTCAAAAATCGTGATTTCTAAAAAAATAGAAAATGTTTAAATATATTATTTAAATATAATTTTTTACATAAATTTCAATGAATTATTAAATTTATAAACAATTAAAACAAATATTCTTGTCAACCTAAAAAACAATTTCATTTTGGATCCAATAAAACTTGTGAAATGAATCATTGTGTACAATAGGAATGGAATTTTCCACCGTCATTACCATTATATTGATTCAGTATTCCTTTATAATTTTAGAGGTTATCTTCAAAGGAAAGGTTTTTAAAAATGAATTGCATATTAAATATAGTTTTGAAATTAGAAATGATATCTTCCTCATGAAGTGGTTTAATTGATTTGTAAAGCTTCCTTTATAAGTTCTCATATTTATATTCCAAGTAAAATATATTCAATATGTTTTATGTTTTAAAAAGTGTTTTCAAAGTTGAATGGATATTTTCATCATGAGATTTATTAATTTATATTAATGAATAATTTATAACTTTTCATGTTTATTTTAAAATTAATGGAATTAAAAAATGTTTTATGAATTTTAATGTGATTTTTAATGAAATTTAATCTTCCTTGACAAATTTTCCCTTGATATATCATTAATAATCATTTTCTATATAAGATGAAATATGTTGATGCAACTTATGTTTTACATGGTATTTGAACAATGGATAAAGTTATTATTTGTTACCAAAATGTTTTATGATAACAATATGTTTATGAAAACTATTTCTCTTTCATGTGCTAATCAATGAAAAAATTATTATGAAACCCATTAATTTTTCTCTAGGGTATGATTTGATGAGAGGATGAAATTATTTTGAAGAATAACTCCTTTACATAAGTTATAATATTATGAAATATTTATGAAATTCATATTATTTACATGGGTTATTTTATGATGAATGTACGAAATGATTTTGAAATGCGTTTCTTTCGCACGGGTTATGTTATGATTTGATGTTTTATAAAACCCATTTTTTCAAGGATTTTGAAATGATTTCGATTTTATGTTATTATGGAAAGCATATGTATGAATTTAATTATGAGATGGGTGAGTCCTATATCTACCATAAATGAATAGGTTTATAATTAATTTTATACAACCTCAAATGGTACACTGGAGGTTATACAAAGACCGAAAGAGGGTAGATGGGAGGTTATCTCAAGCCTTAGAGAGGGCATATAGGAGGTCATCCCAACACTGAAGTAGGTAAATGGGTGGTCAAACCAATCCTAAAATATAATTACTATGCTTTTTATTTCATATTTATACATGATGTATCACATAAACATGAACTTAATACAACCCAGAAGATTGATAGGTCTAGTTTCTTTGGGGCCTATGAACATTACATGAGAACTTAAGACATAAAATACAATATCTTTATGGAAATATTTATTTTACATGACCACAATATTACTTCATAATTAACATTTCATGGGATAACCTAAGGACATAAATAAGAATAGTGTGAGATATAAATCCCAATAAGGAAGTAAATAAGGCATATCATGAATAATAAAAGAAATGTTATTCAATGGACATATCGATGGAGTGTTTGAGAAACATGAACATAAAGGCATGATATAACATGATCATCATAACATGGGAATGTGGAAATAAATAAAAACATTGTGTCATTAACATAAAATAATCAGGTAACCCCATATCCCAACAAGGTGTATCATGATACTAAACATTACCCAATGCATTGGAGTGAAATCAGGGCACACCCTTCATGAACATTTAAATCTCATGCTATGTGTGAAACATAGAACATATAATAATGATTCATTCAACATAATCATTTATTACACGATAATGGAATGGGGAATAAATATATGAAATTATATAATCAATAATTATATGTTAATAAAATTGAATACCATTGATAGAGAAATGGGCATGGTATTCACTACACAATGAATTTTCCATGGAAAATCATAGTGGAATTTTGGTAGCATAACAACATCACATGGGGATTCATAAAATTGGATGATGAGAGAGAAATTGAAATCCCATTATTTATAAATGAAATGGATAGTATTCAAATCATATAAATACATGTTCTTACATGAGTAATTTTTAAATAGAAGGCGTAACATAATAATAGAATCTTGAAGGAGGAGGAGGAATCAAATAGCTATTTCGAAATTTCGTCATGGTATAATATCTACATGGGAGGGATTAATGGGATAGAAAATGGGTATATAATCATTTAAAAATAATTAGGGTAGTATGGGGGTTGTGTGAAAACATACCCCATCATTTTTAATTGAAAATAAAAGGGTGTAACAATATAAGGAAACATGGTTTGCAATGACAAATGAAGGAAACCATTAGTTGAGGGTGTGACTTAAAAAGATTAAAGAGGGGATTATTGAGATCTTGGTCCACCTTTTAGAGATTGTAGAGATGGTAGGATAGATTAGGGACGTTCTTAATGGACATTTAGAGAATATAGGTTGGATCATTGGTTGGTTTGTATAGGAAATGAGAGAGGAATTCTTAAATATTTCTTAGACATAGGCATTGGAGTGTATATTATTATATTTTCAAAACCACAAACCTTTCAATTGTTTTTTACTATGTTTAGTGCCAAATATGGGTTGAAAAAAATTATTTTATATGTTCATGGGACAAATATATTTAAATATTATCTTTTCTTATGTGGAGGTGAGTCATATTATTAAACAATGAACCCAAAATCATAAAATATGTTATAAATTTTGGAGGATTCATGATGGAATTAAACAATAGGTAAAATAAATCTAAAATTACATTACATTAATGTAGAAACATTTATTTTCTATAATATCTCTTTTATTATATATATTACATCACTATTGGGTCATTATGATGTTAAGAAACACACTATATTTATATATTATTTAATTTTTACCAAAAAGTCTAACTATATCCGAAAATTTTAAAAAATCCACAGTTGGATAATTTTAACATCTCGATTCCAAATATAAAATTAATTTTATCTAAATGATTTTGTAAATTTGTTAATTTTTACTTTTAAAATAAGAACTGACATTTATTGATAATTTGACAGGTTTTTCTCAAAAATAGTTTTTAAACCTTAATAAAAATTAAATTTGTCTCCATAATAAATTATATACTCATTTATTATTAATAAAATTAATTTTATGATAATGTTTTTAAAAAATATTAATTATTTCAAATATTCATTAATTCCATAAAATAAATTCCTTATAAAATACACTTTTTGTTTTTTTGTATAAAAATTTAAATCTTATCAAACTAATTCCCAAATAAATTATAGATATGGAACAATATATTCATAATATATAAGAAATGTTTTATAATATTATCTATAAAAACATAATAAGGCATATATTTCTCAGAAGTACCATATTAATCCAAAAATTCAATTTATCATATTTATCATTTTGTAAGAATGACTATTCCTATAATGGAATTGATGGAATAACGGTTTTATTTATTGAAAGGGATTACACCGTAAGTAACTAATACCTTGTAACATAACCCCTTCTAACAACCACATAGAACCTATGGGTAAGGTGTTCGATGGTGACATACTCTTGGGTGGCTTTCATAACATCTTCAGGGTAGTAATTTGTATTATATTGAACTTCTATTGAATGTAATTTCATTTAAGAATTACATGTTGAATCTTGGATTGGGATTGTCCAAGTGCTAAGCCTAGTGACACTACCTCATTTCCGAGATCAGACAAAGAAGCTTCGTATAGACTGAGAATATTGGATGAGGCCATCATCTCCATTTTTTGTGTTGAAATGATTTGTTAATACCTTATATTTTCATTAGTTGTGTGATAAATGTTCAAGAATTATGTTACAAATGGTAATTATACATAACTATAATTTAAACCCAATAATAATAATAATAAAAGAATGAATTTTCTTTTTATATCCATAACACAATAAAATAAAGGGGATTTTATTCATAAATTATCAGATTATTACAACCTTCCCCCCTTAAAAAATTTCTCCCTAAAAATTTCCTTTTCCGACACTAAAACAGAAGAGGGTAACTCTTCCTCGTCACTTACTCCAGTTCTCATGTAGCTTATTCAAAATTTTGGTTTCATTACGGCATTTTTATGTTGGGAATTATCTTATTTCAAAGATCATTTTCCATATGATCTAATCTATCCATCAACTTTTCCTCATAGGAAAGGTCTTTCTCCAATGGTACCACCTTTGTATTGAGTACATGCGATGGTTTGGGTATGTACATCCTCAAGAGTGATACATGGAATATATCATGTACATGAGATAGGTTTGGTGGGAGTGTTTGTCAATATTTGACTGCTCTAATTCAATCAAGGATCTCAACAGGGATGATGTACATTGGACTAAGCTTTAACTTCTTCACAAATCTCACCACTCTCTTCCATGGAGATATACTGAGGAAAATCATATCTCTAACATCAAACACTATATCATATCGATGATTGTTAGCATTTCTCTTTTTTCTACTCTGAATAGATTTGATGAGCTGATGGATGGTCTTAACCTTCTCCATCATTTCATCGACCATTCCTGGACCTAGATGTTTTCTCTCCCCAAATTCATCCCAACATGCCAATGTTATGCACCTCTTCCTATAAAGGGCTTCATAAGCAGCCATTTGGATGGTTTAGTGGAAACTGTTTTTATAAGAGAACTCAAATATAAGAATATGTTGATCCCATCCTACGTTGATATACTTTGATCATGCTCTAAACATGTCCTCAAGTGTTTGGATAGTCCTCTCGGATTGTCCATCGATTTGAGGATGATAATCCGTAAAAAAGTTCATCTCAGTATTCAAAGCATGTTGTAGACTCTTATAGAAAATAAACGGGAATCATGGATCACAATTGGATAAAATTTATAGTGGTACACATTTCAACCTTACCATTTATCTTATGTATATTCTTGCCAGTTGATCCAATGAGAAATCCACTTGAATAGCAATGAAGTGTGAATTCTTTTTAAAATTTTCCACCAAATTCAGACTTAATTTTTCCTTTGTATGTCTTTTGAAGTTCGGTGACAAAGGCCCTGGTGTTGTTCTCCCATTTACATGTTGGTATGGGTAATGGTTGCATCATCACTTTAGACATCTACCTCCCAAATTTTAATTTTCTGACATACTAGGTAGTTTGATGTATATTATGTTATCTATATCTTCATGTCATCCCACATATAATACTCTTGGATATCCCAATACATTTTTTTGATTCCTAGATGAATTGAGAAATTGTAATTATGTTCATCATCCAAAAGTTTTTTCCTTAACTCTACATTTGACAGAACACATTGTATTGACCCAAATCTCACAATTCATTCTTCATTAAGATTGATCTCTAGGGATTTCCCTTTTGGGTTGTCTCCAATTTCTTCTGAAATAAAACATCATCTTTTTAATCATCTTTTAAACATTCCAGAAGAGATGGTGGAGAAATCATTTTTTAAATGATTGACGATTTTCCCAACTTTATTATTCTCATGTCCATCTTCACTAAATCTACAAAGATTGGATCCTTTTTAATTATCATCAATGATAGAATCACTGAGTATTTTCTATATAGAACATCATCCACCTATATTTCATTCCCATGGTGGTAATGGATTGATCAGTTATAATCCCTGATTTGCTCTACCCATCTTCATTGGTGCATTTTCATCTCTTTCTATGTTAATATATATTTGAGACTTTTGTGATCCGTATATATTTCACAACTTTCCCCCAAAGAGATAATAAATTCATATTTTCAATGAAAATATCGTATCTTCCAACTCGAGATCATGTGAGGGATAGCTTTTGTGATGAATTTTCAACTACCTTGAGGCATAGGTGATGACATTGTCATTCTGCATCAACACATAGTCCAGGTCTTTATTCGAAGCAAGATTGATGATTATGAAAATCTCCCCACTTGTGGCCATTGTGAGTATAGTGGTAATGTTAGACCTCTTCTTCAACTCCATAATACATTCCTCATATTCATCATTCCAATAAAAAATGACTCCCTTATGATATAGCTTTGGTAAGAGGGATTAACAGTCATGTGAAATTTCTCACAAATCAGTGATAATATCCACCTAACCTTAGGAAGCTATGGATATCAATCATAAATGTTAGCCTTAATCAACACTCACATGCTTTGGTTTTGGAAGGATCTACAGATATCCCATCTCTTATGATGATATACCCCAATAATGAGATATCCTTTAACCAGAAATTACACTTGATTTACTTTTTATAAAGCTTAACCTTTTGTAAGGTCTATAGCATAGTTCTTAGATACTCTTTATGCTCCTCCTTGGTTTTTTAGTATATTATAATATCTTCTATAAATCCTACCAAAAAAAAATTCAAGGTAATCTCTAAAGACATTACTCATAAATTCCATGAATATTACTGGAGCATTAGTGAGTCTGAAATGCACTAATATGAATTCATAGTGCTCGCACCTTATATGAAAATAAGAATTCGAGATATCCTCCTTCTTTAAAATTACATGGGAATATCCCGACCTTTGATCCACCTTGTATATGTATTGTTCTCCACATAGATGATTTAATAAGTAATAAATTCATGTAAAGTGATACTTATTCTTTATCGTGATTTTGTTGAGCTCATGATAATCATTGAAAAGGTGCATTGACCCATCCTTCTTAATAATGAAGAGGACTGGTTAACCTCAAAGTGATGCACATGGGAGTATAAAACCCTTTATCCAAATTCTCCTATAATTATTTCTCTAGCTCCTCAAGCTTGAATAATAGACATTCTATATTGATCCTTGGATATTAGAAACACCCCAAGTATAATATCAATCACTAATTCAATATCTCTTCTAAGAGGATGACCAAGAATTTCCTTAAGAAACACATTAGTGAATTACCTCACAATAATAATGTCTTTAAGGATGGTTTTTTCCATTAAATCAATCATCGTAGAAAGATATACATTCTCATAGTGAAGTGATATCCCTGATTGAGATGATGGTTCTAAATATGATTTATCCTCCTCCTTGAACTTGTATAGAATCATGGGTCAATTCACCATATTGTGAGTGATTTCCCTCTGGCAAAAATTTTTGGTGGCTCTATATAGGGAAATCCAATCTAGGCCAATAATTTAATAAAATTAATCTAATGGAAGTATGATGAGTTTCATCGAGAAGTTTAATCAAATAATTGTGATTGGGGGGAGTTATTTTCATGCGATGCAATAATTGTCCCATTTTTTGTTTTCATTGACATCTTTACTTCCAGAACTTATTGTAATGTTTGGATTATTATACAAATATTTCTGGATATAAAATAATTCATATAAATAGAAACAAAAAGTACATTCTTTATTCCGGAAGGAATAACTAGAGTACCTCTCTATACTTCGTTTTCAGGATTTTCTTTTGTGGTAGTGATTGAAATACCTCACTATTGCTACCTTGGAGGTTGTTTGTTTCCTCTAAAAACCCTTTTTTTAAGGTACTGGTTTGTAAAGTGACCCGGTTCTTTGCAGTTGTTGAAATGAATAATGTGTTGAGTTCCAAATTGATTGTTCATTTCCTCTATCATAGTAGCAGGGTTTTCATGTCAGAAATAACTGGCTAGGTGTCCTTCATTCATGCATCTAAAGCATTTCTCCATACCCTTCGGGAAATTTGTAGCGTGTTTTTTCTTCAATAGTGGCTAGTGGGATGTTTTAATTTCTCAGCACCATTGGATTTATGAATTATACTAACATAATTAAATTCCACTTTACACTTCTAATCCCCAAGATACCCATGAGATTCATTGATCTACATCTTGACATTGAGGGAACATCAGCCTATCTCTTCATAGCTATCAACATCACGAATCGCCAGGGTTTTTTTTAAGCTAGGTTTTATCCCACCAAATAATTGGTCAACCTTTTATTTAGTCGTAATGATAATATCAGAGGTGTATCGTGAAAATTTGGTAATTTTTTCTTCTACGCCCTATCGTATTCATCTTCCTCTTTCTTTAGTACAAGGAAATATATATCCATCTTAATACGGTTGGTGTAGGGAATATATTTAGCGAATTTTTTTTCGGAAATCATTCCAACCCATCACCTCAATATCTTCCTGAGGATTATTATTTTTTATCACTACCCACCAATGATTATCTTCACCCTTCATACGATAAGATGCCAGATGAACCTTCTCTTGTCTAGAACACTGAATGATGGATAATATATTCTCAATGGATTTGATGCACTTTTCAACAATTAAGGAGTAAAATGATCAATGGAATGTAAGAGGCCTTCATCTCATGAAGCTCTTGATTGAAACATGTTCTTTCATGGGGGGTTGAAATCCATCTCTACCCATGTTTCTATTTTAAACATGATTTAACTGAGATAGTCTCATTACAAAGTTAGGGATTCTATCACCAAACGGATTGGGAATCTCATTAGAAAATTCATCATATTAATCTTCTCATTGATTGTTAGATCATTTCCTCCTATTACAAGCCATTGTATAAAATATATGGATAATTAAGGGTAAGTATTATAAATAATTAAAAAAATAAATGGTAATATATTTAAGAAAAAGGATAAATTATAAATTATATTTATATTCTTAAATTATGAATTTTTAAGCTTCGAACTAAGCTATCCATGATCTACTTCCAAACCTATATTCTTAGGTGATTTTTTTGTTCCCTTAATAATGGTTCATACTAAGATTATGATTTCATCGAAGCATACCCTCAGGGAGTGTCAAACCAAGAGTGTATCATGTTTTATTTTCATTCACCATTTCTAATTCAATTCTATCTCATAGAGGTGTTTTTGGTTTTAATCCCTAGATACATATGTGCGAGAGCCACCTCTACATGTTCGTATCCAGACAGAGATGTATTTGTTTGATAAAACAATTACTTTATAATCACAAATATTTTGTGATTATTTTTTTATACGTATTCTTATCCCATAGGATTTCACTAGGTTTTTATAATTCTGATCCCAAAACTAACTATACATATCCTTTGATACCATCTATAACAACCTTGCAGTTTATTTCATATTTAGAATAGATTTATTAAATAAAATTGCACTTAATACAACCTAGAATATCAAGGGGTCTAGTGTATTTGGGCCTTAGGAACATTACATGAAAACTTAAGACATAAAATACAACATCTTTATTAAAAACTTCTTTTACATGACCACTACATTCATTAATACTTAGTATTACATTCGATAACCTGAGGAAATACATAAAAACTGGTATTCTATAAATCCCAGTAAGGGAGTAAATATAAAATTACATGAGGAATACAATATATTTTAGGAAATAGACATATCAATGCATCATAAGAGAAACATAAACGTAAATACATGTTAAAATATGATCATCAAAAAATGTAAATGTGGGAAAATCATAAAACACTATACATTACCCAATGAATTGGAGTGCTATCAGGGCACATCCATCATGAACAATTTAGTATCATGATAAAGTATGCCACATAGATCATATAACATGGATTCCTTCAACATCATCATTAATTCCATGATAAAAGAAGGTGTATTAAACATATGAATGCATATAATCAATTATTATATGTTCATAAAGGTGAATACCATTGATAGATAAATATGTATGGTATTCACTACACGATGATTTTGGAATGGAAAATCACGGTGCAATTTAGGGACTATAACATCATCAAATGGGGATTCATAAAATGGGGTTTTTAGAGAGAAAGGGGTCTATAATAATTTAGACATTAAATGGAAAGTATTTGGATTGTATAAATATATTTTACAACATGAGGAATATTTAAATATAAGGTGTACTATAATAAAGAAACTTGATGAAGGAGGAGGAATGAAATAAATATTAAAACTTTAGGCATGGTAACATGTATATATGGGAGTAATTAATGATAAAGATAGGGTTATCTCATCATTCAAAAATAATAAGGTTAGTATAGGGGGTTCCTAAAACATAAACCATTAATTTTAATTAAAAAAATGAGTAACAATACAAGGGAACTTGGTTAAAAATGAGTAATGAAGGAAACCATTACTTGAGTGTGTGGTTTTAAAAGATTGAAGAGGGGCCTCTAGAGAGCTTGAGATTATTTGGGGGGATTCTACATAGGGGATTTCAGAGTATCGATGTGCTCCATGTATTTTGAGTGAGGAAAAGTGGGAACTTGGGTGGGTGTATATTGGAAATAATATGGGAATTCTGTAATATTTCACAAACATAGGTTTTGGAATCTATATAATTAAATATTCAAAACACCATACCTTATTGTAGTTTTTGCTGATGTTTTTGACAAAATAAGAGTGGAAAAAATTATTTTATAAGTCAATGGTCTGAATATATTAAAATAATAGCCTTCTTTATGTGGAGCTGAGTCACATTATTAAAGAAATGAACTTAAAATCAAAAAACATGTTATACATTTTGGATGACTCGCTAAAGTATTATAAAAAAACTAATATAAATCTAAATTTATATTATTTAAAAGTTAATATATATATTTTTTATATGATAACTTTTTTGGTACTTATTAAATCACTATAGGGTCATTATGATTTTATAAAACAAACCATATTTATATATTATTTAATGTTTACCCAAAAATTCAGCTATCTCAGAAAATTATTAAAAATCCACCATTGGTTAATTTTGACATCCTGACTCCAAAAGTAAAATTAATTTTATATATTTAATTTTATAAATATTTGAATTTTCACTTTAAATTTGAGAAGTGACTTTTATTAAAAATTTGACAGGTTTTGGCAAAAATAATTCTTAATCCTTAATAAAAATTTCATTTGAATTCATAAAAAATAAAAAATAATTATTTTTAATAAATGTAATTTGATAATATTATTTGATAATATTATTAATTATTTCAAAAAATTATTAATTCTTTAAAATAAATTAATTAAAAAACACTCTCTGTTTTATCGTATAAAAATAGACTTCCTATCAAACTGATTACCAAATCATTTACAGATAAATAACTCATATAATCATCACTTATGAGAATTTTTTTAGAATATTATTTTTCAAAACATAATAATGAATATATTTCTCAAAAGTACCATTTTTACCCAAAAATTCAATTTATCAAATTCCTCATTTTTTATTAATGATTATTCGCTTCAATGAGTTGATGGAATAAGAATTTTACTTATCGAAAGGTATTACACAATAAGTAACTAATACCTTGTCATTATAACACCCGAATAAGATATAAGGGTAAGGTTTTCAATTTTGATAGACTCTTGGGGAAGCTCAGATAACATAGTTAGGGTGGTAATCTATATTAACTTGATCTTCTCTCATAGTCGATTCCGTTCAAGATTAATGTGTTAATGCTCAGCTTGGGCTTGGTCAAGAGTGAAGCCCAGTGATTATACCTCCTTTAAGATATATGAAAAATGAGTTTCTTACGACCTGAGTCTATAATATGTGACCATTATCTCCTTTGTATTTGTTGAAAGGATTTTTTTTAAACCTTTTATTTATATTAGTTGTGTGATCACTATTCAACGATTATATTATCAATGGTAATAATACTTTATGGTCATTTGAACCCAATAAGAATAAAATAAAGAGTTAAAAAAATTCTATATCTATAAGACATTAAAATACAGGATATTTTATTCATAAATCATTGGTTCATTGTATAACATGTCATTAATATATTTTTGGGTATCATGGACATGATATTTTCTATGATTATGTGTATTACAAAAGTCTATATCTTACTCCAATTTTATGCTCTCATGGATCATGTTATTTTCTTCCCTTATTATCTATGTCTTATAAAATACCAATCCTTATACATGACTCAATATTATGATAATTTATATGCAAGGTGAGGTTTTAAAATGTTATTCTCATATTATCACACACTTATGCTCATGTTATTATTGTGTATCTCCCCTGTTTACCCTTACTGAGAATTTGATATCTCCCTTTCTTATGATTCATTTCCTTAGGTAGTGATGAAATTTTGTATGTATGAGAACTAAAGGGGAAGATCATTATGTGATTCATTGAAGATCATTCATGAATTAAGAATATCTTGTTCCATGTTTCCAAATGCACTAAACTATTATGGTCTTGAGGCATTCATTTTTGTGTTGTAATTAACATTCATAAAAAATGTAATATCCATGTGTGATAATCCTGGGTCACTATAGTTGGTATCAGAGGAATGGTTTAGACATCCTTTGGAAGCTTGGATAAGAAGTATTTTTTGTGATACTACGGTATTTTTTTAAGGATATGTCTATCGGATGTCTAAGAATAATTCTAAGGATTATTCAATGTATTGTAAAATGTCATGGAATATTAGTAAAGGATAGATTGAGTGGTTCACATGAAATTAGATTCTTTTCTGAATGCTACATGTGGATGTGGATATGGAACATAGGTTCTTAGTTGAATTAACAACAATAAGGGTACATTGAGCATGACTTGATCATCACTTGGTGCATAACAATTGATATTTCTATAAACTTGGTTTGAAATTCTCTCGGGATATAGTTTGGAAATTTTGAAACTCCTAATGAAACATCATGAAGGATTTAAATAGATTATTACTATCAATAACCAAGGAAAAACCAAAGGTTTCACATATTAAATATAATGTTTCAAGATTTAGATATACAATAATTTATTTTTTTAGGATTATGTGGTTTTCCATAATGATTAGGGTTTCTTCCACTATTCTTTTTGGATTTAACCAATGAAGGGAACCAAAAGTAACTAGGATAACATTTAATGTGATTGTAAATTTACAAATCCTAATACAAATGGGTTGATTATGGGAGTCAAGGATTTTTTGATAATGCCTAATCATTTTTTATATAACATAATTAATAACATTCTCCTTAAACAACAGTTTCACTCACCGTATAAGAGATGGATAAAAATTTATTAGAGTTTAGTAATTTGAAAAATAGGATAAAAGAAGATTCAGTTTCTTATATATTGAGAATTTGGGAAGAAGCATTCAATGTAATGTCTCAAAGGGATAAGAAGATGTTTTGGATGTGGAAAATATAGATAAAAACGTGTAACTATAAATGAAAAATGAAAATTTTTTCTAACAAACTATATGAGAATAATGGTCTCCCTAAGGTACCATTAACTATATATTCTATTAATTGCAGAGATTATGGGAATTATAAAAATATATTTTCCAAGTGGAAGGCTCAAGAACAGAAACAATAATTTTTTATGACTAATGAATTTCTATTTAAGATGAATATAAAAGAATACATAAGAAAAGAATGAGGTTTTTAGGAATAAGATGATGAATACTAGTTATTATTTTGAGAAGGAAATGAGATGACGGAATTATTTATATATTTTAATTAATGAATTATTTTATATTAACCATGAAATATTTTGATTGTTCAGTTTTTTAAGGATTTTCAAGAATATATTCAATGGTAGTAATAGAATAGAAAAGGGATTTAATTTAAATGTTATATTTTTATTACTGTAGGATAACCTTTAATATGTTTTAGATGTTTAGATAATGATATTGGGATAAACACAAGTTTCATATGAATATGTATAACTAGATAATACTTTTTACCTTAATGGTATGTTGGAAAAGTTGTTTATGATTTTATTGATGGGTATAATGGATTTTTAAATTAAAAAATATATTCAATAATCAATGGTTTATATAAGGAACGAGGAAGCATGAAACTTTTTATTACATTTTTATAGTAATTCATATTTTCACTATGATTGAATAGATTACATGATGGAGTAATTACATGTTTGGTATGTAATAATCAAGAGACACTTTATTATTTAGATAGAAATTAGGTTATGTTCATTTGGAGAATTTTAGGGACATTCTTTAATAATTTTTAATTTTTGAAGTGTTATATGGTCGACCATTTATTTAATGGTTTCAGTTTCAATTTGGTTGAGATTTTAGTGATTAACGTATTACTTCACTATATGATGATTTATCTGTATTTGATAAGTAGTGTAATATTATTACAAGATACTAAAGGAAGGACTTATCCATCATTTATGGATCTTATTTAGTGCTTCAGACATGAAAAAATAATTTCTCATTGTAAGAGATGATGTGGAAATTGATCGAGGAACAACCAAAGAATAAAATTGATCATATATAATAAGATAACATCAAGTGACCACATTTTAGTATCTTCTCAATCTAGATGAAAAAATTAATTCCCAAAAATTAGGAAAACGATATGGAAATAAATTTTTTTTCTATTATCATCCCTTTTTATGGTACCAATGTTATTTTTCATGCCTATTTTTCTTATGGATTTGTGGTTGTTAACTTTATCATAACCATGTTCTCTTTCACACTCGAATAGTTTTTTGGTGTTAGTTTTTTCTTCTATTTCCAGGATTCCACCTACCACCCTTGTTCTCCTATTTGGAAAGTAAGTATGTGTTATGCCAAATGACATTCACACATCACTTTCTATTTTTTATGAATATGTTTTACTATCCCTTTTTATGATGTAGGTTTCCATAAAAGAATTTTCAATTGATAAACCTTAAATGACTGATATGATTTTATAGAGAGATATTTATTTTATAGGGGGTGTAATGTGACACCAAGATATTTTTCTGAAACATGTTTTTAAATAAATTCTACATTTTCAATATTTTGTGCTAAACAAAATAATTAAGAAATCATGTATTACATGGAACCCAAATGTAATCTTAAATTACATGAAAAAAATTCAATCTTATTTTATATTTAATACCATGTTAATATTTGAATACATTAAATGACATGTCAGCTTGTGTTACACACGCCACTATATTTTAAAAAAACCATGATATATTGTTAATATTATTCAAATAAAACTGGTATAAACTAGTTGTTAAGAATATTTATATAAATATACTTATCAAATTTATAAATATAATGTGTAATGGTTATATATATAACATATTTATAAAAAAGGACTTACTTTTTTATGGATGTCTTTATATGTTTTAAAAATACGATTCTCTCAAAAAATCATTCTTTAGTTATTTTTTTGAATGATAATAATATTAATTATAAAAAACATAATAAATATATTAAATATAACAAATTAATTTTTCTAAATAAAATTGCAAAAAATATCTTGGGTATAATTTTTTAGAATTTTTTTGAAAAGATTAATTTTCTTATAAATAGTGAAAATACTGAATTTTAATTAAAGACAAACATTTTATTTAAATTACATATAAATATAATTTATATTTTGAATATATTTCAAATTAAAATTAGTTCAATTATATATCTATTAATATAATTTTGTTCAGTGGAATAATTTCCATATGGATATTTGATGTCAAAACATTGAAATTTTTTGAACATATTCTCTTTCAAAACCAACTTCTTCATCACGGCCATGATATTAATTTGAAATTAAGATTAACTTCTTGTTTGAATTAAATTTATAAAAATGGAATCCATATTATGATTCATAATAATTTATAAAATATAATATGTTCAACATATTTTATCACAAAAATGAGTAGTGGAAGATGTAAAAATTAATTACCATAATTAAGTTAAAAATTGTTTTATCGGGTGTTAAACTAAATTGATAAGTGTTAAAATGAACTATAAGATTGTCTAAATTATATTTTATATCCATATATATAGACTATAATGTATGAGTCTCAATAATAATTAATTTTTACACATTTTTGTGTGTGAAACGTGGGTACACCATTTTCATCTCAAATATTACATGTTTTTCAATCACCTAACTTATAAAAGGCCACCCACTATACTCTTTGAATCACACCTCAAAAAAATTTTTTTTAAGAAAATAACATCCTAGAAAACATAAAAAATAAACTCATCTCATAATATAGTCATTATTTTTGGAATAATTTCAAACAATGAAGGATTTGTTTCCATACAAATGAGGTTACCCAATGAAGATGTAATGATCATCAATAATAATTTTTATTTTATTTCTTCATCCACAAACTAAAATTATCATTAAACCATCTTTATATGATAAAATCAGTATATTCCATATACTAATATGTTTTTATGTTAAGGGAACGACTTAGAACCATGTCTACATCCATAAAATGGGTTATGAAATCATCATTCTTGTGTATTGTGGTGTACCACCTCGTGATAAGATGTCATTCGTTTTCTCATTACCACATATCACGATTGCATATAATTATGGATATATAAAATAAAAATGATACATAAAACATAATTATATTTATGGATTCAGTTTATAATATATATATTTTAAACATTCAATTATATATGTGATAGGTTAATGTCGCTAGTCTATATGACAGACTACAGCCTTACGAAGTGATGTGATTTGTTTTCACTAACACACAACAAGAAAGATAATAAAGATAAATTAGAGAATTTATTTTATATGAATTATTAAATTATATTTATAATTGAATATTTATCATTTTAAAAAATATACTATAACATTTTATTTTTTATCTTAATATTGTTCGTGTACGTGTAGACTATCACCTTCACAAAGTCACGCGACTCTCTTTTCATCATAGAAATACATGGAAGATATGTATAAGTATATTTCAATAAATAATATGGTATTAAAGGTATTATTAAAATTAAATAAATATTTTTTTATTAATTACCTCATTTATATAATGATCATTGAAAAATGGAAATGTTACTCATGCGTACGTACGGTATACTATCTCCATGGATGAAATATACATCATTTCCCAAACCCATATATCATGATTGGTATTAAAATTATAATTGTTGTATAAATATGATAATTATTTCATTATTATTATTATATAAATTATGAAACACTAATAAAATGTTTTTGGAATGGAAATAAAAAATCAAATCATATACAAAAAAAGTGGTTATTACCTTAAACGTGACGTTAACATGAAATTATTAATACACAAGTAATTAAAGGACATAAGTAAATATTATAAGGTATGATATATGTAGGTATGTTTTTAATAGATTTATAATAAACTTATATTTATTATAAAGGATTTTCAAATGATTATAAATGTAGTAAATACATAGAAAAATGGATTTGTAGCCTCTCTTTTATTTACGGGGGAGATATGAAAATTGACCACTGATTCTATTTTTATAGTGTATTTAATACCAATTTCACATGTTATATATTGAATATAATTATTTTAATAATAATTAATGTTTAATTTTATGTTATACATTTTTGGAACTTATGATTCAAATGACTACTACAGTGGTGAGGGATTTACATCTCACCTTTAATTTTTTTGATACAGATTCCATATTCATAACATGTTTCTTATATATGTTGTATATAATGCGACCTAGACTAAAACTTTGGTGTCCTGTAAAAGAGACTTAACAACCTCGTCAAACAACCCACATCCAATTCCAATCTCTCTAAGATTGGAGCCACACAAAGAGAGGTGGACACAACCCTACATGTCAAGGAATGTTTCTGGGCTATGCGGGCACAAGATGACCACATTAATGAAGGGGACGCTAATACCTAGTTTTTTAACAGAAATAATCAGCCAGGTGTTGGAAAAACTCTATTACTTTCATATCACAACCCGATGGAAGCAATGTTTCTGACACCAATGGTATCCAGGAGGCCTTGACATACTATTTCTAGAACATCTTCACTGTAGGAACCCCTTTCGTGTCCGAAGAGGTGGAAGATTGTATCAGATCTGTGATTACAAATTATATCAATAGGTAACTCACCAAAGATGTGACAGATGACAAGATACACATAGATTTGAAACATCTTCATCCCACTAAGGCTTCAGGACCGGATGGGTTCTACGCCCTATATTTTAAACATTACTAGCACATAATCGGTCCTGACATCTGCAACATGATAAAAAATATATGGGCTGGGGACACTAGCATTTCTTCCATCAATGAAATTTTCCTCATCCTCATCCCCAAAATCAATAAACCTTTGGAAATCCCTGATTCTAGACCTATCAAACTTTGCTATGTATCTTACAAGACCTTCTCAAATATCCTTGTCAATTAGCTGCGACCTTGGCTACCTGATATTGTCTCTGAAAATCAAAGCACTTTTGTGGCCAATAGAATGATCAATGATAATGTGATTATGGCCCATGAAGTGTTATGTTCTATTAAATCACTCTCCACCGCAAAAAGAGGAACCATAGACTAGAAATTAGATATGACCAAGGACTACGATAGAGTGGAATAGAACTTCCTTAGAGTTGTTATGTTGAAAATAGGTTTTTGCGCTAAATGGATAGATATGGTCATGGATTGCATCTTGACTGTATCCTTCAAAATTAAGGTTAAGGGGGAGCTCACCAGAGGATTCGCCCCATCCCAAGGCCTTCGCCAGGGAGATCCCCTCTCCCCTTTTCTGTTCATACTGGTGGATAACATGTCTTCTAATCTCATTTCTCGGGATACGTCCTCTACATCTATTATTTGGAAAAAGGTATGTCATACTATCTCACTAGTGTCACATATTTTCTTCTCCAATGACTGCAACCTTTTTTTATAGAGCAACAATTATTGAATTCCGGGTGATCAACCAAGCAATCCATCAGTATGAGAGGGCGTCTGGCCAGTCAATCGATCATGGAAAATCTGAAATATCATTCAATGCGAGGGTGGCTCTTTCTAAGTGTGATGAACTCTGTGCATTATCTGGCATCCATGTGGTTTTAAAACATCATAAGTATCTCGGTCTACCCACAGTGATTGGCCAATCCAAAAAAAATCTTCGCATCTCTAGGGGACAGGATCGAGAAAACAAATTTAGGCTAGTCCCCAAAAAGAATTTCTAATGCTGTCAAAGAGACCCTCATCAAAGCTGTCATCCAATCTATCCCTATCTACATTATGTCCCTGTTTAGGATCCCGGTAATCATCTTCGACCAGATCCACACACGCACTGCCAATTTCTAGTGGGGGAAGAATGATGGAAATAATCGACCCCACTGGATGGCCTGGGAGAAACTCTGAAAACCCAAATCTGAGGGAGGGATGTGATTCTAGAATATTCATCTCTTCAATGATGCACTATTGGCCAAGAAAGGATAGAGCCTTATTCATCATCAATCATCTCTATGTGCACGGGTTCTCTGAGAAATGTACTTTCCCCACACGGACTTCCAGGATTCCTCTCTTGGTCCCCATTCTAGCTTCCTCTAGAGAAGCATTTGGGGGGCTCAAAAGCTCATGGTAAAAGAAATGGACTGGAGGATTGGATATGGCTCATCTATCAATATCTGGACTGATCCATGTATGATCGATAAGGAAGGTATGTGGGCTACATCCCCCATCCAACCAGTTCTTAAAGACGCCACTGTCAGCTGCATCCTTTCTGACCAGGGACAGGGGTGGTGTATGGAAAATATCCTTAAATGGTTTAACAAAAGGGATAAACGAATTATCATAATCCTTCCTTGGGTCCCTGATGTAGGCCCCGAACATCTTTTCTGGATCAATAACACTTGGGCGAATACACGGTGAGATCTAGCTACAGACTTGCTCTTGGAAACCACTCAGTCATCCGGGATGAGGGGATCATGGAAATCGATTTGGACACTCAACACTCCCCCTAAAATACACCAATTTTGTGGTATTTTTTCATGGTTACTCTCCCAACCATGATCCTTCTCGCTTATAGATATATGTCCAATACTCATTTTTCCCTTTCTGCCTGAACATTCCAAAAAATATGTTGCACGCCATCATTCACTTCCTGGGAGCTAAGGAAATTTGGAATAAATAGGTCTCGGCTTCTGCCGCTTCACAGTCTTTGGCCTCTGACCATCCCGATCTTCTGACGCATTGGGGATCCTCTCTATCCCTGGCTTTTTCATGTTCAATTTTCACTTTGGCCTAGATTATTTGGGTCTGGCATAATGATGTTTTTTTCATCAGGCTCACAAACCCCCGAATTCTGGATTGAATGGGACACTTCTTGGATTGAGGGCTCGAAAGACCACAATGGAAATCATATGCAAGGTTTTACACCCTCTTATCCCTCTCATTTAAATCCCCCAATGGAAGGTATTCTTATGATTAATGTGGATGCGTCTCTACCAAAGGATGGGCTTGTTTCCCTCGGCCTCCTGGCCCGAATTCATCTGGGGAAAATCTTTGCTGTAAAATATGAACCACCTTAGGAATTCTGGGAACCAGTAGTTGCTAAGGCCATGGCCATCCTTTCCAGTATGATTCTCTCATTGGAATTTGGATGGGGTGATATCATTATTGAGTTTGACTACCTTATCGTAATCGATGTTATTAACCCAAATGATGGCGGGCTCCAGTCATTTGGCATCATCATCTGGATAATTCTATCACTTTGCCAATGCTTCTCATTGTGAACCTTCTCCTTCAACAAAAGGGAAGGAAACAATGTGTCCCATCAACTTTTGGCCTCAGTCCCATTCGATACCAACCAGCTATGGCAAGACAATTTCCCTTCAAGGCTTTGAGAATGTACTTCTGTTGATCTTCGTCATTAATTATTTTTGTTGCTAATCAAAAAAAATGTTGTATATAATACACATGAATGTATTTTATGTTTCTTATAATTAAAATTATTGTTATTTACATATCCATTTTATGATCACTCTTTCATGGTGTTTGTGATTATAAGTAATAAAGTCTGTTAGGGGTTTTGACTCAATTTTCCTTCTTTGAGACATACGATTATGTTATAATCCTATATTCGTGTATGAGGTGTATATATAGCCTCTTTGACATGTATTATCCTGAATTTATATACTCATGATATTTTAATTTTATCTTCATGATATTATTTCATGGGGATTACATTTCAATGTTACCAAAGTTGGGAATATTTTATGTTATAATGTCATTGTTTATGGTGATTGTGTATGAGTTTGTATAAAATGATATAATTTGTGATCAATATCTCATGAAACTGATTATTTTTATTTTACTATAATTATTTCAGTAGAATACATGTTTTCTATTCATTTCCACCATTTATACTCTCAATAATTTAAAAAAACTTTTTTTAAATAACATTTTAGTCAGAAACCATTTTTCTTCCAAACCCAAGATTTATAAAAATGATTTAATTTTTTTTTAATTTTTTTGAAATTATTTATTAAATATATTTTTTCACTTTTAATATTTCAAAAAAATAAAAATTACTCTTCATGTTTTTTTTCAGAAATAATTCCCTTTGGCTTTTACAAAAAATGTGAATAGAACCTTTCTGTACAATATGAACACAATTTCCTATCATCATGACCATTATTTTCTTTGATTATTACATTATAAATTTTTATGTTTATTTTCATAGGAAATAATTTTATAAATTTTTTATTTTTTATTTTTTTTAAGTTTAAATTATATTTTCATAAAGAAATATTTGAATTTTTTTAAATTTCATAATATCTTTTTAAAGATTATTTTTAATGGAAAGGATTTTTAGAATGTTTTATGTTTTAAATTTTTTCTCAAAGAGGAACATATATTTTACACAAGAAAGGTTTTAAATTAATTTCAAATATTACATTATATCACTAAAATTATTATTATCAATGAAAATGGTTTTGAAAATGTTGTTTGTTTTAAAAATAACTTTTAAATGGAATGTTATCTTCTTTGTGAACCATTCAATGTGATTTATCATCAAAAATAACTTTCCATATAAGATGATATCCTTGGATGCAACTTATGGTACACTAGGGATATTGACCAAGGATTCCATTATTATCCATTGTTTTAATGGTTTATGGTTACAAGATATTTATGAAACATATTTATCTTCCACAAAATACACAATGAAAAAATACTTATGAACCTCTTTTACATGTCCACAAGTTATGATTTGATGAGATGATGAAAGGATTATGAAACATATCCCTTTTCCAATGGTTATTATATGACGAAATTTTTATGAAGCCGATATCTTTTCCATGGTTTATGTTATGATAAAATTATGAAATGGTTATGAAATACATTTATTTTTTCATGGCTTATGCTACGGTGAAATGTTTAATGAAACCCATTTTTCATGGATAATTATATGATGGATGGTTTATGATCGTGTGTGAAAAATATGTATGATTTTTATTATGAGATGGGTAGTACCTACATCTCCCCCCAATTAATTGGTTAATGATTAATGTTATATGTGCTCAAAGGGTACATGGGATGTTATCCCAAGCCTAAAAGTGGTTACACGAAAGGTTATCCCAAGCCTGAAATAGGGTACATGGGAGGCCATCCAAAGCCCTATATAGGCACATGGGTGGTTATCCCAAGTCTAACATGTAATTAATGTCATGGTGGGTATCCATGGAATAGAATGTGTTTATTATACATGTCTATGTCTTACATTATTATTATGATCTCATAGATCATGTTCTTTTATTCCATTATAATTCATGGCTTATGGACTTCCAATATTTAGGCCTTAACTCATTATTATGATCCTTGATATACAAAGTACTTTTTTAGATGTTATAGTCATATTCTAATACCCTTATGGAATATTTATGATTACGTATCTCCCTTGATTACCCTTACAAAGCATCTGATATCAAATTTTTTTATGTTTCCTTTCCCCATGTTATTCCAAAAGGTTATAAGAAGGTATACCAAAGGGTAATATATTAATGAGAGTTATTGAGGATATTTCATGGATTATAAAAATTGTTTTCCAATATTGAAAAGGCACTAAATTATTATAATACTTAGGCTTGTGTTTGTATAATGTAATGAATATTCATGAAAAATGATATAATATCCATGTCTGATAATCCTTAGTATATAAAACTATAGTAAACATTGGTTTTCATTATAATCCTTTTAAATATATTAAAGAATATTTTTTTATCTAGTCACTAAGACTACATGTGATTATGATACCCATCAAGTATTGAATTGATATTATATAAATATTAAAAATATTAATATCATCCACACATAGTTTTAATGAAAATGTTGAATGACTCCCAATAAAATTATTATATTTGAGGTCTAAGATGATGGTTAAATCTAAAATGTGGGGTTTGACTTTGGTGGGACCTAATGTTTGTCAGCACTAGGTTTTTGGTTATATCGCTCATTGGAAATGTGTTTTGATGAAATTAGGTAATTAAATAATTTATTTAGTTTTAAATTCCAAACATAGAGAACATAATTTATTTAAAAATTGTTATAAAATGTCACCAAGGTTATATTCATAACCCTATGAGATCTTAGAGGAGGTGATTAATCATTATTTTTTATTGGATCACATCGGAGGATGGTGAGAGATTGTATCAAGGTGGATCATCAAGCATCGAATGCAACGTGTTTTTTCCATCACTGGACGACACCGGTTTTTTAGTTAAGATGCCCATTGGAAATGAGTTTTAATCATATTAAGTAATGAAATAATTTATATAATTTTAAATTCCCAACATAGTGAACATAATATTTTTTTTATGTTATAAAATGTCCCCAAGGTTATATTAATAAACCTACAAGATCTTAGAGGTGGCGATTAATCATTGTATTTTTTGGATCACATCAGAGGATGGTGAGAGATTGGATCTTGGTGGATAGCCAAGCATTGAATGCAATGGGTGTTTCCCATCACTGGTGAATGTTTTCCTCACCAATTATAGATCTATAATCACGTTAGGGATCATAAATTATGATTTACACTTTTTGATTAAATGTTTGATCAATAATATTTATTTATCTTCTTTGGATATGTGTTTTTCTACACCACTCATGATCCCACAGATGAATTAATTTTCTTTGTTCTATTTATCCTCTTATGCCATGATATCTCCATGAATTCTCCCAATATGAAATAATTGAAATATAACTCTTGGAAAATAGTGTTTATTACCATTTTTAATTTAATTTTCCCCCATAGATTTTTTGTGTTATTAACCATTCGCATGTGGGGTCACCGTTCGTCATTGTCAAGGTGGGTTCGATCATTATCAAACCCCCAGATTCATGATGGTTTTGATAATGGAGATTGGTATTGTGTTATAAATATGGATTGTGTTTCATTTTAGGATATGAGGTAAGATTTATATATTTTTTATTTGGGACAATGATTGGTGGGTTGAGGCATAAGGGACATGCAGCGGGCCACAATAGGTGATCGGGATCAAATTTCTATCCACCAAAAGCAAAGAATCAATGGAAGGAGGTGGTTTCATCTGATTGTTTTATGTTATAAAGTAAAATTCATTTTAGAGATCCCTGATTTTCTGAACATTTGGAGAATATAGTCCTTCTATGGAAAACCACAATATAAGATGTTCATTTTGATGAAGATGTGTCGTGTATCCCCCCTATCTACAATACTAGGGTTTATAAGAAGATAAGAATCACAAATCATAAGACCATGCCCATAGATTCAGTTCCATGACATTAGAGTCTAATCAATTTCCCATCTACACAGGTCAAGGAGCCCATGTGTAAGGACACTCTGTGTGCTCTAGGAGTACATGGGCATGGTCAGGTACCTGGGCACGACTATATACACTACTAGTTATGTACACATCGACCAATGAATTGGGGATAGAGAAAGGGCACAAGGCCAATCACCATGAGGCTATTATATTCCACGTAGGTCCCTTACACACCATGTATGGTGACTCAGCTTCTGAGATTTTCCTATAGTGGTATACTACCAAGAAGCAGAGAGCGACCACAAACTCTGTGGACCCTATACACGTAGTGTACCGCTACGAGAATCATACACATTCTATATATGCATAATATGGACTCATAGATTGGCCTAAAATTAATCTATCCTGATAAATTTTCCACATAAAACATTATGGTAGCCTTCATAGTGTATTTTGAGATATAATTTGAAATGTTACTTGCATGGATCTTCTTCAGGTGATGCTTGATGATGATAGTGATCATGAGGGATAATCTAAGAGAGGCCAGGGTTCAAAACCCCCCTATTTTATTAGGGTTTGGTTCCCCTAGACTCCTTACACTATTTTGAGTGGAACCAGCATAAGGTATGAGGGCATGGGTCCCCTACATATTGAGTGGAACCCCCTAACTTAATAGGACGCAGGTCCCCTATCGATAGTCACTGATTGGAAGACCTAATCATGTTAGGTATTGGGTCTGCCATATACTATGTGGAACCCCATATAGTGTTAGGGAATGGGTCCTCTACCAACACATACTGAGTGTAACCCACTATCATGCTAGGATGTGGGTCTTCAATGATGAGTGGCACCCCAAGACTTTCTAGGTGTTGGTCTTCTACCTATCTTCTGAGTGAAATTCTCTCATCATAGCTGGGTGTGATTTATCTATCAATTATTTAATTGAAATCCCCATATATAAATAGGGTTAGGGGACTCTATTTATTTTAGAGCATTCCATATTGGGATTTGGAGCATTTTTGATGTGTAGAACATCATATTACCTTATTCATATAAAAAATCAAGATGTTCAGCATCAATGATAATCATATGGAGCTACAAGAAGACTCATCTTCTAGTGATGGGTTAGGGGATGGAGGTCCCCTTTCTCTTTCCCCAGGGTTTCTTTATTATCATATGTGTGTGTGTGTGTTTTTGGGTTTTGTTTACCTATTACTTTGGGTGGATCTGACTACATCAATCATATTTTTTATTTAACCCCCTTCAGTTTTTAGGTTTCCCACGTGGTATGTATACACTCACCTTGTATGTTTGTTTCTTAAACATATCATATATTATATAGAAAATGGGCAGATCATTTGTGATTTTGGTGGATCATAGTGATGCTCTGGTACATATACCATGTACGGAGGTCATACTTTTATATTAGAAGCTGAGAGATCTC
Organism: Viscum album; assembly: GCA_963277665.1. Taxonomy (NCBI): domain Eukaryota; kingdom Viridiplantae; phylum Streptophyta; class Magnoliopsida; order Santalales; family Viscaceae; genus Viscum; species Viscum album. Next base: position 1,464,500,606 of record OY728164.1, on the reverse strand, counting down.
ATCTTTCATTTATTCAATTATCGTCTTGTCAAGAGTAACTTTTTTAGTTGGTTATGTATTTTTTCCCTTTAAACTTAGGTTTTATTCATTCTTACTATTATGTATTCACTAAAGGTTATCACATTCATAGTTTTACTATACTATTATATATATTTTTATTACTCATCTAAATTATTGCATGGAGACAATTGGGTGCTTTCATATAGGTATACTAATAAAGGAACTCCAATTTTTATTATTCCTTCTTGGAACATGTTTTCTGTCATTGGACTATTAGGGGAAGGCTTGGGGTTGTGCTAGCCCTACCTTTAACTATCCATGAAGGAATCAATGGGTTAGGTTGTTACAATTATACAACCTCTAGAATCCTTCTTTTATCTGCATTCTTTACGACTTGTTATACCCCCATCCAAGTGCCTCTTCAAAAACTATTTATAGCCCCACATCATCTAGAATTTCCTTATTCATAGTTATTGATAAAGTGTATAAAGAACATATTATTCAAATACTCTTCCTCCCCAAGCATGTTGGATCTCATTTTCCTATGTATATCATCTTTAATATCTGTTACTACTCTTGAAAAATTTTAATGGTCTCAAAATAATTTCATAATAAAAAATGATCTAGATATATGAAAAACATAATGTTTCCATAATTTTGTATGGATATTCTCATAAAAATAATCTAATATTACTCAATGTGTTATTATTTTTCTTGTAGACATAGTCTAATCCACCTATGTCTGATGAATTATAGACTAGTTTGTTGTTCCAAGTACTCCTCAGTCTGTGTACTATATTTGAATCACTTTTTTCTGATTAACTACAAGTAGATTAACATCCATCACCCAGTAGCTAATATTTCTAATACTTATCTATATGTAGGATCTACATTTTGGGATATTTCTTTTGATTCTTTTATTCTCTTACCAAGTCTAATATTAGTTAGAAACTCCCACTATACTCTCTCAAAACCATAAGCAATTTCACACTTTCACTATAAAATAAGTAAAAACTAATTCTATGAATGATCTCACCTTATTTTATAAGCATACATCATTTAAAAATAATGTATTAAGTAAAAAATACAATTTTAAATTTCAAGCCTATCTCTACAATCATTTTAATACATTAAAAGATTCCATATAAAATGGATTCACCATCCTTTATTAAATTTCATTGGATATCAATTCCAATGAACTCTTCACATTATCTATAAATGTTTTTCTAAATTTTATGTGTTATATAAATAGAATATAAGGTTCACTATGAATGAATTAATAATTTTTGGTAAATATTCTCAAAGCATCTCCTAATTTAAAAACATGATGGAAGATTTGTCTCATATTCTTCGTAATACTCCTATTTATGATGGAATAAAATTGGTAAATCTTTAACTTCCCCACTTAAGTAGACTTGAAAATAAAAACTAGTTTAGATAAATATTTTTAAATTCTATTAGATATAACTTCATTTGGTGATCATATTCTCCCATTATCTAGAATAATTAATATATCTCCATCTAGTAGATCTCCATCTAGTGTAACATCATATTTCGATCAGTCTGATGTATTCTATCTAGTGGTCTACAATATTCTCTATCTTTTGAGTTTCAAAAAATATTTTTCAGTAGAAATATATATCTCTTTCCAATACATTATTAAAATAGATTAATCATTATATATATATATATCTAACATTTTACTCCCTTTATCTATTAAAAAATTCTATATATGTCTTATCAATCAGATAGACAACAAATCTCTCTATCCAATGAAATCATATTTCTCCATCCTGTATAAAATTAGTGATGTATCCATCCAAACTCTTTATATAAATGAGTTACAAAGTATATTTCTAAATATTATGTGTCTAATGATCTTCTTATAGTAACTCAAACATTCTATATATTTCATTACAAGTATTTTTTACAAAACAAACCATTTAAAAAACTTATCTATAATCATGAATATCATTATAATTTTTGTTACATTTAAGATTGGAATGACATTATCTATATTTTTATTTTTTTATAAACAAGGTAATAAATATTCTATCAAACTAATAAAGGTTACATATTCTCAAATAAAATAATTTAATATTGAAATAAAATATTTCCAACACTCTTTAGACTAACAATCATTTCCTTTGTATTTGTTTTCAATATCCCAAAAAATATTCGAGTTCAATATTTGTGATCAATTATTTCTCCCCCATATGTGTGTGAATATTCATTCTTCCCATTATTGATAATCAAATAAAAATGATAAATATGGATAATATAAATGAATCTTCTGTCAACTAAAAATCCCGAGAACATTCTCCTAGATAATAATTATATCAAATTATTCTTTAAATTAAGATTCAATAACTAGAAAACTCTATGTATACATAGGAAAACCTCATATAAAAAAACTGTAAATTCAAGGTGAGAAATTTTTGCCAAAAAATTTTTTTATGAAATAATTTCTTAAAAAGATTTATATTATATTTTTATTAGTGGATATCTATATAGGTTTTTTATGAACATATCTCCCAATACATCTTATATTTCTCAACAATAACAAACCTTCTCTGATAACTAGTATGATTCAACCATGTAATGTATTATAGTCATAACTCAACACTTAATTAATCCCTCAGATGGGTTGAATATCACCCTTCATCATGGATACAATAATTTTCAATGATAGAAACTTCTACTAATTATAAACCCACTACAAAACTAAACAAACTCATATTCTTCATTCTCCTTCATTTCCAGAAATGTTAGTTCAAATAGATAAGTATAATAAGAATTAGAATGAACCTTAGTGTTCTTTCTAAGTAAATCATAGAATAAGATTATTATCTCATTATACAATTCTTCCTATTATAATTTGACATAGAATTGGATTTCATGTATTCTTTTTTACTATCCTTAGAAGAAAAATTAATGGATTTCCTTTTCTCTCATGAATCATAAGATGAATATATCATCTCTTTTTAGTTTTATAAATGTCTTCACACTCTAAGGTTTGAAACATCATTTTCCTATTTACCTATTGGATTGGAATACTGTTCATATATTATTTATTAGAATTCCCTTTTTTATCACAACACTCATATACCATCTATAAATAACATTACATATATTGTTCTCACCTTCTGTATCATATCTCTTCTATCATCCATGAGTAGTATTTTAGGTGCCTTCCATCATTGTTTAATTAGAAATTTTATTGAGAACAAAAACTAAAAACTAATTCTATTATATCACAAATTTTGTACTCTTTTCACTTTCCTCACTAATAGATTTGAATTTTTCAACTTTTGAACTTCGGTTTCTTCCTTATATTTCACTCTTGGAATGTTTATTCTTATATTATTATCATAAGTCCAAACTGATTCATACCACTTCCTTAGTAATATAATATAGTTACATCAGAATTATAATATATCCCTATATACTTCATAGCACTAGTAATGAACTTTTATTCTTGATCATACTAATTGATATAATTTTTTTTCTAATGATTTTTTTGTAATTGTCTCTTTAAAAATTGTGGGAATCATATTTAAATAAGAATTATTCCATGATTATTCAAGTCATTCATTATATAATATGATATATGACCAATATAATTATTCCTAGTTTATTTAGTATTATATTTTAAACCATTATTTTTGTTAATGGTAGATCTATATTAAGATTTCTTGGTCATAGAATCCTAGTTTTGTGGACCCTTGTTTTCAATAACATAATAAGATTCACTTTTAACCTAAAATGAAATGGTGAAATTTTCTATAATCTAGTTTGACACACTATTTATTATAAAACACATTTATTATGTATGAGAAAACCCTTTCTATATCTCAAAAATTCTTTCCTCAATATATACTAACATCTTATCAAATTTATCCATCATTAATCTATTTTTTTATATTCTTTAATAAGTGTTATTTATTAATTTTTAATCCTACATTGGATTTATAGTTTTGATTCATGATATTTCTGATTATTTTATAGATTAGAAACATTCAATTAATTATTTATAATATAAATAGGTTATTTTTTATCCTTTTTGATATTCACTTAATTATCAAAATTTATCCCCTTTTATTATTTCATCAAAAAAATTCAACTTCTTAAATTGTCAAATTTTCACAAATGCCTGTTCCAAATATTCATTTAGTATCTATTCCAATTTTATTCCCTTTTCACCATCATCATCACATATTAATTAAGCACTTTAACTTTTAACAAAATCTGATATTTTGACTACACTATCTACTTCATTTTTGGATGATGAATCACACTTCAATCTTCAAATAAAAAAATATTCCCATTTCTAGAAAACCATTTCTTAAGTTTCTACAATATTTTTTATAATATTTTTTTACATATTCTTCTAACTATGAATAATCAACCTTATTTTATAGAAAAATTTCATTAAAATGGCCATTTATATTTTAATTATATCACTTGTGAAATTTTTAACATTTTCCTTTACAATTTTCCATTTTTTATATTTTCAAATGATGATAAATGTGTTTTGGTCAATGCCTGTTCATTTTACATGACATATAAATTTATAGATTCTTCGTCTATTTCATTATCTTTAAACATCACTCTTAACATCACTTCAAAATCTATTTCTTATTTTGAATAATTCCTAATGAATATTTTTAAAAATTTCATATCTTTTGAGAATATTTGGAAGTTTATAAAGATATAGTTCTTATAAATATTCTATAATTAAATCCACATCATAAACCTAACTAGAATGTTTCACATCAGTTTATTATGAATAAAACATTCTTGAAGCTTCTCACTAAAATCTCTGATATTACTCATAATTTCGTTGAGCATTCTTATTTACACATTAATTTTTTCATCATATTCCTTCTTGATATCCTTAGAAATACTCCTCTAGGTTTATATCTTAGCCTCCTTGACATTAAAATTTCATTCATAATTACTTGTCATATTATCCAACATCACATTAGAATTTGTAAAAGGCATAAATATTAGGAAAAAACCCCATATAGATCCATTACAATGTAATTTTGAGCTTTGTCATCAACTTCCATATTTCTATTATTAAAAGATATCATATCAACCTCATTAATTGGAGGAAATACCCATGTATAATCTTATATAATGTTAAGATATGATATAGATGGTATGGTAACAAAATACTCCAATAACAATGATAATTATATTTATAAAAATTTATAACCCTGATTCTCTTCACTAACTATTGATTTTAAATCCTCAGTAGGTAGATGGGTCATTAAAAGGAAACATTCACCCTAATATTAGTTAATATTTTTAGATTAGTGTGAGATATCTAAGTGGGATAGGGTTTAATTTTTGATCCTTTTATTTTATGAATTATTCATAAAACAAAACCTATTGAACATGTTATAATTTCAACCAACTCAATGGTATCCATCAACCTCCCCTAGTTTGTTGTAATTATAGGGATAGAGATAAGCACATGATATTTATATCAATTGAACTTAGTGTGAGAACTTATATAATATCATGTTAGTTTTACCCATCAACATGGATTCTTCAATTACTTTTTTAAGATTACAAATGTACATATAGAAACTAGTTATAACCCCATCTAATAATTCTTCTAGTTAAACCCCATTCTAACCCCATAAAAAACTTCATCTACTATTGGATATACCCCCCATATATCCAACATTTCCCCACATCCTTATTAACTACTTATATCTCCAAACACGAACCTATTCATCAATTTTTTGTACCAAAAGTGATAGTTTATTCCTTATTATTTGTTGACATATTTTAGAATGATCTTCTTATTTAGATAGTCTTTCTACGCAAGAATGTTGGATCTCTATTTAATGTGTACAAATTCATCAAGATCTTTAGTGGCACACTGAAAATAATACTATTCTCAAAACATTTTTCTAATCATGAATGAACTAAAAATAATCAAATCTCAATATTTTAAGAAAATTATTTTAAAAAAATCCTCAGAATAACATTGTGTGATAATACACTATCTGGTATGATTTTTCTAATAACTGTAGTATGATTTTCCTTTCCCTCTTGTGACATGGCCTGATATGTGGTGTCTGTTACTCCTTAGTCGGGTGTGCAATGTATGATGAACATACATATAATCAACCTAGGTCTGTTGAAACTTATGTGTTGATTACACTATACATCTTGTAGTTCTCTATCTGAATGATCTCTATCTGGAGCTCCTCTATCTGATTCTCCTATTCTTCAAAAAAAATTGGTCAATCACTAATGATTCATCCTATAGAAACCATCAACAATTTCACTCTTCTACGAAAAATACATTATTTAGTCATGCTCTGAATGAGCTATCCTAATTTTATTGTCATATATTCTCCAAAAACTAAGGAATATGAATAGGATTAAAGTTTTAATTTCCCATATAAATTAACTTTTAATTCATTTAAAAAAACTTATAAACTAGATTCATCATTCTTTATCAATGTTTCCTAAAATCAGAAAATTTATATGCTCTTCAAATCTTCAGAAATTCTCAGTTTTATTTATACAAATTGAATGAAAATTTGAGAATCGTCACTATGAATGATGATGCTATATTATTTAATGATTTTAAACCTTTATCAAGTCTAAACATATGACATAATATCTATTTCATATTTAAATATAAGAATTATTATTTTTTAAGGACTCATCCCATTAAACCTTTTTTTTCTATTTGGAGGACTCGATGATCTAATCTCTCTCAGTTTGATATTTTGAGAGCCAATCTAATGGATTTTTTTCTTGATATCATCAACTCTCACTACCCAGTATAATTTATATGTCTCCTACTTATATATATATATATATAGTCTAAAATCATATTCATCTCCTTCTAATATAGTATATGTGGTGGTCTTTAAATTTCTATGATTGATTAGCTTCATCAACTTTTAGGTGATATAACTGGATATCTATAACTAGTACATTCAAAAACTATATTTTAATTTTTACAACCTCATCATGAACATTATACAACCATTCTCTGTTCTCATACTCTTCACATGATTTTTCCTTAGTATAGACTTTTTATTTCTCTATATAATTAAAACTTATTTCTTTGATTGTAATAGTTTCATAAATGTTTCTACCTAAACTCTTTTTAAACTATAATTAAAAAGCCTCTTCTTGATAAATTTGTGTTTGGTGGACTCATTTCAGAAACAAAATCTTTATACAGACTCCATAAAATGAAAATTTTAAAACATCAATCATTCAACATACTCATATAGAATTATGAATATCGTTATATTGTTTGGTTCTTCAAAAACTATCCCCACATCATATAGTTTTTTAATATTATTCTAAACTATGAAACAAATATTCTCTCAAACTTATCTAAGTAAATTATTCTATTAGAACATATTGAAATGTTGAAAATATTGAAACCATCAATCTATGGAATAACGACATTATTATTTTACAATTTTTCTCGATATCTAACTCCAACATCGACCCACCTACTAATACATATTGCACTACAAAACCTATTGTGTTGCTACCCCCAAATTCCCAAAATCCTATCTGAAATCACTATTATGACATAGTTCTCATTAAAAAGGTTCTTAAAGTGTTTTCAACCAGATTGATATAGGTAAATTATAGGTTTATGGGCATTCATGTTCTTTAGATTTTAGTTTAATAGTTGTTTTTAATTGAAAAGAATAATTTCATAAAGTGAATTGATTATCAAATTATTTATTTTTTTTACTTATACAATTTTTTTACATCCACAGAGTCTTTCAAAAGTTTTCTATTCAATTATAGAATTTTAAAATTTCATTAAATTTAGAGGGTTATTTATATAATTTTTTTTTGAATTTCCTAGTATAAGAGTTGGTATTTTAACTATTAATGGACTTCTGAAATGGATTTTTTTGTTTTTCAAAAATATGTTTATTATTTTTATTAAAAATTTATTTTTAATGCATGTGTGAATATTCAAGAATATTTTGAAACTCTTTCTAAAGTGATTTTGGTTTCGAGGGAAGTATTTTGGAATGAAAATTGGTTTTATAAAAATAAATTATTCCTTGGTAGGGATGATTAATTGATATTAGAATATTGACTTCTATTTAAATTTTCAAATTGGTTCTCATTAGTTTTTTAAATACGGTTAAATGTTTTCAAAGTGCATATTTTATTGGGAAATGGATTTTGAGACTCTTTATTTGATTTTTTTTAATAGAATAGATTTTTTGTCTAATTTATTTTACTGAATTAGTACATTTGGTAGATCCCTTTGTTATGCAAAATTTTTTTGTGTTGATATTTGTATATATGAATTTCTTGGTCTAATATTTCATGTTATTTTTTGTATGACACCTAGAAAATAATTTCTGTAATGTGGAAATTCTATATTGATTGGTTTTCAATAGGTTTATTCTCCCCATTATTTATCTGTAACTCTTCGTATTATTATCTCTACCCAGACTCTAAATAGTGTGGTAGTATTGAATCCTCTACTATTCTTGGACATATTGATCCATCATCCATTTAATTTTTTGTGTCATCAGTATTTTCTTAATTGATAGAGTGTTTAGTTTTAATTCAGGGAAACTATATTTCTCCTAAAACTCATGGAACATTAGAATCCAATGTAATAGGATTTATATTTTTTTACCAATGTGAGTGAGTAGTAAAGTGTTGTGCAGATAATTGGTCAGAGAAGATGTTATTTTATAATATATTCATTGATTAATCCTATAAGATAATATATGTGATAGAGGTCTCAATCTTTGTCATATATATGTTTTATTTTAATATGGAATGAGGTTTTAAAATGAATTGTTTGACAAAGATACTTAAATATAGCTAGGACAGAGGTGGCATTTTATTTTTTTAATGAATTCTCAATGATTTTAGAGCATATTTATGGTTTTTATGAAGTTATTATTTGATATTTTCTTCAAATATTTTTCACCATACATATTTTGGAGAGTTTTGATGATTTTGGTTTTAGTTATTCCTCATTGATTTATTTTCTCTCGGGATTTTTGTAATTTGTTATCCATGTGGTGATGATTTTCCTTTTGTTGAATTTATCATGGGAATCCTTGGGTATGTTCTTCGGTAATTGGGTTAAATTTTATACCAGCTGATAATGTGCTTTGGATGGTTTCTATTTTGAGATCATGGAATTATTATCCTTTTCTTGGTTCACCATGGATCTATGTTCCAATAGGGAATCCCCATCCATCGATGCACCATACAGCAGGAAATAATTGAAATAATAATAAATTAAATAAAAAAATTAAATTTTGATGGAAAAAATAATAAATTTATAATAATGGGAGTTGTGGGTCTTTGGGTGTTTTATGGAATGTGGGAGGAGAATGTGACATGTATTGTGCAGAGATTAAAATTTACAATAATTATAAAAATAAATATTATTAATTGAAAAATAAGAAAAATATATAATATAAACAAAAAAATGGGATGCACCATTATGGTGTAAAACATATGCGGGTAGGAATGAAAATCATCTCACACCTCCCCCCCCCTCTCGTTTATTTCCTATCATCACTATCCAGAATTATTAAAAATTATTTCTTCATTATCTCTTAAATTATATATCTAAGTGATGAATTGTCAGTGGAAATAGATTCATCTCAATGAGAGGAAGGTAAACATTAGATGTTTTTCATAGGAATCATAATATTCGTATAGATTTAATTCAACCTAAATTTCAAATATAATTAATATTTTTTTATATTAGTTGGAATGATGCATTATCATAGATGTTGGAATCTTCTCGATGAGAGTATGATAAGAATAGTTTTTTTTCATTGGAGATGAATTATTTTATAATGATTAAAATAAATTTATATTTTATAATTTTAATGGAGAAGTTATCAATTATTGTGAATAAAACAACATTAGGCATTATCTCATAGTGGTTGATCGACACCCAGTTTTCATGTTCACCAAATTTGGGCTAGGTTTCCAAAATGTTTTCCCATTTGTCTTAACCTATATAAAAATTAACATGTTTTTATCAATCCAGTTATAATGAATTTTACCTAGAATGAAATTATAAATTTTTACTCATTGAATTTTAATTGAAAATTTTCCCTTGAAATTATTAACATTATATGGATACAGATTAAACTTAAAATGTTATATTGTAAGTTATGAGACTCTAATTGGTTATCATGAATTTTATATTGAAACTAATAAATGTAAATTGATTTTTTATGGAATGATGATGAATAATTTTGATAAGATTGTATGAATTATTTTGGTTATGGTTTATCATGGGTGGTGCGATTATGGTTCAAGGGTTGATACATTTTATTATGTGGGAATATGGTTTCTAGGGAAGGTATATTTCCCTTGATGTGACTATTTTTTCAGTATTGGTATATTTTCCTTACTGTGGATACTATTCTAGAATAGGTATATTTACTAATATATGGTTGTAGCTTTATGATGGGAATACTTCCATTGGAGTTACTATTATTCTGGGGAGGTTATAGTTTTCGAGGTGTAACCTATAATATTGTATGGCTATATTTCCCTAGTATAATTCCTCTTGTTCAGAAAAATATAACATATGGAGATGTAGGTATAGTTCATCTTGGGTTTAATCACAAAATGTATGGATTGAAAAGGTTATTTATTTAATTTTTCTCTAATTATACTAATATGTATATTTTTTTCACTTCAATATTCACTTCCTTATATTGGATAAAATTTTAAACATTATCGGTGATGGCCTACTGAGTGTTACATATACCCTTATTCGGTTTTCATAAGTACTCTAGAAAAAATCATTACTATATGACTATATAAGGGGATAATCTTTATGGTTCATACATGATTTGGGCTGCTATGATGAATAATTTGAGTTTGGGACCATTTGTATTGAGACTTCTAGTTTCTTCCTTTGTGGTAGTTTTAATGACTTTACGGATATTGTTGTCTATTTTACTGGTATACATCATTTGATGTTATTTGAGATGTATATATATATATATATATTCACCTATCTAGTCATATGATATTTTCTTTCTCTTAGATGTTTATATCTATTTTTTATAGTACCCATTGATATTTTACACTGTTATTGAGGGTATATTATCTAATCCAATGCATCATTTACCCAATATATAAATTGAAACCCTCAAGGGTGTGATGAGGTATGCCTAAGGTTAAGTAAAAAATCTTGATCTAAAAATATTTAGTGGCCACAACTATGGGGATGTTAGAAATTGGTATCAATGTTCATTCTTTTTTCTTAGTTTTAAACAAATGGTATACCTGAGAAAGGGGTTATCAAGACATAGTGTCAAACATGTTCTTAGTAGTGGCCAATCCACATATGAGTAATTTCCAATTTGAAAATATTGATATTTATTTTCATGCTTTCCATTTTTATTATTGGAATATTTCACCATGAGTTATTCATACAAGTTTTGAATTAATGATTTATATTGTTTTTAACATGGGAAAAAGAAGTATAGGGATTATGTCTCCGCATCGTGGTAGTTACATAAGACTCTCTTGTTGTTTCAGTGAATTTTTTTGGTATTTTATTCTTACTATTACCTGACTCGGTTATTTTAAATGTTTTAAGCTAGTAATTTGGAATTTAGTATATAAACATATTTTTATATCTTAATTAATTGATCATTTAAATAGATAAAATTGTACTTCGTGATCAATTTTTTATACTTTTTTTTGAAATTAGATAAAAAATACACAAGTGAATATTAAAAGTTTGAATAATTCTTAAATGAAACATGATAAAATTTTATTAAATTTAAAATTGTGTAGAATTTTTTATTGTTTTATTGGTTTTTTACTTTGATAAGATTAAAGAATGATAATATTTTGAATAAAATTTATTAGTTTTAGAATTTGTTGAAATATAAAGTACTGTAAAAGTTTTTTGAGAATGGGTATAAAGTTGATTTTAATTAATTATATAGTTCAACTTGAAATGTATTATTTTTGTCTCACATGTAATAAAATAAAATAATTGAAATTATGTGATGTGTTAAAAGATTAATTTTTCTAAGCCCATTATTAATAACAATATTGAACATGATGAAATAAGATTGATCGGTAATGTTAAAAAGGTGAACGTAAAGGATTTTATGCTTCACCAGTCGATGTGTTTTGATGTTTGGTTAACATGACAACATATATAAAAATTAATTTCAATCCATATCATGTTTCATGTAACATCCGAGACTCGGAAAACCTAGAGACATTATTTATATTATATTATTAGTACAAGATATAACTATTCTTGAAATACCAACTTTTTAGCATTATTGTATGGCCGGATACATTAATATAGTACATTTCATAACATAAGATACAACAGGAGAATATAATGATAACATTATTATCCCATTGTAGGGTCCTGAGAAATCCGCAAAGGAGATTCTACCCAAATCCCCCAAATAATTGGGGCAAATAATCAAATAAGGGAGGACCAGTCCGCGAACTGGTCCCATGGAAGCCCAACATGGCAAGGCCCAGCGAGGCACCCCCTCCCGCGAACAATTTTCATTCGCGAAATGGTGGCGGAGAACCTCCGCGGTCGCGAGGCAGGATGGGCGCCAGTCTGGTTCACCGTAACGAACCACCCCAACCGCGGACCGTGTCGACCGGTTAAAGTCGCACCCCCTGTCTTCGCGGAATGGAGGCGGAGCCCTTCGCAGCCGCGGAGCTCTCTCTAAGTTCTCCTCATGGAGGGGGGGAGCGTTCAATACACACCGCGAATCACAGATTGACCTAGTTAGCTGGGAACCGGGTATTTGGTTATGGACCTCTGTGAAAGGTGTCATGTGGCCATAGATACATCCCTTTCCCCACTCTATAAAAGGGGACCAAGGGGGAAAGAAAAGAGAGTATCAGAGAACTAGAATCGGATTCAGAGGGATTTGAGATTCAGAAGGATATCAGTTGAAGGATGGATTTGAATTTTTGAAAACAGCGAAATTCCCACCCGCGAACCACAGCAGGTATATGAATTAACGAGGAATTAGAAAATTCATAATAATTCGGTGAACTGCGAACCTAAAATAACAAAAACAAGGAGAATCGCAAACCATACCCCCTCCGCGGATGACTTCCCCATGGACCAGGGAGTTTGTGCCTCTTTTCTCATGCGTCGCACTGTGTAGCACACTCCTAAACTGGCGAAGCCCTGACCAATGAGCCTCTGACCGGCACCGCCCTCAGCCGCCACTGCCTGCCTGGAACCCTCCGTGAACCACCCTGGTTCACGGATTGAACTCGATGCCGTGAACAACCCTGGTTCGCGGGACGCCAATCAATCCGTGAATCACCCTGGTTTGCGGACGGTTTCTCCAGCCACGTGGCACTTCCCCATGCGAAGGGAGCCACCACCCATAACTCTCGGTGGCTCACCAAATAATTCAGTGTTCTCATTTCCCATGCCAGGTAAAATCCTTCGGATCCAGCCAAGTCCTCTGTGACTCCATCATTGGCCTATCCATCATCCCCAAGCCGAGGCCTCAATGAGAGTCACCGGATCTACGTGGTGTAACTTTCAAGTGCATCAGTGCGCCATTTTGAGTTCACATACCCATGGTAAACAGGAGAAAAGGAGTTTCCCCAACCCTTGAGTAGATTCCCGAAGCATTCCGGGGTTCACATTTTCACAGTAATGTGGATTCTGAGCTCGGGAATCCCCTCTTTTCCACTCCACATGTTCAGGGTTCCTCGGCGATGGTAAAATAGAAATTAGAAGGAGTCCCTCATGCACTGAAATAGAGGAGATGGGCACAAGACCACCCCTTTTCCCTATCCCGCTGGGCTTTGTCACCGCGGGTGTCCATCTCGAAGTAAGCCCCGACCTCATGGGCTGCCCTCAGGCATAATCCCCACTCCACTTCTCATGGATGCACCTCTCGCAACGTGATCCTCTGGTCCCTGCTGCTTATGGTTTCTCACATTGAGCGTGGCTCACGTGGGCTTAGATTAGGCATCGACCATAACATCCTCACAATCTGCCTTCTCATAGTGTAAGCCCCAATCCATTATTCCGGGCTGCCGCATTGCGTAAGTCCAAATCTAATTCAAACTACATGGACTTTGATCCCTATCCCCTAGGAAGGGTACGTAGGAAGCCTCCCTAAGGTTCAAGACCGACAACCGGTTGGTCCGACTGTCCTCACACCGGGTCACCATGTCGCTCCTAGTGTCGTCTCAAGCGAGTTCCGACTCCTCGGGGTCATTAATCCAACGAGGGATGGTAATCCTTGGGAATAAATGATTCCTAACTCCTGCATCCAGTTGACCATTGCCCCCCCAAAGTTAAATCTGTGGATACTATGTTTGGGTATAAACCAAAGATTCGCGAAAAAATGAATACGTCTTAAATCTATAAGAGAGTCCCGGAACATGTAATAATTTCCCCCCAAAAAGTGTGTGATGAGCCCGACTTCCCATCCTCTCGACCAATGTGTGTTTTTAAGAGTCGCTGGTCAGACCATCCGGTGAACACCTGCCTTTGGAAAGAAATTCCATCAATCATTGGATACGGAGACGTTGGGCATTTTGAGGTTGAAGAAATCCAGAACGAAACAAAAAATGGTGAACCCGACATGAATCTTTAACCAAACATGACTGATTCAACTTAATCCCACCATGTTCCCCCTCATTCTCTAAAGGAGGGCCAAGAAAGGTCATTAATTACGCATGGGATTATGATATGTTGTGTTGATGGGTTTTCTGCTTGTATTTGCTAAAATGTTTTGCAGGCACCACTTTAAGAACTCCCTTCGATCCAATGGCATCGCAAAGGAACTCACAAGTGTATGCTTCCGACAACGCAATGACTAGACGTCCTCACCTATGGAGGACCCCGTCACCCACACAACGTCTTCAACACTGGGTCTCGGATGCGCTATCCGAGAGTACCACATGAATGATACTCTCCCAATGGTGGAGACGGCCATGCACACCCTCCAATCCATCAGAACTCATCGGTAGCCTACCCAGAAGCGGCCGAAAACGCAGATCCAGACAGCCCATGTCGCTGTCTCTAATCATTTCGGGAGTCTATCCCCTGAACGGGACAATGCGTACCTCCCTTATCTTAGGTAGGCGAGTGAGGTCGACATTGAGGACTTCATCCCCAACGAACGGGGGTTCCTCTCCAAGGCCCCCGTCGACAGACGTCATCGCGGTCACGCTGTGACCCAAGATCCTCACACCGAGGAGGATGTCTCCCCGAGGATTCAATCACATGCTCCTCGAGCTCCAGCCCCTCGGACCACCCAACGAGGGCGGTAGATGTACAATCAGGGACCGGACATCACCTTGGTCCCTGAGGAGGAGCTCCGCTGCCCAGCCATAGAGACGTACCACGAACATGCACCTACACCTTTTCGCTCTTCCCAAGCCCGCCATCCAGACATGGAAGCATCGTACGAGCCGGTGCACATCCCCACCGAGCTCCATCAAGCTCGTCCCTCACACAGGATGGAACTTACTCGGCAGGCACCTCTCCCTGCCCAGGGTCGTGAAGCCCACCAGCTTGACGTGGTGGCGACCCAGCACTAGTAGGACCAGCTCCTAGTAGTTTCTCCCGACGCCCGCCATCTTGAAATGGTGACAATCGACAAATCCCGCCACCCAAATGTGGCGGCAAATCATAGGTGGCTACATCTCCCTACCAACAAAAGCCACCGACTCGATACGGTGGAAAACCAATATATGCAGGGCCAGCTCCCTACGGATGCAAGTAAAGCTCACCACCCCGATGTGCTGGAAAACGGAGAGATAAACTGGGGTATCCCAGTACAGGGGCTGATTCGTTCATCTACCCCGACATAGGAGAACTGTCAGTACCCACTGACCACTGGAGGACCGGAGCAGGATATTCTTGCTCCAATACCAGAATGGGCCTTCATACCCGTTCTAGTCAATGATGTATCTCTAAATATCGTGGCAATGATGGAAGAGCAAGTATCAACCCCAGATCATATCTTGCAGACTTGCCTGCATGTAATTGCATCAGCGGAAACAACAAGGACTCGGGCCCGTGATCCCGTCTCCCCAATTGAGGCGACTCATCTAAGAGACGAGATAGATGCCTTGGAGTAGATCTGCATCCCTGCTTCTGCCCAGGAGGGCCGCCGGCCATATTCTGCGACGCAAGGGAAACCGGATCAAGTAGCTTCAATCGTTCCAACTGGGGGACACCCATCCATCAAGGTGGATGCTCCAGAGTAGGTATATATCCCTGCTAAAAGTCAAGATGTTCGTCGGTGTGTCTCGGCAGCATCATGGGACCCAATTAGACAGGGACCCAAAGGTAAAGGTCATTTCCAACAGCATATGGTCCCTGCTACCTGCAAAAGAGCACCCTGAACATGCCGAAGGATGCCAGAAAATAAAGAGCGGGTTCATGACTCCGCTCTACTAGAAGCTGGGGTTCCCAACACCACCAAGAACACATCAAAGGATTAGATCCCTGTCCGCCCATTACCATATTATGGGAGCAACAGTAGTAGTTGCAAAGGTCCTCCCTACAATATCGCTACCAGAAGCTCTGAAGGTCCTCCCAAGAGCACCCGTGGGGGCCTCCCCCATGGGCATATAATGATCGATCACGAGAGATCCTCTTTTGATGTGAGTCATGGAAACCCTCCACGTGGCCAGAAGATCGACGAGAAAGAAGTTCCTCCACTTACTGCGGTCCACCTTGAAGGTCCTCCCTGGGGTATACACTACAATCACTCCCCATGTAGTGGGACCACAGATTGTGATGGTAGTCCTCACTATCATAGTCGCAACTATGGAGGCCCTCCCCATAGTGACGTCTCATCATGACATGAAGGTCCTCCCCTTGTTGTGGCCTACCCTGAAGGTCCTCCCCAGGGGTTACGCTACAATGGAACTCTACGTAGTCAGGCATCAAATCACGGTGGTAGTATTTTCCACCCTGATAATAGAGCTCATCCCCATAGAGACATCAAGCAACGAGAAGGCCCTCCCCTCGTTGTGGTACATTCTGGAGGCCCTCCCCAGGATGTATCCTATAGATATTCTCCATGCGGCAGTAGTAATGGTAGTCCTCGCCATTTCCACAGCTGTGAAGGTAGTCCTCACCACCACGACCGCTATTGCGAAGGTCCTCCCCACAATGGCCCCAAGAAAAAAGAAGGTCCTCCCCTTGTCACGGCATGTCCTAAAGGTCCTCCCCAGGATGCGCATCGAACTCCCATCCATGATGGTCATCCTCACCATGATGGCAGTTGATGCAAAGGTCCTCCCCGTAACGATGCTACGCAGCCAGAAGGTCCTCCCCTTGCTAAGACACGCCTTGGAGGTCCTCCCCAGGGTGTGCACTGCAAAAGTCCTCTGTGCAGTGAAGCATCAGGCAGTAATGGTAGTCCTCACCATTACGGTCGCCATTGCGGAGGTCCTCCCCGCGATGACATATTATTTCAGCAGGAAGGTCATCCCCCTGCCGAAGCAAGCACTGAAAGGCCCTCATATGCTGAGGCACTCAGAAGGACAGGATTGAGCATGTCAGATTCCCAGCTTGTCACTAGCGATTCCCTTCTTAGATCAGGAGTAGTTCCAGGGCCGCGTTCATCTTCAGAACCACCTCGAAATTTCCCACAAGACAATTCGATACCTACCGGTATCACTACCTCCGACTACAGTGAGCGCCTTAGTTCGGCTGATCAGGTAGAGGAATCACTTGCAGAGGAGTATGCCGATTTGCTGCACCTGAGAAAACAACTGGCCAGAAATGATATACCGGTTATGTTTTGGCCCACAACCACCTCTTAGTACGACGTACCTAGGGAGTTGATGGAAGAATGCATGCACGGAATCCTCCACAGTCTATGGACGACCCACCACCATCTAAAATCGAGAATCCTTCCCTATGATTGGTATGTAGATCACGTTAAGATAATAGGGGACCTCCTGTGTCACATCGACCTGGAGTCCCTTTCCTCGATACGACAACAATGCCCTGAGGGGCACAAAGGGAATATGGAGGCAGCTTGCCTCCATGCACTGCCCGAACTGCGCCACCTCATCGGTGAAGCTCCGTCGGGTGTCCATATCAGGGGATGGGGGGAACACAACGCTTAGAATTTCACTCCACTCCCCACCCAAAAGAACCCGTATGGTGTAGTGTCTTCAAACATCATCACAGCAAGACAGAAATTGAGTGGACCGCTTGCTTAGGAAAGGCAACACACCCAACAGATTCGGGCCTTGAGTAAGTCCCAGAAGCATCAGGCCCTGCGGGAATGAGCCACTAAAAACTCATGAATTAGGCCACCGAGAGCATCCAGCCGGCCTCTCACCTAAGAGAGGCCAATCAGCGATCTTTGCCTGCCTCCCCAAATTGGACTGATCCACAAGTGAATTCGGCACCAGATCTGGTTCACCCCCGAATGGGAGCACACGAGATCAGTCATGTCGCGATAGCCGCAGCCACTGTCGCAATCGAGGGTCATCCCCAGCATGCAGGGCTGGGGGAATTTTTAACAAAAAATGCCCCCGTAAGACCAATAAAACTGGGAAGAGACCCAATGTCCAGGGAACAGAGCCAGCCCCAGCCCTCAAGGCTGGGGGCATTATTACCCCCTCAACAACAACCTCCCCAACGACAGTCATTATTCTCTCGTCTGGGGAAGATAGCCAGAATAGGAGGTTCCCGTCCTATCCCATCATTTGAATAATCATCCCCTCTGAGGGAAAGTCACACCGTAAGGTTGCATCAAAGAACTCTTTGTTTCACCCTTCGTCAAGAATTCCGAATAATATCCTAGGTCATGAAAGGGAAGGCCAATCAAAGACGTGGGATATAATCTTCCTATTTGGAAGATGACATCCCCTCCACCCCATAATATGCATTCATCAACGCCATAGAGGATAACCCCATGGGTGACACCGGGGAAAATGAAAATCCGGACGGATCAGGAGACGACGGTTCCGGTCAGGCTGTGACTCACAATGAACCCCAATGTGTGCACACCTGGAACCAGAGGGCTGCCTTAAATATGGCCTCCCCTTCAGCTAGCCTCCCTCTGCTTACCCTGCGACCTTCCAAAAAGGATAATAATAAAGGAACAATTACCCTTAACCCTTCCCCTTATCTCGATAAAAACAAGCAACTCACGCTCGAAGAGAGGTTCGCTCGACAGGAAGAAGAGATTAAAGAATTGAGACAGCTTAACGCTGAGATACTCCAGAGGAACCGCTTTATTGAAAGTGTGTCCCAAGAAGAGCCACATCATGCACACCCCACAAGTGCGCCTAAAAGGCTAAGGTTTGCCCTGGCAAATGAAATATGGCCAGGGCTCCCGTCTAATCAGGCGCTTGGCCCGTCTATCTACCTAGATGTGGATCTGAATGAATACCAAGATTTCCATCCACTCAAGAAGCAACCGGAGCGAGTACGCCTGACCCCTCTGAAGGTGCCACAAACGGAATATGCACCCTTGGTGCCGGCCAACCCAGATCCTCTGCCAATGCCTCGGGCTACACCTTCCCAGAACCGGGCCCAACAGGATGTAAACCAGGGACTCACCAACACCATCAAGGTACTAACAGCTTGATTGGAAGCGATGTAAGGTCGACACACTTCGATACAGCCAGAGCGAAAACCCTACCCAGATTGGGTGACCAACACACCACCTCCACCCAATTTTGGGAGCCCTGTATTCCCTATATTCAATGGATCAGGCGATCTAGAGCAGCATTTGATGCACTATGCATCCTATTGAGACCCTATGATGGGATCTCTGGAACAACAAGAAGCAGTGAAACTCAGATGCTTCGTATAGACCTTTCAAGGATCTTCCTTCGTCTGGTACACGAGTCTATTGGCCCAGTCGATAATGAGCTGGGAGGACCTCCAGCAGCAGTTCCTGTTCCAATTCAGCTCAACGCTGCCGAAAACAACGGTCAGCGATCTCATGAATGGCAATCAGAGGGAGAACGAAAGGGTCTCAGATTTCATATCCATATGAAAAGTCCTGACCTATTCTATAAACAAACCAATGCCTCAAGATGAGATTCTAGCCATATGCATCGATAATCATAGACATGAGCTCCGAACACCACTCATACCAGTGGAATGCACCACTAGATTTCGCCATCTCTCAGCCATTGACCAGAGAATCAAATAATCCCTGCAGCGGACTAATTCAATGTCCCGAATAGCCTCATAGGCTCCTACATAAAGAGCCCCTATAGCTGAAGCATCTGCTGTCACACTCAAGCCGGCCCTTGTGCCCGCTCCGCCGCTCATGCCTCCACCAAATCGTCAAGGGCCCCCTGCATATCAGCAGTCCCCCCTGCCTAAACGGGATGATCAGTGAGGACCAAAGTGGAACCAGTTTGAGGAACAAAGACCAAAATTATACTTGTTCCGGGACGATCAAGTCCACGACTACATCATTGCCGCCATGAACTACAACTTTCTTGGCCTCCCAGAGCCGAGGAGGCCTAAAGAAGTCGGTCGTGATGACAGGCCAGATTACGTCCCCTACCATCGCATGTTAGGGCACAGTATCTGAGAAAACTTCATCTTCAAAGACCTCCTACAAAGGATGGTAGATTTCGGACAAGTCGAGCTGGGACCACCCCCAACACATGTGGTATGTATATCTACCACCGACTCTGACAAAAAGTAGGGCTGGAAAAAAGTCTCTAGCAAAGAAGGGCAGAAATTTGACAGCTGGATGGCACATAAGACTATCAACCGAGCCCATGGAATACATTGAGCTCAACTACAGTAGCCGGTGTTTCCACCAACATCCCCTGAATCCGCAAAGCCGACAGCATCATCCTCAAAATCCTCTATGAGCCGGTCATCCAGGAAGACTCGAAGGAGGAAACAATCACAAGAGGGGCAGTCCGTGGTGGGGCCAAAGTTAGTCCTGACCCTGGAAGACTTTATGCCCTCAGATTCGACACCACGGTCACCGACCCACCAAACGGCGCTATCAGAGACAACCAATCAGGTTGACTTGTCAGAGGATGAAGAGACAATTTTTGGTTCTATTAACGACATCCATCTCATTGAACCATTCCCTAAAAAAGGTTATGACTACGAACCCAAGATCCCTGCACGAGGAACCGGGAGGAGGAACCACAGAGGTAGGGGATACCAAGGGAGGCGCAGTCGCGGCCGAAACCAACCCTACGGCTGGACCCCGGCCCAAACCATTAATATCACGGAAACACATGGGAGAACCCTTCAGCGGACTCAGCAGGAGAGGGAATACCCCTCTACCTCCACAAGTGGCCACTCTGGCCCTATTGTTCTGCGATACCCACCGGAGGAGGAGAAAGTGTTTGGTCGCCTAGTGCACACAAATAGACCAGTCGGGCCAAGTCCTCAAAATGCAGGAATTCCATCAGTGTCTGTCCCCGCGGCCGGTCCTTCCTCATCAAATGCTCCATCCCCCAAAGAACCCGCCAAGACTCTCCCACCAATGGAGAAGCGTCGGCCGCTGGAGCATAAATATGATATCCTTAAGCAGCTGGCATCGGTAGCAGCCAAGTTGTCCATCCTGGATGCCCTGGGATTGTCAGCCGACCTTAGGGGGGCGCTTATTAATGCTTTGATCATCCCCCAGGAGTTTCAAGCCAAGGTAGTTGCCGCCAAGATTTACCAGACGGAGACTGGCCCGGCTGAATGCAACGCGGTGATTTCCTTCACCGATCAGGATGAAGATGCCATCATGCAAGGACACATCAGACCGCTATATGTTTCCAGCACGCTGAATGGTATTGAGCTCCAAAAAGTATTGATAAAAAATGGCTTTGTAGTTAACCACCTTCCCCAACGGACACTCTGTAAGCATGGCTACAGTGAGGATGATCTAATTCCCTCAGCCACTACTTTGTTGGGTTACGAAAAGAGTGAGCAGAAGCCAATGTGAAATATTATGCTAAAGGACCCATTTTGGTGATCTGGTAGCCTACACGGATTTCTTGGTGGTCTGACAGAGCACAACATTCAATGACCTGCGGGGAAGGCCATGGATCCATAATAACATGGTCGTTCCTTCATCTTTCCACCAGTGTATCAAGTACAGTGTCAATGGAAAAAGTGGGACGTTGAACATCGACAAGGCCCCTTTCGAGCTCTCCGAGTCAAATTACATTGACGCTGGGTTCTACGAGCAAAAGAAAAATAATCCTTTGGTAGATAGTGTCAACTGGATCCCCGCTCCAAATGGCCTGGAAGTGGTTCCTGATGACCCCCTCAGGCAGCTTGGCAGAGATTATGCCTTGTCCATCAACCACGTGGAAGGTAGGAGTTCAAGTCTAGACACGCACTCGGATTTCCTCATGGCTTAAGCCACAATGGTCGAGTGTGAAAATGTGGGAACATCCACTGACCCTTAATCGGGGGGCGAAAGCTCAAGCAAGGGCACCCACGACACCTCACCTCCAGAATTCAAAGAACTCGTGACGGGAGATCTCTCCTCGTCAGACCAAGAAGATGAGGATTTACGAGAAGAAGATAAGGAAGATCTCAGGGATGCACCGCCCTCATTTGTGGAAGGTATCTACACCACTGTGGACGAACTCAGGGAAATAAACCTTGGTACCGAGGAAGATCCGAGGCCCACTCTCATTAGCATTGCCATGTCTCCTGAGGAACATGAGGTATATACCTATTTCCTAAGGCAACACTAGCATGTCTTCGCCTGGAATTACATTTAAATGTCGGGACTCGATCCCGAGGTAGCGACGCATCACCTGGGTCTTCCGGAAGACCACAGGGGCTACAAACAGGCCGCTAGAGGGACACACCCCTCACATGCTGCCAAAATAGAGGCTGAAGTCGATAAGTTCATTAAATCAGGCTTCATTTGAGAGGTCCAGTACCCCATTTTGTTGGAAAATATTGTTCCCGTCAAGAAAAATAACGGGCAAATCTGCATCTTCATTGACTTCAGAGACCATAATCGGCATTGTTCGAATGATGACTTCTTGGTTCCAATCACCGAGATGTTAATTGATACAACGGCCGGGTATGAGGCTTTATCCTTCATGGACCGATATTCGAGATATAATCAAATCAAGATGGCCTAAGAAGACGAAAATACACTTCCATCAGGGCCCCTCATGGAGTGTTCTGTTACAGGGTCATTCGCTTTGGTCTCAAGAATACTGGCACCATGTATCAGCATTCCATGAATCGAATCTTTAAGCTGTTCCTTGGGAAATTTGTTGAATGTTACATGGATGACCCAGTGGTCAAGTCCAGACAGCACTCGGATCACCTGTCAGACCTTGATACCATCTTCAACAAGCTCGGACAACATAGCTTGAAGATAAACCCCTTGAAATGCGCCTTTGGGGTTACCTCAGGGAGATTCCTTGGCTTCATCGTACGCCATCATGGCATCGAAGTCGACCCTGAGAAGATGAGGGCTATCCTGAGCCTACCACCTCCCTAAAATCTCACTAAGCTGAGGGGATTCTAAGGACACCTAGCCTATATTAGGCGGTTCATAGCCAACCAACTAGGCAAATGTTTGTCTTTCACCAGGTTAATGGAGAAGGGGGTCACATACCAATGGACGGATGACTGCCAAGAGGAGTTCGACAACTTGAAGAAGTACCTCTTAAGACCATCGGTGCTCATGCCCCTGGTTGAAGGAAGACCTCTCATTCTATGTGTGACGCCCCTAGAGTGATCACTAGGAGCCTCCCTCGCACAATAGAATGATTCTGGCAGCGAAAATAGTCTCTATTACCTTAGTCAGACCATGATTGATGCTGAGACTCAATACTCAAATATCGAGAAGAGTTATCTGGCCTTGGTCTTCATGGTTCAAAATCTGTGACATTATCTATAGAATCATGAAGTCCATTTGATCTCGCGGAGTAACCCTCTCAAGTACATACTTAGTCACCCGATGCTAACCGGATGCCAATCCCGATGGGCGGTCAACCTCCAACAGTTAGACATCTAGTTCGTGCCTCAAAATGCCATTAAGTGCTAGGCATTAGCAGACTTTCTGGCAGAGCACCCTTCAATAGGGACCACTACATCAGACGCCGAACTACCTGATGAAGATATCTTCTCGGTCCAAGAGTATTTCCCAGCATGGGAAATGTACTTTGACGGCGCGTCCCGAAGCCCCACCGGGAAGAGGATGGAGGATCCCAGATTCAACAAAGTGGGCCTGGGGGTAATAATCGTGTCCCCAGAGAAGGAATTCTTGCCATATTTTTTCCTCCTATCAGAGGGATGTACCAACAATGAAGAGTAATATCAAGACCTCATTGCAGGCCTAGAGCTCGCATTCCAGGCATAAGTACATCACCTTAAGGTAAATGGTGACTCGGAGCTGGTCATCAAGAAAGTCAATGGTGACTATGCTTTTAAAAAGGAGGAGCTAGTCCCCCAATTTGACCATGTCCAAGGGATAATGTCTGAGTTCTCCATAGAACTAAAATTGTCTTATATTCCTCATTCCTAGAATTATCAGGATGATGCACTAGCCAACGCGGCCACAGCCCTAGCAGACCCAGACCGGGATGAAACGGTCATCAGTATTGCTCATCGTAGAATGGTATTTCCATTTGTTCAAGGTAAGACGGAAGAAATCCATGAAGTTAGCCCTGTCC
Source organism: Viscum album (assembly GCA_963277665.1). NCBI lineage: Eukaryota > Viridiplantae > Streptophyta > Magnoliopsida > Santalales > Viscaceae > Viscum > Viscum album. The sequence continues at coordinate 1,464,475,952 of OY728164.1, read as the reverse complement.
CTGAGCCATATGCTCCTACCACCAGCTGGATGATCCCCATCACGAACTACCTTCAACAGGGAGAGCTTCCACCAAACAGTGCAGAACAAGAGCAAATACGGAGAAGGAAAATCAATTTTGTCATATATGGAGACATGGGTCAGCAAGAGGTCCTCTAAAAATGAGGCCTCGATGGAGTGCTCCTCAGATACATTGATGGAGAAGAAACCACTGTCGTCATGACTGAAGTACATGCAGGAGCATGTGGAGCACATCAACCAGGGACAAAGCTTTCCCATCAGGTTCAAAGGCTTGGGTACTACTGGCCCATAGTGGTACGAGACTGTGAGCATTTTGCTGCAAAATTCCACTCATGCCTGATTCACGCCAACTTCATACAGCATCCCCCGAAGTTACTTCATCATGCTAAGTACTCTTGGCCATTTTTCGTCTGGGGGATGGACGTCGTGGGACCATATCCTTCCGCCACGGCCAAACAGCTGAAGTATGTACTCATGGCAACTGACTTCTGTTCCAAATGGGCAGAAGCCATACCCCTCAAGGAAGTCGGGGAAAGAAATATTGTTAACTTTGTGAAGGCCAATATCATCACCAGATTTGGTGTCCCTCATACTATATTGACGAATAACGGCACCAATTTCTTCTCTGCTGAGTTGGAAAAGCTATACCACAAGTATGGTATCAAGGCTAACCACTCATACCGCTACCATGCAGCGGCCAACGGATAGATAGAAGATTTCAACAAGACCCTGTCCAACATCCTCCATAAAATGGTGGACAAAGACAATAATTCATGGCCGGATAAACTCCTTCATGCATTGTAGGCTTATCGAAACACAATTTGCACCGCTACTCGGTCTACCCCGTACTCACTGGTGTACGACACAGAGGCAGTCCTGCCAGTTGACCTCCAACTTCCCTCACTCTGTTTTGCCATCTGTGATCAATTATCTGACGATGAGCAGTCAGAAAAGCGGCTAGGTGAATTGGAACAGCTAGACGAGAAGCGGCTGCACACTCTGCACCACCTGGAGGTGCACCAGAACTAGATCGCGCGAGCCTTCAACAAAAAGGTCTGCCTCCAGTCATTCTTAGAAGGATAATTGATGTTGGTCCTCCAAACCCCAATGATTCACGGAAAGAATCCTCCAAAGTTAGAGCCCAAATGGTAGGGACCATACGTTTTACACAAGGTCTACTCCAACAGAGCATATACCCTGATCTCTATGGATGGACAATTTACAACCTCTCCTACAAATGAGATATTCCTGGAGAATTATTTCACATAGAAACTAAAACTGATTACTTCCTCACCGCATGACGTTAAAATACATGGAGTATGTCCTCACTGCATGACGTTAAACTGCATGGAGTACGTCCTGACCGCATGACGTTAAACTGCATAGAGTACATCCTCACCGCATGATGTTAAACTGCATGGAGTACGTCCTCACCACATGACATTAAACTGCATGGAGTACGTCCTTACTGCACAACATTAAACTGAACGGATAATAAGAGTCAAGAATTCTCCCTCCCCCTGTGTACAGACCAGACCTGCAAGGGGTGTATTCCTTGTCCTCACCGCACAACGTTAAACTGCACAGAACTCTTCCTCACCGCACGACGTTAAACTGTGCATACCCCCCCCCTTTATTTTTCTTTTCACATCGGGTCACCTACGTCCCTACCACACGACGTTAAAATGCACAGAGTTCGTCCGAGCTGCATGACGTTAAACTGCCAAGCACCCAACTATCCAAACTCTATGACCTTAAACTAAGAGTATTTCTTCCTCATCGCATGATGTTAAACTGAACGGGCATGGTGATCTAAAAATGCCATCTTCCTCTTTGTACGGACCAGACCTGTATGGGGTGTATTGTCTTTTAGAGAACTACATGAGGCTTGATTTTTGACCTCACAGGATACGTACTGATGCCAGAATTCCACACCCTGGCCCAGCCACCTCAAAATGAAAAACCAAAATTCCCATTCCCCCGTGTACGGACCAGAAATGCACGGGGTGTATTCACGTCCTCACCGCATGACATTAAACTGCATGGAATCCAATAATACCCCCTGTCCTAATCACATGGTGTTAAAATATATGGACAACTTCCTCACCACATGACATTAAACTGTACGGATTTCAGAGAACTATGTACGGCTTGATTCCTACCCTCGCATGATACGTAGTGACACCAGGATCCCCTATCATGGCCCAACCACTCCCTAATAAATGCCTTTTCCCCCCTGTGTATGGACCAGACCTGCACGGGGTGTATCCCTCATCCTCACCGCATGATGTTAAACTGCACGGACAGTGAGTTTTATCAATTCCCCTTCCCCCATGTTCAGACAGGCCCTTCACGGGGTGTAATTATTTTAGAGAACTATGTGTGTCTTGATTCTTGCCCTCGCAAGATATGTAGTGACGCCAAGGATCCCCATACTGGCCCATCCCCATGAATAAAAAATAAAAATTCCCTCCCCCCCCCCCCCCGTGTACGAACCAAACCGACATGGGTTGTACTTCTCATCCTTACCGCGTGACGTAAAACTACACGGATAGAAAGATTTAAAAATGCTCCCTTTTCCATGTGTATGGACTAGACCTGTACGGGGAGTTTTTTTTGCATCCTTTTCGCACGACGTTAAACTGCACGGACAATAATGTTAAGAATTTCCCTTCCCCCATATACGGACCAAACCTCTACGGGGTGTATACTTCGTCCTCACTGCATGACATTAAACCGCACGGAATTCGTCCTCACCGCATGACACTAAACTTCACGGACTTCATCGTGACCCACCCTAGACACATGGCAATACGAGATGAAGATACTCCTTGCACATTTGGATGTATCCCCTCCATACACCAGACTCCACGACCCGAAAACTTTTGGATCTTCATAACCACTCATGGCCATCAGAAGTGGAAAGTTATCGACCCTGTGACACCTTTTCATGACTATTCATACCATGCCCTCTACGGATCTGCATAATGATAGCCCCTGGCTCATCTTCTAAAGGCAAGATTTCCACAGGCGACACTCTTCCTAGCTCTGTATGCTTACCTACCTCAGAGCCCCCATACCATACCTCCTGATCCAGGAGTTTATGGAGAAGTGGTTTACAAGTTCATACACCTTTTCAAATCCAGGTGTTTCCAGGGTATCCCTATTTGGCTAGCCTATTTGTCCGTCAGTGGTTCACATAGCGACCTGCATCAACGAACATCAAGCAAGGACTAGGCTACTTTGACTCAACGGACAATTACGATGAAGATGTTTCTTGTATACGTGGACACCATTATCCCCACAGTCTGAACTCTACACTATGAGAAATAACAGATTCTCATTACCATTCATGTCCATCGGAAGTGGAAATTCATCGACCCGGGGACACCATTGTATGACTATGCATAGCATGCCCTCAACGGCTCTGCATAATGATATCCACTGGCTCATCCATCAAAGGAGAGATTTCCTCGGGCAGTACTCTTCCTAGCCCCGTATGCTTACCGTCCTAAAAGCCCCCACACCACACCTCCTGATCCGAGAAAGCTCAAAGTTGTAGCTTATGACCTTCATCCCCCACCTTGTTCCAAGTATATCAGAACATGTTGACTCAGTTATCCTTAAAGTGACTGCAGCAATGTTCACCCAATAGTCTGAGCTCTATGACCGATGAACTAGGAGTACTTCTTCCTTACAACATGATGTTAAACTGCATAGAATGAAGACACACCCCTGTGAAAAAAAGAGAGAAAAAAGATCAGCGCAGGGGGCTCTTTGAAACACAACAAGCAACCAAGGACGGATATCCCCAACATGTCCAGACATTCTCTTTCCAAATGAAAGACTTCGTGGCCAGGATAATTTTGGATCCTCATAAACATTCATGGCCATCGGAAGTGGAAAGTCCTCGACCCGTGGACACCTTTGTACGACTATGCATACTATTCCCTCAGCGGCTATATATATTGATATCCCCTAGCCCATCTACCAAAGGAAAGATTTCCACAGACAGTACTTTTCCTAGCTCCATAAGATTACTGGCCTCAAAGCCCCAATATCATCTCTCCTGATCCAAGAAGCCCCGAAACCATTATCTACACCAATCATACCCTCCCCTATGTCTGGAGTATGTTGAGGTATTCAAACCCAGTTGCATTCTGATGAAGAGCAGCCTTTGAAAAAAATACCCCATGTCCTCGCTGCATGACATTAAACTACATAGAAAAATTCAAAAATACCCCCTGTCCTCGTTGCATAACGTTAAACTATGCAGCAACCTTCAAAGATGCCTCTCGTCCTTGTCGCATGACACTAAACTGCATGAATTATGTCCCAACCACATGATGATAAACTACATGGTCATACTCATCATGGTTTCAATGAGAATCATAGGCTTTTTATCTATCCTTGAGTGCATGGGTCAGACCTACACGAACCACCACCTTGCACCAGTGTGAGAAACAATTACTTCACCCGTTCTTGGGAAGTTTAGTCCAGATATTTCCCCCGTATTCAGGAACCCTCTCATCAAAATCCATACATTGTACTTAGAAAAAGTCGAACACTCATAATCCACCCCTAGTGGTCCCAAATCTCAACTTACCTGAAGTTTCTAGGCTATCAGAAGTGGATAGTCTTTGACTTAAGGACACCTTTGTATGACTATGCATACCATGCCCTCAGCGGCTCTGCATATTGATCGCCCCTGGCCTGTCAACCAAAGGAATTATTTCCTTAGGAAATGCTTCTCTCCGTATGCCTCTTGGCCTCTGAGCCCCCATTTCTATCCCGGGATTCGGAAACCCTCTAAGCTACAGTTTACCAACCTCTTTCACAACCCTGCCTGAATATGGTGGAACATCTTTGACAAGATTACTGACAACTAGGAGAAGTTGTTCCATTTTAAATGATGTCCTAGCTGCATGAATTTAAATTGCGCCAAGCCTCATCCATCCCATACGCTAACTAAATGCGTAGGGAAGTGGTCTCTCGACCACACTCTTTATTAGTACAGATATTCTCAAAACCCTTTCAGACGTCACATTCATTTTCCAATCCACCCATGGTGGTTTCCATAAGACAGATTTCCATGAAATCCCCAGGCCATCAGAAATGGACAGTCATTGACTTAAGGACACCTTTGTATGACTATGCATACCATGCCCTCAGTGTCACTGCATATTGATCACCCCTGGCCCATCTAGCAAAGTCAAGACTTCCTTATGCAATGCTCTTCCTACATTTGTACACCGATGCGGCTCCCATGCCTTGATACGTGCCTTGCATGTCATCCAAAAATGTTTTCCCCCACGTGTGTCGGAAGAGTATTGAGACATCTTTTAATCAGTTGAACCCCATTGGGGCCCTCGCCCCACCATATTTGGTCAAATATGTTCGACCTAAAACATCAGTAGTGATAGTCTTGACGGCGGGACTTTAAACCACTCACAAAAGAAAGAGGCACAAAGCCTGTTAGGCCGAAAACTCAAAAAGGGTGACCTAAGAAAAAGTCGGGTTATACCTGCTGGGTCCACACTAAATGGGCCCAAGAAAAACCATGGAATTAAATGAAAAATAGAAAAAAACAAAAAGTTTGTGTGGTTTTCCTACAAAACCCTAGCAATCGTCAGACTATGCTCGCTGGACCCCATGGTCTAGGAAAAAGTTAGGGTTTTTTTCTTGGGTTATGATTAATTCTGATTCGGTGAATCATTATTTACATGACAATTGTTCTAAGTAACAATCAAATTTCACAAAAACAAGTGATTGATAGAGACTGTGTTTCGTTCAAAAAACAGGGGGAGGATGTAAACAATTCGAGGTCTCTCCTTCACACAAAAAATAAGAAAAAAATAGGGGTAATTAAAACAAGGGATACAAAAGTGGCTCTGATAGTTATAAAGAAGCCTTATTCGCTCTCCCCATCAGATCAGCGACTGCGCGGTGAAGGTGGCTACATGACTGCTCCAACACTACCTTCTCCCTGGTTTCAGCCTCAGCAACTGGACGAATACGCTCCATTGCGGTTTAGAGGTAGTTGATCCCTTTTCTGGTAGCTTCAAGATGACCAGTCATAGCTGATAACTGATCCCTCATCATCGCGGCCCGTTCTTCGCATTCATGCAACTCGGAGGATAGGATGGTCGCCTGATCTCAAGAGATCACCTTTCGTGCTATTAGTTGATGGAGCTTTATTGTGGTTTCCTCCAAGGTTTGGGCCCCATAATGAGTGATATCGAAGTGAGCAAGCTGGCATTCATTAGTAAAAACTTCCTCACAGGACATGACAACTTGGAAAGCAAGAGAATGGAACTGCTGATAGTCAAAGCCACCTGACCCCAAACCCAGAAAGAGCTAACGAAGAGCTTTGGTTTTAGTTTCCATTTCGGATAAAGGGGTTTCAGTGATGATTTTTCATTTTCAGGGCCAGTCCCACCTGCGCATTTCCTGATGGTCCACCATGGTATGAGGATCTTTGGTATCCTCACTGGAAGGAATGAGAAAAAAGTCTAGTATGGCAGCCGGCGCGGGCGTGTGCTCACTAGAAGTTGACTCCGAAGCTGGAAAGTCTGGAGCCTCTGACCACGGTTCAGGATTGGGGACCAATTTTCTAAGCCCAGTATCGACTGGAGGAACCTCCAAGATGGTTTTTCTAGGACCCGAAACCATAGGTTTGTCCGCATCCATGCACAAGAATGATGAATTTGTCTGAACTGTGGCCACCACATGGTTGGGAGAGGAAAGTTATCTGAGTCGCTTTGATTGAAGAGCCATTAGTCGGTCCTCCCTTAAGACTAATGAGGAAGGTGTGGTGGATGCAGCAGCCACCATACCTCCTGATTTGGGAACTTTCCGAATAGCCTTCCCTAGGATCCCATCAGGATAGTATTTTACCCATGTTTTTTCATACTCCATGGAAAAGAAGGTAGTCGCCCCCGTATTAGGAAGGGGAATGTTGGTGTCAAATCCCTCCTACGTCAGCATCATCCACCACTGACGAAGTATGGCCGGGTGCACTCCTTGATCCTGAGGAGGGGGGAGGAAAACTTGGACATGCATGCACCCAAAATGAAGAGAAAAAAGATACAGGACATACAGCTCGCACAGAGAAACCCTGTCGATCTGTGGGGACAGAAACCCATCCTGCAGAGAGATCATGTAAGAGCTCTCCTCCAGGCTCCCCCTGCGGTTGTTAACTAAGACGCCAGAAGGGGCGGGGTAGGGAGTGAAGATGAACTAGGAGAAGTCGCTCAGGAGCTCGAGAACATCACCAGAATTGAGGGACATCAAGCAAACTCCTACAATATCTAGTAGGGTAGGCCAAAAGGTAGGAAGTGGGATGGTCGTGTTGTGACGATACTCATAACAGTGACAATAATCCACCATACATCCGTACATAAATTCAAATGGTCCTCTTAGATGGTAGGGTGACCCGCCCACCTGCATGTGGCTCAGTAGCTCATAGATACAGGCCAAAGTTGGCATGGCTAAATTCACTAGGCAGCCCTCTGCTAACTCAGCCGCCATCATCAAAGTGCAGGCCCGGACACCTGGGTTAACATCCCGGGAAGGAAATAGCCAGCCGCTCAAAAACATAGCAAACAGACCATCCAACCAAAGCATAGGCGACACACCAGGGAACACCTCGTAACCCATGAAAGGTAGTCGCCCGCCTCTAGAACCGCCCAGTAGAAGCCAAGGGAGGTTCGTGATTGCTGAGAATGGTGTGTCCAGGGGTGCTTGATCTTCGGCATAGGACCAGTAGTGTTTAGAAATAACCCTATCCAGGCACCATAGGGAATGAGAGAGAGGGCACACAATGCCTGACCTGATGACTGCTCTTCCATAACCAACAGCTCTTTCACCAATAAAGGCACATGTTCAACGTCATCCCATGTGTTGGGAGTGGGAAAAAATTCATCATACATCTCACCAGTAAGCGGCAGTCCTTTTATCTAGTAGATGTCCAACAGAATAATGCCGACTTCACTATGGGAAAGGTGGAAAGTAATAGTACTTGAACACCAAAGGCTGAACAGGCCGGGCAGGATTGGAGATGGTGGATAAACATCGAATTGGGAAGCCCAAACTGCAGAGTATAGATTGACTACTTCCAGTATTTTAGGAGACTCCCGATAATGATGGTGGACACAAAAAGTCCAGGCCCAATCATTTAAAAAGAGCCCGCCAGACCAATGATAACGCTTGGGGACCCACCTTTTGTCTGGATCCCTTCGAGCAAGGTTGATAATAGAAGGGTAGTCCTTAAGGGAAGCTTTTTGAGAAAAGTCATGTGTTCCCCGATCGCTTTGGGTCCAAACAGAGCCCCTTAGAATAAATGTGATTTTTTTGGACCAGAATTAGAGATTATCTCCCCGAATTGGGTAAGGTTTTCCTGAATGAATTCTGACGATTCTTCCATGAAAGGAAAAGGGAGACATGAGAAAGTAGGGGGGATAGGGAAATCATCATGAAGACCGAAGCCGAAGAGCGGGAGCCGATTTGATAGTGGATAACTCAGAAGCTCAGGATATAGCAGGTTCTTCATTACACCATCATCATGAATGATGGACCGACTAGGGTCTTCTTTGACTCCATCCGCTCTGTGAATCATAGTTTAACATCTATCTGAGCCAATTAGGAGGGGCTATGTAGCCGGCCTCAGTGCAGAATGAGGGGGAACCATATTTTCTCCCTCCACAGTAAGAGCCAACAATTAGTTAGTCCAGAATAAAAATCTGGACAAAAAATAACCGGATATGTGGTTACGGAGCCTTTATAATCAAAGCCCGCAAGGAGGACTTGGAGGATGGTTTGTGATGACATCATCCCACAAACCAGCCCTTCGTGAAATTAGTCTGTGAGGCTCGGGCCCACAGAGCATTGTCCAGGAAACCGTGAACCAAGTCGCTGCGTGGAATTTCAATCCCGAGTTTATTTGGAAGACTCATGTACTTTTTATAGTTCAAGAGATTTTTAGTCCACGGAGCACTGAAACCGTGAAGCAAGTTCCTCTTCATCCCGTCATCACTTAATTTTTAATTAATTAAGAGTAATGGTAAGCGGTTGAGAAGTTGGTCAATGGATGAAGGCGACCGCGAAGAAGGAATGGTTAGCGGAGGTCACTGTCGGTTCATGGAAAAGGCACTTCGCGAAGGAGAAAACACGCGGAGGCGAAGGAGATCTGGTTTCGCGCGGAATTCGGTAAAGGGAAAATGAAGGGCTCCCCATATTTATAGGCGTGGTCCGCTACTGGGTCGACATTTCTACCAAAAACCATCTCAGTTTCAGGACCACTTTGCATCAGAATGGCCTCCTTTTCGTTCTGATCGGACCCCATTCTGATGGGGCGCATTTGTAGGGTCCTGAAAAATCCGAAAAGGAGATTCTACCCAAATCCCCCAAAGAATTTGGACATATAATCATAGAAGGGAGGACCGGTCCACGAACGGGTCCAATGGAAGCACAACGTGGAAAGGCCCCACGAGGCACCCCCCTCCGCGAACCATTGTCGTTCGTGAAATGGAGGCGGAGAGCCTCCGTGGTCGGGAGGCTGGATGGGCGCCAGTCTAGTTCACCGTCACGAACCACCCCAACCGCGGACCTCGTCAACCGGTTCATGTTGCACCCGCTGTCGTTCGCAGAATGGAGGCGAAGCCCTCCGCAGATGGGGAGCACTCCCTGTGTTTGCCTCGCAGAGGGGGGGGAAGTGTTCAATACCCACCGCGAATCACGGATTGACTAAGTCAGCTGTGAACTAGGTATTTGGTTATGGGACTCCATGAAAGACGCAATGTGGCCACAGATACATCCCATTCCGCACTCTATAAAAGGGGACCAAGGGGGAATGAAAAGAGAGGATCGGAGAACTTGAATCGGATTCAGAGGGATTGGAGATTCAAAAGGAGATCAGTTAATGTAAGGATTCTGATTTTCGCAAACAACGAAATTCCCACCCACGAACCACAGAAGGTATATGAATTAATCAGGAATTGGAAAACGCATAATAATTTGGTGAACTGCGAACCTAAAATAACAAAAACAATGAGAATTGTGAACCGTACCCCCTCTGCAGATGACTTCCCCGCGGACCAGGGAGTTTGTGCCTCTTTCTCCATCCGTCGCACCGCATAGAACTATCCTACGCGGGTGAAGCCCCGATCGAAGAGCCTCTGACCAGCGCTGCCCTCGGCTGCCACTGCCCACCTAGAACCCTCCGCAAACCACCCTGGTTCGCGGATTGAACCCGAAGCCGTGAACCACCCTTGTTCGCGGATGAATTCTATAGTCGTGTGGCACTTACCCACGTGAAGGGCGCCACCACCCTTACCTCTGGGTGGCTCACCAAATAATTTGGTGTTCTCATTTATCGAGCCAGGTAAAATCCTTCTGATCCATCCAAGTCCTCCACGACTCCCTCATTGGCCTATCCATCAGCCCCGAGCCAAGGCCTCCACCAGAGCTGCCAGATCCACGTGGTGTAACTTTCAGGTGCATCAGCGCGCCATTTTGAGTTCACATACCAACAGTAAACAGGGGAAAAGGGTTTTCCCCGACCCTTGAAGAGATTACCAAAGCATTTCTGGGTTCACATTCCCACAGTAATGTGGAGTCTGAGCTCGGGAATCCCATCTATGCCCCTCCACTTGTTGAGGGTTCCTAGAGGATGGTAAAATAGCCATCAGAAGGATGCCCTCATGAACTGAAAGAGAGGATATTGGAATAGGAGCACCCCCTTTCCCTCTCCCTCTGGGCTTTGTCACCCCGGACATCCATCTCGGAGTAAGCCTCGACCTCATGGGCCGCCCTCATGCGTAAGCCCCACTCCACTTCTCAAGGACGCACCTCTCGTGACGTGATCCTCTGGTCCATGTTTCCTCTTGTTTCTCACACCAAGCATCGCTCATGTGGGCTTAGAGTAAGCATCGACCATGAAATCCTCACTATGGTCCTCCTCAGAGTGTATGCCCCAATCCATTATTTCGGGTTGTGTCAGAGCGTAAGTCCCATGCCAATGCGAACTACGTGGACTTTGATCCTTGTCCCCTAGGCAGGGTACGTAGGAAGCCTCCCAGAGGTTCAATCCCAACTACCGGTTGGTCCGACTGTCCTCACACCAGTTCACCATGCCGCTCTTAGTGCCTCCTCAAGCGAGTTCTGACTACTCGGGGTCATTAATCCAATGAGGGATGGTAAACCTCGGGCATAAATGATTCTGAACCCCTATGTCCAGTTGACCATTGCCCCCCAAAGTTAAATATATGGATACTACATTTGGGTATGAACCAAAGATTCGTGAACATATGAATACGTCTTAAATATATAAGAGAGTCCCAGAACAGCCAATAATTTTCCCCCAAAAGGGTGTGATGATCCCGAATTCCCATCCTCTTGACCAATGTGAGTACTTAAGAGTTGTTGGTCAGACCATCTGGTGAACGCTTTCCTTTGGAAAGCAGGTCCATCAATCATTGGATACGGAGCCGTTGGGCATTTCGAGGCCAAAGAAAGCTAGAAAAAAACACCCATCTATCATTTACTTAATACTTAAACATAGTCCACCTCTACTTTTCCTAGGGAATGAATGAAAATATTGGTGAGCTCAGACTCTCAGTAATGAGTAACAGATAAATAAATGTTAAATAACATAAATATTTCAACATTTTAATGCAAAAACAATGTGAGAAACATGAAACCGCAATCAATTGAAACTAATAGAATATTATATCCATGTTAGTATATGAAAACATGGGTAAAAATAATCATTGATCTCATACTGATGGAATGCATAATGTCATACATTGAAACATTTTTTCAAGACATTTTTCAATGATTCTTTACAATCATTGGAATATTTATACACCATAACCCCTCATGTTCTTTATCATGAGGAATATTGATTCATCAAGGGGTTATCTAATTATACATCACACCAATCACCTAATTAAGACCAAATAATTCACTATATGTTTCATTAAGACCATTCATACCAATCACATAGGAAACTATTATTGAATAAAAATTAGATACCCATATAATAATAAATATATAATTGAAATAAATCCTCATTAAATAAAATAATGTGGATTTCTAGGAGAATATCCCTTAATCATCATGGATACCATGGTGTATTATCAAGTAAACATAAAGTACCCTTATCTATTAAATATAGTGTAAATTGTAATTATAATGTGTTGTGTCATCCATGGAAGATAATAATTGGACTCAATAGATTTTATTTAAAGGAGTATGAGTTAAATTTTTGAAAATTTATTTAAAATGGTTTATAATGATAGTTTAAATATTCTAATTTAAATCTCCTTTGAGTGTCTATCTTGGTTTGTAGTATTATGCACAGTCCACATGCATCATGGTGAGGATTGATTCATTTCACAAAAACAAAATTTAAGTGGGTTACCCTATGTATAATATTTTCCACAACTACATCAATCTTTTAGTATCCATAAAAATATTTATTTTCTATGAAACTAAACATAACAATACTTTTCCAAAACAAAGGATGGTTCTTCCACCATAGAAAATTTTATATTTTAAAATACTTTTAGTAACCCTTAATTCAAAATAAAATCAATTATTTATAATAATATAAACATGTAAACCCCTAAATTTTCATGAATAATGTCACAAAATTATTCCATAGTAATTAATATAACATACATGAATAAATAGGTTGTGAATATAACCTAACTCCCAAAGAATGAAAATTGAGATGAAAAATCCCCACTTATGGCTTGTGAAGCAATTCAATAATAACCTACTGAAAGATAGGTCATGAAAATGTTCTTCAAATAAAATTAATAATTTGATTTTAGAGTATACAATCACAAAAATGTTTCATATAAACACCACATAGAGGAAATTAGGTGCATTATGGAAAATATGTCTCAATGAGAAGAATTTGAGATGGAAAGCCTTTAAACCTTATTAACAATTGAATGAATGTACATTAACCACTTATATCATAATCATAACTATCTTTATAACTTAATTAAGATCCTCTCAAATATCTATTGTCATTGTTACTCTCCATAAATAGTCATTATGCTCATAAATTCATCTAATTTGGACACCGATTGTTTATAATTACGATTATTTATACTTATTTCATAATAGCGGTGTTTGTATTCATTATTTATCCAATATATATTGTTAAAAAGTTGTTAAAATTTATGTTATGGATTATTTATAACAATTTATGATATTTAAAATTAAATTTATGTGTTTTTATGTCATATACTCGAAGATGAAGTCGATAATAAGAAAGCTTTGGTGGTTTTTGATGAACGATATGTGTTTTCTTAATTGATGAGTTAGATATTGATACAACATCTCTATAAAACAAATCTTTTAAAGAATATATCAAACTATACTATTATATAGTTTTTCATATTCATCAATGATATAAATTCATGGTATTCTTCATGTAAGTGGTTAAATTTACCCAAACATGAAGATACCTTGATTTAATGAATGATTATGATGTGATTTGGTTGTAATATCAATATAATAAAATAATAATAACCATATTTTGTATTTATTAGTATTATATAAAAAAATATGGATTATATAATATATTGATTAATGGATATGAAAAATACTACAAAATCTAAAAAATATATATTCCTCTTAACATACAAATTTTAAATGATTATGTTAATGATGGTTGTTTTTTGATCATATCATTAATTGGTTCAAAAAATTTATATACCCTAACCTTAATTATATAATGAAAAAAATATTTATCCTATAATACTCTATTTATATCCATCCATTCAAATTGTTTAAGGAAAACAAAATAAAATACATCGTGGAGGCGGTAGTTCACACAAAAGATAAATAACAATATTGTTTTTTAATTTCAGGTATGGAAAAATAATGATAATAGACATAATACAGATCATCGAAGAATTTAAATTATTATAGTATCATTATATTAGTTTTTTTAGAAAAAATTTCAATAATGATAATTAAGAACAAAACTAGGTAATCGATAATACTCATGTTAGTTATTGGAATTTTCCTTAGAATTCTCCTTGAAATTGATGGGAATAGGATAAATATGAGTGACCATGGGAATTTATTACTAGGATATTATTATATAGAGGATAAAATGGAATAGATTTAAGGAAAAAAATTTAAGGTTATTTTTATCTTGGAAGGGTGTATGTGGAATGTTTTTATAAGTGAATGTAATCAAACATTTTGAAAAGCCATTAGATTTTTCAATAATAAATTGTCCCTTTCGAATTTCTCAAGGATTCAAATGGAAAAAAGTATTGGTGAAAATTACATGGTGAATAAAAATGTCAATAATTACATTGAAGGAACATTTTTTTATATCTAAGGGCATTTATAGTAAGTTAAACTAATGTTACTCTTTTTACATTTACAATGATAATTATTTTTAATGAAAAACATTCAGATGGAAATTTTATAAAATTTTATACTTATAATTTTAGTTTTTAATGTATTTTTAAAAAAAAAATATTTATACTAGTGAATAATTATTATTTGTAAAATAAATACACTTCATCATGTAAAAATGTTTCTAAGGACAATATGTTTTTATCATTAAATCTATATATGAGAAAAAACATTTTTGTTACTACTTTTAATGGAATAACTGGGCTAATTATAAAACAAATAATGGTTATGATGATCTCATGGTAATCCAAAACTTAATCACAATTTCAAATACTTGATTTGATAAAATTATTGAAAGTGGAATCTTTATTAATGTGTCATTTAAATTAGTTCTAGAATCATCGGTAATTGGATATTAAATTGCATATAATATTCTAAAAATTTTATTATAATAGCTTAGATTCAAATTTTATTATTTAAGCCTTTTAAGAAATCTTGGTATTTATTATTTAATGATAATTTCATACAAGTTAAATGTTTTGTGAAGTCCTTATTTTTTTACTTGAAACCAACCTTTTTAGAAAAAGGGATATACTTAATTGTAATATTATTTTCTAATTTACTAATTAAATATTGAAGTTATTTTGGTCATATTGAAATTATTAAATTAATATACTAAATAAATTCATAAACTTATTCTCTTTAAATGGTTTTTTCTGTGATAGTTCAGGATATGGTGTTTACGTAATAGAAGATTCTTGAGTTTTATAATGCCGAATTAATAATTTTTTCATTGGGATTAGGGAATATATCTAATATTCAATAACTGTGGATATTTGTTCATTATATCTTCTTTAGGATATCAGGCTTCCTTATTTTATTTTTTGATTTCTCCAAAGGAAATTAATCAAATGAGATGTATTATTTTGTAATATTTGATTTCTTATTTGATGAATGTGGGTAGGCTCTTTATTATAAGACAAGTAATGATACAAATTTATTCCCCTATATTCGGTAATATGTGTTAGATCTTGAATTTTTCTCCTTAGTAATGATTCATAGATGACATCATGTACATTAGAGAGGTTAGGGAACATAGTGAAACGATAATCTACAACCCCAATTATTTTTAATATTTAAAAATCCCCAAGGTACTCAGGGTTAGTGTTCCTCATTTTAGCAAGCCTTTCAACTCTCATACATAGTGAAACCATAAAATATGAGTGGTCTCCAACATAAATTTTCATGTTATCCATTAGATGTTTAGCCTTACTATTTTTTCTACTCTGGTATTCCTTAATATTATATTTAATATATCGTACTCAAATATTCATCAACCTTAAAATCTATGGTATAACATAAAAAAATTCAACTTCTTCCAAAAATTATGCAGTATTTAATCCCATCCCACATAATGTTTCTTATAGTTTGATATGGATACATAAATGAAATCTATTATTATATAAAAATACCCCAAAATTAAGTTATTGATCACATATTCCTTGTGAGTGAAGAGAAAATGATCTCAACATGTCTTATAATGTATAGATTTTTCTTTTATATTTCACATCATTTTGGAAGAAACTTTTTTGCTTAAATTTATCTCATGATATCCCTTTGAAAACTCCTAATAAAGTTCAATTTAAACTAAGGTCCGTGATATGATATAATGGATTAATGTTCCCTATGGTGATTTATGATTTCATTGATATATAGTTTTTAAAGTTACTTAATAAGTAGATCCTATCTTATCACTATGAACTGTATTGATTTTTGTAATATGATCGATAATGAAACTTATAACGTCATTATTCCTTGGAAAATTTCGTATTTTGGTGATAAAATCCATTATAATATTGCATCACTTCCATATTGGTAAAGGGAAGGGATTCATGAACCATTAGGATGTTTTCTTTTAGCATTTATTGACTGAAATAGTATACATATAAAAAATAGTCATTATTTTATAACTTCGTACCATTTCACCTGAATCGGTATCCTAAATTACAATACATCATTTTTCTACTATGGTTTATCAAGAAATTAGACCAATGGGAGTTTCCTAGAGGATCCATTTAAAACAATAATATGGATGGAACACAAAACCACTCCCCAAACATCAAAACTCAATCATTATAGTTGAATTAATCCAATTTCCCATCATTTATCTCTTTAATCATATTTTATTAGTTCTTATAATCATGTTGGGAAATCTCTACCTCCTATAGTATGTGTGGATGACTATTTTCATGGAAAAAAAATACTGGAAAACCTTACCTAGAAATATCAATATCCATGTTTACTAGTTATCTTTATATAGTATCAAATTTAACATTTATCATTTTCAAAACTATAAGGTTTCTCCTTCTCAATGAATTAATCACCATGATTGTCTTCTGAAGGAGGTAGTGTAACAATTTTGATATTTTTTATTGCATGAAACACTAGTAATATCTCGTTTAACACATAAAAATGAGTTTATAATCCATTAAAAAACACTGAGTTCATCTTGTGTTCAATATAACACTGGGTTTAGATTCTGTGGAACACAACCTTGAGTTTAAAAAAACATGTCATACTATTAAAATATAATTATTTAAAATGGGATTTATCTCATTTATTTTGGACTGGTTGGTTTGAATTATATAAATTAAATTATGAAAATAAAGGGTTTACACCAATATATAAAATTAACTCATCAATGGAAAATTAATTAAAATGAAATTAAAAATTATTTGCAAATAAAAGAAATATATCTTCTAAATAACTACTTTTACCTCAATAAATTAAAAAATAATTTTTTTTTAATGATTATAATGAAATGTATATAGTATACATTTAATCTACTATTTAACAATTATAATATTTTTTTCTTATGAAATTGGTAATAACAAATCATATTACACCCTTAAAACTGGATTTTTCTAAAAAATAGTTTTTTTCTCCTTTATTTTCACTTATTTTAAAACTAATTTATTTTAAATTATATTAATTTTAATTTGAAACATAAATATAATTTTTTAAATTGTCATGTAAGAATTATTTTAGGATTATGATTTGTGAATAATCTGAAAATATTAATTTTTCAGTGAATTGTGCAAAATAATAAAATTAATTGAAAATTATTTATAAATTAAATTATGTATAAAGATAAATTATATTTAATGATGTGTTTAAATTAAAATTAGTTCAATAAAACATCTATTAATCGAATTTAGTCAGTTTAAATTATTTTCAAATTAAATGTTGGCATAAATACCACGTAAACTTTTGAATATTTTCTCTTTGAAACCCCACTTTCTCATCACCTCTGTGGGATAAATTTTAAATTACGTTTCTAAAAATATGAGAAATGAATTTTGGAAAATTAATTCCATACTTTTAATTAGAATAATTTATATTTTCTAATTATTTATAACTATTTTTTACCAAAATTAATAGTAAAAAGCTAAAAAATAATTACCACAGTTAATGTAAAAATATGTTTACCTATGGATTAAAATAAATAAAATATAGGTTTTAATATTCTAAAAACTTTTTTGATATATATTTTCTAAAGATATTTTGACCCTATATTGTCTAATTATTTATAATTCTCAACTAATTGTTCTTTTGGAAAGATAAAAACTTGGTTAGAACCTTTTCATTTAAAAAAATTTTAGTGTGCCACTCACGTTACTTATAAAAGGTTCTGCCATATTCTTTCTTATTCACTCAATAAGACAATTGTAATGGTCCAATCCATATGAAAATCACATATAAACTTCCATAATCTCATACTGGCATACATTTTAGTATAATTTCAACCTAGTATGGCTTTTGGTGATAGCTTAATGAGGTTACCCAATGGACATGTAATGTTCTTCAATGATGGTTTTTATTTTACTTAATCCTCCACCTACATTAATTATTGTTATATAATAAAATAATAATTGCCCATATAAATGTATTATTTTAATTTAAGTTAATCACCTACAACTATCCCCACTTCCATCAAGTGGGTTATGAAATCATCATTCATCTGTACAATAGACTATTGCCTCAAGAAACTATGTCATTCGTTTTTCTGTTACCAGCTCTCATGGTTGGGTATAAAGAAGGGAATAATGTATATATATACTTTTTATAAAATTTTTATACACCTTGAGTTATTATAACATAAATAATTTTTTTACTTTCAATTTAGTAGTGGACATTTTAACGTTGCTTCTGTGTACATTGGGCCACCGCCTCAGGAAGCGATGTGATTCATTTTTCACTAACTATTTACAAAGAAGATAATGAAGATAAATTTAATGAATATATGTGTTATAAATGAATATTTTTATGATATTTGTAAAAAAATAATTCTAAAAACATAACATATCGTTTTATTTCTAACAATTTCACTCACGAAAAGTTGATATTGTCGTTCATGTACGTGTACACTACCGCTTTCGTGAAGCGCTGCTACTATATTTTCATTACCATGCCACATGGATGATATGTACAAGTATATTTAATGGAATATATGTTATTTATAATATTATGATCATTATTGAAAGTTAAAATATTATATACCTTATTTCTATATTTATCATTGAATTATGAAAATGTTACCCATTCGTATGTATAGACTACCTTCTTCAGGATGGTCATGTGCTTCATTTATTTAATATTTATGGTTTTCTTATGAGTTACATATAATTTTTTCATTTATTTTTTTTAACCTTTAAAATATGAATAGTGAGGTTAAGTATGTTTTGAATATTCCATGAACTTGTAAATAACCAAGCACCCCACATTTTTTAGGAAAGCACTGGGTCACACAATTAATAGAAACTGTAGAGGACATGCAACATGATTACTAAAAATGTTGTGGGGACGAACTATGGTGAAAAGGACACCACATGATTCATTGAAAAAAATTTATCCAAGTATCATGAACTAATAAGAAATTACTGGTTTGGGGACAAATCATTTTGCATAGCTTGCATACAGTTACCCAATCTGTTTTCTTAGATTGTGAAGGGTCTTCCTTATAGAAAACACAGGGAATTATGGGAAAACGGTTTGGCAAACTATGTGTCTGAACCATGAGACCCTATGTGTTTTAGGAATAAATAAATTTTCCCTTTAAAATATTTATAACATAAAATCTAATTTTTTTCATCCTCTAGTGGACACACCTCATGCTTTGGAGCTCCATGGGAAACCAACTCAAAGTCATTGGTCCCATTTCGTCATTTGACACTCAATTCAAAAATTATTTATCTCATTGTATCAATGCCATAATGTTTTACAATCCCATTGTTCCATTTTTTTCATTTTTATTCATATTGAATATGTCATTTAGTTGTAACATAATATGCCATTTTTCTGAGATTTACATTATTTTTTCATTTTCTCTCAATCTAGACCAAATCAGAGGTTGATAGAGGACTAATGTTCTAATATTGACCTATGGTAGTTGTTCTATACAATTCTCTTAAGTTTTTATTTTAATATTCCTTGGTTAAGTTGTTCCACACATAGGAACTTTCAGAGGTTCCCCTTTAATTAATTGAATGATTGAATTGAATTGATTATAACCTATTAGGGTTTTCCACTACCCCATGAAATTTTGGGAGGTTGTTAACTATAACATAGGCCACCCATAGGGGTGCCTTTGAATCATCATTACATTATACCATTCCACTGTTTGTGTGAGTGCTCAACTTATTAGAGTAATACTTTTTAAACTAAATTGTAGTTGAATTGAGATGTTATGAGGAGGTTATTCCTCCATTTCATGTGATGACATGATGTTTGACTGGTTGAGTTTTGAAATGACTTTTATAAAAATTGTGTAAATGTGTTGTATGAACTCATGAAATGAAAATGGATGTGAATCAAAATTGAAATAGTATGAAGGGATGATTATGGTATTGGATTCCTTGGTCATTTCAACTTGGATACTGATTCTATAGGATAACATGGACATTTATACTCCATTCATCTTGATTATGGTAGTGGATTCCTTTGAACTTTTTACACATTAGTTCATCATTTGGTTGGATTTTGAGGCCTTTCTATCCATTTAATATGGATTTATTGGGCTCAAATTAGACATGGTCTGTTGACTTTCTCTTGGGACCCCACCCAAGCCATTACTGAGTTTTATTCAAGATTCTCCAAGGAATCTATTGGATTCCTTTTTCTATTATAACATATATCTATCCCTTTGAGGTGTGATACTTTTATTACATGTTTTGGAAATTTTAGATGTTTATACAATTTATACAGTGTAGATGTGGTGAGTATTATATGTTGTATTAAATGGATTGGTTTTGGTAGGTTTTAAAAACATGGTTATATGGCGTGACCATTATTGATATTTTTTATTTGCTTACATATTTCCATGGTATAAATATCATATTACAGTCTTTACACAATATAGTTATCACACATGTTTATTTATGCTTTATAGATTCTCTTGTTTATGGGAACATGAAATTTATTCTAAGGATCCATGTTTAGATAGACTGGATTGAATTACATTAATTACATTTTACCTATTATATATATTTCACACTAATTAGTTTCTTATTACCCAGACTAGATTGTTATAGACATCGTTGACGGTGTTGCACTGAGTGTTATCTCGCAACCTATTCAGGCCATTATTTGGTACTTGGAAAGGATTTCTAGATACACGTTGGAACTAGGGAAAGTTCCTTTTGCATAAGGATTCATTATACATTGATTAGAAGTAAGAAAACATGTGACTGAGCAAGGATCGTGAATATAGGTATAGATACCCCATTTTGGTCATTTTAGTATTTTGAAAAATGTATTATACTGGATGTATGTACACCTATTTTCTTTATTTGTAGATATATGGCATGGCACACCATATACCATATGATGTTACCTTTGGAATTATTTATATATTCATGTCTCGATGTTTATCATATATTTGTTATGTTATTATATACTTCTACTTTTTATCTATCTGATTACTACCAATATGTTACACTATAAAATGAGGTAATTGTCTCCCCACAGACACATCCTAGTCCCTTGATGCAAGTTTGATGCCTTTGGAATATGCGGAGACATTCTTGAGGCTATGGGAACCACAGGCTTGGGGAACCATTTAGTGGCATATGGGTTCGGACATTACAAAGTGTTATAATAAGTGGTTATTTTGTTTGAATCACTATTTTGAGAAAATATATAGGATATTATGATTTTATTTTGAAATATTGTAGTTAGTTTTTCCTTGGAGTAGATAACCCATGTAAAGAGAAAAACTAATTTTCCATGGATAAAAAATGTTATTTTCTAGATTTTTCTTGTTATTTTTTATTTGAATCCACAATTAGATGACATACTTGAGGTGTGATGTTATTAATTATGTGATTGAAGAATTGGTTTTACCATTTCCCAATGAGATGTATTTATGCATCTCATACCCCATTTTAGGAACATATATGGGTTTACATTCCATGCATTATGTCATCCAATATAACATTCATTACTTAACTTTAGGACATTGGGATATGTTCTTTATGTGATATGAATGGTTTATTCTAGATTTTTGAATAGTGGTTTCAGAAAATAGTCTATACTTACATTGTTGACAATTAACTAAACTGTTTTTCCATATAAGGCTACAATATACACTCTACGTAGATAATAATGGAACGTTGAATCATGGGTCGTTGGTTGCATGGACTCAAACGTGTTATGGTATGGATTTGGTGGCTGCCAAGATTTGGTTTATGCATTGTATGAAACCTAGTGGATCACAAGTGGAGAACCATTTGTTTCAACCAATTAAAGATAATTTTAATATAAATGTTAATATAAATGAAATGGAAATTGGTAAACTACATAACATGACCAGGACCCAACTTTAGAGTGTGGCATAGGAAGTGTCTCTAGTGATGTTGGTGAGTTATTGTTTTTAAATAGTCATTAGTTTAATTGTATCTAGTGGGGTGGGTCCTATTTATAGGAAGGATTCTACACTTCCAATTTTTTGTCTAAGGTCTAATCCAGTTAAATAATTTCTCAGCCATCATATATGAGTTTTAGATACACTCCACCACAAAGACCTCAAGTTGTACACTGGGAGAGTGGTGACAACTATACTCTGTATGTGGTGGGCCACGGGATACCAGTGTATCATCCCATATTTCTTGATGAGGAACTAGTGGTTTTACTATATATTATTTCTAAGGTATAGTTACATGTCACTTTTATGTGCATTATGTAGACCATTCTAAGAGTGTCGCATCCAGCCTCATTAATGGAAGAGTTCATGTCTATGTTCCAGCAAAAGTATCCTCCAATGTTATCATGGGATAGTGGTCCATGGGATTCAGATATATGGCTAGACACAACCTTATTGATATTAAATCATCAGGATACACATCTGATATGGGATTAAACATCGTGACATATTTTTTTGGAACATATAATAGGGGGTTAGTTGTTTTGAATTAGAGTAATACGAACCATGATTTAGTATAGAGGGATTTTGGGACAAGGTTTTATGAAAAAAATTTGGGGAGACTATGATAGAATAGTAGTCTAGTGAGTTTTTTATTATAGAGTAAGAAGAAATGATTGTTATGTGGTATTTGGTTCGATTTAAAAACATTTAGCTTTTTTCACCAGTTTATGTTCTTAATGATCTATTGAGGATAGATACTTTGTGGAAGGTCTCAAGGGTGTCATTTGATCATTGTTAAATGTGTTTAAGATAATGAAATTTATTGAAATATTGAATTAAAAACTAATTACATATCAGAACCAAAGGGAAATTGGGGGTAGAATGTAGATAATTAGAGTCTCACATCCCAGAGAATTAGATTTCAATGGTAGGAAGAACCATTTTGAGTATTTTCATGATGACAGAACCAGCTAGGATGTTAGTGTTCGTAAGTTAATATTCTATCATCAGTGTGATATATAGGGAAATATAACAAATCAATGTGATTTATAGGAAATTAAATGTCAATCATATTGAAGGATGGTCCATGTATAGTGGTTTTGTAGGGCCTTCCCTCCAGCTGTTAATGGAAGGGTATCGATATCAACTCCATGTTTAGGAGCATGATTCACATATTTGCATCAGGATAGGAACTGGAGTATTACAAGACATTCAAGGTGCGGTGTTGTTCATGGAAAATTTATATAGGCACTAGATTTACATAGAAAGTATGTTGGGATGATCATGTTAGTGGGGTTGTTTCAAAAGGTTGTAGTTCAGGATAGATATATATAATACAGCCAACCGATGAGTAGTAGATTGTGAAGACATATATATTAAGAGGTATGATCATAGTCACCTCTACTATAGTAACTGCTCGTTTTGATTTAGGTTCTACTCATAGTTTAATATTTGTATATATTTTGGAAAGACATGGAATCGTTGTTCAGTTTTACAATAGTGTTATGACCTTGGATACTCCATTGGGGTTCATAATGGAGGGAGTATGCCATAGTAGGGAGTTCCCACTAGATATTGGTGTGTGTAACAACATATGGGATTTTTTATCTATATGATGACATAGTTTGATGTCTTACTTTGGATACAATGGCTAGGTTCTTATCGAGCTCATATTAATTACTATCACCAAAAGGTGACTTTTAAATCGCCATAGGGAAGAGTTTTCATTCAAAATGGTGAATGGGATGTCTTGGAATGTTGAGATTAACTAGATCACCATGGTCTAGGATTAATGATACCATGTAATTGTAAATTATATCTGGATATTTAGGGATTGTTTCAGAAAAATATCCCTCCAGTAGTTGATCATTTCCTGAATTTGTTCCTTAATAAATTTTCTAGTTTCCTACCTAAAGGAGTGGTTGAGTTCATTGTTTATCTTCTTATAGGAGCTACACTAAGATAAATTTCTCCCTATAGGATGGATACTATAGAGTTACATGAGTTCTAGAGGCCACTAAAGGGATTGGAGGCAAATGGGTTTGTACTACCCATTACTTATCCATGGGGTTAATCGGTCCTTTTGTGAAAAAGGCATATAAAATCTTTAGTCTATGTATGCATTATTGAAAATCAAACCAATTGATAGTTAATAACTATTATCCCTTTCCATAGATAGATGACTATTTTGATTACCTCTATGGATCTTGGGTGTTAGAGAAAATTGATTTGAGAACAGGTTTTCATATGATCCATTTTCAAACTATAGACATACCATATATATTTATTTTAGAAGGTATAGTCTATATTAGTATTTGGTTATGTTTTTCAGTGCCACAAATGTGACTTTAATTTTCATGAAACTTCTAAACCCTATTTTATATCATTATTTGGATTCCTGTATGACTTTGTTCATGGATAATATCTTGTTGTAATCACAAAATTGAATCAATCATTCCAAACATCTTTAGAACATTTTCGACGCACTGATTGAGAATTAGTTATATTTTAAGCTCACATATTCAACATATGGATGGATGAGATTCACTTCCTAGGTCACATTATCCCAGATACAGAATTATCAGTTTAACTAGAGAAGCTGAGTGCTATAGTTTCTTTGGAGGAACTTAGAAACATCTCTGACATACAATGCTTCTTGGGGAAATATTGATGTAATAGAAATTTTATACATCCCATATCATACTTTGCAGCACCATTTATGGTTTGAATAAGAAGGGTGTGATGAATATATTTTCAAATACCTATGATATTGACTTTTAGGAACTGAAAGGAAGATTGAATTGAGTGTTGGTCCCGATTCATCTAGATCCTAGAGAAAGCTATATAGTATATTGAGATGCATTAGGTATCCGGCTAGGAGCAGTTCTGATGTATGGGTTAGAGTCATGGCATATAGATCTTATTAGGTGAATCCACAAGATAAGAACTATAAGACCATGATCTCGGTCTAGATTATAGTATACATGACTTGTGGAATTGGAGGCATTATTTATTGGGAGATCATTTATTGTGTTCATGGAGCACAAAAACATCAATTATATTAGTACACATCATTATCTGAATATGAGGTAGGGAAGGTGGGTTGAGTGCCTATTGTCTTCATATTTTAAGCTTAAATATACGCATGGTAAATCCAATGCTGTTTTTGACGCACATAGTTAGATGACTTGGATATAAGAAGTTAATGGGGATAATTGTGAGTAGAATCTTATGAATTTGTTTTCAAATATACACTAGGAGGTGAAGGAAATTCATCGTTATAATTTTCTTTCTTCTTCAACTATGATCTCTGACCTTTTGTATAGAGTGGGGATGAGGCAAAAATTTCATTCATAGGGCCTAGTCCTATGGGAGAGCGTGGAAGGTGAAGAACCAACTATTTGTTGGACTATTATTAGGGATGAAATTATATGCATACATTGTTGTTTTTGTGTTATAGTAGGAATACACAAGGATATTCGGTGAGAGTTTCATGCCTCAATTTGTGAAGTACATCCAGGTGTTACCAAGATGTAATAGGACTTGTAACTCTAGTATTGGTGGTGGGTATGAAACATGTTGTCACATGTTTTTTCATGAGTCATTCCATATTTTAGTAGGTGAAGAAAGAACACCAGCAACCATCCATAGATTTACAGAGGATACCCATTCCAGAAGGAAATTGGATTACATTGTGATGGCTTTCATGATCGTGTTATTGAGGTCACCATGAGGAAGAGCTGTAATTATTATTATAGTGGAAATTATGACAAATCATGATCATTTCCTACTGATCTAGAAGACCTTATTGGTTGATGAAATTATATGGATATATATCTATGAGATAGTGTTTCATAAAGAGATTCTTTAGAACATGGTATCGTATAGGGATGCATATTTTCTGTTCTGATTCTCGTAGATTTTATGGTGTGATTTTGGTACATAGGTGATTCTGATAACGTGATACCACCTTCAAACTCATGGATGGTTAGAGAACACAATACAGGTTTTGAGGACAAGTTGTGATCATGAATCCTAGATTTCAAGGGCTCTTGGTAGAGGCATACTCCTCTAATTAATTTAACCTACAATAATAGTGTAACGACCCAAACTTTTGTTAATGAAAATCCCTCTTCATTAAATTAAATGTATTATTATGTTGAATGATCATATAAAACATATGAACTTCCTTAGTTTAATGTTTTTCGATTTCCAAATACTGTTAAGAATTGTGACCATTGCTAATATAGTTTTTGAACGGTTATTACAAGATTAGTATAAATATAGGGCTTTAAAAACCCAAATTACTCAGACAAAAGAAGTGATGGATTCATCTAGTAGACTGGCCCTGTATGAAGACCATTTGTCAGATCTCGGAAAGAAGGTGGTGTCATTTTGATTTTTTCTTGAACAAGTCTACTCCAAGCTTCAACATGTGAATCTTCAAAGGAACTGCCTATAGGAGAAGTGGAAGTTGATAGAAATTACCACCCGAGTGATGTTATCTGAGCCACACCAAGAGTCTGTCACCATCGCACACCTTACCTTTCGGTCATTTAAAGGTTTTATAAGGGGTTATGTAACAAGACCGTAGCACTATGATTACGTACATTATTTTTTTATATAATAAATAATATACTTTTAATTTATTATTTTTAATTTGTAAATAGTTTTTAAATCACAAATAGTATTTTTAGTTAATATTCAATTAAGATATCTATTTTTTAAGAATTAATTGATTTTTTAATTAAATAATATTTTAATAAAATATCATTATTAAATTAATTTTTATTAAATATAAATTATCGAATAATTTTAATAACACATTTTCGATTTTTATTAAGATTTGAAATCTATTTTTTTCAAAACCCAATTTTTTTTATAAATGTCAGTTTTTATTTTAAAATTATAAATTCACATATATAAATAATTATTTAGATAAAATAGATGTTATTTTTGGAATCAGTACGTAAAAATTATCCAATGGTGAATTTTTAATAATTTTCTGAGACAGTCAAATTTTTGGGAAAAATTAAATACAGTTTAAATATATAATGGGTTTTATGACATAATAATAACCCAATAGTGATGTAATAAAATACTATAAACATTATTTTGGGGAAATATATATTTTACCAATAAAATAATGTTTTTTTATGTTTATTTATTTATTTTACAAATCTTTGGTGGACCCTTCAAGACTTATAAAACATTTTAGGATTCTAAATTGATTTCCTTGAGAGTGAGACTCACCTCAACATAAGTAACCCTATAATTGTAAACCAAAATTCCATTGGCCTTATAAAATATTGTGTTCCACTCCCTTTTGGAAAATACTATTTCCAAAAACTATGTTCTAGTTTGTGGTTTTTATTAGTTTAATGTGTGGTGTCCTAGACCGAAATAATAACGAATTCCCTCTCATTTCATATATAAACCCACCCTAGCTTCTACATCAACTTCACTCAATGACTTTTAAGTTCGTCCAAACTCTTCCATCCTCTATCTATATTCCTCCAAAATCACATCAAGATCCCAATAATCCTCTCTCAATCCTTTACCAAGCCTTTGGGATAACACTTCCATGTAAGGGATTCTCACTTTCTTTATTTATGTCCAAGTTTCCTTATATTATTATACCCTTTTATTTTAAATTATAAATGTTAGTGTAAAATTTTAAACCTCCCCCATACTGACCTCTTCATGTTTGATTAATGATATACCCCCTTTATTTCTCATTAATTCCCCCCATGTACACATGTTACCATGCTGAAATTTCATAAGAAATTTCTCTCTCATCATTTACATTCATGCATTTATTTTGTATTATGTATCTAAATTCCATTACATTTATTGGGAAACATATCGATATGAAACCATTACTGTTAATTTCATGTACATATGATGAGACACTCATTTCTCTCTCATCATCCATTCTTATGAATTCTTATGTCAGGTTGTTATGCTGCCAAAATTGCACCACGATTTTCCAAGACAAAGTCATTGTGTAGGGAATACCATGCCCATTTCTCTATCAAGGGTATTCACCATTATGCACATTTATGTATTTTTTTAGAGTTAAACTATTTACTTGAACATTCCTTTATTGTGGAATAAATTATTTTGTTTAATGATTCCATGTTGTTTGATCCATGTTGCAGACTTATGCATTAAATGAAATTTTTAAGAAGGGTTCACCCTGATAGCGCTCCAATGCATTGAGTAAAGATTAGTATCATGATATGTCAAGTTAAATGGTGGTTTACACATTATAATTCAAGTTAAATGAGGGTTTACTCATGATCCATGTGTAATGATCCTTGGTTCATGCTAATACCTTGTTAAGTGTTGTTGCCACATTTCCATGTTATGATAATCATGTTATATCATGCATTTATGTTCATGTTTCTTTTATGATCCATTGTTATACCAATTGTATAACATGTATTGTATTATTCTTTTTATGCCTTTTTACTCCCTTACTAGGCTTTTATCTCACCCTTTTCTTAGGCATATCTTCAGGTTACCCCGTTCATTTTGAAGTACGTGGGAATGTAGTGGTCATATAAAAGATGTTTTCAATAAAGATGTCATGTTTCATGTTATAAGTCATTATTTAGTTTTCATAATCCACAAATACATTAGACCTCTTGATATTTTATGTAATATTTAGTGAACATGTTATGTAATAAATCATGTTTATGTGTGTAATAAAAAGAAGTGTTGTTATACATGATATCAGATGATGGGTTTAGTTATTTTTGGGATTAGGATTAGAAAAACCCTAGTGAAAGCCTTAGGAAAAAAACTATGTGTAATAAAGACATCCCTAAATTTTGGTGAGTATTGAGTAAGTGGTTTATCAAAAAATACATCACTATTTAGATACGATCATATAGAGGCGGCTATGGCATAGATATACCTTGGAGTGAAAACTCTAGCAAGGATTTTTGGGTATGACATAGGGTATCTTGGTACATGAAAATGGGATTTTCAACACTCTTGGTTACAAAACTCCCAGGGGATATACTTTGGTAAATTCACAAGCTTGTTATAAACCATTATTAAAGGAATACAAAAATATGCCTAATAATATATGTAAGAAACTAGATCATGGATAACATATATTGAATCCTATAGATTCATAAGTTAAGGTAATAAAAGTTATTTATGAGTCATCAGTTTTTCCTTAGATTTCCCTTTATGTGTTACACCAAACTTTTATATTATTCTTGTAAATGGATTATAATAGGAGGAAATGGGCTAACTAGTGATGTGAAGACCAATGTGATGACTATTCTAATGAGATGCCCCATTTGATGGGATCAAGAATCACAAAAATTGTCATGATACACTCTTAGTTAACACATGCTTTGAATAGAAACATGGGTCAAGAGGAACATTCAACCCCCCTAAGATAGAACCAGTTGCTATCAAGAGCTTCATGAGACAAAGGCCTCCTACTTTTAATGGGTCATCTGATCCCTCAATCTCCAAAAAATGGATCAACTCCATTGAAAAGATCTTCTCTATTCTTCAATGTTCTGAAAAAGAGAAGGTTATTCTGGATTCTTATTGTATGGTGGGTGAAGCTAATCAGTGGTGGAAATTGATTAAAAATACAAAACCTGCGGAGGATACTGAGGTTTTGCAATGGAATTATTTCTGGAATATTTTTCTCAATAATTATTTTCTGCACACCCTTACGACTTATGATTGAAATGACCTTATTTTACCTCAAGAAAAAAGATGACAAATCCATTAGAGCGTACGAGTAAAAAATAACAACGCTTGAATGACATGCCTCTGACTTTGTCATTACCCCTGAATGCATGGTTGACCGCTTATTTGGTGGGATGAAACCTATCCTTCCGAAAGCCCTGGAAATATTTGACTTCGACAACTATGAGAGAATTGTACTATGTGCCCTCAATGTTGAAATGGAGATCAGAGAATCTCAATTGTATAATGGGGATAAGATTCATAAGCTGGAATTCAATTCTGGTGGTCTAATGGATAAATCCAATAGTTCTAAGTAGACCTGGAACCCCACTTTCTAAAGGTGCAGAAGAAGCACCCTAGAAATTTCTTGAGGGGGGTGAGGAAATGCTTTAGGTGTGGAAGAGAAAGGATCATAGACATTAAATACTAACAAGAAAAACCAATAGCTACGATAGAGGATAGGAACTCTCTGTTTGAATCTCAATACGTTGCTTATTTAATCAACTACAATAAACCAGGGCACCTTGAAAATAAGTTCCCTAAGCCAAGGGTTTTCATAGGCAACCAACAACCTCAAAGGAAGAAATGGTGAGCCTTTTCCATCACTACTACCGAAGTGAACCCTGAAAATGAAGTGGTGAGAGGTATGCTAGTAATTGATTCAAGAATAGAGAACATACTTTTTTATTCTGGTTATATGCATTCTTTAATATCTTGAATGCTTAGTAGAATAATCCCAACACCACCACAAATTATATAATTAAATATGTTAGTGAGTAAAGAAAATGGGGAAATCATTGCATCCTATGAATATAACTCCTCCTATGTCATAATCTGTGGATTGAACATCCCAGAAAACCTCATCATACTCCTTCTGGTGGAAGAAACCATCATGGAAGAGACCATATACCTGGGGTGTTTCCAATATCCAAGACTCCATAGAGAATAACAGTTGGGGAGATTGAGTTTTTAAAGATACAACTACAGGAGAATTTGGAAAAAGGGTCTATATGCCCAAATGCTTCACCATGGGGTTCACCAGTCCTCTTCATCAAGAAAAAGATGGTTTAATGCATCATTGCATGGATTATTGTTAACTTAAAGAAATCAAAATAAAGAACATGTATCCTCTGGCACAAATTGATGACTTGTTCGATCAGCTGCGTGGAGAACTATACTTCTCAAAGGTAGATTTGCAGTCAGGATATTATCAAGTAAGAGTGAAGAAAGAAGATATCCCAAAGACTAATTTTTGTATAAGATATGAGCACTATGAATTCATAGTAATGCCTTTAGGACTCACTAATTATCTAGAAATCTTCATGGAATTGATGAATATAGTCTTTAGATATTACCTCAACAAATATTTGGTAGTCTTTATTGATGATATTATAATATAGTTCAAATCCAAGGAGGATCATGAGGAGAATCTAAGAACTGTACTAGAGACCTTTTGAAATGACAAGCTCTATGAAAAGTACATCAAGTGTGGGTTATGGTTGAAGGAGGTGTCATTCTTGGGACTTATCATCAAAATCAATTGGATATTTTTGGATCCCTCCATGAAAAATACAATTGAGGGATGGCTGAGGCGGAAATCGGTAACACATATCTATAGCTTTTTGGGGTTAGCTTCATATTTTCTCCGATTTGTGAGAAATTTCTCATGATCTTCCAACCCTCTTACCATGATAACATAGAACTGAGTAATGTTTTCTTGGGGTGATGAATTTGAAGAGAGATTCAAGGAGTTTAAAATGGGGCTTATCGTTGTGCCCATTATCACACTATCCATAAGTGGATAATGTTTTGTGTTATTTAGTGATACATATAAGAAGGTCTTGGGCTGTGTGTTGATGCAAAATGACAAATTCATTTCCTATGCTTCAATTCAATCAAACGTTCATGAGAAAAACAATCCAACACATGACCTGAAGTTGGTTGGAGTGATCTTCACTTTAAAAATTTGGCGGGATTATCTCTTTGGGGAGAACTCTGAAATATATACGGATCACAAAAGCCTCAAGTATATATTGACACATAAAGAGTAGAATATGCTCCAACAAAGATTTGTAGAGATGATCAAAGTCTATGACTACTCAATGCATTACCACCCTATGAAAGTGAACAAGTAGGAAGATTATCTAAGTAGAAAGGATCCAGTGATTATGTCATTAATGATAATTGAGAAGGCCCCAATCTTCATAGATTTGATGAAGATGAACATGAGAATCCTAAAGAAGGGAACATCATCAATATTTTATTAAATTATTTCTCAACCATCCCGCATAGAGGAAATAAATTATACTCAAAGAAAGGGTGTGGAAATTATGAAAAAGGTGCAAGCTATCAGAAATGAGAAATCCTCAGAGTTCATGGTTGATAAGGAAGGAAATGTGAGATTTGGGACACGATTATGTGTACAATCTGATACAGAGATAAAGAAGGAGATTATAAATACCGCACATAGCACAAAATAGATTATTGAATCAGGGAGAACAAATATTTATTGAGATCTCTGAGAAAACTTTTGGTAGGACAATATGAAAAGAAATATTGTTGAATATACATCAAAGTGCCTGGTATGTCCGAACATGAAGGCTAAGAGGAAAAATAACATGGGGATGATGCAACCACTACCCATACCAACATAGAAGTGGGAAAACATTAACATGGACTTTGTCACTGGTCTTCTAATAAAATATATATAAAACAATTATATATGGATCGTTGTGGATCATCTTATAAAGACAATGTAACAACCCGATATTTTATGATATGTATTCTTTTTAATTTATTTTATGTCATGTGTTTTATGCTACAACAAGATTATCTTGTGTTATATGCCACACTGTATTAGCTTGAACTATACTCAACACTATTCTTAGATTGTGTTACACACAATTTCAAGTTCGTCTTATAATAGTCATTCTACGGAACATTGAGTGTATATAAATATATTTATTCAATGTATAAATGAAATATGGTTGGATTCTTTTATATAAATCAATGAATGATTCTTGCACAACACGCAACCCTGACTTGGCTTGCATTACATGCAATCGCGACTTTCCTCGATAGCGTGTGTTGTACGCAATATCAGGTTTCACTAAACAATGATATATAGTTATAATATTATTATGAGCTAGCCATTATGAAGAGTATTAACTAAATTTTGAATGTTATAACATTATTATTTCATCTGACACAATTTCAAGAACATGGTATGTGAACAAAATAAAATTTCCGGGTAAAATAAGTATTTTTTAAAAAAATGCAGTTTTGACGCCTTTTAATGGCGCACCCACATTAAATCTAGTTTTTGACATGTTTATAGGTTCAATTTTATAAAATAAACTTCTTCTTTTTAATCAAGATATTAAAATTTTCATTGGATAATGTTTTGATATTTTTCTGATAACATTCATATTTTAATGAATAGTAAAAACACGCTATATTTTAATTAAAAACAACTTTTTTCATCGTAATAATTTATATGGTTAAATTATAATATTGAATGGTTTTAAAGTATAAATAGAATATATTTTTACCATTTAATATAAATAATTTCATTATCATTAATTTTACCTTGAATTCATAGGTTAAATCAATTCAATATTTTTCAATGTTTTAAACAAAAACACGTTTTCTTTCGACAACAGGATTAATTTTAATTTAATTTATGCAACTTTTTTGTAAAGAATTTGAAAAAATGGATTCAATATTTGGAATCAGTGGGTCGAACTTATGTTAATAAGCTATTTTTTATTTTTTGGGCATTATGAATAGTAACTACGGTAAATTTTATTTACCGTAGTTAAAGGTAAATCGGGTAATTAAGGGTAAATAAAAGATTATAAAATAACCCTAACACCTGCCAAAATCCTATTGGATGACTTAAAGTTGACCCATATCACCTAAGGGTTGGATTATATTCATTTAATGGACTTTTTCCAGGAAAATAATTTAATTATTATTAAAACCTAAGAAAGTGACAACATGTCACTTTCTTAAATCTTATAAGTATAATAATTCTAATTTAGTGATAAACAATATGAAACATCGAACATGAATAATCTCCAGAAATCTAACACAATTATCTACATCATATGAATTTATTTATAATTTTTAGAGATTAAATAATTATCATTAATTATGACACAATAGTGATGTTGAAATTATTTTATTGATTAAAATATCAAATAAATGATCTTAAAAATATTAAAATAAACATTATATGAACTATTTAATGTGGTCGACTAATTTTATGGATACATATTTAATTTTATGAATCTATTAAATCCTTTAGTTCGAACATATCTTCTGTATATTGTTTATTTAAATTCAAATAAATGAATAGTGTCAAAATTGACACTATTGTTATTTAATAAAAATAACATATTATAAAAATGTTTAAAAATCACAAAAATATTTAAAAATTATAAATTTAAATTTATATGGTTGAAAATGTCATAGAGTGTCAAAATATGGAAAATTCACAACACATATGTAATTATTTACAATAATTTAAAATTTAGAATATTATTACCACAAATAAAATTAAATTGATAAATAAGGATAAATCAAGTTGAAATGTTTAAAATAGATTCCTAACATGTCTAAATTTTATTGGTTGATGAGATTATAACCCTATCTCATCTAATATTTGGATATGATTCATTTTGGAAGTTTTTAAATGGGGTTGGGATTTAATATAAACTAATATTTCTTATTTTTTCAGAGGTGCCCCTCTCCTCCCTTATAAAAGGGAACCTCCTCCCTCTTCTCCTCACACCATTTGGAGCCTTTAAGCTCGGACAAACCCTTTCAATTTCCCTTATCAACTTCCCTAGAAACATACTAGAGGTCCCGGTATTCTTCAAAGAGCAATTTTAGTACCCTAAGTGGTGGTTTCAAAGAGGCGTGTCAAAGAAGAGGAGGTTCGGATACATACGAAGCATATCGAACATAAGGTAAGGGATAACTTTTCCAATCTCGTTGTTATCCGAGATTGTTTATTCATAAGTATTTACTACGGTTATTGTTCTCAACCATGTCCATGTTTCCTAAAAATTGTTTCATGTATGTTTTTGACTTTTACTACATGGTATGTATGGAATCTTTCTTTTACGAGGTACTTTTTGACTTTTTCGGCAAATGTTCGAGAAAAATGTTTTTTTTTTACTTATACAGCTTGAAAGTTTTTTTTACAGTTTTATAAATCCTTATTTTCATGAATCTTACTACAAAATATTTCATGACTATTTTCAACAAAATCCTTTTCTTTTAAAATTGCATGACATTTTGTGAAAAGATGATGATTTTGAAGAAGAAAGGATATTTTCCTCAAGAATTCATTTCAAGTGTTTTATCAAAACCATTTTTCATCTAAAATGAAATTATTTCATATGTATATGTTTCAAGTATCATGTCTCTATGATTTATATGGTTTCACTTTCCTTATTTTGAAATGATATCCATTTCTTTTATATAGATTATGTGATGATGGGATAATGTTTATGAAACCCATTTTATTCGTTGGGTTATTATGAATGATGTATGTTTATTTTGTGGCACAAGTAAGAATGATTTCATTATAAGATTGGTGGGACCTATATCTCCCTCAAATGCATTGGGTAAAGATTTATATATCATGAGATAGACATGGCTAGAACGGTAAGTTAATCCGGTTCGGTGTTACTGGACTGAAACGAGGAGTGAACTCGATTCAGAAAGGGACTTTGTCTACTAAGATGGTCATGGTAGTAATTCCTTGGCTACTATGGAAATCATATCAGGTGATTAATGGTTTCCACAATTACATGTTTTATTCCCATGCTAATTTATCATGATTAATGTTTCTTCATGATCTATACATTACGTACTACCATGTTTTATGTCATTGATCAAGATTTTGATGTTTAGATTTTATGCCCATGGTTTTTTACATTCAAATGTATAAGGATTGTTTTATGTTCTCTATGCTTACCATTACTGAGCATTAGAGCTCACCCTTTATATGTTTTCTTTTCCCCAGGATTTAAAGAAAGGTTTTAGGTAAGAAGACAAAAGGGGATGATCATTAATGGAGTTGTTGAAGATATTTCACCACGATTAGAAGATTATATTCTGAGTTTCCAAAGACACTAAACTATTATGATCCTTGTGTGTCTGTTTTTGTTATGTATTTATTATTCCAAAAAATTAATGTAATGTCCATGTACGTCAAGCTTCGGGTCTCTACAGTTGGTATCAGAGGAAAGGTTTAGTTAACCTTTGGAAACTAGGATGCGAAAACTTTAGTGAGATCCCTAGTGATATTTCTAAGGTATGTCTAGGGATGTCCCTAAGGATAAGTATACGTATAGGATATAGACCTAGAACTATGGTAATGATCTTAGAATTTAACCTAAGATGTCAGATATTGAGGGTACTCCCTCTTTTCTATGTTGTTTTCCCTAGCATGATTTTTTCCTCTCACACTATTCTTTTTGGGTTTTAGAAAATGGCTGGAAATATAAAGATCCACGATAATGGAGGATATGACGGACAATGGAATGATATTATTCATGAGCAACTAAATGAAACAGGATTTGGAAGTCAAAACATCGTTATTATGCCTAATCATAAATCTCATAATATGATCAATAATAACAACTTTGGTAAGTTTCCCGACACAGATAATAAGAGAAATATAGAGTTTCATGATGGTCATAGAGGAATGAAAGTTCAATTTCTCTCATGTAAATCATGTGGGAAGATGCATCGGGGAGATTGTTTCAAAGGAACTGAAATATGCATTCGGTGTGGAAAATAAGGACACATAGCTAGTAAGTGAATAGGAAAAGGTTTAGTTAACACCATGGACAAGGTTAATGGTATTGCTACAACATCAACAATGATTAGATGTTTTAAATGTGGAATGTATGGGCATTATGCATACCAATTCCCTAAGGGAAAATCTCATGAAGAAAATCGTCATGGTAATATGAGTAGTATTTATGTGGATGATGATGAAGAGACTATAAATGAAATATGAGACGAAAGAAATGATGAATCTCATTCAGTGGTTTAAGAAGCTAGTGTAATGATTGTATGTTTATAAAGAATAATGTATGGTACTAGGGAATAAATAATCATCTTAGGATTGTTACACTATTGTTTTTTCTAAAGTATTTGAAAGTATATGTTGAATGGTACCGGTAACCATGGAAGGTTATTTAGAAATTAGATGATATGCGCATAATGAAGGGATAAGAAGATAATGAGATGTTTGATTGTATTCATGAGATCATGACTGATATAAGGATAAGTGATATTATGGTTTGATTATATAGATTTTTTTGGGATTTTGGTATGTGTAAAGAGTTACCTTTTGACAGTATTCATGTTTTCATTAAGGTTTTATGGTAATTTATGTTTCAAGAGAATATATGACTAAGGTATTCATGTGTTTTGAATACAACCAAAAAGATATATCTTATGATATATGTGGGATAAAAGCTTGTATTCAAATTCTTGGTAGATAACTTTTCTAGTAATTTTTTTCTTTATACTATGAGCTTGGACTGATGTATTTTAGAAAATCCTAAAGATTGGAATGGATTATGTTGTACATCAGTTAGTATAGTTTAAGGATAGAACTTTTTTTGATGTTATTGGTGGGATGTTATAGTAATGTAGTTTTAGAAAAAGGACAACCTGAAGGATGGGCGACAGCCCATCGCGTCGGACAAGGATGTGGGAATCGAACCTACTACCGAAGTGCAACTGGCCTTTATCGCATACCAATGGCCTACAGGAAGTCCCTGGTTATTAGAAACAAGTTTTATTTTATTAAGCGGTATGATATAGGAAGTATAAGTTCATTTTTTGAATCGTATATGATTAACCTCACTATAGATGGACTTATGTATATTTGATAACTTTTGCTAACCTTTTGTTTGAAACAGATGGAATGGCCCATCATTCTATCACATGACCTATTAACACTTCACGAATAACAAATTAAACTTCATTTATTTAAGAGATGAAGTGGAAATTGTTCAAAGCACGAACAACAGTGAGATTGTACCAAAATCAAGAAAGTATTTCTTCTAATTCAAAATTTTCATCTTTAGGGAAATGATATTGAAAATAAAAAATGTTGTCCTAGTGCTATTATATCCAATGAATCCGATGGTACATTATATCATCACAAATTTATAGCTTTGTGATTGTTGGCTTTTTCATAGCCATGTCCTCTACCACTCTCCATCAGAACTTAATGGTTATATTTTTCTTCCATATCCAAATTTTCACCTATGTTCTCCTATGTGGAAACCCATTGATTAGTTAATTTAGGTAACCATTACGTTTCATACTTTATTTTTTAAAGTTATGTTTTGGTATTTCATTTTACAATGTGTGTTTCAATTAAAGAAACTTTCAAGTAGAAAACCATTTATAACCCTGACGAATTTTGAGGGAGAAATTCATTTTAAGGGGGGTAGAATGTAACAACCCGATATTTTATGATAAGTATTATTTTTAATTTAAATTATGTCATGTGTTTTATGGTACAACAATATTATCTTGTGTTATACGCCACATTGTATTAGCTTGAAGTATACGCAACACTATTCTTAGATTGTGTTACACACCATTTCATGTTCGTTTTATAATAGTCGTTCTACACAACATTGACTCTATATATATATATATATTTAATGTATAAATGAAATATGGTTGGATTCTGTTATACGAATCAACAAAAGAATCTTTCACAACATGCAACCCTGACTTGGCTTTCATTACATGCAACCGCAACTTTCCTCGATAGCGTGTGTTGTACGCAATATCAGGTTTCACTAAACAATGATATATGGTTATAATATTATTATGAACTAGTCATAATGAATAGTATTAACTAAATTTTGAATTTTATAACATTATTATTTCATCTGACACATTTTCTAGAACATGGTATGTGAACAAAATAAATTTTCCGAGTAAAATAAGTATATTTTAAATAAATGTAGTTTTGCCGCCTTTTAATGGCGCACCCACGTTAAATATAGTTTTTGACATGTTTATAAGTTAAATTTTAAAAAATAAACTTCTTTTTTTGAATCCGGATATAAAAATTTACTTTGGATAAAGTTTTGATATTTTTCTGATAACTTTCATATTTTAATGAATAGTAAAAACATGATATATTTTAATTAAAAACAACTTTTTTCATCGTAATAATTTATATGGTTAAATTATAATATTGAATGGTTTTAATGTATAAATAGAATATATTTTTACCATTTATTATAATTTATGTCATTAGCATTGATTTTACCTTGAATTCGTATGCTAAATCAATTCAATATTTTGCAATGTTTTAAACAAAAACCCATTTTCTTTCGACAACGGGATTAATTTTAATTTAATTTCTGCAAATTTTTTGTATTTAATTTGAAAAGGTGGATTCCATATTTGGAATCAGTGGGTCCAAATTATGTTAATAAGCTACTTTTTATTTTTTGGGCATTATGAATAGTAACTATGGTAAATTTTATTTACCATAGTTAAAGGTAAATATGGTAATTAAGGGTAAATATAAGATTATAAAATTACCCTAACACCTTCCAAAATCTTATTTTATGACTAAAAGTCGACCCATATCACCTAAGGGTCGTATTAGATTCATTTAATGAACTTATGTCCATGAAAATAATTTAATTATTATTAAAACCAAAGAAAGTGACAACATGTCACTTTCTTAAATCTTATAAGTATAAAAATTTTAATTTAGTGATAAACTTAATAAAACTTTGAACATGAATAGTCTCCAGAAATCTAATACAATTATCTACATCATATGAATTTATATATAATTTTTAGGGATTAAATAATTATCATTAATTATGAAACAATAGTGATGTTGAAATTATTTTATTGATTGAAATATCAAATAAATGATCTTAAAAATGTTCAAATAAATATTATATGAACTATTTAATGTGCTTCACTAATTTTCAAGATACATACTTCATTTTATGAATCTATTAAATCTTTTAGTTTGAACATATATTCTGTATATTGTTTATTTAAATTCAAATAAGTGAATAGTGTCAAAATTGACACTATTGTTATTTAATAAAAATAACATATTATAAAATTGTTTAAAAATCAGAAAAATATTTAGAAATTATAAATTTAAATTTATATGGTCTAAAATGTTATAAAGTGTAAAATTATGGAAAATTCATGACACATATGTAATTATTTACAATAATTTAAAATTTAGAATATTTTTACCACAAATAAAATTAAATTGATAAATAAGGATAAATCAAGTTAATAATGTTTAAAATAGATTCCTATCATGTCTAAATTTTATTGGTTGATGATATTACTACACTATATCATCTAATCTTCGGATATGATTCATTTTGTATGTTTTTAAGTGGGGTTGGGAATTAATATAAACTAATATTTCTTATATTTCCATAGGTGCCACTCTCCTCCCTTATAAAAGGGCACATCCTCCTTCTTCTCCTCACACAATTTGGAGCCTTTAAGCTTAGCCAAACCCTACCCATTTCCCTTCTCAACTTCCCTAGCAACATACTATAGGTCCTGGTCTTCTTCAAAGAGCAATTTTAGTACCCTAAGAGGAGGTTTCAAAGAGGTGTGCCAAAGAAGAGGAGGTTCAGATACATACGAGGCATATCGAACATAAGGAAAGGGATAGCTTTTCCAATCTCATTCTAATATGAGATTGTTTATTCGTAAGTATTTACTGGGGTTATTGTTCACATCCATGTACATGTTTCCTAAAAATGGTTTCATGTATGTTTAATGTCCTTTTTACCCATTTTTGAATTTTACTACTTGGTATGTATGGAATCTTTCTTTTATGAGGTACATGTTGACTTTTCCGGAAAAAGTACGAGAAGAATGTTTTTTTAACTTATACGGCATGAAAGGAATTTTTACGGTTTTATAAAGCCTTATTTCCAAGAAGCTTCCTCCAAAATATTTCATGTATATTTTCAACAAAATCCTTTTCTTTTAAAATTTCATGACATTTTGTGAAATGAAAATGATTTTGAAGAAGAAAGGATATTTTCCTCAAGAATTCATTTGAAGTGTTTTATCAAAACCATTTTTTATATAAGATGACATTATTTCATATGTGTATGTTTAAAGTAGCATGTCTCTATGATTTACATGATTTCACTTTCCTTATTATGAAATGATATCCATTTCTTTTATATGGATTATGTGATGATGGGATGATGTTTATGAAACCCATTTTATTCGTTGGGTTATTATGAATGATGTATGTTTAATTTGTGGCGCATGTAAGAATTATTTCATTATGATATGGGTGGGACCTATATCTCCCTCCAATTCATTGGGTAAAGATTTATATCCCATGAGATAGACATGGCTGGAACGGTATGTTAATCTAGTTCAGTGTTACAGGACTGAAACGAGGAGTGAACTCGATTCAGAAAGGGACTTTGTCCACTAAGATGGTCATGACAGTAATTCCTTGGCTACTATGGAAATCATATCATATGATCAATGGTTTCCACAATTACATGTTTTATTCCCATGCTAATTTATCATGATTAATGTTCCTTCATGATCTATGCCTTACGTACTGCCATGTTTTATGTCATTGCTCAAGATTTTGATGTTTAGATTTTATGCTCATGCTTTTTTTACATTGAAATTTCTAAGTATTGTTTTATGTTATCTATGCTTACCCTTACTGAGCATTTGAGCTCACCATTTATATGTTTTCTTTTCCCCAGGATTTAAAGAAAGTTTTTAGGTAAGAAAACAAAAGTTGAAGATCATTAATAGAGATGTTGAAGATCATTCACCACGATTAGAAGATTATATTCCGAGTTTCCAAAGACACTAAACTATTACGATCCTTGTGTGTTTGTTTTTATTATGTATTAATTATTCCGCAAAATTAATGTAATTTCCATGAACGTCAAGCTTCGGGTCTCTACAGACAACACACTTTATCATGATTCTAAAGGACTTCTCATTGAATCAACTTGCACAGATTACATCAAAGAAGTGGTAAGGCTTCATGGAGTACCACTATCTATTGTATCTAATCATGATATAAGATTCACCTCGAAGTTCTGGAAAAGTCTCCAACATGCTCTAAGCACTGTACTAGACTTCATTACGGCCTAACATCCTCAAACTGATGGACAATCTAAGAGAACTATTGAGACACTATAAGATATGTTAAGATCATGTTCTACAGAGTTCAAAGGAGGATGTGACTATCATCTACCACTGGTTGTATTATCCTATAATAATAGTATCCACTCAAGTATCTGAATAGCACTATATGAATCCCTTTATAGAAGAATTTACAGGACACTGGCGTTTTGGGATGAAGTCTGTGAGTATAAGCTGCTAGGACCTAAAATGGTCTAAGAAATGGTGGATAAGGTTAAAACCATTCAATATCATATCAAGGCATCCCAAAGTTGATAG
The DNA here is from genome assembly GCA_963277665.1 of Viscum album. Classification (NCBI taxonomy): domain Eukaryota; kingdom Viridiplantae; phylum Streptophyta; class Magnoliopsida; order Santalales; family Viscaceae; genus Viscum; species Viscum album. The sequence continues at coordinate 1,464,433,394 of OY728164.1, read as the reverse complement.
AAGAGTTATAAAGATAACCGTCGATGAGACCTTGAGTTCAAAGTTGGAGACATGGTATTTCTACTCATATCACTATGGAAGAAGGTCATATGGATTGGAAGGAAAGGGAAGTTAAGTCCTAGGTACATCGGCCCCTTAGAGATTCTTGATCATGTCGGGGTTGTGGCCTATAGACTAGCACTTCCACCTTCCATTTCCAATGTACAAGATGTATTTAATGTATCCCTCTTAAGAAAGTACGTACCAGACACTTCACATGTACTCTCTTCAGAGGTAGTACAGCTAGAAGATGATCTTTATTACGAGGATAAACTAGTGAAGATATTAGATCATTGAGAAAAAGTTCTACAAAATAAGACAATATCCCTCTTCATGGTGTTGTGTAGAAACCAAAATTTTGAAGAAGAGATGTGGGAATTAGAGGAATTGATGAAAAATATTTACCCACTTCTATTTTACTGTGGGAAAAGGAAATTTATAGGGAGAAATATTTTAAGGGGGGAGATTATAACAACCAAAACATTTGTTAATGAAAATACATATTGATTCAATTAAATGTCTTATTATGTAGATTGATCATATAAAACATATGTAGTTCCTTAGTTTTATGTTTTTTTGATTTCAAAATACCATTAATAATTGTGATCATTTCTAATATAGTCATTGAATAGTGATCACATGATTAGTATAAATATTGGTCTTTAACAAATCTAATTTACTTAGATAAAGGAAGTGATAGCCTCATCCAGTAGACTTGCCTCGTATGAAGCCCATTTCTCAAAGATCGTAATGGAGGTTCCATCATTGGGCTTCTCTCTTTACCAAGAAAAATCTGAGCTTCAACACATGAAGCTTAAATGAAACCGCTATGGGGGAAGTGGAAGTTGATAGGGATTACCACCCTAGAGATTTATCCAAGCCACTGCATGAGTATGTCACCATCACACACCATACCCTTAAGTCATATACAGGTGTAATAAAGGGTTATGTAACAAGACCCTAGAACTATTATTATGTACATTATTGTTTTATAACAAAGAATATAATTTCATTTTATTATTGTTACTCTATAAATAGTTTTTAAAGCACAAATAGTATTTTTCCCTTAATACTCAATTATGAAATATATTTTTATGACTTAATGGATTTTTTAATTAAATAAAATTTTAATAAAATATCATTATTAAATTAATTTTTATTAAATATAAATTATCGTATAATTTGTATAATACAATTTCAATTTTTATTAAGGTTTGAAATCTATTTTTGTCAAAACCCATGAATTTTTTTTAAATGTCTGTTTTTATTTTATAGGTAAAACTTTAAATATTTATAAAAGTATTTATCTAAAATAGATATTATTTTTGGAATCAGGATGTCGAAATTATACAACAGTGAATTTTTCATAATTTTCTGACACAGTTAAAGTTTTTGGGTAAAAATTAAATATCGTTTAAATATTAATTTATTTTATGACATCATAATGACCCAATAATTATGTAATAAAATAATATAAACATTATTTTCAGATAAAATATGTTTTAACATTAACATAATATGATTATAGGTTTTATTTATTTAATTTAAAAAGATTTAGTGGAGCCTTCAAGACTTATACAACATTTTAGCTTTTTAAATTGGTTTCCTTGATAGTGTAACCCACCTCCACATAAGAAACCCTATTATTTTAAGAAGTTACACCATTGTCCTTATAAAATAATGTTTTCCAATCCAATTTGGGAAAAACCATGGGCAAAAACTATGTGATGGTTTGTGGTTTTGATTAGTTTAATGTGTGGTGTCTCAAACCTAAATAATAAATAATTCCCTCTTCTTTCATAATAATCCAACCCAAGATCCCGCATAATCTTCACTAAAAGCCTTGCATGTTCTTCAAAACTCATCCCTCATCACCCTAGAATCCTCCCAAGTCACCCTAATATCTCAATAAGCCTCTCTCAAGCCTCTCCTAAGTCTTTGTGATAACACTTCCAAGTAAGGGATTCTCACATTCCTTATTTATGTCCAAATTTACTTATATTGTTATGTACTTTTATTTTCAATTATAAATGTTGGGGTATGATTTATCACCACCCCCATAATTCTCAATTATTGTTTGAATAATGAGATATTACCTTTCTCTCTCATTAATGCCTCCCTTGTACACTTGTTACCATGGAGAAATTCCCTAAGGAATTTATCTCTCCTCCTTTACAATCAAGAATTTATTTTGTATTATGTATCTAAATTTCATCACATTTTTTGGGACGTGTATCTATATGACCCCCTTACTTTCCATTTCATGCACATATTATGAGACAACAATTTCTCTCTCATTAACCATTTTTATGAATTCTTATGTCATGCCATTATGCTGCTGAAATTGGACCACGATTTTCAAATCCAAAGTCATTGTGTAGTGAATATCATGACCATTTGTCTATCAAGGGTATTCACCATTATGAAAGTTTACATACTGGATATAGAGTCTTATGAATTAATTCTTCATTAATTTATCGTGGAATAAATTATTATGTTTAATGAGTCTATGTTTTAGGATCCATGTTGCACACTTATGTATGAAATGAAATGTTTAAGAAGGGTGCACCCTGATAGCACTCCAATGCTTTGGGTAAATATTAGTATCATGATATGTCAGGTGAAATTAGGTATTACTCATTTTAATTCATGTGCAATGTTTTTTTACTCATTCTTCATGTGAAATGAGCCTTGTCTCATTCTAATACCATTTTAAGTGTTGTGTCCACATTTCCATGTTATGATAATCATGATATATCATTAATTTACGTTCATATCTATTTTATGCTCCATTGGAATGCCTATTATCTAACATGTATTTTATTATTAATGTTATTCCTTGTTTACTCCCTTACCAGTATTTATAGCTCACCCTTTTCTTATGCATGTCCTCAAGTTACCCCATGCAATGCTAAGTACGAGGGAATGTAGTGGTTATGTAAAAGATGTTTTCAATAATGATGTTGTGTTTCATGTTTTAAGTCATTATGAAATGTTCCTAAGTTTCGAATACACTATTAATTTAGATCTTCTATGTTGTATCAAGTGAATAGTTTATGTAATAACTCATGTTTAAGTGTGTAATAAAAATCAAGGTTGTTATAAATAGATATAATGTGACTGTAAAAACAGAACATTTCAAGGCCTTGTATGGTAGTCAATGTCGATCTCCCTAGTACTGGTGAAGGGCAGGTGAGGAAGTGTTAATTTGACCTTGTCTTGTTCAGTAGACATCAGATCATGTTCAATTGATTCGTAAATTGTTTCCCACTACAGAGTCTAAAACTAAATCTTGCGTTGATTGTTGTTTATGAACTCTAGAGTTCAAATTAAGGATTTCTTCTTTTTCCATGTCTCATTGAGGATATGACACTGAAGGACTAGAAGACATGGTAAGACTTTTGTATGATATGTTGAGTCATTCGGAATTTAGGGGAGAGTCGGGATAGTAGCATATCAGTTTCAATTACCTTGGAGGTACTGAGTCAAGCATGACATATTCCATGTACCATAGCTACATCATTATCCTTAAGACCCATCTAATTTTATTTATCCCATGTACATTGAGTTATATGAAGATAACTACATTGAGAATAATCGTATTTATATCACAGGCAAAAGCTTGATGTTTCTCTATGGAATGTCAGTTCCTCTAGTATGGGTGTAATGGAAGACCTATCGTTTACCAGAAAAGACTTGGGAGCGGGGGCCTAATATTTGTTCTTTCTGGTTGAAGTTGTTCTTATGTGATTCCTGACCACCCTTGATAGGGAAATTCCTGGGAAAATTTATTTAATGGGGGAAGATTGTAAGACATCGTGTTTTTTAACAAGGTAAAAAATTTCTATTTTAAATGTTTTTAATGGCCTTCTTTGGATTCCTAATAAAATCAATGATGTTTTAGAATAATTCTAGGCTTGTTCAGAGCCTGAATCCCCTATTTTTTTATGAAGAGTCTAGGCTACATGGTTAGAAAAAATATTGTGGGTTATGCTGCATGGTTACTACAAACAGTGTGAGGCTTAAAAGTGGGGAGTAGGAGGCCACATGATTATCTGAAACCATACGACCCGAGGAACATTATCATGTGAGATTTCAAAGTTTTGGGGGTAGATCTTATATCTTAACTTCAACAAGGTTTGTGAAACCATGTTACCATCTCATGTATGAGCTCCATGGAGATAAAAAAATGGTCTATGGTTTGTGCACAATTTGGCCAACGGTGTGGCTAAACTATGAAAAACTACGTGTTTGAGGAAAAATTACAATTTTTCTATTCAAAGATTACAACATAAAATAAAATTACCTATTCCTCTTGTGTAAAACCACTAATTCTAGGGATATCCCTTTGAATATAATTTAGAGTATTTTCTCTTGTTTCTTAATCTAACACCTTTTTTGAAAACTATTTTTCTCATTGGATCCATGATAATATGTTATACCATAGTCTTGTGTCTTTATTAATTTTACATGGTATTGAAGAAGTTATGTTGGTGCAAGATAATATGACCTATTTCCAATATTTTAATATGTTCTTCATTTTTCTCTCGATTCGGACTAAATAAAAGTTCGATACATGATGACTATTCTATAACGAACCTATAGTGGGTGGTCTATACCTTTCCCGTGAGGTTTAGTCTTTTATATTCTTAGTTGATTTTTTTCCACACATTTTACTATATTGAAGTGGCACTTTGATTAATTAAATTATTTAACAGAGTGGATTAGAACATTTTAGGTTTTCCCACTATAAACTTTGTGATTATTGGAGGTTGTTATACCCATCCTAGGCCACCCATTGGTTTTTATTTTTCTTATTCCTTACATTATACCACCCCACATGGTTTGTGAGTACTAGCCTTGTTTAATGAATCCTTTTTAAACTATATGAGAAAACAATTGACGTGTTATGAGAATATTTTCCCTTCTTTACATTTTATGACCTGATGTTTTATTGGTTAATTGTTTTAATGGATTTTATAAGAATTCTGGAAATTAGTTGGATGAACTCATGGAATGTGAACGGTTGTGAATGATAAATGAAATGCGATGATGATATTATTATGGTAGTAGATTCCTTTGTTGATATTTCTTGGATCATGATTCCATATTATTCCATGGACATTTCTACTCAATGGTTTAGGATTATATTAGTGGATTTCAATGACCTATTTATGCCTCAGATTAAGATTCCATGGGATTTCAAGGGACTTCTACCCTTTTATCATTATCTATTGGGCTCCCATTAGAAATTCTCTATTGACAGTTTCTTTGCACCCACCCATGTCTTTACCGATCTTCCATATATATTCATTAGGGACACAATGTGGATGCCTTGGTATTTTATACCTTGGATCAAGACCTTGGAGGTCTAACACATTTTATTACATGTTATGGATGATGTGGATGTTTATAATATTTATAATGTTTGACTATGATGAGTGTTATACATTGGAGTATACAGCATGGTTGTGGTATATTTTATACACTTGTTAATAATGTGTGGGCTTGGTGGATATTTTTCTATACTTATAAATAACACTAGTATAGGTATCGTATTAAAGTAGTAAGACATTATAGATATCACATCAATTTTTTGTACTTTATAGCTTCCCTTTTTTGTGGGATCATGAATATTATTTCATAGATACATGTTCATCTTGATGTGATCACTTTACTATTATTAATTTTTTACATGTTATATATATTTTACAATGCATTGTTTCTTATTAAATAGATTTTACTTGTTACAGATGCCATTGGTGGTGGCCTACTGAGTGTTAACTCACACCCTTTGAAGGATTCCACTATATAACTAAATATAATTATAGGATGTAGGTACTAACTAGGCAATTTTCTTGATGTAAAATTCTTGATTGTACTTTTCTTATGAGCAGGGGAGCGCAGGAACGATCTTGGCTTGTGATGCTAGCGATAGATATTTGTTGTTTGTCTATTTGGTATTTTGATATATGTGTTGAGCAAGATTTATGTACACATTTTTTTTCTTTGTACATACATGACATGAAACATCATATTGAATATGAGAATAAATTTTTTATTTTTTATAGATTCCTATCATGGATGTATATCTTATATCTTTTCATTTATTATCTTCTTCTGTATTTGATATTTATTAATTTTACCACTATGTTACACTTTGGAATGAGGGAATTTTCTCCCCAAATACACATCCAAGTCACTCCCTACTATTTCGCAACCTATTACATATGGAGAGGCATGCTTGAGGCCACGTTCCCTACCATCTCGGGGCACCATTTAGGGGAATCTGGGTGGGGACATAATAATTTTTAATAACAATAAATTCTTATTAGTAATAAAAGTATAATTATTATATAAACATTATAATTATGAAATGATTATTATTCTAGAAATTATCGAATCATGATGAAATTAAGGGGACCAAAAATATCAAATCAAAATATATATGAAAAATAAAGTGGTTATTACCTAAAATATGATTTTAAAAATTAATTTGTAACAAATTGGTAAGAAATGGTCATAAGTAAATCATAGATGGTATAAATATATTAATTATATTTATATAATAGAAGTATAATAAACTAATATTTACTATACAATAGGTTTAAACATATGTGGAGGAAGTCAAGACTTAAGGTAAGGGATTTCAATCACCATTTTATTTCGAAGAGACATATGTAAATTCACCATTCATTTGTTCTGTGCGTTGAATATACTCCCACATTAAAATTTTATATCATAAATATATTCCTTTTGATAATATTTAAGGATTAATTGAAATTTATGATTTCTTCGGTCTTATGATTCAAAATATTATTAATGAGGTCTGAGGTTTCTTGTCTCTCTTTTATTTCAGGGAGACATACAAAAATTCACCACTATTTCCTTTTGTGTGGTTCATATACCACCCCTTTGACATGTTATATCATTTATATCATAATTTTATTTATATTTATAGTTTAATTTCATGTTATATTCTCTTTTATTTCTAAAAGACATATTAAAATTCACCACTCGTTTATTTTGTGTTGTGTATATACTTCCCCTTTTACTTTTTGTATCATAAATATAATCCTTATCTTTATATTTATTTTTGGTTTTTATTATATTATTTATTCTGTTTTATGATTTTAAATTTTAATAAAGCAGTACTTTATTTGCATCTCACTTTTTACTTCTGTGATACACATTTCATATTTCGCACCTATTTATTTTATATGGCATGTGTACTACCAATGAATCTATTTTAAAATGATTAACTTGAATACTATAGTGATTACATAACAATTTTATGTTCTATCTTTCATTGGGATTATGTTTCATTTTATACCAATGTGGTAATAGATTTATGTTACAATCCAAACATTTATCAGTATTATTTATTATTATGTCTCAAATATAGAATTAATATGATCTACCAATAAATAATTCTCATAAATGTTATTCTTATATAGTAATTCTTGAAATTTTCAATTAATAGTACCAATTTCACCAACTTTTGTACTTAAAATAATTTTAAAAATGTTTTCAATAAAATAATTCATTATTTATATCTTCAGTCAAAAACATTTTTTCTTCCAAACCCATATTTTCTAAAAATGTTTTCTTAATATGTTTTTTACATTCTTAAAATGAATTATGGAAGGAATATTTACCCATTTATTATTTTTTATAAAATAAATTATTTGAATATTCATGTAGTTTTCCAAAAAAATCCCATTTTTATTTTACCAATAAAGTGAAAGGAATATTTGGTTTAACATGTATGAAAAAATAATAATTTTATGTCGACATGAAAATTATTTTCCATGAAGATTAAATTATAATTTTTCTTTATTATTTTCTAGAAAATGGATTTTAAAAAAGTTTTATGTTTTATAAAAAATGTGGAAAGGATATTTTTCTCAAAAAAAATTAATTTTTTTTTAGATATTTCAATATAAGTTTCAATGTTAATTTCCAATGAAAAAGATTCCAAAATATTTTATAAATATTTATTTTTCGAAGTTTATTTCCAAATAAAATTTACTTTCCTCACATAATATTCCAAGGAATTTTTCTTTTAAATTAATTTTATGATGACATCCTTTAATGTTAGTTATTGTTTACTAGGTATATGATGTAAGGATACCATTATTATTTTTTATCTTAATGGTTTTTGTATCTAAGGTCAATATATTTATTTAAATTATTTCTCTTCAATGAGTTATACCATGATAAAAGTATTATGCAACCCAATTCTTTTTCAACATGTTACATTATAAGGAAATAATAAAATGATTTTAAAAAAGATTTTTTTTTCTTACATTCTGATATGATGAATGTTTTATGATCATATGGAACACGTATGTATGATTTTCATAATTTGATAGGGGTACCTATATCTCCCTCTAATGAATTGTTTTATGACTAATATTATATAATCTCAAAGGGTACATGGGTGGTTATATGAAGCCCAAAGGGGTACATGGTTTGTTATCCCAAGTATAAAATAGGGAACATTGGAGTTTATCTCGTCCCTAAATCTGGTACATAGGTGGTTAGCCCAAGCCTAACGTGTTATGAATTTCATGGTGGGTAACCTTGACATAAAATTTTTATTATTAGGCATATTCCAAAAATATTTATACTATTCAAATTTTATGCTCTTATGTATCATTTTCTTGTATTCCCTCATGATTAATGTCTTATAAACTTCTAATAATTATGACATGAATCAATATAATGATCTTCGATATTTAGGTTATGGTTTTCAAATGTTATGATCATGTTCTCAAACCATTATGTTAATGTTATAATTATGTATCTCACTTGTTTACCCTTACTAATAAACTTGAATCACCCTTTATTATGGTTTGTTTCCCCCGATTATGAATAAAGGTTTTAAGTAGGGTATGTTTTTGAAGAGAACTAAAGCGAATTATCTTTAAGGGAGAAATTGAACGTCACTCACTAGATCAAATGACTGATTAACTAGTCTCTAAATTCAATTATGTATTGTTTTCATCTGGTGTGTGTTTTTATAATCTATTAAATATTCATATAAAAATATGTAATATATATATATGATAATCCTTGGTATCTATAGATAGTATGAGAGGAAATGTTTATTAAACCATTAAAAACTATCTTGATAAAACATTAAAGTTGTATCTAGGTATAATTATAAATATAGTTCTAGAGGTGTATATAATGATAAGTCTGAAGATGAGTCGTAGTATAGAAAAACATCCAGTAATATTGGTAAAGGATAGAGAAATGTGTTTCCATGAAATTTCATCCCTTTATTGATAATACATGTCGATGTGTCTCTATAACTAAGGTACCTAGGGGTAACAACTCTGAAAATGGAACATTGAGATGGACTTGATCTCCAACTGGTGCAGAAAAATGGGCCTTGATAAAAACCTGGTTTGACCCTCCTAAGGGATATGGTTTGGAAATTTAAAAACTCTTAGTAACACATAATCAGGGATTTAAATGGACAATGACTGTGAATGACCACTAATAAGTAAATGGTTTTGTAGATTAAAAGGATACATTCAATATTTAGAAATAATATAGGATATTTTTTTAGATTGTGTGATTTTCACTATGATTAGTATTTCTCACACTATTCATTTTGGTTTTAGACAATGGTGAAAATGAGACGGAACTTTTTTAACATTGAATGTGACATAAACTTTTTATTAGAAAAACGATATGAGATTATTTCTAGGGTGAAGGATACTGTGATTATTCTTAATTAGTTATTATGAAACATGATTAATTAATTTCACCTTAACAAACTCTTGGACTCATCAATATTTATAAGGATAGTGTTCACTAAGATTTTGGGTAGTCGATACCATATAAGATATATGATTCAGTTTTTTATACATAAATAATTTGGTAAGAAGAACTTAAAAAATGTCTTAGAGGGATGAGAATGATTTTTTGGTGTGGGAAGTGGAAAAAATATAGTAACTTCAAATTAAAAATAAAATGTCTAGTTAGCACAATTGGTGAGAATAATGGCCTCTCTAAGGTATCAGTTAATGTTTAGTGTTTTAAATGTGGAAACTATAAAAATCATGCAAATTTATTTCATAAGGTGAAATCTCATGAAAAGAACCAATAATGATTTATGAGTAATCATTTTTCTATTGATGATAAAAACTATAAGAATAGATTATAAAAGTAAATATGTATTAATAAATATGATGATTAATCCTAGATAATGTCTTAAGGATATGATGGATTATTTAAAGTGTTTATGTATTGTAATTCTAGATATATGTTATATGAATCATAATATATATAATGATTTTTTGTATAAGTTTATCATTAAGGATTTTCAATAATATGTAAAATAGTACTGATGGGATATAAAATTAATTTAATGGAAAAGTGATATTTTATGGAAAACAAAGCATTAAGGAATGATAACCCTTAATATATTCATGGTGTTCTAATTATGTTATTTGGATAAAGAGATTAATGGTATGGATAGATAAAATTGAATAGTACTGATTACCTTCTAACTGATTAAGTACTTTTATAAAAAGTGATTTATGCTATCATTGATGTCATTTACAACATTTTTGGCTTTATGTAATATATCCAATAATATGAGTTTTATGTAAGGTTTTATGAATAATGTGTGTTTTTATACATTTTTAATGTAATTATGGTCATTTCCAAGTTTCAAAAGAATATATGGTTAAGGAATTCACATGAATTGTATTTGAAAAATATGAGAAACGTTATGATATATATGGTCAATGTTATGTTGATTTTGTGAAATTTAGTGACCTTATTTATAAATTAATAATTTTGGAAGGGTAATAAGTTTTAACATTTATGTAATGTTTTATGTTAAACTTTCGATGAGGTTTTAGAGTTTAACATATCATTTTAATTTATTAATATTTATCCAAGATGGATAACTCGTCTTATCCATTTTTTACTTGAGATAGAAGGAATGACTTATCATTTTATTATATATATTGTGATCCATTGGAGATTTATGCATTAAAATTTTATATTTTTATCTATTAATAAGGGATAGAGTGTAAATTGATCGAAAAAATAATAGTTAATAATAGTTCTTATAAAAAAAGGAAAGCTAAGCCTTAGGTGTATAAACACATTTGAAATTCTTGATCATAAGAAGAAGATAACCTATAAATTGGGGCCTCTAGAAAACATAAATTAAGTTCATGATGTGAAACAAGTATTCCCCTTTATATGTACATAACTGGTCCATCAAATGTACTGAAATCAAAGTTCTTACCAATGTATGATGATATTTTTTATGAGGAAAAAATAATTATAGATTCTACATCGAATAGGGAATGTTCTATAATAAAGGAGCACTTAAGTGATCAATGTTTTATTAGAAAACCCACAAGAATATGGATGATATATTGGAAGAAAAGGATTTGATTAATTATAATTATCCTCAATTGTTTATTCCAAATTAACAAATGTTAATGGTTATATTCATTTTAAGAGTGTAATATGTAAAAGCCTGAGATTTTTTGAAATATTTTAATTCCAAACAATTTTTTATTTTGTATATTTTTTCATTACATGAAACACTAAGATTATCTTGAATTGCACCTAACAATAATTTTATCATTCCTTAAAAACAATACTGATTTCATCTTTTATTACACAAAACACTGTGTTTAGATTCCTTACTGGAAACAATGAGTTTAAACGAAACATGTAATACTATTCAAATATTATTATTTAAAATAGTAGTTATATCCTACCTATTATAAAAGAGGTTATTAATATGATTAAATAAATTATGAAATTATACAGTTTCACATGTATATAAAATGAATTTTTCAGTGAATAATTAATTAAGAATGAAAATAAAAACTACTTTAAAATAAAGGAAGTCATTTTCTAAAAACAATTTCCCAAATAATTTGAACAGACTTTTGGACAATTATTTTATATAAAATTTTGAATTACATATTAAATAAATTATTTATCATTTATGATATCTATTTTATTGGAGGGAGATAAGAATAAATCAAATTTTACTATTAAAAACTGCATTTTTATAAAAATATATTTTTTTTCATTTTTGTGAAATTATTTTAGAGGAAATATTTTATACTATTATAAATTTTATTTCAAAAAAATAATTTTATTTTTAAAATATCGCTTCTAAATTATCCTATGATAAATTTTTTACAATTTTCTTAAAAATTATTATTTTTGATTCATAGTAAGAAATACAAAAATTTAATTGAAAAATGCATTTTTATTTACATTATTTATAAATATATATAATATATTAAATTGGATCTATATTTAAATTGTTTCAATTTAATACATTTGACTCTAATTTATATCATTGGAATTAGTTTCATATTTATTTTTTATATAAAAATTTTGTAAAATTTTGATAATTTTCTCTTTGAGAAGTTGCTTTCTCATCACGTCTGTGAGAATAAATTTAAATGAAATTATTTTACATATGTGATTTTAATTTTAAAAAATATATAACATATTTGGAACCCTAATAATTTATATTTTCTAATAATTTATTCATTTTTTATAATATAATAATGTAAGAACCCAGTTTTTTCTGAGAATGTCTTTGGAATATTCTTGATAATATTCCAGAGCAGCGCCTTCAGGTGGCGTGCGATTCCGAGCCCTGGAGTGGCCGAAATTAAATTTTCAGTGCGTTCGCACTGGAAACGCCAAGTAAATGGGATAACTCGTAAACAGTGATCCGGATCAGATATCCGAGTGTACTGATGGGTCCGGAATGGGGTTTTTATCCTATGAACGACATAAAACTTGTCGACGCGGGATGTTTGGACCCCTCGCTCGCTTTCAGAAGGTTAAACGGATAAATTAATTAATTAAATTATTCGTTTAATGGTCAAACTCTAGTATATCATAAACGGTGGCTCGGATTGGGAAACCGAGGGCACCGTTGGGTTTAGAGAATGTCGTTTACCCTAGGAGGGGTATATGTTTTGTGGGCGCAGGTCGTCTGTGAAAAATGGCCCCAGGGGCGTTTTCGTAATTTGGTGGATTTGGGCGTTCATCTTTATAACCTTAAAAAAGAAGCTCATAATCAAATTCCGAGACCATGTTTGTGCTCGGGAGGTGGTTTTTACCCAAGGGGAGGTTAAATTTCGACCTCGCCAAATGTTTCAGGCACGGGTTAAATTTGGGGGTTTTTAATTAATTAAAATTTAATTAATTCCCCCTTAAATAAACAAACACCCCTCCCCCTTCTCCCTTGAACCCCCTGGTGAAACCCCTCCCCTCTCCTCCTCCATCTCTGGTGATGCGGTCCAGCGAGGTGACTCCGACGAGGTGCGGTGATGCCGGCGGATCGTCGTGAAGCTTCGGGCGAAGCCCCACGAGGTAGGATTTGTCGTTTTCATTTTCTATTCCCGTACCTACTTCGAGCTCAATATTTTTGTATTGAAACCCTGTCGAATTATTGAGAAAATCCCATGAATTCCTATTAAGTTTTCCTTTCTTCACATCGCTTCCTTCGGATCGAAAATCCGAGTTCAGAGATGATCGCAAGCAACCGCCGAAGTTTGCGATTTTTGGAGTTTAGTGGCGGCAGCACGGTGGTCCGGGGAGCTCTGGTGCGGCGGTAGAGGGCGCTGGCGGCGACGGCGTGCGGCAGAAGGCGGCTGCAGATGGTAGGCTGGGGGCGGCATGGATCCCTGGGAGAGACGGCAGGCGGCCGGGGTTCCATGCGGCAGCACCGGCGTAGCGCGCATAGGGAGGGGGCCGCGAGGCGCGCGGCCCCGTGCGGCGCGACCGCAACCCGCATGTCGCGGGTCGCTGCGGGGAAAGTAGACCGGCCGTCAAGGCCAGTCATTGGCGGTGGGCCACGGCCACCTGGCTGCAGTGGCTTGAACCAGACCCGCGGCCGGGCCGCGGGCCGGCTGTGGGCGGACCGGCCGGTCCGGGTCGGTCCGGCCCAAGGGATTGCCCCCTTTGAATTTCTGACGCCCGTAGCATTCACTACGGGTGTCTGTTTTGCGTGCCGTCAGCGGCAGCATAGACTTTGCATCGAGGGGAATGTTTTGAGATGGTTTTGGGAATTTTTAATTCTCGAAATGAGGGCCGCAGAGGCATGACGTGTCTTTAAGTGGACAGGCGTTTTTTCCGAGATTCTTGTTTTGAGCGGCGCGGACGCATCCTACGTCTGCTTTGAGTGCTGTCAGCGGCGTTGGGACCCTGGCGTCGAGGTGGAGGTTTCCAGGTTGGTTCCGGGCGTTGATGCCAGAGTTGAGGCATGGGCTCCACGGCCCATCTTTTGAGTTGCGTGCAATTTCTAGCGACTTTTTCCTCAGGCGTGCGTTCGAGGAATGCAAGCAGTCGATGTTGGGTGTTTTTCCGAGGGCATCGCATTGGCGCAATCTTCCCGCTGTAATTCCGCACGATAGTGCGGGCCCCACGAGGGCCGTTTGGGAGTCAATGGTGATTTTCCATCTTTATCATCGGGCGACCGTTTTGTACAAGTGAGTAGTCCATCTTGTGTTCTTTTTCGAGAGGATCGCAACGGCGTGATCTGTTTGTTGAGTTTCGGGACCGAGATGCAGATCCCATGTGGCACCGCTCGTGTGTGGTGCGCAAGAATGCATCTTTTTCTCTAGATATCCGTTGCACTCAAGTGAGTAGTGCTTTCGACGTGTTTTCTCAAGGAGATCGCAATGGAGCGATGTGCCCAACTATTTTCAGGGCCGAGGCTCGGGATCACGGGACGCCGTACGGGCGTGAGGCGGTGTTGGTGGCTTTTTCTCCAGATATTCGTTTAAGGTGAGTAAGTAGTCGATCTCGCGTGTTTTTCCATGAGGATTACAACGGTGTGATCCTTTTGGTTGTGTGGAGCCTCTTGCACGATCTTGTTAAATGTGGAAATGTGGAGGTGCTCTGGTGGCGGTTCGTCCTACCTAGTTTGTAGCGGACCCTTGGTGTGTGATCGCGCACTCTTGGGAGAGTGGTATAAATGATTCACAAGATGTGGTTGGTCGTTCTCGGGCCTTTGAGATGGAGTTGTTACGTCACGCCTTCACGTTGACACTGGGTGTCGTGTGCACGATAGCCTTTGGGGTAGAACGTGGTATACTATGGGAGTAGACGGGAGCGCTTGGAGGTACGTGTGGTTTGTACCTGAGAACATTTGTGCGCTCAGTTGGGGTTGACGTGGGGCAACCCGTCGTGTGGGACCCATGTGCATGCTGTGTTCTGCGTTGCGTACTTTGACCTCTCGCGACGTAGAGGGTCCCTCTGTGCTCGTTTGTTTGACTAGCATGGTGGAGTTTTCCCCTGGATCTGTGCTCGTTTGTTTGACCAGCTGGTTTGAGTGGTCTCCCCCTAGTTTCGTTCTCGATGGTTTGGCCAGTAGCGGTGGTAGTGGCACCCCGTGATGGAACAGGAGTTGAACCTCTTTTGGGAGAGTTATTCTGGAGTTGGGTGGTTGCGAGATACCCACTCCGTGTTCAGTTGGCCAGTGTTGTACCCTCCAGTAGAGATATCCATAGCAGTTCTCAGTTTTACCCTCCAGCGGGGCTGGGCAGTGGGTTATTCATCGGCTTTTTCGGGTTTACCCTCCAGCAGGGCTGGGTAGTGGGTTGCTCACTAATTTCTAGGGTTTACCCTCCAGTATATATTTGGTAGTGGGTCACCCGACGCACTTAGGGTCTACCCTCCAGCAGAGACTGGGTAGTGGGTCACCCGACGCACTTAGGGTCTACCCTCCAGCAGAGACTGGGCAGTGGTTCACCCAACGTCCTCTTAGGGTCTCCCCTCCAGTAGAGACTGGGCAGTGGGTCACCGGACGCCCTCTTAGGGTCTACCCTCCAGCACGGCTCGGCAGTGGGTCGCTCGACGTCTAGTTCCAGGTCTACCCTCCAGCAAGGTTGGGCAGTGGGTCGCCAGATGATGTATTATGGTTTACCCTCCAGCAGGCTGGGCAGTGGGTCACCCAGTATCTTATTATGGTATACCCTCCAGCGGGGCTGGGTAGTGGGTCGCCTGATGATGTATTAGAGTTTACCCTCCAGCAGGGCTGGGCAGTGGGTCAACCGAGGTCTGGTTATGAATTACCCTCCAGCAGGGCCGGGTAGTGGGACACCTGTTGGCATTCCAGACTCAGTCCTTTCTACTAAGATAGTCTGTGTCTTTCCTCCATGATCACCGGAGCGGGAATCTTGGTTGTACGGGTCAGTGATAGAACGACTTTGATTTTGAGGAGACCTCTCGACTACAGGGCAGTGACGAGGTGTGGTTTGACATTCCCTAGAACTCTCAAGTACGAAGAGCACTTTCCCCACCAAGATGAGTTCTTATGACGTGATCTAAAACTGTGTGGGCGAGTCAGTGTCGCCCAAAGCAGATAGTTTCAACGTGCGGTGATTGAGCCCCTTGACTTGTAGTTCGAGGAAGACGTGTGGGATGCTGGGCATCGATGGTGTTTTCTTCTGGGATTGTTGGATACTCTTTTTCAGGGGCTGAGCTACGGGATGGAGATCCCCTTACGAGTTTGTTCGGGCTTCTTGTAGAGCATATATATATGCATATACATTGTTTCGGTACCCACTTCTTGGGTTTGGTTACTCTCCTTCTCGGAGAGGCGAAGACGTGCAGGGTATGCCACATGCTTTCCGTGTCTAGCTTCACGTGGTTGGACGAGTCTACTCTCTTGCTATAGGTAGCGAAGACTCGACGGGAAGTTCATCTTCTCACCGTTTCCAGCTCCTTGTGCCTGGACGAGTCTATCATCTTTCCTCTTGTTGGGTTGAGCTGGATTCTTACTGCACTCTTTGTTGTAGTCCTTTACATTTCCGGTTCGCTCTACTGCTCACCCTTTGGTACCTCCTTTGTTGCTCCCTCGAGCCTTAGGGGTATCCTACTGAGTATTTTTATACTCACCCCAGCTTGGGCCTTTCCCGCACTCGGTGTGCCCTTGCTGACGACGGACAGGTGGAGTGTGACTTCAGTGGAGCATAGGAGCTTGGGAGCTTGGACCGTGTGCGGTGGTCGTGGTCGGGTTTCAGGTGGGAGACCCGTCAGCTATTTCTTTTTGTTTTCCTATTGCTGGGTTGTGGCACTTTTTGGTTGGGTGCATTTTTTTCCTTTTCTTTTCAGTTTACTTTTAGCTTGTTCCTTGTACTATTTAGACGTCGATGCACATTTGTGGTTTATATATATATATCAGTTGTTCTTTTTACTCTGCTCGTTCTTTCTTTTACTCTGCACTTTTTCATTGATTGTGCTGCGTGTGTGTGTAGAGGTTCATAGGCAAAGTACTCCCTGAGTTGTTGTGCCTTCGGCGCTGGTCGCCAGCCCCTGGCCTATGGACGCGGGCTTGGGGTAGTTGTGGCTCGAGCCCGGGTAGGGTCGGGTTGTGACAAAGTGGCATTAGAGGTGGTTTGTTCCTTGGGACGCTGTTCGAACATCCCTAAAAGAGGAATTGGTTGGGATTTAGGGCAACAGTGTTAACGTATCTCGAGAGCGGCTCTCAGGCCAGGGAGTCCATTGATGGTGCGGCGGCCGACGTATCCATTCACCAGGACCTTGATAACCGACTTGTCGACTTGGGATGCTGAGACACTTGTTGTAGGGAAATTTGTTTGTGTATCACATAGGACTGAGTCTTGACTGTCCTTCTTGATTCAGCTCCCCATCTTTGTTGTTATTGGTATATACATGTATGCTAATTTGACCGCGACACTCCTTTATAATATTCAAGATGTCTCTGCGAAGATAGCCAGCCAGGATACCAGCTTTGGTTCGTGACGATGACCCTGTGAGCTACGAGGCCATAGTCCAGAACCCATCATGTGAGCCCCTTTCTCCAGGTGGACCGGTAGCAGCACCCCCATCTGTTGAACAGCAGACAGCTTTAGCGGAGCATGCTGAGTTTGAGCGCAGGATGAGCGCGCTCTGCGAGTTCCAGCGGCAGAGACCGCTGAGGTTCAGTGGTGAGCCAGACCCTCAGGCAGCAGAGGTTTGGGTCGAGGCAGTGGTTTTCCTTTTCAGTCATGTGCAGGAACTGATAGATCAGAGAGTGGCTTTGGCATCCACCCTTTTCTGTGGAGCATCTCAGCGTTGGTGGAGTCTGTTGACTCAGTTTCTTGATGAGTCGTCACTTTTGTGGGACGAATTTCAGTTGTTGTTTCGTGAGGAGTTTTTCCCCCTCCTTCTTACGCTCCAGTCGTATTCAGGAGCTCCTTTAGTTTCAGCAGGGAGGGATTACGGTGGCCAAGTACACGACCAGTTTTGCAGACCGTGCACGCCTTTACCCGGACTTGGTCCATGACGACAACATCCGAGCGCGGACGTTTGAGCAGGGTCTCCGCCGAGAGATTCGTGCTGTCATAGTACCCTTGGGCATTTCCACATATGTCGGGGTGCTAGGGCAGGCGCTGGTGACAGAGGGCTTCCTGTCACGTTCTAGCGTTGGTGGTGACAGTAGGCACGTCGGTGCTGAGACGTCTGCCGCAGCTAGCGGGCGTCGGAAAGAAGAACCTCGACGAAGGTGGCCTTCTGAAAAACGGACTCATGGGAGTGTTCGTACACCACAGTGGCGCCAGAGGGCACAAGGGCAGCATAGAGAGCGCCGGTGTTATTCTTGTGATGAGTGAGATCGCCTGGCACGAGACTGCCCGACCCAAGTTACTGGGAGCTTCAGGCAGGCAGCAGGCGCACCACCACGACAGAGGAAGCGCCATGATCAGATTAGTGGCAAGAGAGGTGGTTCTAGCAGAGGAGTGGGAGGAGTTGGAGGTGGGGGATGGTTTTACGAGGTCTTCCCATCACCACTAGGTGGTCCACGTCAGGCTCTGGGAGCCGACAGTTGGGACCACAGACAGCCGCGGGCTTTGGATGTCTACGACCCTATAGAGCATGAGGTGGAAAGAGGTACACTCTACAGTTCTTATACTTTTTATAGTATAATTGTTAGACTCTACCTGTGAAATTCTCCCCCCCCCCCTTTCTCCTTGTTTGAGGAGTTACCATGGTGACGCAGGGTGTCGGTGTAACCCTTTGTTAGTAAGGTAAAAGGCGTAGGACCTTTTCTTTTATTCGATGGTGTTGACTCCTTCGCTTCAGATACTATAAGAGGGACTTGGATGTGAGGCATCTACTGTGAAATCTTGTCTGACCAGATATCCGTGGGTGTTCCACCATATGGATATTCTGAATGAGGGATTCCTCGGGCCTTGTTCCAGGTGCAGGCGATGATTCCAGTCGCGGCATGCGACGTAGAGGTTTGGTCGGGGACGTGAGCTACCCCTGAGGTCCTTCGGACCATTTGAGACCGTGCGAAGGGATGGCGAGGTACCCTACCGCCTTTCCCTAACCCCAAAGTCTGTAGTGGGTGTACGACATCGGCAAGGGCCGACCTCACGTGAACAGATCAATCCTTTGGTCTGTGAGCGGTGACGCAGAGCTGTGCGTGGGTTCTTCTGGGTATGGGAAAGCCAGGTGTGGGCTTAGTACCCTGTGTTGCTCCCTAGTTTTTCTTTTCGGGGATGAAAAGATTGAAGGAGGGAATAATGTAAGAACCTGGTTTTTGTTGATAAATACTTTGGAATATTCTTGATAATATTCCAGAGTAGCGCCTTCAAACGGCGTGCGATTCCGAGCCCCGGAGTGGCCGGAATTAAATTTTCAATGCGTTCACACCGGAAACGCCAAATAAATGGGTAAGTACTAAATGGTGATCCGGATGAGAGATTCGAGTGTACGTATGGGTTCGGGATGGGGTGTTTATCCTAGGAACGACATAAAACTTGTCGGTGCGGGATGTTTGGACCCCTCTCTCGCTTTCGGAAGGTTAAAGAGATAAATTAATTAATTAATTTATTTGTTTAATGGAGAAATGCTAGTATCTCTTAAAAGGTGGATAGGATTGGGAAACCAAGGGCATCGTTGGGTTCAGAGCATGCTGTTTACCCTAGGAGGGGTATAAGTTTCGCGGGCGCTGGCCGTCTGTGAAAAATGGCCCCAGGGGCATTTTCGTAATTTGGAGGCTTTGGGCGTTCAGCTTTATAACATTAAAACGGAAGCTCGGAATCAAATTCCAAGACCACCGTTGTGCTCGGGAGGTTGTGTTTTCCCAAGGGGAGGTACAATTTCAACCTCACCAAATGTTTCAGGTGCGGGTTAAATTTGGGGGTTTTTAATTAATTAAAATTTAATTAATTCCCCCTTAAATAAACAAACACACCTCCCCCTTCACCCTTGAACCACCTGGCGAAACCCCTCCCCTCTCTTCCTCCATCTCCGGAGAGACGGTTCGGTGAGGCGACTCTGGTGAGGTGAGGTGATGCCGGCGGATCGTCGCGAAGCTTCAGGCGAAGCCCCACGAGGTAGGATTTGTCGTTTGCATTTTCTATTCCCGTACCTACTTCGAGCTCAATTTTTTTTTTATCGAACCCATGTCGAATTATCGAGAAAAACCCATGAATGCATAGTACGTTTTCTGTTCTTCCCATCACTTCCTTCGGATCAATAATTCGAGTTCGGAGATGATCGCAAGCACCCGCCGAAGTTTGCGAGTTTTGGAGTTTTGCGGCGGTAGCACGGTGGTCCGGGTAGCTCTGGTGCGGCGGTAGCGGGCGCTGGTGGTGAAGGCGTGCGGCAGCAGGCGGCTGAAGACGGCAGGTCGGGGGCGGCGGTGCTCCCTGGGTGAGACGACGGGCGGTCGGGGTTCCGCGCGGCAGCGCCGGCGTAGCGCGAAGAGGGAGGGGGCCGCGAGGGGCGTGACCCCGCACGGCGCGACCGCGACCCGCATGTCGCGTGTCACTGCGGGGAAAGGAGACTGGCTGTCAAGGCCGGTCAGGGGCGGTGGGCCGCGACCACCTGGTCGCGGCGGCTTGAACCAGACCTGCGGCCGGTCCGGCCCAAGGGAGTGCCCCCTTTGAATTTCTGACCCCCTTAGCTTTCGCTACGGGCGTCCGTTTTGTGGGCCGTCAGCGGTAGCGCGGACCTTGCGTCGAGGGGAATGTTTTTAGATGGTTTCAGGAATTTTTAATTCCCGAAACATGGGGCCACGGAGGCACGACGTGTCTTTAAGTGGATGAGCGTTTTCCCGAGATTCTTGTTTTGAGCGGCGCAGACGCATCCAATGTCCGCTTTGAGCGCTGTCAGTGGCGTTGGTACCCTGGAATCGAGGTGGAGGTTTCCAGGGTGGTTCCGAGTGTTGAAGCCGGAGTTGAGGCATGGGCCCCACTGCCCGTCTTTTGAGCTGCGTGCAGTTTCTAGCGACTTTTTCCTCGGGTGTCCGTTCGGGGCATGCGAGCAGTCGATGTTGGGTGTTTTTCCGAGGGCATCGTGTTGGCGTAATCTCCCAGCTGTAATTCCGCACGATGGTGCGGGCCCCACGAGGGTCGTTTGGGTGTCGACGATGATTTTCCATCTTTATCATCAGGCGACCGTTTTGGACAATTGAATAGTACATCTTCTGTGCTTTTTTGAGAGGATCGCAACGGTGCGATCTGTTCGTTGAGTTTCGGGACCCGGATGTGGGTCCCACGTGGCACCGCTCGTGTGTGGTGCGCCAGAATGCATCTTTTTCTCCAGATATCCGTTGCACTCAAGTATGTAGTGATTTCGACGTGTTTTCCTAAGGGGATTGCAATGGTGCGATGCGCCCGACTATTTTCAGGGTCGAGGCTCGGGATCACTGGACGTTGTACGTGCGTGAGGCGGTGTTGGTGGCTTTTTCGTCGGATATCCATTTGAGGCGAGTAAGTAGTCGATCACGCATGTTTTTCCGCGAGGATTACAACGGTGCAATCCGTTTGGTTGTGCGGAGCCTCTTGTAGGATCTTGTTAAATGTGGAAATGTGGAGGTGCTCTGGTGGCGGTTCGTCCTACCTTGTTTTTAGCAGACCCTTGGCGTGTGATCGCACACTCTTGGGAGAGTGGTATAAATGATTCAAAAGATGTGGTTGGCCATTCCCAGGCCTTTGAGGTGGAGTTGTTACATCACGCCTTCGCGTTGACGCTTGGTGTCGTGTGCATGATAGCCTTTGGGCTAGAATGAGGTATACTCTAGGATTATACGGGAGCGCTTGGAGGTACGTGTGGTTTGTACCTCAGAACTTTTTTGTGCTCAGTTGGGGTTGACGTGGGTCCACGCGTCGTGTGGGCCCCATGGGCGTGCTGTGTTCTGCTTTGCGTACTCTGACCTCTCGCAACATAAAGGGTCCCTCTGTGCTCGTTTTTTTGACGAGCAGGGTGGAGTTTTCCCCTAGCTATGTGCTCGTTTGTTTGACTAGCTGGGTTGAGTGGTCTCCCCCTAGTTTCGTTCTCGATTGTTTGGTCGGTAGCGGTGCTAGTGGCACCCCGTGACGGAACAGGCACTGAACCTCTTCTGGGAGAGTTGTTCTGGAGTTGGGTGGTTGCGTGATACCCACTCCGTGTTCGATTGGCCAGTGTTGTACCCTCCAGTAGAGATGTCCAGAGTAGTTCTTGGTTTTACCCTCCAGCGGGGCTGGGCAGTGGGTTACTCATCGACTTCTTAGGTTTTACCCTCCAGCAGGGCTGGGTAGTGGGTTTCTCACTGATTTCTAGGGTTTACCCTCCAGTAGAGATTGGGAAGTGGGTTCCCCGATGCACTTAGGGTCTACCCTCCAGTAAAGACTGGGCAGTGGGTCACCCGATGGCCTCTTAGGGTCTCCCCTCCAGCAGATACTGGGCAGTGGGTCACCCGACGACCTCTTAGGGTCTACCCTCTAGCACGGTTGGGCAGTGGGTCGCCCGATGTCTAGTTCCAGGTCTTCCCTCTAGCAAGGCTGGGAAATGGGTCGCCGGATGATGTATTATGGTTTACCCTCCAGCAGGATGGGCAGTGGGTCACCCAGTATCTTATTATGGGTTCCCCTCCAGCAAGGCTGGGCAGTGGGTCGCCTAATTATGTATTGGAGTTTACCCTCCAGCAGGGCTTGGCAGTGGGTCACCCGATGTCTGGTTATGAATTACCCTCCAGCAGGGCTGGGCAGTGGGAAACCTGTTGGCATTCCAGACTCAGTCCTTTCTACTAGGCTAGTCTGTGTCTTTCCTCCGTGATCACCGAAGCGGGACCCCTGGTTGTACGGGTCAGTGATAGAACGACTTTGACTTTTAGGAGACCTATTGACTATAGGTCAATGACGAGGTGTGGTTTGAATATCCCTAGAACTCTCAAGTACGAGGGGCACTTTTCCCACCGAGACGCGTTCTTGTGACGCGATCTAAAACTGTAAGGGCGAGTCAGTGCCGCCTAAAGCAGATAGTGTCAAGGTGCGGTGATTGAGCCCCTTGACTTGTAGTTCGAGGTAGACGTGTGGGATGCTGGGAATCATTGGTGTTTTCTTCTGGGAGTTTTGGCTACTCTTTTTCTTGGGATGAGCTACGGGATGGAGATCCCCTTACGTGTTTGTTCGGGCTTCTTGTGGAGCATATATATATGTATATACCTTGTTCCGGTACCCACTTCTTGGGTTTGGTTACTCTCCTTCCAGGAGAGGCGAAGATGCGTGGGGTATGCCACATGCTTTCTGTGTCTAGCTTCACGTGGTTGGGTGAGTCTACTCTCGTACTATAGGTAGCGAAGACTCAATGGGAAGTTCATCTTCTCATCGTTTCCAGATCCTTGTGCCTGGATGAGTCTGCCATCTTTCCTCTTGTTGGGTTGAGCTGGATTCTTACTTCACTATTTGTTGTACTCCTTTACCTTTTCTGTTCGCTCTACTGCTCACCCTTTGGTACCTCCTTTGTTGCTCCCTCGAGCCTTCGGGGTATCCTACTGAGTATTTTTATACTCACCCCTTCTTGGGCTTTGCTCGCACTTGGTGAGCCCTTGCAGACGACGGACTGGTGGAGCATGACATCAGTGGAGCATAGGAGCATGGGAGCTTGGACCGCGTGCGTTGGTTGTGGCTGGGTTTCAGGTGGGAGACCCGTCAGCTGTTTCTTTTTGTATACATGTTTCCGGGTTGTGACACTTTTTGGTTGGGCGCATTTTTCCCCCTTTTCTTTCAGTTTACTTTCAACTCGTTCCTTGTACTTTTTAGAGGTCGATGCACATTTGTGGTATATATATATATAACAATTGTTCTTTTTTACTCTGCTTGTTCTTTCTTTTACTCTGCACTTTTGCATTGAGTGTGTTGCGTGTGTGTGTGTACAGGTTCATAGGCAAAGGCCTCCCCGAGTTGTTGTGCCTTCGGCGCTGGTCGCCACCCCTGGCCTATGAAGGTGAGCTTAGGTTAGTTGCGGCTCGAGCCCAGGTAGGTTCGGGTCATGATAAATAAATATAGAAAACTATAAAAATAATTATTGTGGTTAATGTAGAAATGGGTTCGCGTCGGTGTTATACTAAAACGATAAAGGTTAAAACGATCTAAAAAAATTTCCAAAATTTAGTTTATGTACATATTTTGAACATATAATGTTTCATTATCTATAATAAAACATTTTTATCCTTTTTTATGATTATAAAATGGGAGTAACATTTTCATTTCAAAAAATTATAAGTGTTCCGCTCACCTCACTTTAAAAAGGCCACCCCTCTCCTCTTTTCAACACATGTTAAAACCATTTTTGTTTCATCCAATACCTTAAAAAATTATTCCAAAATACACACATATCTTCCAATAATCCATATTTTTGGATTAATCCAAATCTAATAAGGCTCCTATAGATAACATAAAGTAATGTTCTTTAATGAATATTTTTTATTTATTTCACCCTACACCTCCTTAATTTTAATTATACCATAAAGACAGAAAAACCTTAATATATTACATATAAAAATATATCTTATGTAAATTTAATTATTTAAAACCATATCCAATTTCATAAAATGGGATACAAAATCATCATGCATGCGTACAGAGGACTATCGCCTCATGAACTATTGTCATTCATTTTTCCATTACAACCTATCATGGTTTGGTGTGATGATGGATATAAAGTATATATATATGGTATTTATATCATAATAATTCCTCATAATTAATTATATCATATATACATTTTTTATTTTCATTCTATATGGGATACAATAATGTCCCTCATCTATACAGTGGACTACAACCTTACGAAGTGATGTGATTTGTTTTTCACTAACTCTTTACGTGGAAGATAGCAATGAAATATTTAAGGATTATAAGTGATATATATGATATTATTATTATATTATTGATATATTTATCATTATAAAAATAAAATATATCGTTTTATTTCATACCTTTTCACTCGGTGAATGATTATAATGTTGTTCGTTTACGTGTGGACTACTGACTTCACAAAGCGATGTGACTCAATGTTTTAATCACCAAGCCACATAGATTATATATATAAGTATATTTAAAGGAATAATATATTAATTATCATATATTTATCATTATATAATGTTAAAATATTACATAACTCCTCTCTAAAATTATCACTGAAAATTTTCAATATTACTCTTGCATACATATGATCTACCGTCTCGATGATTCTAACGTACATCATTTCTCAAAAGCATGATTCATTATCGTTAATATAAGTGTAATTTAAATATAAAAAAGATAATTATTTAATTATTATTATTATATATATTATATAACCATGATCAATGTTGGAGGCCCTAAAATAAAATATAAAAACATATTTGAAAAAATAAAGCGGTTATTACCCAAAATGCGATTTTAACAAAGAATTGATAATAAGTGGGTAATGAATTGTCAAAATTAAATTGTATATGGAATAATCTATATTATTCTATTTCAATAATATATATATAATAAACTTATTCTTCTTATATAGGAGGTTCCAACATGTATGAAGGAAGTCAATACTTGTGCTAAGGGATTTGTAGTCACTCATTAAATTTTGGGAGAAATATAACAATTCACCACTCACTTAGTTTTATAGTGTATATGCTTAAAAATTGAAATTTTATATAATTAATATTATAATTTTAATTACATTATTTGTTTTATTTTTTGTTATAATTTTTTTCATACAATTCCAAATATTACAAAAGCAGTAATAGATTTCTAGCCTCTTTTATTTCTAGGAGAAATATGTCAATTCACCAATAATTTATTTTGTGGGGAGTATATACTACTCTATTGAAATTTTATTTAATTAATTCAATAATTTAAATTATATTTAAGGTTTCATTTTATTTTATCTTTAGTGTTTCTTATTGTTCAAAATATTACTAAAGTGATTAGGGATTTCTAGTATCTCTTTTATTTTTGTGACAAATATGATAATTCACCGGTCTTTTATTTTTTGTGGAGTATATACTACCACATTGAAATTTTTTTTCATAAATATCCTAGTTTTTAAGATATTTAATTTTTAATTTTATGTTATTATTCATTTATTATTATGATTCACAATATTACTAAAGTAGAAAGGGATTTTGATCTCACTTTTTTATTTCTATAAGAAAATTTAATATTCGCCACATATTTATTTTATATGATGTATATAATTCCTATGAATTTATATTATAATTTGTATCATGAAAATTATATGGAATATATATCAATTTGAATATATATTTTCAATGGTTATTTTGTATCAAATGATACAAATCTGGTAGTAGATTTATGTTACAATCGCATCATTTTTCAGTATTGTATAAGAGTAAGTCTCTAAGGTGGAAATATTATGATATACCTCACAATAATTCGAATGAAATATATTATAAACATTTTAATAATAATATTTTCATGTAATTTTACAATTTTTTCACACTTTGGTAATTTAAAAAATTTAAAAAAATCTTTAAAAACATCATTATTTCTCTCTTCGGACAAAAATATTATGTCTTGCAAAAACCTTGATTTCCACAAAAAATTACAGAATGTTTTTTACATTATTTAAATGATTTAATAAGTAAATTTTTTACCATTTTAGACTATTTATAAAATATTTTCAAAGGAATCATCATGTTTTTCCCAAAAAAATTCCCATTATGATTTTATCGAAAAAAGTGAAAGTAATGTTTTTTTACATGTACTCTTGGAATTGAATTTTGATTTCTCAATGATAACTATTTTAATTGAAGATTACATTATAAGTTTTCATTTATATTTTAGAATAAAATAATAATCAAAATATTTTATCTTTTAAAAAGGGGGTTTTGTGTAAATTGTATTTTCCTCATGAAATGTTTAATATTATTTTTAAAGATTTTTTTATAAGTTTCCATGATTATTTCCAAAGAAACGAAGTTCCAAAATGTATTATGATTTTTTTTTAAATATTATTTCAAAGAGATATTATTTTCATCAAGAAATATTCAAATTAATTTTTCTTTAAAAAAATTTGCTAACATGAAATCATTTTATGCTACATATGATTTATTGGGGATATGATCCAAAGATACCATTATTATTCATTCCTAGAATGGTTTATATTTTTTATTCCAAGATTTAAATGGATTATATTTCCCATAAAAATGTTTTACCATTATAAAATTCTTTTGAAAAATGATTCTTTGATCAAAGGTTATAATTTATTGAAATGATAAAATAATTATGAGACCCATTTCCTTCTATTAGTTCTGATATGATACATTTATTACAATCATGTGGTACATGTATATATGATTTTTATAATTAGTAGGTGGAACTTATGGCTCCACCCAATTCATTGGGTAATGATTAATGTTATATGAGCTTAAAGGGTACATAATATGTTTTACAAAGCCCAAAATTAGGTATATAGGAGGTTATACCGAGAACAAAAGAAGGTACACATGAGATTATCCAATGTCCAGAGTATGTACACCAGTGGTTATCCCAAGACTAATAAGTATTGAATGTCTTGGTCGATATCCATGACATAAAACATTTAATGATTATGTGTATAACCCAATATATATATCTTATTCTAATGTTATTCTCTCATATATCATTTTATTTGATTACATTATGATTCATGTCTTATAAACATTCAATAATTATTCCATTACTCTATATTATCATCTATGATATGCATGGGTATGGTTTTAAAATTTTATTCTCATGTTCTCATACACTTATGTTCATGTTATAATGATGTATATCCCTTTTTTTACCCTAACTAAGTATCTATGATCACCATTTTTATGTTTTATTTCCACATTTTATGATTAATTTTTTTAAGTAGTTTATGGTTGTGAAGAGTAGTAAAGATGATTATATTTACATGAGATATTAGAGATAATTCACAAAATTATAAGGGTTTTTAACTTGTCTCCAAAGACACTAAACTACTATGATCATCATAAGTTCTCTTTTATAATGTATTGAATATTCATCTAAGAAGATGTAATATTTATTTTTTAGAATCATGGGTGTCTATATTTATTTTTTCAAGATATCATAGTATTTTACTAGTTATAACCATCATCATTAACTCATTTTGATTTCCTTCTAAGATAATATATACTTCAAACCCTTGTATTTAAAAAATATCTCATATCTTTTGATATAGTGGTAGATTATTAATATTTTCAATGAAATATTTATGGATGGATGAGTTGGATAATTCAATTCCTAGATTTTCAATTGCCTTAATGCATGGGAAATCAGCAAATCGATTTATATAAGGACACAACCAAGTCCTTTGATGCATAATTATAAATTATAAATCATTCCTTACAAAATGTTAGACTCAATACTAGTTCAATAATCAGTTTCCTCTTTAGTTATTCAAAAAAATCATCACATTTCACTTAACATGTGAATTTAACACCAATACTTGATAATTGGTTTAGGGGTTACAAAATTAAATAACGGATGAACCACTAATAGAAACCCATTAATCCTATAAAATATTTGATATCAGGTATGGTCATACGTATAGGACATTCATCAGTGACCTCTATCTTTTAAGAGTCAACATATAACCTATACTTTGAGAAAATATGACCATTAATAAAAAATGCTTTTAGAAAAAAATCACACATACTTTACATCAAATATAATTCCTTGTGTCAGATGGTCTACAAAACTATTTATATATGAATCTATTATTAATTTTCTCTCTTATAGTATATAATGTTATCTTTAAAGAAAACAAACACAAATATGATAATATACTCCTTGAATACTTCATTTAGAAGATCCATGATGAGAGAAGTTTAATTAGTCAATCCGAAAAGTATTTCCAAAAACTCATAATGATAATTCCTTGTTAAAAAATCATTATTTGGTATATCATCCTTCTCCACCCTTAACTGATGATAATCATAGAAAAAGAAGATATTTTAAAATTATTTAAACCCTTGATGATGATCAAATAATTATTCAATGTGTAAAAAATGGTACTGATTATTTATAGTGATGGAATTGATCGACTAATATCCAGTTATCAGTCTCGTAGACCCCTCCTATAGCGACCCGACCCCAAATAGCATGGAGTCGATTTATGCTGTCAATTAAATATACATGTTTATAAATAATCAAATCCATAAGGACCAAGGGTTTAGTAGTATTAGTAAATAATATACATACAAGAAAAAATATATATATATATAATATAAACAGAATTTTATTCTTCTTTATAAATAAATAACATAGAGACTAACACTATTACATCTAGTATATGCATGTATATATTTCATAATATAATTCTTGTATTCATTTGGAAAAGAAAAAAATGTGAGCTCAAATTCTCAATAAGGGTAAATTATAGAGAAATTAATAATGAATCAGTGTGAATAATAATTATGGCATGGTAAATAATAGAGCACACATTCCATGTAATCAAAAAACTGTAAAAGAGTGAATAAAAAATATGGAAATATAATAACTAAACACAAATTCCATTCAAATAACAAGATATGAAAAAAATAAATATGTCATGGTAAGAAACTGAAACAAATGAAATCTAAAAAATAAACATAAAATAAAATGTATCCATAGATATTTCGTTGAAAAATATCATTTATAAATAATAACTGAAACTAAATGATGATAATTCTTAATTATTGTATTCTATATTTCTTACGTACATCGTACCTTTTACGTAAAGACCACTCACAAGATAGTTTACAACAAATATAGAAAAAATATTATCTAAGGTGCCTGGACAAATGGCTTATCCAAAGAGACTACCAAATCATCGATGTGATGTCTATAACTAGGCCCCACCCATATCATATAAGTCCAAACCATTTCTTATATATCAAATAATTGATTTAACATTGTTCCTTATCAAATATCCTTAGCGAGTAGAATGTATAGTTTTATAAATATTTCCTTAAATAAACAAATGAAATTCAATGTAAACATCATATGAAAAATGATACATGGTTTAGGGAATGGACATATACATAAAAATGATATGGATAATTAAGTGAAATTCAATTTTCAACAGGCATAGGAAATGGGATATTTCAATGGGGACTAACAAAGAAATAAAGAGAATATGAATATTATCCTTGGACAAATCAATCATAAACCATCCAGAGGAAGATTAATGATGGTACTAATAAAACATACCCCAAGTGGAATAAACTAAAATTTTCTTATCATTAATGAATAGAAATATTGTGAAAATATATTTTAAAAAACTTATTGTGGAAAATATCTTTTTTTAACTGATTGGAAAAAACTTATCATTGAAAATAAATTCTAAAAAATATTTTAATTAAAATTAACCTTTTAAAAATCAAATCGAACCTTAAAATTAATAGATGTGGGTAAATTTTTACATCTCGTACAAGATAAAAAAGAACATTCCTTTTACATGGTAAAAGGTTAAAAAATTCCTTGTTGGGAAAAGAGATAACAAGATTCCAATGAAAGCATTGGTAAAATATGAAAAAGGGTAAAATTTTATTTACCAGTTAATTTCAAAATAATTTTTGATAATATTTTTATAAAATATGGTTTTTATAAGAAAACTTGTTCTCTGACTAATGAGAGAAATGATACTGGGTTTTTTTAAACATTATCTAAAACAAATTGAGTACCAAAGAGTGGGAAAATGGTACTAATTTAAGAAAAAGGTCATGAATTACAGAAGGATATGAAAATTAAAGGGTTTATTGAAGAATGGTCAAATAATATTCTCTAATGTAAATACCATTGACTGGTCATTAAATTTATTGTTGAGGAAAATGGTCATTAAACATTCTGAGGTTTCTCATACCACATTGAGACATTTAAAATCATAAAACTCATGAAGTAATAATAATAAATGGCTATTTTAAATACCATTATGATAAATTATTTAATTACATAAAATATTCAATTGGTTAGTAGATACACTATGAAAAATAAGTATGTGGTGAGTAGGAAATTTAAATCATCTATGTAAAAAGTGAGATGAAAATTACATGACCATGAGATTCCTTTCAAATGAATGTCCTTTAACATACTGTATAATGAATTTATATTAATTTTATAATTTATGTGGAACCTTTTTCAAATTTATCATTATGTTTATTTCACTTATTACCTTGTTTTTTAAAACTACTTAAACAATTATACTTACATTGGATGTTTTGAACAATTTCTATTTATGTGTCAAAAACATCATTTTTATGTCAACCATGGTCAAAGGGGTCATTATATGACATATATGGAATAATAATAATGTAATAATTATCATAGTTATACATAAATTATACTTTTAATAAAATCATTAAATAAGGTTATGAAAAATGAATCAAATTACAATCATGGAGATAGTAGGTCGTACGCACGCATGAGTAACATTACCATTTTTTGAATGATTGTAATAGAATAAGATAAGTAACACTATATATTCGAAGAATTTTCATTATATCATAAATACCATGTTATTTAATCATATATATTTATATGTATAATTCATGTGATGTAAAAGTAATCACATCTTGTCGAGGAGGTGGTAGTCCACATGTCCATGAACGACGTTTGTGTGTGAAAGGGTAATAAAGAAAAAATATATTATATTTCCATAAAGGTAATTATTTCATTAATATTATATAGTGTTTTTTATTTAAAATATATAAAATTAAAACCAAAATTTACTTGTTCCATTTATACTGTGAATGAATCACATCGCATTGAGGACGCAGTAGTCCACACTTCTGGAAATGATGTTATCGTATTTATAAAAAAGGGAAACTATAAGGGTATGAGATTTTAAATAATTAAAAATTAATAAATACATAATAAATATCATATATATTATATATAAACATAATTTTCATCATAATGGAGACCATGATAGGTGGTAATGTATAAATGAACAATCAGCATTTGATGAGGTAAAAGTTCACCGTACACAGAAACAGTATATTCATTACCCAACAAATGGAGGTGTGTGTAACTATATATATATACATTAATAAAAAAATTACATTATATTTTTTATAAATAATTCATTATTTAATCATAATCTAAAAATAATTTAAGGTTTGGAGGTGTGAATGAAAGAAAAGAGATCTTTTGAAGCATTACATTAAAAATCGGGAAACTCCTTTCAGTTTATACCAAATGGATTCCAGGGAAGGATTAATTCACAAAGGTAGTATTAAATGTAAAAGGGAAAGATTTTAGTAATATATTTGGTCATATCATGTATAGACTAAGTTGTTTTATAATTGTGAGTAATGGGGTGAAATTGTGGCTTTTTATAGTGGAGGAGGAGTGGAACTCATGTAATATATTGGAAAAGTAATTAAAACCACGTTTTTCATGTTTAAAGTGGATCGAATAAGGTTCCAATTTCAATAAAAGAGTGTATAGTGTCTAACTATATCCATACAATAGCTCTTTTATAAGTTTATAGGTCTTTTTAGTCTTTATGGTTAAGGTTTAGTCCGTTATTAAACTTAATTTAACGTTAATCTTTATAATTAATTATATTAATTTTCAATAATATTTTTTGTAAAAACCAATTTGGTCTTATTAGAAATCATAAATTATTATGATTCTAAATATATAGTCCTTTTTCCAATTTCCAATCATATAATTAGTAGAAATAAATTTTATATTCATCCTTTGAGTGGGACAAAATGCGCATTTTTATTGTAAAACCATTCAAAATATTTCTATGTTTTTGTAATCAATTTCAAATGAAAATTGATTAAAATTATAGAAATTGTATTAATTTATTAAAATAATATCTAATAAAACAATAAAAATAATTAAAAATAAAATTTTACCTTATAAAAAATTATATGATAAAGCATTTTTGAACTAAAATTCAGTATTTTTAACTATTTATAAAAAATGATATGTTCCCAAAAATTATAAAAAATCAAGATGAACTACTTTTTTTTATATTTTAAATATGAAGTTTATTTTTACATATTAACTCTATTAACTCAATTAAAATGTCCAAATAAAAATTTAATATGATTTCTCTATTAAAACGTGGTAAAATCAATTTTATAAAAATATAGGTTTGTATGTGTGAAATAGAGTATATTCTTATCTTATTATTATCAAACCTAATGGATGAATATAAACAAATTATTGAATATATAAAATATATATTTCACTAAAATAATTAAATAATTTTAATTCATTATGTTTTTAAGATAAAACTCCTTTAAAAGTATCAAAAATAATAATATTTCTTTTCTATATCCAATTGGTTCTTATTTTTATTTCTCATTAATTAGTAACCCATGATTTCATTTTATATTTATATAAAATATAAATTTTACTGATTTAGTTAATACAATTCATAACAAAAATTTATATTTATAGTTTACATCTCATTATATTTTCATTATATAATATTTTTCGATAAAACTCAATCTTGTGTGTAATGAAAACTATTAGGGGAGGTCACTCTTTCTTGTAATGCATGATATGGATTAAGGTCTTTATTTTTTGTACCATAAGGTTAGTCAGTTATTATTTCACTAAAAGATATAGAATATATTATCATTATTTAAGATAGTAAATATATTGTAGTTTATAAAGTCATTATATTCCCTTCTAACACTTAGTGTTGTGTGTCATAGTCACTATAGAAAAAAAGTCATACTTTAGAATTTTGTGGTGTTACACCTCCTTATTCTTAATTAATAAAACAAGGGTACCCCGTTATGAAAATATAGGTCCTATAAATCCCTTATCACTTTGATCCTTCAGTTGTTTCATTAACTCCACCAACTCTAATACTTCTATTATGTAATATATTTTAAATATATATCTTTGATTAAGAATGAGTTCAATAGAGAAATAAACATTATGATCTTATACATGGCCATGTTATTTTTATGGAGAAACAAAAATGAAATTTTCCACCATGGGTACATCCTCTATTCATAGGATAACTTCTTCATGAATTTATTGTTTTTTATATTATTATTTATTGAGAATGTCAATATTTAGAGCTATTGGGGAAGATCTAGATTTGATTTTGATGATGAATTCCCCCCTCCAAATCTAAATTATTAAACCTTGCCTTCAGGAATAATAATTTCATTCTCATAGAAATATTCTTTTCCAATTATAAGTTTTATGAAAATCAATTCCAGGAATAATATCAATGAAACCATATGTATAATAACAATTTTTCAAATAAGGAATTCCTATGAATCATAATTAGAACTACCTAACATATCTCTGTTTCCATAAGACAACAACATGGTGTCTTAATTGAATATTTCATTACATCAATTCTTGGTTAATATCTAATGTTTTAAGAAATGTAGAAGATATAAAAAGTTAATATATAGACTCAAATAAAACATTATGTACCTTCAAATAAAATATCAATGTACCAATCACCATGTTATTAGGTACATTGAATACAATGATTGTAATTACATTAGATTTTACTTTGTCCCATTTCATTTTATAACTTAAATAAATATCCTGATTGTGGAATTGGTTTATATAATGTATTTTCTCCACGTATCTAAAGCATTGATCATAAAAAACTTCTACCTTTTACTAAAACTGGTGATATTGATGGAATTTTACTCCTAAATTGTGTCAAACTCATCCTCCTTTCCTATAAGAGTTGTGGTGTTTATATATAAAATTATCACAAATAGATGATCCCATCCTTCCTTTCTCCCCATTTTATATATTTTTATTCCCATGATTCTAAACATTCCTCTTCTTCTTAGGATTTCTCTAAAAAACGTCCTAGAGAACTCATTTTTGGTATTAATGATGCATGAGATTATATCCTCATATAATGGTAATGTTTGAAATACTAGACCCTTTTATGTCTTATATTTGTCCCATAATTGAAGTAATAAATCTTGATTTACCATCTAAATAAATATCTTGTAGGATTTATAGATAACCATTTAACTTTGGCCTCATACTCATCAAAGTTTTCCTCCTCCTTCTATCCAGGAGTAAAAATTTATCACATACATTACTTATTTTAAAGTTATTTTTCATGTAATTTCCGTGATTTCTTTGTTGCGGGAGTTTCACATGAATTTTTGGATGAAATGTTGGGTTTTCAGGATTTGGGCCAAACCGTGAGCCCATTTCTAGAATTTAAAATAAATTTTATTTCTTTTATAAATCATATATTTTTCAACATTTTTCTCCCATTACACATTCCACATGGACTCCCCTAACCTATTAAAACTGCAATGTACATTTATACCCCTTAGGGTCTCATTATCATTTTGTTTTTGGGTAATTTATTTAGGCATTGGTCCAACCCATGATCTCATTTCTTGATTTAAAAAAATTATATCTTTAATATGTCATTCCTTTTTTGAATTTTTTGGGTGATTACACCTCCCACATGAAGTAAAAATCCATATGATCACCCCAATTACCATTTTTTTCACTTTGGAGATCAATTGAATCATGGATTAGGGTGAATTTCTTAGGGTTTCTCAAATCATCTATATTTGAGAAGGTTATTTGTTTCATCCATAAATCATTCAAATTTCACTCTTTTTCCACCATTTTTTTCCCCACATGACCTCCTTAGCCTCATTCGATCCTCTTTATCAGTTTTGGTTGCATGGAGATTCAAATTTTAGTGTATTTTGGGCTATTCACTCAAGATATCTCAAGTAATTGGGTTTCCTTCCTTCCTCCTCACATTTTCATAGTGTTTAATCCACTTTTCTAGAATCCCCAAATGTCCAAAGGTTATGGCTTCATACCTGGGGTATGATTTTTAGTTTTTTGGTCCAATATTGTGGTTATAGGTTTGTCTTAACTCCCTTGTGTTGTGGCAGTGGTGCGGTTGAAGTCTCCTACAAGGATTTGGTGTTTTTGACACACTTGGTAGGTGATTCCATGTGTAAGAACTACTAGAATGATTTATCCTTGCTTGATTTCTATTTTTATCATACCCATCTATCATATTTCTTTCTTTGAAAATTAGGTTTTGTGTAATTTGTTAAATAATTGATTTTTAAATTTTATTTTTGTGTGAAAATGGGTGGTTTAAATGTGTGTTCCATGTTTTACCACTTGGGGATATTTTATAATTCATGAAAGGGTATAAAAAATGTTTTTATTTTAAAAATTATTAATTCGGTTATTATTGGTGTGCATTTGTTTTTTAAATAGGGCTTTTAGATGGATTTTATGTGAAAAGTTTGGTTGTATTCCTTGAAAATGTTTT
Organism: Viscum album; assembly: GCA_963277665.1. Taxonomy (NCBI): domain Eukaryota; kingdom Viridiplantae; phylum Streptophyta; class Magnoliopsida; order Santalales; family Viscaceae; genus Viscum; species Viscum album. Next base: position 1,464,396,815 of record OY728164.1, on the reverse strand, counting down.
ATGGAAATTCTAAATTGTGTATTGAGTTATATTAATGGTGAAAATCATGTGTAGATAATTTTTTGAGCATGTATGACCAAAAATGGTGTTTTTAAATGAAAATTAAATTTGGTAACATGTGTAAATTGTTTCATCACAAAAGGAATAAAACCCAGGTATCTAGGTTGGTGGATGTGTACTAGTATGCTACTGATCTGAAGTGGTTTTGTCCCTATTTAACTTAGAATTTTGGATATTGACAACAGTAACATAACTATATTAATGATTATTGGGGAAAAATAGGTTATTATTATGTTCCCTACCAGTGGCTCCTGCATGAGAACTGATATTTTTATGGTTACTTTACACCAAGATATAAGGTACATGGGGCCTAAAACTATCTAGGGCCTAGGGATGTTCCAAAGATAATTTATCATTGAATCTTTCATATTTATCATTGGATTATGGTGTTTTTTTCTGGAAAATTAATTATCTTAAATGTTTTATTTAAATGTTTTCAATCTTTGAAATTTCTCTTTGAAAATCATTTACCTTAAAAAGTTTCATTCATTAGATTTTATTGCCACTATTTCTTGTTTATCAAAAACATGCATGCTTTTCATATTTTGTTGCTTAAAATATGGAATCCATTGGGTGGTATCCTATTGTTATTAGGATTACATCATACTTACACCCATTGGGTGTAAGTATACTTTATCATGATTGACGCAGGTAAAGGCAAGGCCTTGGGTGAAGGTGTATCGGGTTGCTAGTTTCTTCCCTTAGGACAGTTTTTTAGAGACAGCTTATGGGTGACAACCCCTTGTCATGTGAATAACCTTATGATGTTTTTCTTCTACTTTTATGTATCTTTGGACATATTGTGTCATGTTTAAACCTATGTGTTTAGTTCTGGATTTTATTTAAGGCATATTCATATTTGGTTTATTGATTGTCTTTGTTTGTTAAATTATTTTAAACGCAGGTAAATATTTCCCAAAACAATATTTAAGATACTTGGGAACTTGTGCCATCCCATTGGGATAGAGAACCCCCTTCGATACTTTCCATAGACTAGGTTGGGTGCCTTTTTTGATGGTGATAAGATTCGGTTTGTGACAAAATGGTATTATAGGAGGTTACTATTTTTGGGTGATATTATTATTTTGGGATGAGTTGGGATAGAAAAGGGCCAAGACTATCAAGGCTCGTAGTTTTGGTTGTGATTAGGGTGTATAGACCTCAACTCTCATGACAGACCTGGAGACACCATGGTTAATTAGAATTGTTTTTTTACTACACTTGCAGGTGAGACATGTGGCCTGCAAATTTCACATGGACATTGGTTGGTGGTGAAGTAGTTTTTTATTTTATTATTTTAAACTATTTGGTGTATTTATATTTTATGTTATTGATGAAATTTTTCAGAACTATATCACTTATTTTTCTCTTGTGACTATTGCCTTTTGAAGTAACATGCCTCCCATGAAATCTCCCATACACCCACGGGAGGAATCCAAATAGAGTTCTCCCTCACCGCTTTATCATAGTATAGTATAGGATAAGGTTTAGGTTGTCCAAGATCTAGTAAATGGACCAGATCCTGTTCTTTCTTCAGTTATGGAAGATGAGATCGGTACTTGGATGGAAAAGGCCTGAAGTTTCAGAAAAACAAGCCTCCTGCATTTTGAGGTAGCACATAATCCCAGGAAGTGGAGGAGTAGGTCAAAAAGATAGAGCACATGTTTGAGTTAATTGACACACCAGAGGAGGTGATGGTGAATGTTTCCCATTTCTTATTTGAAGCTCCCAGCCACATGTGGTGGGAGTCAGTGGTTTAATATAGGAAGAATGAGTAGTGGAGCTGGAAGGACATCAATGTCATCTTCAATGACCATTATTTCCCTGAAGCTTTGAAGTATGCTCGATCTTGAGAGTTTATCGTTCTTATTCAGGAATATATTTCTGTGATAGAGTATTCCAACTGTTTTGTTGAGCTGGTCACGTATTCTCCATAAATGGTCTCTAATGAGAAGATGAAGGGCCAGATGTTTGAGAGGGGTCTACAACCAGAGATCTATTTCTAGGTATTTCTATTCAAACTGAAATCCTATGTAGAGCTGGTTAACAGTGCATGTATGGTGAAGATCAACCAAAAGGGGAGGGATGGTTTTTCTTTGATGATATTAGTTCTGGGAAACAGAATATCTTCTAAGAATAAAAGGAAGTGTGAGGAGTATGGAAATAAGGGGGTGGCATCTTAGGCCAACCTTCTGGGTAGTTTTCTTTTATGGCTTCTTCTATGAGTTCTTTCGTCTTCCATGATTGTGGTAGGCCAAGAAAAATCTTAATAGAATGAAATTTTTCTCTGAATGCTTTTTATTATTGTGGTGTTATGGGACACTTTTAGCACTTTCTTAGGATGTCACATCCACTCCAAAGTGGGGCACAATCAGTGGATTCCAAGGGAGTACCATCTCAATCAGAGTCATTGAGGATAGGGGGGTCTGGGGTTGGTGGCCATGGTGGTAGGGCCAGATCATCTTCTGTGAAGAGCTAGTTTAGGGTAGAGGCATAGGTGAGTGACCACTCTCACGTAGATATTGGGCATCTTCATGTGGTGGATCAGCCACCAGCAAGATGAGTTGCGGGACAGTCTACTATTCGAGGTGCCGTTCTGATTGCCTCTTCTATAGCGACCACACTTTTTGATACGGGTGCTTCTATTTCATTCATATCTACTGATACAGTGAACATTCTTAATTTTTCAACCGAGCTATTGCCTTTTGCAATGGAGTTGGTGAAGCTTCTAGGAAAGAAGAAGGAATAAGGTCTCAGGTGACCATCATGTGTTCTTTTCATGACAAGGGTTGAGATGGAGTGGGCCTCCTAGACCTAGATATGGATTTTTTGACGTGATAATTGGCATGGATTATCTAGTGAAATTTCAAGAGAAAATTGAATTCTATAGTATGAGGGAGAGTTTCATGACACCTGATAAGATTCATCATGTTTTTCTTAGGGAATGGGATCCTCGGTGGGGTGGCACATGACCTCCACTCCCAGTGTTGGGGAATCATATATTCCATTTATCATTGCTCATGCTGGAGGACTGTGGTATTTATCATAAAGTTGTACTACCTCATGTAGCGGATGATTTTCTAAAGGAATTCCCAGATGATTTTTGAGGCTTGCATTCAGAGAAGTATGTAGAGTTCCCAATCTATTTGGTGTCAGTAACACAACTAATATCACTTACCTCGTATCATATAGCCCCTAATGAGCTGATAGAATTAATGTTACAGCTAAAAAATTTAGAATTCAAAGGATTCACTCTCCCTAGATTCTATCATTGGGTCACTCCTATTCTTTTTGTGAAGAAGGATGGAAGATCCCTCTGACTGTGAATTGATTACCATAAGCTAAATAAGGTAACTATCAAGAATAAATATCCTTTTCCATAAATGGATGATTTGTTTGACCAGTTGGAGGGGGGAAATTAGTTCTCAAAAATATACTTTTGTTCGGGTTTCCATCAACTCAGGGTGAAAGAGTCATATATCCCAAATATAGCCTTCTGAAGTAGGTATGGCCACATTGTGTATCTAGTCATGACCTTCAGATTGACCAATGATCCAACGGTCTTTATAAAACTCATGAACTGGTTGTTCTACCAGTATCTCGATTACTTCATCATGGTGTTTGTGGATGACATCCTTGTTTAATCTGGATATGAGGAGGAACACGAGCATCATCTTCAGATCGTGTTGGGAACTTTTTGAAATCACCGCCTCTATGAAAATTTGTCTAAGTGAACTTCCTAGAAAAGGGAGGTGATGTTTCTAGGGTATGTGATCTCGAAGCAGGGGTTTTTGATGGATCCTAAGATAATCAGTGTTTTTATTTCAAGGGAGAACTCAAAGAATGTGTTCGAGATCATGGTTTTCCTCAGCTTGGCTGGTTACTATAGGCAGTTTATTTAGGTTTTCTCTCAGCATGCTTCCCTAATGACCATGATCACCAGGAAAAGGGTGAAGTTTGAATGGGTCACATAGTGTCAGGCATCCATCATGGATACAAAGAGACGGTTGACTACCACCCCCGTGCTAATTTTTTCAGAGGTTACAAAGGGTTATGTGGTGTATTGTGATGCTTTAGGTATAGGAATTTGGTGTGTGATTATGTAGGGTGATCACATGGTGGCATATGGTTCTCGCCAATGTTGACCACATGAAAAGAATTATCCAACCCATGACTTGGAGTTTGAAGTTGTGAAGAATGATTTGAAGAATTGGCATCACTACCTATTTGGGGATAATGTTTTATTTTATTCTAATAAACAAATCTCGGTAATAATCTTCTCGCAAAAGGAACTCAATATGAGGTAGTGATGTTGGATAGGGTACTTACAGGGGTCTGACATTGTCATTTTCAATACCCTGTGAAAAGGTAATTTGGTGGAGGATGCTTTGGGTAGAAATGTACTAGTGCAGCCTAGTGGAAGTATAGTGATGAGTGGACTCTGATGGGGCTCTTTTCTCAGATTCATGTGAAAAAGAAAAGAGCATAGTGGAGGTGTGTTCTTGGAGAAGATTAAGTTGTCTCCTTCTCTCTTAGAGTTGATTTCGCAAGAATAGCCCAGTGATGTTCTTTGTCAGTGGTCAATGATATTTCATCATGGTGGGGAGATTTCTTATTATTGGTCATCATATATTGAGGGTATCTAGTGCTTCATGGGTCTTTCGGTAGTGTTGTCATCTCTGTCGAAGGTGGTGATGCAGGATAGCCACTAGTCTAAGTGGGTTGTCCATCCAGGTGCCACCAAGATGTGTTATGATGTGCAAAGACAGTTCTGGTGGCCGTGTATGATACGAGACATAGATGACTTCGTGTTGATACAATACACATGTCAGTAGGTAAAAGCAGAGTACCGAAGGCCCTCCGATTTACTCCAGCCATTACCCATTACTACTTGTAAGTGGGACGAGGTCTTCGAGGACATCATTGTTTTCTTTCCTCATACAAATCAGGGTTATAATTCCATTTGGGTGTGATTGATCATCTGACTAAATCATCTCACTTCATTACAATTAAAAATACTGCTAAATTGGATGAGTTGGACTGTTTTTATCTCTAGGAGGTGGTAATTCGTCCTTGAGTTCTATCACTAGTTGTCTTAGATAGAGAACCTCATTTCACATCTCAGTTTTGGGATGGATTTCAGAAGGCCTTGGGGTCGCATATTAAGATGATCAAGGCATAACATCCTCTAAAGGATGGTAAAACATAGTTGTAAAATCAGATCCTGGAGGACATTCTCTCTGCATGTGTTTTGGACTTTGGAGTTTCATGGGATATCCATTTAGGATTAGTAGCTTTTTTCAATAATAATAGTTACCAATAATTGATTCAAATGGATCCTTTTGAGTTGAACTATGGTCGGTTGTTTCAGTCCTCACAATGTTGGGATGAGGTAGGTGAACCGTCACTATTGGGGCCAAGCATTGTGCGTGAGACATCTGACAAGGTCTAGTTAATTAGGCAACAATTTTTGAAAGCATATAGTCATCATAAATATTTTTCTGACCATAGGCATCAAGACCTATAATTTTCTATGGGGGATAGGGTAATCTTGAAAATGGCCCCTTGTCTCGGCCATTGTCGATTGGGAAAGCAGGGGAAGCTGATTCCATGGTATGTCAGTCTTTTTGAGATCTCAAAACATATTGGAAATGTGGAATACAGGTTGGACATGCCTTCTCAATTGGAATCCATTCATGATGCCTTCCATGTCTCCCATTTGAAAAATTAAAACCCAAATCCATCCCATGTGCTGAATTGGGATGAGTTTTATATAGAGCATGATTTTCTAGTTTTTGAGAGGATAGTGTGAATATTTGATTTCCAAGAGAAGATGATTCATGGAATGTCTATTGAACTTGTTCAGGTCCTTTGGAATCATGGTAATAATGTGCAAGAAACATGGGAGCAGAAGTTATGGGTTGATAAAGAGTACCCATTCTTGTTTTCTAATCAAGCATCAAGTTGACTTTACGTGGCAAAGAATATTTCATGGTGGGGATAATTGTAACATACATGAATTATTTTAAGGGTATTTTTCATTTAATTTCTATTTATTATTTGTTTTGGGGGTTTCCCATGAATTTTCGGAGGAAAGGGTGGGTTTTTAATATTTAGGCCAAACTATGAGCCCATTTCCAGATTTTAAAATAAATTTTTTTTCATTAATAACTCCTCCATTTTTCAACATTTTCACCCATTACACTTCCCACATGGCCTCCAATAACCTTTGAAAACAATAATTTCCATTTAGACCCCTTAGTAACTCATTATCATTTTGCATTTGAGTGATTTAGTTAGGCATTGGGCCAACCCGTGAGCCCATTCCCTTATTTTTAAAAAATTAAATCTTTAATATCTCATTTTTCTTTAAATATTTTTTGATGATTCCACCTCCCACTAGAATAAAAAAACACTAGTCTCGTATCTATTATCGTTATGGCCTCTTTTGAGTTGACTTGCTTTGCGGATTAGGGATAAATTTCAAAAGATTTCTCAAATAATGCAGATTTGATATGGTAATTTGTTTCTTCCATAAATCATAAAATTTTCACTACTTTCCCCAATTTCATTCCCTACATGACATCCTCATCCTTATTGAATACTCCCTATCAGTTTTGGTCTCCTGGAGATTTAACGATTGGAGGATTTGGGGAGATTTCTTCAAGATATCTCAAGTATGTGGGTTTCCTTCCTTCCTCCTCCCATTTTCTTAGGGTTTATTCCACTTTTCTTGAATCCCCAAATGTCCATAACTTAGGTATTCATACCGTGGGTCTGTTTTTGAGTTTCTTGGTCCAATATTGTGGTTTTATTATTGTGTTCACTTCCTTGTGGAGTAGCGGTGGCACGGTTGATGTTCCACACAAAGATTTGGTGTTTTTGACACACTTGGTATGTGATTCCATGTATAAGAACTACTATATGAGTTATCCTTGATTGATTTAGATTTTTATCATACTCATACTTTATTTTTATTACTACAAAAGAATTTGGAATTTGTTAAACAACTGATTTTTAATTTCCATTTTTGTGTGAAAATTGGTGTTTTACATGTGTGTTCCATGTTGTACCACTATGGGCTATTTTATAATTCATATAAGGGTTTATTAAAATATTTCTCTGATTCAAATTCTTTTTTTTTTATTATTGGTGTGGATTTTCTTTTCTATGAGGGCTTTTAAATGTATTTTAGGTGCTATGTTTTGTTATATTCCATGAAAATGTTTTTTAAAAATTATAAATGAATGGTTTATTGAGTTATATAAATGGTGAAAAGAATGTATAGATACTATTATGAGTGTGTATGACCATAAATGGTGTTTTTAAATGAAAAATGAAATTTGGAAACATGTGGAAATTGTTTGAGAACAAAAGGGGGAAACTCAGTTATCTAGGTGGGCAGATGTTTATTAGTACGCTAGTGATACAGAGTTGTTTTGTCCTTATTTCATTTATAAAGTTGGACATTGACCACACTAACAAAACTATATTGATGATAAATGGGGGCCATTAGGTTATGGGTATGTTTCCGACTAGTATCTCATTCATGAGAATGGATATTGTTATGGTTACTTTACACGGAGATATAAGGTACATGGGTCTTGAAACTAACTAGTGCCTAATGATGTTCCCAATATTAGTGCCCATTGACTATATCATAATAATTATTAGATTATGGTTTGTTTGCCTGTAAAATTAATTACCTTACATTTTTTAATTAAATGTGATCGATTTTTGAATTTTCCCTTCAAAAATCATTTTCCATTATAATTTTCTTTCTTTAGAATTTATTGCCACCATTTCTTATTTGTCAAAAACATTCACGATTTTCATATTGTATTGGATAATATAGATAATTCTTTGGGTGGTATTCTATAGGTATTAGGTTCACACATTTATTACACCCCTTGGGTGTATATATACTTGATCATTTTTGGCATAGGTAAAGGAAAGTCCTTGGGCGATGGAAGCTCGAGTTGCTAGTTTCTTCCCTTGGTGAGGTGTTGTAGAGACAGATTGTGTGTGATAACCCCTAGTCATGTGGAGTCCCTTGGGATTTTTTTTGCTATATTTATGTATCTTTGGTGCTATTTTCTCATGTTTAAACCCATGTTTTCAGTTCTAGATTTTATTTAAGGCATGTTTGGCATAATTTTTCAGATTTGGTATATTGATTGTCTTGATTTTTAAATGATTATAAACTATGGTAAATTATCCCCAAAACAATATTAAAGATACACAAGAACTTTTAAAATCCCATGGGTATAGGTAACTACCTTTGGTACTTCCCATGAACAGGGTTGGGTGCCGGTTTTTATGGAAACTAGATTTGGTTTGTGATAGAAACTGTCTTTCCCTTTATTCTATTAAATAATGATGAAAGCGTTCTTTATAGAATACCTCCTTTAATATTCCTTATTCCACAAACTTGATCTTATCATACACTTTAATACTTTGAATTATAAATAGACATTTTCTCATATATGCATTTAATCGATATATTTTCATGATGAATTTTTTATTTTTAGTACTCCCCCTAGAGGGAATGTTCTTATCTTGTGATGTGTTCTACTGTTTATCTACAAATAGCTTAATATTTAAAATGAATGTTATTTTTTAAAAGACATTATATGACCCATCATAGTTATGTAATGTTTTGGATCAATTTTATGCTCAATATGGGTGAGAATAGTTGTTATGAACCATTGAAACTACCCCAATGTCGTTATAAACTGATTAACATTATCTCTAACATAATTAACATGTTCAGGGGGTATTATCCATGAATTTACTATAAATTTTTATATGTTACGCTTCAAACCAGTTTTCATAATATTTCTACAATTGAATACACATAATTATCATAGGATATTGAATTGAAAAATATAATTCATGCCAAGTCTTATATAGTGTTCCCATTAAATGTTAATTTATTTTTATTGTACATGTGCTATCTTACATGGTTCATTTAATATATTCCCCAAGGTTTCTAGTAATCTTTCTTTGATACCAATTGTAACATCTTGGAATCAATAAAACTAGATCCATAAGTTATATTTTGTTATTATTATAGGATGTATGTGTTTTGGATGGATCAATAAAATTCATAGTTTAATAATACTAGATAAATAAATAAAATAAATTTTATAATATGACATACCACCTGAAAAGATAGTGATAACATGGTTATACCTTCCATCATATCCCTTGAAATTACATATAGTCCTTTTATAGGATTCATGGGTGATGGAAAAGAATAAATGAGATCTGAAATTCATATTAAGATGTAACATACATCCAAATATTACATAAAAAAATGCCATAAGTGGTATGCAAATATTAAATGAACAACATGAATACATAATCAACTAAAACTGAAGGAATTATATATCCATGGAAATAAATTAAAATATGGATAAAAATAATAATTCATCTCATACTGATGTAATACATAATGTCGAACATTAGAACATGTTATGAAGGCCCTCTCTTAAGACAGTTTCCTATTATGGGACGAGTTATACAACAAAATCCAACAAATTTTTTCTCATGAGAGTAGTCAATGAAAAAATGAGGTATATAAATTTGGGCCCTACCCATCACCCGATTAAGTCCAATGCAGTCACCATAAGAGTCACCAAGACTATTCATAACATTACCTATGGAACCTTTTACAAAATAAAACATTGGATCCTATATAACAGAAATAAAATACTTCACATTCAAAATAATAGTGTGAATTTCTATAAGAACATTCCTTAATCAACATTGAATGCATTGGGTATTATCAATGTAACCTGACGTACCATTATCGATAAAAAATAGTGTAAGGGGAACTTATAATGTGTTTGGTTACACATAGAAGATAATAATGGGATTCAATAGCTTGTATTGGTATGAGACCAAGGATAAGGTTGAGAATTTCCATTATTATTCTTCATAAAGTTATTTTGAATATTCAAATGAATATTCCCTTGGTGCTATCTAGACATGTGTTCATTTTATGCCATACATCATTTATCTTGGTTTTGATTGATTCAATTATCAACTAAAGATCTTTAGGGTGATTATCCCAAGGTGCATTAGTTTCACAACAACATACAGTTTCTCATTTCAAGATAGGTATGTATTTTCAGAGAAACTCCACATACCTTTACTTTACTAAAACATAGGATGGCTATTCCAACATAGAAAACAACGTGATTTACAATAATTTTGGTATCACATGAATCAAAAGAAAATAAAGGAGGGATAAAAATATCAACATGAAAATTCCTTAAATTTATTGAATAATATTGTACATTTATTTCAGGTAAATATGTGCACTGTATAGAAATAAATATGACATAAATATAACCTGAGTTAAAAATGATGAAAATTGATATGGAAAACCCCCACTTATAGAATATATAGATATTAAATAACAATATCTTAAAAGTGCGGGATTAAAGATGGTCATAAATTACCTTGAATAGTGGAATATCAGGATATTCACTATTTCATAAGTATTATATATACACTACATAATGGAAAAAATGGGCATCATGAAAAACATATCTTAAAAAGATGAATTTTTTAGGGAAAACCATAACCACTTGTCTTTAATTCATCGAATGTAATTTAACCTCTTTTATAAAAAAAATACCATAAATACTAAATTTAGAACCATACAATTATCCATTTTCATTGATACCCTTTAAAAATAGTCATTCTCTGCATGAACTGTTCCAATTTTCCACATCGAGTGTTTATATTTGTGATCATTTGTACTAGTTTTTCTATTGAATTGTTGATATTCATTTTTCTTACAGATTAAATTATTAATAATTCATTAAATTTAATTTTATGAACGATTTATAAAAGTTATTTATGTTTAAAATTCTTTTTAGGAGTTTCTTATACCATATCCTTGAAAATAAATTTGATAATAATAATTTTCTGGTTATTTATGACATACATAAAGAATTTTCAGAATTGATTAATTTAATATTGATACAATATATCATGAATTGAAAAAAAAATGATTTAAAAATTTATTTAATATTATACATGTAAATAATTTTTTATAATCATCCATGATATAAATACATATTATTGGTCAACCAGGTCGTTAAAGAAACACAGACATAAGCATACTATGATTTAATGAATGATAATGAGATGAGTTTGTTATGAAATAATTTTAACATAATCATTATGATATTAATTAGTTTTTATTAGTTTTATATATGTCACGAACTATCCCAGGTGATCCCTGAACTGATCGCCTGAATAATTCTATTATTGGGTGTTCCTGATCCCCATGGTCTGGTAACTTGTGCTTAGCATTAACAGAGTACACAATGGAAATACTTATCCCAATAAATAATAAAGAAACTAAATAGTTTAATGATGAATAAAACAATTTAATTAAAATAAAATAGAACTACTAATCTTTTTTATAAAATCTTAAATTACTACCGAACTACTCAACATGACCAATCTAACTAGATGACCACATGATCTGCATGAGACCCCACGGGTGACTCTCCAACACAATGATCACTCATCGCCTAAGGTGATCGAACCCAAGGTGAGCCTGCACAAGGGATAAAAATAGAAAAGTACTATAGGAGGGAGTATTAAAACTCAGTAGGATAGCCCTATAATATATTCGTAATGCACTTCCTCTAAAACAAAATAAAACTCAATCTCAATTTTGAACTGCAATATATAAAAGTTTGTTTACAACACATTTTATATAAAAATAATATACGACCCATTTCCCTTATTCATTTTCAAAATCATGTTCATTACGTTAGGGATAAATTATAATTTTCAGGTAGAAAGTGATGTTTATATTTTCAACATGAAAAAAAAAGATAAAATGATTTCCTTCAAAAACATTTTTATTAATCCCTTTTTGAAATAAAAAAATCACTTTCCAAAAAGGACACAACATAATAAGGCACCATGATGGTCGTATAACATGGGAAATATAAATAAGCATACAAGTATCACATTCATAACTATAAGAAACTAAGATCCAATAGGCATAAATGAACCTAAGAGGTCAAGATTAATCTAGAATATAATAATACATGAGACCCCATCCCTGGTAGCATACCAAAAATTATGAAATAAAAACTCCCAAATTTCTAGCCTCCCTAACTCAGGACAGACCATGGGGCCTAATCCCATAGAAATAAACCCAAATATATCCACATACTATATACCACTAGTCAGTATGTCAACTACCAGTGCTCCAATCATTATACAAAAAATCCATCAATATTCCAGGTTCCCATGTCTCATGAATATAATGGGGGTGAGACAATTAATACCAAAAGAGTTTCCATTCATATGTATATATAAAAATAAATCAACAACATGAATCACCCTAAGCCACTCCAAGGACCGATCTCAAACCATAGAATAAACAAAATACAAAGAGTCCATCCTGAGGCACTCTGATAATGGATCGTAAGGATTTCACATAGAAGATATACCATCCATTATATACACATACAAGATATTAGAAACATCCAAAGGATGTTTTCATAATAAACACTTTCAACATTTTCACAATGTTCTCAAACTGCCCTTTAAGAATTTTACCAAACCAATGTTTATAAATGATACAAAATACACTTTCATAAAGAGGTGTAAATACACCATTGTACATAGAAAACATTTATAAACTCTATTAAAACGTTTTGGTTACAAATTCATGGAACAATCCCCTTTTATGAAAATACCTAACAGGCCATTCATCGACGTCACATGTCAAAACACCTTAAAAATAACTACCCATTTCATTATTAAAACAAAACCACCTAGGGAACCGTATAAAATACCAAAAATATTACTTTTAATGCTTCCAAAATCATTTTCAATCCAAACAAATAATTTTATACCACACTTAACAAATAAAATCCAACTGGAAAATTAATCAAACACTAGGATTGCAATATTTAACAAAAAAGTATATTTAACAACAAAAAGGGCATAAAACACCAATTTTCATGCCTTAATATCATTTAAATTCCAAATACTTGTTTTACAAATCAAAAACCATGTGAAAAATCTATCATAACTTTTATCAAACTTGTAGTGTGCAAATTTGCAATAAACCAACACTATTTATCATAATACGAGGCCTAAACCCACTACTTTTCACATCATACAATTAATAAAAGGATAATACCTCAATATTTATTAATAAATATAGGTTCAAAAATCCTGAAACATGTGAATAATAAATTAAAATGGTTATGACAAGTGGAAACCTACCTCATATTCAGGGAAGAATGGATACACATAGCCAAAATCACTAGATGAGGGTTCCAAATCCCTATATCTTTGACGAAAAACCCTAAAAAACCACAAACCCCCCATAAAAATAAATGTAAAACAACACTATAGGTCTAGAATTAGAAGTGGAGAAGAAAAAATCAAGTAAAAAAAGGAATATGTAAGAGAGGAAAAGAGGAAAGGGAAGGATTTGATAATGAAATCTTGAAGAATCACTAACCTTTACTGATAAATCTCCTAAAACATGGCCCAAAACTAAGGAGAAAAAATCAGGGGAGACCTCTGGTTGATACCCAAGAGGTTAGGATTCAAATGGGAGGTGGACTCAATTTAATTAAAATTTTAAATTAAATTATATTTATCCTGTAATGGTATGCACAGTTTTGCTGCACAGTTTTGTAAACCGTGCGCAAACCATGTGAATGAAACTGAAAAATTTATGATTCTCTGGAGGATTAAGTTGTATGATTTTGGAAAACTATGCTCAAGTTGTGTGACCTAAAATATTTCCCAAAAACCCTCAAATGAGACACCAAAAACTTTGTAATCCCACTTAATTATCCATGAATGATTTAAAAATAATATATTGACATCATGGATGTCACAAACTCTCCACCATGCAAAATTCTCCCAACACAAACAAAGGTCCAATTAGGGGACACAAACTAGACCAGAGAACACATCAAAACTCAAAACCTATCACACCTGGAACCCGTCAAAAATACTAGGATTCCCATCAAACTGGATCATAATCCAAAACATGAAATACCATATGTGACAATTATCACCACCATTAATGCTTTCCACCACTGAAGAGGTACAACCTTTCTAGTCAATTGATCAACACCTAAGGATTCTACATCAACAGGATCCCACTATATAAGCTGAGAAAATTCCACCAACCATTAATGGAACTCCAAACCCATTTCCTAAAATGAGTCAATACCCATAACTACTTTCCAAGAACAAAGGATCAATCCACCACATCCAAAACCAATCTAAAAACAAGACCATTGGGTCTTCTCCCAAGAATCCCAATGCTCACCCAAATAGAGTATGAAACTAAAAAAATCGGAAACATCAAAATAATCCACTATAAATAGATCAAACCAAAACCAAACTAGAAATAGATCACCAGTAGAGGGGAGTCATGATCAGACTCCCCACCATTAGAAATCAACTAGAAACCGTTGAATTATTAAGAAAAAATCCAATGAGACATAATTTTAAACTCCCCACTATTAAGTATTGACAATAAAAGACCGACCATAAATTCAATATGAACTAAAATTGTGCCTCTCTAACATAGGATAACAAATAATCTTCCACCATGACCTACCAATGAAAATAAGGGAACAGGTTAAGAAGTATGCATCAAGAGGATTTAAACTACCCACTATCGAATAAAGGGGACAATAACTAAATAAAAACATCCCACATTTACTAAAACCCCCCACAAAATTGGAAGGGGAGGTAAGGGGGCCAATGATTGGACCACTAAAACCATATATCACAACCTCCCAACACACTTCACCTATGGACAGATAAAATCAAAGACCAAACAAGATTCACATGGGCAGTCCACATAAGAACAATCACCAGAAACTCACATCTAAGATGGAATAAACACAAAAATTGTGTGAGGCGTAAGTCCACCACGCTCTTTGGGACAAGAGTAAATTCACTGTAAAGATATACCATAATAAGAACACTAGAACTACCTCACTGTAATGGTAGAGGCATGGACTTATCCAAACTCCTTAAACCACCAGGATTCCTGACTACACGCCAGCTTCTCTCCAGGACCTATGGATGCAGCTCTGATAAGTGAATCATATACTACCTTGCGGTTAGGTGATTTTTATCCTTGACCTAATCCCCTTCTTCTAGTTCCACATGAATCCACATAACACTTCCAAGAATAAACAAAGGATTATGACACACCATGAAACTCACATCCTCAAATAACACACTTTTACCCAAACGGTGACTTAATGATATACATCACCTTTCTCTCATACTCTGAACAAGGAGTATAATGAATAAACAAAATTGAAAAACACAACAAACATCACCAAACACAACTACTATAACCAATTGAATTATTATAATAGGAAATCATTTTATATTGATCCCAGAAAACTATTTATTCCAAAAAATATTCTATGGAATCCTTCACAGGGGTGGATTAAACCTTTGAAACCTGTAAATGAAATCTTTAGGTTGATCAACTAGAAATAATTCCAATAGACAACCATATATATCCATAACACAAAAACTACCACATATCTATGGTGGAGAACACATGGAAATATGGAAACCATGAGCTTTATGAAAACAAGCTCATGAACCCAACATTTCACATAGAAAAAACACCAACTCAAAGGGAAACCTGCTCAAAGAATTCTCGGAAACTTTTCCAAAATCCTACTAAGACGCCACTTCAAGACCGAACTACCAACAGAATCTCAATGCAAGATACAAAAATATTATCACTTATAGATCATGACAATGATAATAACAAATAAACAACACCTTTTTGCCGTAGAAAAAAATTCCACATAATCATTGGCTTACAAAACACCTATATTTCTAGTTTAAAGAACTTTTGTGAAATAAAAAAAGATGGTGGATATTTTTTCACACTCGCTTGTAGTGTTCCATCATATCTCACTCACTTAAATATTTAAATTCCACATTGGGCTTCCATCCACCCTTTCATACTAGTAATCATCAACATTTCCACAACCACCACACATGTGAGAATCCATGAGAACACAAAGTGATAAAAATAATCACATCCTCCAAACCAATTCATTTAACCAATTTCAAAAAAAAACTTCCAAAGTAAAACTAACCAAAAAGTTAGAAGTTAATTTTTCATATTCCACACAGCAAACCATTTTATCATAAAAGAAAATTAAATCCCATATATTTTTGTACAAAATAATTTTCATTTCATTTAACATAATTTCCAAAAATAGAAAAAATCAAATTTCATCAATACCATTTGATCAAATACCAATACTTTTTTTCATTGAAAAAAAATTCAAGTCAAAAAACCTCTTCGGAAAACCCATTTTCCATTTTGAAAAATTCACCAAATATTTTTTTCATAGTCTTCTTTAAAAAATTATTTGTTTTAAAAATATAAAACTTTCTAAAGGAATTTTTAAAATAAAATATGAAAACCCATTTTCCACTTTTCAAAATCCTTCTATTCCATGAAAAACCATTTCCAATATTTTGTTATAATGATTTTTAAACAATTTTTTAAAACACAAGAAGATTCAAGAAGACCGCCAAGATAAAACTAGTGTCGGTGGGTGACTCGACCATATGGTTGGTGGTCATATTCCAACCACACCACCAACACTGTGAGCCCTCTAAGACCATGCCCCTGGATCCACATGGATTTCTAGGACATGCGACCTCTGGTAGAACACTATCTCGACTACACTTTTGTATCACAAACACCAAAAAATCCCTAAATACCAATAAAATAACAAAAATAAACACCCCATGAAAACTTGTGGATTAGATAGAGCAAGATCCCATTATGATCTTCCCTCACATACCCCTAAAGTCCCAAAAATCCTAATATAACTACCTCAACATCTCCAATGAATAAAGGAAACATTGAAAAGAAAGGTACTATAAGAGATTACCTACTATGATACCATTTTTGTAACGAACCAGCCATGGATAACCCTAAAATGATCACCCAAGCCAATTAGTGGCACTAATCAAAGGTCGTTCCCAATCTTCATGGGTAGGAAACTATTTTCAAGCATTAAAAGAGCACATAAGTGGCCAATTTAACCTAATAAATAAAAAAAATCTATATACCATAAAGTTGAATAAAATATTTCAATGAAAATAAAAATTAACTGAAGATCATTTATAAAAAATTCTGAAATTACAACCAAACTACTCAACAAGACCAATCGAACCAGTTGACCAGATGATCTCCATGTGACCCCATGGTTCACTCTCTATCATAATGATCACTCATCACCCAAAGAGAATGAACATATGTTGAAAATACACAAGGGATAAAAACAAAAAAGAACTAGAACCATGGGTATTAAAACTCACTAGGCTAGCCTGATAATCAATTCCACATACACTTCCTTTAAAATAAAATAAACATCAATCTCAAGTATGAACTACAATATATAAAATTATTATTTTCTACACATTTTACTTAAATATAAAGTTCAACCCATTAACCTTATTCATTTAAAAAATCAAGTTCATTCTATTAGTAAAACATTAGTATTTTAAAGGTAAAAGTGATGTTTATATTTTCAACCTACACAAATAGGATAAAATTATATTCATTGAAAACATTTTTCTTTAACTCTTTTTGAAATCAACACATCACTTTCCAAAAAGGACAAAACATAATAAGGCACCATGATGATCATATAACAAGGGTAATGTAAATTAGCATACAGGTTTCTCATTCATCAATACAAGTTACTAAGATCTAATATACATATGTGAACCTAGGAGATCAAGAATAGTCCACAATATAATAATACATAAGACCCCATCCCCAGTCGTATGCCACACACAATGAATTCAAACCCCCCAAATGCCCATCCATCCAAACTCAAGATAGACTAAGGGGACCATTACCATAGTAATAAACCCAAATATACCCACCTATTATGGGCCATTGGTTAGTACCTAAACTACCAGTGTAGAAATCATTCTCATAAAAATATCCCAATATGCCAAGTTCCCATGTCTCTGGTATATTACAATAGTGATCCAAGTGCTTCCAGCTAATGATCTAATAACATGAATATATATTAATAAATCAACAAAAAGCATCACCCCACGCCACTTCAAGGACCGATATCATGCCATAGAATAAATATAACACAAAGAGTCCATCCTGTGGCCCTCTGATAATGGATCACATGGATTCCATAGTGATTAAATCCCATCCATTACATACATAGACAATCTATGAGAAACATCCAAAGTTGTAAGATCCTGGAATTTTGTGGAGCTATCTCAGGTGTGTCTTCAGGTATGTTTTGTTGTTACTAATTAACTTAGGGCTGGGGTATAACCTTGGGTGTGTTTGGGTGATGTTTTTAAGGAACTTGGAAAGATAGGGGTTGTGGACGGTTTGCGCACTGTTTGGCCAAACCACGCGCAAGATAATTGTGCAGACAATGGTGGTTGGCATGGTTGGCACATTTTTAGACTAACCATTTGGCATCAATCCATGTGGGTAGTAGAATACCACATGGTTGGTGCACGTTTTGGCCTAACCATGTGGCATACAAAATTAAATCATGTTCGCAGGTTTGTTTAATCCAAAATTTGGTTTTAAACCCACCTGAACCACAGAAATATCCCTAATACAACCTAGGTCCGGTCTTGAAAATTATTGGGTGATCTCAGAGCCTTCTAGTGGAATTCCAAGGAAATTTGAACACTATTCATTGAGATCAAAATCTTGGTTTAAAGATCTGTTATTTTCTAGTATGTAGATTTCATTATGTTTCTTCTCCCGTTATTTTTTCTATCTTTTGTAGATCTTTTCATGGAAGATCTTCACTATTTTCTTGGATCTAAACCTTTGAGATGAGATCATGATCTAGAATTATTAATCTAGATCAAGATTTTTAGGATCTTTATTTCTTTCATCTTAATTTTAGTTTAGGGATTTAGATCTGAAGCATGATTGACAACGTTGTGCCACTCGGATTTTGGGGATTTATGTTATGCTAACTTTTGTCAATAAACTAGGGTAGGTGGTCTAAATCAAACTCACATAAAAGTGATTTGGATATGTGTACAAGATTTTATGATTTTCTATATTTTTTTATGATTCTTTTCCTAAATTTGGTTAATTAGGAAAGTGGAATTTAATTGAGTTTCCCTTGGTGATTATTTGATAATTGATTAACGGAACAAAAAAGGGGGTTTCCCAAATTGATATTTTTGAGATTTGATATGTGTTGATTTATTGTAATTGAGATATTTAATTTTTTTTATACGAAAATTAATTGGGAGGAAATAATTAGGAAATAATAATTTCTCTATGTAGGATAATTAATTGTGAGAATTAATTATGTTCCTTAATGTTGACCAATGATAACTAATTGTGAGAATTCATTATGTTCCATGATATTGATCAAAGATAATTAATTAAGGGAATTAATTATGAAAAGATTATATTTCATATGGATAATTAATTGTTAATAATTGATTATGGAATGAGAATTGTGTTGATTGATTAATTAATTGATGAATTAATTAATGGGTTATGTGCTTAGTTGATTGATGAGTTAACTAATGTCCTTTAAAATGTTTAACATATCATTAGATTAGTAATGGAATGATGTGGAAAATTATTGTTAATTAATGAATGATTAAATGGATGAGAGACATGACATTCTAGAATGATTAGATGTTGGGAATTGGACAAGGAGTTTATCCCCAATAGTTATCCAAGCATGAGATTATGGGGTTCTAGGAATGATAACCTACACCAAATGAGATATAGAGTGATATGGAAGGAAACCTACACTTAATGATATTAATGTATGAAGACCCACACCAAATGAGAAAAGGAGTACTATGAATGAAGACCTACAGTCAAAGATATTTTGGTCCTAGGCATGATGACCTACACCAAATATATTATAAGAAGGAATGATAATTAAATTAAGATTATGGGGTGCTAGGCATGTCGACCTTCACCGAATGGGAAAAGGAGTTCTAGGAATGATGACCTACACCAAATTATTAATGATAATTAATGATGATTAAAAAGGTAATCATGATTTGAAATTGGCCTAATGTGATGATTAAAGATTAAATTAAAATGTGATAACTATTTAAATTATGCATTGTATTTATTGCTTCATAAAACTGCATAGACTATCTTTTTACTGGACTCATTTTAGACATTGTTGGTGGTGTCCTACTTAGTTGTACTCACACCCTATTTGGGCTGCCTGATCTGTACTCGAGTAGACTTTGTTTTTGTAGGACAGGATAAGGGCAAGGCCCTAGGATAAGTTACTGTTTGGGATTGAAGCATCGGAGAGGGAACTAGATGTGGTTCAGGACCCGCTTGGGAGTTGACGTGTCTTTAATTTTAGTTGCATTGTAGACACTCAACACTTTCATTTCCATTTAATGTTTTACCTTTCAGTTGAGTGTTGTATTTTCTAGTTTTGAATATCATATGACATGGTATTGTTCCTATTATTTATATACTTCCTCACTTGTTTATTTTGTTTTTTTCTTCTTCTGGTGTTTTAATTCTGATAAAAGTGGGTATAGTATCCCCAAGACCGACTTACCAGACCCTCATTGCTATTCGAATCCCTTTTTCATATGAGGTGGTGTGCTTGAGGGCAAGTGGCCAACTGGATCGGGGTACCGTTTAGTGGCACCCGATTCAGGACGTCACAAAGTGGTGTCATGGGAGTTTTCTTTTCATTCTTCCTCTTTTGTCTTAATATTTTGGGAAAGGTATATAATATACTAGGAAGATTCAAGGCTTGGAAATGATCTTGTGCATAGGAGTTGAAAACCCATTTATGTGGAAAAATCAGACTACTCAGGGTGGTATTGTTTTGATTGATGTTTTTTATTATAATTAGATGTTATTTCCCCTTGGATGACGCACTTGTGGTGTAGTGTGATATTTGTTTTGATAGTTATTGAAATTTTATTTGTGGTCTAAAGAGGCATGATAGTTGATTCTTCATTCATAATTCTAGGCACTTAGGGTTGTTGTGACATTCATCATTCTAGGAAATCACATGAAAACAAATTATGGGTAATTCGTTGAACATGAACTGTTTTTCCTTGTTGTGAGATTGAAATAATGATAAAAATGAGAATGAATGCGTGTCTAATGAGAATTTTGATTAATGAAATGGTATGATTAATTAATTAATTGGAGATAATGTAATTAATTATTTTTTTAATTAATTAATGAGAATGAATGTACCCTTGTTAACCAAGACCTAGGAGTAGGATGGTTAAAAGAAGTGATAATGTCGTGATGTTGACTATACAGTGAGAAAAAGGGGGAAATAATGTTGAATCATTTTGTGTTAGTTTCTCCTCTTACATAAATGTTTTAAGGCTAAGTTATGAGACCTAAGATGTGTATTTGGCTTTGTAGAGTTATAGATCCATGATGCTTGTTGAGGTAGAAAGCAAGGAGTATGGCCTGGCAAGAACATCCAGATAGCGAGCTTGAGGCACCATTGGTGCAAGATGAGGTGGAAGGGGAAAGTTTTTTGGAGAACTTTTCTCGTTTCATGAAATTCATGGAGAGATACCTAGGGCAGGTTCCTAAAATCATGTCGTAGTTGACAAGTGAGTTTCAATAGTAGCACCCTCCTACTATTACTAGAGAGGGTGGACCCGAGGGATCTGAATTCTATATTGAATCTATATAGAGGATTCTTGACCATTTGGAGACTCCATTAGAGAGTAGGGTAAAGTTGGCTGCTTATATGCTATGGGGGTCAGTAAAGCATTGGTGGGACTTTCAGGTATGATCATTATAGATTGATGATATGTTATGGAAGGACATTTGAGAGAAGTTACTAGAGAACTTCTATCCAAACATGTTGAGACAAGATAAGGCTTCATAGTTTATGCATCCTACCTAAGGAAGAATTTCCATAATGGAATACGCTGGATGTTTCATAGATTTAATGTTTTCTGCTTCTGCTTCGGTAGTAGATAAGGCTATATTGGCAACACGATTTCAGGATGGACTTAGGTGTCAGATTATGTCCCGAGTGAATATATTTAGGCTTAAGAAAATCTCATAAGTGGTTAATCAGGCTCGCATTTTAGAGGGGAACTAGAAGGAGGATTCTATTACTGGACAGGTACCTGTCACTGGACGATCAGGCAGTGTGCCTTCCAAGAGCAGGAAGTGTTGTCACGAGAATAATTATCCCGATAGTGGAATTCAAGGTGGATAGTCAAGAGGAATGGTTTCACCCAATCATACTCAGGTGATTTTCCACTAGTTCGGTAGGTAGGGACACAATACATTGTCCTCAACCAGCAACAGAGTGCAGGATTTGTGGCATGATGGGGAACCTACAAAAGTTCTGCAGGAAGCAACGGTAGGATGGTGCTGAGGGAGATGCTGCTCAGAGTCAGAGTGTGGTAAAGGGGCCTTCTACACCATATAGGTATGGTAGCTAGATTTTTACTATAAGATGTGGTAGAGGTAGTGGATTTAGTGATTCATGGTATGAGTACCCATATAATCATAGTGGTGTTACTCAGGGGAGTCAGGAGGCACCACAAGGAAGAGGGGAAGGAAAGTTACATGTAGTGTATCCTACACTTATGGAGAGTGAGGCAGGTCCATCAATAGTGAGAGGTACTATTCTAGTTTCTTATACTTTATTTGTTTTTTTATTTGATACATGTTCCTCTCATTCATTTATATCTACAAAAGTTTTTAATGGATTGAGCTTAGAGGTGGAGTCTATAAGCGGGGTGATGAATATTGATATCCAGTTGGGAACACTGTCTAGGGATATCTATTTATGAAAGGGATGTTTACTAAATATTAGGGACTAATATTTTTATTGGGAAATATATATCCATATATAACGGGCTTCAACTTGATTATAGGTATGGACTGGCTAGATTCATATCAATCCCAAATAGATTGTTACAAAAAGAGATGATCTTTGAATCTCATAAGGGTGACCAATATATTCTTCATAGTGAATGGGATATCCATGTAGGATAATCTAGGATAATTAATCAACAATTGGGAGAGCTCATAGCCCATGTTTCTAGTCTTTTGTTGGATGATGGGAGTGGTAGGAAAGATGTCCTTAAACGAGTCATAGAATAGTTTCAGGATGACTTTCTTGAAGAATTTTCTGGGTTTCCACCTCATAGATATGTGGAATTCACAATTGAGATCATGTCAGGGGATGAGCAGTATGTATTACACCTTACATAATGGAACTGACTGAGCTTCAAGAGCTCAAAATGTAGTTGAAAGATTTAGAGGATAAAGGGTTTATCCATCCAAGTACGTCACCTTGAGGATCACCTGTTTTGTTTACAAAGAAAACCGATGAGAGTCTGGGCCTGTGTGTCGATTACCAAAAGTTGAATAAAATGACCATGAAGAACATATATCCTCTTACGCATATCAATGATCTATTTTAACAGCTGAAGGGGGCATGTGTCTTCTCAAAGATAGATATGAGATCATGGTATCATCATTTGAGAGTTTAAACTTATGATATACCAAGAACTTCTTTCAGAAGTAGGTATGACCTTTATAAGTTTTTTGTAAAGCCATTTGGGTTGAAAAATTCTCTAGCAGTGTTTATAGACTTGATGAATAGGATCCTTCATCAATTCTTAGAACGTTTTGTGGTAGTTTTTCTAGACAATATATTAGGTTACTCTAAGACTCATGACGATAATGACCAACATTATGAAACCATCTTGGGTATGCTGAGAGGGTATCATCTATATTCCAAGATTAATAAATGTCAATTTTTGGTTGATAGGGTACACATTTTGGGGCACATCATCTTGGAAGAATGTGTGGTAGTGGACCCAGAAAAATAGTATGCAGTAGTTTCTTGGGAGCATCCCAATAATTTTTGTGATATCCAAAGATTTTTGGGATTAGATGGTTATTACAAGAGGTTTATCCAAAATATTTCCCAATTGGAAACACCACTTATAGGTTTGAAAAAGAAAATGATACAGTTTGACTGGATAGAAGAATGTGAGAATTCATTCCAAGTGTTTAAGGAGAGTTATTCATCGACACCAATTTTGATCTTACCTGAGTCGAGTGAGGAGTACATGGTTTATTGTGACGCTTCTAGGATCAGACATGGATCAGTGTTGATGCAAGAGGTTTGAGTCATTTCTTACATGT
Source organism: Viscum album (assembly GCA_963277665.1). Taxonomy (NCBI): domain Eukaryota; kingdom Viridiplantae; phylum Streptophyta; class Magnoliopsida; order Santalales; family Viscaceae; genus Viscum; species Viscum album. The sequence goes on along the minus strand of OY728164.1, from coordinate 1,464,372,523 downwards.
CTCAGTAGTTGAGGCCACAAGAATGAAATTACCCTACACATGACCTTGAGTTTGTAGAAGTGGTTTATGCTAGTATCTGTTGGCCACACTAACTTTTCGGTGAAAGGTTTATAGTTTTTATGGATCATAATAGATTGAAGTATATATTTTCACAGCATGAATTGAATCTTCGGTAGTGAATATGGGTAGAGTATATGAATTCCTTAGATTTTGAACTAGAATATACTGCCAAGAAGGAGAATAGTGTGGCTGATGCCTTGAGTAGGAAAACACAGACTAAGTTGATACATGATTCAAATGTAGCTGGGAAGAAAATGACATTACTGTCAGAAATGCATGTGGTAGTTTAGGATAGTTAGGATAGGATGACTCTGGTTTCTATATAAGTGGAGTCAACAATATTTGACAAATCAGGGACATGCAGTACTAGGATCTGGAGTGTTTATCCTTAATAGAAATTCTTGAAGGTGGGGTGACACCCTCAAACTGGATAATAGATGAATATTAGATCATCTATGTGAAAAATCAGGTTGTTGTTCCTATGAGTATGTCAGAGGAACTAATGTGAGACATTCATGTATCAAAATAGGCGGTACATCCAGGGGTGAGAAAATGTATTTTGGCCTATGATGAAGGTTTTGGTGTCCAGGAATGAAAAATGTGATAGTAGGGTTCATCAATATGTTTCACATGTCATCACATAAAGGCAGAGTATCAATGACATGGAGGCCAATAACAATCGTTACCTCTTCCATAATGGATGTTGGATGACGTGACTGTGTATTTTGTCGTAGGACTTCCAAAGTCCCTTAGGAAGAATGATGCTATTTTTTTCAATGTGGATCGACTGAAAAATGTAGAAAATTTCATTCCTATCAAGGAAACCATTATAGTAGAGTAGTTGTGAGAAGTTTACATGATATATATAGTTTGTTTTCATGGGGTTCCATAGACTATAGTTTAGGATCGTGATTTTTTCTATACTTCACACTGTTGGCAGGGCATATAGAATGCACTTGGTACACATGTTCTATTAAGTACAAACTTCAACCCACAGATAGATGGGTAGTCGGAGCGTACCATATGGGTGTTATAAAATATTCTACGGGCATGTGTGCATGTAGTTGGTGGTTCTAGGGAGAATCACATGGATTTATTAGAGTTATCCAATAAAAAAGTAATCAAGAAACTATACAAATGGAACCATAGGAGGAACTTTATGGTTGACCTTGTAGATAACCTTTATGTTGGTTATAGGCGGGCGAGTCAGAGCTGTTGGGACTAAAACTCATTTAGGAGACATTGAAGTAGGTGCAGTTGATTTGAAAATGTATGGCTACCGATCAGAGTAGGAATCATTCATATCCTGATAGACGGAGATGACCCCTAGAGTATATATAGGGTGATCTTATATTCCTTCAGTTGTTTCCAATATTTGGTCACCACAATATAAAATGGCAGGGCATATTACCGCCTAGGTTCATTGGACCGTTTAAAGTACTAGAGATAATCGGGCAAGTGGAATACCAATTATCACTTCCAAGGAAATTCAGCGCTATGAATGATTCTTTCCATGTATCAAAACTATGGAGATAACACCTTTACCCTTCCCATGAGATTGATGTAGAAAAGGATGACCTCGAGATAGATGTGTCCTTTGAGGAGCATCTAATACGTGTGTTGGGTCGTAGTGAGAAAGTGTTATGGGGAAAGATCGTGCTATTAGATCATGTGTTGTGGAAACATGGAAGTGTTCAAGAGGAAACATGTGAACAGGAAGAAGACATGAGGTCTCAATGGACCAAACTGTTTGGCTCTAAATCCTAGAGTTGTTCAGGAGTGTATCTTGAGTAAGAACTGTTATAAGGTGGGGATATTGTAATATTCTGACCTTTTTTGGAGTAATCTTGGGAATGATTTCAGGAAATTGTTTTTATTATTATGTATCATTGGGTTGGGGTATGACCTGGGGAATGTTTGGGTTATGTTTTTAAGAAACTTGGTAAGACATGGGATGTTCACGATTTGCGTACAGGTTGGCCAAACCGTCTGCAAGTTGGCTGTATGGACAGTGGACGTCGGCATGGTTGGAGTATAGTTATCCTAACCGTGGGCCATCGAGCCATGCAGGAAGTGGAAGACCGCATGGTTGGTGCATGATTTGAACTAACCATGAGGCCTCCCAGGTGAAACTATCTGTGTAGAGCAGTTTAATACTAAATTTGGTTTTAAAACCACCGGAACCCCTGAAACCTCTCAAATTCAACCTAGGCACGTGCTTGACAATTTTTGGGTGACCTCAAAGCCTTATAGAGGGATTCCAAGGAAATCCAAATGTTGTTCATTGAGATCGAAAGCCCGAATGAAAGATCCATTCTTGTTCCGGTATGTAGATTTCATCCCATTGCTTCTCTCGTTCTTTCCTTTATCTTTTATAGATCTTTTCATAGAAGATCTCCCTTGTTTTCTGGGATCTAAACATTTGATATGAGATCTAGATATTGGAATGTGGATCTAGATATAGATTTTCAAGATCTTGATTCCTTTTATCGTAATTTTGGTTTTGGTATTTAGATCTGAAGCTTGATCGATGATGTTGTGTTGCTCAGATTTTGGGGATTTTTGCTGGCATAACCTCCATCAATAAACTGATGTATGTATTCTAAGTTGAAATCGTATAGTTGTGATTTTTATATGTGTATGTGAGTTTATGATTTTTCAAATTTTCTTGATGATTGTTTTCCTAAATTGGAGTAATTATGAAACTGGAATTGAATTGAGTTTTCCTTGGTGATTAATTGATAATTGAATCACGGAACAAATAAAGGGGGTTTCCCAAATAGATAATTTAGAGATTTTTTATCGGTTGTGTTATTATAATTGAGATACTGAATTGGTTCTGTTAAGATAATTAATTGGGGGAATTAGTTATGAAATGATGTTTGGCTATGTAAGATAATTAATTGTGAGAATTATTTATGTGCCATGATATTGATAAAAGAAAATTAATAATGAGAATTAACTTTAATAAGATGATATTTGATCTAGATAATTAATTGTGAAGAATGAAGTATGGAATGGGAATTGTCTTAATTGGTTAGTTAATTTATGAATTAATTAATTGGTTTTGTGCTTAGTAAATTTTTGAGTAAACTAATGTCCTTTAAAATGTTTAACTAATGATTAGATTATAAATTAAAGGATGTGGAAAATTCTTATAAATTAATGAATGAATAAATAGATTAGATTTATTTGGTGCTAGAAATGGCGTTCTAGATTTATTAGGAGTTGGGAATTGGATAACGCATTCCTCCCCAATAGTAATCCAAGATTGAGATTATGGGGTTCTTGGAATGACAAAAAACATTGAATGAGATATAGAGTGATATTCATGGTGACCTACAAATAGTGAGATTATGGTGTACCAGACATGATGACCTACACTGAATGAGAAAAGGAGTACTGGGCATGATGACCTTTACGCAATGAGATAGTGTTTCTAGGAATGATGACCTACACCAAATATATGATACGATTGGATAATTATTCAATTGATATTATGGGGTGTTATGCATGGAGACCTACACTAAATGAGAAAAAAATTTCTAGGTATAACGACATACACTTGATGATTAATGACAATGAATGATGATTAAAATGGGAAACATGAATTGAAATTTCACTAATGTGATGATTAATGAGTAAATGAAAATGTTATAACTGTCTAAATTATGTATTGTATTTATTTCTTCATAAAATTATATTCACTATCTTTTGATTGGGCTCATTTTAGACATTGTTAGTCGTTTCCTACTGAGTAGTACTCACACCCTATTTGGGATGCCTGATTGGAACCCTAGTATACATTATTGTCACAGGACAGGATAAGGGAATGTCCCTGAGATAGGTTTTTTTGGGATTAGAGCATGGGAGAGGAAACCAGATGTGTTTTGGGATCTGCTTGGGATTAGTTGTGTCTTTACTTTTAGTTTCATTATAGACACTCAAAACTTGCATTGTCATTTCATGTTTTACCATTCAGTTTTGTATTGTATTTTCTTGTCTTTAATATCATATGAAATGTTATTGTTCTAGTTATTTACACACTTATACACTTGGATGTTATGTTGTTTCCTTCCATTGGTGCTTTCAATCTGACATAAGAGGGTATAGTGTCCCTAAGACTAACTTACAATACCCTTGCTGCTAGTCAGGACCCTATGGCGTATAGGTAGGCATGCTTGAGGGCATGTTGACAACTGCCTTGAGGAACCATTTAGTGGCACCTAGGTTGGGACTTCACAAAAGGAGGTTTTCAAAGTAAACACTTTCATGGTTTTCACAATGTTACCAAACATTCCTTTAATAATTTTACCAAACGAATGTTTATCAATGATATAAAATACACTTTTTATAAAGAGGCTTAAAGAAAAAATTTTACAAATAAAAATATTTATAAACTCCTTAAAAACATTTAGGTAACACATTCCTGGAACAAACCATTTTTATAAAATTTTCGAATGGGCAATTCATCGATATTTAATGTCAAAACACCTTAAAAATCAATGTTGTTTTCTTAAAAAACCAAAACCACTTGGTAAACCATATATGGTCTCAAAAAAATACTTCTAATGATGTTAACTTATTTATAAATCCAAACTAATAATTTTATATAATATTTAACCCATAAAATCCAACTGGGAAATTAATCAAACACTAGGCATGCAATATTTAACAAAACAATATATATTTAACAACCAACAAGGAATAAAACACTAATATTCATTCCAAAATTTCATTTAAATTTCTAAACCACGTTTATCATATCACAAACCATGTGATAAAGCTAATTAATTAATTTATCAAACACAATGTGTGCACATTGTCAATAAAACAACACTACTAATCCTAAAATAAGGTATAAACTGCTACTTTTCACACCAAACAATTAATCCAAGTATCATATCTAAATATTTATTAATCAATGGAGGTGTGAAAAGCATGAAATAGGTGGATCATAAATTAGAAGGTCATGTTCATGGGGATACCTACCTCAAATCCATGGCGGAATGGAAACACACACACAAAATCACTTGATGAGGGTTCCAAAACCAAGATCTATGAAGAAAACCCCTAAACAACCAAAACACCCATAAAAATCATGGGAAACCAGCATCGTAGTTCAAGAATTACCAGGGGAGAAAAGGAAACCAAAGAAAAATAGAATATGAAAGAGATGAGAAGACGAATGGGAAAGATTTGACAAAAAAATAATGAAGAATCACTGACCATTGGTGATAAATAACCCAAAAAGTGACCCAAAATGCAGGAGAAAGAAGTTGGAGGCCAATAGTAGATCTGCAATTGGTAGGGCTTAAAATTGGAGGTAAAATCCCTTAAATTGGATTTTTAAATTAAAATATTTTTAGCCCATATTGGATTGTACTGTTTTGTTGCACAGTTTTGTAAACAGTGTGTAAACCGTGTGAATGCTTCTGCTTTTTTTTGAAACTTTACAGGTATAATTTTCACAAATTGAGAAAAATGTTCTCAAACCGTGTAACTTGAAAAATTACGCAAAACTTTCCAATGACACCCTAAACAATAGAAAATCCCACCCAATGATCCTTGAATTATTTAAATATAATATAGTGACATTGTGGGTGTCACAATGCCTCTACAATGCAACTTTCTCCCAACACAAACCAAGGACCAAACCGAAGACAAAAACTATACAAGGTAACACCTCAAAACTCAACACCTATCACACTCAGAACCTGAGAAAATGACCGGGATTCCTATCAAACCGAATCATAAGACAACACATGAAAAAAATGGCGTGATAATATATCAATATTTTATGGATGTATATGAAGAGGTAATGGATATGAAAAATATGACACAATTTGAAAAAAACATTATCCTATTAGAATGCTTCTTTTTATATGATTAAATTAATTATGGTCATTGGTTCATAATATTATTAATAGGTTTCATAATTTTCAATACCAGGACCATAATTATATTAAAAAAAAATTATTTCTCCTCTAATATCTTCTTTAAATATATCCATGAAAACAAGTGAGGGAAAATTAAACATGTTACATCGTGGAGGTGGTAATGTGCACAACACACTTCCAACAATTTTTTATTTTTTAATGGTTGGGTTATCATAATAAATAATGATAATAACCTTAATATATTACAATTAAAATATGTAAATGATAATTACACCACGATAATATTATTTGTAGAATAAACTTCATGGAATATAATAAAGAAGAAAACGGAGTAGTTCATAATACACACAGTGGTAGAATGATTTTTCCTTGGATGTGTCCTTGAAATGAATGGTATTGTGTCCCTACGAGTGTCAAAGGGATTATGTTCTAAAGATATAGTTCTGAGGAGAGTAAAATTTTTATATTTCCAAGGATTAATTCAAATATGAATTGTATATTTGAATGGTTGGAGTTTTACACATTTACAAGTTAATCCAAGGGAATCTTTTGAAACACCTTTACATTTCTCAATAATGAATTTTTATTTTCAATGCCTCAATGTTAAAAATTTGAGAAAAAATTTTTGGCCACATTTCATGGATGATATAATTCTCAAAACACCAATTCAAGGAATATTATTTTTATTGATTTAGGAAATTTACAATAGGTTAAACCCAATATACCTCTTACTTTTACTTTGATAATTAATTTCAATCCTCTATGCTTATGTAATAATTTAGTTGTGAATGTTTTTTCATTTTTTGGAAGTTTAATCTACCGCAAAATTATTTCAATGTGGTTTTCAAAAATCGATGCTAAAATGTGTGTTGACAATCATTGAGTGGTGGATTTTTAAAACCAATGCAGAATGTTTTTTTGGCAGTTTTTTAATATCAAGACAATTATTTAGCAGTTTTTTAAACGATCCTTAAATCATTTCATGGCTGTTTATTTTTTTTTTATAATCATATTTTTATTATTTTATAATTTTATTAAAAAAATTATTATTATTTTATTATTTTATTTTTATTAATTAAATTTATGATTTTATTATTTTTCTATAATTGATTTTATTATTTATTATTTATTATTTATTATTTATTATTTACTATTTGTAATATATTATTTATCTACAACTTATCTATTATTTACCATGAATGTGCACATGAATATGCCATATATTCCATGAAGAAATTCTATATTGGGTGAAATTTATACCCCTCACCGCTTGGTTATTCTATAGAGACTTTACCACTACAATAGACTCATCATGTGATGAGTAAAGAGAATTTAATATACTTATATATATATATATATAGAAAAATAAAAATAATATACAACAAAATAGACATGAAAATATTAATTAATAATTCATATTTATTTTCTTAATTATTAATAATTAATTATTAATAATTAATAATTATTAATTAATAATTAATAAAAAAATCAATCAATCAATAATTAATGAATTAATGTGTAAAAAATTTAGTAATAAAAATGGCATAATCATTAATCATTAATAATTAGTAAGTAATAAATATATAATTAAGAAACAATACATAAGTAATGAAAAAGTAAATAATTACATAAAAAATAAATCAATATATGATTAATATATAATAAATTAATATGTAATAGATAATAAATAAATAATTATGAATAAATAATTAATTAATTTATAATGAATTTATAAAAAATAAGTAATAAATATTATGTTAATAATAACTTAATGATAAATACATAATAAATTAATAATTAATCTATAAATAATAATCAAATACAAAATTAAGTAATATATAATAAAATAATACTAAAAAATAATTAAATAATAAATAAAACATTGATACTAAATTAATAATAAAATATTAAAAAAATAAAAAATTACTTAATAGTTAATGTCTAATAATGAATAATTAAATAATATAATATAAAAATGATCAAATAATAATGAAAATAATAAATAATAAATAAATTGTAAAGTATAAAAAATAAATAATAAATCAAGAATAAATAAAAAATAATTAAAATAATAATAAATAATAAATAAAAAATACATAAAAAATACTGAAATAATAAATAAACAAATATTAACCAATAATTAACTAGTCAATAAATAATAACTAACATGCCAATTATAAATTAATAATTAATTAATTAATTAATTAATAATTAAAAAATAATATATAATAAATAATAAATAATAAATAAATAATACATATAGAATAAATAAATAAATAATAACTACTAAAGAAATAGTAAATAAATAATAAATAGTAGGTCAATTATAAATTTAAAAATAATAAAAATTTATTTATTGATTAATAATAAATAAATAATAAACTAATAATAAATGAAAAATAATATGTAATAATATATAATAGGTAATAAATAATAAAAAATTATTAAATATAAATTTAACAATAATTTAAATGTCAAAAATAAATCAATTAAAAATAATTTAGTAAAATATTGATTTTAAATTTTAGAATTATAAATAATAAATGAATAAATAATAAATAATAAATGAAATATGTATATAAATATATATAAATATATATAAATAAAATATAATTTACATAAATATATATGAACAAACTCAAATGTGTAATTCTATATTAATATATATGTACAAAAAAAGTAATTATAAATATCTCTATAAGTATTTACACATATAAGCTATGACTATATATAAACATAAAAACATAAAAACATTTAAAAATATTGGTAAATATATGTAGTTGGGGCTTGGCTTAGTGGTAAGAACCCCGTAATACTTCATTAAAAATGGGGGTTCAAAACCTATTGGGCGCAGATTACTGTAGAAGTTCTATAGCGTAATGTAGCAGGGATGGGACTGTTCATCGGAGGCATTGTAGTGGCGGTAGGCACTATAGAGGTGACGATATTATAACAGTGGTAGAATACATTGTAGTAGTGGCAGGTACTGTAGTAAGAACTGTAGCCGTGTTGGTACTATAGCGGGTACTATAGAAACTGGGTTATTATTCACAGAATGGGTTGTGGGCCAAAAATGTAATGTGACACATGACCACTGGGATTTCAGGCGAAAATATTGTCTAATAAGATGTAACTTGTTGGGGTGGTTATCCCTTGGCGGGGCAATGACCTGCCTTTTATTCCCATGTGTGTGTAGTGTCTATGTGTTCTTATTGTAATTGTACCCCAAGCACCTAATATATATATATATATATGTGTGTGTGTGTGTGTGTGTAAATATACCCAGATATTTAAAAAGATAAAATTAGATATATATGTATAATAAATAATCAGTCACCAAAAAAATGGGAACTATAATAATGTAAAAACCATCAAATCAATAAGAATATAAATTAATGGAATAAATTCATAAATGACATAAAAATCATATGAAAACTCTATTAAATGTAGCTTAAATGTGATCAAATTTTAAATAAATCGGCTATCCAAACTAAAAACTATGTTTTAGAGACCTTATTGGAATTTTGGACTTTAAAAAACACTAACCTCGGTCACCCCAAGACATCGCAGCATATATCTTATTGCATTTTTCGATTTGATATGTGGTAGAGACCACAAAGACTCTCGGATCAAAAGTTATGGTCATTTGAAGTCAATGTTAGATTTCAAACATTTCATAACACTATAATAATTTTATACTTTTAAATAATACCTAATTAGTAACCAATTTGGTTTTAGTCTATTTCATACTATTTGATTTGACTGGTTGTGGAGCTACAATGGACTCTCGGATCAAAAGTTATTGTTATTTGGTACCAAATTTTGTTTTTACACTAATTGAATAATTATTTTAAGTTTCAAATAATTATTAACATATAATTATGAATAATTATTAATTAATAACTTATAATTTATTAAAATTGTGAATAATAAAAAATAAATGACAGTAAATAATAATATTCAATATAAAATCATAATTAAATATTTTATATTTTATATTATATTCCATTAATATAGTAGTAGTTTTTAATAACTGCATCTATTTCGTGTCGGTTTCCAAAAAATCACTGTTACAAATATATATAAATTTTTAAGAATAAATAAAAAATAAATAAATAAATAAAAACACATTTAGCAGTGGTTTTGAAAACCACCACCAAAAATCCACCATGAAATTTGTATTTCCTATAGTGTTAGAAATTAATTTTAATGAAAATTATTTATGATTGAAATTTTTACCATATATTATATATTGGAATTTAATTTTAAAATAATTTTGTCATATAATATTTATAATAATGTGAAATGTTAATTTTAAAATAAATACACTTATACATGAAAAATAGTTTTTAGAGAAATAATTTTTTAATCATTAAGTCAATATATAAGATAAAATTATATTGTATACTTATAAAAATGAAAAATAAATTATTTAGTATAAAAATAACTATTATGTGGCTATAAAGTTAGGAAAAAACCTAATTTCCCTTTTAAATACATGATTCAAATAAAAGGTTGGAAGTATTTTTTAATTAAAGTACCATTTTAATTGGTTATAAAATTGTTGTACATTACATTTATTAATTCAAATAATATTTTAAAATTAATATTTTAGTTCATGAAGTTTTTTTATATTATATAAAACCTTTTCTATGATTTTACATTATTCTTATATAATTATAAACTCATAAAAATTACAATTCTCATTAAACCTGTATTTTTTAATAAATAACCAACATTTTTAGAATAAAATATTAAAAAATTATAATTAGGAAATTTGCATATTATGTATTCATAAATTAAGTTACTTTTTTCAATTTTTAATTATTAAATTAATCTATTGAATAAATTCCTGAATAATGTCTCTTTAAAGGGTGCATTGTGTGATGGTTCGTGGTATGGTGTTTACCTTCTACAATAGATTCTTTGGTGTCACATATCATTATTATTGTTTAATTATTAAAGAAATTTTAATTAAAATTAAATGATAATCCTTAATAAAATAAATTTAAAATTTATTGATTAGATCATATGTGTTTATTGTTACTGAGTTTGTTTAATACATGTAAAGTGCATGTTGAAATGAAATTTAATAATGGGTCATGGCATGTTATTAATGTATTGATTATTCTTATGATTGTCATGTTATTTTAAATGGATTGTGTTGTACCAAATCATGTAGAATTTTAATACTCATTATAGTTATTTTTAAAACATACTTATGATGATATAATTTTTGAATCATAAAAAATGTATCAAAAAATTGATGATGATGAGGTTATAATTGTAATATTGGATCATGTTATATATCTATATTATAAGAATAATGAGGCCCATATAAAAATGGTATATTAGGATTTTATCTAATGGAAGAAGTGTGATGTGTATTTTAAGTTATGTAATTTTGAACATATATGTATACATATATTCATTATAGGGATTTAAAGGTTTTAAAATTATATGTTTATTTAAAATTATAGTGATGATGATAATAATCATAATAATCTTCATGGCCATAATTTTGAATGATTTCCTCATTGACTATTGAATGGGTAAATTAAAATTAAAATGCGTATTTAACTTATTTTAAATGTTACAAAATTTATGTTTTAAAACATGTTAGTAGTAATGTGTTGAATTGATTTTTATAATGAAATCTTGTGTGTATATTAATCATGTTTTTAATTTTATTCACTTTTATGAATTGTTTCATTCTTTATTGATACCATATTCTATGATAAGTGTTGAAATATTGTAAACAACAATATAAAAAATATAGTAATAGGAAATGATTTGTGTCTAATAATGTGAATCAATTGAAATGAATTATTTTAGTGATAATTTATTAATATTTTTATTAATAGTGTTTTTTAGAATTTTGATGACTAATTTTGAGTAGCTTGTGTGCCTGATTTATGGGATGGTGTTTCGAGGGTGTTGTGACTATTGTTCTAGGATAGGTATATTTTTCGATGTGAAACTATGGTTTAAAGGATGAAAATATTTCACCAGGTTAATCTATTGTCCAAATATGGGAATATTTCTCTGGTTCTAAGTATTTTCCTAATATGGGTAACTTTCCCTAGGTGTTACTATTTTTCTAGGATGGGTATATTTCCCTGACTGGGATTATTATTCTCAGATATATATATTTCCCCGTTAAGTGGAAATATACCGATGGATGTTACTATAAATAAATGATATAAAGGGTATTATAAATGAATAAGGTTCTAAAATAAGGTATTAGGATGATTATGTTTATCATATAGGTGGCTAAAGCACATTCTTAAAGGTCAAGAGTTAAGGAAATGGTGTTTATTAACTCAATATCCTTTCATTGATTTATAATGTTTATTAACTCAATATCCTTTCATTGATTTATAATGTATCTTCTTGAACTACATTATTATAAGTTGGGTATATTCTTCCCTATGATTGAATTCTTTGTCATTTTATTAATTTTTTCTTTGGATTTATATTTCTACTATATAAACCCCTTTTGAAATATTTTTATTTTGTGAAATATGATATTCTTAAAGAAATATCATCTAATTTTTTTAGGGTTGTTTCATAATATATGCCTAACATTTCTTACAGGACTTATATAAAAACTATTTTACTCTATATCATGATTATATAATTATTCGTTTATTTTTTGAGTTTTATTTCATGTTTACTATTTCATGTTTGTTTGATCTTAATGTTACAAAATCCATATGGGATTTTCTAACTCAACTTATTTTCTTGTGTCATAAATATTCCACTATGACTATGGATTTAAATGATCGTTTTATAATATATTAGTTTGATAGTGTATTTATTTTAATCATTATTTAATAGATAATCACGTTTTCACATCATGTAAAACATCTTCGATGTATGTCATTCTATATAAAAAATTTTCTTGTTAAGAATAATCCACATCCTTATGAAATGTGCTCTTTCTCTTCCATATCCTTGTTCACTCATCCAACAAATGTTATAATTTCCTTTTTCTAAATCCATTTTTTTGGTGATCCTAAATTTAATCCTTACCTTTTTTAAAATGGAATATTTATCAACAAAAGTATTATGTGTGGATTTTTATGGTATTTTTTAAAATATATTTGAAAATGTTTTTCTATTTTTGATCATATTTTGTATATTCTAATCTATATTTTCATTGGAAGGAAATGATTTCATTAACAATGATGAATTACTCAGATGTATTTAAATTTTTTTTTTTTAAAAAAATTATTCATTTAGTCTTCTCAAAACCAACTTTTTTATTTTACTTGTGACTTATATTTTTTTGATAATGTTGGAAATAGTTTTTGAAAACATTTTTTAGGATTTCTCTTAATTTTCCCCCTTTATATAGAAAATATAAATCTCTTTTGGGGTAATGCTTCTTCAATCAGCATATAAATTCTCTTTTCAAATACAATTTTATGGTGATTGAACTTTCGGTATCAACCAATATAGATCTAGAAGTCATTTTATGTTATAATACTTGTTATTGTTACCAAAGAAAATTAATTTTTATGTGTTCATAATGATATGATGAATGATTTATTTATTATGAAACGCAGATTTATGGATTACCATTAAAAGTTTGGTTATATCATAAATTTTAATGATATTATTTGGGTATAATAAATCCCTTAGTCGATTTGGGACTGATAAAGCCTTGAAATTGTTTGGGTTCGGTAAATCCGTAAAACAGTTTGGTTCGGGTAAAGCCCTTAGATTATTTGGAACTAATAAATCCCTGAAATGGTTTTAGTTTTCTATAAACCCCCAATTCATTGTTTAATGTTTTAGATAACATTGTATAGTTATTTTATATATACATTATTTCTGTTAGCTATATTCACAATATTATTCTTTATTATATTTATATTTATAACACATTTCTATAAGATATGTGTATGTTATATTCCTTGTTGAATGATTATTGTATTTTGTTTCAAAAATATTATTCTATAGTATTTTTTTTCATTTGAGATTACATTTACTTCTATATTGACATGTGAAAAAATATTATTGTTCCACATTATTTTTAATAAGATATTTCTCCCATGCTCATGTTTCTCATATGCTTAGGATATATCCCTTTGATGATATGTCCATATTTTTTTTCTTAATAATTGTTTTAGGTAACTATTACTTTTGTTTACATTACCTAGGTTATAAAGACTAGTATAACCAATCATGATATTATAAGGGAGTCTAATGCGGTTTTATTATTTATAAATGCTCATAACTATCGTAAAATAATTTGATTGTATACTTGACCTCTAACAGACTAAACCTTATATTGTTGGGACTGTGTGTTTTTTTGAGATGTAATTTTTAAATTATTGAAATATTATTAACTTTATCTTGAGCTATATAATTTGGAATCAAATATATTTTTATATTATGTTTTTTATCACTGGTTTTAAGAGTTTAGGACTAGGGAATTTTGATCGTTATTGTTTACGATGAAGTGTTATAATTTTCATGATGTTAGTGAGTTTTGGTTGCATATTATCTATGATTTCCATTCTAAAATAAAATTATAAAATCTAGGAAATGAATTAGTTAAGAAAATATTTCTATATATCACTGCCATGAAAATATTACCAGAATACCATTTTCATATATTTATTTAATTAATTAAAAAAATTACATTGATCTAGACTAAACACACCATGAAATCTATGGAGAGGATGGGTCCTAAAAATGACTGTTCAATCCATATTCAATCAACTATAGTAAATTTTTTGAATGAAAAAACGATGACAATATGACAATGTAGGGTGATAGAGCAGTGTAAGTGGAATGTGAATGTGGGTACAGATCACTAGAGAATAGTGAGTGCCATCCTCCCCTTTTGACTTGATGATCAGTTATACCTTATATTCATCTGTGGGGAATTTATTTTCAACATCCATATTGAACTTATATATTTACATATTATCATTAATTACTTAATTTTATAATTATAATGTGTTACATGAAGTAACTATGACCTCGATTTACATTGTTTTATGTTATTTTGGGTATTCCTTTTTCATTATCATTAGCGTAATAAAATAATTCCAATATAATTTTACTCATCCCAATCCCTTTCATATTAGGCCATCTACATTGGTGAAAACATAGATTAGATAACCATTCAATAAATCAGACAATAAATTATCTGTTTAGTTATCGAGAGTGACATCGTAATGGGGTTATATTAATGCAGTAATCATTGAAGGTATTCATGTTAAATAGGGTTTAAGTAAAGGGTTAGTCATTATTGTAGATGGATCAATGTTTGAAAATTTATCTTTCATAATGATACGTCATTTCAATCTATTTTATTTATTTATTATACTATAATAACTCCACAATTGATTTACAAAATTAGAGAATTGTTGTTTCAAAACACCTAGTCTTGTTCACATTAAAAAACTAGACCTTGTACTATATCTACATCACTTTCTTCAATATTTTTTTATCATGATTTTTTAATATAATAAATTGGACTATTTATAACTTTTTTATTCAGAATCTTTTTCATTAAAATAATACATGAAAATTTATGATGAATTTATAATGTTATTGTTGTACTTAAAGATATATTTATTATAAAAATTTACATTTAATTATTTACTAATACAATAAATAATAATATATTTTTTTTCAATGTATTTAAGGATTTATTATTATTATTTCCTATTTTATTTGACATGATGTTGTGAATACAAATTTCTGAATCATTATTGTGTATTCAATAGTTTTTTAATGATTGACTCTGTAGCTAAAGATAATCATGATATCATGAAGCCCTATATATAATACATTATTCATGTATTATTTTGGTCTTAATAGTTCTAATGAAAAAAATTATTTAGACCCTCAACTATGGAATACATAAAAATAAGTGATTTCTCTTTATCAAACAAATTTAAGGACCATTATATTATCATCACTCTGAAAATAAATATTTATTTTTTTTCAGATTAAACCTAATTATCCTTCAATAGAATTGTTTAATAGAAATAGAAAACAATTCGAATTTACAAATAAGTCGATCTTTGAGTACAGATTTATTTTACAACAATTTTATTTTAAAAAAATTCTATTTACCATTATCTATAACTAACATTCATAAATTTTCAAGCTTCTCTTATTCTATGAAATCAATGAATCTGTCACAGATCATAAAATGAAATTTGAGTGTAAATTATATACCCAGGAAGTAGTAAAATAATTAGAGGTTATATAATGTAATATTCTCAAATTATTGATTTCAAAACCCTAAGGGGGTAGGAAAAACATTCATGTAAGAATAATTATTTAGACTTTTTAGATCATTTTATAAGGTACTTATCTTCTGAACTAATAGATGAATTTTTAAATAAGTTTATTGATTTCTCGATTATAAAGGGAGGGATAGGGAAAATGATTTATGATATGGATATTCTTAAAAAAAATAAAATGAAAATTATGGTTTTAAAATTTCAATGTCTCTATAACAGAAGACAGATATGTACTTCAGGATACATTGTCATATTTATGGAGCACTCTTGTTTTGTTTGTAATAATTGTAAAATATAAGCCTTCAAGATATGAATGATCAAACAAATTGATTATAATAATTGAACTAAAATAAGGGTTGTCATAATTTATGATATACCATAATGTATTATTTATTGATATGTATAATATTCATAAAAATGTTATGATATAATCATATTGTAAGTGGAAAAAATTTCATTTTTACCCTTTACCATAATTTATGATACGACCTGTGATAACGGTGCATGTGAAAGCTCATTGACCAATTTTTTCAACAATTTTTCATACTGATAAAAATCATCGAGTTGTATTATTTATCACTATACATGAATGATACTAATCACAATTTTTTATGATGTTTAAAAATATCTAATCATTCAATAATTATAGTAGTGTACAACAGTTTCCATGAGATGATAGTCGTAAATCAAACACTATTAATTTAATATAGTCATTTTGTAAAAAAGATGAGATTACCCCCCCCCCCCACAATTGATTATATATCATTCATTATAGATAAATATAAATATCTAATCAATTCTTAGTTCTTAATTTATTATCACCAAGGAATTTTAAAACAAACCTTTATAATAACAAGAGTCCTCTCATAATGAATGATGATCCAAACATGGTGTAACTACCTTATTAAAAAAATTAATTTTTTATTTATTGATCCTAATCTAACATAATTCATAATTTTTAATATATATGGAAGTAAAAATGATGAATATATTCTTGTTTAACATTATTCAAATTCAGCATGTTGATTAAATTGATGATAGACAATGAATATTTGTGATTTCTTCCACTACTAAGATCAATTGATGAACCTGTTAAACCCATAAGTAGAAACTGATCCACTTGAATCAATGAATCCGTATGTTATTATTGTATTTTTTTCAAATAAAATATATGTCATATGGTTTTTGGGTTCATATTGTAGTGTATGATACATATTTTTTTTTTATTAATTGATTATTTCTTCCATATATCATAAAGTGTAATATATAAAAAGATCTTGGGTTTATAATACATCTTAAGAAGTGATATGGTATTTCATAACATAATAATGAAACATAACTTTTCTAAAAAATAGAGTGTCATGTTTTTTCAGTGACATAAGGGATATAATCAAATTTGAATGGTCCCTTAAGTTAAAGATGAAAAATATGCAATATCAACCTCAGATTAGAACTGATAATCCCATATTGAGTTTTAAAATACTATATTTCCAAAAATGATAAAAAAATCAATATTTTTATTGAATTTCTGATAGTTTATATGATATTTATTAATGATAAGTATTATTAATTTAAAAATGAGGTTTCTTATTCCTTTATTAAATGTGAAATATTCATTTTTTTGGAAAATCAATAAATTATTTATTTATTTCTTAAATACTTTCTATATATTCATGTTTGAAAAATATATATATTGTGTTTGATTAAATTAATGTGATAAATTATTTATTTTAAAATTGTATCTTGATTAATTAAGTCTAGGTACAAAAAAAGAATTAACTTTTATCTACATTGAAATTGGATTGAAATTAATGTTATAATCTTGTAATTAGTAGATATATATACATTAAATATATTAGGTTTTATTGTTATAATGAAATAGAATATCTATTAAGTATATTATTCAGGAATAGTATAACTTTTTCATATTTACCACATTCATGGAGGCTTATTATTTATTCTATAATTGTGGGGGATGGTAATATGTTTCTCCAGGCTTACTCATGTACATATTTTCAATCTCATGTAATTAAAACAATTTACAAGAAATGTTTTTGTACTTTATTCAAGGGATGAATTTCGATATGTGTAAAAAAATTTTCAAATATTTTTTATTCCAAAAAAAATAATATTTTTCTAAAGGTTTTCACATTATAAAAGTCTAAAAATATTAACTTTGTTGTTAGAATTAGAATTCAAATTTTTTTAAACCTTGTATACATAATAGAATAAAACATGATTTCTAGATTTTAAATTCATGTGATATATATTAAATTTATGAGACATTAAAAGAAAAAACAAAAAATAATAAGCATCATATTCCTTCCAAAAAACACATGTCAAGGCCTTAGTAGTCTAACTATATAGCTTCATTCTTAAGCTGGTTCTCATGGATTATATTGTATAATGCATGATGAAAATGGATAACTATAAAAGTTTGGTACCCAAATTTAATTATGATCTTTCAGTGAAACTTATCTAGGTAAATGAATGAGTTATGATATTATAAGAAAAAACATGAGTTTATATTCATATGATGGATTTTAGGAAATATATTTCCACTCAATTATCTAAGAGTCATATGTTGTAAGATCCTATTGTTTGATGAGGTAAGTGATCATTTTATATTTTTTATAATACCTTATAAATTGTTAAATTAATTATTCCTTGGTGTATGAATGATCTCAAGGGTGTACTAGGGGTTGAGGACATGAAAAATTATGTAAAGAAGCCATAGTTTGTATGGAGGATGCTTAATACTAATGGTGCTCCATAACCATGTGACCTGTAGGGGTGGTTCATGGTTGAAAACCCCTAAATGGGGGTCATTGTAAATGTTTGTATTTTGAAAGAGAAAAATGAATGGCCCCCATATTTTTTTCAAAAAATTTTGGGCTCCCCATAAACCCATGCAACCCAAGTCCCCACTTAGACAGAGTATTCCATGTGGTTAATGCATGGTTTTCCCAACCTGGTGGCCAAACCATTCACCTTATCAAAAATAGATGAATTCTAATTTACCAAAATATAATTTAATGTTTACTACCCAATTTTCATCTTGTTTCTATATTTTACATCTTGAGTGATTAACACAGGGATCCCTTCTCCTTAAAGGGTGATTCCCCATCAATCTTGGGTCATTTTAAGAGTTTTTTGGTTTCGAAAAAAATAAAGGTGTGTCTATCACTCCACATTATTCTATTCTCTTCATGAAACATGGGGGGATGTTTTATATCCATTGAAATAGATAGAACCTTGTTTTTATAAAAGATTCATAGTTAATTAATTTAAATGTGTTTTATTAAATCTAGATTTGTGTATAATAGAGTTTTTGTCTATGAAATTTTGTTATGTGTTGTAAACATTATATCTCATAGTCTTGAGGTTTATTCATTTTTACATGGATTTGATTTTGTTACTATTATGATTTCAGTTTTACTTACTAGTTAGTAAATGAGATTTTGGATTTTTTAATTTTTTTGGGACCCCTAATGATCCCCATTAGACCCGTTGTATATGAGTGGAATGGGTATATGGCCACTGATGGGGTGTTTCGCTTCCTTGAACATGTAAATTTAATTTTTAAGAGACAAATGTAATGGTTTATTGCATTAAACTAGTCGTAATATAGGTCATTTTCCTTGTACCCATTTTGGTTCATTTATTATATGATGCATGTTTCTTGATCATTATTAATTTTTAATTGTTAATATTTCTTTCTACTATTTTCCTACTCTACTAAAGAAGGTATATTCTCCCTGTGTACCTCGTTATACACTCACAACTAGTCGACATCCTCTGGAGTATGGTGAGTTTCATTTGATTTAATGTGTCACCAAAGATTTGAGACCCAATTTAGTGGCACCTGGGTTAGGATGTTACAAACTAGTAGAAGGTTGGAGTGGTCAGAAGCATGTCTGGATGATTTTCAGGAGCTGATGGATTTTTTGGACACAACACCAATTATGATCTTACCTAATCTAGGAAAGGAGTACACTCTATTTTTTGAGGTATCTGATATTGCACGTGGGGTAGTGTTAATATAGGGGGATCAAGTCATGACGTGTAGATCACAAATGTTTAATCCACATGAATGGAACGTTCCTACGCAAGATCACGAGTTTTCTATAATGGTTTATAAATTTTAATGATGGTTGTGTTATATTTTTGGTAATAATTTTATCATTTAAAATTATCAATAGATCCTTATGTATGTATATTACCATAGTTTTTTTAATCTTCTATAGAAAATATGGGTCAAGTACATGTAGTGTGTTGCTTTTGAGCAATCTTACACATTGGGGAAAAACAATGTTGTATGTTTGTTGAGATAGAATGGATAGACTAAAATTGTTTAGGAATATAGTTCCAAATATAATATTATGGAATTTTTTTATTAGATTCATATATTTTTCTAAGATAAGTATGATTAAGTGAAACTAATGTAATATTTTGTTCGGATATCTCTTATAAATCATGTTAATAAGAGGTTGTATGAGGATTCAGAATGCCTGGATTTGAGGGGTTATTTTGAAGGTGATGAGACAGCATCTAATTTTACTATTGATGAGGATGATATTATCTACATTTTTTTCATGTTTTGTGCCTAACAATGTGTGGGAAGATTTGATGTGTGAGTTTCATACCTCGATATGGGTGTTGCACCATTGTTTCTCCAAAATGTTCTATTTTTTCATTGATAGTATTGGTTGTCATGAATGAAAAAAATAAATTGATGGTTTTATATAATGATGTTACACATCTTAAAAAGTGATGGTCTGGATTCAGAAACATTCAAGTCTATTATAGTTGTTTCCCATTATGTAATGGAATTTTGATTATGTTTTCGGGGTTTTTGATGTATGAATTCAGATAATTACTTATAAAAAAGATGTGATTTTTGTTATTGGGTATTTTTTTACCAAGGTTAAAAATTTCTTTCTAATTCAATATATAATAATTATAGAGATATTAGGTTACTTTTATGTTTGGTAGATATTAATTTTTCATTGGGTTCCATGGGTTATAGTTTCAGATTGTGACCATAATTGTATTTTGTGCTTATGGAATGTTTTTTAGAAGGCCCTAGCTACTGAGGTGTTTATGAGTATGGATTTTCACACATGGAAATTTGTTAATTCAGATCATAAAATCTAGTTATTATAATAAATATTGAGGTCATGTGTCATACACTTTGGTGGTACATGGGAGAAACCCTTTTCACCCATTTAAATAATCTAAAAAAAAATTATTAGGAGACTATTCAGATTACACTATACAAAGTTCTCTCTGGTAAGCCTTATAGATCATCCTAGTGTTGGATGAAAATAGGTTAGACAAAGTTGTTGGGATCGAGTCTCATTTACAAGATGTCATATAAGGTTCAATTAATTTTGAATTGTATGGATATGACCTAGAGAAAAAAATATCATACATTAATCAACACCACTGATATCTTATAATGACCCAAACTATTATAAATTCAATCCCCATATAGTTTAATTCAATGTATTATTATGTAATATTGTTATAGAATGAAAATGAACTTCATTTTTTATTATATCATATAATATTAAAATGAACATTAAGAATCATTACTATTCATAATATAACCATTGATAAGGGATCACATGATTAAAGGAAATATAGGTTTTTAACAAGTTCAATTGACATAGAAAAATGAAGTGATGGCATCAACTAGTAGAATCATACCATATTATTCTTAATTAGTGAAACTTCAAGGGAGATAACATCAATGGGTTTTGATATTGACCTATCCTAAGATGATATCCAATAACTTATACATAAGAGAAATTTTTTATAGGAGAAGTTCAAGCTCATTTATATCATGAACTGAACCATGTATGTCGAACAACCCCATGATGGTCCCACCATCATGTACCATACCCTTAGATAGTTTTATGGTGTATTAATTGGATATGTATCAAGACCCTATAAATATGAGTATGTAAATTATTTTTTACAGTATAATAAATATATTTTCATCCTTTTATTGTTACTCTATAAATGATTTGTATTTTGATATAATAAAACAAAAATAGTATACTTTCGGAAATATTAAATTTTAATTAAGGAGTTCATTTTGATGAATTAATGTATTTCAGAATTTAATAATATTTTCATAAAATATTATTATTAAGTAATTTTTTATTAAATAGAAATGATCATACAATTTTTATGAAGTTTAATGTAATTTTTTAAGAGTTTGAAAACTATCATTATAAACAAAACCCAACATTTATCAATAAAGTTTGATTAATATTTTTAAAGTTAAAATGAACATATTAATAAAATTACATTTATAAAATTAGTTTTTTTAATTAAAACATATAAATTATCCAATTTTTAATATTTCATAATTTTCTAGGATAGTTAAATTTTCGGGTAAATATTTAATACCGTTTAAATATACAACGAGTATTATGACATCATAATGACCCAAAAGTTATGTAATAAATACAACAAATGGTATCCATGAAAAAATATAAGTTTTCCATTTATGTTTTATGTTTACTTGATTTATTTTATAAATATTTTATGAAACCTACAAAACCATTAATATATTTTAAGGTTTTAAAATATTCTCATTAAGTGTATGACTCACTTTTACCTAATAAAGTGTATTATTCTGTTAATTTCATCCATTATACTTATAAAATAATGAAAAAACTCCCATATTGAAAAATCATTTGAAAAAAGAATGGATGTTTTGTTCTTTGGTAATTTTATTATATAGATTCAAAAACCTATGTTTGAGAAATGACAAAGAATTCCCCACTCATATTTATATAAACTCAACCATGCTCTCATTTATCTTCAATCAAAATCCTTGTATGGAATCCTTAGTCTTCCCTAGCCTCTCAAGAGTCCTAACAGGGAACCCCAAAGCTCACAATAATCTTCTACTAATAATTTTGTGTCACACACTAAATTAAGGGATCCTCACCTTATCTTATTTATTCAAGTTTCCTTATTATATTTTTCTTTATATTTAAAATTCCTAATTTTGGTATTTTTATTTAAATTTCTCTATTAAATTCCATTTGATTTCAAAACATTTATCGACCCCTTTATATCACATCAACCCATTTTAAGAATTTTTAATTGGCATTGTTGTACTGCCAAAATTTCACAGTAATTTTCCATTCAAAAACAATTGTGTAGTGAATACCAACACCCATTTCCAATCAAGGGTGTTAACATTTATACACATATACTTAATTTAATTATAAATTACATGTATTAATTAAACACACCATGATATTTGAATAAAATATCAATATGAATGAATCCATATTGTCTGATCTATATGGCATATTTAAGCATTATAATGAAATAAAAGTGGCAGGTACACCTAGAATATTATATCACTCCAATGAATTTTAAAATTTCAAGTATCATGATACATCATGATGGGAAAGGGAGTACACCTGATTAATTTATGGGAATTGTAATATCTTGATGTCTTGGAAGTTATCCTTGCCCTATTTTTATGATGTCATGTTACAAGTTTTTCTTGTATTTCACATGTTTCATTTATGTTTTAATTTTATATCATTCCTTATTATTCATGTTTATGATTTTCAATACTTTTATTATACATTGATATTCCAATTTTATAACATGAATTACCTTATTCTCATTATTCCATGTTTATTCCCATACTGGGTTTTATATATCAACCATTTCTTATGTATGTCCCCAAGTAATCTCATATAGTTTTAAAATTCATGGAATTTTAGAATCATGTTGATGAACTATTCAATAATTTTGTTGTATAAAATGTTAAATATGTTACTTTTTGTGCCTATATCTGAAAATAAAATTGAGTTTTTGATCTTCAGGGTTTAATTATGTGAATGTTTATATGATAAATGATGAATTTGTGTGTGATAAAGAGAAGGGTTATCATAGTTACTATCAAAGGAAAATTTTAGTTACTTTTGATATTAAGATTAGAAAAGTATAGTGAAATACTTAGGGATAAGAATAATTATAGGAAACCATATGTACATTTTGGTAAGTATTGATTTTTTATTTTATCAATAAAATACATCCTTGTATGGATACTACAAGTTTATGTGAATCTAGCAAAGATATACATAAGGATAAAACACAAAAGCACCATGTTGAGCTAGACTCTACTATGAACAAGTTCATCAAAATGGGACTTCACAGTTGATTTGAAACTCCTTGGGGTATGATTTTTTAAATTCATAATATCAATATAAAACATTATTAAGGGGAAAACAATTCCCATAAGATTCTATGTTAGGAACATTATCTTGGACAACATAGACTAAACCAGCTAAAGTCATAATTTAAAGAAATACAAGTAGTTTATAATTTATCCCATTAATTTCATTAAATCACTAAATATTTTTTTAATTGTTTAAAAAATAATCATCCATAATATTTCCTTTATTCTAACCAATTACTTGAAATATGATGAATCAGCTAAAAAATCAATGTGACGACCAATGTGATGACTAGATCAATGAGACACCCAACCCGATGGGAGTAGGAATCACAAATTTTATGATGAACACACACTCAACTAACTCAGGTTATGAGTAGAATCCAAGATAGGTATAAGCATCCAAATCCTTTTATGAGATGACAAGATGCAATTGAGACTATTATACGACAAAGGCCTCCACCTTTTAATGGATCAACTAATCCCTTAATCATGGAATAATGGATCAAATCAATTTAGAAGATCATATCTATCCATCAATGTTATAATAAAGAGTAGATTCTATTGGTTTTTATATTATAAAAGGGGAAACTGGTGAATAATGTTCATTGATTAAAATTATGAAGCCCAAGGAAGATATCAAAGCTTTAGTATGGATGGAATTTTGAATTATTTTTTTAATAAATATTTTCCTCACACTCTCTGACATAAAATAGATTGGTATTTCCTTTACCTCAAGTAAAAAAAGACAACTAATATAGTAAGGATTATATGGAAAACATCAAAATATATTCATTACATTCCTATGGCTTTATCACTACCCTAAAATTCATAGTTCACTACTTCTTTGGTTTGATAAAATAAGTCTAATAAAATCCCTAGCTATCCAAGACTTTGACTACAATGATGAAATTTTCTTATGTTTCCTCAAAGTTGAAATAGAGATCAGATATTCCCAAGGGTATCACGAGAAAAAAATAATAAAGTGAATTTTAATTCTGGTGGTCTGATAGAGAAATATAACAGTGATAATAAATTTTAATATCCAACTTTTTAAATATGAGGGAAAAAGAACCCCCAAAATTTGCTAAGGGCGTGAGTAAATGATTTACATTCTAAGATGAAAGAAACCATATTATCGATTGCTGATAGGAGAAACCCACAAATTCAATGGAGGAAACAAAATCTCTAGGAAACCCTCAACACATTGTTCATTGATTCAACTTCAAGGAACTAGGGAACTTTGAAGACCAATGCACTAAGATAAGGATTTTTAGAAACAACCAACAACCTCTAAGGAATCATGGTGGAGATTTTTTCATCACAGGTGATGATTTGGATCCCAAAAAAATTACTTATGGGTACTCTAGTTATTCATTCAAAAATGGAGAATGTACTTTTTTATTATAATTCTAATAAATCATTCATATCACAAAAGTTTTATAGGGGTATTGAAACACCCCTCAAAATCATGGAAGTAAATAAATAAGAAAAAATGTAAAATAGAAAAATTAGTACATACAAAGTATATAACTCCTTACCTATAAAAAGTTCTTCGCTGAACTTCTTGAAGAAAATTTCAATAGTACCTTTGGTGGAATTTTATGCAATTCTAAGATGTATTTTCTTTCCCAATATAGAGTCTGCATAAATTTCCATAATATGGAAATCAATCTCTATATTGTGAATAAACCCCTAATTTTGTACAACTTCAAGTAGGAGGATGAATCTTATTTAGTAAAAACATCTTAACAATGGATATTATTTTCCTATTATAAAGAATATCTATATAAAATGATCAAGTATAAGGAAAATATCATCCTTAAATATCTTCCTATTGTGAGGGAATCCACTAATGTGTTTCTTGAGGAATCCACTGGTCTCCAACCTATCTTAGAGGATGAATTTTCAATTGAGTTTATAGCTAGGTTGTTACCATTATCCTACACATTGTATAGAATGGATTTTGTAGAACATGAGGAGATCAAGAAAAAATAAAGGAGAATCTTGATAAAGGTTTCATGCACGCATGTGCTTCACCTTGAGGTGAATAAATCTTATCCATAAAGAAGAAAGATAGTTCAATGTGCCTTTGCAATTATTATCATGAGATCAATAAGATCGTGATAAATAACAAGTATCCTCTACAATATATTGATGAATTATTTGATCGAATACATTGAACACAATACTTCTCCAAGGAGGATCTATAGTTAGGATATTACCATGTTGGGGAGAAGAAAGAGGATACCCCAAAACTAATTTTTGTATAAGGTATGGGCACCATGAGTTCATATTAACTCCATTCAGACTCACTAATTCTCCAAAATATTCATAGAATTGATTAATAGAGTTTTTAGAGAATAGTCTATTTTTGACATTTTTATAGATGATATTCTAATATTATCTAAAACTACTGATCAGCATGAGGGTCATCTGAGTGTTATGCTAAATACCTTGAGAAAGGTTAAACTTTATTACAAATACAACAAATGTGTGTTCTTGTTGAAGGAAGTCTCATTCTTGAGTCATATAATTACATGAAATGGGATATCAGTGGACCCTTCAAAAAAATTAATGATGGATGAGTACAACATCTTTGATAGACATCCATAGTTTCCTTGGATTAGGTGTGTACTATCATCAATTTGGGAGAAATCTCTCATGATTTTCAAACCCTCTAACCAAGATAATTCAGAAGGGACTCATGTTTTCTTGGAATTATATATGTGAAGAGATCATCTAGGTTTTTAAATGGAGGATTATCACTTCCCATGTCCTCACACTACCCACAAGTGGAAATTTTTTTTGGCATTAAGTGATTCTTCAATGAAGGGATTATGCTATGTGTTAATTCAAAAATATGATGTTGTTTCTTGTGATTCAGGGTAGTTGAAATATCAGGAATAGAACATCCCAAGACATAATTTGGAGTTGTGTTCAGTGATATTATCTTTGAGAATATGGAGGAATTATCTCTTTTGGGAGAAGATTGAATTATATAAGGATCAAAAAATCCTCAAGTATATATTAACATAGAAAGAGGTGAATTTGTGATAATGATGATGGTTATAGTTGATTAAAGAATATGATTGATAAATTCACTACCTTCATGAGAACAATAATATAGTATAACATGCTCTAAGTAAATAGGATCTACAAACTTAATCTTCCTTGAGAATTGAGAAGGATTCTATCTTCTTAGATTTGAATAGTATAGACATGGGTGTCATAATGGAAGGAATGTCATTAATACTCTTGAAAAATGTTTGCTCAACCATCCATTTTAGATATATTAGAGGATGATAAAAGAGATGATGTTGGAATTCTGAAGAAAGCAGAAGTTATAAGAAAGGTCAAATCCTCATAGATCAATGTTAATGAATAAGGATTTATGAAATTTGGGTCAATACAATGTGTAAAATCAAATACTGAGATAAAAAAGCAGATGTGGATGATGCACATAGTTCAACCTTATCCATCCATAAAGAAATAAAAATAAGAATTGAGATATCTGAGAGCATAATTGTTTGGAAAATATGAAGAAGGGTAACGTAGAATATACTTCAATATATCTTGTATGTCAACAAGTGGAAGAGGAAAGTAAAAATCCAAAGGGATAATGAATCCTTTACCCATATTTGAAAAATGAGAAAACATTACCATGGACGTTTTGACTAGTCTTCAGAAGACACCAAGAGCCTGTGGGGGCTGGGTGAGTTGGTTCAAGGCGGTGGCGACGCATCGTTGAGGTTCCGGGTTCGAGTCCTCACAAAGCCAAAGTGCACCATACGCCAGCGATCCTCTCGTCCCCTCGACTCTATGGGAACTGGCCCAAGCCCAAAGCTGGCCACCTTGGGCCTAACTGGGGACGTGCAACATGGGGTGGGGAAGGCCACCTCAATACCCTCTAAACCGACAACACATTTTGAGCCCTCACAAAGGCAACACGCACCATACGCCAGCGATCCTTTCGTCCCCTCGACTCTGTGGGAACTGGCCCAAGCCCAAGGCTGGCCACCTTGGTCCTAGCTGGGGACGTGCGACAGGGGGTGGGGAAGGCCACCTCAATACCCTCTAAACCAACAACACGTTTTTTTTTGAATTTGAAATTTGAAAGTTGTTTTGAAATGTATGGCGTGGGGGTGTTTTGTAATGGGTACCGGAAACCCTTAAACCGGTTTTCTTTCTCTTTTTAATAAATGGTCAGAGGGTTACCCTCTGACGGATTTTCTGGTAAGACTCCAAGATAGAATAATTCTATATGGGTTTATATGGATCATATTATAAAGAGTAAATAATTCATTGATATTAGAGGGTATTTATCACTAAATATACATTAGAGAAGTGGCGAGTCAACATGGAACACCACTATCGATTATATTCGATTGAGATCTAAGATTTAACTATATGTTATAAAGGATTATACAACATTCTCTAATTTTAGAGTTGAACTTCAACACATATTATAACCCTCAAATGGATGGATAATCTATGTGGACTGTCCATCCACTTGAGGAAATGTTGAGAACACATGTATGTTTTCATGATGTTGGGGATCAAAAATTGCAAGGTCTTGAAATGGTCAAGGAAATGGTCAAAAATGTTATTTCCATTCTATAACACATCAATGATACCCAGAGTCGAAATAAGAGTTGTGCAGATAATTATTGATGAGACCTAGAGTATGATATTTAAGACACGGTATTCCTATATATATCTCCTTGGAATAATGTTATGAGATATGGTTAGAAGGGACATCTCGGTCCAAGTTACATTGTCCCCTTTGTGATCCCTGATCTAATAAGCACGATAGCCTATCAACTAACACTCCCAACCAACCTATCTCATGTACACGATTTATTCCATGTATCACACAAGATAGAATATATACCATACTCATCACACGTACACAATATAATTTTGGTACCTTTTTTTAATGAAATATCATATGAGGATCAATAGGTTAAGAACTTAGATCATAGAACAAAGTTCTACGGAATAAGACAACTCACTTGGACAATGTTATATAGAGAAACCACAAGATTGAATTAGTGGTGTGGGAACAAGAGTAAGGGATGAAAATAATTTACCTTAATCTATTTTTATTATGGGAATTGAAAATTTATAGGGGGAATTTATCAAGGGGGAGATTGTAATTAGTCGAATTGTTATAATTAAAACCCTGATTTTGATTTAATTAAGGTATTATTATGTAATATGGTTATAGAAAGAATAAAAAATTATTTGTATTTTTTATTTCATATAGGATTTAAATGAATATTAATAATTATTACCATTGATAATATGTCCATTAAATAATGATCAAATTATTTTCTAAATATTTTGTTTAAAAAAATCAATTGACATAGATAAAGAATGTGATGACATCAACTAATTGGATCACACCTTATAAATCCCACTTATCAGAGGTTATGGTAGAGATAACTTCATTGGGAATTACTATTGACCAAGAACAATGTGATATCCGAAAACATAAGAATGTGAGAAACTATTTATGGGAGAACTTCAAGCTCATCTTGATCATGGCTCAAACCATGTACATCAAACCACCTCATAAAAGTATCATTGCCACACACCTTAAAATTTGGGAGTTTTTTAGTGTATTAAAGGGATTTGTATCAAGACCCTAGATGTAACACCCCAAGCTTCTATGGTACAATTCTCTTTCAATAATGCGATAGCGTGTGTTGTACGCAACATCGAGTTCTAACACACCACAACCAATCAAACTAGCCGTTATGAACAGTAATACCTACTTTTTGAAATTTTATAAATTTTATTTCTCAAAATGGACTTCATTTTTGAATTCAGAATATCGAATTTATCCTAGGGTGAAATTTTGGAAATTTTCGGATAACATTTATAATTTGATGAATAGTGAAAATTACTAAATTTTAATTAAAAAAAACATTTGTAATCAAAATAATTTATATTGATAAATTATGAATTTGAGTGGTATTAAAGTATGTTTAGAATATATTTTTACCATTTAATACAATTTTGGTCATTGTACATAATTTTACAATTAAACCGGACATAAACAAGTGTCAATCTTTTGATAGTTATTATCTCTTAAAAAACGCTTTTTGTTTTAACAATGTGAATTAATTTTAAATTATTTTCTGCCACTTTTGTATTTTGAATTTGGAATAATTGATTCCATATTTTTAATCATGATGTTTAAATCATGTAAATAGGTAACTTTTATTTTTAGACATTTTGAATAATTATTTCGGTAAATATTTTATTTACCATGGTTAAAGGGTAAATCCTATAAATAAGGATTAAAAAATAATATTATAATAATAAAAAATTACCCTAAAACGTGTTCTAACCTTATTGGTTGATACATGTCCGACCATGGACATCTTTGGGTCGATTTTCAGACTCCATGGAGCCACTTGTAAGTGATAATGACACTTTATATTAATTAAGATAAAATAAATACAAAAATGACATAAGCATATATCATTTAGAAAAACAATTTTTTACATAAAGTCATATATGTTGGATTTTCGATTATAAATATTAATTATAAAGGTAAAACTATTTCCTACATAATGATATTTTATTTATGATTTTTAATCAATAAATAATTTAATTTATTTATGACACAATGATGATGTAGTAATTACCTTAATAGTGAAAAATTAAAATAATTAATATTATAAATACCCAAATAAATATAATTTGAGAGCTTTTATGAATTAAACTAATTTTATAGGTTAATAAGACATTTTAGGATTGAATTAATTAACGTTTTTAGAAGTAATCATTATGTTATGATTTTCACAAAAATAAATTATTGAATACTGTCAAAATTTACATAAAAGAGTGTTTAAAACAAATATTATATTATTAATTGATATTCAATTCCTAAAAATCTAAGGTTCAGCCAAGAGACTTATATAATGATAGGTGTATCATTTATGGACCACTTGGGGTCTCTTGGAGGTATATATTATGTTTATTAACTATATAATATAAAAATACAAAGAGACATTCCAAAAGTGAAACTAATTAACTAAGAGTTAATACTTAAAGATAAGGTTAATATAGTAACCCAAACCTGTCTAAATACAATTGGTTGAGTGGTTTTAGACCTATACCCACCTTAACCATTAAAAAACATACTTTTTAGCCATTAGAAACCGAATATGAATTTATTATAAAATAATATTTCTAGATTTTTCAAAGGTTCCCCTCACACCTCTTATAAAAGGGAACTCCCACTTCTCATTACTTCACACCTTCAAAGCCTTTTGGTTTGGCCAAAACCTGCCCAAATACTCTCTTAACTTCCATAAATTCATCCTAGAGGCCTTCATTTAGTCATAAATCAAACCTATGGATCCCTTTTGATCAAATCAAAAGGAAGAACCCGAAGAAGAGGTAATGTTTTCCCCACCCTTTTTCAAATTCATCTCTTCTTCAACATCTTCTTTCTTTGTTTTCCCATTATAAAATAATAACTCTAGTATCTTATATATACTGTGGTGTATTATAAATATGGTACAACCATATTCATTGTTCTATCCATCTTTTTAAATACATGTCACCATACGTGTGTACGTACGTCTTATCGTCTCCACGTCGTGGTGTAATTGTTATTCCATAAATTATTATTTGGATGGGTATAATAATGATGTTTAATTCATGTAAATAATAAATATAACATGATGATGATTCTTAATATATGATATACCATCAAATTATATATTATCAAAAGAATGATATTGTCGCTCGTGCGTACATACGGACTACCGTCTCCATGGACGTGATGAGATTCATTCTCCATCGTATCCATTCAGGTCTAATTCTCATTTGATGATTAAAAATAATGTTTAAGGACTTGATATAATTATGGATATGAATAAGATACAACCTATCCATATCAAACACGTCTTATGTAACAAAACATATAAATGAAAATGAGTAAGTTAACACCCAAAACAACGATAATACTAAGATATTATTAACAAATCAATGATAAAAGATCATATATGATATCATATTGATGTATAAGATTCTCGTATAATTTAATAACAATTATTTCACCATTATACATGAGGTTATCCTACCCCCAACCAAAAAAAAGTACAAGGTAAGGGTTTATTTCGCAATCTCTTCATTATCCGAGGTTGTTTAAACGTAATAATCTACTAGGATTTCTTTATCATCCACATCCATGTTTCTTAAAAATGTATTTCAAAACAATTTGTTACTATTTACTATAATATGGGTTAAAGTAAATTATACCCTTTTTGACTTTTATAAGTGGTTTATAAAGGAATATTTCCATCGTTTTCCAAATAATGACCTTTTTAACCTTTTCGACAGAATGAAGGTAAGAATATTTTTTTAACTTATACGGTGGGGGCAACTATTTTCCACCATTATAATATCGTCAAACCTTCCCTTACAATATTATAAGAATATTTTCAAAGAAAATGTTTTATTTTATAGTTATATGACTCTTAAATGATTTCAAAATAGAAAGAGATATTTCTCTAAAAGGAGTTTTGATTTCATCTATGTCAACATCGTTTGATGGATTTTAAGATTATTTGATGTTGATTTATTATGATAAAAAACTTCTATATTGTATTGAAGGTTTTTTGATACATTTGACTGTGGATGTGTTATTTTTATACCATTCTTGGTTTATGGATGAAGTATTGACATTTCGTATGCTAGTTTTAATACGAATGTTTATGTTATGTTTAAACATATTAATATGAGGAATGTATTGGACTTAATATGTAATGGGTGGAGCCCGCTATAGCTTCTCGATGCATCTGTAGGTCTCATGAGACAAACTAGTGTCTTGGCACAAGGCCTTGACAAAATATTATTTGTAGTCTTGGAAAGAGGCCTTGGCTATGTGGTTATGATAGTCTGGCATTATGCATTCCATCATTATGAAAGTGGTTATTGTTATTGCATGTGATTATTAGATTAGTAAAATATCCATGTGAATATGTAAATGACATTATTTAGTTTTCTTTCTGCCATATTATGTTCAATTTCAAGTTTAAAAGGATTTTTTTAGTTATATATTTCCTTAAATGTTTATTCCTATTTATGAAAGTTTCCTCTATATTGTTATCCTTACTGAGAATTTGAACTCACCCCTTTCTATGTTTTATTTTTTCCAGGATGTGAAGAAGTATTTGATAAATGACCTGCAGGGATAGTATGAGGGGATAAGAGTGTGAACTATGGATACTATATTGTTGTAGTTTTCATTTTTTGATGTAATGTAAACTTTATAAATGTATCTAGTTATTCCAAGGCTACTAAACTAATCGGTCTTTCGAGACTTGATCTTTCTTGTAATCATGCCAATGTTATGTAATAATGCACCAACTCTGGGAAACTAGGGTCGGTGCGTTACAGTTGGTATCAGAGGAAGTTTAGTACAAACCGTGGAAGCTATATTTAGATAAACTCTGATTAGAGCACATAGACCTAAGATGGAATTTGAGGATTAGTATAGAAGAACTTCCTAGAATTTTGGTATTGTAGAGATTTTGTGAGTTTTCTGAGCAATACATCCATGTCTGGATATGAGAAGGTACGGGCGGCTCTGGACCAGATGTACCTTGGGGTAAAACCCGAGAACACTGCTTTGAGCTGGACTCGAACGAGAACGGGTGCATGACAACGGGCCTTGCTGCACTCTTGGATACGACACTCCCAAGGGATATGCTTAGGATAACTCTCATTTTCTTTACAAATCATTATGGAGGGTTTATGAGTATATAATTCTTCTGAGAAAACATTTTTATGATTATGTATTATATCAATAAATAGTTCAATTTATGTTAAGTGTTTTATAAGTATGAAATTATGTATTTTTATTCATAAAATGATCTAGTTTATTCCATTGTTTAGAAATGGAACCTAGTGGAATAAATGGAAACTGTATCAATGCACACACTCCATGTATGGATTTCCCTCCTACTCAAGATAATTATAGTGGAGCTGGTGATCCAACTAGTGCGGATCAGCTAATCACCATACTGGGACAACTCACTCAGGTTATGAATAATAAACTTACCCATATGGAGCACCCTAATCCGCAGTGTGGAGGATCAATGTTAGATTGCTTAATGAGGCAACAACCACCAACGTTCAATGGGAGTACAAATCCCTTAGTATCTGAGAAATGGATAAGTTCCCTAGAGAAAATATTTCAGGCTTTGGGAAGTAGTCAAAGGGAAAAATTTATCATGGCAGTTTACCGCCTCACTGGAGATGCTGATCAATGGTGGTCTTTGATTCAAAACATGAAGTAATATGATGAAGTATCAAATATGGAATGGAGGGAGTTCAAAGATCTATTTTTAGAAAAATAATTTCCTCGCGACCATCGAGCTGATATGGAAAGGCAATTTCTAAGTCTGAGACAAAAGGAGGATGAGAATGTCACAAAGTGTGAGGCTAACTTTACAAGGTTAGCAAGGTATGCTGGAGATTATATACATAACCCAAGATGTATGATTGATTGTTTCTTTGATGGGTTAAAACCATTTCTCTGTCGAGCATTAGTCTCACAATCCTTCTCATCGTATGAAGACATTGTCTCGTGTGCTACCAAGACAGAAAAGGAATTCTCTAAGTCTTGTGACTTTAAAGAAAATAAAAAGAAGAAGAGATCTACTGATCAATATGGGAATGGAAATAAGTGGAAGAAGGGAAAGTTTGAATATCCATCCTGTGCTAAATGTGGGAAGAAACACCCTGGTACTTGCTTAAAAGGAACGGGAGTCTGTTACAAGTGTGGTGAAAAATGCCACCAAGCTCGTGATTGCAAGGGGAAGAAGGAAGCTACTGATTTCTAATGCTACAATTGCAGGGAGATGGGACATTATGCAAATGAATGTCTTAAGCGTCAGGGGAACTTACCTCAGAAAAGGCCAAGGGATCAAGGCCAAGCTTATGATATCACTATTGTTGAGGTAGAAGCTCTGAAAGACGTCGTGGCAGGTAACTTAATGGTTTTCTCAAGTTTAGCAAATGCATTATTTGATTCTGGATCATCTCATTGTTTCATATCTTCTCAGTTTGCTAAGAAAATTAGATATTTCCAATTTGATTTAACAAGGGAGTTGTCAGTTAAAACTCCTAAGGGAAGTATCATTACAACAATGTTTTGTGAATCAGTCCCCATTAGAGCACATAAATGTTCTTTATCTGCTGATCTCATCGTGATACCTATGATTGAGTTTGATATAATCCTTAGTATGGACTGTCTTTCGGACCATTATGCGAAGATTTATTGTAAGAAGAAGGAGGTTATGATTTTTGATGATGATGATAATGAATACCTTATCTTTAGAGAAGAATCGTCACCACAAAATTCCTATCTAGATCCACCCCCAGTAGCTCAACTAAATTCAATTATTGGGGAGGAAGATAATTAAATGACTATGGGTGAGGAAAGGAATGTTCAAATAGAGGATGTACCTATTGTGAAAGAATATGTAGATGTGTTTCTGGAATATTTACCTGGACGTCCTCCAGAACAAGAAGTTGAGTTTTCCATTGATTTCATTCCAGGATCAAGGCCTATATCGATGACCCCTTATAGAATGGCCACTGTAGAATTAGTTGAAGTAAAAAAAACAACTAGAGTAATTGAGTAATAAGGGATTTATTCTCCCTAGTGTTTCTCCATGGGGATCCCCTGTTCTTTTTGTCAAAAAGATAGATGGATCTATGAGGTTATGTATCGACTATAGGGAGATCAATGCTATAAAAATAAAGAACAAGTTTCCCCTACCTCACATTAATGATTTATTTGACCAACTGCATGGAGCTAAATACTTTTCAAATATTGACCTTCGATCTGGATACCATCAATTGTGTGTGAAGAAGGGAGACATTCCGAAGACAGCATTTCAAACTAGGTACGGGCATTACGAGTTTACAATAATGCCTTTTGGATTGACTAATGGACCCTCTGTATTCATGGATCTGATGAATAGTGTTTTCAGGGAATATCTCAATGAATTTTTGGTAGTATTTATTAATGATATCTTGGTATACTCCAAAAGTTACAAAGATCATGAAAATCACTTGCGCATTATATTGAAGACTCTTAGATGGTATGAATTATATGGAAAGTTTAGCATGTGTGAATTTTGGCTTCATGAGATTTCTTTTCCTGGCCATATTGTCTCTAAATATGGAATCTCTGTTGATCCTTCTAAGACCAAGGCAATCCAAGAATGGCCATCACCTATGAGTATAACCGAGGTACGCAGTTTTATTGGTTTGGCAGGTTATTATTGACATTTCGTCCAGAATTTTGCCCGGTTGGCTAACCCATTAACAAATCTCACTTGTAAAGGGGTTAAATTGGTTTGGACAAAAGAGTGTGAATAATGTTTCGAATAACTGAAGAGAAGATTAGTCAATGCTCCTATATTGACACTACCATCAGGGAATGATGGGTTCGTTATTTATAGTGTTGCATCGAAGAAAGGACTTGGTTGTGTCCTTATACAGAATGATAGGGTTATTGCCTATGCATCACGACAGTTGAAAATTCATGAACAAAACTATCCTACTCATGATATCGAGTTAGCAGTTGTGATCATTGCTTTAAAGATATGGAGGCACTGCCTCTATGGTGAAAAATGTGAGATTTATACTGATCACAAGAGTGTGAAGTATATTTTCTCACAAAAAGAACTCAACATGAGGCAAAGGAGATGGATTTAATAACTCAAAGACTGTGATTGTATGATACACTACCACCTGGGGAAAGAAAACAAGGTGTAAGATGCTTTGAGCAGAAAAGATCACGGAGTTTTGAACAATATGAGAATTTAAAGGGATCCAATATTCATGGATCTAGTGAAGATGGACATGGGAATAACCATGGAAGGTGAAACATCAATTCTTTTTCAAATGGTTTCCAAACCATCTTTACTATAAAAGATTAATAGTTCTTAGACTGATGATAAAGAATTTCAAAATAAGATTAAAGCTGTGAATGATAGGAGATTGAAAGACATTGTGTATGAAGAAGGAATTTTGAAATTTGGGAAGAGACTTTGTGTTCTCGATATACCTGATCTAAAAAGGGAATTTCTAGATTATTCTCATAGTTCCAATTTCGCTATACACCCTGGGATCACCAAAATGATTGGATATTTGAAGGAACATTTCTGGTGGGACAACATAAAGAGGGAGATTGATGATTTTGTGTCATGATGTATGGATTGTCAACAAGTGAAAGCTAGAAGGCAACATCCTAGCGGAGTATTGCAACCTCTTCCCATACCTGAGTGGAAATGGGATAATATCACGATGGACTTTGTCATGGGACTACCAAAGACTCCTAGAAGGAACGATTCAATATGGGTTATTGTTGATCATCTTACCAAGTAAGCACATTTTCATGCTATAAGAGAAGATCTACCACTGTAACGTCTAGCAAGACTATATATTGATGAAGTTGTGAGACTTCATGGAGTTCCCCTATCGATTGTTTCTGATCGTGATCCCCATTTTACTTCAAGATTCTGAAAAAGTCTTTAGAATTCCTTGGATACTGAACTTCTTTTGAGCACTGCCTACCACCCTCAAATAGATGGGAAATCATAACGAACTATTCAAACCTTAGAAGACAAGTTGAGATCCTGCTCACTTGACTTTCAGGGTATGTGGGATCAATACTTACCTCTGGTAGAATTTTCCTATAACAATAGCTACCATTCAAGTATTCATATGGCACCATATGAAGAGTTTTACGGAAAGAGATGTCACACACCAACCAATTGGGATGACGTTGGTGAAAGAAAACATGTAGGCCCAGAACTGGTGGAGGAAACGATGGAAAAGGTGAAGGTAATCCAAAACCATATCAAAGCAGATCAAAGTAGGCAGAAGAGCTATGATGATAATCGAACGAAGGATTTTGAATTTCAAGTTGGTGATCATGTTTTTCTAAAGGTATCTCCATGGAAGGGAGTCATACATTTTGGTAAGAAAGGTAAATTGATTCCCCGGTACATTAGACCTTTCGAAATTCTAGAACGAATTGGGGTTGTAGCTTACCGTTTGGAAATGCCACCAAGTCTCTCCAAAGTTCACGATGTGTTCCACGTATCTCTGTTGAATAAATACATGCCTGACCCAACGCATGTACTCACCTATGAGGAATTAGAACTGGAACCCGATCTGTCTTATTGCGAAGAGCCCGTCAAGATTCTTGATACAAGAGAACAAGTACTGAGAAACCAGACGACTCGTCTGGTAAAAGTCTTGTGGAGAAATTATAAGATGGAAGAGGCAACGTGGGAACCCGAGGAACTTATGATGAAGAACTACCTGAGTCCTTTCATGCGGTAGTATTCTAGAAATTTCAAGGACAAAATTATTTTAAGGAGGGGAGAATGTAACACCCCAATCTTTTACGGTATGCTTCTCTTTTAAAAATGTGATAGCGTGTGTTGTACGCAACATCGAGTTCTAACACACCACAACCAATCAAACTAGCCGTTATGAATAGTAATACCCACTTTTTGAAATTTTATAAATTTTATCTCTCAAAATGGACTTGATTTTTGGATTTGGAATATATAATTTATTCTAGGGTGAAATTTTGGAACTTTTCGGATAACATTTATATTTTGATGAATAGTGAAAATTACTAAATTTTAATTAAAAACAACTTTTGTAATCGAAATAATTTATATTGATAAATTATGAATTTGAGTTTTTTTAAAGTATATTTAGAATATATTTTTACCATTTAAAACAATTTTGGTCATTGTACATAATTTTACAATTAAACCGAACATAAACAAGTGTCAATCTTTTGATAATTATTATTTCTTAGAAACACGCTTTTTGTTTTAACAACGAGAATTAATTTTAAATTAATTTATGCCACATATGTGTTTTGAATTTCGAAAAATGGATTCCATATTTGGAATTAGGATGTTCAAATTGTTTAAACAGGTACCTTTTATTTTTATACATTTTGAATAATTACTTCGGTAAATATTTTATTTACCATGGTTAAAGGGTAAATCCGTTAAATAAGGGTTAAAAAATAATATTATAATAATAAAAAATTACCCTAAAATGTGTCCTAACCTTAATGGTTGATACATGTCCGACCATGGACATCTTTGGGTCTATTTTTGGACCCCATGGAGCCACTTGTAAGTGATAATGACACTTTATATTAATTAAGTTAAAATAAATACAAAAATGACATAAGCATATATCTTTTAGCAAAACTTTTTTTTACATAGGGTTATATATGTTGGATTTTTTATTATAGATATTTATTAGAAATATAAAAATATTTCCTAAATAATTATATTTTATTTATAATTTTTAGACAATAAATAATTTAATTTCTTTATGACACAATGATGATGCAGTAATTACCATAATAGTGAACAATTAAAATAATTGATATTATAAATACCCAAATAAATATAATTTGAGACTTTTTATGAATTAAACTAATTTTATAGGTTAATATGACATTTTATGATTGACTTAATTAACTTTGTTCGAAGTAACCATTCTGTTATGATTTTCTCAAAAATCAATTATTGAATAGTGTCAAAATTGACATAAAAGAGTTTTTAAAACAAATATTATATTATTAATTGATATTGAATTTCTAAAAATCTAAGGTTCATCCAAGAGACTTATATAATGATAGGTGTATCATTAATGGACCACTTTGGGGTCTCTTGGAGGTATATAGTATGTTTATTAACTATATAATATAAAAATACAAAGAGACATTTTAAAAGTGAAACTAATTAACTAAGAGTTAATACTTAAATATAAGGTTAATATAGTAAACAAAACCTATCTAAATCCTATTGTTTGAGTTGTTTTCGACCTATCCTCACATTAAACGTTAAATAATTAACTTTGGATCCATTAAAACCGATTATGAATTTATTATAAAATAATATTTCTAGCTTTTCCAAAGGTGCCCCTCACCCCTTTTATAAAAGGGCACTCCCCCTTCTCATTAATTCACTCCTTCAAAGAATTTTGGTTCTTCCAAACCCTATTCAAATACTCTCTCAACTTCCCTCAACAAATCAAAAGGAACAACCCGAAGAAGAGGTAATGTTTTCACCACCCTTTTTCAAATTCATTTCTTCTTCAACTTATTCTTTCTTTTTTTCCAATTCTAGAATAATAAATCCAGTATCTTATATATACTGTGGTGTTATTATAAATATGGTACAACCATATTCAGTATTCTATACATCCTTTGAATAACATGTCACCATACGTGCGTACGTACGGCTTACCGTCTCCATGTCGTGGTGTTATTGCTATTCAATAAATTATTATTTGGATGGGTATAATAATGATGATTAATTCATGTAAATAATAAATATAACATGATAATTATTCTTTATATATGATATAACATCCAATTATATATTATCAAAAGAATGATATTGTCGCTCGTGCGTACGTACGGACTACCGTCTCCACGAACGTGATGAGATTCATTCTCCATCGTATTCATTCAAGTCTAATTCTAATTTGATGATTAAAAATAATGTTTAAGGACTTGAAATAATTCTGGATATGAATAAGATACAACCTATCCATAATAAACACGGCTTATGTAACGAAACATATAAAAGAAAACAAGTAAGTTAACGCCTGAAATAACGAAAATACTAAGATATTATTAACAAATCAGTGTTAAAAGATCATATATGATATCATATTAATGTATATGATTCTTGTATAATTTCATAATATATATTTCACCATTATAAAGGAGGTTAACCTACCTCCAACCAAGTGAAAGTACAAGGTAAGGGTTTATTTTGTAATCTCTTCATTATCCG
This sequence comes from Viscum album, assembly GCA_963277665.1. Classification (NCBI taxonomy): domain Eukaryota; kingdom Viridiplantae; phylum Streptophyta; class Magnoliopsida; order Santalales; family Viscaceae; genus Viscum; species Viscum album. The sequence goes on along the minus strand of OY728164.1, from coordinate 1,464,331,182 downwards.
AGGTTATTTATACGTAATAATCTACTGGGATTTCTTTATCATCCACATCCATGTTTCTTAAAAATGTATTTCAAAACATTTTTTTACTATTTACTAGAATATGGGTTAAAGTAATGTATACCCTTTTTGACTTTTATAAGTGGTTTATAAAGGAGTCTTTCTGCCATTTTCCAAACAAGGACCTTTTTAACCTTTCTGACAGAATTAAGGTAAGAATGTTTTTTTAACTTATACGGCGGGTGCGACTATTTTCTGCCATTGTAAAATTGTCGAAGCTTCCCTTACAAGCTTATAAGAATATTTTCAAAGAAAATGTTTTATTTTATAGATATATGACTCTTAAATGATTTCAAAATAGAAAGAGATATTTCTCTAAAAATAGTTTTGATTTCATCTATGTCAACATCCATTGATGGATTTTAAGCTTATTTGAAGTTGATTTATTATGATACAAAACTTCTATATTGTATTGAAGGTTTTGTGATACATTTTACTGTGGATGTGTTATTTTTATACCATTCTTGGTTTATGGATTAAGTATTGACATTTCATATGCTAGTTTTAATACGAATGTTCATTATATGTTTAAACCTGTTCATTTGAGGAATGCATTGGACTTAATATGTGACGGGTGGAGCCCGCTATAGCTTCTCGATGCATAGGTAGGTCTCATGAGACAAACTAGTGTCTTGGAACAAGGCCTTTACAAAATCTTATTTGTAGTCTTGGCACGAGGCCTTGGATATGTGGTTATGATAGCCTGACATTATGCATTCCATCATTATGAAAGTGGTTATTGTTATTGCATGTGATTATTCGATTAGTATAATATCCATGTGAATAAGTAAATGGAATTATTTCATTTTATTTCTACAATATTATATTCAAGTTCAAGTTTAAAAGGCTTTTGTTTTAGTTATACATTGCCTTAAATGTTTATTCCTATTTATGAAAGTTTCCGCTATATTGTTATCCTTACTGGGCATTTGAGCACACCACTTTCTATGTTTTATTTTTCCCAGGATGTGAAGAAGTATTTTATGAATGACCTCCAGGTATAGTATGGGGGGATAAGAATGTGGACTATGGAGACTATATTGTTGAAGTTTTAATTTTACAATGTAATGTAAACTTTATGAATGTATCTAGTTATTCCAAGGCTACTAAACTAATCGATCTTTTGAGACTTGATCTTTCTTGTTATCATTCCAATGTTATGTAATAATGCACCGACGCTGGGTAACTGGGTTCGGGGCATTACACTAGACATATGAGTATGTTTATTAATTATTATATAATAATTAATATACTTTCATATAGTAATTATTACTCTATAAATTATTTTAATTTTGATATAATAAAATAAAAATAGTATTTTTGGTTAATATAAAAATTATGGTAAGGAATTTATTTTAATGAATTGATGTATTTTTTTAAAAAAATATCTTAACAGAATATTTTAATAAAATATTTTTTTAATTATAATAATTCACATATTTATTAAATTATTTTTGATAAAATTAATATTATTTTTGGAAACATAACATTGAAATTATTCAATGGGAAATTTCTCATAATTTTTATAGATAGTAAAATTTCCTGTTAAAAGTTAAATCTCATATAAATATACAGTGTGTATTATGACATCATAATGACCCAAAAATGATGTCATAAATACTATAAAGGGTATCCATGACCGAATATATGTTTTTCTATTTAAAATATGATTTTAGGTTCATTTTATTAATTTTATAAATCCTTTATGAATCCTCCAAAACCATTAATATATTTTTATGTTTTAAACCCATTTTTTAACTGTATGACTCACTTTCAAATAATAAAGGGTTTTATATTACTAATTGCATCCTATACCACATAAAATAACCAAAACCACTCTAATTTTGTAGAAATAATATGAAATATCATGTAATGGTTTGTGGTTTTGGTTGTTTTATTATATAAACTGCAAAAGATAGGTTTAAGAAATGATGAAGAATCCCTCCCTCATTTCCTATATTAACTAACTCAGTCTCCAATTTATCTTTACTCAATATACTTGGAGAACGTCCTTAATCTATCATCACCTCTATAGAGTCCTCCTAAGGAACCACAAATCTCTCAAAAATATCATCCCAATCATTTATAGTCACACACTGAGGTAAGGGATCCTCATATTCTATTCTTTATTCAAGTTTATTTTTTATCTTATGTCTTCTATATCTAATTCCTAATTTTGGGTTATATCATTCCATGTCCCTATTATTGAAAATTTTATTTAAAAATGATGAAATACCACATTCTATATCATCAATGCATTTTATGAATTTTTAGGTGACGTCATTATGTTGCTGAAATTTCGTCACGATTTTCCATGCCAAAACAAAAGTTTAGTGAATAAAATACCCATTTATTATCAAAGGTTTTTACCTTTATAAAATTATAATCATTTTACTTGGTACTTACATGTATTTATTCCTTACTCATTAATCTTGGTATAAAATCTGATGTTGAATTAATCCATGTTTTAGGATCTATGTGGAACACTTAATCATGATAACGAAATGAATGTGATGGGTGCTCCAGAAATTATACAACACTCTAATGCCTTGGGTAATCTTTAGTCTCAAGAGATGTTCTTTTGGAATAGGGATTAAACAAGATTCCTCTATGGGAATTTATTGACCATGATTTCTTTTTATTTATCATTGATCGATGTTTATGATACAATTTTTGAAGTTATTTCCATATTTCCCATGTTTCCTTTATGTTATCATGACATACCATGCCTCATGGTTTCAGTTTATGATTATCACTACTTGTCATACCCTTTTATATTTCTATTATATGACATGTACTACCTTATCTGTGGTTTCCATGATTATTACCTTATAAGTATTTATAGATTACCCTTTCTTATGTATGTCTCCATTTTATCTCATGCAGTTTTAAAAGCCATGGAAATTTTAAAGCATGGAAAGAAATTTTTTCGTAATGTTGTTGTTTCCCATGATCAAGATGTTTTTTATGTACCTAATTCCAAAATAAACTATATTTATTGATATTATGGGATTTATTATCTGAACGTTTATTTAATTAATCAAGTATTAATGTGTACAGACCTCGTCCCCAGTATCCTAGAGTATGTGTCTCATTTTATTAAATTGGAACTATGAAGAAGCGATTATATCTTGAAGGACCAAATATTTTAATATACTCTGAAAACCATATATAAAATGAAGTATTACATTACAGATTATAATGAAATAAAATATAGAAACTCCAATGGAAATAACCATAAACTCATAGATTATCCACAAAATTCATTCATAATATACATCTTCACATCCTGGGGAAACACATATGAAAGGGGTGGCCTCAGATGCCATGTAATGGTAAACAATAAAGTGGAATAAATCATAAAATAAAGTAACCAATATGTCATGGGGAATAACTAAACCTCTTTCCATTAAATAATTATATTGAACATAATATGGCTTGAATAAAAGATAAATAAATAATTCCATATAAATAATCACATGAGAATGAAACTTAACTATGGATATTATACTAGTCAATAATCACATGTATTAAAATTTTCATATATCGTAATGATAGAATTCATAATATAAAACATCATAAACATACCGTCATGGATTCTTCTAAGACACCATACATAAATGGGTAAAAACATAGTTTAGTATGTCTCATGAGACATACTAATGCATTGAGGGGATATAGTGGGACCCGTCAATCACATACTAAGTAAAATTAATTTTTCATTTGAAATGGGTGAAACATAATCTACATATACAATCATGTTGTAATTATTATATAAAATGTTAATAAATTATCCAGGGTAATGTGGTGAAGTGTATCAAGATATTATATTCCCATAAATAGACATAAACTATTCAATAAAATATAGAATATGGTAATATAATAGGTGAAATATAATAAATATTTAAATTCAATAGAGATTTAGGAAATATATGAAAATACTATAATTAAATAATCAACAAACTCTTGATAAAAATACACTTTTAATTTGGAAAGATGAGTTCTTTTGGGAAAATCAATTGTATTAATCATAAAATAAAATTGTAGACATGTATATCCAAAAAATAAAAGGTCATGAAAATGAAATTTTTTTTGAGGAAACAATTATGTCCAAATTAAGTGAAAATAAGTAAAAATAGTTTTTAAGAAACATTTTAAGTGAGCCACTTCCATGCGGTTTAAGAGAAAATAAAAGAGAGTCTTTAAAGATGAAAAAGATTAATTTTTCCTTACAACCATAGAGTAAATAAATTGTTTTTTTCAGTATAAAATGAATAATTTTATGAAAATATTTTTTCCCTATACCATATAATGATGTGTACTTGAAATTTGAAAATAAATAGGGATGTTCCCTATAATCAGGCTTGCTTATCAGGATGAACAAAAAATAGAAACGTTATTGGTCATGTATTTACCCATTAAATAAAGATGAACTGATCTTGATATATGATATTAGAACATATAAACTTAATTTTGAGGAATTATATTAAATAAATAATAATTAAATTGGGTTAATGATATAGAATGCATAACTGAAATGAAAAATGGGCATTCGGTAAGAAACCCCTACATTATGTCTGAAAGCATTATGCACGTGTAGTTAAATTCTAGGATTATGAAATTAGAGTCATTAATAATTTAATTCAAAGCCTTTTAAACATATATTAAATTTTTCAAATATATTATTTTTTTCATTTATGTTCTTTTTGATGAGTTAAAATATTCGGTTCTGTCATTTTACAGTGTTTGTTTCCTTGGTTTTCTTGATCAATTCACTTGTATACATGTATGACCAATTATATGAATTGGTAAAAATTATCTAGAATTTTAATTATATGATATTAATGAAAATACAAATAATTAAATTGTTATATAAGTAATTTTTTATTTTGGTAGGGAATGATTCATTAAATATGACGTTAGTGATAATTGTTTGGATTATTTTGGAGTTTTTTTGGACCATCAAACAATAGTTTTATTTTATGTATTAATATTATGTATATATATTGGTTATTGATCACTAAATAAAATACAATAAATATATTATAATCAAGTTTAATGATAAAAAAAATTTATGAACATCCTTTAAGGTGGAAATGATAAAGAAAAACTTGTCTTCCACAAAGGTGGTAAATCAGCACCTCATGGGCGATGATTTAAACATTAGAATAAAAGAAAGAAGAGAATATATTTGATGGTGTATTTTCCATTTATATAATAAATTAAAGTATATATAAGATACTAGAGTTATAATTTAGGTTTTGAAAGAGTATTTTAAGAGATTATAAGAAAATAATTCAAAGTAAAAGGAAAACAGAGAAAGTGAATGATGATTTTACCTCTTCAATTATTCTCAATTAAAACCTTATTAGGGAAATTGGTTTTGGTATATTGTTGAGATTAGAGCCTATTGGATATGGTTAATAGGTTTGGGAAGTTTATTGGGTATAAATTCGATAAACATTATGTCTTTGGACATGTGAAGAGAAGGGGTGATTAGGGGTGGTATCTGTACTAGATGAGAGGGGGTTTTGAATATTTTATACTTTTGCTTTTTATTTTTACTCAACACTATAAATAGTGTGATTAAAATCACTAAAAATATTAAAATAATGAAAGGTATTTCAATATTAGGGTATGACATTAGCCATACATCATCTATGGTTCAATAATTCATGTATTAGTTAAATACCGTAAATTACTATATTTTACTATTCACCAAGATTTCAACTATTTTTAAAAAGAACTGAAAAAGTTACCCTAAAATTTTTTGTATGTGTATAATTAAAATATGGACTCCATTATATGGAAATAATTTTCTAATTATGAGAAATTTAGTTTTTAATTAAAATACTCATTTACTCAAGAAAATATAGATTTTATTATTGTAACTGATTTTGTAACACATTCAAAAATTAATTAAGGTCTTATAAAATTATCTTATAATCATAATAATAAAAAATATTGATTTATTAATACATTTCATGGACAAACATTTTCCTTTAAATAATTATTTTAATTATGATATTGTGAATAAACATTTTTGTTTCACAAAAATACTAATAATTTATTTATCATTTTTAAAACATTTATATATGTATTCCATGATATAAATATATTATATTTTTATTCATAAGATAAATAAATATTATGTATACATTCATATACGAAATTAGTATTCTATTGGTCATATTATTATTCATATTCTTCACATTACTATTCTAACAATCATATTTAATAGTATGTTAGGGTTTGAAACTTGGTATTTCTTGAAGCATAAACTATAAATGATAATAAATTTAAAAAATGAATAACATAAAATATCAAGGGGTTACATTATTCCCTCCTTCAAAAATATCATACTCTAAATTTACATGATGTGACTTCAAAAGAATATTTGGGTAGTTCTTTATTATAGTTTCCTTCGGTTACCACGTTGCCTCTTCAATTTTATGATTTTTCCAAAGTACCTTTACCCACAGAGTTGTTTGATTCCTCAAAAACTATTATCTAATGACTAGAATCTGGATAGGCTATTCATTATATGAAAAATAAGGTTCCAATTTTATTCCTTCATAAGGGAGTACATGTGTTGGGTTAGGCATGTACTTTCTTGATAAAGAGACGTGGAACACATTATGTACTTTATAAAGAATATATGGAATTGAAAAATGATATTACACATCTCTAGTTCTCTCAAATATTTCAAAAGGTCCAATGTACCTAGAAATCTGTTTCCATTTCGTTCCAAATATTATAACAGCCTCCCATGGAGCTACCTTCAAGGCGACATGATCTCCCTCTTGAAACTCCATATTTTTTCTCCATTTATTGGCATAACCCTTTCTATTACTTTGGGAATATTTTATATTTGTTTGAATATTCTTTTCCATTGTTGATGTTTCCTCTAAAAGTTATAGATATACAATCTTCCTTTCACTAGCTTCACCCCAACAAGAGAGTGTATGAAATCTCTTTTCATAGAAATCTTTATATGGTACCATTTGATTATTTGAAGGGAAAATATTATTGTATAAAAGCTATAAAAAATGTAAATATTTATCCCACATACCTTGAATGTCATGTGATAATGATCTCAACTTAACTTCCAATGATTTAATGGTCTTTCTGACTGCTCATCAGGTTTAGGGTGGTTGGAGTACTCAAATGAAGCTCAAAATCCAAATTTTTCTGAATAATTTTCTATAATATTAATGGAAATCATGGATAATGATCCTATATAATTGAAAAATCTTCTCTACGAATTCTTAAAACGTTATTAATATTTATTGGTTCAAGGAAATGAAAAGTAAAATCATCTATTATAGTGTGAAAATGCACAGATTTGGTTAGTTGATCAACAATTACCCATATTGAATAATTCTTTCCTTGAGTTTTTTGTAATCTAGTGGAAAAATAAATATTAATGGAAATCCATTTCAATGTATGAATTGGATGAGGTTGATTGAATTCTATATATTTTTTTTTTCAACCATCACCTATTCACAGACTAAACATCTTGATACAAAATCAATAATTTTTGGCATTATATGTCCCTCCAGAAATGTTCCTTCAAATATCTATATATCCTTTTTCTACAAATTCATATAGGGATATTCAAGATATAGAAATAATTGAATAATTCACTTTTTATATTGGTTATCGAGGGAAAAAATGTATCATCTCAAACTTTAGAATTTTATCCGCACACATGAATTCTTTCAACTTCCCATCTTTCAAAGCATTAATTTTCCTTTAAAATTATGATATTCAGACTAAGAGAATTTAATAATTTCCAATTAAGATGGTTGGGGAACTAATTAAAAAGGTAGTTTCGTTTCTCCTTTCCTGATAATTACAGTATCTATCTTTACTAGTTTCATGAACAAGAGATCCCTTTAAATCCTTGCCTTTTTAGCACTCCATGATCCTTCCAACTCAATGGATCTGCTAACATATTCTCCTTCATTGGGTGGTAGTGTATTGAATAATGATAATCCTTTTTTATCTTGAGAAATCATCTTTTCTTACTATTGAGTTCACTCTATAAGAATATATATTTTAGATCCCTATGATCTTCATATATCTCACATCTTTTATCATAGAGATAGTGTCCCCATATCATCATAGAAAATATTAGGCTTGCTAACTCAATATCATGAGTTGGATAGTTCTACTCATGATTTTTTAACTACCTTGATGTATATGAAATAAATATATCAATCTACATAAGTAAAAAACAGTTTCCTTTCATTGAATCATCACTATAAAACACAAATCTATCATTTTCTAATTATAGATTCAAGATCGGAGCATTCACTAATATCCTCTTTAATTCATAAAAATTATCTTCACATTCTTTTGTATATAAAAACTTAACCCCTTTATGAGTACACTTGGTCAACTGGTTAGCTGATAGGTCAAATTCTGAATGAAATACATATTGTAACCTTCTATACCAATGAAACTACAAACCTCAGTTATGTTTTTTTGGTGAAGGTCGTTCTTGGAATGCCATTGTCTTCACAGGATAAACTGAGATTCCATAAATATAGACAATATTTAAATCAAAAGAAACTATTTGAATCCATAATTCACACATTTTAAACTTAACATTATACACATTTCTTCTAAGAGTCTCCAAAACAACCTAGAAGTGGTTCTAATGGTCCTCGTATCTTTTGGAATAATCAATATACCATCACAAAATACTACAAAAAAATCATCATGATATTCCTTGAACACTCTATTCATTATATACATAAAATCAAAGGGTGTATCAGTCTATTCAAATGGGATTACTTTGAACTCGTAATTACCATGCCTAGTTCAAAATTATATCTTTGGAATATCTTCCTTCCTCACATGCAATTAATGATATCCATATAGAAGGTCAATCATCAAAAAAACTGATCTACATGAAGTTGATCAAATAAATCATCAATGTGAGGAAGTAGATACTTGTTATTTATTCTAATAGAACAGATTTCTCTATAGTCGATTCATAGCCTCATTGGTCCATATTTATTCTTAACAACAAGAATAGTGGATCCCCATGGAGAAACACTATGGAGAATAAATCCTTTATCAAGAAATTCATTTAGTTTTTTCTTTAGATTCACTAATTCAATAGTGGAAATTCTATAAGGAGACTTTGATATAGGTATTTAATCACAAATTAAATCAATAGAGAACTCAACACCCTGCTCTAGAGTATGTCTATGTAAATTATCTATAATATAAAAATGTATTCTTGTGTAATATATACATATTCAATTTGAAAATTAATTTCCTCATCCATATATGATTTTTTTTATTCCATGCTAAGAACATCATTTGGAATAGTTATAGAAGGTTGATCTAGATATGACTCAGATGATGATGTCTCCCCACTAGAGATGGGAAATTCCATACCGACATCACGAATCCTAATTTTCTTATCTTTGTAATAAATTGATTCATTATTTTTCAAAATTCAGTCCATATCAAGGACTATATCAACACCAACCATATGGATAATGATAAAATCAGAAATTGGAGAATATTTATGTGTTATAATAGAACCTTCTAAACACATTTTTATTTCAATAAGGATTCCCCTAGAAGTCTTTACTGAAAAATCCCTTTTTTGGTGAATTGTAAATATCTCATTTTAAAAAAAACTAGGAATATATAAAGGAATGTTAGGATCAAGAATCAAATGATGAATTTTCTAAATTTTTGGGGATTATTAAAGTACTAATGACCATATCATTATGAACTTCAAACTCATTTTTTGTGAATTTAAAATGAAAGCCTTACTCCCTTGGCATTTTTTGGGTTAAGTTTCCTTGAAACATTGGACAAAAATTTGTATAATGTCCCATTTCCAAACAATTGTAGGATTGAACATTGGTAGCTTCTTTCAATCCCTTCCAATCATGAGGGTGGCCTTTTTCTTCCCAATTGTAACAAACTCTGATCCCCTGTAGGAATGTTCCATCAAGTTTCTTTCAACATTTATTTCATTATGGAAATTCAACTCTTATATTCTTCCCCTTTTCCATATTACCTTTTCATGAGTTTTCAACATCCCTTTTCTTCTATTATATTCCTTTAAATTCATAAAATCTAGATAATTATTTCTCTATCATGATAACACATGAGATTGTATCATTGTATGATGAGAATGTTAGGTGTATTAGTTCCCTTCTTAGGAGTGGTAATAACCCATAAATGTGTCAATCAATACTTATATTTGGATTACTTATGTAATACATATCGTTTTTTACTAACCTTTTAATGTTTTCTTCATACATGGAAACATTCTCATCCTCCTTTTTCCTCAGATTCATGAATCCCCTCTCAATATCATCTCATTGTTCCAAGGGGAAAATTTTTTCTATGCAAATTTATTTAAAATCCTTCCATTCCATAATTGAAATTTTTTCCTCCTTGTTTTTTGTTTGGAATTGATGACCACCACTAATCTGCATCTCCAGATATTTGATAAAATTCCACAATAACCTTATCTCTTTTATTACCTACCAAAGAGTGAAATATTTTATCTAAGGAACTTGTCCACTACTCATTTAAAATTGGTTTTGTAGTACCATTAAATGATGGAGGATTTTGTCTCATGATGAATTCTTAGATTTTATCAACATTGTAAACCATCATGCTCTATATGTGTAAGGTAATTATTCATAACTGGGGTCATCTGTACTAGTGTAGTTGTAAGTTTCTCAACACCAATTTCAGCTCCTGCTCTAACATAATTATCTTGGTTAAAAGGGAAATCCCTAAATGGGATATGTGTGTTGATATAATTTTCATTCAGTCCACTAGGAACCATTTCTATGAAATTGAATACACTAATTTTTATTATAATCATAATTCATAATTTCTAACTAGAATAACAATTAGCATAAATTTGAAATTAATTCATAGTTAATCTCATAATCCTAAACATGGTTTTGGGGGTGATGGATGTCATGGGATTAAGAGATCCTCCTCCCTGATGAAGAATCTAGTCGATCTAGTTCCGATGGTCTTGGGTTTCAGTGAGGGATTTTACACCTTTTCTTGGTTCACCTAGCTCCATCTGTCATGCTGATAGTGAGGCTACTGCAAAAACACCCAGAGCCGAAATTGGGATTTATTTAAGCATTTAACGTTACTTCAAGAAGAAGAATATGGATGTTGGGAAATCCTAGATAAATCTAACTATGGGAGTCATATCAGAATCCTAGTGATTTGGATAGGTCGACCTGATTTTGATGAGTGGTGTAATTCTCGGACTTGAATTAGATCGAAGACATGATGCATCAGAATCTGAGTAGGGACAGCCTCTTATGACATCTGAAGGAGGTGTTCTCCAAGTTTTGATTGATGAATCTAGTCAATGACATGCTATTGTGGAAACTGACCAAGGATTTCATTGATCTATGATTATATTTTTTATTCCTGGATTGAAGGAGGCATGTCATTCTATGCGATAGATATTTGAGATTAATTTCATTTTTGATGAGGCAAAATTTCTTTGGTCAAATAGAACACGACTAAGAATCACCCCTTGGTGGAAAATGTAGAAGTGTGTGCTCATACCATGGGTGATGATGATCCAGTGTTGGCGACGATGGTCTTGGTATCTCCACTATAGTGGATCCAATTTTGACAGTTGTTGGACACTCCTGTAGGTACCATACATGAATTAAAAGAGACTCATGTCGATGACATTTCATGTCTGTGTGCGATGTTTATAATGATAGAATTGTGATAAAGGGTGACACTTCTCGTTTAGTTGCTAATAAATATTCTATCCTTACTAGATTTAATCTTTGTGATCACTCAATTATTTCAATACTTCTTCTCCCTTATGGGGGAAAACATTGGAAGTTAGATTATTTGGTTTGAAAAATTACTTCCATATGGGGGTTCTCTATTTGGAAATTAGTTATTTTGGGTTGAGGGTACTTTCAAATTATTTATCATCTAGGGATATAATGAAAAGACCCTGGGGGATCTGATCAATTTAACTAAGTTCTGGTATGGTTTGATTTAAAAAATGGGAGTCTTATTTCAATACTCCTTTTATAAAAAAACCAGGGCTCAGGTATGGATCAATTTTTTTTTCACCAGATCATATGACATCCTAAAATTCTTTTTGAAATTTCCTCTACAATGGGAATTCCCATTAAAATGGATAGGAACACTGAGACTATGAAATTTGGTTAATATGTTAGGTTCCTTTTGTTGGTAGAACTAAGCTCTTTCTGATTCATAATATTGTTTGTCTGCAATAGATGATGATATATCTTTAAAAGTGTAATATGAAATATTGCCTGATTTTTTTTCTATATTGTCATGTTATTGGCCATACCATAGATTAGTGTCATAAAAAATTTGTATGCTCCTTTTTCTAATTAAAATGGAATCATGAGGATTCATGTAGGAAGAAGTTGAGGAGACATATAATGAAGAATAAAGAGGTTTTGTCTAAGAGAAATAAATCCCAACATGAGTGTCGAAAGGACCGTGTCACGACCCATCCTCAGGGGCAGTGTCGTGACTACCACAAGCCCGCCTTCCATAGGCCAGGGGCTGGTGACTAGCACCAAAGGCGTAAATCCCTAAGTAGGGAAGGTGTTGACTTTATATAAGTAACACACACACAAACAGAGTAAGCTGGAATAAAAGAACTAAATGAATAATGTATTAAAAAATTAGTGTTGAAAGTAAAGGGGCTGGAAATACAATCCCAACAATAAATTATAGGTACAACGGAAAAACAAGTCCAACTGAAAAATGGAAAACAGCTGAAAAGGGAAGCTCTTGGAACGTCCACCGGGTATCCTACCTAAAGGATAGGTATAGATGTCCACCTTAGCACTCCACGTCTATCAGTCCTCTCTGTGTACCATCTCGCCGTGTGGTCCAACTCTGAGTATCGTCTGGTCCTGGCTCGCTCTCGTCCTCCATCAACGTTGCCTATCGTCTGCATCCAACACAATTATGTGCAAGCATTGCCCTTGTAGGGGTGCATATAACGATACTCAGTAGGGACCCCAAGACCCCCGACGGTCTCCTAGAATCCACGAAGGATATACCATAGAAGAAATATTCAATCACAAAATATCAACCAACCCTTGTTAGGTATATACCCATACATATACCTAAGTTATCAATATCAGTTCGGCTCCAACTCTCGAGCCCAAGCACAACCCAGTCCACACAGGAAGTAAATTCAATAACATCGATGATAATGATTGAAAGTATAGACTCAGATCACATAGGTATACATCTTTTATATAGCAATAGAGATGATCAGATGTAGTCATTGATTCATCTAAGCTGTCAGACCCACACAAGATAAAAGACCAGCTAAACTGTCGAACCCACACAGGATACAAGACCAGCTACTCTGTCGGACCCACACAGGATACGAGTACAAACATCAAACTGCCAGACCCACACAAGATACAAGAACAGTAGTCATAATTGCTGAACCCACAGAGGATTCTGGTACATTTTCCATCGTCGTCGAACCCATGGAGGATCCTTGTACGGTAGTCATTGTCGTCGAACACACGGAGGATCCCCTTACGGTAGATGTCGCAGTCACAACCAGCTCTAGGGGTCCCGCACATAGTATGCTCGATTCTGGGAGGGTCCGTTCCTCGAGAAAAGGGGTCGATACATCAACTATCACAAAGTCCATATTTGATGTATACCAAAGTTCTGTCTCATCAAAAGAAACCCAACGTGACAGATGGCACGTCAATCGGATGCCCGGTCTGAGAGTTGTTGGCTTTTCTGTTCCAAGTGCCTGGTTGGATTTACACTCGTTCCAAACCCAGCCATTTTCCAAATTTTTCCAAAACTCACTTAGAGTATCGCAAAAGGACTTCCTCATCGCAAGGGTCCCAGTGCTGCAGACGGCACATCGATCGGACCCGCGGTCTGAAATTATTCACGTTTAAGCGCAATGGGCCCAACCAGCCAAGCCCAGTGGGCTGTCGGGTTGGCCCGTCCTGGCTTGGTGGGTCCAACACGGTTGTGGGGTTGGCCCATCCCGGTGGTGCATGGCCCAGCCTACAATCTATGGCTTGGCCCGCGCGAGGGGCGGCCTAGAACGCGTGGCGGGCAGCCCGGCCCGTGCTAGGGTGGCCCGGCCCGCGACTGGCCGAGCAGAGTGGGGGCATGGCCCCCCTATTCCTAGTAATGGCAGTGCCGAGTGGTGTCTTCTCTTCTGTCTGGCCAGACGAAGCTGGTCATCTTTTCCAGTGCAAGCGGCCCACTGTGTGGGCCATAGATCCTCCACACGCGGTGCCCTTAGGCGCCGTGGTTTCTTCCACCCGGCCGACAGGTGGCCTGCCGGTTCACCTGCCGAAGCGACCCGCCCAGTGTGGGCCATGGTCCCTCCACAGCGTGGCGCCTCATGGCGTCACGGTATTCTGCCCGGCCAGTCATAGCCTTCCATTTCGTTCGGCAAGCATCCCGAACAGCGGGCCACGGTCTTCCCGTAGCGCAGTTCTAATCGGGCGACGCAGCCCTCCAACCCGGCCAACTACGGCCAGCCGATTCTCTTTGTTCAAGCGGCCAGCGGATGCAGGCCACAGTTCTTCTCCACGAGGCCGGCACAAGGCCACCACTTCTTCTGTCCACCATGGTCCCCATGGTCAGGGCCCCTTCCTTCCTCTGATGCGGTTTGATGGCATCGCGCCCTACCGGTTCTTTCCCCGTCATCAACTCAAGAGAAACAATGGTGGGTCGTCGGGCCGTGTTTGTTTGGCCCATGCCCTTCGTGTAAGGTGGTAACATGAAGCCAACATCGAACCATATTAAAACAACGAACGCGGATTTAATTTAAACATGACAAACTGCTTCCTCGATTCAAGGTACGTTGCACGTCGACGAGCCGCGAAAGACATTGTCACCGATGTCAGGTGTCATGGAAGACGAATGTCAATCCCATTGACGTCGGGGTGCATCTGAAGAGGAAGCGTCGTTGGAGAAGTCCCTCACATTCTCCATCGAAGATGGTGAATTCTCCCATGTTTCCCCCCAAAATAAAATGTCCAACCAAACTAAAAACAAAAACACATAAGATATATAAAAGGATGGCTTACAGTTTTCAAAAATTCAAACACTTAAATTAATTAATTATGGAGTTCAATTAATTAATTAAAAGGTGTTGGAAAATTTTATAGGAGATTGAAGGAGGTGGATAGACACAATTAAAGAGGGGAGGTGTCAGATTAATTAAGGAGAGTTAATGGGGAGTTTAAAGGGAATTTGAGGGTTTAGGCTCATGTGGGCCCCACCCTTAGTTATAGCCTCCCAAGGGAGGTTATGTGGGGTGTGGGCCCTACCTCCAACTTCCTTTTGGAGGATATAACCACCACCCTAAAAAAACTATGTAACACATAATTTTATTTAGTTTAATAAAATTCCCAAAAATTAACTTCTCCTCCTGACCAAACGCAAATATAATAAAGGTCCTTTTAAGTGAATACCGGCGCTAGGAGTTCATCGGTGCCCTTGGATTTCAATTCCAAGCACCGGTTCAAAATTTAGAAAATCCCACATGTATGTATACTGAACGTACGCAAACAAAACATCAAAAATTGATTTCGGGCACACCGGGCCTCGGAATCAGGCGCCGTCAGAAACTGCGAACTCGTAAAATTCCAAAAAATTTAAGAAAAAAATTTCCTTGAAATTTTAGGGTCTTTATATTACCCCCACCTCAGGTATTTACATCCTATTAATGCTACAATACACACTAGGGAAACAAATGGGGGTACTGAGCACGCATCTGAGCATCCCGCTCCCAAGTGCGCTCTTGGAGGTTCCCATACTTCCAGCGAATGTGCACCAGAGGAATTGACCGTCCACATTGTACCTGATCCTGTCGATCCTCGATCTCCACTGGGAACTCCCTGAATGTCTACCTTTCATCGATGTCCAACTCTACATGGTCGATGATGTGTTACGGGTCATGAACGTATATCCTCTACTGAGATATGTGAAAGATGTCATTCACCTAGTGCAACTGAGGTGGAAGGGCCAGGCGGTAAGCCACCTCGCCTACCCTACAGAGGACCTGGAATGGTCCAATGAAACGCAGAGATAACTTTCCACCCTGGTCAAACCTCTGTAGACTTCTTCGAGGTGAGACCCATAGGAAGACGTTGTCGCCATCCTCGAACTACAGTGGTCTCCGTCTCCTATCAGCATAAAAATTATGTCTGCTCTGTGCAGTCTTCATCCGCTCCTAGATGATCTGCACCTTATCCGCTGTAGCCTGCACCATCTCTAGTCCTACAAGTGCTGACTCCCCTGGGTCAGTCCAGCACAGAGTTGATCTGAATGGTCAGCCGTACAGTGCCTCGTAAGGTGTCATCCTGATGGTGTAAAGGTAGATATTGTTGTATGCAAACTCCACCAAGGGTAAGTTATCCTCCCAACTATGACCAATGTCAAGGACACATGCATGGAGCATTTCCTCGAGAGTCTGAATGGTCCTCTCAGTCTGACCATCCATCTGAGGATGGAAGGTGGTGCTCAAGCGAAGCTGCATGCTAAAAGCCTCCTATAACCCCTTCCATAGCCGGGAAGTGAAACAATCGTCTCGATCGGAGATGATAGTCTATGGTACACCATGAAGTTGTAGGATCTCCTGAATGTAGAGGCATCCCAAGATCTCTACTGATCTCTGCTCTCTGATCAGTAGGAAGTGGGAAGACTTAGTGAGTCGGTCGATAGTCACCCAGATAGAGTTGTTCCCTTTAGATGTATGTGGAATCCCCATCACAAAATCCATGGATATCGCATCCCACATCCACTCTGGAACCACTAATGGTGGGACCAAGACTGATAGAACATGGTGCTCCGCCTACACTTGATGAAAAGTGAGGCATCGAGAGAAAAACTCTGTTATTGCTTTCTTCATACCCGGCCACCAATTCTGTCATCTGAGGTGCTGACACATCTTCACCACTCCTGGATGTACCACTAGAGGAAAAGTGTGGAACTCTCTCAATAACTCCTCATATAGATCCACTGGTACCATGGTACGTCCTCTGAAAAGGATGACGTACTCCCCAAATTCAAAAAACCCATCAGGTGCCTACCCTGAGGATATCTGAGTACGTCACATCTCACAGTCAACATCCCCTCGTTGTGCCTCCCTGACTCGCTGAAGAAATGGAGGAGTGATAGTTAGAGACTGAAGAAAGGATGATCCATCTCTATCCACAAAGGATATATGCAACCCGGCTAGCTGATTTGTCTCCTCTCCTAGCTGTTGAATGCCAGATCTCCTACTGAGAGCATTGGATACAATGTTCCCCTTCCCAAAAGTATAGACTATCTCAAAGTCATAGTCCTGGAGGAACTTGAGCCATCATCGCTATCTTAGGTTCTGGTCCTGTGAGAAGATGTACCTGAGACTCTAGTGGTCAGATTAGACTGTAAAATTCTTGACCATCAGATAGTACCACCACATCTTCAAGGCAAAGACCATTGTTACTAACTCTAGGTCATGGTTAGCGTAGTTCTGCTCATGATGTCTCAATTGTCGTGAACCATACGCGATCACTACTAGCTCCTACATCGGGACACACCCGAGTCCGGTTCCTGATGAACCGTAGTAAACTAGATACCCAACTCCCTCCTCTGGTAGCCTCAAGATGGGTGCACTGGTCAATCTCTTCCTCAGCTTCTGAAATCCCTATTAGTATCTCTCTGACCACACAAAGGGATTCCCCTTATTTTTGAATTATGAAAGCGGTATTACAACTCTAGAGAAGTCTGGCACAAATCTCCGATAGTACCTAGCCAGACCCAGAAAACTATGTACCTTCGTCACACTCTTGGGTGGCTCCCAAGCAATCACTACCTCGATCCTCGTTGGTTCAACTGCAACTCCAGCTTTCGAGATGATGTGTCCTAAGAAGTGAATCTCTAGAATCAAGAACTGGCACTTCGAGAGCATACCATAAAGTTGGTGGTCTTGGCCTGTGTCTAGTACTACCCTCAAATGTTAGGCATTATCCTCCTTAGTAGTTGAGTAAATTAGTATGTCATCAATGAAGACTACGACAAATCGATCGAGGTAAGGCTGGAAGACCTTGTTCATGAGACTCATGAACACTACTGAAGTGTTGGTTACCCCAAAGGGCATAACCAGAAACTTTTACTGGCCATACTGACACCTGAAATCCATCTTATTCACATCCCCATCTCGAAATATGATCTAGTGATAGCCTGATCTAAGGTCTTTCTTCAAGAACCAACGTTCTCCCTTGAGCTGATCAAAGAGGACTTCAATCCCTGGGATTGGATACATGTTCTTCACAGTCACCATATTCATGCGAAGGTAGTTGAAACACATTCACAAGCTCCCATCCGCCTTCTTGGCAAATAAAATCAGATATTCCCAAGGTGAAACATTAGGTCGGATAAATCCATTTCCCTGCAAGTCCTCCCGCTATACCCGCAGCTCACGAAGCTCGGAGGGAGCCATCCGATATGCTGGAGTATATATCAGTGTTGTCCCAGGGTACAGGTCAATTTAGAAGTCTACCTCTCTGTTAGGAGGTACTCTATGAATGTCTTCAGAAAAAACATCAGCATACTGATCCACCACAACAGAAAAACTCGAACTCCGCACATCAACCGATACAAGGATGAGACTAGCCAACTAATGTGTAATCAACTTCCTCCTCCTATGCATAAGTCCATCATGTGCTTCAAAGTCTTAATTTTCTCCGGTGAATGTGAACCTGGTTCCATCCATCTGGATACACTGCACTTCATGCCTATTACAGTCAATCTGAGAATGAACTGTGGATAACCAGTCCATACACAAGATGATGTCGTAAGGCCTCAACGCCACTACAATAAGATCCCAACTGAAGCTCTCGCCTCTTAGAGTAAGATCACACTACCAGCACGAGTGCATAATCATCGAGTCTGCTCTTGTAGGAGTCTCTAGCTGTAAGGATCGAACCAACGGATCCATAATAATCTACGAGCACTAAACAAGGGAAGCGGAAATAAAACAATGACTCACACATGTGTCTATAAGAAATGCAGAAAGGGTGGAGTAGACACATATAGTACCTCAAATCATCTCAGGTGTGTCGTGGTCATAGGCCTCGACTACCTGGAGCTGAGCCTGCCTATGTCAACCAGCTCCCTGTGGTCGGGGTGGACCTCCTGGTGGTGGTGGTGGTAAAGCCTCGAAACGTCGTCCACCACACGCTGCTCAGCCAGCTCCTCTGCCATGTCCGCCTGCTCCAGGCGGACCACTACGGTCAAACCTCTACCTCTGCCTGGGAGGTCCCTCTATTGTCTGCTACTCATCTTCATGGTGGGTCGGGCAGTCATGAGCCATTTGGAACTGCCCGCTACATGCATAGCACTGCCTGCTCCTCATAAGGCTGGATCTATTTCGTGTGATCCTCACAACCGAACATGTATCCTGAGATATCCCACCTAATGGCTAGTTCCTCTTGGACTTCTGCGACATCTGTCTACTGCTGGCTGTAGAAGACTTTGCAACGTGTCTCCCAATGGTGGGTCTCTCCTCTGGTGACTGCTCAGCGAGAAAACTCTCCACTAGAAGGACTCGCTCCAACATCCCCTCCTACTTCGGGATGTTGATGGGAATCGTCGAAACTCTGATCTCATGCCGGAGTCCTTGATCGCGGGTTCAGTCCCTGAAGAACATGTCCCTCACCATATCCATGGAGTAGTATGAGAGGTCAATGAACCTTGCTGAGTACTGATCTACTATCATACTACCCTACTACAGATGTAGTAACTCCTGAATCTGCACCGCACGAAGGGTGGATGGAACAAACTCTATGAAAAAGGGACTCTTGAAGTCTGTCCAAAGTAAATATGCCTCATCATGCACCTAGAGCATCAGGCTCCACCATGTACCTGCTGCTGCATGCAGGACACTCATGGAAAGGATCACCATAAGGTCGGCTGGTGTCCCTACCAATATGAAAACTCTCATAATAGCCTTCAGCCAATCCTCTACTGCCTATGGGTCCATCTTTCCCTGGAACCTATGCAGCCTCTATCGCTGGAACTCGTGCAACGCACTCCGGCGGCGTGCACTCCCTGCTTCTAAGGCTGGTGGTATTGGTGGCCCAGTGGGTAGTGGTATCGCTGGTGCCTTACCTATGATGGGGTCTTGCATCAAGGCCTTATCGCTCGGTGGGCTACCATCTCATACGTAACTCGGAACCCTAGTTGGTTGCCTTCATAGGGCCATCCTGAAAAGAAATAGGTGTGCCATGATTAAAACAATATACATGGTGAGTTGACATAATGTAATCATTAAGAAAACATTTTCAAAGGAAACACACACGCAATCAATGTTTTTGTGAACTAAATAGGAAATCATATGTCAGAGTCCTGGTGTATGGATATGTCGGCCGACACACCAAGACTGGACTCCCTGGACTGAAAAACACACTCAATAATATTAACACTATTGCTTCACAGAAAATAATTAGAGTTCAAATTATTCATTAGAACCTCCCTTTGATACCAATTTGTCATGACTCGTCCTCGGGGCCAATGCCGTGACTACCCCAAGACCGCTTTCCATAGGCCAGGGGTTGGCGACTAGCACCAAAGGCATAAATCTCTAAGCTGGGAAGGCAATGCCTTTATATAAGTAACACACACACAAACAGAGTAAGCTGGAAGCAAAGAACTAAGTGAATATTGTATAGAAAAAGTAGTGCTGAAAGTAAAGGGGCTAGAAATACAAGCCCAACAGTAAAGCACTAGTACTACTGAAAAACAAGTACAACTGAAAAAGGGACAACAGATGAAATGGACATCTCCTAGAATTTCCGCCAGGTATCCTACCTAAAGGGTAGGTAAAAATGTCCACCTCAGCACTCCACATCTATCGGTCCACTCTATGTACTGTCTCGTCGTGTGGTCCAGGTACCGTCTGGTCCTGGTTCGCTCTCAGCCTCTGTCAATGTTCTCCGTCATCTACATCTAACAAAATGAAGTGTGGGCATTGCCCGTGCAGGGGTGATTATAACAATACTCAGTAGGGACTTCGAGACCCCTGAAGGTCTCCCAGAATCCACGAAGGATATACTATAGAAGAAATATTCATTCACGAAATATTAACCCACCATACTTATGTATATTCCCATCCATATACCTATGTTATCAATCTATGTTCGGCTCCAACTCTCGAGCCCAATAACAACCCATTCCACACAAGAAGTAAAGCCAATCACATCAATGATAATGATTGAATGTCAAGACTCAGCTCACACAGGTATACATCTTTTGTATAGTTATAGATATGATCAGATGTAGTCACTGATTCATCTAAGTAGTCATACCCACACAGGATAAAAGACCAGCTAAGCTGTCGGACCCACACAAGATACAAGACCAGCTACTCTATCAAACCCACACAGGATACAAGTACAGACATCAAACTACCGGACCCACACGAGATACAAGAACAGTAGTCATCGTTGTCAAACCCAAAGAGGATTTTGGTACATTTTCCATTGTTGTCGAACCCATGGAGGATCCCTATATGGTAGTCATCGTCGTCGAACCCACGAAGGATCCCAGTACAGTAAACATCGCAGTCGCAGCCAGGTCTAGGGTTCCCGCACACAGCACACACGATTCCGAGAGGGTCTGCTCCCCAAGCAAAGGGATTGATACATCAACTATCACGAAGTCCAATGTTTTTGTATCCCAAAGATCAGTCTCATCAAAAGATACCCAACATGATAGATGGCACATCAATCAGACTCCCGGTCTGAGAGTTATTGGATTTTCCATTCGAGGAGCCCGGTTGGATTTACGCTCGTTCCAAACCTGGCCATCTTCCAAAGTTATCCAAAACTCACTTAGAGTATCTCAAAATGAATACCTCATCGCAAGGGTCCCAGTAAAGCTGACGGCGCATCGATCGGACACACTGTCTGGAAATTATTCATGTTTAAGAGAAACAGGGTCGGCCCGTCAAGCCTAGTAGGCTGGCGGGTCGGCCCGTCCTAGCTTGGCGGGTTCAACCCAGCTAAGGGGTCAGCCTGGCCTGCTAGTGTGTGTCCCAGCCCGGTGGCTCGAACTCGGCACGCGCAAGGGCATCCCGGCTTGCGGCTGGCCGAGCGGAGAGGGGGGCGTGGCCCCCCAATTTCTTGTAACGGTGGCGTCGAGCGGAGTCGCCTCTCCTATCATGCTGGCCGAAGCTGGCCGGATTTTCTGGCATGAGCGACCCACTGTGCGGGCCATGGATCCTCCACATGCAGCTCCCTTAGGCATCATGGTCTCTTCTGCCCGACCGGCTTCGTCCGGCAACCGGCCCGCACATAGGGTTCAGTCATCCTGCAACGCGTCACCAAGGGGGCACCTCAATCCTCCTGCCTGGCCAGTTATGGTCAGCCGGTTTTCTTCATCCGAGTGTCCCACGGATGCGGGCCGCGGTTCTTCTCCACGTGGTCGGCGCATGGCTGTCACTTCTTCCATCTGTCGCAGACCGCATTGTTGCGGCCCCTTCCTTCTTCTGGCGCGATTTGATGGCACCATGCCCTACCGGATCTTCCACCATCATCAAATCAAGAGAAACAATGGAGGGTCATCAAACCGTGTTTGTTCGGCCCATGCCCTCCGTGTAAGGTGGTAACAAGATGACAACGTTGAACCAAAAAAATGAGGAACGAGGATTTAATTTAATTAAGACAAACCCATACCTTGATTCAAGGTATGTTGCATTTCGACGAGCCGTGGAAGACTGTGTCATAGAAGTTTGGCGTCGTAGAGGACAGACATCGATTCCATTAACGTCGGGGTGCATCCGAAGAGGAAAAGTCGTTGGAGAAGTCCCTCGTGTTCTCCGTCAGAGATGGTGAATTCTCCCAAGAAGTCCCACCAAAATAAAATGTCCAACCAAACTAAAAATAAAAAGACACCACCTATATAAAAGGATGGCTTATAGTTTTCAAAAATTCAGACACATAAATTAATTAATTGTGGAGTTCAATTAATTAATTAAAAGGTTTTGGCAAAATTTATGGGAGAGTGAAGGAGGTGGAGAGTCATAATTAAAGAGGGGAGGTGTCAAATTATTTAAGGGGAGTTAATGGGGAGTTTAAGGGGAAGTTGATTGGTAAGGCTCATGTGGGCCCCACCCTTAGTTATATCCTCCAAAGGGAGGTTATGTGGGGTGTGGGCCCCACGTACAACTTCATTTTGGAGGAAATAACCACCACCCTAAATAAAACTATGCGACACATAATTTTATTTAGTTTAATAAAATTCCCAAAACAGAACTTCTCCTCCTGACCAAACGCTACTATGGTAAAGGTCCCCTTAAGCGAATATCAGCACTGTGAGTTCATCAGTGCTCTCATATTTCAATTCCTAGCACCGGTTCAAAAGATAGAAAAACCCGCACGTATGTTTATTGAACGTATCCGAAAAAAAATATCAGAAATTGATTCCGGGCACACCGGGCCTCAGAATCATGCATCGTCAAAAACTGCGAACTCGTAAAATTCCAAAGAATTTCAAAAAAAATTCCATGAAATTTTTGGTTCCTTATAGATCGTGTTAGTACTGGTGTTTAACAAGTTATGGAATAGGGCCCTCAAGAACTGATACAGGAGACTCAGGTGGTCAATGAGAATGAACAAGGATTCTTAGATCATGGAATACACGAAGGTAGGTCTTCTCTGACTAGATCCGGGTCAAGGTTTACCATCTCTTTAGTGCATGGGAATAAATTGAATTCTCAAGATGAGGTTCGATTGAAATCAGGCATGATTTTGGGAATAGATCAGTAACACACTACAATAGAAATTGAGCAGCAACAAATTTTGATTGATCGTGTGAATTTTTAAAAAAAATTACTAGTAAATTACTAAATAAGGGAAATTCATGGAATCCATGGAATATGGGATGATATTGAATATAATCCTCTAGAAAACCCATTATATAGTTAGGATTTGTTTGAAAGAAAAAAATTTGTTATAGAAGATTAAGATTTCTAACCTATTCATCCTCAGAAAGAAAGGCGTAGGAAGGACTACTCATATCTGAAGCCAACTATGGTCACCATATCTCGTGGTTTGATAGAATATGATTCTGATTAGTGTGGTGATTAGGATTCTGCCTATGAGTTTCAATATGACATTTGATCTTTTTCTATTGTTCTACTTGGAATGACTGAATGAATGCTGAATGACCCCATCCACCTTTCCTCTCTCCCTTTCCTATAATATTATTTAAATAAAAAGGGATCTTCACTTGCATTTATAGATAAAACTAGTTTCTTTGGGGACATGTTTACTATTAAATCCATTATAATGGTTTGTAAAAAAATGATTTATTCTATGCATATCCTAGGGAGTTTTGGTATTTTTTTGAGATAGAACCTCATGGACATGGGTAGGATTATTGGGAAGAGGGTTG
This sequence comes from Viscum album, assembly GCA_963277665.1. Lineage (NCBI taxonomy): Eukaryota > Viridiplantae > Streptophyta > Magnoliopsida > Santalales > Viscaceae > Viscum > Viscum album. Next base: position 1,464,306,660 of record OY728164.1, on the reverse strand, counting down.
GATAGAAATTTTACATGCTTAAAGGATTTGGAGGTGTGATGAGATGGAGCGGTATTTATAATGGGGGAGATGGGTGTTTTTGAATATTTTATTAACTTTTTTATTATTTTATCTCTAGACATTGAATATTTTGAGAATTATCACAAAATATTTTAAAATATTAAAAACAATTAAGATTATGGGCTTACATTATCAATACATCATATGTGACTCAATAATTCATGCATTTGTTGAATACCACCAATTAACATATTTACCTAATCTCAAAAACATCAACTATTTTAGACAAATACCAAAAAATCACCCTAACCATTTTTCAATATTTAGAATTAAAAATGGACTCTATTATATGAAAATAATATTATAATGATGATAAATGTAATTTTAAAATAAAATCATCATTTACAAAAAAATACCCATTTTATTATTATAAATATTTTATGACACTTTGAAAAATTAACTATGGTCTCATAAAATTATCATATAATAATAAGGTAATGAAATATTAACATATGAATCTATTTTGTGAAAATATGTTTTATTTTAATTTATTATTTCAATTATAAAATTGTGAATTAACATTTTTGTTTCTGAAAAATACCATTACTTTATTTATCATTTTAAAACATTTGTTAACGTATTCCATGATATAAATATATTATATTTCCACTCATAAGATTCATAAATTTTATATACACTTTAATTGGGGAAATAATATTCTATTGGTCATATTACTATTCCTAATAGTTGTATTAATATTCAAACGATCATATTTAATACTATGTTACAGTTTTAAACTCGGTGTTGTGTGAAGAATAAAATATCAATGATGTTAATTTTAAAAGATTCATACCATAAAATATTGTTATGTTATATAGTGTGTAATAAATAGAATTATTGGAATACATAGTTATTTTATAGTGGGTGATGTTTTATTCCTTCAAGTGTCATTCTAATTGAGTTACCATCAAATTTGGAAAACGTCATGTTAACACCATTGTATGTGGAGCCATTTGAGATTTTGCACAGGCTTAGACAATTGGATATTAATTTTCTATTCCATATTGGTACAGTGATATAAAAAATGTTTTTCATGTGTAACATATTTATTAGTACTATCCTAAAACATCTCATGTGATTGATTTCAATGATGTTGAACTTGAGGATCATTTTTCCTTTGAGGAGAATCCAATTTTTATTATATGCTATAGAGAGTGGAATCTTTGAGATAAGACTGTGTCATAGGTCTAATTATTTTGTTAGTATGGTAAATTTAGGGAGTATACATGGGATTGGGTAATTGATATATGAGCTTAGTGACCTAACATTTTTAATATGAAGGATTAGGGATTCTTATGAGTGTAACTAAAGGATGATTTGTTATATGTTGTGGAGGTTATAAGATCTTAGTATTTGATGAGGTGTATTTTTGTTTAATTTTTTTGTTTAATAACATTTTAAATGGTTAATAGAATTATTCTCAGAATTATGACAGGTATTGGGGGTGTCTCAGGGGTTTGCGACATGAAAGAGGAAGAAACAAGGCCATACCACATAGGAGGAATAGTTGGCGTATGGTTAGTACTAATTGTATTCCATAACCATGAGGCCTATTGGGGGTTTCATGAGATTGAAAAGCATGAAAGGGAGATCCTGGGAAGCATTATTCTTTGGGAAAATAAAAACTCTTAGACTCCATATAGTTTTCCAAACTATACAGGATCCCAAAAAACCATGCGACCTAGGCCTCCTCTTGGACAAAGTGTACCACAAGGTAGGTGTATGATTTTGAAAACCATGTGTCCAAACAATGTTCATCACTAAAAAGAGTTAAATTCCCATTATTAACACTTTGAATTTAATTTTTACAAATCAGTTTTCCTCCCATTTCCTTATATTGTGTCTAGATTGACAAAACAAGGGCTCCCTCCTCCTTTATGGGTTATTCTCCTTCAATCAGGGGACATATGATGTTTTGATGGTTTTGAATCAAATATCATAGTGAGAATACAACAACTCATTCTTATATTATTGGGAAGAAACACAATGTAATGTTTTCTCTTCTTTTGAATTCCAAAAGCCTCATTTTTCTTATAGATTATTAGTTTTCAAACTAAGGGTTCTTTAGTTTTAAGCAATGGGATCATGTTTAAAATAGAATCAGTATATGAACCTAAGGTAGGAATTATAAAATTTATATACCACCATCTTGAGATTTTTTTATGTGTATTTAGTTGTTGTTTAGGCACCGTTATGATGTTAATTTGACTTCCTTGTTAAGAAATGATAATTTTGGAGTTTAAATTATTTGTTGGACCCCTCAAGATCCCCATTGAATCTATTGAGGATGAGTATACTGGGCCTAAATCCACCCATTGGGTGTACCACTTCTTCGAGAATGTTAATTAGTTATTCAAAAATATTTTGAATAGTTTATCTGATTAAACAAATGGTAATAGTGTTTATCTTGTTAGTATGTTGTAAGAGAGATTTTGGATTAACTTGAATAAGTTAAGTGAGTTATAGATTATTAAGGGGTAAATATGATGAATGGTTAAAAAGTCTAGAACTTATGGTTAAATAAAATTAAAGGGGTGATAACATGTAAATTATAACGAAACATGGAAATGTGATAAATTGAAAAGGAAAACCCTTATTGTTATTGTGTATTTTGAGGTCACTAATGTTGTCATTTAAAAATGTTGTTATTGATTTTTGGGATATTGGAAAGACAATTCTCTCTCTTGGGTGGTCTATACTAATTCTTCATGTTCCTCTACTCATAGTATGTTTCAAATGATTGATTTTTTTCTCTTGAATCCTTGAGTATATACATGGAATTTTGTATCTTGGTTGGGATAGTCAAACATGGAATTCTAAATATTGATTGGATACATGGACAAATTATCCCTATATGTCGACCAGATATCCCTTTTACAAAAGGTTCATATGACCAGAATGGGATGAAATAGGGTTGAGGTTACATGGGAAACACATGGAACTATGAACAAACATAATAAATTTAAATGTTGTTAAATAATGGAACTATGTTTATCTTTTGTTGTTTATTGTTTATTGTACTTCTGTATACACTATTTATGGCTTGATATTATCATATACACCATTGGTGGTGGCCTACTAAGTTTTACTCACACCTTGATATTTCCATAATTGGGTACTAGAAAAGACTTCATGGTTTCATTCTAGAATAAGGGGAATTTCTTTATGATATATTGGTGATATGAGATTTGAGATGGGGAATGGATGATGGATCCATACAAGATGTTATGTACCATTTTTTATATTGGTTAGAATATTTATTTTGGGTTTCTTATTTCACTTCACACTATCGTGACATGACATATTTATTTTTATGGTTATGTGCTTCTACCCATTTTGGGGAATTTATTATATGGTTCATGGTTTCTGATCATTATTTATGTATTATTATTTATCTATTTGTCACAATTTTCTTAATACGATAAAGAGGCGACAACCTCCCCATTTACCTCATTAGACCCTCATAGCTAGTCAGCATTCTTTAGTATATGGGGATTCATGCCTGAGGTCATGTGGTGCATTGAACTAGTGAACCAGTTTAGTAGAACCTAGTTCAGGATATTGCATAAGTGATATGATTGACTAGTTAGACTATCTAAAAATAATGTCCTTTTTGAGGAACACAATACTTGACTCAAATTTTAGTGAAATATGGTTCATGACATTCTAAATGTGTGACACCCATTGGGTCACTAGAACATCTTATATGAATTTTAATTTATTTTCTTTGAGTTCATAGGTTTCATGGTTTAGAAATGTGTTTTTTGTAAAAAATAGGCCACAACACACAGTTCGAAATTGATTTTACTAATTATGTGGCCACCCATGTGAGGGTGAGTTTTGAGGATATTTGGATATTTCACGGCTTAAGAATGGCTTTTTAAATCATGTGAGGATATCCAAAGTGTATGGGTCAAGTTTTGGGGAGGTAGTGGCATCCTCACTATTTGTACTAGGTTGGATGAACCATGTGGAGAAGCCATGGAAGCTATCAAGGTCATTATGTTTTTCCTTTTTACCGAAATTCCCTTAATAGATTTACGTTCCATCCCCTCAATGTCTTATCCAACATGTGAAATTTTTATTCTCTAATATTGTAAGATTATAATAATTTATTTTTTCTGGATATTCCCTGGTTTCATTGTTAATTAGATTGAAGTATGCCCCATACATCAGTATGACATCATCATTCCAAATTTTTTTATTTGTTATTATTTTTTTATGGATGATAGAAACAATTTATTATGGGTTGTATAGAAAATGTATTTAATAGCATGTTTTTCTTTTTTATGGATTTTGTTTTTGAGGGCTCTCATTTCCTATATATAGTGGTTTTCATTGAAAGAGGCATGGTTAGAGACATTTAAAAGGTAAGTGACTTTATTTAATGTTGTATCCCATGGTTAACCTTTACATTATTTATCACATTTTTTGTTTTTTAAGATCCAATGAATTTTTATGATTGATTTTAAATCCATATGTGGGGTGATACTTGGTTTTGGGTTTCCAAAACGATATTTAAAGATATTTTTCCAAAGGGGGTAGGTTTTAAGGAATCCCATGTATTTGAAAAAATGGATTAAATAGGATTTATGGTATTAAAAGGATTTATAATTGGTTTCTAAATTGGTATTGCTATGAGGAAATTGTTTTCTACTGTTCATGTTAGTTTATTTGAATGGATATTATATGGGATTTTATGAATGGAACATGTGATTTTGATATGTTTAGCATTGAGTAGAAGATGTTATACCTAGTGTGTGAGGGTATATTTGTCCAAGGAATTGAGAGAAACTTTATGGATGAATACTAATAGAGTTTTTATTTTTTAAACAAGGGAACAATATATACTTTAGTGAATAAGCTTAAGATATCTTCCGTATTTTTACCAAGAGTCTGAGGGACCTCTTGGGAGTTGGACCTAGGGATAATCGTGAGAGTTTAAAATTATTTTAAACATCTATGGAAATCTAATAAATATTGTTTTATATTAACTATAGCATTAGACACTAATGGTTAGATCTCATGCTGAACATTACTTATTATTGGTTTATTTACATTCATTTATGCATTATGTTAGTACATTTTCTAATTTTTATATATTTTGTTTCCACCATTTCATCATATATGGTTCTAAAATAGTTTTTAGGATTATACCATGGTTTATAACATGTTTAGGTATGTTTATCATGCTTTTTACGAGTGAATTTAATTTATTTACTTCATTCGTCTTTAGAAATGTTTTGGAAACATTTTTTTAAACAAAAGACAAAGGGATATCAAAGTAATTATTTAAAGTTAAATTTTTTCAAATAGAAATAGTTTTAAAAATTATTTTTTAATCTAGATTGTTTGTTTTGAATGTTTAAAAGGCCTGACTAGAATTAAGAGGTAACCTAAGAGTATTTATTTTTCATAGAATAAATATTACTTTGGGTGTATGAATTTTTTTGGGACACCAGTAGATGCACAAGAACCATGTACATGGAGGACCTCAACTTTATTACCATCATCTAAGGATTTTTGGTATAGGAGACATGGTTATATGTGTCATCGTAATAATAGATGTTTCATGTTATTGTTTTATTAGGGTATTTGTATTGGTAGTTATAGGATCTAATCTATGTTTTTTGTTTTTGATATATTGACTTTGGATACTATTTTTATGTCTTAATTGTGAAATTTTATGTTTTATGGTGTTATTTTGTTTATTATGTTAAAGTATTCATAGTTATTTTACACTATTGTATTTTTTTCTTTTGAATATGATTATGTTGATTTCATCATCTACTTTCCATTAATGATTCATGCTAGATTACTATGGTTGAAACCATTGTCAAGAAGTTAATTTATTATGCCTGGGTGCTTATCGCTAACCTGGGGTGATCAAGAACACATATCAGGCCTTAAAGCAGGCTAGATACAGTGACATATTGAGTTTAACTTTGTCAATTTGATATAAAATTCTATCAATGTATTTAATGTCTGATTGTTTAGTGGTAGATTGGATCTAGGATCCTTAGTTCTCAAGAGGTAGGAGTAGGGGAGTGTCTGGTAAACACTTCATAATATAGAACCTTGAGTTGAAATTGGCGGTCTGGGGTTTTTTCTGAGTTTTTGAGCGTAATTAAAAGTGTCTTTAGTGATATGTTGATGTTTTTTCATATTTTTATGGGTTGTAGTGAGATCTGATGTGTTATTTAATGTTTTATTAGGAAAAATGTGTATGTTTTCAAGAGGTACATGGTTTATCCATAATATTATTTGTAATTTATAGAAAACCATGCAGCCTTGTCTATGAAATTCTAGTGGAACTTGAATGGTTTTCATATGGTTTTATAAACTATGGAACGAAACCATGTTTAGTGGAATAATGATTAAAATTGTAAAATTTCCACCCTTTATTCATTGGAAAGTGTTATTTATACTATTTTTTTCTTGAGACCTATTATAAGTGTTTATTAAAGACTAATTATTGTGTCTTGAGATTTAATTAAGTATTGAATGAGCCTTATACTTTTATTTTTTAGATAATTCCTCCTAGAAGGTCCTCGTCTAGGCTTAAAGAGGATATTGGGGAGCACCTCTTATATGTGAACCCTCTAGTTGAACCAACTTTAGTTGATTTGGTGATATTTATAGTCCATTAAGTAGGACATGTTAGTGGTTGAGGGTAGTTACAAATGGTGGATAGGCTCAAAAGATTAAAAAACAGTATCCACCAGAATTCTATGTAGAGAAGGGGTTCTAAGAGCCTAATGAGTGGCTAGAATAGATTGAGTGAATCATTCAGTTTTAGATATCCCCTAAAAATTCAAAGTATTTATTCTCTACTTATATGATGGAAGTACTATGTAGGATATTACTTGACTATATTGTTTTATTGAAGTTATATAAGGATCCCATATATGCTAAATTTAAAGTGAATTTTAATCTAATGATATACTAAGAGACCTTTAAAGTGGAAAAGGCCCATGAGTATGTTACATTAGGTTAAGGGGATCATTTCGTTTTAGAGTAGGACTATCAATTTATTGAGTTATTTCATGCTTCTCCTAAAATCCTCATGAATTATTACATCTAGGGATAGTGGTTTGAGATGGTATTGAAGGGTATGAAAATGTCATTAATGAATCGTATTTTCTTTCTAAACTATACTGAGGTGGTTGATACGGTGGATATAGAAGATATTGACATAGTTGGGAAGATATATTTCAATGGTGTTTATTTAGGTTGTGGTATCTGAATAACATCATCTAATTCCGAAGAAGAAAATGAATAAGCCTTGTTAGAGAAATTAAAAGAGTTATTTATAGTCATTGGGATCTGTATAAGTGAATTCCTCTGGATGTAACATGGTGATATTTTATTAGTGTGAGAAATTTGTTCATACAGGGCCTAGTAACCTATATTTTATAAGGATATACCACTTGTGTGGTAATTTTTGGGAGCTTTAGCTCTTATATCATGCTTATAGAGAGGGTAGTGGCATGAGATCAATTTTTTATATGGTTTCTCAGGTGAAATATGATTCTTCTATGGTTGAAGGTTCTTTCTCTAATTTTATGCGATATTCCTAATATGAATATTGGTCTCATTATGTTTCTATGTCAGGACATCATCATGTAGCATATATGGTACAATAGTGAATCGATTTCAATTCTACCAGCAGGAGATGTATAATGTCATTCCCTTATTAAAATGCATATTTTTAATTTAAAGGGGGTATTCCCTTTAATTTTTATCATTAAATATTCTTCATACCTTCGTTTTTTTAGTAATGTTGATTCTTGTTTTAGGTATTTTCTTACCCCACAGGACAGGGAGAGGTCGAAAAGTTTATTTTCCCAGAGTTCCATGTTTTTTTTGACGTAAAATACATTTGATAATTTATGATGGTAAACCTGAATGTTTCTAACCTCATCATTAGTATGGATTTATTGATTATCCTAAAATATCTACCATCGTATGGTTTATTTTTTCTATCATAATGAGAGTACACTTTTCTACCATGGTCAGTGGGATTCATGATCCGGGAGGGAAGGACCTATCACTTCAGAGATGTGATTGATGTTATTACAAATTGTTTATTTTTTCTTTTAGGTTGTATAGTATAGTTTAGTTTTTTTAATTTGATCAACTCTCATGGATGATCCCCATTTCATTATCATTTTATAAGATACATCTGACATAGATTAATGAACTAATAGGCCATCTAAACTACCTTAAGAGAAGGGGATTTATTCATCTAATCATGTCACTATAGTAATTAACTGTTCTATTTTCAATGAATGTTGAAGGAAGTATCTGGATTTTCAAATTTTAGAAGAGGAATAATTCAGTGAACATAAATAAAAAATATCCATTTCACATAATAGATGATCTTTTCAATCAACTCCTAGAAGAACATTGGTTTGAAAATATCATCTTATGGTTATGGTACCACAAGATGAGGGTTTGAAGGTGGATGTTCTGATGAATTCCATTTGAATGTGATATGAACATTTTCATTTTTTTATTCCATTATTCTTTACCGATTATTATCTTTTATTTATGGAATTTATTAATCAAGTCTTATATTGATTTTTTGACTCTATCACTGTCATGTTTTTATGACATCTTTGTGTATTCCAAGATGGAGGAGGATTGTTCGGACATTTTAGAGGTTTTATTATGAATTTTTAGTGAAAATGATCCATATTCCAAGAAAAGAAAATTCAATTTTTGAGTTTATGAGTTGAAGTGAATGGTCCACATGATATCTATGAGAATAGTTTCAATGGATACCAATAAGTTTTGACCGACCTTTTCTCAAGAGAAACCTAAAAATGAGTTTCAGATTAGAATATTTTTAGTATTGGTTTCATATTATAGAAACATCATTTGGGACTTATACTAGATTACATATAAAATGATATATAAAAATTGGAAATGTTTTATGTTTGAATAGGATGAAAATTTCTAGTTTTATTTTGGTGAGTTACAAGATCATTGGATATCTATGCCAATTTTTATTTTCCTTAGGTTTGGAAGAGCTTAAAAAAATTATTATGCTTCCACTAGAAAGGAGTTAGGATGCATGAAGATAAAAGATGATAATGTGGTGGTCTATGCCTCAATAAATCTATACTTTCATTAGTGGTATTATCCCACCCCTGACCTAGAGCTAGAAATTTTGATGCGTTAGTTGAAGACGTGACGTCAATACCTCTTCAGGGATCATTTTATAGTTCACTTGGGACATAAAATACCAATTTATAATATTTATTTGAGGGAATTGAACATTTTGAATAGATGTTTGATATAGTAGCTTCAGTCTTCTAATTTTGATATTTTTTATACACAATAAATGGGAATGTACTCACTAACTATTTGAGTATAATGCTTTTAGTCCAGTTTACTCATGAATTAGAGGATGAGTGGGGTCTGATAGTGTTGTTTGAAGATATAATTCTAGTAGTGTAGAAGGATGGAGTTAGATGTTTTTGAATAGTGAATAGTTCATTCCTTCTATTATCTAACAGGTTTGGAGAGATAAGGTATCCTACTTCGATTAGCCACATATTAAATGTGTTTTAAATTATGGATATAATTTGGGTGATTAGTATCAAATTCTTAATGGTTATATCTTCTTTAGTAAGTAGTTGGTGGTTCCTAAGGTCTTGGTGTAGTATCTGATGCACAAGGATATTCATTATAGTTTGATCATGAATAACGAGGATATGTAGATGATTTATTCTTTTAGAGATCTATATTAGTGACCCATGATGAAGAGTTCAGTTATAGATTTTATTTCCTGATGATTGACCAACAATAGAATAAAATCTGATCGTTAGAGACCATTTAGGTTATTTAAACCTATTTCCATTATACTATGTAAGTGGGATCAAATATCAATGAATTTTTTGAAATTTTTAACTCACACACTATGTGGAAAAGACACTATATGGCCGATTGTTGACCATTTGATAAAATAATCCAATTTTTCTTCCTATTACAAAGTAAGTGATGTTAGAGGATCATGGTAACTCATATATACAAGTGGTTTCTAGGATTTATGGATCTGTCTCAATGATTTTTTCTGACTAGTATTCCCATTTTACTGGTTAGTTTTTAATGGGATTTTAGGAGTATTTGGGAACCTATATGAGTTCGATAAAATTTATATCACCCAAAAAACTTATAGCCAGTCTAGGAAGACTATATAGACTCTCGATTATATACATTGGTTCTGGGTTCATGACATCAAGGATTCATAAGAGGGGAAACTATCATTTTTAAAATTTTCTTAAAAATATAGTTGTCAAGAATCAATTATGATGGTAATGTTTGAGGCCATTTATAGGTATTCACATCAATCCCTATTTTATTTTTATAGTTGGTGGTGACTATTCCTTTCTAGGACTGAGTCTCATATATGAAATTATAGAGAATATTAATTGGATTTATAAAACATGATTTATGGCTCATAGTGCTTAAAAATATTATGAAGATCAATATAATCACCCATTGTATTTTAGTGGTGGTGATCAGTTGCTTCTTCTTGAACATTTTTTCTATGAAAACATCTCTTCATAAATTATTGGAAGATAGATTCTTGTTATTTCTGGTTATCAAACATCATTGAATGGTGTTTTACTATTTGGATTTTCAACTATGCCTAACCATGATTCAAGATTTCTTTTATGTTTCCCAGTTGAAGAGATACCATCGATACCCTTATCATCTGGCAGAGTAGGATGATTTGGATGTGAAGCTTGATATAATTATTGTGGGGCATCATGTTTATAACATAGATTATCAAAACATGGTCCTTCACGGTAAATAATACCCATTTTTATGAGTTATTTGCTATCATAGTAGTGATACACACGAGACATGAGTGTGGGGTGATTTGGTGTGGGAGAAGTGTTTGCACATATTTTTTTAGTATTCTTCATGTCTTTGTAGGGGAATAATGTTCCATAGTGGGGAGGTTCATGATAACCATTGGGACATTAGAATGTATCATTTGTGATATTATTATTATTTACATTTTTTTATGGATTCCTCAATTTTTTAGTTTAGAACATTTTTATTTTTTATGAATTGGCCATGGAACATGGTTCTAGAACTACTATTCTAATAATGTTTCCAATCATGTTAGGGTGAGTTTTTCAGGATAATGGGTATTTTTTCATGTTTTTATAATGGTTTTATAAAAACTATGTTCTTTTCTATAGAAACCATGAGGGTTGAGTTTTGGGGTAGTGGGATAGTGGATTCATCTTGGTTGGAGCATGGTTTTCCTAGATATGTTTCCAAAATGTGTGATCTATCCTATTCATTAAATGTTTTCTACTATTTATCAAAATTCCCACGATGGATTTAAGTTCCATCTCCCCTACTTATTATCCAACATGTGAACAGCTTCATCCCCAATATTTGAGGCTTATCCTTATTTACTTTTTTTATTTTAATTTATTCCATGATGATTTGGATTGATGTAATCCCATTCCATCATGATTTATTCATATATCACCATTAATTGTCATTTTACATCCTTTTTTATGAATGATGGGAATCCGATATTGTTGTTTGGAATAATAAAGGGTTTTAATGGGGGGTTTTTGTTTATTTTCATATGTTTTAGGTGTCTCATTAATATTCCATCCAATATATACTGGTTTTCATTGAATGAGACACGGATGGAACCATTTATGAGGTAGGTGTCACTATATAAGGGTATTTTCCTTGGATGACATTTGAATTATTTATTACCATTAATTTTTAATTATTAAATTTATATTGATTTGGTTTTTATTTGATTTTTAATCTCTGTAATGTGTGATAAATATTTTGGTTTGGAAATTTAATTTTTAAATAGGCTTATCTAAAGGGTGTTGGTTTTGATACACACCCTTTATTTGATATAATGACTCGAAGAGGTTTTTTAATATTAAATGGATTTATAAATGTCTTTTGGAAATTGTTTTAACTTGAAGATTGTGTTTTATTAAAATTATAGAGTTGGATTAATTAATTATATTTTAAATTGGATTTTATTATTGTATGTTTTTATGTCAATATGTTTGGAGGTGAGTAGAACATGGGATACTAAGGGTATGTGGTTGTGTTTTCTAATGGAACAAGAGATAATTTAGAGAAGATGGTCAAGAGGGCTTCCCCTTTGTAAACAAGGGACTAAGAGAGATTTTATGGAAGAATAACATGAGTGCTTCCACATTTATTCAATGATCTCAAAGGATCTCTTGGGAGTTGGACCAAGGAAGACTATGAGAGCTTACAATTACATTAAACATTATCATCTAGATATAAAATTGGGTTTCAAAATTATTCTCACAATAGAATGTTATAGTCAGATACCATGGTTCATATTACATAGGACTGGTTGATTCATATGATTTTATTCATTACGATCGTGACTTTTATAATTGTGATATGTTATGTTACTCTCATTTCATCAATTTGGTTGTACGAGTATTTCAATGAATATACCATTTTTTCATTTTTCATATATGTTGAGAATTCTTATGTAGAGCATATTCTATTTCATTACTTTAGAGGTGTAGAGAAATGTTTTTGGAAACATGTTTAGTTTAATGAAAAACTAATGGTATTTTAATTGAATGATTTAATGTGAAATGTTTTCAAAGTGAATTAGCTTTAAAAATGTATTCTATAACTAGTTTACTGGTTTGAATGGATTAAAATATTAAATTGATTTATGGTAGCATACCGATGTGAGCTGGGCCTCAATCCATACTTATGTCTTTAGGTATATGTAAAATATTCTTTGAAGGATATATGTTGATGGAGGGAAACTATGTACATGAGTGGAACATCTTTATTTCTACCACATGAATCATTTTGATAGTGAAAACATGGTCAAATACGGATCTCTCATGAAGATCTATTTTTGAGTTCTTGTTTCTTTAGGATTTGTTTCTCTATTGTTTCATCCGTTGATCCCTATTATGGTTTTGGGGCCTTTGACTTAAGAAATCACGTTTATGTATTAATTAAATAATGTTATGTGTTATGGTGTGATGTTTTTTATGCTATCTAAGTTTAGTGATTATTGAATAACGTTATTTTATTTTTATTTCCATTGACTAATATTATGCCGGTGTCTTCATCCTATATTAATGGATGGGTCATTCCTTTACCATGGTAATAATTTATCCTAATAGTTTATTTCATTAGGAGAAATTTATTATTTATATCATATGGTAATAAAAAACCTTCTATGGACCTTTTTTCATTCCCTATTGGGTTGTGGGTCAGGTCAACCAAGCTTAGTTCACTCAAAAATGGTATCAAAGTATGTTATGTCTTAGAGGTCAGTGGTAGATTGGAGAATAGACCATTAATGCTCGAGAGGTAAGAGTGTTGGAGTTCCTGGAAAACTATTCTTCATGTCGATCCTCAAGATTATAGGGGGTTTTTAGGATTTTGATTTAGTTTTTAGCTGATTTAGTATCATTTTATTGATTTGTTAAAGTATTTCCCAATTGGTTATGAGTTTTGGGGTGAGCCCATGAATTATTTTAATTTTTTATGTAAAACAAGGAAGTATAAAGGAGGTAAAAAGTCTAGGCGCACAATTATTCTCTACCATGAGGATTACTTACACCCTTTTAATTAATAATTTAGTGGAACTTTAAAAATTTGTGCATGGTTATCCTAATTGTGTATCCCAACCACACATAGGGGAAGAATCTTTATAATATTGAAATTATCACCACATCACTATTAGAATGTTTTAATTATGATATTATTATAGTTTGAGACCTATAATAAGGGTTTATTTTTGTTTGTTTTTTTTTCTTAGATTTAATTTATTACTAAATTAGTGTGTATTTTTTAATTCTTTTTGAACTTTTATCCTAGTAGGGCCTCACCTAGAAATATAGACGATGATACAGACTAAGTCACTTAGGTGAACCCTCCAATTGATCTAGTTTTGGTGGATTTAGTGGTCTATATGATACAATACTAATTCCATGAGGGTGGTTGAGAAATGTCACTGATGGTGGACCACACTCAGATGACTTCTAAGGATAATTCACCAGTATTTCATGGTAATAAGGGATCCTATGAGCCAAAAGAGTGGCTATACTTGATTTATTGAATAATTTAATTTTTTAAAACCCTTATGACATCAAATTTTTAATTCTCCACCTATATAAAACAAATACCAAGTACAAAATGTTCAAAATATATTCTTTAAGATAAGGGACAAAAGGACCTCTCATGGGATATTGTTAATGTTGATTTTAAAAGATATCCATATTCAGATACCTTGAGTGTGAAGGCCCATGAGTTTTTAATATTGGGGTAAGGGTATCATTTAGAGTTGAATTATGGAGCTAAACTGACTGATTTTTTTTTATTTTTTTCTCCTAAACTCATTACACACTATTACATTGAGGATTAGATTTTGAGATGGTCTTGCAGGCTGAGATAAGGTCATTTATTATTCTTCATTTCTTACCATACATAGATGAGGTTATTGTTAAGATGACTTTGGAAGATGTATACATGATATGGATGATTGGTGTTCCTTTAGTGGGTTCTAGAAATATTACTTAATCTCGTCAAAATTGGAAGTAATAAGAACAACATTGAGGTGGTGGAAATAGTGCTCATCCGTCAAAGACATCTGCACTACTGGATTTATAAGGGAATAATCTAGTGGTTTTTCATAAATGTGTGATGTTTTTTCATTCAAGACATATATACCTATAGGTTATATAGACATGAAGCCATTGTGGGGATTTGGGTTATCCTCATCTCTTCTTCCAGGATTCAATATTGGGGTGTGGCATTGTCTATATGTTCTCTAAAGGTTCTCAACTGTGAAATGATGCATCTAATGGAGGAGGGTGATTACCTTAGTTTAAAAAATATTCTAACTCAGAAGTGTGGGTGTTAGATATTATTGATTTTGAATTACATTATATATCATATGTGGTACGAGAGGGCACCGAGTCCAACTATTCTACTATTATAGGTATATTATAAATTTCTTCATAAAAGGAATCTATTTTATCTAATATTTTTGATTCACATCCATTTATCTAATTTAATATTATTTATTCCTTGGAAATATTAATGGATAAAATGCATTGTTTCATGTATATTTTCTTTCTACATTGGGTGGGAAGAAGAAACAATTTTTTATTATAATGGATTTTCAAGTTTTAATTTTTGTTGTGAAAGTAATTTTGGATTTTCTCATGTTGGTTATAATTTTTTCAATCACATCATCACTATGGTTTATTTAAATATCCTCAAATATCATATTGATTTCTATATCCACAGTGTATAATTTATATCTCTATATTTGAGCTCTCACATATTCTTGCTTGTGTGGGATATAAGATTAGAGATGGAAATAAATATTTCTTAGAAGTTTTTTTTTGATTTTATACCAATTTTCCAAGTTTATCTTTAATTATGTATAACGGTGTTTAGTTTTTTTTCTTCCCATGTTTATAGATTAGTACCTTAAATAATTTCTTGGGGATTGTTCTCAGTTTTATCCTTAGCAAGAGGTCAAGTTCACTATCGATCTAGCCCTACCCCCTACCCCTCCTAAGGAAAGCTCAATTTCAGTTCCATATTAAAGAATGGATCCTATTGTGATTAATGAGATGAATGCCTAGTAATGGGACCTTAAGAAAAAGGGATTTAATTTCAATATCATGTCACTAAAGGGAATTACCTATACTATTTGAAAATAAGGTATACCAAATTCTTCGGAATTACATACATTACTATAATATTTGTCATTTGAATATAAATTACAAATACCCATTACATGGATATGATGATCATTTAGATCATCTCATAGGATCCGGTTACTTTAAAAAAATTAATTGAGGTCAACGTACCACCAGTTGATACCACCTTTATAAGCTGTATAAACATTTATAGTATTTGGTTATGTAATTTTTCATAAATAATACTTTCAAAATATTTATAGCCTTTATGAAATCGATGTTTTATTTCGTATCGGACACTTTAATGGTCATGTAAATATATAATACCTTATTGTATTGCAATACAGAATAGGATCACAGTGACCATCTGGAGTTAGTTTCTAGAATATTGAAAGATTTTCATCAACATACTAGTCAATAAATATGTCATTTTTTGATTTAGGATGTGATGTTCTTGGGCCACATGATTACTGAGAGAAGACATTCATTTGAACAAAATGTTATTCAATAATACATATTTTGTGAGAATCCCAAGAATAATTTTGGGAATTTTTTTTGGTTTTGATGGCTAGTATTGATGATTTATTCGGGACTTTTCCAGGATAGTTTCTCCCTTGATATCTTCCGCAATGAAAGGGGTGATGTTTGAGTGGTGTGAAATTTTCTAGTTTTCTTTTGATGAGTTACAGGACTATTGGGAGTCTACAGTAGTTTTGATTTTTTCTAATCCTAGGAATGTTTGTGAAGAATGTTTTTATTCCTCTTTCATGGGGTTGGGATGTTTGATGATTCTATATAATCATGTAGTTGACTAAATCTCAATAAATTTATTAAAAAATTATTATAATTATCCCACAAATGACATGGAATATATAGTTGTGATGTATTCATTGATGATGATTCATAATTACATATTTATTGAGTGTTTTAATGTTTATTTAGATCACATAATATTAAAGTATATCTTTGTATGGATGGAATTTAACATCATGAAGGGACTCTGGGCAGTGTACCATAATAATTTTGATTTCAAAATAGTTTATACACCCAGAATGTGGAGCATAGTTATTGAAACACTGAGTATATAGTTTTAGTTAATGTTATTTGAGAATGAGTGGATGGGTTTCATTTGATGTGAATGTTTTTTAATATAGGACTTGTTGTATAAGAGGATACAGAACATGTGGTTTTGAAATATGTTCAATTCATTAATTCCAATTTTGATCATGTTGAGGATGTGTAGGAATACAAACCTAAGTGATAGTAGATCTTGAGGGTTTTAAATGGTGGGGAGACCCAGGGTTGTTGGTCTTGGTATCTTGACATCTCTATACTATTTAAGGAAGAACCTAGTAGTTCCCATGGTCTTTAGGTAGGAGGAGAAAATTAGGGGATTTAATATAATTGGTTCATGAAAACAAGGGATACAAAGATGTTTTATACCTTGAGTTATTGGTATTGGTGGATTAGGATTAGGAATTTAGTTTTAATTATTTTTCCTAATGTTTGACCTTCCATAGGATCAATGTTATCATATAGAGACTAAATAGTTTTTGGCAACCGATTCTCATTAAATAATGTAAATGGTATAAAATATAGACATGTTTTTTATCAATAAACCACATAGTCTAAGTGGGAACGATATAATTTGGGAATTATAGAGAATATGATGAAATTACTCTTTTTCCGATCAGGGAGTCGATGAAGGTAGATGATCCTGGAAATCTGTATATCCAATAGGTAGTTATGGTTCATGGAGTTTCCTCGTTTATAGTTTTTGGTTGAGATTATCAGTTTACTTAATGTATTTTAAGGTACTTAATGATGAATTCGGAACCAATCTGAGTCTGATCACAATATATCTTTTTCAGATGAATGACTAGTTAGTGGAAACCATCTAGACTCTGAAGGATATTCTCAGTTTGTGTGTCCCAGAATTTGGTTTTTTTGAGAGAGAAATATTTCATTTTTTAACTTTTCTTACAATTTCATTTATAATATCTTGATAAGTATGTTCCCATTCTAGGTCTTTTATGAGATCTCGAGTCAGTACCCATTATGTTGAGAAGAGTTTTGTGAGCATTAATTTCATGGACTAGGTCTCATCCAAGAGATGATAGAGAATGCGTGGATAATTATAAAATTGTTAGTGATTTGATAGATTCACCATAAATACTATATAGATAGAAATAGTCACCCATTTTAGTTTTAAGTCTATGATATAGTGTTTCTTCTTGTGTCTATTTTCCTAGGACACTGTCACATTGGAAAGTAGGGGAGTTTGGTTCCATATTATGTCAGATCATTTTGGGTTATGGATACCTATTGTAGTTACCACTATAGATGACCACAATTCATGAAATTTCTCATTTTTCCAAGTTCGTGATACATTATACAGTCCCATTTCCAGTGGTATAGTGGTACAATTTTGATGTGGAACATGATTTTACTATTGTGGAGAATCTCATTCATAACATGTTTTAATATATCAAGGTTCTTCATGGTAACTTGTTTCCATTGGAATATATTATTTGGAATCTTGGTTATTATATCAATGAGACATGTGCGTAGGATTATTTAGAGAGGGGTTAGTGGCCTCGACTTTGTTCTTTTGAGGACACTTGAGGACTTTCTATGGGTAGAAAGTGGAATAGTGGGGATCTTTGTAAAATTCGTTAGGAAACTGGTATGTCTTATTTTATTTTTTATTTATCTTTACATTAGTTATTGGATTTATGATATATTAGGGGATAGAAATGTGGTTTTAGAGAAAATATAACATTTTACATGGTTGTTTCGTATTTTTTCTAACCATGCATCCAATAATGAGAGGTTGAGTTTTTTGGGATAAAGTTATTTTCCACGGTTTGAGACTGGTTTATTAAATCGTTGAGTATAAATATAAACTATGAGGGTTAATGTTTATGGAGGTAATGGCTTCCTAATTTTTAGATCATGGTTTTCCCAAATTTGTGGGTAAACCATGCATGCTTTTAATTATTTAAATGAGGTTTTATTTTTAGCATCGCTTCCTTCATGAATTTATGTCCCCTCTCCCTAATTTCTCCTCCCACATGTGTGCATATTCTTATCCAATATTGGGAGTTTCTCATTCTCCATTTTGTAATTATTTGACTTAAATTCTTGGTGATTTTTTATGATGTAATCCCATTCCATTAATATTTTCTTATCTTTCCCACTTCTTCATCTCTTATCTTCGGTTTCCATAGATGGTGGAATCCCCCGACATTTTATTGGTTGAATTAATGTTTTTAACGGTGGTTTTTGTTTTAAATATAATTCTTATCTATTTTATAACTATTTTTTTAATATTGTATTTTTTATTGTTATAAGGTTGGACCTATTTTTTGGTTAGGTGTATCTATTTATGGGTGATTTTCATGAATAACCATTGATTTTTTTATCACCTTTGGTTTTTTAATGTACTAATATTGTAAATAATAAGATAAATACTTTCACTATTTTTATTAATTATAGTCAATAGAGAAATATTATATATAATAATATTATGTAATTTTTCATTCAAATGGAAACATATTTATTTCTATCCAAATTGGGTTTTAATATATTATATAGTTTATTGAAAATATTGATTTGAAAAATATATAATTTGGATTTTCATAAATTAATTTCATTTTCTATTTCATATTTTGAAAATTGGATTATGTTGTATTTTTTATAATATTTTAAAATGTTTTATTTTTCAATGGATAGTGAAAAATATTGATTTTAATTGAAATATATATTTTCATTTAAAGTATTTATAAATTCAAATTATATTTTGGAGTATTTATTAAATATCAATATATCCTCTTGATTAATAAAAATCTTATTGTGTTGTTTAGAATAATGTTTTTTTTCTGAATTTATTATAAACAAATGTATACCTAAAAATGATTTTTTTTTAAAAAAATTGGTTCAATTTTGCAGATTTAATTTTAAATTAAATTTTACAACATTGGTGAATTGAATCATGAAAAATTGATTCCATATTTTGAATCCTAATTTATAAATTTTTAAAATATTTCCCTTCTGTTTCTTTCATTATGAAAAGTAATAATAATAAGTTTTAACTCCACATTAAAGGTTAAATAGGTCAATTAAATGTAAATATAATGTGATCAAGACCATAAATTAACCATTAAACATGAATTAAATTTATTAGTTTATTATATTTCTACCATATTAATTCCATCTTAAAATATATGACCTCATTCAAAATTTTAATTATTTTAACCATTATAATATGTGTTTTATAGAAAAGAAAAAATAGCATTATATTTGTTTTATTATCATTAAATTTAAAACATAGGGATACAAAATAATGTTTAGCTATTGATTATTATTTAATATATAATTTATTTTTTTATCATGGTAATTTATTTCTAATTTTTTTGATGAAATAATTACTTTAATTCTTATGAAATTCGGAAACAATATTTATTTAATTACCATATAAAATATAAATTTATTTAAAAACATTAATATTAATATAATTTGAATGAATTCCCATGTTATATGGATAATTTTCATAAATAATACTTTATATTGAATTTTGAATTGATTAGATTATAATTACGTTGTTGTCTTAATTTTAATAAAGTCAATGTAAATGAATAGTTCTAACACTAACATTAATGATATTTATAAAACATAATATTTTATTTATAGATTTAAAATTACTAAAAAAATCATCAAATAAATTAATATATGGTTTAAAATTTCAACCATGGTTCAATAATTGGCCAATTGTTCTTTTATAGTAATTACCTATAACCCTATAGAGTTAAAAAAAAATTATATCATTGTAATTATAAAAAAGTGTTTAACACGAATAAAAAAAATGATGATATTTAAAATATAATCTAAACCTATAAAATTTTTATTTAGTTTTAGTATTCTGATTCATCCTGATATTAGATTTTAATAATTTAAAATTGGACCTATTTGAACTTAAAAATTAATTAATATTAATTTAATACTTTAATAAATTTATAGGGTTCCCCTCCCCTCTTTTATATAAGGCACCTCTTTAAAAATACATTTAGTTCATCCAATACCCACCCAAATTACTTCTTTCAATCCCACCCCTCATTGTAGTGTTATTATTAGTAAATAATACCATCCTTAAAGGAAATATTGTGTCAATAGAAAGAGATTGTCTGATGTAGAGGTATAACATTCTAATAGAATGTTTTAGTTTAATTTTTTATTCAACCTTCATCAAATATACTTCAACTATGATGATACAATGATGCATTTATTTCACATGTAATGAGATATTATTATATTAATATCATAAATTATATACATATCTATATTATATCAAATTAGAAATGAAACCATCATTTGTGTATACGGCTGACTACTACCTTGCAAACCAATGTAATTCATTTTCAATCACTTCTTCTCATGACTGGATATAATGATGGATTTAGTGTATATATTTTATATAAATTAAATATTTATCATTATCTAATGATATGATATCATATACTTACTTACCTTTCCATTGATTGAAAAATTATAATTTCGTTCATGTGTACGTGTGTATTACAACCTCCAAGAAGCGATGTGATTTATTATTCATCACCGCATCATATGGATTATATGTATAAGTTTTTTTATGGAGTTAATATTATAATTATGATATAATTATCATTATATAAAGTTAAAATAACACCTAACTTCTTTCCATTATAGTCTTTGAATAATTAAGGTATTTCTCATGAATATATACACCCTATAATTTCCATGATTTTATTGCAGTTCATTTTTTATAACCGTATTTCATGGTTGGGTAAAAAATTGTAATTGATTTATAAATATTATAATTTTATTATTATTATTCAATATATGGTGGAATAATTAACACATTCACCATATTCATCCTACAGAAGTATTTTTTGACATATGATCTAAATATCATCAAAACATCTGACATGAAATTAATTGGTTTTGTAATTGAATATAATAGGGAATATAAAAAAATAATAAGAATAATAAACATGAAAATTATTCTATATATGTTAACAATTAAAATAAGTTTTTTATTTATGAAATTAATTAAGATACTTGACTAATCAGACATGGGGTAAAGGACTTTCTTTTAAAAATTCTCTTTTAAATTTTCCCCTCCAAATATTTTTCATCAATTTCTATATTTTTAATAATATAACATTAAATTGTCCATTTTTAAATAAAATAATTATAATGAATAGTTTATTTCTATTTTTAATTTCATTCAAAGGCTTAAAAAGATATCATTTTATGTAATGTTTTAACTTTATTTACAATAATGATAAAGGAATAATATATTTTAATGCATAGGATGTCTAATGATTTTCCCTCTAGGACAACTATTATTTGAATTTTGGATAAATTTACAATATTCTCTTCTCTATTGAAAATAAAAACCTTTTTATATGTACATTAGTGTTGAGTTTGTTTAAAAAAAACTATAACATATTTAGATATATGAAAAGTGTACTACACAAAATATTAAAATACTTTTCATGGGTTTTGTGACAAAATATAAATTAATGAAATTTTGTGTTCATTATATGTATCATGAGACTTATATATGATGTTAGTTTAACCCAGTACAACTTATATGATGGGTGACCATATTAAAGATTATACAACATGTGATCTCAATATATCTTATATGATGGGTTTGTCCATATAGTTCTTTAATAAATTGGGTACTGTTCCTTATCTTTATAAGAATGAAGGAGTTAAAAAAAGTGGTTTTTCTTATGGTTTTAGCTAGGCTCTAGTTATTTCTGATAACAGTTTTGAATAAAATTATTTATGTTTTCAAAAATTGGTTTTATTTAATTCTTATTGGGTTTAAAGGTTCTCTTTGAGGAAATGGTGCGATTTTTCAATGTAAAAATTATCTATTTCATACACTCAATGAATATTTTGACAATGTGATAAAATTTATGGTTTTTCATATTATTCCCCTAGAAAAATAGATTTATTATTTTTTATATCCCTTGCGGATCTTTTTGTTTTCATTCCACATTTTAAAATGTTTTTCACATATTCTAAGGATGGATAAGAAAAAATAACAATTTAAGTTAATTTCATGATGCATTTTCATGAGGGAAAAATTTTTCTTTTCAAAGATATTATATTTTGTGAAAAATGGGTATTGATCAAAATTTTCCACTTTAGAAAATATAGTTTTTCTATATCTGAGTTATTACATAAATCACTAAAACTCTAAACTGTAATGATCCATGGGTATTTAAGAAAGTGATTTCTAGTCTAAAGTCACTATATTATTTAATATTTAATTGTTTTTATTCATATTATATTTCCATTTATATGATTAATGACTGATTTTTAAAACATTTTTGGGTTTATACCATGTTTTACACTGTAAATTTAACTATTAAAATGGAGTTTCCAAAGGGATTATTTTTTTCTGCACAAAATATATTTTATGTAATGGCTTAATGTGTTTTCATTATTTAAAATGGATTTATAAAGATGTTTTATGATTTTTTTTCCATATGAATTGTTTTTAATTGAGATGGGAATTATTTTTATTGAATTGGATATTTAATTGGATTTTATGAATGGAACATGTGAAGTTGACATACTTTGCAATGAGTAGCACATTTGATAACTGGTGTGTGGGTGTGTCTTGTCCATGGGACCAAAAGAGACTTTCGGGAGGAATACAAAGAAAGATCCTACATTTTTACCATGGTATTGAGAAAAAATCTTGGGTGGAATACAGAGAACTATTCCATATCACTATCAAACATATTAAGGGAGATCTCAGGATTTTTTAATAGGGAAGACTATTAGAGATTCCAAAAATGTAAAACGTTCTTATCTGGATCAAAATTTTTGTTCTATACTAAGTATAACACTTGAACCTTATGGTTAGACACCATGGCGCATATTACTTATGCCTGATTTATTTATATAATTTTATGCATTCTGGATGTTCTATATATTATTGTGATAAATTGATGTATATTGATAATATCATATTTTCTTATAAACCAATAAATGTTATTATACATTTATGAATGCCTTGTTTGGTTAGGTTAGGAAACTATATGTTGAGTGGATTTTATATCCTTACTTGATCCATGTTCACAAATGTTTTGGAAACAATTTTTTTTAAGAAAAACCAATGGGATTTCAAAGGTATGATTAAATGTGAAATGTTTTCAAAGTTAAATAGTTTTAAAAAAATTAGTTCTCAAACTATTTTATTGGTTTAAATATTTTAAAATCATTAAAAAATTATACTGGTGTCCTATTAGGATTTTTTTCTCATCTATATTACTATTTTCTAAGTAATTTTAATGGAGGGGACATAGTCTAATAGGTTAGCTCATGAGGAGTCATTTTAAGGTTTCATATCAGTGTGATTTATCTATTTTCAATTTCACATCTTTAAAAATATTTTGGTTATCTATAATTTAATATGGGAGACCTTATTTATAAAATTTTTATGGCATGTTACCTATTATAGTGTGATTTTTATGGTACTCACTCTCATTGATTTTTGTGTTACATTACTCTATTTTTATGTATCTTAAATATGATTATATTAGGGTGGCTATCTAGTTTCTAAGATGGGGTATATTAATGTATCATGGTTGATACCATTCCCAAGATGTTAATTCGTTATTACTAGGTTATTTTAATTATCCCTTGGTTATTGAGAACACACGTCATGCTTTGTGGCATGCTATTTGTAGTGACAAGTCGGTTCGACCCAGGTTTGTTCACATGTAAAAAGTCTATGATATATGGTGAAATTTTTTTATTACAATCAATTTCATTAAAACATATTGATTGAACGATATAAAACATAATAATCCCCTATAGGTGTGATTTATTTTAGATTATGTAATGTATCAAGTATATCATTTTGGTATATCTTATAGGTAGGACAGATAAATCATTTCATATTAGTATATAAGGATGAAATGTCCTCAAAATAATAAGAATTCATAGTATTTGAATGTGAATATTTGAGATATCAATATCATTAACTCTAAATTTTGGTAATTAGATATCATGCATTTAATACACATTATTTAAAATAAATATAGACTTGAATATATGAGGTAATTTAATGAGGTTGAAGTATATCTATATATAGGTAATATAGAATGATTTTTTAAATAAATGGTAGACACGTATGGTTTATATCTACCTAGGGGATTAATACTAGAAATTAAGAACTTTAATTATGTTCTTAGAATTAATTTTTTTATGGAAATAAGAATATTATAAATTGAATATACATTCTAGATATGTATAATTTTTATTAAATAATTTGGAATATTATGTTCAATTTGGATTATAATTATAACTAACATTGGTATTTTATCCACGGATATATTAATTAAAAACTCATAAAAAGACTCTGTAGAGATGGATTATTGGAAACAATATTTTATGAATCAATTTATAGTTATGAATCTTGTTTCATTTAAATTATGAGAGAAAATTTTATTTAAAAAGGTCAAAGTGCTAGTGGACTATTGGATATTATACATAGTGATGTATATAGTTAGATCAGTAATAAACCTATTGGTGGCTTTAGGTATTTTAATATTTTTTTGATGAATTTAGTAGATATGATTATGTATTTATAATGAGTCATAGTTATGAAATTTTTAAGACTTCAAAGAGTTTATAATTAATTATAGAAACAACTATGAAAGAAGTAATATTATTCCCCATTCAGACTAAAAAGAATAATAATTGTTCAAGAAATTCACTGATCATATAATATATTAGGGATTTTTTAACAGATCGCTCTATATAAAACACTATAATGGAATAATGTTTCTAATTGAGGAAGTTATTCTCTATTAGGAATTGAATTATTGACAAAGCGTTTGTGCGACATTATTATTTCATTATGAGTATATTCTCTAAATATTATTTCATTTATAATTAACAATGTTCCATAAAAAATAATCATAAAGAAACCATATTAAATTTTTAATAGTGAACATTTAGGTATATATATTTTATGGTTTTTTTGTGAATAACATCAAGAATTATTTTATTTAGATAATATTTTCCCTGAGTGAGATACATTCATATTTTTTTGGTAATTTCAACAAAAAAGTTAGATATAATTTCAATAATCCTACAAAACACAATGTGATTGAAGCATGATATATTATATTCATTAAGAAGGATCACATGAAATGATATTTCAATGGGAGAAAATTTGGACATAATGAAGTTGAAAACCAATAACCGGATAGTTTTTCTGAGATGGAGGTTGAGTCAATTCCATAAAGCATATTAGAAAAATAAAAAATATAGGTTACAGAGGAACATGTATGGTATGGTGGGATTCTTCAAGATCCTAATACAAATGAATTTATTACTTTGAATGATGAAGAATTAAATTTTGTAGGTGATGAAATTACTACCTTTTGTGAGTTTATTGACTATTATGATTTTGAGAAATGGTTAAAGGACATGGAATATAGAAAGGAATCAATGTACACTAATCAAGTATGGAACATGGAAGATGAAAAAAATGGGTGACATAAAAAGGGTGTAATAAAACTGACATGGATTCTATAGATTCAACCCATAAATAAGTCTTGGTGGAAATAGTTTCCAACAAATTTAGGGTATTCAAAAAAAGAGACATTCTCACCTACAGTAAAGATAAAGTCTAGCGGGATATTTCATTCCATAGTAGCTCATTTGGATCATGGGACAAATCAAGTGGATATCAAAGCTACTTTACATTAAAAAAATTTGATAACATGTATATGATACAAAATAAATATTATCTTCATATATGAATAGGATGGATCGACTAGTATTATCATATTATACCTCATGTATGTACATCCATGTATTTTTATAATTTTAACATCTCACTTTTTCAACTTTATTGTAGATTACCCAAACAAGATCTCCATATCACTTAAAATACTCAGGCTCACAGTATGTACTCTTCCTCATGGATGTCTCCTAGCATCAATTTGTTATTATTTTTCAAAATAATTGTAACACCCCAAGCTTCTACGGTACGTTTCCCTTTGAATAATGCGATAGCGTGTGTTGTACGCAACCTCGAGTTCTAACACACACCACAACTAATTAAACTAGCCGTTGTGAATAGTAATACCTAATTTTTGAAATCATATATATTCTATATTTCAAAATGGACTTCATTTTTGGATTCGGAATATCAAAATTAGCCTAGGGTGAAATTTTGGTACATTTCGGATAACTTTCATATTTTGATGAATAGTGAAAATTTCTAAATTTTAATTAAAAACAACTTTTTTAATAAAAATAATTAATAGTGATAAATTATGAATTTGAGTGGTTTTAAAGTATATTTAGAATATATTTTTACCATTAAATTTAATGTTTATCATTGGACATAATTTTACAATTAAACCGAACATAAACAAGTGTCAATCTTTTGATAGTTATTATCTCTTAAAAACACGCTTTTTGTTTTGACAGCGGGAATTAATTTTAAATTAATTTCTGCCACTTCTGTGTTTTGAATTTAGGAAAATGGATTCCATATTTGGAATCAGGATGTTCAAATTGTGTAAATAGGTAACTTTTATTTTTACACATTTTGAATAATTACTGCGGTAAATATTTTATTTACCATGGTTAAAGGGTAAATCCGGTAAATAGGGGTTAAAAAAATAATATTATAATAATACAAAATTACCCTAAAACGTGTCTTAACCCTATTGGTTGATACATGGTCGACCATGGGCATCTTTGTGTCAATTTTGGGACCCCATGGATCCACTTGTAAGTGATAATGACACTTTATTTTAATTAAGTTAAAATGAATACAAAAATGACACAAGCATATATCTTTTAGAAGAACAATTTTTACATAGGGTTATACATGTTGGATTTTCGATTATAAATATTCATTAGAAAGCTAAAATGATTTCCTACATAATGATATTTTATTTGTAATTTTTAGACGTTAAATAATTTATTTAATTTATGACACAATGATGATTCAGTAATTACTATAATAGTGAAAAATTAAAATAATTGATATTATAAATACCCTAATAAATATAATATGAAACTTTTAATGAATTAAACTAATTTTCTATGATAATATGATATATTAGGATTGATTTAATTGACTTTTTTCGAAGTAATCAATCTGTTAGGAGTTTCAAAAAAATCAACTATTGAATAGTGTCAAAATTGACATAAAAGAGTTCTTAAAACAAATATTATATTATTAATTGATATTAAATTCCTAAAAATCTAAGGATCAGCCAAGAGACTTATATTATTATAGGTTCCTCATTAATGGACCACTTGGGGGTCGCTTGGATGTATATAGAATGTTTATTAACCATATTATATAAAAATACAAAGAGACATTGTAAAAGTGAAACTAATTAACTTAGAGTTAATACTTAAAGATAAGGTTAATATAAGTACCCAAACCTGTCTAAATTCTATTGGATGAGTTGTTTTCGACCTATCCCCACCTCATCCTTTGAATAGTCAACTTTGGAGCCTTTAGAAACCGAATATGAATTTATTATAAATTAATATTTCTAGCTTTTCCAAAGGTGCCCCTCACCCCTCTTATAAAAGGGCACTCCTCCTTCTCATTTCTTCACACCTCTAAAGCCTTTTGGTTCGGCCAAACTCTGCCCAAATACTCTCCCAACATCCCTCAATACAACCTAGAGGCCTTAGTTTGATCAGAAAGCCAACCTAAGGAGCCCTTTTGATCAAATCAAAAGGAAGAACCCGAAGAAGAGGTAATGATCTCACCACCCTTTTCTAAGTTCATTTCTTCTTCCACTTCTTCTTCCTTTGTTCTTACCATTCTGAAATAATAACTCCAGTATCTCACATATACTGTGATGTTATTATAAATATGGTACAATCATATTCAGTATTCTATCCACCCTTTGAATAACATGTCACCATACGTGCGTACGTACGGCTTACCGTCTCCACGTCGTGGTGTAATTGTTATTCAATATAATATTATTTGGATGGGTATAATAATGATGTGTAACTCCTGTAAATAATAAATATAACATGTTAATGATTCTGTATATATGATATACCATCCATTTATATATTATTTTAATATCAAAAGAATGATATTGTCACTCGTGCGTACGTACGGACTACCGTCTCCACGAACGCGATGAGATTCATTCTCCATCGTAACCATTAAAGCGTAATTGTCATTTTATGATTTAAAAATGATGTTTAAGGACTTGATATCATTCTGGATATGAATAATATACAACCTATCCTTTACAAACATGTCTTACGTAACAAAACATATGAAAGAAAACAAGTAAGTTAACACCCGAAACAACGATAATACTAAGATATTATTATCAAATCAATATTAAAAGATCATATATGATATCATATTAATGTATATGATTCTTGTATAATTTAATAACAATTATTTCACCATTATACAGGAGGTTAACCTACCACAACCAAGGAAAAGTACAAGGTAAGGGTTATTTCACAATCTCTTCATTATCCGAGGTTGTATTATACGTAATAATCTACTGGGATCTCTTTATCATCCACATCCATGTTTCTTCGAAATGTATTTCAAAACATTTTTACTATTTACAAGAATATGGGTTAAAGTCATTTATACCCTTGTTTGACTTTTTATAAGAGGTTTATAAAGGAATCTTTCCGTCGTTTTCAAAACAAGGTCCTTTTTAACCTTTTCGACAGAATTGAGGTAAGAATGTTTTTTTTAACTTATACGGCGGGTGCGGTTATTTTCCGCCGTTATAAAATCGTCGAAGCTTCCCATACAAGCTTATAAGAATATTTTCAAAGAAAATGTTTTATTTTATATGGATCTTAAATGATTTCAAAATAA
The DNA here is from genome assembly GCA_963277665.1 of Viscum album. Classification (NCBI taxonomy): domain Eukaryota; kingdom Viridiplantae; phylum Streptophyta; class Magnoliopsida; order Santalales; family Viscaceae; genus Viscum; species Viscum album. The sequence goes on along the minus strand of OY728164.1, from coordinate 1,464,276,954 downwards.
AAGGAGATATTTCTTTTAAAAGAATTTTGATTTCATCTATGTCAACATCCTTTGATGGATTTTAAGATTATTTGAAGTTGATTTATTATGATACAAAACTTCTATATTGTATTGAAGGTTTTGTGATATGTTTGACTGTGGATGTGCTATTTTTATACCATTCATAGTTTATTGTGAAAGTATTGACATTTCGTATGCTAGTTTTAATACGAATGTTTATGTTATGTTTAAACCTTTTCATATGGGAATGCATTGGACTTAATAAGTGACGGGTGGAGCCCGCTATAGCTCCTCGATGCATCGGTAGGTCTCATGAGACAAACTAGTGTCTTGGCACAAGGCCTTGACAAAATCTTATTTGTAGCCTTGGCACGAGGCCTTGGCTATGTGGTTATGATAGTCTGGCATTATGCATTCCAACATTATGAAAGTGGTTATTGATTTTTGCATGTGATTATTCGATTAGTAGAATATCCATGTGAATAAGTAAATGGCATTATTTCATTTTACTTTTGCCATACCATGTTGAAGTTCAATTTTAAAAGGCTTTTGTTTTAGTAATGCATTGCCTTAAATGTTTATTCTTATTTATGAAAGTTTCCGCTATATTGTTATCCTTACTGGGCATTTGAGCTCACCCCTTTTCTATGTTTTATTTTTCCCCAGGATGTGAAGAAGTAAATTATGAATGACCTGCAGGGATATTATGAGGGGATAGTAGTGTGGATTATGGAGACATTATGTTGTTGTAGTAGTTTTTCATTTTATGATGTAATGTAAAACTTATGAATATATCTAGTGTTTCCAAGGCTACTAAACCAATCGGTCTTTCGAGATTTGATCTTTCTTGTGATCATGCCAATGTTATGTAATAATGCACCGACTCTAGGCAACTAGGGTCGGGGCGTTACAGTTGGTATCAGAGGAAGTTTAGTACAAACCTTGGAAGCTAGATTTAGATAAACTCTGATTAGAGCACGTAGACCTAAGATGAACTTTGAGGATTAGTATAGAAGAATTTCCTAGAATTTTGGTATTGTAGAGATTTTGTGAGTTTTCCGAGCAATACATCCCTGTCTGGATACGAGCAGGTAGAGGCGGCTCTGGCACAGATGTACCTAGGGGTAAAACCCGAAAACACCGCTTTGAGCTAGACTCGAACGGGAACTGGTGCACGACAACGGGCCTTGCTGCACTCTTGGTTACGACACTCCCGGGGGATATGCTTAGGATAACTCTCATTATCTTTACAAATCATTATGAAGGGTTTATGAGTATATAATTCCTCAAAGAAAAACATTTTTATGATTATGGATTATATCCATAAATAGTTCAATTTATGTTAAGTGTTTTATAAGTATGGGATTATGTATTTTGATTCATAAACTGATCTAGTTTATGCCATTTTTTAGAAATGGCGCCTAGTGGAAGAAATGGAAACCGTATCAATGCACGCACTCCATGTAGGGATTGCCCTCCTGCTCAAGATAATTATAGTGGGGCTGGTGATGCAACTGGTGCCGATCAGCTAATCACCGTACTGGGACAACTTACTCAGGTTATGAATAATAACCTTACCCGTATGGAGCACCCTGATCCGCAGCGTGGAGGATCAATGTTAGATCGATTCATGAGACAACAACCACCAATGTTCAATGGGAGTACAAATCCCTTAGTAGCTGAGCAATGGATATTTTCCCTAGAGAAAATATTTCAGGCTTTGGGGAGTAGTGAAAGGGAAAAAGTTACCATGGCAGTTTACCGCCTCACTGGAGATGCTGATCAATGGTGGTCATTGATTCAAAACATGAAGGAAGATGATGAAGTATCAAACATGGAATGGAGGGAGTTCAAAGATCTGTTTTTAGAAAAATACTTTCCTCGCGACCATCGAGCAGATATGGAAAGACAATTTCTGAGTCTGAGACAAAAGGAGGATGAGAATGTCACAAAGTATGAGGCTAACTTTACAAGGTTAGCGAGGTACGCTGGTGATTATATTCGCAACCCAAGAAGTAAGATTGATCATTTCTTTGATGGGTTAAAACCATTTCTCCGTCGAGCATTAGTCTCACAATCCTTTTCATCGTACGAAAACATTGTCTCATGTGCTATCAAGACCGAAAAGGAATTCTCTAAGTCTTATGACTTTAAAGCAAAGCAAGAGAAGAAGAGACCTGCTGATCAATCTGGGAATGGAAATAAGGGGAAGAAGGGAAAGGTTGAATATCCATCTTGTGGTAAGTGCGGGAAGAAACACCCCGGTGCTTGCCTGAAGGGAATGGGAGTCTGTTACAAGTGTGGTGAAAAAGGCCACCAAGCTCATGATTGCAAGGGGAAGAAGGAAGCTACCAACGTTCAGTGCTACAATTGCAGGGAGATGGGGCATTATGCAAATGCATGTCCTAAGCGTCAGGAGAACTTACCTCAGAAAAGGCCAAGGGATCAAGGCCAGGCTTATGCTATCACTACTGCTGAGGTAGAAGCTCCGAAAGACGTGGTGGAAGGTAATTTAATGGTTTCCTCAAGTTTAGCAAATGCATTATTTGATTCTGGATCATCGCATTGTTTCATATCTTCCCAGTTTGCTAAGAAAATTAGATATTTCCAATTTGATTTAATAAGGGAGTTGTCAGTTAAAACTCCTAAGGGAAGTATCATTGCAACAAAGTTTTGTGAATCAGTCCCCATTAGAGCACATAAATTTTCTTTATCTGCTGATTTCATCGTCATACCTATGATTGAGTTTGATATAATCCTCGGTATGGACTGGCTTTCGGACTATGATGCGAAGATTTATTGTAAGAAGAAAGAGGTTACGATTCTTGATGATAATGATAAAGAACACCTTATTTTTAGAGCAGAATCGTCACCACCTAATTCTTATTTAGATCCACCCCCTGTAGCTCAACTTAATTCAATTATCGGGGAGGAAGAGACTGAAATAACTGTCGGTGAGGAAAGGAATGTTCAAATAGAAGATGTACCTATTGTGAAAGAATTTGTAGATGTATTTCCGGAAGATTTACCTGGACATCCTCCAGAACGAGAAGTTGAGTTTTCTATTGATTTGATTCCTGGATCAAGGCCTATATCGAAGACCCCTTATAGAATGGCCACTGTAGAGCTAGTCGAACTAAAGAAACAACTAGAGGAATTGAGTAATAAGGGATTTTCCCTAGTTTTTCTCCATGGGGATCCCCTGTTCTTTTTGTTAAAAAGAAAGATGGATCTATGAGGTTATGTATTGACTACAGGGAGATCAATGCTATAACGATAAAGAACAAGTATCCCCTACCTCGTATTGATGATTTATTTGACCAACTGCATGGAGCTCAATACTTTTCAAAGATTGACCTTCGATCTGGATACCATCAGTTGTGTGTGAAGAAGGAAGACATTCCGAAAACAGCATTTCGAACCAGGTACGGGCATTACGAGTTTACTGTAATGCCGTTTGGATTGACCAATGCACCCTCTGTATTCATGGATCTGATGAATAGAGTTTTCAAGGAGTATCTCGATGAATTTGTGGTAGTATTTATTGATGATATATTGATATACTCCAAAACCTATGAAGATCATGAAAATCACTTGCGCATTATCTTGAAGACTCTGAGGAGGCATGAATTATATGGAAAGTTTAGCAAGTGTGAATTCTGGCTTCAGGAGATTTCTTTTCTTGGCCATATTGTCTCTAAAGATGGAATCTCTGTTGATCCTTCTAAGACCAAGGCAATCCAAGAATGGCCAGCACCTACGAGTATAACTGAGGTACGTAGTTTTATTGGTTTGGCAGGTTATTATCGACGTTTCGTCCAGAATTTTTCCCGATTGGCAAACCCATTAACGAAGCTCACACGTAAAGGGGTTAAATTTGTTTGGACAAAAGAGTGTGAAGAATGTTTCGAAGAACTGAAGAGAAGATTAGTCAATGCTCCTATATTGACTCTACCATCGGGGAATGATGGGTTCGTTATTTATAGTGATGCATCAAAGAAAGGACTTGGCTGTGTCCTTATGCAGAATGATAGAGTTATTGCCTATGCATCACGACAGTTGAAAATTCATGAACAAAACTATCCTACTCATGATCTTGAGTTAGCAGCTGTGATCTTTTCTTTGAAGATATGGAGGCACTACCTCTATGGTGAAAAATGTGAGATTTATACTGATCACAAGAGTTTGAAGTATATTTTCTCACAAAAAGAACTCAACATGAGGCAAAGGAGATGGCTTGAATTACTCAAGGATTATGATTGTACGATACACTACCACCCGGGGAAGGCAAACAAGGTGGCAGATGCTTTGAGTAGAAAAGACCATGGAGTTTTGAACAATATGAGAATTGAAAGGGATCCAATTTTCATGGAGCTAGTGAAGATGGACATGGGAATAACCAGGGAAGGTGAAACATCAATGCTTTTTCAAATGGTGGCCAAACCATCTTTACTAGAAAGGATTAAGAGTTCTCAGACTGATGATGAAGAATTTCAGAAGAAGATTAAAGCTGTGAATGATGGGAGATTGAGAGACTTTGTGTATGAAGATGGAATTTTGAAATTCGGGAAGAGACTTTGTGTTCCCGATTTACCTGATCTAAAAAGGGAATTGCTGGATGATTCTCATAGTTCCAATTTCTCTATACACCCTGGGAGCACCAAAATGTATAGATATTTGAAAGAACATTTTTGGTGGGACAACATGAAGAGGGAGATTGCTGATTTTGTGTCAAGATGTATGGTTTGTCAACAAGTGAAAGCTGGAAGGCAACAGCCTGGAGGAGTCATGCAACCTCTTCCCATACCGGAGTGGAAATGGGACAATATTACGATGGACTTTGTCATGGGGCTACCAAAGACTCCTAGAAGGAACGATGCAATATGGGTTATTGTTGATCGTCTTACCAAGTCAGCACATTTTCTTGCTATAAGAGAAGATCTACCCCTGGAACGTCTAGCAAGACTATATATTAATGAAGTTGTGAGACTTCATGGAGTACCCCTATCGATTGTTTCTGATCGTGATCCCCGTTTTACTTCAAGATTCTGGAAAAGTCTTCAGAAATCCCTGGATACTGAACTTCATTTGAGCACTGCTTACCACCCTCAGACAGACGGACAATCAGAACGGACTATTCAAACCTTAGAAGACATGTTGAGATCTTGCTCACTTGATTTTCAGGGTATGTGGGATCAATATTTACCTCTGGTAGAATTTTCCTATAACAATAGCTTCCATTCGAGTATTCAGATGGCACCATATGAAGCGTTATACGGAAAGAGATGTCGTACACCAACCTGTTGGGATGACGTTGGTGAAAGAAAACTTGTAGGCCCAGAGCTGGTGGAGGAAACGGTGGAAAAGGTGAAAGTAATCCAAAATCACATTAAAGCAGCTCAAAGTAGGCAGAAGAGCTATGCCGATAATCGAAGGAAGGATTTGGAATTTCAAGTCGGTGATCATGTTTTCCTGAAGGTATCTCCATGGAAGGGAGTCATACGTTTTGGTAAGAAAGGTAAATTGAGTCCCAGGTACATCGGACCTTTCGAAATTCTAGAACGAATTGGGGCTGTGGCTTACCGATTGGCAATGCCGCCAAGTCTCTCCAAAGTTCACGATGTGTTCCACGTATCTCTGTTGAGGAAATACATGCCTGACCCAACGCATGTACTCACCTATGAGGAATTAGACCTGGAACCCGATCTTTCCTATTGCGAAGAGCCCATCAAGATTCTTGATACGAGAGAATAAGTGCTGAGAAACCGGACGACGCGTCTGGTAAAAGTTTTGTGGAGGAATCATAAGATGGAAGAGGCAACGTGGGAACCCGAGAAACTTATGATGAAGAACCACCCGAGTCTTTTTATGCAGTAATACCCTAGAAATTGCGAGGACGCAATTATTTGAAGGAGGGGAGAATGTAACACCCCAAGCTTCTACGGTACGTTTCCCTTTGAATAATGCGATAGCGTGTGTTGTACGCAACCTCGAGTTCTAACACACACCACAACTAATTAAACTAGCCATTGTGAATAGTAATACCTAATTTTTGAAATCATATATATTCTATATTTCAAAATGGACTTCATTTTTGGATTCGGAATATCAAAATTAGCCTAGGGTGAAATTTTGGTACATTTCAGATAACTTTCATATTTTGATGAATAGTGAAAATTTCTAAATTTTAATTAAAAACAACTTTTTTAATCAAAATAATTAATAGTGATAAATTATGAATTTGAGTGGTTTTAAAGTATATTTAGAATATATTTTTACCATTCAATTCAATGTTTATCATTGGACATAATTTTACAATTAAACCGAACATAAACAAGTGTCAATCTTTTGATAGTTATTATCTCTTAAAAACACGCTTTTTGTTTTGACAGCGGGAATTAATTTTAAATTAATTTCTGCCACTTCTGTGTTTTGAATTTAGGAAAATGGATTCCATATTTGGAATCAGGATGTTCAAATTGTGTAAATAGGTAACTTTTATTTTTACACATTTTGAATAATTACTGCGGTAAATATTTTATTTACCATGGTTAAAGGGTAAATCCGGTAAATAGGGGTTAAAAAAATAATATTATAATAATACAAAATTACCCTAAAACGTGTCTTAACCCTATTGGTTGATACATGGTCGACCATGGGCATCTTTGTGTCAATTTTGGGACCCCATGGATCCACTTGTAAGTGATAATGACACTTTATTTTAATTAAGTTAAAATGAATACAAAAATGACACAAGCATATATCTTTTAGAAGAACAATTTTTACATAGGGTTATACATGTTGGATTTTCGATTATAAATATTCATTAGAAAGCTAAAAAGATTTCCTACATAATGATATTTTATTTGTAATTTTTAGACATTAAATAATTTATTTCATTTATGACACAATGATGATGCAGTAATTACTATAATAGTGAAAAATTAAAATAATTGATATTATAAATACCCTAATAAATATAATATGAAACTTTTAATGAATTAAACTAATTTTCTATGATAATATGATATATTAGGATTGATTTAATTGACTTTTTTCGAAGTAATCAATCTGTTAGGAGTTTCAAAAAAATCAACTATTGAATAGTGTCAAAATTGACATAAAAGAGTTCTTAAAACAAATATTATATTATTAATTGATATTAAATTCCTAAAAATCTAAGGATCGTCCAAGAGACTTATATTATTATAGGTTCCTCATTAATGGACCACTTGGGGGTCGCTTGGATGTATATAGTAAGTTTATTAACCATATTATATAAAAATACAAAGAGACATTGTAAAAGTGAAACTAATTAACTTAGAGTTAATACTTAAAGATAAGGTTAATATAAGTACCCAAACCTGTCTAAATTCTATTGGATGAGTTGTTTTCGACCTATCCCCACCTCATCCTTTGAATAGTCAACTTTGGAGCCTTTATAAACCGAATATGAATTTATTATAAATTAATATTTCTAGCTTTTCCAAAGGTGCCCCTCACCCCTCTTATAAAAGGGCACTCCTCCTTCTCATTTCTTCACACCTCTAAAGCCTTTTGGTTCGGCCAAACTCTGCCCAAATACTCTCCCAACATCCCTCAATACAACCTAGAGGCCTTAGTTTGATCAGAAAGCCAACCTAAGGAGCCCTTTTGATCAAATCAAAAGGAAGAACCCGAAGAAGAGGTAATGATCTCACCACCCTTTTCTAAGTTCATTTCTTCTTCCACTTCTTCTTCCTTTGTTCTTACCATTCTGAAATAATAACTCCAGTATCTCACATATACTGTGATGTTATTATAAATATGGTACAATCATATTCAGTATTCTATCCACCCTTTGAATAACATGTCACCATACGTGCGTACGTACGGCTTACCGTCTCCACGTCGTGGTGTAATTGTTATTCAATATAATATTATTTGGATGGGTATAATAATGATGTGTAACTCATGTAAATAATAAATATAACATGTTAATGATTCTGTATATATGATATACCATCCATTTATATATTATTTTAATATCAAAAGAATGATATTGTCGCTCGTGCGTACGTACGGACTATCGTCTCCACGAACGCGATGAGATTCATTCTCCATCGTAACCATTAAAGCGTAATTATCATTTTATGATTTAAAAATGATGTTTAAGGACTTGATATCATTCTGGATATGAATAATATACAACCTATCCTTTACAAACATGTCTTACGTAACAAAACATATGAAAGAAAACAAGTAAGTTAACACCCGAAACAACGATAATACTAAGATATTATTATCAAATCAATATTAAAAGATCATATATGATATCATATTAATGTATATGATTCTTGTATAATTTAATAACAATTATTTCACCATTATACAGGAGGTTAACCTACCACAACCAAGTAAAAGTACAAGGTAAGGGTTATTTCACAATCTCTTCATTATCCGAGGTTGTATTATACGTAATAATCTACTGGGATCTCTTTATCATCCACATCCATGTTTCTTCGAAATGTATTTCAAAACATTTTTACTATTTACAAGAATATGGGTTAAAGTCATTTATACCCTTGTTTGACTTTTTATAAGAGGTTTATAAAGGAATATTTCCGTCGTTTTCAAAACAAGGTCCTTTTTAACCTTTTCGACAGAATTGAGGTAAGAATGTTTTTTTTAACTTATACGGCGGGTGCGGTTATTTTCCGCCGTTATAAAATCGTCGAAGCTTCCCATACAAGCTTATAAGAATATTTTCAAAGAAAATGTTTTATTTTATATGGATCTTAAATGATTTCAAAATAAAAGGAGATATTTCTTTTAAAAGAATTTTGATTTCATCTATGTCAACATCCTTTGATGGATTTTAAGATTATTTGAAGTTGATTTATTATGATACAAAACTTCTATATTGTATTGAAGGTTTTGTGATATGTTTGACTATGGATGTGCTATTTTTATACCATTCATAGTTTATTGTGAAAGTATTGACATTTTGTATGCTAGTTTTAATACGAATGTTTATGTTATGTTTAAACCTTTTCATATGGGAATGCATTGGACTTAATAAGTGACGGGTGGAGCCCGCTATAGCTCCTCGATGCATCGGTAGGTCTCATGAGACAAACTAGTGTCTTGGCACAAGGCCTTGACAAAATCTTATTTGTATCCTTGGCACGAGGCCTTGGCTATGTGGTTATGATAGTCTGGCATTATGCTTTCCAACATTATGAAAGTGGTTATTGATTTTTGCATGTGATTATTCGATTAGTAGAATATCCATGTGAATAAGTAAATGGCATTATTTCATTTTACTTTTTCCATACCATGTTGAAGTTCAATTTTAAAAGGCTTTTGTTTTAGTAATGCATTGCCTTAAATGTTTATTCTTATTTATGAAAGTTTCCGCTATATTGTTATCCTTACTGGGCATTTGAGCTCACCCCTTTTCTATGTTTTATTTTTCCCCAGGATGTGAAGAAGTAAATTATGAATGACCTGCAGGGATATTATGAGGGGATAGTAGTGTGGATTATGGAGACATTATGTTGTTGTAGTAGTTTTTCATTTTATGATGTAATGTAAAACTTATGAATATATCTAGTATTTCCAAGGCTACTAAACCAATCGGTCTTTCGAGATTTGATCTTTCTTGTGATCATGCCAATGTTATGTAATAATGCACCGACTCTAGGCAACTAGGGTCGGGGCGTTACAATAATAATGTATTGAGTCTCTTGTAACATCAAAATTCTTGTAATAAATGTTCATTATCTCACACATAAAAAATATGAAACTTTTCTTACTATATATTTATCTTCAAACAATAATATCATGAAGATTATTCATTTCTATAACGAATTTTTGAAAACAACTTGATCTTAAAAAATTGTAATGAAATCCATTTTAAATCGAATAATTTTATTTTATTTTATTTTTTACACTCAAAGTCATTTGGATTTGGGATCAATTATTTATTTTGAATTTCTTAAAGATTCAGTTTTCTCCCTTCATCATCATTCGATATAAAATATGTGTCCATTATAGTTTGATAAAATCATATTCATTTTATTAGTTAAAATTCTTAATCAACATGTTCATGGAATAATGATAGGGAATACTTCTTTTTATTCATTCAACTCATCTCATTTTCATTTTATATTGGCTTGAATCACAATCCTTATAAATGATCAAGATGTTCAATCCATGTAGAATATTCCTCAAGAATTATTTAATTTATTCTTATTCAAAATATAAAATTCTAATGATTTTTATGATTTATCAGTGTAAAATATCTTACATGATAAATATTCTTTAGGAGTGGAAAATTAATTTAAATATATGATATTTCTCTTATGCACAAGATAATCCAATTATACGGGAAACTGTCCTACAACCAACTCAAATATCTTACATCCTTATTTATCATCATTCCTTGTATACCTTTTCAAATGATTTTTTTGGTGAACATAAAATATAATATAGAATATAAAAATATTAAATAGCATCCACAAATTTCACAAAATCTATAAAAAATATATTACACACTATAAATTATCTTACTCGTAGAAATAGTTTTATGCAAGCTACATAATCCACTTCCTCGTTGTCAAATTCTCTTAAATGTTGTACTATTTACATCTGTGTAGTTAAAATGTCTTACACACTTTATAATTTACATTAATTTAGGATAAATTCATTTGAAATTTCTATAACTCCTTAACTAGAATAGTAATTATGTAATTACATCAAATCAATACAACCCTATTTTATATAAATTCTAATCCTATTTTAATAATATAAAGTAATTTCTATTGAAGGAAACTTATTTCAATCAATGTTTGAATAATTTTTAAAAAGGTATTTGTCAAAACATCATATCTGCTTTAAATTTAGGTGAATTATTCAATATTTAATATTTCTTATATATTTGAAATTAATTCCATTAATCTTCCCTTTTTTCATATCATCAATAACCATCAAAAAAATTATTGATAGAATACTCATGACTATAAAAGTTTCATTGACAGGGTGATATTTTCATCAATAATCACCATTTTTACTACTTTTTCATGAATCTTCTTATGTTTGTGAAAGCATTTTCTTTAAGTTGTAGCCTCAAACCACCATTAAATTTATCATGGTAATAATTTATCCTATTTACAACCAATTAGAATATTCTTCTTCACAACCATCTTGATACAAAATACAACATCAAACATAATGGGATCACCCATATCCCCCTTATTATTTCTTTTCAATACACCTTCTGACTTTCTAAACCCAATTTGTTCTTCAATAAATTTTTATTCTCCATATTATTTAAAATGAGTACAATAGTAATATAGGTTCTCATCAATCATTGTTAATAATTTAAATTAAATTACTCTCATTCCTCAAATTTGAATTATTATTGTATGTCACTTGTTGAGTGAAGGATAACACCATATGAACACTAATACAAGAGTATTAAGTTGATCTACTCTAATTCCACCTAGTAAAACCTAGTGTAGAAAACAATATATATTTCATCATAACATTGGGGATTTATATAAAATTTCCATCATGTAAAATAAAATAATTTTACATTTTTTCAATGTATTTAAAAAATATATTAATATTGAAAAAAATACCCTTTAAATATCTCAATAAATACATCAAAATTGTTCTTTCACGTGTCATAAAACTACACCTTTTTTTAATAATCTCATTAACCAGAAATACATCATTTTTAAAAAATTATAAAAAAAATACCAATTGTGAGAATTAATAAAAAACTCTTTCCAAGTTGAAAATTTCTTTCCAAAATTTCTAGTTTCACTATATAACAGATTATATTTGTTTTCCCCTTAAGGTATACATGAAAATAAACTTTTTCATGGTACATAGAGTGCTTCATAATTATAATATACTTTTTTTCCTGGTTTTACATCACTCTGTTTTGAAATTAAATAAATTTTATGTTACCAAAGATAAAAAAGAAAAATATGGAATAACGTGGAACCACCATTCTCTCGATAACTACTACTAGGGATAGGGGTTTTATCTCAATATTAAATTCACTTTTCATCCAAACTTACTATGTGAGGATTAATATAACACCCTAGACCTGGTTGCCACTTAATAGTGCCCTGAGCCCAGTAGGCTACAAGACCTCAAGTGCATCTCCTCAAATGCTAGAGGTTATCGACTAGTAATGAGCTACTATGCGAGTTTTTAGGGAGATTATTCCCTCATTAGTAGAGTACATCATAACATAATTTAAACCCATTCAACAACAAAAGTGGATAACCAAGTAGGAAACTAGAGAGTAAAAAAACCATAATATATAACAAGCCTGGAATGTCTCATATATATATTGATGCAGATGATACAAGTATTTAGAAGACATACAAAAAATTTATATGGAAATAAAGTATATTACAAGTCTCCAAAAGACTAAAAGACCAAAACATATCCCAGTATCATCACAATCTGTATCTTGGTCCCTTACTCTCCTACTCCAAAGAAACAATCAACAAACTTTATTAGGTAGCTTTCCTCTAACATCGCCTAAAAACATATAGTTTTTTTTGGGTCACCATTGAGGCCCAAATAGGGTGTGAGATAAATACCCCAATAAGTAACCACCCAGAATTATATATAGTTCAATACTGCATAATTCAATATTATAAACAATTTTTAGTTATTAGTAATTTAAATGTGAATGCTTGTGGAATATGACCATGCGAAAAAGTAATGCCAAAAGCCTTTCAAGGCTCCTTTTAATAAGTTTTATCTACAAACAAGAAATATATAAGAAATATAAACAAGTAAAACAACCTCTATATACATAAATATATATCTTGTCCACACATACTCTCCATATAATGAGGGCATATTAGAATACCATGGTCTTGTTGTATGATGAAGTGTATCACATTTCCACAGCCACTCCGTAACAACCAAAGTGTCATAAAACCCACATGTTTTCTGTATAATAAAGTGTATAGAATGATGGGATGGATCCAATGTGTCAAAAACCAAGACATTCTTGTCAAATCCAAGGAGCAACTCAATGGAAACTCAGTAGAGGTACTAGTTGGAGTCCTAGGATAATGTGTCCCAACATGTCCTACATTAGTCCATTAAAGTAGATTCAAAGTGGTACAAAATCCAAAGGCATCCCACATCAAGACCTAAGAAGAATCATTACTCAAGGAATTCACTACCAAGTTCCATATCCATGGAGAGCCATCCATGGAATCTATACCACCAACCATCCCATTCGTCCCATTTAAAATTTAAATTCCATATGAGTCTACTCACTCATGCAATAAATCAAATTCAAAACACTATACTAATTATTCCCACTCATTTAATCAATCTTGAACCAGTCAAATCTCATGAGTATACCCACTCATGTATTTGATTCCCATTAATCTTGTCACAAGGGTATACCCACCCATTTATCATCAATTCTAATTTTACAAAAAACATGGGTATACCTACCCGTTTGTCACCAATCATAAATTAAGAACATTTTATGAGAATAAGAATGCATTAATTTAATTCCAATTAATACATTTGATCATCTCAAGCCTGGAATAACATATTTTCAAAGGGTAAAGAGGTAGTATATCTACTAACATGTAATTCAAACCCATTTAATAATAATTGATCTCCCTTAAACAAGGAAAACTCAAGGACTCGCCACTTGGGTGATTCATTATGGAAAAAACTAAGCAAAGTCATGGAGCACCCCACGAGTAGCCTCGAGTTATGGAAACAACCTATAACGCATTATAAGGAACATATGGGAAACCCTAATAGGCTCAAATACTTTCATTTCAGTCAATCAATTAATATATGGCATTGCACCGAAATTTCCGGCAGGTGGAATAATAGTTGATAGATTTAAAAGATCCAAAATCCAAATGAAAAGTATCAACCATGTACCTTAGCTTAGTAATGGAGTGATCACCTAGTATCAGGTCCATATTTGAATCAGTCTAGGAGAAATCTAAAAAATGGATGATGTAAGAAAATATATGGCCAATGAGACAAATTCCAGATAGTGAAATTGATAGCTAGAAGAAACAATAATGGAAAAATGGAATGTTTATCTTACCTATGCAGATCTGATGATACAAACCACATTAAAATTGGAGATCAGAAGAAGAGTAGATCTAAAATCAATATTTAGACTCCTTTTAGAGCTTCAATGAAATAGAGGTTTTGTTCATGGAATAAAAACTTAATATGGTTTTAAATTAGTATTTAAATTTAATTTAAATTATTCAAACACAAAAAAATCATTGGATTTATAGTTTAGGTGCACGGTTTGGAAAATCATGAACCAACAATTTATGGTTCTATATAGGCCAAGGGCCACCCGCATGGTTTACTTGCAAAGTCTACAAACCAGGTAAAAATTTTGTAGTAAGACTCTGTCAAAGTCTGTAAGGACTATTTTCTTGTACATAAGACCATGTGTCCCATTTCACATGGTTTTTTATAACCATGCGTCCTATACAACATCTCCTCCCAGTCTCGTATGATTTAGTCATACTATTCACCAGGGAAAAACTATTCCAAACTCAGGTTCTGAGATCTAAATAAGCCCCATTAAACCCAAAACACCATATGATCATGTTGGAAACACACATAAGGCCATATTTAAAAATTAAAAATAAATAAGTATGGATCCAAACATCATATGAAAACTCAAGATCTTAAAATCTTTCCCTCTTATAATAATTTTCCCCGAAATTTCTCTCTGAAGGGTTGTCAAGATTCGTCTGAGAACAAATCTAACCATTGAGAACATATGTTGGCCTTCCACTCGAATATCTAATATTATAAATGACTATGATTACATAGCACCCATAATATAGGAACTTATCATCCACAAAAAAAAACATGCTCTCTTAAATAATACGAATCGGATCCTCCTCAAAGGATGCATCAACCTAAAGCTCAAACTCCTCATGTTGAAAAGTGTGATATGGGTCCAAATGATTCCAGTGAATCTAAGAAACATATAGGAAATCGTTCATGCCTCGATACGCCTTAGGTATCTCTAACTGATAGGCTACTGATCGACTCCCTCCAGAATCTAAAACATCCCAACATATCACAATTAAAGCTAACATTGAAACCTAATTTTCTTTTGTCCCAGCCTTGGTGAAACACATAAAAAAACTTTATCCCCAACTTCAAACTCTAGAGGTCATCTGAGGCAATCTGAATAATATTTCTATTGATACTGTGTTGTATTCATCCACTTCTAAATAAATTGAACCTTCATATATGTCTTTTACACAATACATTATCCAAGTAAAGTTTCTTCACCTGTCTCTTTCCATCATAGGGGTGATCAACCTAACCTACCATACAAAGCCTCATAAGGTTACATCTGTATATTCACTTGATAACTATTATTATAGTTAAACTCAACCTTGGGAATGTTCCTCTATGAAGATCCACCGAAATCTAGGATGCATTATTGTAACATTTCCACTATCACAAGCATCGTACACTCTGATTGGACAACAGTTTAATGGTAATATGATGTGATCAAAAAAAACCACTATACCAAAAACCCTCTGAAAACTCTTCCAGAAATGAAACGTAAAGCCGAAATCCCTTTGGTAAATTATATTTCATTAGAACCAATTATGTCATACTATATATCGGATGTATAATATTCCATGATCATAAACAATTAAGTGTCCTTGATCTGAAAGAAAAGAAAAACCTTCATGAGCTTGTAAACAACTACCCGCACAACAGTGTTTCCTGAAGGTGACCTCAGTAAAAGAGTCAAAAAATCCATTTTGACAACATCATATTTTCATTTCATAATAGTTAACTACTATAAAATAATTATCAATCTCTTATGTTCCTCCTTCACATATTGAATGATGGAACACATCATAATGAACCAACTACCTCTCTTTTTATACCCGACCACCAGTAATGATAGCGTAAGTCATGGTATATCTTGGTGACTCTGGAGAGAACTTCCCATGTAGAGACATGAAATTTCCACATCATCTCCTGATATATTTATAATATAACTGAAACACATCTATGGATATGAAGGTTATCATCTTTTCCTATTATCTAATAAGAAGTTCGGTCCCCACCTTCCAAATTCTCTCACACGACTATGCCCTCAGAATCTGATACCTACCTCATCCACACTCTATCAAGTTGGATAGTGGTCACTACTAAGGATGATATATACATATATCCATAACTATTTTTCACTGACAAATGCATCAGAGATAAAAAATCCATATACCACCCATCTCTAATATCCCGCTACACTTTATGTATCTTAGTCCTCGTGCTAAGTGGGGCAATCACTTTATTTACTTTACCAAGTGTGTAGGAAATCTCGAAACCAAAATACTAAAGGTACTCCACCCATATCTATTTATTAATATTCAGATCATGCTATGTAAAAATATTTTTTGTTGATTTTTTGTTTTGCGTACACCACAAAATGCTCTCACATTAGATAGTTTCTCCCACATCGTAAAGAATGAACAACTCCAGCTTACTCCAGATCATGCATTGGGTAATTCCTCTCATGTGACATCATCTATCGAGACCCATACTCTATGAATATATCTCCCTAAATCATCAATACTCCCATATTGATACCTGATGCATCATAATATACAGTGTATCTCTTTCCCTATTCAAGAATTATCAGGATCGGTGCTGATGTCAACCTTCATTTCATCTCCTGAAAGGAGGTCTTCCAAGAATCTGACTATAAAAAAATCACACCCTTCTTAGTAAATTACATAAATGGAACATTTATTTGTTAAAATTCTTATATAAAATACCTGTATTAACCATCTAGCCCCAATAAACTCCTTCTGTGAGTAACATTCTTGGCCTAAGAGTTTTGTGTGCGTTTTTGTTTTGAAAAAAAATACTAGAGAACCCCATAGAGAATTACTAGGTCAAATAAAACATTTTTTCTCCAAATCCTCTATATTCCTATTGACATCATGATTCTCCATTGTATCCATACTATAAGGAGGATTGAATACTGATGAAACTACTGAAACTATCTCAATGGTGCACTCCACCTCTCTCTCATGAGGTAAACTAGAAAATCCATTGAGAAGCATGTCCCTGAAGTTCTCAACCACTTGAGGAATGTCTTCCTAGCTCACTCCCTGCTCAACCAGATACAAACTAGCATTATAATATGTCATTCCACTCATCCCAAAATGTTCAAGTCCATCTAGGATCACTTGGGAATACAAATCACCCTTGTGAGTATACACTAAACCCTCTAGTGATTTAAAGTCACCCTATAGTGATAGCAGTCAATGTAACCTCGATAAGATACAAGCTAATACATTCTAAGGATGACATCAAACCCTATCATCTAGAGGACATACAAATTACACATTAAGTGACACACACCATCCTCAAGACGGATCTCCCTACACTACCCCATATATTTTTCTTATGATTATAAATGTTGTGTTTAACATCATAACACCCTCAAAAAGAAAAAAAACAATCCCAAGGATTTGTGACCACCAGTGCAGATATTAAACTATGTGATTCACCTGTATCAAAAAAAGAGAATATGAAATAATTGAGGCTGATAGGATTGTACCTCTCACTGTAGATGGCCTGACACCCTCCCCTTGGGGGTAGGCTATAAATAATAGAACTGACCTTTACCTCGGTCCAGTGATATAACCTAACTGCCTGGAGTAGGTCCACTCTAATGTTTTTGTGTAAGAAGTTTTTTGATACCAATGAAATTACCACCACTGCCTCATCCTGATCATCCAATAGTGCTACAACTCCCTTCTTGATGTGGAGTTGAAGAGACTTATCATGAACCTGGTTTCAAAGCTGGCCTATATAACTCACAAGAGGAGGGGAAGTTTCTACAAAAATAATGCACAAGGTCTATTCTGCTGCAATCTCAGAACATGACTGGGTCACAGTCTTAATGACTCTTCATGTGTCCTTTATTTACACACTGGTGAAAAAACATTGAGTTACCAGTACTCATAGATTGACTGATAATCATTACAATGTAATCCTCATAACATTACTTCTTGCCTAAATATGTAGAACCCCTGTGTCGAGAAACAGCACTGCCCATCTTTGTGCCCCCGACTTCCATCAGGTTCTACACTATAATCAGTTCCTAATTTACAATATCATGGATATAGGTCAATATGAACAAGGTCACCTAAGATTTAATTTCAAGTCAATGACCTTCCTTGAAGAATCTATATATATATATATATATATATATATTCCTCATCAGAAAGGTACATCGGCATAAAATGTTACAACTCTATAAATAATTAATAGAACTCTATAAATTTCATCATGCCCTGGTCTAGATGCATAAACTCACTATCATGTTATACCCATAGAGTTTTGGGTAAGTTTTATAATAAAATAAGGTCCGAAAAATATCCTAACATGTATCTTATATCACGTCATCTTGGTTCAGAACATCCCACTAGCATGTTTCTATCCTAAGTAGTATATAAGTGGAAGGCCTGACCCACCTATCAAAAGGCCTCTCAAGATGCTTAAAAATTTCTATCATTGTCTCAAGAAATTTCTCTATAGACCTTAGACATCCATCCCCACAAAAATTGGGAGGATTATTCATCTAGAAAACCCATGTCTGCTCAGCCAAAGTCATGGTAGGATGTGGTGCTCCCTGAAAAGTCTGAATATTTTGAATGAAAACCTCATGAAACTATACCTCAAAACCTATGAACAGAAAATCCTCTAGTTTTTTAGCATTTACTAAGGGAGTATCAACTGGTATCCCATGGCCCACTTCCTCTAGGGATTGGTCACCACCTCCCTCATGGTGTATGACTTGAGTTCATTGTCATGTCATCTCTCTACATTGCCAAAAAAATCCTTAGGAAGTAACAATACCAATATTCATAGCTCAAAAGAATAGGATTGTTCAAAAAACTACTAAAATAAGTCATATAACATAGTATAATATTAATGGAAGTACTATAAAAAGGAATAGTCATAACACAACTTAAAACATAGCCTTTTTCCCACTCAAAAGCCGGGTCTAGGTCATATCTCTATTCATCAATACGTGATTCCATTTAATTTTCATATTAATCAACATTCATTTAACATTTAAATTATTCAAGAATTTTAACCATTAGTTCACCAATTCCATATCCATGAAGACCCATCACACCTCATAAACCCAAAACATGGTTCTCATTCAATCTGTGCATACCAACTTTACATAAACAATTAAATTTCGCTAGTGCGTCATTTCCCTATCCATAAGGGCCCATACACCTTAATATTTGAAATATCGAATAACTCATTTATCCACTACACAAAATCTATCATAACATAATACATAACTATCACAACACCTATCACTATAGAATACAATTAGTAATGCATTCTGAATGGCATGACATAATGCATGTCATGATATTTTTAAAAAGTTCATATATGATGAATGAGATATAATACCATCATATCATCAGGTTTCAACAGAAATAGAACCCACATTTGCATAAATAGTAACATCATAAATCAAGTGGTTTTCCCAATGGTGAAATCAAATCATTTATAATATTAAAAACCCTGAAAATAACAATTTCATTCGAGGGAATTTGGATATTCCCTATATGCGGGGTAAATACTCCCAAGCACATCTTATTACCAAATTCCATTTCCTTTATATAGCTTTTTATTATCTCCAAATATAAGTCAAAATAGAATAGAAATCGCCAATACTACATTATAACTTCCTAGAATCATATTCCACTTAACATTTCCCCGAGCTCGGTTGGCTATAAGGCCTCATGCACATCTCCCCAAATGCCAGAGGCTGCCGAATAGAAGTGAGGGCCTAGTTGAGTCATTAGGGAGACTATTCCCGCATTACCAAAGTATATCATAATATATTTAAAACACATTTAATAGAGTAAGAAGATAAACAAGAAGGAAAATTTAGAGTAAACAAAACATTAATAAATAAGAAACCTGAAACCACTCATATATAATGATTCATATGATACATGTATCTAGAAAACAACCAAAGTAATTAAATGGAAATATAGTATGGTATAAGACACCAAAAATAAAAAATCCCAAAAATGTATCCCAGTAGCATCACAAGCCTCAGCATGGTCCCTTACTCTCCTAATCAAAAGAAACAATTATCAACCTATATTAGGGTTCTTTCCCTTAACTTCACCTACAACCATATAGTCTACTTTAATCCCCAAAAGGGCCTAAACAGTGTGTGAGATAAACATCCCATTAGGTAACCACCTAGATGTCTATGCAGTTCTGAGAATTAGAATTAAATATGATAAACAAGTGTAGGTAAGTAGTAATGTAAGTGTGAATTCCCATGGAATGTGACCATGACAAAAAAATAATGCGAAACAACCTCTCTGGGATCCATCCATCAATTGTTAGATCCTAACAATATGTCTATATGTATTATAAACAAATGGCAGGGTCTTGTTGTTTATCCGTCCATATCATGTCCACAAATACTTGTCATATAATAAATAAATATCGATATACCACTGCCTGCCGGTATAATCAAGCATGTCACATTTCAACATCCACACCATAATAACTAATGTGTCATATAAACCACGGTCGTTATTTTTCATGATGTTTAGACCATGAAGGTAAAGATAAAAAGTATCAAGAACCAAGGCATCCTCATCGAGTCACAGGAGAATCTCAATGGAAACTCGGTAAGGGCCCTCATTAGAGTCCTAAGAGAATGTGTACCAACATTTCATATATGATTTCAAGAAAGACAGATCCAATGAGTATCAAATCCCTTGGAATCCCAATGAATAAAGACCCAAGAATAATCACTACCCAAGGTGTCCACTACCGTGTTCCAGATCAATGGAGAGCCGACCATGGTATCTAAACAACCAACCATACAATTAATACTATTTAACAATTAAATTACATATTATTAAACCCACCTCTACAATCAATTACTTTAAAAACACTATAATAAATATACCGACTCATTTAATTAATCTCAAACCAATCACATCTCATGAGTATACCCTCCCATGTATTCAATTCTCATTAATCAGGTCACATGGGTATACCCACCAATTTATCGTCAATTTAAATTTAATATAACTCATTGGTATACCCACCCATTTATCAACATTCAAAAAATAATCGCATCTTGTGGGTATACCCACCCATTCATTTGACTCCACATAATCCATTTCATCAACTCAAACATGGAATAACATATCTTCACTAGGAAGGGAGGTAGTACATCTCCAAACATGTAATTCAATCCCATTTAATTATAATTGATCTTTATTAAACTAGTAAAACTCAAGTAATCACCCCTTGGGTGGTTCATCATGGTTAAACCCAAATAAAAGTATTGGTACAGCCCATGGGTGGCCTCAGGTTTGGGAAACAACCACCAACACATCACAAGAAACCTATGAGAAACCAAAATATTCTCAAATACATCAATTTCAATTAATAATTTATTTTCCAAGGCCAATCCCTAAAGTATGGTGGAAGGAATAATGGATGAAATCTCTAAAAATCACCAAAATGTGAAAGAAAAGTATATACTGCCTACTTTTTATCAATAGTGGAGTTATCATCCAGTATCAGGTTCTGATTTGACTTAGTCTATGAGAAATCTGAAAAATGGATGAATAATGAGAAAATATAGCATATGAGCCTAAATAAAAATTGTGAAATCGATATTCAGAAGGATCAAGAATGGATATAAATGAATTTATATCATCTTAATGAAAGATTCACAAAGACAAACCACACTTGAATTGAAGATCATACAAAGAGTATATTTGAAATAGAATTTTATACTGCATTGAGAGCTTCAACATTGGTGAGGTTCTTTGTATAGCGTGAAAACTAAATTTATGTTTATAATAGAGTATTAATTTAATGAAGATTACTAAAAAAAATAGGGGTTTTCAGGGTTTAGGGGCACATTTTGGAAAATTATTCTCGAACCATTCATGGATTCTTGTAGGCCAAGGGGGCACCTGCATGATATACAAAATGTGAAGAAATTTTGCGCTAGGAAACTTTCAATGTCTGAAAAAACTATAGACTAGGATGCACGTATGTACATCCTATTCCCCACATTTTGTTCTGACTATGCGTCCTATGCCACCTCTTTTCCCATATATGGGTTATTTAGTCAAATTATGTGTCCTTCCCCGCATGGTTTAGTCAAACCATGTGCCAGGCCAAAATCACCCCAAACTTGGGTCCTGGTTTCTAAACAAGCCCCAGTAAACCTAAAAACAACTATCATCAGGTTGGTCACTCAAATAAGGCCATATTTAAACATTTAAAATGAAAAATAACAAATTCATGCCTCATATGAAAACCTGGGTTTTTACAGTTAAATTAGACACTTCTTATTATTTTTAGCCTCAATATTTTTCATGTATTCATTATTCCCATAAAATCCTATTTTTGACTAAAAATGTTTTATCCACCTTGATAAGAAAATAAACCTCTCTACCTTATATATTAATCTATAATTTCATTTGTTATTCATGAGAAGGAATTATAGTCATATAGTACATCATGTCATGCCTAGTCTTACAAAAACCTCTCACATTAAATTGATGAAACATTAAAATATATAGTTTCAAATATATTCTTTGGAATTAAAACTTCTTTATGTGTGACCACTTTTTTTATTTTAGCTTTATAATCCATATATTTTGTCTATATTTTCTTATCCATATCCAACTACTATAGCCTAACTCTCAATTATTCTATTACTTGTTTCTCCCCTTTCATAAGCTTTTCATTAAATGGATTCTTGATAGTCTCAATCTACTTTTCTTACCTTGTGAATTTCACTCCCTTTCTCTTCATAGGGAAGTTGTCTTGTTATGATTACCGTGAAATCCTTACCAATGTGACCTCCTAACTCAATTATACAACAAATATTTTCAAAATATTAAAATCTATATTGAGTGGACATATTTAGTGATGTTCATCTCACATATTGATTTATTTGATAATTATACCTAAATTTTCTACACTAACTCACCCATTGTTCATTTATATTCTCTAGAAATGACATATTATTCCACCAAGATTAGGATTTGATTCCACAATATCCACTTAACCAGTAAAAGTCTCTGATCTTCTATTTTTAGCGTAACTCTATCTAGATTTTTATTTGTGATATATTCCTTCATATCCAATATTATTTTTCATAGTGGGTAGTGTAAATAAGGAAATAATTTCATTTATTTATTGGTAATATAGCTTCTCATATTTATTCTTATTCCATAGATCCATAAAATTGTTTCTAAAACCTTCACTATTATAAATTCTATATATATTTTGAACGTATTTGTGTGAAAATTTCCCATCTATTTTTGGATAACATTATCTCATTATCATGAACAGAATATACCTTAATATAAATATCTTTTAAGAAATATTCTATGATATTCTTCAACTTATTTTGATCCCAAATTCAAATGGATTATAACTTAGCTATCCCCACTAATTTTTTTACTAGATTTTCATTTCTAATTAGCCAAAAAAATCTCTTGATCGCCAATATTTATTTTATGATTACTGATATCATAAATTTTTTTCACTCTCATTTTGATATACTCTTATTACTATATTGATATTTATTATTTTATTTCTCAAATATTCTCTTTTCCTTCTTTATTTCTGTAAATTTCTCTGGAAAATATCCTAATTCACCTTTTAGTTTCCACTCATGTTATATTCATTCTTCCACATCATCAGTGATTAAGGAATTAAATCATCTTTGATGTTAATAAATAATGGGCACTCTATCATCAGAACAATTATGTGATTCTTCTATTTCGTTCATGGAAAAAATTATATTTCTTTAGATGTTGAAACTTTTTATTTCTTTTCTTAGTTATTTGATTTGGAGACTTCTCCTCCCCCTTATCTACTTCTTAGTCATCATATTTCATCACTAGAAAATCATATCCAAAGTGTCTAACATTGTAACAATATAAAAACCATGGATCTTGATTAAATATTACTTTAAAAGTTCCCTTAATAAATCTCTTTGAAAAAAGCGAAAAAATGTTATTGAATTTATCATCAATGTCAAATATTTATACAACTTCCTGTTCTTTGAATTTACCACTTCTTGAGGCCTAAAAATCTATCACATATTTATGTATCTTTTTAAAAAATTTGGCCTTCATCATCTCATAATAAGTGATTATATTATGTAACTCATATGTTATAATATATTATATTTATTTTAGTGCTGATTCATGTAGATCAAACAAATCTAAAAAAATACTCATCAGTTTTTTAATATTTGCGGATTTATATAACTTCTCACCAAATCCAGGAATGCTTCCTACAATATCATTTAAACTTGTAAAGTATTCTATAATTTGTTCATCGTGATCTATCATTATATCATTAAATATTCTCATCCGAACTAATAGTGAAACACAATGAGATTTCAAATTACATTTTATTTTAAAATCAAATTTGTTTAATAGTTTTATTCACACATAACACTGAACCAAAATAGACCATATACCTTCACATAACCATTATAATGTAGTGAAGAAGATATAAAGTATAAATTGAGAAAAAAACATTGTGAAATATATTTCTAAGTTAATATCATTAATTTTTATAATATTTAGATGCCCAATAAGATCCCCTTATAGTCAAAACTAATTTTTTTTTTCTATATTTATCTTTTTATATAATATATTACAATAAACTAAATATATTTTATACTATATATTATTTATATGAAATATTTAAATTTTAATATAAATAATATATTAAAAAATATATTTTTATTTGATAAAAAATAATAGTAGTAATCGTTAATACATTGAAAAGTTTTTTTGCTTTAAAAACAACTTTTTATTAATATATTAAAATTTTATCAAAAATTTAAATTGTCAAATTTTAGAATTTAAAATTGAAAAAATTATATATTTTTTTTAACTTATAATATTAATGTTATCTTGATATTTTCTTAGAAAAATATTTGATTTTTAGGTGAGTAATAAGAAATACTAATTTCGTTATAACAGTCTATTTTATAAAACTATAATAACACAAGACAGTCATAATTTTTTTTTAATATTTTAAATATAAAATAAAATTATTTATTTAGTGAAATAAGTCATTTATCAATAATATTATGTATTTATAAACCCCTGGTTTACCGGTTTAGAAACATAATTAACAGTTAACTGAAAAAAATGTCTTTGTCCCTTATATTAAAAATTAGATTTAATTCTATGTATAAATTAAATAAGAAATGTATTTTATATTCTATATAAATAAGATCATTTTATCTAGTAAGAAGAATTAAATTTTTGGGAATAAAATTACTATTACTAATATTAAAGATAATGGCCATGATAATTGTAAAACTATTATATTTTTCAATTGTTTTATTAACATTATATAATTTGCATCTATTAAAATAAATTAATCACTTCTAAAAAATGATTCTAATATAATTGTTAGCCCTATATAAAAATATTTTAATAGTAATTAATTATTATTAAATAATAAACATGATTAAAAAAAAATTAATTTTGGAAACATCATTTTTCTCTGAAAAAATGTTTTTTCTATATTGTAAATATTTTAAATTAATTTTTCCCTTTATTTACAAATTTTTTTGGTTAAATGGATATTAAATTTAGTTTTTTTAAGTAAATATAAAAGAAATAGGGAAACCACATTTTTTAAAATTAAATACAAATTAAATATTTAAAAATAGGTTACCAAGTTAAAAATCAAATATGTTATATTCTAAAAATCTATAGTAAAAGACTTGAAACATGTTTAAAACATGTTTGGAATGTCTTGGTTATGGAATTATCAACCTAAGAACACCACAACACTCAAATTTTATCATCATTTAGATTACTTTACTATGGAATAGGGTAATGATATCAATGAAGGTAATGGGTATTCCAAAAAGATCCATATTATTTTCTTATTAAAGGCGAACACTTCCACCATATTTATGATACTCTTCTCATTCTAATATTCCTTGAAACTATACCCAAAATAACACTCCTATAATTCATTTTCTCATCTTTAATCTCCTATTCTATATAATGTATCCTAGTTGTTTCATTTATATGGAATTGTCTAGGATAATAACGACTCTCAAATGGTTTTTGACACATGGAAAAAATGATTCTGGAAGAATGTAAATGTTCCCATCTCAATCACCCATTGTTTAGGATTTCATTGATATTATTAACATATATTCATTTTTATAGAATAAATACTTCCCCCTTGATATATTATATCATAATCTATGATTGATCATGGAAACATCACATCCATTATTCATCTTCCTTGTTGTGGTTAATAATTGATTTTTTCCCTAAAATATAGTAGTTCTTTCATAACTCAATCTGGTTTCATGAATTATAATATTTATCCTTGATTTTTTTTTCTATCATTTAAAATGGAATACCATATATCTATCATAAAATATAAATTTTTTTGAAATTTTTCTCTATTTACATGTTTTATTCAGTCTTGAAAATTCAACTATGTTAATAATAATTCTCATAAACATAAATAATGGTTTCCCCTCCCTATCCATAATTTCCATTTGGATTAATTTTATCCTATTAACTTGTAACTTAATTATTTTTTATCTCATGTGACCTTCACATTTCCTTTATCCCTTTTTAAAAAGAAGTATTATTATCATTTTTTCGATGTGGGATTTCAATAATGGTCTTTGTAAAATAAAGAAAGGGAAACTTTTAATTTTTTATTTCAAGAAAATTTTCACCTATAGAAAAAATCATCATGAATATATTTTTAAAACCCTCGATATTTTAGGGAAAATTGTCCCAGTTCAGTTATAGTTTAATGGATAACATAAATTGTAATACCAAGATTTATTTAGATATATTTATTTCAAAAAAATTTAATCTCTTTGATAAATTATATAAAATGAAACCCGAAGACACTAAAAGGAAAAAAAATTAAGTTCTATAGTGTATATGACACACAAAACTGAGCCTAAATGAACCATGAGATACTCATTAAATTTGATTGTTCTAACTTATCCATTGAATTTTTTAGTATGAATCTGATTAACAAAACTATGAAATATATTTATAGAGGTACTAATAAATACAAATTTATTAATGGAATCCTTGTAAATTATATCCCAAATTTTGAGTAAAGACATTTTAGTCTTTAAAATACATATCATTGAAAAAATAATTTTTTTCATTTAATATTTTTAATAATGAAAAATTTATACAACATTTAAAAATTTTATTTTATAAAAAAATAACATTTTATAAATCATAATATCAAAATTATATTATATTTAATTTTTTATAATTTTCTTGAAAAAGGTTAATTTGTCAATGAATAGAGAAAAACACAAGTTTTATAAATACTATAATGTCTTCCCATTAGATTGAATAATATTAAATATAAATTATTCCTTCAATATTATTTAAATATATAAATTTTATTGTTTAATTATATTTTACAATAATATTTACATTTGAATCATATTTTTTCTTTATTTTGATAAAATATATTTTTTGTCTTAAAAATGCCATTTTATAAAAAATGTTTTCAAATGAATAATTTTCATCATTTAATAAATTAAAATAATATTTAATGATGAATTATTTAAATGAAATATATAGATTATATATCTAAATACATTTATTTTAATTCATATAAGGATTATTATGAGCAATATTGTTAATATAATACCATCTTATTCTTCTCAAATTCATTTCCTAAAAACATGTTTTCAACACCTTAGTGTATTGTATATTAAATTAAATTCTTCCACTTATTGATAGTCCCTAGTTGAGTTTTGTTGGTATTCTTCAAAAGATGATCAATGTTTTATGTTGAGAAAAGGATATTTTTTGGTTTCCAAGTACACCTCATCGTAATTATGAATTGGACTTAACCCATTAGTGTGAGACATTCAATATGATCCATAATATTAGGATTTCTATTAGAAGTTGCTAGAAATATTATTGAGTCTATAATGAAAGTTTTTATCATATTGAAATTTTGTATCAGAGTCTTCATTCAACACTAAACCTAATGATTATTTTTTTATTTTGTATTTCAAAAATATAAAATGTTATTTAGAAAACTTGTAATGCAATCTTTATGAAGGAAATGTGGAGATGTGGTGTTAACTATCATATTGAGTATTAGTTGGAAAGAAAAAGTTTCTATAATTCTAGGAAGTTACAATACTTCCGAAATATAAATATGACAATGTTGTGTCAATAGTATACATATCCAAAAGTCTTTAGGAAGCTATCATATAAGTTAGAGTTTGTGGAAGAGTGTACAATACAATGTAAAGTATTCTTATTATTGCTCATCAGTGTAATGAACATCAGACATAGAAGGATAAAGATCATTGGTATGAGAATCATTGGAGTGACCATATCCCAAAGAAAAAATATTTATCTTTATGGAGTAAAATAAGTATCTACCGACACCGGTTCATTGGACACAGTATTCCACAGATCCATTATAGTTGATTCTTACACCAATTAATATGCTTTACATTATTTGTATATCAAATCATACTTTTATTAGAGGAATAATGTTTGAGCAAGGTTGAATTCTATTTCAATTATGCCCAGAAAACTAGAATTCATATATTTCTCTATTACAATTGGTTCAAGATAAAAAGAACAAAAGTATTTATTTTTTCACAAGAATAGGTATATACTATCAGACTAGATGTGACACGTACCCAAAAAAGGGAGATTGAGATGGATCCATCATACTGGTACTAATTTTGTACTCGAATAATGGATCATTGATCTAATTAATTGAAGAAAAGGGAAAATAAATTGAATATATTTCAAAATAATTTTTCAATGTCTTTCATTTAAATGTTTTTACATAACAACAGTATGAGAAAAATTTTAGTGTCTACAAAAGGACATCATAATGTCTCGTATTTTTAATTCCATATGTTTCCATCATAATGATAAGTCATTTTTCATATGTATATGT
The DNA here is from genome assembly GCA_963277665.1 of Viscum album. Classification (NCBI taxonomy): domain Eukaryota; kingdom Viridiplantae; phylum Streptophyta; class Magnoliopsida; order Santalales; family Viscaceae; genus Viscum; species Viscum album. The sequence continues at coordinate 1,464,247,884 of OY728164.1, read as the reverse complement.
TCATTTGGTACAGATCAATACAATGAATAATTTTTGTTTACCTTCATCGCAATGAATAATCATAATGGAGAATCTTTATGAAGAATTTCACTGATGAAATGTTTATAAACATAAATAAGTCTGACGATTTAAGAAGCTCCCAGAATAATTAAGAAGCATTGAAGAAGTCAAATATGAATACTTAAACGAATGAGAAATTATAGATTTAATAATTTCGATGAGAGAGAAGTAAAATTTGGTTTCCCACCTTTTTTATTCTAGGGTTTCTATAAAAGTAGATCACATTCCATTTATATGAGTGTGGAAAACATGAAGTGAAAACATGACCCAAGAGATATGATATTTTTTATTAGGTATTGAGATTACAAGAAGACTTTTCTTATTTAGGTTAATGTTGTGGATGTTTTTATTGGAACTAATCCATCAGATTGATTTAAAATCAAATCAATAGTTAAATTTTCATTAGTAAATGCATCATCAAATAAATTACATCAAACAGAGATAATTGGAGTGAAATACATTAAAGTATGTTTAATCTAAGTGAGTATAATCATAAGAGGAATTTAGAGCTTCTTATTGAGTTTTCAACTCAATTGAATAAATAATATCATATGGAAAATCAGATCGAGGCCAATTGAATGGAGACCATTGGATTATCATTACCTGACTAGGGAATATTGGACTGACTTTTGTTAAAAATATTTTTCAAAATATAGTTTCTAGAATATTTTTCATAACCAACAAGTTCTTTATAGGATTTTTGATGTTCTTCAAGATTGTATGCACATAAAGATAAATTAATATTACTTGTGGAGGATGTGAACAAATTATAAAGTGGATCATAAAATAATAAATATAGTGGAACATGTAATTGTGGATACATACTAGTTGCTAAAAAATATTGATTGTGTTTATAGGGTTTTAAACCAACTGTGTGAAAGTAGATATTAAAAAGGGATTTTTGGACGGTTTAACCCAATATAGTAGGAATGTTGATATTGGGATTAATTAATTATTCAATTCTTGTGCCTTTTTATTTTGTTATGAATATATTGAAATAATCCATGTTGGTGGGACTACCCAACATGGAAAGGAGTAGGGGGTTGTACTAAACCTTATAAATATCATCTTCTACCTTCTCTTTATATTTTTAAAATACTAAAGGTGAGGTTTAGATGTTTTTTGAGTTGATCATAACTTCAATATGATTTGTTGGTCAAAAATATTTTACAATATAAGTTATGAAAAATTATTTGAAAATTAAATGAAACCACTAATTAACCCCCCCCCCCCCCATCTTAGTAGTCTTGATCCTACACGTGAATAACAATTGGCCTTAAAGCCTTGGTTCCCTCCGAAATACCCATATATACAAATGTAGAATTGACATTTATTTAAATATAAGGGAATGAAGTTTTCAATAGTTAGAACAATCATATCTAGAATGTTATTATATTTCCATATCTTATATCTCATGGGAAATATGTTTTGGAATCTACTATAGATGTATTTTTTTATGTTGAGAATTATCCTATTAAAACTGCTGATGATAAAAATATTGAAAATGATGGAAAAGCTAAAAATATTTTACTATCACCTCTAACTGAAAGTGATTTTATTTGAGTAATGGGAGTGGTAACTTCAAAATTAATCAAGGATAAGTTGAAAAACATTTATGAAGCTAATAAGAAGGTGGATAAGGAAATTTTACAACCCTTGGTACTGAATTATAAAGATATTAAAATGGATGATCATGAATCTGTTGGTGACTTCATTACAATTATGAATAACATTGTTAGCACTATATGATATATTGGTGAGAAGTTGGAAGGCTCAATAGTTATTAAGAAAATATTTAGAATTATACTTGATAATTTTGATGCCAATGTTTCTTCTTTGGAATATAGAGATCCTAAGACTTTGTATTTTTATGATCTTTATATTAATATCGTTACATATAAAATGAGAGAAGAGAATTTTATGAAAAATAATGAAATAGTTTATTGGAAAATTTATTTCAAATATATGTTAAAAAGGGGGGAAAATAATGATATTAAACAAGAATCAAATTATTTATAATTAGAGTAAGGACATGAATATTTCAATTTAATTACATCCCTTCATTCTAAAAAAATACAATAAGGGAAATTGGAATTGTAAAACTCTCAAATATTGGAATTGTGAAGGGAAAGGACAACTTGAAAAAAAAACCCTAGAAAAATGTTTAAGAGTATGAGTATGATGGAGAGAATTATAGGTATCAAAATAAATGATGGAAGAATCATAGAAAATATTTTCTTATAACAAGAAGATGAAAATTTGTCTATAAATAAGAAAAAGGATTATTCCTCATCTAGTGATGAACATGATCATAAAGTCAACATTATTCATCAATATATAAAGGGATGTAATTGTTAAAAAATTTATTATAGTGATGAAGAAGATATAGAAATGGAAAGGAATATCAAAGTGAATTTGGATGAAAGAGAAGAATACAAAAATATAGAATAAAACAAAGAAGCTGAAAAAATATGTTGAAATAATAACATTTGAGAATAATGGCCAGATGAATAAAAAAGATACAAATCTCAAATTTATTATATATAATAATATAAATATTGACTATTTTTAAAGAAAACTAAAAATATTTAATGAAAAATCACCTGTAAATGAGTCCCTCAACATGAAATAATCTATACTTGTTGAAGAAAATAAGTATAACAATTTAAAGATAGATGAATATTAAAAGATAATAGATGATTGGAAAGTTAGTGTATATTTGAAAGAAGAGATGTTATTATAGACATAATAAATTATTCTTAAAACACAGTGTGAAATAAGAAAGACGAGGGAAATATCACCAAGTCAGCTGGTGTTAAAGGTGAAACATCAATAGATAGTAAAAAAGAAGGTTTACAAAATTAGTTTTCAGAGAAAACATCATTCACCAATTTATATAGGATTTCCTTCAGAAATTAATCTTCTAAGAAAAGTTTCATAGGATTTTTAAATATCGTAAAATAAAAAATTTCTGAACAAATTCACTATCAGTCAAAAAAATCAACATATAATGTTCATAGTTGGTGTTATGGAGGTTTTCTACAAAGAGCATATTTGGGATTTTATAACATGTCTCTACCAAGAACCAGGTATGAATCAAGGGGGTATGATTAGTAAATAAGGTAAAATTTTCCAAAAACGTTTTTTGGAATATAAAAGTAAACTCATAGGATGAAGAAAGTTTAGTATGTTATGAACGGTGAGAAATGTAAGCAGTCTAAGCAAGAAAAGAATGAATACTTAGTTATCTAGCCAGAACAATTTGACATGGCTAGAAATTTAGAATAACTATAAAAGGAATCTGAATCAAATGGGGGAATATATTTTTTTAATATGGGATTAATGTTGATAAAAATATATCAATATATTTTTGTTTGAAAATTTAGAAAAGATGCATGAGATGTGAGAAATAAGGTCATGTTACTAGAAGTTTTTTTACTATCCTATCCGAACAAGGTGGAAGAATTATTTTTTTATAATCCCATTATAATAAAATTCTTCAAAAATAGGATTATTAATTTATAAAATTATCATAACATTCTATTTATGAAAATAAAGTTGTTATAAAGACTGATAAGGCTGAATATATGGAAGAAAATGTATCCAATGAGGGATAATAAAAATTCAAGGATAAGAGAGGACTCTTATCTTGAAACACTCTTATAAGAAACAACAAACGTTCCTACTTTTTCCCAAAATATTATATTAGACAAAATCTTATGGAATTGAAGGATATAAAATAATAAAGTGGGTATTTGAGTCTCTTACTATTATTGAAAAATAAAGTAATGAGGTTAAAAACGTGAGTTTGAACGTTTTGTTTACACACCTAAACATTCTGATATGTTTGTCGAGATGGGTTAAAGTTACTTTATCTTAAACAAATCCTTTAAAGGTTTTCCCATGAAATTATAATGTTGAAATAAATATAAAAAGGTATTACTTGAGAGTTTTTAAATGGAGAACATTGACAACCTCAATTAATCTCCATTTTTCCTACATTGAGATCACCCACGTAGATATATATTTGTTTAGTTAATATATCTTTGTAAAGAAACTCATTTGATACTTATATTATAATGAATAATAATAAAATATTAGTGATGGACCCCTTGAATTTAATTTCCAATAAGGAGGAGATAATATATTAATGTTGAGATAAAAGGAATTAGGGGAGTAAGTAACGAAGACATGGATAAGAAAAAGTGATAAAATAAACAATGCACTTATTTTTTAGATATAGTATTATTTTAAGATTATGGTATCAAAGTGGGTATTGAAAATGAACGTGAAGGTGGGATTGTTATGTCAAAGTTGAGTTTTGTTTGTATTTTTGAATATGCAATGAATGGTTAATGTTGAGAAAAGGATAATTTTTTTTAAACAATCATCATCATAATGAGGAATGTGACTCAGCCCATCGGTGTGAGAAATTCAATGTGATCCATCATATTAGGATTTCTATTATAAGGGTATATAAATCTTGTTGAGTCTATAATTCAAGTGTTCATTATAATTACAAGATCTATCAGAGTCTGTATTAGACACAAAAACTAATGATGCATTATTGTTTTGTATTTAAAAAACATCATATATTATTTGGAAAATTTTTTATTGAATCATTATGAAGGAAAGGGGGAGAGTTTGTGCCACTAATCATATTGATTAAGGGTTGGAAGGGATAATTTTATTCAATTATGTTATGTTATAATACATTATAAATTAAAATATTATGATTCTTTAGCAATATTAAATTTATTCAAAGTCATGAGGAATTCATGATATAAGATAGAGTTTGTGGAAGATAGGATAATAAGATTAAAATTATTCTAGCTTCTGGTCATCAATGTGAGGAACCCTAGACACAATAGGATAAATATCATAGGTATGATAATACTTATCTTGGAAATATTAGAAGGATGGATGACTGATCTTGATGAAGTAAAAGAATTCACTAATGACATCGGTCCATCGGACACAGTATTCCCCTGATTCAATATATTGGATTCTGGCACCGATTAATATTCATAGTATCTATTTTATATCATATCAATGTTTTATAAAAGTACGAATGTTTGAGAATGATTGAATTTTATTTAAATTGGTTCAAGAAAACCTTAAGTCATACATTGTTCTATTACAATTATGTCAAGATAAAAAAATTGTTTCTCAAGAAGAGGTGCAGACTATTGAACAAGATGTGACCCTGATACATCAATATAAGATAGAGATTGATCTATTAGATAGATAATAATATGGGAATAAGATGTAGGATCATCAGTATGAAGAATAGATAAAAAGAGAAATACTTTGAAGATATTTCAGATTTTTTTTCAATGTCTTGCATTTAATAGTAGGTATAGGGAATCTATGTGATAAAAATTTTCTATGTTTACTAATGGTAAAATTATTGGAGGATATAGTGTATTTCATATCTTTCTACATAAATAAGAAGTAATATAATTTTCATATATTATCATTAGGTATGGAGAAATATAATAAAGAATATTTTTTATGCCTTCATCATAATGATGAGTCGTAATGAAGAACCAGACTGAATAATTTTTTGTAAACATAAAGAATTTTGAAGATATGAGAAGATCCCAAAAGGATTAAGAGGTGTTGATAAATTCAAATATATTTACATTAATGGTTTATAAATTCAATATTTATGACTTTCATTAAGACAGAAGTGAAATTGGGTTTACCTTCTTTTCTATTTTAGGGTGCCTGTAAAAGGAGATCTCATGTCATTTTTATGACTATAGAAAACATAATTTGATAACCTGTACTAAGATATCTAACATTTTTTTTCAAGTATTGAGTTCCTAACTAGACTTGGTTTTTCTAGATAATGCTATGTAATTTCTATTAGAATGAATCCATCAAAGTGAGATTCAATCTGATCAACAGTGAATATTCCATCTGGAAATGCTTTATAAGACTAAGTCCGTTGGACGGTTCCCATTATAGTGACATCCATCGGAGTAGGTTAATAAGACCAAGTATCATTTGATAGAGTAATTGTGTTATTCCAATTGAGTTACTTACTCAAATGAAGAAGGAAGAGAAAAAGGATACTTGGACTAAGGCTAATCATATGGAGACCATCAGACAAAGGTTACTGGACTATGGAAGATCAGATTGACTTTTGTTGAGAAGGTTTTCTAGAAAGAGTTTCTGGAATTTTTTTCATGGTCAAAAAGTTCCATAGAAAATTTCTGATATTTTAGAATATTTTACATAAGTAATGGTTAATTCATATTACATATGGATGAACTGAATAATTTTTTTAGTGTATAATTAAATAAGAAAAAATTTATATCTTGTAACTATGGATATTTATAAGTTTCTGAAAAGGATTGTTTGTTTTGATGGGGTCTATAACTAGCTATAGAAAATTGGATACTACAAAGGATAGTTAGTGGGTATTACCAATTATAATAGGAAACATTATACTTTTATTCTATAATTTTTTACTTCTTATGCCTTTGTATTGAGGAACTAAGATAGTGAAAGAATACGTGTTGGTGGCACTATCTAACATGGCAAGGGGTTGGTCATTATACTGAACCTTGTAAATATAGAGTGATGTATTCTATTTTCTTTTCATATGAAAGAATAGGATGATATTTTTTTCAATTTATCAAAACATTAATAGGTTTCAAATATTAATAATTTTTACTAATTAAGTTAAGAAACGTTTTTATTAAAGAAAAAAGAACCACTAATTCACCCCGCCCCCTCTCAGTTGTATTGACCCTACCTGAGAACAATACCACAATGAGATGAATTTTTAAAAATTTATTTAATTTTTAAAATCCTAATTATTTATATTATATAATAAGGTTAACATAACTTTTTTCATAATTCATATTGAAAACAATAAAAATATTTTACCACGACAATAATGAAAATTGGTTAAAATGGGATTAAACTAAAAAGATAAGGGTTAAAATGACATAAAAACATGTCTAAATTATAATTTATGGAAATATTTTTATTGTATAACATTTTAGGTTCTATAATGATCTATTTTTTTAATAATTGATAATTCTGAATTTTTTAGTGATTTATTCTTTTCAAAAGTACCATGTGTTTCCTCTTCCTCAATTATAAATGGGAACTACCACCCCTCAATTTTTCAAACAACTTATGATATTAAGAATAAAAAACATAAAACAATACCTCCTAACATATTTATCCACATTCTAGAGGTTATGGTATTCAAAAAATATCAACTTAATTGTCATTAATAAGAGATCCAAAGGAGGTTATTTTATGCCAAAGTAATTGTCTTCACTAAGCAATTTTTTTAATTCTTGTTTTCCACCTTCAATTAAGTCTTAAAATTTACAATATTATAATGAAATTATCTCAAATGTTTTAGATTTTATTTTATTTATGGAATAAAATAGTTTAAAATCATCCTCTATCAACTGGGAAACAAAGTCATTGCTTCTATGTACAGCAAACTACAACCTTTGGAACCAATGTAATTTGTTTTCCATGACCAAAAATCATGGTAAGTTATAATTAAGGAAATAATTAATATATATGATACATATTAAATTATATTATCTTTTCAAAATTAATATAACATCAAATTACTTACCCTTTCATCCATTAAAGGAATAATATCATTACTCGTGTGTATGTCTGGCCTACCTTATCCACAAAGCAATGTGACTCATTTTCTGTGTCCAAATTTCATTAGTGGTTTTAAAAAAAATAAGTAAATATTATATTTATGAACTTAATACCATTCTAGATATGATGTAACAATATCTTATATATAATAATTATATCATTCATGAAAAAAACACTTGACAAAATAAGTCAATTTAAACTCAAAACAAAAACAATAATAAAATATTGTTACTAAAAGTGTGGTGAAATATCATAAGATAATCATATATGATATTATATTTATGAATATGGTTCTTTAATAAATTAATAACATGCTTAAAATCATTATACAGTATGTTAAATCATGTTCAACAAAACATTAAGATTGTTGTAAGGGGTTTTTTCTCAATTTCCTTTCATTAAGGCATATTGTAATGTTATGCACCTAATTTATTTATATAGTGTGTATTCATCCAATTTTAAGGTAATATAAGGAATCATTATAATTTGTGGTATTTTAGGTATTTATTTTATTTATTTAATTCAAGGGGTATTTATTTAAAATTACCAAGTAGTAAATAATTTTATAACTCAATTTTGTTTCATTGGGTTATATTACATCATAATTGACATTTATATTCTGAAATTATGTCTATAGTAAGGTGTATATATTCTACCATTATATTTCATATCATTAATCTATTTATATTTATGTTATTTATTATTTCATTTGATGGTATTCTTTTCATGGGGATATGATTCAAAATTGTCAAAATAGGTAAAAGATTTCTATTTCAATCACATTATAATCATGATTGTTTATACTCAAATTTATAGTAAAAGAAATTATTTGATCGTTTAATAATAAAACACATTTATTGAATTATCCCCCTATTATTCATGATTTTCTTCAAGTAATAGTACCATTTTTCTCTTCTTGTAAGTTCAAATTATTGAGAAAACATTTTTAATAAAATAAGATATCATTTCTCTCTTCAAATGTATAGTCTTTTGCTTCTGAATCCAAGTTTTATAAATAAATTGAAAATTTATTTACTCTATTTTCTTAAATTCATTTTTTCCAAAACATGATTCTTAAGAAAATGAAAATAAATCTTCTTTATATTTTCCAGACAAAGTAATTTTTAATTTTCATACAAAAATGTGAAAAGAAAATTTATTTTAATATACTCAGTATGAACATATTTTTTCCACCGACATGACCAATAATTACTTTGAATCATAATTTATATGCTTAAATTTTACTTTCAAAGAAAAACAGACTCCTGGTGTTCTTGAAATTATTAGTTTTTTAAACTTTTTTTAAAATTAAGGTCATATTTTCATCAAAAAAAATTTTAAAGATATTTTTACTAAATTATTATTCATCTATGAAAAAACAATTCATTTTTTGTAATTATACCATCATTATACTTTATCTGGATGGTTTACGATCATTTTGGTGAGATAATTTATTGAAATTTACTTTATTTAATAATTTTTTATTTATTACCTATACATTGAAATATGTATTTTCCTATGACCATTAGACATTACATTTCACCTAAATATCTATATTATTTATTATAGATATACTTATTATAGAAAATATATATCACATCTACCTATGGTGTTTTAAATTGTGATTTATTTGATTGACTAGGGAAATATTGATATTTCATATTATTTATTCAATATGGACATTTATTGATGCAGACTTTTGTTCATAAATGAAATCGATCATTCTATCTAGGAGGAATGCATTAGACATGCAGGGATGGGTGGGGCCCAAAATTATATATCCTATCAATACATCGACAATGTTATGTGGTGAATCATTAATATAGAAAAAATGGGTTTTACACCTAATTTTAAACCATCTTGTGAATGTTCTTGATGGTATAGATATTATGATTTATAATATATTTATGTCCAATGTTAATCAATTAATTCCATAAGAATTTAGTTGTTATTATCCATGATATTATTTCATTTATATTATCCATAGATACATTTTTTCTCAAGTTATTCATTAAATTAAATGTGTGTTCTATTTATTATATTTCTATATTTGTTATGCCTTATATAATAATTCTAGTCATGTATTTGATAAAATGGAATGTTTTTTCATATATTTACCTTGACATATTGATTATTACTTTTTATTAATTTTTTATTTATTAATGATATTTTTTTTATTTACAGAACTAATACTAATCATATTAGATCACCTTTATTTTGTATCCCTCCCCAATGATATGAAGAAATAATATTTTAATGAGTTCATGGATGCATAATTTATACTTTCACTATGTATTATTTAATGTTTTAAAAGGTAATGTGATATTAATGTATGTATCTTGTTTACCTAGACTACTAAACTATTCGGCCTATTAGGATATGCTCACTTTAATCCTATTTCAATATTATAATGTAACCACCGCCTCTAGGATACTGAGGCTAGGGTCCTTTTAGTTGGTATCAATGAATAGTAGAAAACTAGGGAACTGGAATCAAGAAAACATTGATTAGGGAACGTAACCGTATAATATACATTAACAATAAATATATACGAACAACCTAAAGATTTGGTGAGGAAGATATTTTGAGGATTTCCTAGAAATACATCTTAGTATAGATACTACAGGTGTGTGTGGTTCTAGAATAGATATACCTAGGGGTAATAGCATGAAAAAAGGAACATTGAGATTTGACATGATCATAACTTGGTGTATGACCACGGGCCATACTAAACACCTACTTAGAGACTCCCAATGGATATTCCTAGGATAATTCATATTTTATTTAGGTCCCAACATGAAGGGTTTGAATTGATGATGAAAAATAATGACTTAGGTTATAACTATGATGTATTAGATTAAAAAAAGGTGAAATGATATAGACATAATATAATTTTTTATATGGGTTTCCCACATTGATTATTATTTCACATACTATGCTTCTAGGTTTTAGTAATTTTTGGAACTTGATGGAATATTTTTAACAATAATTATAATAGAAAATGTATTGATTATGAGCAAACAAATAGGATGATGACAAGAGTCAAATATATCATTATTATATGCAATTACTTGTCAAGATATATGATAAATAATCTATAACATAACCAAATCTTGGACTCACCAAAAAAGATAAATATCAAGTACAATAAGTGCTCGAGTGTTGGAGACCATAGAAGAAAAAAGGGATCAATTTTCTTCTGGGAAAATATTTTGAAAAAGATACCCATGAGAATGTCTCAAAGGAATTGAAAAAAAATGTAGAAAATATGTTCATAGAGTGATAAATTTTCATGTAAAAGTGAGGAGTTTAGTGGAGATAAATAAATTTCATCATAGGAATCCATTTATATATCATTATCTTGAATATTGGAAACCTGTGCAATATCTGAGTCAATGCCAACTTTTAATGGTTGCCTCCAAGTCTATGTAATAAACCATGTTGAAGGAAAAGGGTTGAAGTATTTATGTATTGGTATTCAAGAATTAAATTTTAGAAGTTTTTTTATTAATGTTACTTCGGTTATATGAATAATGAATTTTATAAGGATTGTGTTACTTTTTAGAAGCATATATGTCTTAATATAGGATTAAGTCTAACAATATGGATTAAATCATGGTTTTATCAGTTTAGGTGTGATCATAAGTTCAATGTATTTAAAAATTTTGATTTTTTATGTTGTGGAATTATATCAAGATTAATAATATTTTCAAATAATTTTATCAAAATACAACACATTTGTTTAGTGTATAAAAAATATTAAAGGAAGAATTCCCTTAACTTTTCTTGACAAAAGATTAAATGTATTAAAAACCTATAAGGTCTATCTTTTCTTTGATTTTGTCGTAATTATCAGTCATTAAAATTTGGGAATGTTATCATAATTTGATTAATATAGTTTTGGTCAAGGGACAACCAACATGCTAAGTGAAAAACTATCTCACCCAGCATGGCCATGAGGCATGGACCCACAACCAATGGGTGATATGGGTGAAATTCCAACTACTGGTCTATGTGATTTACTACTTAATAAGACATTGTCTTTACGTAAATAATTTTATAGATATTTATTATGTTATAACATGGGTGTTACTGTTCAGGTATATAGATTAATCTATTATATTAAATTATTCTAACCATTTTGGTTTTTGTAATTTTATAATCATATAGAAATACTTCTCACTATTTTATGGATCTTATGATCTATTAGATGTAAATATTAGTGATTTAGGCATAAAAAATTGATTTATGGATATTAATTTACTTGAGTAAGAGATAAATTGGAAATTAATCAAAGGAAAACCAAATGATGAAATTGTTCTTATGAAATAGAATTATATCAAGTAAGTATATTTACTTATATTATTATATATTAGAAGAATTCTTCAACTTTAGGAAAATGATCTTGAAATAAAAACGTAATCATATTACTTTAATACGTGATGAATCAAATATACTCATCATAGATTTATCATTTTTGGTGGTTACCTTTCACATGATAATTTACTTTCTTTTGATTAATGATATATATTAATTTCTATAATTATTTATGTGTTTTTCATGTCTATATATTCACTTCCCGCCATTTTTCTTTAAATTGGTCTTCTTTTTTGGTTTTATTATAGATGAACTTCACACTTCCTCTATCTTATCAAGAGAAATTATTGTTAACTGTTTTTTCAATGTCGGTATTCAATAAATCAATTTTCACATTTCAAACCTATAATTTCTATGAGAATGGTAAAATTGTGATGATGTAATTTATTGATGGTGGGGGGGATGTATCACCCTATTATTTTAAAGTATATTTATTTTAAATAAATTTAATCTCTTTGATATCATGTGGTACATGAAAGCATGATACTTTAAATGGAGAACATTATGTCTAACGGAATATATGACACTTAATACCCAACCTATACAAATAGTTAGATACTTTTTAAATATGACTGTTATAAACTAGCCATTGATTTTTCATATATGAATATTATAAACTGAAATATGAAATATATATATATATTTACTATTCTATACAAATTTATTGATAAATTAATATAAAATAATCACTCAGATTTTTAGTAAAGTGACATTAGGATTAAAAATACATATTCATAAAAAATGATTTCATTTTTCAATTTTTTATTGTAATTATTTTCATTTTTTGCATGTTTGATGATGATTTTTTACAAAAAAATAAAATATTTTTTAAAATTATCATATCAAAATATTTAAGGGTAAATTTTGCTATTTATATAAAAATATTAATTTTTCAGTGAATAGTGAAAGATAACGATTTTCCAATTGTTTTTATACATTTTCATTAGATTAAATAATTTTATAGTACCATTATTCTTGGAATTTGATTTCAAAATAATAATAAAATTATTTAAATACATTTAAAATAACTAATTATATTTCAATAATCTTTATACCTTATTTTTACTTAAGTTTAATTTTAGGCCTAGGAACACAATTTTCTAAAACCCATTTTTAAAGGAATAATATTCCCCCATTACAATTTATTATAATAATTTCAATGAAGAATGATTCAAATTAAATTTATAGATTATATATCTAACTATATGAATTTAAATCCATCTCATGATTATTACTAGTCATATATTTAATATAATATCATCTTATGCCTAAAAAACAATTTCTTGAAAACTTGTTTTTCAACACATATGATAGCTTTATTTTAAATTTATTTCTTCTAATTTTTATGAGTTGAATTTGGAAAAATAGATATTCCATATTTTGAATCATAATAACTAATATTGTATAATAAGTTGAAATTAATTTTTTCGTAATGATGGGTGAAAACCGTAAAAATATTTTACCACGATTAAGGTGAAAATGGGTTTATCAGGGGTTAAACTATAAAGATAATGGATAAAATAAATAGAAAACTTCTCTAAATTATATTTCCAAAAAAAAATTACCCTTTAAAGTATAAGGTTTAATAATGATATATTTTTATCCTCTTTAATGTAAAATCATGGACATTATTTATTCTTTTTTAGAAAATCAATCTATGGCCTCCTCTATTATAAAATGGAATTCCCTCCCCTTAATTATTCACAAATCTAATTCCATTTAAATGGAACATCCCATGAAAAAAAATATATGAAACATCCTTTTCTAAATTAAATATGATATGTTATTCCGAAAATATTAACCTTAGGGCCCTTAATAAGATATCTAAATGATGTTCTTCTATGAGATGGTAATTATATTATCTAACCCCTTTCATTTTAATTGTTATTTGCAAATTCTTTTCTGTATTAAAAATTAAAATATTATAACAAAATTATATTAAATATACTCATATGTTATTATATTAATGGAATAATTTATTTCTATCTCCTCCTTTATCAAATGGGAAACAAATCCATCGCTCATGTGTATGGTGGACTACCGCCTCACAAATTGATGTAATTTGTTTTCCATCACTGACTCACATGTGACATAATAATGATTGAAATAATGGATATATATAATAAATATGATATGATATTAATTCTATAAATTTAATATGACTTCCACTTCCTTATCATTTCAACCGTTGAGGGAATGATATCGTCGCTCATGTATATGTACCGCCTACCATCTCCACAAAAAGATGTGACTCATTTCCATGTACAAAATTTATTAATTGTTTTAAAAAGTAATCTAATAACTGAATATTTTATTTATAACATTAATATATTTCTATAAATTATGTTACTATATATTTCAACCATGAACTTGAACATTCTTGAAAAAACACGCATGAGAAAACCGGGCAAAAAACACCGGAAACAATAATAATAATAAAATATTGTTAAAAAATGAAAAATAATATGTTATAATATTATTATATATAAAATTAAAAATATTAATATGGTTTTTTATACATTAATAAAATTATTAAAAACATTATACAGTATTTAAAGTCATATTCAACTAAAAAGAACCATGAGGTAAGTGATTTGGTATCACATTCCTTTCTTTCTGTCATATTGTAATGATATGCACCTGATTTATTTATATGGTATATATACTGAATGTTTCATGTTATATAATTAATCCTTTATAAATAATAGTATTTTATTTTTAAATGTGAATTATTTATTCTTAGGTTAATTAACATGAGAATTACCAAATGGTAAAGAATTTCATTACTCAATATCTTTTCATTTAGTCACATTACATCTTCATTATATTTGATATTATAAGATTATTTGTTTAAATAGGTGTTTATAATACCCCTTGATTTTTTATATCATTAATTTCTTTATATTCATGGAATTTAATGTTTTATTTTATGTTATTCTTTTCATAGGGATTACGATTCAATGGTTACCAAAGTGATAAGAGATTTATGTTTCAATATTATTTTTATCTGGATTATTTATATTTGAATTTACATTGATGTATATTATTTGAAAATTTTCTAATGAAACTATTTTAACTTCTTGTACTTTGGTTACTCGTCAATTTATCGAGTAACAGTACCATTTTCCACTCTATGGTCCTTAAAATGACTGAAATTTTTTTTTAATAAAATTCGACTTCATTTCACTATTAAGATGAAAATATAATTTCTTCCAAATCCATGTTTTCTAAAATAAATTCCAAAATGTATAACTATGATAGATTGGAGTCATTTTCCAATTTTTAGTTTCATACAAATAAATTTAAAATGAATCTTCCTATCATTTTCTAATAAATTTACTTTTGATTTTGATATGAAAATATGAAAGGAATATTTTTTTAATGTACTTTCCATGAAGAAAAAATTTCATCCATCATGGCTAATCATCTTTTCAAATATTTTTAACAAATTTAAAATTATATTTTCATGTAAAATGGTTTTCTTTATATTCTGGAAGTTCTTATTTTTAAAAAGTGATATTCAAAGTGAAATGTTATTTTTTCCATGATATTTTTTAATGATATTTTTTTGTTATATTTATTAATCAATGAAAACAAACCATTATATGTTGTTATAAAACCATCATTATCCTTTATCTGGATAGTTTAGGATCAGTTTTACTAGGTAAAATATTATCATTCACTTTCATTATTAATTTTTATTCATTAACATTACCTTGAAATAATATCTTTCTTTATGATCATTAGACATTCAATTTCCCCTAAATATCCATTTTATTTATCATGGATATGCCTATTGCATAATATGTATCTCATTCATAAAAGCTATGTTCAAATATTAATTTTACTTGATTTAATTGGAAAATATTAATTTTTTTATCCATTATTTAATACAAATATTTATTCAAAATTAATATTGTACATGAAATAGATCATCCATTCAATATATGATGAATATATTGGAATGTAGTGACTGGCCAGACCTATAATTATATATCACAACAAAGAATTGATGGTATTATATGGTGAATCTATAATCTATTAGTAAATGTGATTTTACACATAGTTTTAAACCTTCTTGTGAAAGGATGTGATGGTACAAGTATCATGATTTTTGATATTATGATGTCTAATATTAAGTATTTCCATTATTAAGATTTCAGTTCTTATTATCTATTAGATTATTGCATTGACATTATCTGTGAATTCATTTTGTGCTCAAGTTATTGATTAAATTTCATGTTTGTTCAGTTAGTTACTTATCAATATTGAGTATTCCTTATCTAATAATGATATTCATGTTTTTTGATTAAATGGTATGTGTGTTTAGATATTTACATTTCCATATTTTTTTATTTCTTATTTATTATGATTTATTTATTTATGATAGATTCCAATTTACTTAACTCTTACTATTTATTTTAAACCACTGGTATTTTTTTCCTTCCCTAGGATATGAAGTAGGAATCATTTAATGAGTTCATGGATGTTGATTTTTTTACTTTAACCTTGTTGTATCTAATGTTTTCAAATATAACATGATATTCATGAATATATATTGTTTAACAATACTACTAACATGTTTGGTCTGATGGGATGTGAAATATTGTATCATATTACAAATTAATAGTGTAACCCCTAATTTTGGGCTACTAAGGTCTAGGTCATTACAATATTCTCCTTCATTCACTAAAACTATACATTACTTGTTTCATAAGTCATCACCCATGTACATAATTTTTATTCATTCTACTCTAGACCCATATCATGGATTTTACACACATGGATTTTATATTTAATAACTTTTTCCATTATTCAATTAGTATTGTAAAAAACCCTTTAATTAGTTCTTATCTTAGAAATCCTTATGATGTATCCTTTAGTTATACCTAGAATCATAAATAATAAACAATCTTACTTATCATGGGATTGTTCATTTTTATAATATATGAATGAATTCTTTTCGTCATCTGGAAGTCCTATATATGATTTTCATTTTTTGATGGGTGGTACTATAATTATATATCCCAGTAATGAATTGGATAATGCATTACATCTCATGAGATATTTTGTATGAGATTAGGAATAAAAACTAATTCACCATGGGAAATTGACCATAATGTTTACTAGAATAGGTAATGAACCCAATCCACTATGGGACATTTCCCACCATACTTATAGGATTGGGTCATGAAACGTATCTACCTTTGGAATTTTTACACTCTCTTTATGAGAATGTAGAGTGACCCCAATCTACCATAGAAATTTATCTAATATATTTATGGGAATTGAGAGTGAATCCAATCCACCATGGGACATTGTCCACTATGAAAGTCTTAGAAGTGATCCTTGACTTACTATTTTTATATCATGTTATAGTTTGTTGATACATATATATGATTCCATGATCTTATGATATCATTTATTTATATCATGTTTTAATGATTATCATACACTCTTATGTAATCATACATTATTAATATATTGATAATACATGTACTTCTTGAATGATTTATGAAAACTATTACTTTTTAGTGTTCTATTGATAATAAATTTCATTATGCACTTGTTTTCTCATATTCTTATGATATAACCCTTGATGATATATTGATAGGTATTACACTATTAATAATTTCATCACACCAGTTTCTAATATTTTTTCTCGTGACTTATGAATATAAGTAAAACATATGAAAACTATAAAACGTGATCTATAAGACTTCTATTATGAATAAATATTCAAAAGAATGATAAAATAAATTTCCCATGTAAATTTTCTTCAAAGGAACTGAAACAAAATATTATCTAATAAATTAGATATTATTATGAGATGAAATTATTAAATTATATAAATTGTGTTAATTAAGGATATGTTTATAAATGGTCACCATAGTATGTATCAATTGAGGTTTTAGATGTTTTTTGGAATAGTGTAGTTATTTTTGATAATATGACAGAACAACATTGGTAAAATCCCTATGGATAAGTCTAAGGTAAAAAACTATGTATAGGATACCATCCTAGTGTTTTTATGAATTAGATATTATTTTGTTCCCCTATAAATTATATCTTATTCTGGATAAATGAAATAGGTTGTGGCTATGGAATTGATTGCCCTAGTGGTAGGCACCCTAAAACGGTTGGTTGAGAAATGAATCGATTATCCATCTAATGCATGATGTATGAGGATAAGACTTAAAATTTAGATAGTAATTATTAGGTATGTGACTTGGTTCATCAAATTGGCTACAATTTATAACGTAATGGATTTATTATGTTATGGAAATAGTTCATTGATTATGAAATCATAAAACATAAAAAACCAAGATTGAACCAAGAGTGAATTAGGTTGAACTGAAAACTCATGCAATGGTTTTGATGAGTAATACTTTACATGATTGACTTTTCATGAGATTATTTATCATAGTAGTCATATATTATCAATATCGATCACTTATAATTTACCATTTGGGTTTTTGAAATGTTTGGATCTGGGAGGAACCATGTTAATAATAGATGTGATTGGAAATGTAATAATATTCCAAATATAAATCCAAATAGAATACAATCTTGTGTTTAAAATCATGTGGTAACATTGACAATAATATATCGAGTTGTCAAATTGAGTCCTGATGAACATAAAAACACATCCAAGAAGATAATGATGGAGTATTGTATATATTCAAGTGAAAATGATGACGATGAAAATAATTCTAAATTTATTTCATGTTAAAAATGTGGGAAGAGACAACCAGGAGAATTCCAAAAAGGATCTTCCTGATATTTCATATATGGTAATTGATTTCATTTAGAAACAATTTCCATTGGAAAAATGAAAAAAAAAATCAATATAATGGACAAAATTAATATTCTTCCAAGGTATCCACTAGTAGTTCAATGTTTTAGACATGAAATATTTGGGAACTATGATAACTAGTGTACTAATATAATGAATTAAGATGGATGTGGACACTAAAAAAATTATATTCCAAGGTATCATGTAAACTATTATTAAAGTGGATAAATATCATTAAGTAGTTCAAGGTACACTTTTCCATCACTCTATATTTGTAGATGTCTTATGTTGTGTATGTTTTCACAAAATATTAGTTATTGATATAAAAACTATTGTTGGTAGAATTATTGTTTTGATGGTATATGAATCTTTTTAATGTATTGTGGAAAAATGATTCATGATTTTCTTGTAATCCTTCTATTAGATAAATTCAACATGATTTTGTGATGTTTATTCCATACGTAGAGGAAAAATTATTTACTAAAATAAGGGAATAACATTTCTTATCAACCTATGAGACACAATCAATAAAATAATGATTATGAACCCCCTATAAAATGAAAATAATTTTTTTTGAAATCAAACAATGATATACAATTGGATCAAATGGTTGGAAAAAAACTCATTATTTGGATTATTCCTATTTTGAATAAAAAATATATGTTCCCAAATTTATATGGTTAATATCTCTATTCAAATTATATCATGAGTCATGTAAATGTTTCATATATCATTATATATGTAAGAACCTGGATCTTCGTTTTAGGAATGCCTTTCCTTTTTCTGTAGTTTTTAAGAAAAATGGAGTTTTTGTAAAATTTTGAAGTACACACCATGTACTTTCTTAGTAAATGTTGTGTACTCTTCTTCGGCTCGAAGCCGCGTGTTGGCCGTGTCCGGGCCACACACACGGTGTGTAGGGGTGACGTGGAGGCCGATTTTGGCGGAGTACAGAATGACCTAGTACATGTCGTGTACTCTAAAATTACACACCGTGTACTTTTTTTTCATTAAACGGACCACGGTCGCACCTGACGCACATAAGCGTCTTCTTCTAGGGTCCTTTCGTCCGAGAGTGTTGAGGATCCGCGAATATTCGACGAGCTCCCACCTCTCTGTCCTTTCTCTGATTCGAGAATGGTCGATTGCATTGGAATCACAGCGGTGAGTTCTTCCTTCTTCTTGAGCCTTGTTTTCCAATTCCTCCTCCTTCTCAATATATCGTGGGCGGAACGTTTTGGGAATTTTCTCAGATCTATGACATTCGGGGTAGAATCAGTCGTCATGGCTCAAGTATATCGATCTCCTAGGATCTAGGTAGGTGGTTTGTGCCTTTCTGTAGAGAGTCTTGGAATATTTTGTGAAATTTACCCAATTCCCTTGAATGAGAATTGTGCATTTTCCTGTTTTCCCCTTGATTGATTGCTTGCTTACTTGATTGCTATAGTAGAGGTTTAACCTTGTGAATAGAGTAGTTTTTGTTGTACTCTGGATGTTTTCCGTACTTGTTTTACCTATTAGGTGTTTTCTAGTTGTCATACCTAGTTATAGGATAGTGGAACTGTTGTGTTGTTTTACTGTTGATCCTTAGAATGATAGCCATGTAGTGTTTGAGGTTTACTTGGGAGATACATGCACGTTATGAATATTTATATTACATGGGGCTGAGAGAACCTAGTGTATGGACCAAAGGGAGAATGGACGTGATGGCTTCTCCAGAGTGTCTTTAATTTTACGATGCGAGATCACAGGGGGAACTTATGGTAAGTGCTTCCTCAGAGAGTCTGTAGTTCCTCAAAGCATACCACAGGGGGAATTGATGTTGATTTCTTTCCCAGAGATCCTTTAGTACGATGCGAGATTATAGAGGGAATTGATGGTGAGGGCTTCCTCATAAATTCTACTCTTAGTTGAACCATAGGGGTGAGACTGTGTGTGCCTCCTAGAGGGTTTCTAGTAATTGTAGGTTAAACCATAGGGGTTAGGTTATGAGTTCTACCCAGAGGGTTACCTATTTTCCACTTGTTGTGGGTTGTTTACTTGTGTAATTTATATTCTAGAACTGTGGGTTGTAGCTGCTGTGTGCTTTTTTGTTTACTGGTTCATGTACTTTTACTTGCCTTGTATTCATTGACTATTAGGCACAAATATTTGGGTGATTTCCTATTGAGATTGTATCTCACACCCTGTTTGGGACATACTTTTGGGCCCAAGTAGACTTCTTTGTTGCAGGTATAGATAAAGTCAAGCGCCCTTTGACTTCCGATACTTGATTGCTTGGAGCTGGGGAGCAAGGGACCAAGCTTAGGCTTGCGATGCTGCAAGAGTTTCTGTTATTTTAGTACTTTATTTTACATGTATTTCAGCACATTGTTATGTTTGTTGCTTCCTTAAATACTTTTACCTACTGCATCTTTATCATCATTACTATATATTCATTTTTTCCGCTGTTTGGTTTCAGTTGTTGAGTATTTCTAACTACTTACACTATTTACTGTTGTTTTCCTTACCTTGAATACCTTACCAAATAAGGGCATAGTTTCCCCAATAACTTACCAAGGCCCTTACTGCAAGTCAGCAGCCTATGGCGTTTGGGGAAATGCGCTTGAGGTCATGTGGCGAACCGGGTACGGGGCACCAGTAGAGGGTCTCCGGATTCGGGTCGTTACAAAGTGGTATCAGAGGAGATTTATTTTCTCTTGATTTACTGTTTGGAGCCTTTAGCCAGGGGTAGGACGGATTCGGTACTTGGTATTAAGCTGTGCTTGGGATTAGCTAACCTGTGTATAGGTAAAATCCATACAACCTTGATTATTGCAGTTTTCTGGTTTTGAGATTTTACAGTTGATATAATTTCACCTAGAGTGATTCACATGCTTTGTGTTGTTATTGTCTTGACTATTATGGTTCTATTTCTGTCGCAAACCGATGTGATGAGGGTATTCCATTTCATACATCATATAAGCACTTATATAAATCACATGCCATGCATTCTTCCCATGCCATCTAGGGTGCATTAGTGATTGCATGCTGTTGTGATATACTTTTTGTAGATTATGTATGTTGTTGTTATAGATTCTTGATAGAATATATGATTCCTTGTTAGAGGATTTTTTTCATTCTACCTTTCTTAAATAAAATCCATGTTTTGATTCGCGGGGTGTATGGGCCCTCACGAATCCAAATTTTGCACCTCTCTGCCTTGTTTTTTGTGTTTTCTGGGCTTCTGTGCAGTTCTGAGCTATAGCCCAGAAAAACCCAGAATACACGGTGTGTACTTTTGACCACACGCTGTGTAGTTTTAGACAGTTTCACTGACCGTGTGAGTAGGGACCCGCTATTGTAGAAATAACTTCAGGAACACACCCTGTACGGAAGGTACATGCCATGTAGTTCGGAACCGTGTACCCGTCTGTGTCACTAACAACACGGGTCGGGGAAGCTCGAGTAGAACACGCCGTGTTTAAAAGGAACACATTGTGTATTCCTGTCCAGGTACCTGACCATGTCATGAACAACACAGGTCAGTGTTACATTCTCTTAGACACGCCGTGTTATTTTAGGAATACATCGTGTAGTCTTGTTCAGGTACCTGGCCGTGTCACGAACAACACGGGACGGTGTCACCTTCACCTATACACGTCGTTTTTGTTCGGAACACGCCGTGTAAGGTCCAGCCGTGTAGACGAACATGTATTTAACAACACAGTCTGCTGAAGCCTTGTCTAGTACACTCCATGTTTGTTCAGAACATGTCGTGTAGTCTCAGGTTAAGTCGGACCATGTGGGTTACCCGTGTAAAGAAACTCGGGCAGGGGAATACTTTTAAAGTACACACTGTAACAACCCAAAGTTTCATTAATGGAAAATCCCTCTTTATCTAGTTAAATGTCTCTTTATGAAAAATGTTTTAATAAGATTTCAACTTCTTCGGTTTTATGTTAAGAATTGTGACCGTTGTTAATATAGTCATTGAATAGTGATTACAAGATTAGTATAAATATAAGGCTTTAACGAACCCAATTTGACTTAGACAAAGGAAGCGATGGCCTCATCTAGTAGAATTTCCTCATACGAAGCCAAATTGTCGGAGCTCGGAAAAGAGGTGGCGTCTTTGGGCTTTGCCCTTGACCAAGCTCAAGCTGAGCTTCGTTATGTCAAGCTCGAACGGGACCGTCTACGGGAAAAGTGGAAGTTGATAGAGATTACCACTCGAGCGATGTTATCCGAGCCACACCAAGAGTCTGTCACCATCGCACACCTTACCCTTAGGTCTTATGCGGCTGTTTTAAGGGGTTATGTAACAAATAAGTAGTACTATGTTCATGTACATTATTTTTTTTATATAATAATGAATATAATTTCTAGTCATTTTTGATACATTGTAAATAATTTTTAAAGTACAAATGGTGTTTTTAGTTATTATTTAATTAAGAAATATATTTTATTAAATTAAGGGATTTTTGAATTAAATAATATTTTAATAAAATAATATAATTATTATTAAATTAATTTTTATTAAATATAAATGATCTTATAATTTTATGAATGCAATTAAAATTTTTATTAAGGTCTGAAATCCATTTCTGTCAAAACCCGTGAATTTTAGATAAATGTTGGTTTTTATTTTAAAAGTGAAAATTCACATTTTTTGAAAATTATTTAGATAAAATAAATGTTATTTTTGGAATCAGGATGTCGAAATTATCCAACGGTGAATTTTTCATAATTTTATGAGACAGTCAAATTTTTGGGTAAAAATTAAATACGATTTAATTATATAATGTGTTTTATGACATCATAATGACCCAATGGTGATGTAATAAAATACCATAATCCTTATGTTCGGCCAATATATGTTTTATCACTAAAATAATGAAATTTTGGGTTGGTTTGACTTACTTTTTAAAGCATTGATGAACCCCTCAAGACATATTCAACACTTTGCCTTTTTAAATTAATTTCCATGGGAGTGTGACTCACCTCCACATAAGCAACCCTAATATTTTAATAAGTTCGGACTTGGGCCTTATAAAATATTTTTTCCTCTTTCCTTTTCCAGAAACCATGGGCAAAAACCATGGGATGGTTTGTGGTTTGGATTAGTTTAATATAAGTGGTTCCAAACCTAAATAATAAAGAATTCTCTCACCTTTCCTATATAAACCCACCCAATCTCCCAATTCCTCCTCACTAAAATACCTTGGAGTTCGTCCAACATCTGTCCTACTCTCTCTAGAATCCTCCCAAGGTGCCCCAAGCTACCAAGAAGCCTCTCACAAGCCTCTCTCTAGCCTTTGGAAGCACACTTCCATGTAAGGGTTTTTTTATTCCTTTCTCATTTTGTCAATTTTCTTGAAGTTGTATTGCCATTTTAATTTCAATTATGAATGTTGGGGTATGGTTTCTCACCTCCCCCATACTTCCCTCTTATTTTTTTTAATGATGGGATACCCCTTTCTCTCTCATTAAATGCCTCCCATGTACACCCGTTACTATGCCGAAATTCCGAAAGGAACTTCTCTCTCTTCTTTTACAATCAAGCAATACTTTTGTATCATGAATCTAAATTCCATTTCAATTGTAGGGAAATGTATCTATATGACCTCCTTACTTTCCATTACATGTAAATATGATGAGGAACCCCTTTCTCTCTCATCAACCATTTTTATGAATTCTTATGTCACGCTGTTACGTTGCCGAAATCGCACCGATTTTCTAAGCCAATGTCATTGTGTGGTGAATACCATGCCCATTTCTCCATCAAGGGTATTCAACTTTATCCACATTTACATATTGATTAAAAATTTTCATGTATGAATTCCACATTCCTTTATCATGGAATAAATTATTATGTTTTATGAATCCATGTTTTATGATCCATGTGGCACACTTATGCATGAAATGAAATGTTTAAGAAGGGTGCACCCTTGTAGCGCTCCAATGCATTGGTAAAGTATAGTATCATGATACGTCAAGTGAAATGAGTGTTGAATCATGGTAATTCAAGTTCAACGAGGGTTTACTCGTGCTTCATGTTCAATGAGGTTTTACTCATGCTTTATGTGCAATGAGCCTTGGTTCGTGCTAAATCCATATTAAGTGTTGTTGCCACATTTCCATGTTATGATTATCATGCTTTATCATGCCTTTATGTTCATGTTTCTCTTATTCTCTATTGACATGCCTATTTCCTAACATGTATTGCACTCCTCATGTTATTTCATGTGTACTCCCTTACTGGGCTTTATAGCTCACCCTTTTCTTATGCATGTCTTCAGGTTATCCCATGCAATGCTAAGTACGAGGGAATTTAGTGGTCATGTAAAGGAAGTTTTCAATAATGATATTGTATTTCATGTTTTAAGTTTTTATGTAAGGATACTAATCCCCAAAGACACTAAACCTATCGATCTTCTTTGTTTTATCAAGTGATGTTTTATGTAATAAAGTATGTTTAAGTTGCAATAAAAAGCAGGGTTGTCATAGTTGGTATCAGAGGATAGTTTTAGTTATTTTTGGGATTACGAAACCCTAGTAAAGCCTTGGATATAAGACTAAGTATAATAAAAACATCCCTATGTTTTGGTAAATACTGTGTAAGTGGTTTATCAAACAAATACATCCCTGTCTGGATACGAGCAGGTAGAGGTGGCTCTGGAACAGATGTATCCTAGGGGTAAAACCCGAAAACACCACTTTGATCTAGACTCGAAAGGGAACTGGTGCATGACAATGGGGCTTGCTACATTCTTGGTTACGACACTCCCGGGGGATATGTTTTTATAAATTCACAATCTTAGTATGAACCCTTATTAAGGGAAAAATACCCCTAAGAATATATGTTAGAAAGTAGATCATGAAAAGCCTGGATTGAATCCTATAGACTCATGAGTTAAAGAGATTAAAGTTTAATTATAAGTTATCAACTTTTGTCTTTGGATTCCCCTTTATGTGTTACCCCTAACTCTCCTTTTATTCCATCCAATGGCCGGTAATAGGAGGACTCGGGATAACAACCGTTGTGAAGATCAGTGTGATGATTGTACTAATGAGATGCCCAATCCAATGGGAGCGGGAATCGCGAACTTTGTCACGCTTCTCTCTCAGATAACTCAAGTTTTGAATAGAAACACTGGTCAATAGGAACGTTCAACCCCCCCTAAGAAAGAACAGGTCGCTATCGAGAGCTTCATGAGACAAAGGCCTCATACTTTTAGTGGATCATCTGATCCCACGATCGCTGAACAATGGATCAACTCCATTTAAAAGATATTCTCCATCCTCCAATGTTCTGAACAAGAGAAGGTTCTCCTAGAGGCTTTTCGTATGGAGGGTGAAGCTGATCAATGGTGGACATTGATCAAAAATACAAAGCCTGAGGAGGAGATCGAGGCTTTGGAATGGAAGGAATTGTAGAAAATGTTTTTCGATAAATATTTTCTGCGCACCCTCCGTCTTAAGATGGAAAGGGACTTCCTTTCCCTCAAGAAAAAAGATGAAGAATTTGTGGGAGCGTACGAGGAAAACTTCACAAGGCTTGCACGATATGCTTTCAGCTTTGTCGTTACCCCTGAATGCAAGGTTGACCGCTTCTTTGGTGGGCTAAAGCCTAGCTTGCGGAAAGCATTAGCGATCTGTGACTTCGACAACTATGATGAAATTGTCCGATGTGCCCTCAAGGTCAAAATGGATATTGGATAATCACAGGGGTATCATGGGGAAAAGAAGCGTAAGGTGGAATTCAATGCTGGTGGTCCGATGGATAAATCCAACGGCGCTAAGAAGTTCCAGCACCCCACTTGCCAAAAGTGCGAAAAGAAGCACCCTAGAAATTGCCTTAAGGGGACGAGAAAATGCTTCAGGTGTGGAAGAGAAGGGAACCTAGCTGTTAACTTTCGGCAAGAAGGACCCGCGGTTGTGACAGAGGAGAGGAACGCTCCATTCAAACCTCAACGCATTGTTCAATGCTATAAATGCAATGAATCGGGTCATTTTTTCAAATCAGTGCCCTAATCCAATGGTTATCAGAGGCAACCAACAACCTCCAAGACAAGCAAGGAAGAGATTTTGCCATCACTTTTGCCGAAGTAAAACCCGACAACGAAGTGGTGATAGGTACGCTAGTTATTCATTCAAGAATAGCGAACGTACTTTTTGATTCAAGTTCTATGCATTCTTTTATATCTCGAAAGTTTAGTAGACAATCCCAGCACCACCACAAATCATATAAGTAAAGATGTCAGTGAGTACAGAAAATGGGGAAATCATTTCATCCCATGAATATAAGTCCTCCCCTATTATAATCTGTGGATTTAATTTCCCAGTGAACCTCGTCATACTCCCTTTGGTATAATTTTATGCAATTCTTGGCATGGATTGGCTTTCCTTATATAGAGCCAACATAAATTGTCGGGAGAGGGAAATCACACTTCATTTGGAGAATCGACCACCGATTCTTTACAAGTGTCAGGAGGAAGGTGAATCTCCTTTAGCTCCATCATCTCAAGCATGGATATTACTGCCCTATGAGCATGTGTATCTGGCTCAGATGATTGAGTCCAAAGAAGAAACCATCCTTGAAGAAATGCCTATTGTGAGGGAATTCGCGGAAGTGTTTCTCGAGGAACTGTCTGGTCTTCCTCCAAGAAGAGATGTTGTGTTCTCAATTGAACTTATACCTAGGGCGCTACCAATATCCAAGACTCGATATAGAATGGCAGTTGTTGATCTTGAATAGATAAAGAAACAACTACAGGAGAATATGGATAAAGGGTTTATATGCCCAAGTGCTTCACCATGGGATGCACCAGTCCTCTTCGTCAAGAAGGAGGATGGGTCAATGTGGCTTTGCATTGATTATCGTAAACTTAACAAAATCATGATAAAGAACAAGTATCCACTCCCATGAATTGATGACTTGTTTGATCAGTTGCGTGGAGCACAATACTTCTCCAAGGTGGACTTGCGGTCAAGATATTATCATGTAAGGGTGAAGAATGAAGATATCCCCAAGACTGCTTTTCGTACAAGATATGGTCACTATGAATTCATTGTAATGCCTTTCGGACTCACCAATGCTCCAGAAATATTCATGGACTTGATGAATAGAGTCTTTAGATATTACCTTGAAAAATTTTTGGTAGTCTTTATAGATGATATTCTAATATACTCCAAAACCAAGGATGACCATGAGGAGCATTTAAGAAATGTACTAGAGACTTTGCGCAAGGATAAGCTCTATGTAAAGTACAGCAAGTGTGAGTTCTGGTTGAAGGAAGTCTCATTCTTAGGACATATCATCCCAAGCAATGGGATATCTGTGGATCCCTCCAAAATATATGCAATTGAGGGATGGTCGAGGCCAACATTGGTAACGGATATCCGTAGCTTCTTGGGGATAGCTGTATATTATCGACGATTTTGAGAAATTTCTCACGATTTTCCAACCCTCTTACCAAGCTAACTCAAAATGGAGTAAAGTTTGCTTGGAGTTATGAATGCGAAGAAATCTTCAAGGAGTTGAAAAGGAGGCTTATCACTGCGCTCGTGCTCACTTTACCCACAAGTGGGGAAGTTTTTGTGGTATTCAGTGATGCCTCAAAGAAGGGCTTAGGCTGTGTGCTAATGTAGAATGATAAACTGATATCCTATTCCTCAAGGTAGTTGAAAATCGATGAGAGAAACTATCCAACGCATGATCTGGAGTTGGGGTGGTGATATTTGCCTTGAAAATCTGGCGGCATTATCTCTATAGAGAGAAATGTGAGATATATACTGACCACAAGAGTCTTAAATATATATTCACATAGAAAGAGATTAATATGTTCCATAGAAGATGGATAGAGCTCATCAAGGATTATGACTGTTCAATACATTACCAACCTGGGAAAGCGAACAAGGTGGCGGATGCCCTAAGTAGAAACGATCCAGTGATTCTATCAATGATGAGAATTGAGAAGGATCCAATCTTCTTAGACTTGATGAAGATGGATGTGGGAATCATAAAGAAGGGAGCATCAACAATCCTTTCACAAATGATTGCTCAACCATCTCTTTTGGAAAGGTTAAAGGATGCTCAAAAAGATGATGTGGGAATTCAAGAAAAAGTGGAAGCTATAATAAAGGGGAAATCCTCGGAGTTTAATGTTAATGAAGAAGGAATTGTGTGGTTTGGGAAAAGACAATGTGCTCCATCAAGTCTGGAGCTGAAGAAGGAACTTTTGGATGATGCACATAGTTCAAATTTCTCTATTCACCCAGTGAGCACAAAGATGTATCGAGATCTATGAGAAAACTTTTGGTGGGATAATATGAAGAAGGAGATCGCCGAATATACATCAAGGTGCCTGGTGTGTCAGCAAGTGAAGGCAGAGAGGCAGAAGTCTAAGGGGATGATGCAACCATTGCCCATACCAGAATAGAAATGGGAGAACATCACCATAGACTTTGTCACCGGACTTCTGAGGACATCCAAAGGCAACAATGCAATATGGGTTGTTATGGATCGTCTTACAAAGACTGCACACTTCATTTATATTCGAGAGGATTTATCATTGGATCAACTGGTACGGATATATATTAGGGAGGTGGTAAGGTTTCATGGAGTACCACTATCTATTGTGTCTAACCGAGATCCAAGATTCACCTCTATGTTTTGGAAGAGTCTTCAACATGCTCTGAATACTGAACAGAACTTCTGTACGACCTATCATCCTCAAACTGATGGCCAATCCAAGAAGACTATCCAAACACTTGAGGATATGTTGAGAGCGTTCTCAATGGACTTTAAAGGATGATGGGATCAACATCTTAATCTGTTTGAGTTCTCTTATAATAACAGTTTCCACTCGATCATCCAAATGGAACCATATGAAGCCCTTTATGGGAAAAGGTGAAGAACACCGGCATGTTGGTATGAGGTCGGTGAACTTAAGCTGCTTGGACCAGAAATGGTCGAAGAAATGGTGGAGAAGGTGAAAACCATTCAGCATCATATCAAGGCAGCACAGAGTCGATAGAAGAGTTATGCAGATAATCATCGATGATAACTTGAGTGTAAAGTTGGAGACATGGTGTTTTTACCCATATCTCCGTGGAAGAAGGTCATGAGGTTTGGAAATAAAGGGAAGTTAAGTCCAGGGTACATCGTCCCCTTTGAGATTCTTGATCATGTTGGGGCTGTGGCCTATCGACTAGCACTTCCACCTACTATGGCCAAGGTGCATGATGTCTTTCATGTATCCCTCTTAAGGAATTACATACCGGACCCTTCACATGTACTCTCTTCCGAGGTGGTACAATTGGAAGATGATATTTCTTATGAGGAGCAACCAGTGAAGATCTTAGATCGTAGAGAAAAAGTTCTACGAAATAAGACAATGCCCCTCGTCAAGGTGTTATGGAGAAACCGCAAGTTTGAAGAAGCAACTTGGGAGTCGGAGGATATGATGAAGCTGAGTTACCCACATTTGTTTTAGTGTAGGAAAAGGAAACTTTCGAGGGAAAATTTTTTTAAGGGTGGAATATTTTAACGACCCAAAGTTTCATTAATGGAAAATCCCTCTTGATCCAGTTAAATGTCTCTTTATGAAAAATGTTTTTATAAGATGTCAACTTCTTTGGTTTTATGTTAAGAATTGTGACCGTTGTTAATATAGTCGTTAAACAATGATCACATGATTAGTATAAATATGTGGCCTTAACGAGCCCAATTTTACTCAGACAAAGGATGCGATGGCCTCATCCAGTAGAATTTCCCCATACGAAGCCCATTTATCGGAGCTTGGAAAAGAGGTGGCCTCCTTGGGCTTCACCCTTGACCAAGCCCAAGCTGAGCTTCATCATGTCAAGCTCGAACGTGACCGTCTACGGGAAAAGTGGAAGTTCATAGAGATTACCACTCGAGCGATATTATCCGAGCCACCCCAAGAGTTTTTCACCATCGTACACCTTACCCTTAGGTCTTATGCGGCTATTTTAAGGGGTTATGTAACAAATAAGTAGTACTATGTTCATGTACATTATTTTTTTATATAATAATGAATATAATTTCTAGTCATTTTTGATACATTGTAAATAGTTTTTTAAGTAAAAATGGAGTTTTTAGTTATTATTTAATTAAGAAATATATTTTATTAAATTAATGAATTTGTGGTGGTGCTGGGATTGTTCTACTAAACTTTTGAGATATAAAAGTATGCATAGAACCTGAATCAAAAAGTACGTTCACTATTCTTGAATGAATAACTAGCGTACCTGTCACCACTTCATTGTCAGGGTTCACTTCGGAAGGAGTGATGGAAAAAGCTCTTCCTTGCTGTCTTGGAGGTTATTGGTTGCCTTCGATAACCCTTGGATTAGGGCACTGATTTGAAAAATGACTCGATTCTTTGCATTTATAGCATTGAACAACGCGTTGAGGTTCGAACGGAGCGTTCCTCTCCTCTGTCGCAGCTGCGGGTCCTTCTTGTCGACAGTTAACAGCTAGGTGCCCTTCTTTTCCACACCTGAAGCATTTTCTCGTCCCCTTAAGGCAATTTCCAGGGTGCTTCTTTCTGCACTTTTGGCAAGTGGGGTGCTGGAACTTCTTAGCGTCGTTGGATTTATCCATCGGACCACCAGCATTGAAGTCCACCTTACGCTTCTTATCCCCATGATACCCCTGGGATTTCCCAATATCCATTTCGACCGTGAGGGCACATAGTACAATTTATTCATAGTTATCGAAGTCACGGATCGCTAATGCTTTCCACAAGCTAGGCTTCATCCCATCAAAGAAGCGGTAAACCTTGCATTCGGGGGTAACGACGAAGCCGGAAGCGTATCGTGCAAGCCTTGTGAAGTTTTCCTCATACGCTCCCACAAATTCTTCATCTTTTTGCTTGAGGTAAATGAAGTCCCTTTCTATCTTAATACGGAGGGTGCGTGGAAAATATTTATTGAAAAACATCTTTCTCTCTCATCAACCATTTTTATGAATTCTTATGTCA
This sequence comes from Viscum album, assembly GCA_963277665.1. Taxonomy (NCBI): domain Eukaryota; kingdom Viridiplantae; phylum Streptophyta; class Magnoliopsida; order Santalales; family Viscaceae; genus Viscum; species Viscum album. The sequence continues at coordinate 1,464,216,009 of OY728164.1, read as the reverse complement.
CGCTGTTACGTTGTCGAAATCGCACCGCTTTTTTAAGCCAATGTCATTGTGTAGTGAATACCATGCCCATTTCTCCATCAAGGGTATTCACCTTTATGCACATTTACATATTGATTACAAAGTTTCATGTAGGAATTCCACATTCCTTTATCGTGGAATAAATGATTATGTTTTATGAATCCATGTTTTATGATCCATGTGGCACACTTATGCATGAAATGAAATGTTTAAGAAGGGTGGACCGTTATAGTGCTCCAATGCATTGGGTAAAGTATAGTATCATGATACGTCAAGTGCAATGAGTGTTGACTCATGCTAATTCAAGTGCAACAAGGGTTTACTCGTGCTTCATGTGCAATGAGGGTTTACTCATGCTTTATGTGAAATGAGCCTTGGCTCATGCTAAATCCATGTTAAGAGTTGTTTCCAAATTTCCATGTTATAATTATCATGTTTTATCATGCCTTTATGTTCATTTTTCTCTTATGCTCTATTGACATGCCTATTTCCTAACATGTATTGTACTCCTCATGTTATTTCATGTGTACTCCCTTACTGGGCTTTATAGCTCACCCTTTTCTTATGCATGTCCTCAGTAGAGAATAAGAGAAACCTGAACATAAAGGCATGATAAAGCATGATAATTGTTGGCGCCAAAATATGGCACGAAAGGAAGGGACGAAAAAGAAGGCTGGCGAGCTGCCTCGCGAAGCACCGACGCGAAGCACTGACGCGAAGAGCCCCGATCATCGCGGCCTCGTGAAGCTCCAGAGGCGGTAATTCTCCGCGAATGCATCTGACGTTCGCGAGCCCGCCGTGAAGCTCCAGAGGCGGTAACCCTCCGCGAACGACGTTGACATTCGCGAGCGCGCCGCGAAGCACCTGAGGCGGAACAAGAGTTCTGCTTCGCGGCGCCCCTTCCCTATAAATACTGGACTCTCCCTGAGTCCCGAGGACAGACAATCCGACCTTTCGGCTTCTCCTCTCACGAATCGCGAAGCACTCTTTTCCCCGGGAATCATGAGCTCCGCGAGGTACTTCTACTTCGTGAGACGCCTTTTCTTTGTCTCGTTTTGAGCCCCTCTTCCGAGAGGGATTCCCTTCGCGAAGCTCAAGGGAATTCGCAAAGGAAGGGGATTCCCAAGGGAACCCGGACAGCCGCGGAGCGTTTATGCTTCGCGAAACACCCAAGCTACACTAGTGATCCCCATGCTAAGGTAGGATCGCTACACATCATGAAGCACACAGCTTCGCAGGACCCTGCTTCACGAGGCACCTCTTATTCACAAGGAAGTGCTCCGCGAACACTGTTCCACTTTGCGAAGCACCTTCCACTCACACCTATGCCCCATGTTAAGGCAAAGGCACTCCACTTCGCGAAGCACACTCCTTTTCTTAGCAATTTCTCTTCCCATGCGACCCTCCAGGTTTGCACGATGTGATTTCAAAGTCCCATGGAAAATACCACTCGTAGCGTTGCTTCGCCTAATGCTTCTTCGCATAGGCACACTAGCGGCTATAGATTCTTCGCATAGCCACGCTAACGTGGACCCCTTGGTGGTTTGTTCCACACCCCCCCTTGACCATGGCCTTTCTGGTACCTTCCCTTCCCCAAGGACCAGAGGGTACCAGTTATGTAAGTCCTAGGGGTGCAGAGTGAACCCACCTCGTCCGAGCTACAGGATGTTAAACTGCCAAGCACCACATCCTCAACACATGACGTTAAACTGTGACCTGACCTCGTGCCTCTCACGAAGGGTCCCCCCAGCTCGAACATTCTTTACACCACTCGTCTCCACATGAATGGAATCATCCATCCACAAGGGATGATATCCTACTTATTGGAGTGGTGTATGTTCATAGGAGAAGGGAGACCCTAGTTACCCAACGGATGGCTTCACCTCTGCATCTTCGTACTTCCCCACTACGAAGGTCAGTGGAGGGCGTGATAGGGAACGAGGCACCTCACATCAGTGGTCCCAAATCCATCTTTCGCTGCACTTTGTCGCACCATGGGCCTCCATCCTGGAGTAAGTCCCAGCACCATGGGCCGCCTAACGCGTAAGCCCCTCTTCACTTCTCACGGATGCATCCTTCGTGACGTGATCGTCAGGTCCATGCAACCTCTTGTTTCTCACACCGAGCATGACTCATGTGGGCTTAGAGTGAGCACCGACCCTGACCCCACCCATAGAGAACTATGAGGACTTTGATCCATGTCAAGGCACGGTACGTAGGAAGCCTCCATGAGGTTCAAGCCACATTTCTCGGTCGTTCATTCATGTCGAGTTTCGCCCTCATCCAGCATGACGTTAAACTGTATGCCCCCCTTGTCCCGTATGACACTAAACTACACACTCATTTGAAATACGAGGTCTTTGATCCATGTCAAGGCGTGGTACGTAGGAAGACTTCCTGAGGTTCAAGCCCACCCATCATCATTCATGTCGAGTTCTACCTTCATCCAGCATGACTTTAAACTGCATTCTAGTCCGACGGCAAGCCGTTGTGACTAACCCGAACTACGAGGTCTTTGATCCATGTCAAGGCGTGGTACATAGGAAGACTCTATGAGGTTCAAACCCACCATCCAGTCGTTCCGACCTCATTCACGTCGGTTCACCCCCATCCCACATGACGTTAAACTGTATTCCACAACCCGAACTACGAGGACTTTGATCCGTGTCAAGGCATGGTACTTAGGAATCCTTCCAGAGGTTCAAGCCCATCTCCCATCGGACCAAGGTCCCACATTTACATCGTTTCACTGACACCCAATGCCTGTCATTTATTCACGTCAGGGTTCACTGTCATCTCGCATGACGTTAAACTTTATTCCATCAATCCTTTGAACTACGAGGTCTTTGATCCATGTCAAGGAATGGTACGTAGGAAGCCTCCCCGAGGTTCAAGCCCATCTTTCATCGGACCAAGGTCCACCTTCACGTTGGTACGCTGACGACGCCCATCGGACCAAGGTCCACCTTCACGTCGGTACGCTGACGATGCCCATCGGACCAAGGTCCACCTTCACGTTGGTTCGCTGACGACATTCATCGGGCCAAGGTCCACCTTCACGTCGGTTTACTGGAACCATCCCGAACTACGCGGACTTTGATTCCCTTCCATGGGGATACATAGGAAGCCTCTTCAAGGCTCAAGCCCAACTTCACTGTCTCCCCTGCGATGGTCCCATTTCACTCCCCCTCCACTCCATTCATCCACCTATCACCCATCCCGATTCTTGCCCGGACCATCATATCTCGGTAAGACCATGTCGGTACGCTCCTCTTCACAGCCGCCCATGGGCTGGCCCCGATATCGGCATCCCTTCAAGGGAAATCCCTCAATCCGATCTATCCTAGCTAATGCTCAGGTTGGGTTGATCTGTCTCCGCTGGACGTTAAACTCACGGCGTACCCTGTGTTAAACACGGGAAGCTGAGGAAAACCTCAGATATGTGTCTATGACATATAATTCCTCGCGCTCGATGTGGGATGCCTCGGGCTTCCATTCCCCTGAGAAGCCCTGTGACCAGGGATAATAGACAAACATGCTAGGTTCCCCAGCATCCATACACGCTACTGATGCCTCAACGTGACTACTCCCCCGACTGAAGGTTGCTGCCCTGACCGGACCCTTTGGAATGTCCCGACAGAATTACTGTAATTAACTGGCGTCCATGGAAACATGGCACTGGGAAGAGTTTCAAGAACTACGTATTAAATCTATGAGGGAGACCCGGACTAGGTGACGAGTTCTGAGGAGGAATCCACAGAAGGAAGAACCGACATCCCATCATCCCTTTTCGATCAAGGAGAATATGTCCCTGAATAAGGAGTGAATGTCGTCCGCCTTTGGAAAGCGGGAACGCGGGGCAATAAGCGCAGCGCGTCCTCCTCCTCCACGGACGGATGCGCGCGCACCCCGGCGAAAGCGTCGGAAACAGAAATGGTGAACCCGACGTGAAATTATTCTCCTCAATATGGAGATTACTAGCGTTCGAGACACCAGTAGATTGACGTGTCACCAGATCCAGATATCCGGTGCCTGGTCCCACCAAGAAAATAGCGGGCCTGTCGTGAAACTCACCGGAAGTCGGGGCAGTAGAACGTGGGGCACTCCGTTCTGCAGCGTGTTGGCATGGATCCTTCTTACAGACGTGGATAATGGAAGGACGATGGGGAACTGGTTGTCAATCCTCTTCCCTCTCGGTGCTGATGAGTTGATCCCTTCGTTTCTCAGGAACCAGGTTGCTGTTACAGAGACGCGATCACCGCCTGCTAGCCTGCGCAGGGGCAGGGGAAACATCGCTACAGCCACCCCACATGGCGCTGCTACCGCCACGACGGCTGCCACATCGTGGAATATGGGGTGCCCACGTCCCCTTTCCCCATCAGAGATCATCCAGCGAAGGTTGATCAACAACCTTGTGCGCAGGTACGAGGATGAAGGGGTCATCCCAACTAGGGATATGGCCCGCTTGGACATGGAGGCCTCCAGGCCCCGTCGTCAACGCCGCCCTAACAGGCCACGCAGGGAGCCCCTGCTCCCCACCCCAATGTTCAACCATTTCGGGATCCTGTCCCCAGAACACCTTGACGACTCCTCACCTTACGTTGAAGAGGCGGCCACCATCCGGATCAGCCCGCTTAGGGTCCCGACCCAAAGGCTCCAGGCGAGAGCTCCCGTCTGGCTGTGTCAGCGCCGCCGTCCGACTCTGCAGGAAGAGCAGGCAGGCCATGCCCCTGCACCACCTGCACCAGCTCACCTGACCCGACGTCAGCGCCGGGCCCGGGCTGAGGACGCTTGCCCAAGCACGTCGACGTCGACAGCTACAGTGTCCCGAGCCCCCGCCGACGTGCATCATGAAGCCCCTGCATACACTGATCATGGGCACTCCTTCACCCAACCAGGATTGAGACCCCAATCGCCCCACGGGCAGGCTGGGTTGACTCTACGGGTTGCAGGCCCAAGTGGTGATCGCTGTGAACTAACCCGCGGTGATGTCACCCCGTACGGAGGTCCTCCCCATACCACTACTCCACATAGTGTGGGCCTTCCCCGCTACGAAGTTTGTCATGGAGGTATGCCTCGTGCTACCCCCATCCCGAAGGAAGACCTACCCCGCAGTAGTGACGCTCGGCACGGAAACCTTTCCCGCGCCCACTATACAGGGTATGGAGTCCATCCTCCTGCCCCCAACCACCGATCTGAAGGCACCGTCTATCCGGTCCATCTCTAATGTGGGGGCCCTCCCTACGTCCTCTCTGCAATCGGAGAAGGACCTCCTCGCCCCATCAACTTGAGGAGTGAAGGTCAGCCTCGCTCCACCTGCATCGACCATGGAGGTCCTCCCCATGCTCCGGACGATTCCAACAGAGGCTTCACCTACATGGGTGCTGTTCATGGAGGTCCTCCCTATGTACCCTTCGACATTTTCCCTGGTGCCCCTCACACCTCGTCTATCTCGAGTGGGGGCCCTCTCCGCCACGGCGCCACCGCTACCCCGAGACTCCATGATAGGGATCAACCCTGTCCCGAAGAGCCACCCCGGGGTAGGAGAGCGGGTCGTCGCCGCCACAAGAAGAATCCTAGGAAGGCTCGGGTGGAGATCAAACCTGCCAGCTTCTCCGACTCTGAAGCGGAATGTTACTCAGCGATGTAACCTTCTCCCCGCTCCTCCGTATCGAGGACTGGGGCAGGAAGCAGACGCGTTAGCCTCATTCTCCCGGAATATGAGGTCCACCAGATTCCCATCTCTCTCTGCAGGTACATCTAGGAGGAAGAAATATTGGGAATTCTGCTGGTCTCGACCGCGCAATCATCGTCATTGTCACCAGAAGCGCCCTCTACCTCTACCAGAGATCAGAGAGAGCTATTTTGGGGGCCAACGACGGTAGAGCGACGACATGACCGGTCGCCGGTAGCTGTGATTCCTGTTCCGGAAGCTGTGGCTATCAGCCCATTATATCGTGACATCGTGGTCAGGTCACCTTGCTCTTCGGAGGATGGCCCGGAATTCGGCGGTCATTCAGCCCGTTCGCCGTATTCTCTGTCACCGAGTCTGTTATCCTAGAGGTCTGCCTCGGTACCGCTACCGGTCCCTCAGCCGCCCCCGGTTGATGAGTGGGGCAATACAGGGCCAGACTCTAAGTCCGAGCCCAGGAGCTTCTGGAGTATTCTTGCAGCGGATTACTTCCCGGAGATGTTCTGGCCGACGGTGGCACTGAATTTTTGCGTACCAGAGTCTCTTACCCCTGAAAAGTGGGGTGCTTTTGTCGAACCCTATGGGCGACACACTTCCGCCTTCGTTACGAACAGGTGGTGTACCCCAGATGTCGAGAGCACTTCGAAGAAATCGGCGAGCAGTGCCGCCTGATCGATGCGGCTGCACTCCTTGTGGCCTCGCACCCCGAGTCGCCAGGCCGTCAGAGTTCCCTTCAACGGAAATGTGTTCAGAGTTTTAAAGAACTCTGCAGAATCGTCAGGGAAGCTACCCCCCATGTGCAAGTCCGTGGTTGGGGACACTATGCCGCTCTCCTCTTCGACCCTATCCGATGGAAGCCTGATTCATTATGTGACATCGAGGACATGCCCTCAAGAGGGGTCGCGGTCCACATGGCCTACGTTGTGGACAAGGAAGATGAAATTGAATTCCTTGATGGAGACTTCCCCCCGAGGGTGTACCGCCACTGCTGGACCCATCATGGAGAGTTACCCATCAGCAGAGGAACCTGCTAGGCCTCCCCGTACCCACCGAGTCGCTGGTACTCGGTCGAAACACCGGCAAGGGTAAGGAGCACGTCGGAACTCTCAAGCACTCTGACCTATCCACCTCTGTGCAGAAAACGGACGAAGATCCCAAGAAGGCCACATTACGCCAACATCTTGCTGAGAAGAAGAGGCTAGTTGACGAACTCTTGGCTGAGCGCGCCGCACAGCGGCGACCCGACTATGGTGATCCCAGGCCGGGGCAGCAGGGGCAGGAACAATTTCCCCCCGGTGATATGCCTCCGGGAAACCTTGATCATGCTACTGCCGCAGACAGGGCAGAAGCTGGAACGTATGGAAAGAGGGCGCGATACGTCTCGCCAAACCCCCCCGAGCGACGAGGCAATCTGAAGAACCCAGTCCGGGTTCCCCCAGTCGCCCCGCAGGTCGTTCCGCCAGTTGATCCATGAGCGGCCGAATCCATTTACCGTGTTGAAGAAACTGGCAATGCACTTGTGGTTAGGGATCCCCGTCAAGAAAGGGACCCCCACCCGGATGATCTTATTGCGGCACTCACAGACCACCTCAAAGCGTTGGAAACGCGGCAGGTGGCGGTCCCACCGGATGGCAAGCCGTATCCCGCGTGGGTGGATGATATGCCCGCACCTACAGGTTTTGGGAACCCCACTTTCTCGCCTTTCAACAGGACAGGGGACCCGCCCCAGCACTTGGCACATTTTTCTTCTAGGTGTGGCCCCATGCTGGGGACCCCGGCTCAGCAAGAATCCACCAAACTCCGGTGTTTTGTATAGGCATTGGAAGGTCCAACATTCGTCTGGTACAGCCAGCTCCCTATCGGATCGGTGACCGGTTGGGAGGACCTCCGCCGACAGTTCCTGTACCAGTTTAGCTCCACCACGCGGAAGACCAGCATTGCAGACCTCTTCAAGTGCAAGCAAAGGCCTGATGAGCGGGTTGTAGATTTCATCGCCCGGTGGAAGGGACTTACGTATTCCCTCGATATGCCACTAACTCAGGAGAAATTAATGACGATGTGTGTGGGGAATGTCAAAACAGAGCTGGTACCCTCCTTGATTACCCAGAACTACCCTGGAGGGTTCAGAGATTTCTCGGATAAGGCTCAGCGCCTTGAGGAAGCCCTGCAACAGGCTAGTCAGGCACGTTTGTTGCCCCCAATGATCCCAGCCAGGAGGACCGCCAGGGCTGAACCCGCTGCGGTGGCCCAAATAGAAGCCCCAAGGCAGTTGGAGTTACTGCCGGCGGCACCATCCCTGCAACCCCGCAGAGGTCCTCCACCTCAAGCACAGGCTCCTTCCCAGCAGCGACCGCCTCAGAACCGACAGGTTTCCCCGCGCAATGCGCCACCGCCACCTAGGCGAGACAATCAGGGGTCGCCTCCTCGGAAGGCCCCTACGGCCCCTCATCAGGGCCAAGCCCCCAGGGCCCACTATCTGGAAAGAAGGCACCAGACTTATTCGTTCAACAAAAATCAGGTCCCTGGCTACTTCTTAAGTGCTCTAGAGCAAGGAATTGTGCGCTTGCCTGAGTGCAGAAGGCCGGCAGAGGCGAATCTCACCGATCACCCCAAATAATGCCCTTATCATCGGTTTCTGGGGCACACCCTCAAGAAATGCTATGTGTTTAAAGACTGGCTTCAAGACCAGGTCAACAACAATATAGTCCAGTTGGGCCCGGCACCAGCACAAGTGGCGGGTTTCTTTGCAGGATCAGAGATCGGCAGCGACAGCGAAGGTGAGTGGCAGCAGGTCCCCAGCCGCGGATCCCAGAAATACGACGATTGGATGGCTCTAAAAACCATCGTCCGTGCCCATGGTATCATCCGGGCGTGCCTGAAGCAGTCGGAACCTTCAGAAGAATTAGTCGGTGCCTCTGCATCGTCTTCACATTCGACCTCTTCCCAAAAGGGCAAGCAGCGGCGACACAAGAAGAAGGAACGCGCACCGTCGGTGTCGTCATCATCCCGTACTCTCGGTGACTTTATGCCCCCTGAAATGGGGATTCCTCCCAGAATCCGCCCAGCGGTGGATGACTCCTCGAGCGACACCCAGGGGTACGCTTTGGTTAACACCGTGGAGCTGGTAAAGCCCTATATGACCCCCGATGAGGGGGAACGCCAGGCGGACCTCCCCAACGTTTCCAGACGATGTCAACGTCAGCGGAATCGCAACCGTGCCGGTCATCGAGGTACGTCAGCAGGCACTTTTAGCCAAGCCGTGCACGCTACTGAGACCAGACAGCAGGCTCAGCACAGATCTCAATACGCACAACCCCATCTAACGCCCTGGGCTCTACCTCCACCGTCGTTCGTGCTACTAGATCAGAGAGAGCTGCCTCGTTCGTATCATAGTCAGTCTTGCCCAGCTACAGGATAGCCTCCGCTGTCCAATCCTAGTCCGGCGACTACTCTCCAGGCTTCAACTAGTAGGCAGCAGGATGTACCCAGTACTAGTCGATTGCCGGTTCAGCCGGCAGGACCCGCTATGCATCCAAATGCCGAACGACCTCCTGTAAGCAGAGGTTCGCGTTTGGCACGAAATTATGATGTCCTGAAGCACCTAGCCGGCATTCCGGTTTCCATCCTTGAGGCCCTTCGCCTATCATACGAAATGCGTGAGGCACATGCCGAGGCCCTAAGGAGCCCCCTCTAGTTTGAGATGGAGGTAGCAGCTGCAGAAGCCTTCCATACCAAGACGATTGAAAACACCGAATGTCAGGTGGTTATCTCGTTCTCCGGTGAAGATGAGGACCCTCCTATACAGGGTCACATTCGCCCGTTGTATATCACTGGCCACTTCAATGGTGTGGAAGTCTGTTACTGCCTCGTTGACACGGGTTCCGAAATCAATCTAATTCCGACTCAGACATTGCAAAAGTTGGGTCTGTCTGAAGGTGATTTAACTCCCTCTGACCTCAAAATACTGGGGTACGACAGGACCGAGCAAACCCCAGTCGGCAAGATCTGCCTGAAGACTCAGTTTGGTTGCTTAATTACCAGCACCGAGTTCATGGTCGTCTCTCAGGACACCACCTACAATGCATTTATGGGTAGTCCATGGCTCCATCTGCATGCAGCGGTCCCTTCGTCGTATCACCAGTGCCTCAAATACTCACTCAACGGTCGAGTAGGCGTGCTCCAAGGAGATGCGTCCCCTTTCGCTTCTTGTGAGGCCTTCTATCTGGATGCGGGTTATTACAAAAGTAAGGATAAGAAAATCCTAGTAAGTGAGGATGAACCCGCCCCGGTCACAAGTGATCCCTGGGTAGTCATGGATGACGCCTACATCCTCCCGATCCACCGGTTGGAGGCCACGACCCCCGACATGGGGCAGTGTTTTGTTGTTTCGGGTACGCAGGGAAGGCATGTTCTCGTGTCCAAGTGACGGCGGAAAATCACCTCGTACTCCTACATCAACCAGGCTCACGTCATCCCGGAACCTCCTACCCCTGTACGGTACCGGAATGTCAAGCTTATGACAATGGCGGTACGCCATACGTGTCTCTTCTGTCGGGATAGAATCCACCGACTCAGGCCGACATGTCACCACTGCTTTGATATCATCAAACGTGGCCCCTTAGGCCGAAGTCCAGATGGGATAGGATCGACTGCCTTCATTTCTATGGTCTCAATAGAAAGTGAGTCTCCCGATGTGATGACCGCTGCTGCCCAGGCCGGCACCAGCTGCCCCTCAGGTTTTGATAGCCCAGAAGTGTCTCCCGTCACGGGAAGTCCCCCCACGAGTGGGGAGAAAGACCTGGAGGATGCTCCCCCCCGCCTTTGAAGAAGGCGTCTCTACCACGGTTGATGAACTGGTACAGGTGAACCTTGGTAGTGAGGCAGATCTGAGACCCACATTGATCAGTGCAGCCATGTCCCCAGAGGAGTGGCAGCAGTACATAGACTTCCTCAAACAACACCGTGACGTGTTTGCCTAGAGTTACAATGAGATGCCAGGACTAGATCCCCAGGTAGCCTTTCACCGTCTGGGCCTCCCGGCAAAACATCGTGGGTTTAAGCAGCCCCCTAAGAAAATGAACCCTTCTCATGGTGATATGGTTGAGGACGAAGTTGACAAGCTTATCAAAGCCAACTTCATTAAGGAAGTCCAGTACCCCAAGTGGCTTGCCAACATTGTGCCAGTCAGGAAGAAGAACGGGCAGATCATAGTCTGCATCGACTTCCGCAATCTCAATCGCCACTTCACAAAGGATGACTTCCCACTCCTAGTGACGGAGTTATTGATTGACGCCATGGCCGGGTTCCAATCCCTTTTCTTTCATGGATGGATATTCCGGGTACAACTAGATCCAGATGGCCCCTGAAGACGATGAGTCCACTGCCTTCAGGGCTCCCCAAGGTACCTTTTGCTACCAGGTTATGTCGTTCGGTTTGAAAAATGCAGGTGCCACTTATCAGAGGGACATTCATCACATATTCAAACCGATCCTCGGGACATTAGTGGAATGCTACATGGATGACCTCGTATTCAAATCATGTCAGCGCCAGGACCATCTCAAAGACCTCAAGAAAGTGTTTGGTTTCCTCCGTTCCCGTCACCTAAAGATGAACCCGTTGAAGTGTGCTTTCGGGGTCACCTCTAGGAAGTTTCTGGGCTTTGTTGTCAGATACCGAGATATCGAGATCGACCCGGAGAAGATCAAGGCCATCAGCCAAATGCCTCCCCCGAGCAACATTCGGGAGCTTCGAGGCCTTCAAGTCCACTTAGCCAATATATGCCGATTCATCGTGAATCTGGACGGCAAGTGTAAGCCCTTTTCCCGGCTCATGAAGAAGGGAGCCTCCTACGAATGGGATGAGGAGTGTCAGACCGCCTTCGAGGAAATCAAGAAGTATCTGCTCCAACCTCCGGTCTTGATGCCACCCGTATCCGGAAATCCACTGGTCCTTTACGTGACCGCCCTGGAGAGATCCCTCGGTGCGCTGCTCGCCCAGAAGAATAACGAGGGTACTGAGAACAGTCTCTACTATCTCAGCCGTATGCTTCTCGATACGGAGGTCAGATTCTCCCCTATCGAATGGAGCTTCCTTGCACTCATCTTTGCCGTGAAAGAAGTTGTGACATTACCTGCAGCACCATGAGGTGGAATTGGTGTCCCGGTTAGACCCACTGAAGTACATCTTGAACCGCCCCATGCTGACTAGCCGACTAACACGGTGGGCAGTGATTCTCCAGTTTGATATCAGGTTTGTACCTCAGAAGTCCATTAAGGGACAGGCATTGGCAGACTTTTTAGCTTCCCATCCAACCTCCGCGGATCAATCCCTGGACATGGATTTCCCTGATGAGACGATCCTCTCAGTCGATCATGTTGTCCCGTGTTGGAAAATGCATTTCGACGGAGCCTCCCAGAGCCCCACAGGTAGGAGGCTCAACGATCCCAAGCATAATAGAGTGGGCCTGGGTATTGTCTTCATTACCTCGGCGCAGGCTGTCCTGACATACTCGTTCCTGTTGTCAGAAGGCTGTACGAACAACGAGGCAGAGTACCAGGCTCTCATCACTGGCCTCGAGTTGGCCCTTGAGATCCATGTGCCCCATCTACATGTGAAGGGAGATTCCGAGCTGGTAATCAAACAGGTTAATGGCAACTACGTCATCAGGAAGACGGAGCTTGCACCGTTGCTGGAGTACACCCTCTGCTTAATGGCCCAGTTCTCTTCTCGACCAGAGGTTACCAATGTCCCACGGTCACAGAACGGTCAAGAAGATGCCTTGGCTGGCTTGTCCGAATCGCTCTCAGAACCTGAGCAATATGATTTAATCATACATGTGGCACACCGGAGATTCATTGCCCCCGTCACCCAAGAGGACAATGATGGCCTGCGGGTAGGTCATCTCACCGCCGGACCCTCCACGTCAGGGGTCCCGGGTTCGTCAGGCACAGTGGTTGAATCCACTCCAGAATGGAGGGCACCTTTTGTCGAGTACCTCCAAAATGGTTGCCTCCCGGACGACCGGGCTGAGCGCAAGTGAATCTGGCACCGCGCGCTGCAATTTACCATCCATAGTGGCCCCAGTATTGAACAGATCCTTTATAAGTGGAGTTTTGATGGTGTGCTCCTCTGTTGCATCCAAGGAGTAGAGATACCTCAAGTTATGCAAGAGGTTCACGCCGGTTCCTCCAGCGCCCATCAAGTTGGGATGAATTTGTCCCATCAAATCTGGAGGATGGGGTACTTTTGGCCCTCTATGATCCGCGGTTGTATTGGATATGCCAAGAGATTCCACGCGTTCCAAGTACACGCCAACTTCTTTCATCGGCCGCTGAAGCCCCTCCACCCCACCAAGTACTCTTGGCCTTTTGCGGTATGGGGACTTGATGTAGTGGGACCATATCCACCGGCAACAGCCCGCCAGTGTAGGTTCATCCTGACTGCTACATATTTCTTCTCCAAGTGGGCAGAGGCAGTTCCACTCAAAGAGGTCAAGGCCCGTTCCATCGTTGACATTGTGAGCTCCAATATTATCCACCGTTTTGGGGTCCCTCAGGCCGTCCTCACCGATAACGGAACCAACTTCCAAGCGGCTGAACTAAAGAAATTGTACACTAAGTACGACATCCAGTCGAACCATACCTCCGGCTACTATGCGCAGTCAAATGGATAGATCAAGGCGTTCAACAAAACCCTCTCTATCATTCTGCAGAAGATGGTTGGTCAGAACAAGAAAAGTTGGCCGGACAAGCTCCCCAATGCCCTCTGGGCTTACTGGACGACGACTCGAAACTCTACCCATGTGACCCCATATTCCCTGGTGTATGGAGCTGAGGCCGTCCTACCCATTAAGATCTAGTTGTCGTCGTTACGCAATGCAGTTTATGATTACCAGACATCAGATGAGGTAGCCGAGATACTTCTAGCTAAATTAGAAGCACTGGACGAAAACCGACTTCGTGCCCTGGACAATCTGGAAAGGAATCAGGATAAGATAGCGAGGGCCTTCAACAAGAAGGTTCGTTTCTACTCTTTTCTACAGGGCGACCTAGTACTGGCCCTTCGAGCACCAATGATTCCTGGTATGAAACTGCCCAAATTAGAACCCAAATGGGAAGGGCCTTATATCATCCATAAGTTTTACCCCAATAGAGCATACTCCTTGTTGACCATAGATGGAGAGCATATAACCCCTCCCACTAATGCTAAATTCCTCAACCGATACTTTTCCTAGGGAAAATGGGTCCTGTACAACCCTAAACTACAAGCTGGTCCCGCACGACCTTAAACTGCATCTTCGTCCTTCAAGACGATAAACTGTGAAACGGTCCCACATGACCTTAAACTGCACATTAGGGTCCTGCACGACCCTAAAATGCAAGATGGTCCCGCACGACCTTAAACTGCATCTCTGTCCTTACTGCAAGACGTTAAACTGCAAGCCAGTCAGGCCTTCCTGACCGAGGCTTAGCCTCAGGCCCCTTGGCCTCCTCGGGCCCCGGGCCCCCGTCCTTACTGCAATACGTTAAACTGCAAGCCAGTCAAGCCTTCCTGACCGAGGCCCAGCCTCAGGCCCCTTGGCCTCCTTGGGCCCCTGGCCCCCCCCGTCTTCACCGCGAGACGTTAAACCACAAGCTGGTCAGGTCTCCCTGACCGCGGTCCGGCCTCAGGCCCCTTGGGTTTTCCCCGACTTACCCTCTTGCGGGATTGTATGGTATAGTATGGGATTACGTCCTCATTCACGTCGGATTACTTGTCGTACCTTACATATCCCCAAATGAGATGCTCCTCGTCCCGCATGACGTTAAACTGCATTTCAAGAACTACGTGTGGATTGATTCCCATTTCAATGGGATACGTAGGAACGCTCAGACGCCTCGTCCTGAGCCCAGCCCCAAGCTTTTCTCTTCAACTATCCCCCCTGGGAATAGTTTCCTTGGAGGATCTTTGTGTACTAGGGAGTAGGCTTTCTTAGCCCCGCTCATACAACCCCGCTCACACAAGGATTGTAAGGGTCGCACCATGTGCCCACTCCCGTTCTTCTATCCTCCCACGTCCTCACCGCACGACGCTAAACTGCATGGCCTTCAAGAACTACATATGGCTTGATTATCATCCTCATGAGATACGTAGGAATGCCTGGACATTTCGTATTTTGGCCCAGCCCAAAAGCCAAAATCTTCCCCTCGGGTCAAGACATGGCAGGGTGCACACTTTTTCCCCAAATCACAACGAGCAAGCCTCGACTCGGCTGCACATCCCCCCTGGAGATGTTTTCCTCTTTTGTGGATGGATACAGCTATGCTTCACCCACTCCATGACTGGGATTCCATCATTTTTCACACCCAGAGGGACCCCCAAGAATGGCCTGGATACAATGCCCAAGGGCTCTCCTACCGTTACGGGCCAACGCCCTCGAGGGTTTTCAAGCAACAAGCCGATACAAGTCCCACGTTGTGAATTT
This sequence comes from Viscum album, assembly GCA_963277665.1. NCBI lineage: Eukaryota > Viridiplantae > Streptophyta > Magnoliopsida > Santalales > Viscaceae > Viscum > Viscum album. The sequence continues at coordinate 1,464,200,836 of OY728164.1, read as the reverse complement.
GGTCAGCGGTCGATGCTCATTTGTTGCTCCCATATCAGGTCACCATAGGAACGCTGTGTTTCGAACATGGTCAATAGTGTCCTGGATCTTCGGGTCCACCCCGTGAAGTCACAGACATCGAGTGCAGTGATTCGTTCTGCCCCATCCCGAGGTGCAAACTTCCCCCGGGTGGTGCTAGCAATCGGGCCCATGACCCTGATTCCCCATAGGGGTGTACGGTGTGGTGTAGGACTACATCCTCATTCACGTCAGGATCATGTACCATGTTGTACGCATTCCCTTACGAGGCCCAGCCTCAGGCCCCTTGGCCTCCTCGGGTCCCCGACCCCCGTCTTCATGTAAGACATTAAACTACAGGCCTGTCAGGCCTTCCTAACTGATGCCTGACCATAGGCCCCTTGGCCTTCTCAGGCCCCCCGGCCCAGGTCACCTCTTACCCGGGGTGTACGGTGTGGTGTAGGACTACGTCCTCATTCACGTCGAGATCATGTACCATGTCTTACGCCTTCCCTTACGAGGCCCAGCCTCAGGCCCCTTGGCCTCCTCGGGTCCCCGACCCTCGTCCTCATTGCAAGAAGTTAAACTACAAGCAACTCAGGCCTTCTTAACCAATGCCTAACCATCAGGCCCCTTGGCCTTTCCGGGCCACGACCCAGGTCCTCTCTTATAGGAGTGTATGGTGTGGTGTGGGACTATGTCCTCATTCACGTCGGCTTCTTCATCATACCACACACCTCCCTTGTTTAGGGGTATATTACTCCCCTTCTCGTCCAATATGACGTTAAACTACATTGAGAGAACTATGTGTGGCTTGATTCCCATCCTCATGGGATACGTAGGACCACCTGAATGTCCAGGATTCGGGTCCAGCCCCATCTCTCGGAAATCTTCATCCCATCTTGGCCCCTTGGCCTATCCATCCTCCATGAGAGGATTATATGGTGTGGTGTGGGACTATGTCCTCATTCACGTCGGTCCAGTAATGACCATGCCATGTACCTCTCCCTACTGAGCTATTTCGTCGATCCCTTTTTGGCGGTTCACCAATGTGCCTAAGAGTACTCTGGTTTATTACCTGGAATGCTAAGCTTTACTCGGACACGTCCGCACCCGCTTTCCAGGCTCTGTGTATCCCTGCATCAGGGATTCCATCATCTTTCACACCCGGAGGGGCCCCCAAGAACGGCCTGGATACTATTCCCAAGGGCTCTCCTACCGTTACGGGCCAACGCCCCCGAGGGTTTCAGACAACAAATCGATAAAATCCCGTGTTGCGAATATGGTCAGCGGTCGATGCTCATTTGTTGTTCTCACCTCAGGATAACGCGATATGGACGCTGCGTCTCCACCATGGTTAACAGTTTTCCTCTATTGCCACGCCAACCCATTAGGCCCAAAATGTCAGGTGCACAATTCACACCCTTTATCACTTCATCATGTCTAAGTAGAGTTTCAGAACTCTTGGTACTTTTCCTCCGTGCACGTCCACGCGTTGGGGGAACAAGCCGTGTCAAAGGTGTCCTTCGGGGCTCTACCAACTCCCATTTGACTTTCCCCAAGTATTGCGATGAGGATACCCCCCTTGTTTCCCACACTGAGTTTAACTCATGTGGGCTTAGGAATCGGGTTGACATCTGTGATTGCTCGGGAAGTTGTCACCATTCACAGTCCGAGCTCTAAGACCATAAACTAAGATTCTCATTTGGAACTAGGTTCAGCTTGATTCCTATCTTGATAGGATACGTAGGAATGCCCAGACCCCTTGTCTTTGGGTCCAGCTTGAGTTCAGCAAATTCACCTCTCTGGTCCTGCCTTCAGGACCCCGACTACGGGACCGCGTGGCGTAGTGTGGGACTATGTCCTCATTCACGTCGGGTTTGCAATGGCTTCACCACGCACACCCCCATTCTGAGATTTATCCTTCCTATTCCTTTTCCAGCATGACATTAAAAGGCACCCTTCAGAACTACGTGTGGCTTGATTCCCATCTTCATGGGATACGTAGGACCGCCCGGACGCCCTGTCTTCGGGTACAGCCCATTTAGGGAACCAGTCTCTCTTCCTGTTTCACCTCTTACCTTTATATAGGCCCCTTGGCCTAAGGTCTCCCTCTCTGATTGGCATACAAATTGATGTGGGATCATGTCTCCGTCAATTGTGTTTTATAACACTGCGCACATTTCCCGCCTAGCATCGTCTCTGCTACGTCTGCGCTGCATGACGATAAAATGCATGCTTGGTCCTATCATACAACCCTAAACTATGACATTATCGTCCTGACTGCACGATGTAAAATGGAACTGCATTGTGGTGACCTCGTTGTAGAGGACATCACGTTGGGTATTGGTCACGTGCCATGCCATTTGTCAACGCCCATCACGGCTTGATCCTTGTGGCGACATCACGGCCTACTATTCTAGGCTTGTCGCTTCAAAAAAAACCATTCACCTTAAAGAACAAACAAGATTCATCAAATTCCGCTTCTTTTAGTGCAAGGGCCACGCCCGCACTCCCCTTTTCCCCCGGCACTAGTATCTTACCATGTCACCTTCCAGAACTACGTATGGATTGATTCTCATCCTTATGAGATATGTAGGAGCGCCCAGGAACTTCCCCGTGGGCCCAGCCTAACCTTTGTGTTTGGTCCCTCGACTCGAGCATTTCCTCAGAGAATTCATGGTAAGTAGGGATTAGGTCCTCCTTCACGTCAGGTCTCGATACCATGTGTCCCCTGCTCCTTTTACCCATTTATGGTCTAAGGTCCATCATGAACTACGTGAGGATCGATTCTCATCCTTATGAGATACGTAGGAGCACCCAAACATTTCCCCCTCGGGCCCGGACTAACTTTCACTTTTGGTCCCTTGACCTAAAGCCTCTCCTAAGGAGGTCGTGCGATGTGATATGGGATTACGTCCTCATTGACATCAGATTGTTCATCGCACCATGTGCCTCTTATGTCTCCTCCCATCCATGGTCTGAATTCTACAACCCTAAACTAAGATCTCCCTATGGGAAAGGAATTTTCTCCCTCTATCTAATACGTCTCGTTGTCGTATTTAGATGTGTTTGGACAAAGACCCTGAAGTGTGGGATTTCTACAAGGACATCCTCCTCATCCCGTGACCAATCTTTGTGAGCTCGCTATTTGGATCCTCATCATCTCCCATGTCCAAAAGGACCCTCAGATGACATGGATACTAGGCTTAAGGGCTCTCCATGAATGTTGGACCTAAGGGACCTCCAATCGTTTCGGGCCAACATCCCTATGGATATCTGATGAAATTTGTGACATGGTCCCGTGTTTCGAACATGGCCAATGGTCAACCCTCATTTTTCTATCCCCATTCTAGGCTAACGCGACAGGATGCTGTGTTGTGAACACGGTTAGCAGTTATCCTCCATCGTCATGCTTCCATCATCGTGATCTGAATCTTGAGCTCCATGATTCACACGTTTCCACTTCCTCATGTTCAAGTGTAATTCCATCATACTCGTCTCTTTCCCTTTGCGCATGTAGGTGCGCTAAATGATCGTGTTAGTGTCACTGGGACAGTATTCACCGAGCATCCCTTTTCCCTAACCTACCCCTTTCTGTGTCGGTAAATTCCCACCACTACTACTTGTTTCCCACACCGAGCACGACTCATGTGGGATTAGTAATTTTGGCAGGATGTGTACCAACACGGCCAGGCTTTTCATCGTCCCGCATGACGTTAAACTGCGCTTCCAGAACTACGTATGGCTTGATTCCCATCCTCATGGGGTACGTAGGAAAGCTCGACCACTCTGCTTCGGGCCCAGCCCAATCCTCACTCTTGGTCCCTCGACTTGAAGAGTTTCCTCCGGGGGTATGTGGTATGATTTGGACTCCAATTCCTCATTCACGTCGGTTTCATATCTACCGCGCCACACGCTCCCTGGGATCTTCCATTTTATTCCACGTCCTATCGTATGACGTTAAACTACAAGAGTCTATGTGTCCTCAACGCATGACACTAAACTGCGGTTCTACCCTGAACAAGTTCAGGATGCCCCAAGATCCCATTGGGAAGTGACAGATCCCCTCGCCAGAGAGGCCTTGTCTGAAAGAAGGAATGATCCATGATCAAACCAATGCTCCCATATGGTGTACTCCCACCGCGGTGGTGTAACTACCTAAGTGTTGGATTCTGTTCGGACAAACCATCACTCCATATTACACGCTTTGCATGCCCCTTATTCGGACCCTCGTCCCCTTTCATGTCTCACAGGACCCCCTAATGGCCTCGTCTCATGCCGTATCGGCTCACCTACCATCATGGGACAACGTTTCGGAAGACGGGTCATGTCTGGAAGGACCCTCTAACAGTATGTATGTTTGACCTATGGTCCGCCAACTGTCCTGGGCCAACGTCCCGAAGGATTGATCGACGATATTTGTGACATGGTCCCGTGTTTCGAACATGGTCAACGATCGACCCTCATTTGTTGTCCCCATTACAGGTTAACGCAGTAAGGATACCGCTTCTCCTCCAAGGTTAACGAGTGTCCCTTATTGTCATGCCATCCCCACAGTGTTCCGAATCTTGGGTATCGTGATTCACACTTCCCATTTTCATCTGTTTGGATCGATTTCAGCGCCCCTGGCGTTGCCCCGTTCGTGAATAAGAGCACGCTGAAGAAACGGTAATTCAGCTATCCTGAAAGTTCCTTCTCTGATCAAGCCTCTCCCGTCTTTCAGAAATCCGGACTGGTAATCCGAATCCCGGATGTTCGGAGCATGGTCCCCACTCCTATGTTAAGTGGGATGAGAGGGAAACTATCTCCTGTTTCTCACATCTGGCTCGACCCACGTGGGCTTGGGGAATTGTCGTTGAACGTCCCGCGAACATTGTAGGGATGTAACAAGGAGACTCAAACAGAGGAAATCATGCGTGCTACAGCATTCAAAACAAATATAGGAAAATTGAAGCACAAAAGTACCAATAAAAGGTTTTTGGGTTTGTTACAATACCCGGGGGTTGACTCCCCCCATGGATGGGTTGACCCCATCAAAAGAGAGTTGCAGCTCTGCCACCCGTTGACTTGTGGCATCCAAGGCTTGCTACCGCTGACTTAGCTCCCGCTCCACCTCAGCAGCGGCGAGGCGCAGTTCATCAGTCCTGGATTTGGCCCTCTCTACGCCATCTTGAATGGAAGCCATCTTTCCAGAGGTTTTCCTCATATGCTCTTCTGCCTCTGCCTGCTGGGCCTTCAACCGTGAGACCAGCTCAGATTGTGCATCAAGAGAGGCTGAAAGCTCGTCTGCCCGGGTATGCATCTGTTGGACCTCTCCTTCAACCTCCTGAAGCTTCTTGATTCTGGTCGCCTTCCTCCACTGCCAACCCACGATCATGCTCCCGGATCTTCTCAGCCATAAGATCTCGGATGACTGTGTGAGGACGTTGGGCATCCACTCCCCCAGCACACAGTTCGCGCAACCGTGAGTGGAGTCTATCCATTTCGGCCAGCCATTGCGCTTGGGGAGTGTCCTTGATAAAGCGCGTGGTCAGCATCCACGACCGGCGGCGGACTATGCTGTTGTCTTCCTCGTCGGAGGTCGTTTCATCCCAGTCTGCGCGATTGGAAGGCTCGTACGCAGGATACACCCACAGGAAATCCTCGGCAGGATCTACATCTGGTGTTGAATCCAGTACGACACCTGGCACCGAAGCAGGCGCGACAGGACTGGGACCGACCGGTTGATCCTCTTCCTCGGATTCCACCTCAATGACTTCGGGTACGGACCTGCTGGTGGTCTCGCCAGTGATGATGTGCGTCGCAACTTGAGGAGATGGGGGGACTATCGCCACAATCACCGGCATTCCCCTAGGAGGGACGCCACCAGACATCCCGACCAGTCTTGCCGCAACAGCCCACGCCAGTCAGAGAATTGTACGACGAAGAGGGATATAAACGTTAATTGGTGGGCATGGTCTACATGTGACAATGAGGAAACCGGTAGAGGAGACTTACGGAGATCGACCTCCTGGTGCTGCTCTTGAGCTGGTACTGACGGGACCCTGAGGCGAGGCCCTCTGTATACTGTTGGAAGGTCTGGAGATTCCGAAGGAGCCACCTTGGGTGCTTTGGTCCCACCAGACGCGGAACTGGACGCAACCATAGGCGTAGGGTCTGAAGGACCCGCATCATCACCCGCCAAGGGGCGAGAACGAGGCCTGCGAACAAGTTCCTCCTGCATGGGTCAAACATCGGTGAGAAGTTCATAGTGACCCAAGGACGGTCCTTAAGGAAAGAAGTTCGGAATGCTACCTCGAGAGCCTCTGCGAATTCGTCAGAATTTGAGCCTCGGTCTCCGACCTCGCCCTCCTCCAACGGGCTCCATCCTCCAGCCTCATCCTCCTGAGAGGAGTCCTCTGATTCTTCTGACAGGGGGAAGCACTCCCTCAGATCGGCAGCCGATAACTGTGGGGGGACCGTCTAATTCAATAGTACCGTCATCCGGTTTGTCATAGGGAGAGGGACACCACTGGAGTGATCGTAATCCTCCAGCTCGTCCAGGTATTGTTCTGCCTCCACCGGAGACGCCATGAATCCAACCCGAACTGGGCCTATGCCCGGTAATTCCATCCTGAGGTGATTCAGGTGGGCCCATATCTCGGGTGGGATGAGGAATTGCCGGTTGACATCCCAAATGTCCCAGGCTTCCGGGAAGACAGCATCCTCTGCCATGTCAATATGACGCAGCCGCTTCCCCGGAGCCTGAGTAGATATCCTACAAAATCCCCTCGGTGGCCGCCCCTCCGGATGGCCCTACTCTTCCGGAATCACCGGATCCACCGCTGCTGCCTTACCCTCGGCCGGTGCGGGTCTCTCCACCATGGAAGCCCCGCTTCCGCGAGTGGCCCTAGCTGCCCTCCAACCCCGACCTCGGGATAGGGGAGGCCCACCGTCACCAACCCGAATAGTTGGTTGCTTCAACATCTCCCCTGGGTAAGCAGCCTCCCAACTAATGGCATACTCCCTCACAAATACGAAATTGACGATGGATGGAGGCAATACAATCCGCATCTTCCCATCTTCCCGTGTGAACATGAGCCACAGCTGCCTCATCACACATGGGTGCTCCTCGTGACGCACCTCCCAGTAGACCTGCGAGGTCCGGTGCTGGAGGCACCGTAACTGCCTCACAAACCGATGCGGGGTGTACGATTCACAGAGTGGCTCACGATCTATCCGTGTCACCAAAACTCCACCTCGAAAGGCCAGGAGGTAAGCCCGATGTTCTTACGTTCCCCGCCCATCATTAGTAAGTATCCCCATCATCAATGGGAAGGGGTGGAAATTAAACTCATCCGCCCTCCACACCTGATTCAGCACCATCAGAATGGCTAGTTTGAACGGGAAGCTCCTGACCACGTTCAGGATGGAGGGTCGGAAGTTCGATCCCGGTGGCAAAATGGGGTTTGGATACTCGTAAATCCCCCTGATGTGTGCTGCGATCCACCCGTATAGGAGGTGGAAGGGCCCGCATATCCTTGGCGGCTTCTTGCCCTCGCTAATGTGCCGCAGCATTCTGTACAGTTTGGTGAGCATCAGAATCCCCAGATTGATCCGCTGCCCCATGGCCAACATCGACGCCATAATAAACGTGCTAGGCCGCACCCCCATGCTTTTGTCCCTCACCGGTAAGATCCAACCACAGATGAGAGCCACGATGAACGCCGCCAGCCTGACTATCGGTTGTTGTTCAGTGCTGACACTGAAACCTCAAGTCTTCCATTGGCTGTCCTCCAAAACCTGCCAATACGAGTTCCCCTTGCCCCGTTGGGCCGCCCTTGGACAAGTTCGAGGCCTCGGAGGGAACTCTCGATTCAATGGGAAATTCAGGAAGCATTTGAACCATCTCCTAAAGTGTACATCCCTCACTGCCTCCTTGTCCTCTCCAGGGACGAGTGCCATCAGCGCTGACGCCAGTCGAGGCATTTGGTCCGTATCCTCCCACGCGCTGATGACGGGAAGGAACTCGTCATACATGGCCCCCAAGATCGGAACCCCAGAAATCTGGTGGACATCCCACAGGCTGATTCCCACCTCCCCGTGATGCAGGTGAAAGGTATTGGTCCTAGACGACCATCTACTCAGCAGTTCCGGCATCAGTTGCTTGGGTTGGTAAATTTGGAATTGGGAGGCCCATGCCGCCTCATACAACCCCACTCTCCTCAGCTCAGCCCCAAACTCCTCGCATGAGGCACCTACCCAGTAGGCCTAGGCCCAGTCATCAGTAAAGTTGCCGCCCTGGCGCAGGTCCCACTCATTGGACCATCCCTTCTTTGAATCCTGCAAAGCCGCCTTCAGCATGGTACGGTAGAGAGGAGGAGACGTCTTCGGTTGCAGTGGCTTCCCGTAAATATTGTTCACATGGTTGTAGATACAGTCAGCGGTGTTGGGTGTGAAGTCCTCCCGCGCATGGCCATCAGCCGCCCTGAACCATTGGTGCTGGCATGGTGTGCTCCTGAACCAGCAAGCCGGTTCGTCCCTACTCACCTCCGGGATGAATACGTCATCCTTCAACCTGAAGCCGTACAATGGAAATTTCTTTCACTGCGGATAATCCTCCTGACCCTCTAATAGAAGATTCATCAAAGAAGTGTGGTCCGAGTGGCTTCGGACCATCTCCCCTAGGCCTGGACAGTTGGCCGTCTCATCCCGACGAGCAGCATCTGCAAGCACCCCCAATACAGCTTCTTGATGGGCCATTTCGATACCGGCCCTCAGAAAAAAAATTCAGTTGGATCGCGAAGCTAGACCGCGAAGCTGAATCGCGAAGTTGGATCACGAAGATCGGTCGTGAGACCAAGCCGCGAAGTCTGGCCGAGGCCGACAGGCAGAAGTTCGCTTTGCGTAGATGCGGAGTCGGAGACCCGCGGTTCGCCGCGAAGCTCGATTCGCGGAGGGCTGTCGCGGAGTACGCGGAGCTTCGCGAAGTCGAGAGCACAAAAAGACAAGGAAGTCACGTGAAGACAAAAGAGGTCGACCCCCCTATTTATAGGCAGCGACCCCGGAGCATCGCGGCGTGTCCGGATCCATGACCCCAGTCAGCACTACGGGCCCCCCTTCGCGTAGCTGCATCGTGAACCCCCGACAATTTTGGCGATTCTCCCTCAGACTTCGACCCTTCGCCCTCCGCGGCTCTAAGTCTGAGGGGGGGAATTTTTTGGTGCAAAAATATGGCACGAAAGGAAGGGATGAAAAAGAAGGCTGGCGCGCTGCCTCACGAAGCACCAACGCGAAGCACCGATGTGAAGCACCGACGTGAAGCACCGACGCGAATCGCCCCGATCATCACGGCCTCGCGAATCTCTAGTGGCGGTAATTCTCCGCGAACGCATTTGACGTTCGCGAGCCCGTCGCGAAGCTCCAGAGGCGGTAACCCTCCGCGAACGACGTTGACGTTCGCGAGCGCACCGCGAAGCACCTGAGGCGGCACGTGAGTTCTGCTTCGTGGAGCCCCTTCCCTATAAATACTGGACTCCCCCTGAGTCCCGAGGACGGACAATCCGACCATTCGGCTTCTCCTCTCCCAAATCGCAAAGCACTCTTTGCCCTGGGAATCATGAGCTCCGCGAGGTACTTCTACTTCGCGAGACACCTTTACTTTGTCTCATTTTGAGCCCCTCTTCCGAGAGGGATGCCCTTCGCGAAGCTCAAGGGCATTCGCGAAGGGGATTCCCAAGGGAACCCGGGCAGCCGCGGAGCGTTTATGCTTCACGAAACACCCAAGCTGCACTAGTGATCCCTATGCTAAGGAAGGATCGCTACACATCGCGAAGCACACTGCTTCGCAGGACCCTGCTTCGCGAGGCACCTCTTCTTCGCGAGGCAGTGCTCCGCGAACACTGTTCCACTTCGCGAAGCACCTTCCACTCACACCTATGCCCCATGCTAAGGCCAAGGCACTCCACTTCGCAAAGCACACTCCTTTGATTAGAAATTCCTCTTCCCGTGCGACCCTCCAAGTTTGCACGATGTGATTTCAAAGTCCCATGGACAATACCACTCGTAGTGTTGCTTCGCCTAATGCTTCTTCGCATAGGCACGCTAACGGCTATTGCTTCTTCGCATAGCCACGCTAACGTGGACCCCTTGGTGGTTTGTTCCACAACCCCCCTTGACCATGGGCTTACTGGTACCTTCCCTTCCCCAAGGACCAGAGGGTACCGGTTATGTAAGTCCTGGGAGAGCGGAGTGAACCCACCTCGTCTGAGCTGCAGGACGTTAAACTGCCAAGCACCACGTCCTCAACACATGACGTTAAACTGTGACCCGACCTCGTGCCTCTCACGAAGGGTCCCCCCAGCTCGAACATTCTTTACACCACTCGTCTCCACAGGAATGGAATCAACCATCCACAAGGGATGATATCCTCCTTATTGGAGTGGCGTATGTTCATAGGATAAGGGTGACCATAGTTCCCCAACGGATGGCTGCACCTCTGCATCTCCGTACTTCCCCACTACCAAGGTCAGTGGAGGGCGTGATAGGGAACGAGGCACCTCCCATCAGTTGTCCCAAATCCCTCTTTCACTGCGCTTTGTCGCACCATGGGCCTCCATCCTGGAGTAAGTCCCAGCACCATGGGCCGCCTAACGCGTTAGCCCCTCTTCGCTTCTCACGGACGCATCCTTCGCGACGTGATCGTCAGGTCCGTGCAACCTCTTGTTTCTCACACCGAGCATGACTCAGGTGGGCTTAGAGTGAGCACCGACCCTGACCCCCACCCATAGAAAACTACGAGGACTTTGATCCATGTCAAGGCATGGTGCGTAGGAAGCCTCCATGAGCTTCAAGCCACATTGCTCAGTCGTTTATTCACGTTGAGTTTCTCCCTCGTCCAGCATGATGTTAAACTGTATGCCCCCTTGTACCGTATGACACTAAACTACACACCCATTTGAACTACGAGGTCATTGATCCATGTCAAGGCGTGGTACGTAGGAAGCCTTCCTGAGGTTCAAGCCCACCCATCACCATTCATGTCGAGTTCTACCTTCATCCAGCATGACTTTAAACTACATTCTAGTCCGACGGCAAGCCGTTGTGACTAACCCGAACTACGAGGTCTTTGATCCATGTCAAGGCGTGGTACGTAGGAAGCCTCTACGAGGTTCAAACCCACCATCTGGTCGTTCCAGCCTCATTCACGTCGGTTCACCCCCGTCCCGCATGACGTTAAACTGTATTCCACAACCTGAACTACGAGGAATTTGATCCGTGTCAAGGCATGGTAGGTAGGAATCCTTCCAGAGGTTCAATACCATCTCCCATCGGACCAAGGTCCCTCATTTACGTCGTTTCACCGACACCCAATGCCCGTCGTTTATTCAGGTCAGGGTTCACTATCTTCCCGCATGACATTAAACTGTATTCCATCAATCCTTTGAACTACGAGGTCTTTGATCCATGTCAAGGCATGGTACGTAGGAAGCCTCCCCGATGTTCAAGCCCATCTCTCATAGGACCAAGTTCCACCTTCACGTCGGTACGCTGATGACGCCCATCGGACCAAGGTCCACCTTCACGTCGGTACGCTGACGATGCCCATCGGACCAAGGTCCACCTTCATGTTAGTTCGTTGACGACATTCATCGGGCCAAGGTCCACCTTCACGTCGGTTTACCGGCACCATCCCGAACTAAGCGGACTTTGATTCCCTGCCACGGGGATACATTGGAAGCCTCTTCAAGGCTCAAGCCCAACTTCACTATTTCCCCTGCGATGGTCCCATTTCACTCCCCCTCCACTCCTTTCATCCACCTATCACCCATACTGATTCTCGCCCGGACCGTCATATCTCGGTGAGACCATGTCGGTACGCTCCTCTTCACAGCTGCCCATGGGCTGGCCCCGGTATCGGCATCCCTTCAAGGGAAATCCCTCAATCCGATCTATCCTAGCTAATGCTCCGGTTGGGTTGATCCGTCTCCGCTGGACGTTAAACTCGTGGCGTACCCTGTGTTAAACACGGGAAGCTGAGGAAATCCTCAGATATGTGTCTATTACATATAATTCCCCGTGCTTGATGTGGGATGCCTCGGGCTTCCATGCCCTCGAGAAGCCCTGTGACCAGGGATAATAGATAGACATGCCAGGTTCCCCAGCATCCAGACACGCTACTGATGCCTCAACGTGACTACTCCCACGACTGAAGGTTGTTGCCCTGACCGGACCCTTTGGAATGTCCCAACAGAATCAGTGTAATTAACCGGCGTCCATGGAAACATGGCACTGGGAAGAGTTTCACAAACTACGTATTAAATCTATGAGGGAGACCCAGACTAGGTGACGAGTTCTAAGGAGGAATCCACAGAAGGAAGAACCGACATCCCATCATCCTGTTTCGATCAAGGAGTAGAAATCCCTGAATAAGGAGCGAATGATGCCCGCCTTTGGAAAGCGGGAACATGGGGAAACAAGCACAGTGCATCCCCCTCCTCCACAAACGGATGCGCGCGCGCCCCGGCAAAAGCATCAAAAACAATAATCATAACATGGAAATGTGGCAACAACACTTAACATAGATTTAGCATGAGCCAAGGCTCATTGCACATAAAGCATGAGTAAACCCTCATTGCACATGCAGCATGAGTAAACCCTCGTTGCACTTGAATTCGCATGACTCAACACTCATTGCACTTGACGTATCATGATATTATACTTTACCCAATGCATTGGAGCGCTATAAGGGCGCACCCTTCTTAAACATTTCATTTCATGCATAAGTGTGCCACATGGATCATAAAACATGGATTCATAAAACATAATCATTTATTCCATGATAAAGGAATGTGGAATTGATACATGAAACTTTGTAATAAATATGTAAATGTGCATATAGGTGAATACCCTTGATGGATAAATGGGAATGGTATTCACTACACAATGACATTGGCTTAGAAAATCGGTGCGATTTCGACAGCGTAACAGCGTGACATAAGAATTCATAAAAATAGTTGATGAGAGAGAAAGGGGTTACTCATCATATTTACATGTAATTGAAAGTAAGGAGGTCATATAGATACATGTCCAAACAATTGAAATGGAATTTATATTCATGATACAAAAGTATTGCTTGAATGTAAAAGAAGAGAGAGAATTTCCTTTTAGAATTTTGGCATAGTAATAGGTGTACATGGGAGGCATTTAATGAGCGATAAAGGGGTCTCCCATCATTCAAAAAATAATAGGGCAGTATGGGGGGGTTAAAAACAATACCCCAACATTCATAATTGAAATTAAAAGGGCAATACAACTTAAAGAAAATTGACAAAATGAGAAAGGATGAAAAACCCTTACTTGGAAGAGTTCTTTCAAAGGCTAGAGAGAGGCTTGTGAGAGGCTTCTTGGTATCTTGGGGAACCTTGGGAGGATTCTAGATAGAGTAGGGCAGATTTTGGATGAACTCCAAGGGATTTTAGTGAGTAGGAAGTGGGATCTTGGTTGGGTTTATATAGGAAAGGTGAGATAATTCTTTATTATTTAGGTTTGGGACCCCTTATATTAAACTAATCCAAACCACAAACCATCCCATGGTTTTTTACCATGGTTTCTGGAAAATGAAAGAGGAAAAAACTATTTTATAAGGCCCAAGTCCGAACTTATTAAAATATTAGGGTTTCTTATGTGGAGGTGAGTCACACTCCCATGGAAATTAATTTAAAAAGGGAAAGTGTTGAATATGTCTTGAGGGGTTCATTAATGCTTTGAAAAGTAAGTCAAACAAACCCAAAACCTCATTATTTTAATGATAAATCATATATTGGCCATGGATTATGGTATTTTATTACCTCACCATTGGTTCATTATGATGTCATAAAACACATTATATAATTAAATGGTATTTAATTTTTACCCAAAAATTTGATAGTCTCAGAAAATTATGAAAAATTCACCGTTGGATAATTTTGATGTCCTGATTCCAAAAATTACATTTATTTTATCTAAATAATTTTCTTAAAATGTGAATTTTCACTTTTAAAATAAAAACAGACATTTATCGAAAATTCATGGGTTTTGACAGAAATGGCTTTCAAACCTTAATAAAAAATTTAATTGCATAATAATATTATTATTTTATTAAAATATTATTTAATTCAAAAATCCCTTAATTTAATAAAATAGATTTCTTATTTAAATAATAACTAAAAACACCATTTGTAATTTAAAAACTATTTAAAATGTATCAAAAATGACTAGAAATTATATTCGTTATTATATACAAAAAAATAATGTACATTAACGTAGTACTACTTATTTGTTACATAACCCCTTAAAATAGTCACATAAGACCTAAGGGTAAGGTGTGCAATGGTGACAGACTCTTGGGGTAGATCGGATAACATCGCTCGAGTGGTAATCTCTATCAACTTCCACTTTTCCCGTAGACGGTCCCATTTGAGCTTGACATAACGAACCTCAGCTTGGGTTTGGTCAAGGGCAAAGACCAAAGATTCCACCTCTTTTCCGAGCTCCGAAAAATGGGCTTCGTATGGGGCAATTCTACTGGATGAGGCCATCGCTTCCTTTGTCTGAGTAAAATTGGGTTCGTTAAAGCCTTATATTTATACTGATCATGTGATCACTGTTCAACTGCTATATTAACACCAGTCACAATTCTTAACATAAAACCAAAGAAGTTAACATCTTATAAAAACATTTTTCATAAAGAGACATTTAACTGGATGAAGAGGGATTTTCCATTAATGAAACTTTGGGTCGTTACAACTTAAACATGCATTATTACATAAAACATCACTTGATACAATAAAGAATATCGAGAGGTTTAGTGTCTTTGGGGATTAGGATCATTACATAAAAACATAAAACATGAAATACGACATCTTTATTGAAAACATCCTTTACATTACCACTATATTCCCTAGTACTTAGCATTGAATGGGATAACCTGAGGACATGCATAAGAAAAGGGTGAGCTATAAAGCCCAGTAAGGGAGTACACATGAAATAACATGAGGAGTACAATGCATGTAAGGAAATAATAATGTCAATAGAGAATAATAGAAACATGAACATAAAGTCATGATAAAGCATGATAATCATAACATGGAAATGTGGCAACAACACTTAACATGGATTTAGCATGAGCCAAGGCTCATTGCACATAAAGCATGAGTAAACCCTCATTGCACATGAAGCACGAGTAAACCCTCGTTGCACTTGAATTAGCATGAGTCAACACTCATTGCACTTGAAGTATAATGATACTATACTTTACCCAATTCATTGGAGCGCTATAAGGGCGCACCCTTCTTAAACATTTCATTTCATGCATAAGTGTGCCACATGGATCATAAAACATGGATTCATAAAACATAATAATTTATTCCACGATAAAGGAATGTGGAATTCATACATGAAACTTTGTAATAAATATGTAAATGTGCATAAAAGTGAATACCCTTGATGGAGAAATGGGCATGGTCTTCACTACACAATGACATTGGCTTAGAAAATCGGTTCGATTTCGGCAGCGTAACAGCGTGACATAATAATTCATAAAAATGGTTGATGAGAGAGAAAGGGGTTCATAATCATATTTACAGGTAATGGAAAGTAATTAGGTCATATATATACATATCCCAACAATTGAAATGGAATTTATATTCATGATACAAAAGTATTTCTTGAATGTAAAAGAAGAGAGAGAAGTTCCTTTCGGAATTTCGGCATAGTAACGGGTGTACATGGGAGGCATTTAATGAGAGAGAAAGGGGTATCCAATCATTAAAAAAATAAGAGGGAAGTATGGGGGAGGTGTGAAACCATACCCCAACATTCATAATTGAAATTAAAAGGTCAATACAACTTAAAGAAAATTGACAAAATGAGAAAGGAAGAAAAAACCCTTACTTGGAAGTGTGCTTCCAAAGGCTAGAGAGAGGCATGTGAGAGGCTTCTTGGTAGCTTGGGGCACCATGTCAGGATTCTAGAGAGAGTAGGGCAGAGGTTGGACGAACTACAAGGGATTTTAGTGAGGAGTAAGTGGGATCTTGGGTGGGTTTATATAGGAAAGGTGAGAGAATTCTTTATTATTTAGGTTTGGGACCCCTTATATTAAACTAATCCAAACCACAAACCATCCAATGGTTGTTGCCCATGGTTTCTGGAAAAGGAAATAGGAAAAAAATATTTTATAAGGCCCAATTCCGAACTTATTAAAATATTAGGGTAACTTATGTGGAGGTGAGTCACACTCCCATGGAAATTAATTTAAAAAGAAAAAGTGTTGAATATGTCTTGAGGGGTTTATTAATGCTTTGAAAAGTAAGTAAAAAAACCCAAAACCTAGTTATTTTAATGATAAAACATATATTGGCCGAACAAAACGATTATGGTCTTTTATTACATCACCATTGGGTCATTATGATGTCATGAAACACATTATATAATTAAATGGTATTTAATTTTTACCCAAAAATTTGATTGTCACAGAAAATTATGAAAAAATAACTGTTGGATAATTTTGACGTCCTGATTCCAAAAATAAAATTTATTTTATCTAAATAATTTTCTAAAAATGTGAATTTTCACTTTTAAAATAAAAACCGACATTTATCGAAAATTCAAGGGTTTTGACAGAAGTGGCTTTCAAACCTTAATAAAAATTTTAATTGCATTCATAAAATTATAAGATCATTTATATTTAATAGAAATTAATTTAATAATATTATTATTATTTTATTAAAATATTATTTAATTAAAAAATCCCTTAATTTAATAAAATAGATTTCTTAATTAAATAATAACTAAAAACACCATTTGTACTTTAAAAACTATTTACAATGTATCAAAAATTACTAGAAATTATATTCATTGTTATATACAAAAAAATAATGTACATTAACATAGTACTACTTATTTGTTACATAACCCCTTAAAACAGCCGCATAAGACCTAAGGGTTAGGCGTGCGATGGTGACAGACTCTTGGGGTGGCTCGGATAACATCGCTCGAGTGGTAATCTCTATCAACTTCCACTTTTCCCGTAGACGGTCCCGTTCGAGCTTGACATAACGAAGCTCAGCTTGGGATTGGTTAAGGGAAAAGCCCAAATATGCCACCTCTTTTCCAAGCTCCGACAAATGGGCTTCATATGGGGAAATTCTACTGGATAAGGCCATCTCTTCCTTTGTCTGAGTAAAATTGGGTTTGTTAAAGCCTTATATTTATACTAATAATGTGATCACTATTCAACGACTATATTAACAACGGTCACAATTCTTAACATAAAACCAAAGAAGTTCACATCTAATAAGAACATTTTTCATAAAGAGACATTTAACTGGATCAAGAGGGATTTTCCATTAATGAAACTTTGGGTCGTTGCAATATTCCCCCCTTAAGAAATTTCGCCCTCAAAATTTTCCTTTTCCCACACTAAAAAAAATGTGGGTAACTCAGCTTCATAATATCCTCTGACTCCCAAGTCGCCTCTTCAAACCTTTGGTTTCTCCATAACACCTTGACGAGGGGAATTGTATTATTTCGTAGAACTTTTTCTCTACGATCTAAGATCTTCACTGGTTGCTTCTCATAAGAAAGATCATCTTCTAATTGTACCACCTCGGAAGAGAGTACATGTGGAGGGTCCGGTATGTACTTCCTTGAGAGGGATACATGAAAGACATCATGCACCTTGGCCATAGTAGGTGGAAGTGCAAGTCGATAGGCCATAACCCCAACATGATCAAAAAACTCAAAGGGGCCGATGTACCTTGGACTTAACTTCCTTTTCTTTCCAAACCTCATGACCTTCTTCCACAGAGATATGCGTAAAAACACCATGTCTCCAACTTTAAATTCAAGGTCTCATCGACGATTATCTGCATAACTCTTCTGTGGACTCTGGCCTGCCTTGATATGCTGCTGAATGGTTTTCACCTTATCCACCATTTCTTTGACCATTTATGGTCCAAACAGCTTACGTTCACCAACTTCATCCCAACATGCCGGTGTTCTGCACCTTTTCCCATAAAGGGCTTCATATGGTGTCATTTGGATGCTCGAGTGGAAACTATTATTATAAGAGAACTCAACCAGAGGAAGATGTTGATCCCATCCTCCTTTAAAGTCCATTGATAACTCTCTCAACATATCCTCAAGTGTTTGGATAGTCCACTCGGATTGGCCATCAGTTTGAGGATGATAGGTCGTACTGAAGTTCAGTTTAGTATTCAGAGAATGTTGAATACTCTTCCAAAACATAGAGGTGAATCTTGGATCTCGGTCAGACATAATAGATAGTGGTACTCCATGCAACCTTACCACCTCCCTAATATATATCCGTTCCAGTTGATCCAATGAGAAATCCTCTTGAATAACAATGAAGTGTGAAATCTTTGTAAGAAGATCCACAACAACCCAGATTGCATTTTTGCCTTTGGATGTCCTCAGAAGTCCGGTGACAAAGTCCATGGTGATGTTCTCCCATTTCCATTCTGGTATGGGCAATGGTTGCATCATCCCCTTAGACTTCTGCCTCTCTGCCTTCACTTGCTGACACACCAGGCCCTTTGATGTATATTCAGCAATCTCCTTCTTCATATTATTCCACCAAAAGTTTTCTTGGAGATCTCGATACATCTTTGTGCTCCCTAGGTGAATAGAGAAATTTGAACTATGTGAATCATTGAAAAATTCCTTCTTTAGCTCCAGACTTTATGGAACACATAGTCTTTTACCAAACCTTGCAATTCCTTCTTCATTAACATTAAACTCCAAGGATTTCCCCTTTTTGATAGCTTCCACTTTTTCATGAATTCCCACATCATCCTTTTGAGAATATTTTAACCTTTCCAAAAGAGATGGTTGAGAAATCATTTGTGAAAGGATTGATGATATTCCCTTCTTTATGGTTCCCACGTCCATCTTCATCAAGTCTAAGAAGATTGGATCCTTCTCAATTCTCATCATTGATAGAATCGCTAGATCCTTTCTACTTAGGGCATCCGCCACCATGTTCACTTTCCCAGTGTGGTAATGTATTGAACAGTCATAATCCTTGATGAGCTCTATCCATCTTCTCTGGCGCATATTAAGCTCTTTCTGTGTGAATATATATTTAAGACTCTTGTGGTCAGTATATATCTCACATTTCTCTCGATATATATAATGCCGCCAGATTTTCAAGGCAAAGATCACCGCCGCCAACTCCAGATCATGTGTTGGATAGTTTCGCTCATGGATTTTCAACTACCTTGAGGCATAGGATATCACTTTATCATTCTGCATCAGCACACAACCTAAGCCCTTCTTTGAGGCATCACTGAATACCACAAAAAGTTCCCCACTTGTGGGTAAAGTGAGCACAGGCACAGTGATAAGCCTCATTTTCAACTCCTTGAAGCTTTCTTCGCATTCATCACTCCAATCAAACTTTACTCCCTTTCGTGTTTTCTTGGTAAGAGGGTTGGAAAATCATGAGAAATTTATCACAAATCGTCGATAATATCCAGCTAACCCTAAGAAGCTATGGATATCTGTTACCGATGTTGGCCTCGGCCATCCCTCAATTGCATCTGTTTTGGAGGGATCCACCGATATCCCATTGCTTGTGATGATATGGCCCAAGAATGAGACTTCCTTCAACCAGAACTCACACTTGTTGTACCTTTCATAGAGCTTATCCTTGCGCAAAGTCTCTAGTACAGTTATTAAATGCTCCTCATGGTCCTCCTTGGTTTTGGAGTATATTAGAATATCATCTATAAAGACTACCACAAATTTGTCAAGGTAATCTCTAAAGACTCTATTCATCAAGTCCATGAATATTTCTGGAGCATTAGTGAGTCCGAAAGGCATTACTATGAATTCATAGTGCCCATATCTTGTACGAAAAGCAGTCTTGGGGATATCTTCCTTCTTCACCCTTACTTGATAATATCCCGACCGCAAGTCCACCTTGGAGAAGTATTGTGCTCCATGCAACTGATCGAACAAGTCATCAAATCGTGGGAGTGGATACTTATTCTTTATCGTGATTTTGTTAAGTTCACGATAATCGATGCAAAGCCTCATTTACCCATCCTTCTTCTTGACGAAGAGGACTGGTGCACCCCATGGTGAAGCACTTGGGCGTATAAACCCTTTATCCAGATTCTCCTGTAGTTTTTTCTTCATCTCTTCAAGCTCAACAATAGCCATTCTATATGGATTCTTGGATATTGGTAGCGCCCCAGGTATAAGTTCAATTGAGAACTCAACATCTCTTCTTGGAGGAAGACCAGACAGTTCCTCGGGAAACACTTCCGTGAATTCCCTCACAATAAGCATTTCATCAAGGATGGTTTCTTCTTTGGACTCAATCATATGAGCCAGATACACATTCTCATAGGGCGGTAATATCCATGCTTGAGATGATGGAGCTAAAGGTGATTCATCATCCTCCTGACACTTGTAAAGAATCAGTGGTCGATTCTCCATATGGAGTGTGGTTTCCCTCTCCCGACAATTTATGTTGGCTCTATATAAGGAAAGCCAATCCATGCGAAGAATTGAATCAAATTCCACCAAAGGGAGTATGACGAGGTTCGCCGGGAAATTCAATCCATATATTATAACAGGGGAGGACTTATATTAATGGGATGCAATGATTTCCCCATTTTCCGTACTCACCGACATCTTTACTTCCATGATTTGTGGTGGTGCTGGGATTGTTCTACTAAACTTTTGAGATATAAAAGAATGCGTATAACCTGAATCAAAAAGTACATTCTCTATTCTTGAATGAGTAACTAGCGTACCTTTCACCACTTCGTTGTCGAGGTTCACTTCGGCAGAAGTGATGGAAAAAGCTCTTCCTTGCTATCTTGGAGGTTGTTGGTTGCCTCCGATAACCCTTGGATTAGGGCACTGATTTGAAAAATGACCTGATTATTTGCATTTATTGCATTTAGCAACGCATTGAGGTTCAAAAGGAGCGTTCCTCTCCTCTGTCGCATCTGCGGGTCCTTCTTGCCGACAGTTAACAGCTAGTTGCCCTACTCTTCCACACCTAAAGCATTTTCTCGTCCCCTTAAGGCAATTTCAAGGGTACTTCATTCTGCACTATTGGAAAGTGGGGTGCTGGAACTTCTTAGCACCATTGGATTTATCCATCGGACCACCAGCATTGAATTCCAACTTACACTTCTTTTCCCCATGATACCCCTGTGATTCTCCGATCTCTATTTCGACCTTGAGGGCACATCAGACAATTTCCTCATAGCTGTCAATGTCACGGATCGCTAATGCTTTCTGCAAGCTAGGCTTCATCCCACCAAAGAAGTGGTCAACCTTGCATTCGGGGGTAACGACGAAGCCAGAAGCATATCGTGCAAGCCTTGTGAAGTTTTTCTCGTACGCTCCAATGGATTCATCATCTTTTTTGCTTGAGGGAAAGGAAGTTCCTTTCCATCTTAAGACGGAGGGTGTGCGGAAAATATTTATCGAAAAACATCTTCTGTAATTACTTCCATTCCAAATCCTCAATATCCTCCTCAGTCTTCGTATTTTTTATTAATGTCCACCATTGATCAGCTTCACCCTCCATACGATAAGCCTCCAAGAGAACCTTCTCTTGTTCAGAACATTGAAGGATAGAGAATGTCTTTTCAATGGAGTTGATCCATTGTTCAGTGATCGTGGGATCGGATGATACACTAAAAGTATGAGGACTTTGTCTCATTAAGATCTCGATAGCGACTTGTTCTTTATTAGGGGGGGTTGAATGTTTCTATTGACCCGTGTTTCTATTCAAAACTTGAGTTAGCTGAGAGAGAAGAGTGACAAAGTTTGTGATTCCCTCTCCCATTAGATTGGGCATCTCATTAGTACAATCATCACACTGAGAGAGAAAGGGGTCTCCCATCATTCAAACAATAAGAGGTCAGTATGGGGGAGGTGAAAAACCATACCGCAACATTCATAATTGAAACTAAAAGGGCAATACAACTTAAAGAAAATTGACAAAAATGAGAAAGGAAGAAAAAACCCTTACTTGGAAGTGTGCTTCCAAAGGCTAGAGAGAGGCTTGTGAGAGGATTCTTGGTAGCTTGGGGCACCTTGGGAGGATTATAGAGAGAGTAGGTCAGAGGTTGGACGAACTCCAAGGGATTTTAGTGAGGAGTAAGTGGGAGCTTTGGTGGGTTTATATAGGAAAGGTGAGAGAATTCTTTATTATTTTGGTTTGGGACCCCTTATATTAAACTAATCCAAACCACAAACCATCACAGGGTTTTTGCCCATGGTTTCTGGAAAAGGAAAGAGGAAAACAATATTTTATAAGGCCCATGTCCGAACTTATTAAAATATTAGGGTAGCTTATGTGGAGGTGAGTCACACTCCCATGGAAATTAATTTAAAAAGGAAAACTGTTGAATATGTCTTGAGGGGTTCATTAATGCTTTGAAAAGTAAGTCAAACAAACCCAAATCCTCATTATTTTATTGATAAAACATATATTGGCATAACATAAGGATTATGGTATTTTATTACATCACCATTGGGTCATTATGATGTCATAAAACACATTATATAATTAAATGGTATTTAATTTTTACCTAAAAATTTGACTGTCTCAGAAAATTATGAAAAATTCACTGTTGGATAATTTCGACGTCCTGATTCCAAAAATAACATTTATTTTTATCTAAATATTTTTCTAAAAATGTGAATTTTCACTTTTAAAATAAAAACCAACATTTATCGAAAATTAATGTGTTTTGACAGAAATGGCTTTCAAACCTTAATAAAAATTTAAATTGCATTAATAAAATTATAAGATAATTTATATTTAATAAAAATAAATTTAATAATATTATTATTATTTTATTAAAATATTATTTAATTCAAAAATCCCTTAATTTAATAAAATATATTTCTTTAATTAAATAATAACTAAAAACACCATTTGTACTTTAAAAACTATTTACAATGTATAAAAAATGACTAGAAATTATATTCATTATTATATACAAAAAAAATAATGTACATGAACATAGTACTACTTATTTGTTACATAACCCCTTAAAACAACCGCATAAGACCTAAGGGTAAGGTGTGCGATGCTGACACACTCTTGGGGTGGCTTGGATAACATCGCTCGAGTGGTAATTTCTATCAACTTCCACTTTTCCCATAGACGGTCTCATTCGAGCTTTACATAATGAAGCTCAGCTTGGGCTTGGTCAAGGGAAAAGCCCAAAGATGCCACCTCTTTTCCGAGCTCCGACAAATGGGCTTCGTATGGGGTAATTCTACTGGATGAGGCCATCGATTCCTTTGTCTGAGTAAAATTGGGTTCGTCAAAGCCTTATATTTATACTAATCATGTGATCACTGTTCAATGTCTATATTAACAACGGTCACAATTCTTAGCATAAAACCAAAGAAGTTGACATCTTATAAAAAAAATTTCATAAAGATACATTTAACTGGATCAAGTGGGACTTTCTATTAATGAAACTTTGGGTCTTTACAATATTCCCCCCTTAAGAAATTTCACCCTCGAAATTTTCCTTTTCCCACACTAAAACAAATGTGGGTAACTCAGCTTCATCATATCCTCCGACTCCCAAGTCGCTTCTTCAAACTTGTGGTTTCTCTATAACACCTTGACGAGGGGAATTGTCTTGTTTCGTAGAACTTTTTCTCTACAATCTAAGATCTTCACTGGTTTCTCCTCATAAGAAAGATCATATTCCAATTGTACCACCTCGGAAGAGAGTACATGTGAAGGGTCTGGTATGTACTTCCTTAAGAGGGATACATGAAAGACATCATGCACCTTGGCCATAGTAGGTGGAAGTGCTAGTCGATAGGCCACAGCCCCAACACGATCAAGAATCTTGAAGGGGCCGATGTACCTTGGACTTAACTTCCCTTTCTTTCCAAACCTCATGACCTTCTTCCACAGAGATATGCGTAAAAACGCCATGTCTCCAACTTTAAACTCAAGGTCTCATCGACGATTATCTGCATAACTCTTCTGTCGACTCTGGGCTGCCTTGATATGCTGCTGAATGGTTTTCAACTTCTCCACCATTTCTTCAACCATTTCTGGTCCAAGCAGCTTACGTTCACCGACCTCATCCCAACATGCCGGTGTTCTGCACCTTTTCCCATAAAGGGCTTCATATGGTGCCATTTGGATGCTCGAGTGGAAACTGTTATTATAAGATAACTCAACCAGAGGAAGATGTTGATCCCATCCTACTTTAAAGTCCATTGACAACGCTCTCAACGTATCCTCAAGTGTTTGGATAGTCCGCTCGGATTGGCCATCAGTTTGAGGATTATAGGCCATACTGAAGTTCAGTTCAGTATTCAGAGCATGTTGAAGACTCTTCCAAAACATAGAGGTGAATCTTGGATCTCGGTCAGACACAATAGATAGTGGTACTCCATGCAACCTTACCACCTCCCTAATATATATCTGTGCCAATTGATCCAATGATAAATCCTCTCAAATAGCAATGAAGTGTTCAGTCTTTGTAAGATGATCCACAATAACCCAAATTGCATTGTTGCCTTTGGATGTCCTCGGAAGTCCGGAGACAAAGTCCATGGTGATGTTCTCCCATTTCCATTCTGGTATGGGCAATGGTTGCATCATCCCATTAGACTTCTGCCTCTCTGCCTTCACTTACTGAAACACCAGGCACTTTAATGTATATTCAGCAATCTCCTTCATTATATTATCCCACGAAAAGTTTTCTCGGAGATCTCGATACATCTTTGTGCTCCCTAGGTGAATAGTGAAATTTGAACTATGTGCGTCATCCAAAAGTTCCTTCTTCAGCTCCAGACTTGATGGAACACAAAGTCATTTCCCAAACCGTACAATTCCTTCTTCATTAACATTAAACTTCGAGTATTTCCCCTTTTTGATAGCTTTCACTTTTTCTTGAATTCCTACATCATCCTTTTGAGCATCCTTTAACCTTTCCAAAATAGATGGTTGAGAAATCATTTGTGAAAGGATTGATGATGTTCCCTTCTTTATAATTCCCACTTCCATATTCATCAATTCTAAGAAGATTGGATCCTTATCAATTATCATCATTGATAGAATCACTGTATCCATTCTACTTAGGGCATCCGCCACCTTGTTCGCTTTCCCAGGGTGGTAATGTATTGAACAGTCATAATCATTGATGAGCTCTATCCATCTTCTCTGGCACATATTAGGCTCTTTCTGTGTGAATATATATTTAAGACTCTTGTGGTCAGTATATATCTCACATTTCTCTCCATAGAGATAATGCCGCCATATTTTCAAGGAAAAGATCACCGCCGCCAACTCGAGATCATGCGTTGGATAGTTTCGCTCATGGATTTTCAACTACCTTGAGGCATAGGATATCACTTTATCATTCTGCATCAGCACACAACATAATCCCTTCTTTGAGGCTTCACTGAAAACAACAAAAAGTTCCCCACTTGTGGGTAAAGTGAGCATGGGCACAGTGATAAGCCTCCTTTTCAACTCCTTGAAGCTTTCTTCACATTCATCACTCCAACCAAACTTTACTCCCTTTCGAGTTAGCTTGGAAGGAGGGTTGGACAATCGTGAGAAATTTCTCACAAATCGTCAATAATATCAAGCTAACCCCAAGAAACTACGGATATCTGTTACCGATGTTGGCCTCGGTCATCCCTCAGTTACATCTGTTTTGGAGGGATCCACAGATATCCCATTACTTGTGATGATATGGCCCAAGAATGAGACTTCCTTCAACCAGAACTCACACTTTCTGTACTTTTCATAGAGCTTCTCCTTGCGCAATGTCTCTAGTACAGTTCTTAAATGCTCCTCATGGTCCTCCTTGGTTTTGGAGTATATTAGAATATCATCTATAAAGACTACCACAAATTTGTCAAGGTAATCCCTAAAGACTCTATTCATCAAGTCCATGAATATTTCTGGAGCATTGGTGAGTTCGAAAGGCATTACTATGAATTCATAGTGCCCATATCTTGTACGAAAAGCAGTCTTGGGGATATCTTCCTTCTTCATCCTTACTTGATAATATCCCGACCACAAGTCCACCTTGGAGAAGTATTGTGCTCCATGAAACTGATCGAACAAGTCATCAATTTGTGGGAGTGGATACTTGTTCTTTATCGTGATTTTGTTAAGTTCAAGATAATCAATGCAAAGCTTCATTGACCCATCCTTCTTCTTGATGAAGAGGACTGGTGCACCCCATGGTGAATCACTTGGTCATATAAACCATTTATCCATATTCTCCTGTAGTTGTTTCTTCAGCTCTTCAAGCTCAAAAACATCCATTCAATATGGAGTCTTGGAAATTGGTAGCGCCCTAGGTATAAGTTCAATTGAGAACTCAAAATCTCTTCTTGGAGGAAGACCAGACAGTTCCTCGGGAAACACTTCCGTGAATTCCCTCACAATAGGCATTTCTTCAAGGATGGTTTCTTCTTTGGACTCAATCATCTGAGCCAGATACGCATGCTCATAGAGCAGTAATATTCATGCTTGAGATGATGGAGATAAAGGAGATTCATCTTCCTCCTGACACTTGTAAGGAATCGGTGGTTGATTCTCCATATGGAGTGTGATTTCCCTCTCCCGACAATTTACGTTGGCTCTATATAAGGAAATCCAATCCATGCAAAGAATTGCATCAAATTCCACCAAAGGGAGTATGCCAAGGTTCGACGGGAAATTCAATCCACATATTATAACAGGGGAGGACTTATATTCATGGGATGAAATGATTTCCCCATCTTCCTTACTCACCGACATCTTTACTTCCATGATTTGTGGTGGTGCTAGGATTGTTCTACTAAACTTTAGAGATATAAAAGAATGCATAGAACCTTAATCAAAAAGTATTTTCGCTATTACTGAATGAATAACTAGCGTACCTGTCACCACTTCATTGTCGGGGTTCACTTCGGCAGAAGTGATGGAAAAGGCTCTTCCTTTCTGTCTTGGAGGTTGTTGGTTGCCTCCGATAACACTTGGATTAGGGCATTGATTTAAAAAATGACCCGATTCTTTGCATTTATAGCATTGAAAAATGTGTTGAGGTTCGAACGGAGCATTCCTCTCCTCTATCGCAGTTGCAGGTCCTTCTTGCCTACAGTTAACAGCTATGTGCCCTTCTCTTCCACACCTGAAGCAGTTTCTCGTCCCCTTAAGGCAATTTCTAGGGTGCTTCTTTCCACACTTTTGGCAAGTGGGGTGCTGGAACTTCTTAGCACCGTTGGATTTATCTATCGGACCACCAGCATTGAAGTCCACCTTACACTTCTTTTCCCCATGATACCCCAGTGATTATCCGATCTCCATTTCGACCTTGAGGGCACATCGGAAAATTTCCTCATAGTTTTTGAAGTCACGAATTGCTAATTATTTCTGCAAGCTAGGCTTCAGCCCACCAAAGACGCGGTCAACCTTGCATTCGGGGCTAACTCAAGTTTTGAATAGAAACATGGGTCAAGAAGAACATTCACCCCCCCCCCTATGAAAGAACAAGTCGTTATCAAGAGCTTCATGAGACAAAGGCCTCCTACTTTTAGTGGATCATCTGATCCCACGATCGCTGAACAATGGATCAACTCCATTGAAAAGATATTCTCCATCCTCCAATGTTCTGAACAAGAGAAGGTTCTCCTGGCAGCTTATCATATGGAGGGTGAAGCTGATCAATGGTGGACATTGATCAAAAATATGAAGCCTGAGGAGGAGATCGAGGATTTGGAATGGAAGGAATTCTGGAACATGTTTTTCGATAAATATTTTCCGCGCACCCTCCGTCTTAAGATAGAAAGGGACTTCCTTTCCAACAAGAAAAAAGATGAAGAATTTGTGGGAGCGTACGAGGAAAACTTCACAAGGCTTGCATGATATGATTTTGGCTTCTTCATTACCCCTGAATGCAAGGTTGACCGCTTCTTTGGTGGGCTGAAGCCTAGCTGGCGGAAAGCATTAGCGATCCGTGACTTCGACAACTATGAGAAAATTGTCCGATATGCCCTCAAGGTCGAAATGGAGATTAGAGAATCACAGGGGTATCATGGGTAATAGAAGAGTAAGGTGGACTTCAATGCTGGTGGTCCGATGGATAAATCCATTGGCGCTAAGAAGTTTCAGCACCCCACTTGCCAAAAGTGCGGAAAGAAGCGCCCTGGAAATTGCTTTAAGGGGACGAGAAAATGCTTCAGGTGTGGAAGAGAAGGGAACCTAGCTGTTAACTATCGGCAAGAAGGACCCGCGGCTGCGACAGAAGAGAGGAATGCTCTGTTCGAACCTAAACGCATTGTTCAATGCTATAAATGAAAATAATCGGGTCATTTTTCAAATTAGTGCCCTAATCAAAGGGTTATCGGAGGCAACCAACAACCTTCAAGACAGCAAGGAAGAGCTTTTTCCATCACTTCTATCGAAGTGAACCCCGACAACGAAGTGGTGACAGGTACTCTAGTTATTCATTCAAGAATAGAGAATGTACTTTTTGATTCAGGTTCTATGCATTCTTTTATATCTCGAATGTTTAGTAGAACAATCCCAGCACCACCAGAAATCATGGAAGTAAAGATGTCGTTGAGTATGGAAAATGGGGCAATCATTACATCCCATGAATATAATTCCTACCCTATTATAATCTGTGGATTGAATTTCTCGGTGAACCTCATCATACTCCCTTTGGTGGAATTTGATGCAATTCTTAGCATGGATTGGCTTTCCTTATATAGAGCCAAAATAAATTGTCGGGAGAGGGAAATCACACTCCATATGGAGAATCGACCACCGATTCTTTACAATTGTCAGGAGGAAGATGAATCTCCTTTAGCTCCATCATCTCAAGCATAGATATTACTACCCTATGAGCATGCGTATCTGGATCAGATGATTGAGTCCAAAGAAGAAACCATCCTTGAAGAAATGCCTATTGTGAGGGAATTCGCGAAAGTGTTTCCCGAGGAACTGCCTGGTCTTCCTCCAAGAAGAGATGTTGAGTTCTCAATTGCACTTATACCTGGGGCGCTACGAATATCCAAGACTCCATATGGAATGGTTGTTGTTGAGCTTGAAGAGCTGAAGAAACAACTGCAGTAGAATCTGGATAAAGGGTTTATACGCCCAAGTGCTTCACCATGGGGTGCACCAGTCCTCTTCGTAAAAAAGAAGGATGGGTCATGGCGTCCTTGCATCGATTATCATGAACTTAACAAAATGACGAAAAAGAACAAGTATCCACTCCCATGAATTGATTACTTGATCGATAAGTTGCGTAGAGCACAATACTTCTCCAAGGTGGACTTGCGGTTGGGATATTATCAAGTAAGGGTGAAGAAGTGAGATATCCCCAAGACTACTTTTCGTACAAGATATGGGCACTATGAATTCATAGTAATACCTTTCGGACTCAGCAATGCTCCAGCAATATTAATGGAATTGATGAATAGAGTCTTTAGAGATTACCTCGGCAAATATGTGGTAGTCTTTATAGATGATATTCTAATATACTCCAAATCCAAGGAGGACCATGAGGAGCATTTAAGAACTGTACTAGAGACTTTGCACAAGGAGAAGCTGTATGCAAAGTATAGAAAGTGTGAGTTCTGGTTGAAGGAAGTCTCATTCTTGGGCCATATCATCACAAGCAGTGGGATATCTGTGGATCCCTCCAAAACAGATGCAATTGAGGGATGGCTGAGGCCAACATCGGTAACAGATATCCGTAGCTTCTTGGGGTTAGCTGGATATTATCGACGATTTGTGAGAAATTTCTCACGATTTTCCAACCCTCTTACCAAGCTAACTCAAAAGGGAGTAAAGTTTTCTTTGAGTAATAAATGCGAAGAAATATTCAAGAAGTTGAAAAGGAGGCTTATCACTGCGCCCGTGCTCACTTTACCCACAAGTGGGGAACTTTTTGTGGTATTCAATGATGCCTCAAAGAAGGGCTTAGGTTGTGTGCTAATTCAGAATGATAAAGTGATATCCTAAGCCTCAAGGAAGTTGAAAATCCATGAGTGAAACTATCCAATGCATGATCTGGAGTTGGAGGCAGTGATCTTTGCCTTGAAAATCTGGCGACATTATCTCTATGGAGAGAAATGTGAGATATATACTGACCACAAGAGTTTTAAATATATATTCACAGAGAAAGATCTTAATATGCGCCAAAGAAGATGGATAGAGCTCATCAAGGATTATGACTGTTCAATACATTACCACCCTGTAAAATCGAACAAGGTGTAGGATACCCTAAGTAGAAAGGATCTAGTGATTCTAACAATGATTAGAATTGAGAAGGATCCAATCCTCTTAGACTTAATGAATATGGACTTGAGAATCATAAAGAAGGGAACATCATCAATCCTTTCACAAATGATTGCTCAACCATCTATTTTGGAAAGGTTAAAGGATACTCAAAAGGATGATGTGGGAATTCAAGAAAAAGTGGAAGATATCAAAAAGGGGAAATCCTCGGAGTTTAATGTTAATGAAGAAGGAATTGTGCAGTTTGGGAAAACACTATGTGTTCCATGAAGTCTGGAGCTGAAGAAGGAACTT
Source organism: Viscum album (assembly GCA_963277665.1). Classification (NCBI taxonomy): domain Eukaryota; kingdom Viridiplantae; phylum Streptophyta; class Magnoliopsida; order Santalales; family Viscaceae; genus Viscum; species Viscum album. Next base: position 1,464,170,241 of record OY728164.1, on the reverse strand, counting down.
TTGGATGATGCACATAGTTGAAATTTCTCTATTCACCCAGGGAGCAGAAAGATGTATTGAGATCTCAGAGAAAACTTTTGGTGGGATAATATGAAGAAGGAGATCACCGAATATACATCAAATTGCCTGGTGTGTCAGCAAGTGAAGGCAGAGAGGCAAAAGTCTAAGGGGATGATGCACCCATTGCCCATACCAGAATGGAAATTGGAGAACATCACCATGGACTTTGTCACCAGAATTCTGAGGACATCCAAAGGCAACAATGCAATCTGGGTTGTTGTGGATCTTCTTACAAAGACTGCACACTTTATTGCTATTCGAGAGGATTTCTCATTGGATCAACTGGCACATATATATATTAGGGAGGTGTTAAAGTTTCATGGAGTACCACTATCTATTGTGTCTGACTGAGATCCAAGATTCACCTCTAAGTTTTGGAAGAGTCTTCAACATGCTCTGAATACTGAACTGAACTTCAGTACGGCCTATCATCCTCAAACTGATGGCCAATCCGAGCGGACTATCCAAACACTTGAGGATATGTTGAGAGCATGATCAATGGGCTTTAAAAGAGGATGGGATCAACATCTTCCTCTGTTTGAGTTCTCTTATAATAACAGTTTCCACTGAAGCATCCAAATGGAACCATATGAAGCCCTTTATGGGAAAAGGTGCAGAACACCGGCATGTTGGGATGAGGTCGGTGAACGTAAGATGCTTGGACCAGAAATGGTTAAAGAAATGGTGGAGAAGGTGAAAACCATTCAGCAGCATATCAAGGTAGCCTAGAGTCGATAGAAGAGTTATACAGATAATTGTCAATGAGACCTTGAGTTTAAAGTTGTAGACATGGTGTTTTTACGCATATCTCCATGGAAGAAGGTCATGAGGTTTGGAAAGAAAGGTAAGTTAAGTCCAAGTTACATCGTCCCCTTCGAGATTCTTGATCATGTTGGGGTTGTGGCCTATCGACTAGCACTTCCACTAACTATGGCCAAGGTGCATGATGTCTTTCATGTATCCCTCTTAAGGAAGTACATACCGGACCATTCACATGTACTCTCTTCCGAGGTGGTACAATTGGAAGATGATCTTTCTTATGAGGAGAAACCAGTGAAGATCTTAGACCGTAGAGAAAAAGTTCTATGAAATAAGACAATGCCCCTCGTCAAGGTGTTATGGAGAAACCACAAGTTTAAAGAAGCAACTTGGGAGTCGGAGGATATGATGAAGCTGAGTTACCCACATTTGTTTTAGTGTGGGAAAAGGAAAATTTCGAGGGCTAAATTTCTTAAGGGTGGAATATTGTAATGACCCAATGTTTCATTAATTGAAAATCCCTCTTGATCGAGTTAAATGTATCTTTATGAAAAATGTTTTTATAAGATGTCAACTTCTTTGGTTTTATGTTAAGAATTGTGACCATTGTTAATATAGTCGTTGAACAGTGATCACATGATTAGTATAAATATAAGGCTTTAACGAACCCAATTTTACATAGACAAAGGAGGCGATGGCCTCATCCAGTAGAATTTCCCCATAAGAAGCCCATTTTTCGGAGCTCAAAAAAGAGGTGGCGTCTTTGGGCTTCGCCCTTGACCAAGCCCAATCTGAGCTTCGTTATGTCAAGCTCGAATGGAACCGTTTACGGGAAAAGTGGAAGTTGATAGAGATTACCACTCAAGCGATGTTATCCGAGCCACCCCAAGAGTCTGTCACCATCGCACACCTTACCCTTAGGTCTTATGTGGCTATTTTAAGGGGTTATGTAACAAATAAGTAGTACTATGTTCATGTACATTATTTTTTTTGTATATAATAATGAATATAATTTCTAGTCATTTTTGATACATTGTAAATATTTTTTAAAGTACAAATGGTGTTTTTAGTTTTTATTTAATTAAGAAATATATTTTATTAAATTAAGGGATTTTTGAATTAAATAATATTTCAACAAAATAATATTGTTATTATTAAATTAATTTTTATTAAATATAAATGATCTTATAATTTTATGAATGCAATTAAAATTTTTATTAAGGTTTGAAGGCCATTTCTGTCAAAACCCGTGAATTTTCAATAAATGTCAGTTTTTATTTTAAAAGTGAAAATTCACATTTTTAGAAAATTATTTAGATAAAATAAATGTTATTTTTGGAATCAGGACATCAAAATTATCCAATGGTGAATTTTTCATAATTTTCTGAGACAATCAAATTTTTGGGTAAAAATTAAATACCATTTAATTATATAATGTGTTTTATGACATCATAATGACCCAATGGTGATGTAATAAAATACCATAATCCTTATGTTCGGCCAATATATGTTTTATCATTAAAATAATGAGGTTTTTGGTTTGTTTGACTTACTTTTCAAAGCATTAATGAACCCCTCAAGACATATTCAACACTTTTCCTTTTAAAATTAATTTCCATGGGAGTGTGACTCACATCCACATAAGCTACCCTAATATTTTAATAAGTTCGGACTTGGGCCTTATAAAATATTGTTTTCCTCTTTCATTTTCCAGAAACCATGGGCAAAAACCATTGTATGGTTTGTTCTTTGGATTAGTTTAATATAAGGGGTCCAAAACCTAAATAATAAAGAATTCTCTCACCTTTCCTATATAAACCCACACAAGCTCCCACTTCCTCCTCACTAAAATCCCTTGGAGTTCGTCCAACCTCTGCCCTACTCTTTCTATAATCCTACCAAGGTGCCCCAAGCTACCAAGAAGCCTCTCACAAGCCTCTCTCTAGCCTTTGGAAGCACACTTCCAAGTAAGGGTTTTTTCTTCCTTTCTCATTTTGTCAATTTTTTTTAAGTTGTATTGCCCTTTTAATTTCAATTATGAATGTGGGGGTATGGTTTATCACCTCCCCCATACTTCCCTCTTATTGTTTTAATGATGGGAGATCCCTTTATCTCTCATTAAATGCCTCTCATGTACTCCCGTTACTATGCCGAAATTCCGAAAGGAACTTCTCTCTATTCTTTTACATACAAGCAATACTTTTGTATCATGAATCTAAATTCCATTTCAATTGTTGGGGCATGTATCTATATGACCTCCTTACTTTCCATTACATGTAAATATGATGACAAACCCCTTTCTCTCTCATCAACCATTTTTATTAATTCTTATGTCACGCTGTTACGCTGCCGAAATCGCACCGATTTTCTAAGCCAATGTCATCGTGTAGTGAATACCATGCCCATTTCTCCATCAAGGGTATTCACCTTTATGCACATTTACATATTGATTAAAAATTTTTCATGTATGAATTCCACATTCCTTTATCTTGTAATAAATGATTATGTTTTATGAATCCATGTTTTATGATCCATGTGGCACACTTATGCATGAAATGAAATGTTTAAGAAATGTGAGCCCTTATAGCGCTCTAATGCATTGGGTAAAGTATAGTATCATGATACGTCATGTGCAATGAGTGTTGACTCATGCTAATTCAAGTTCAATGAGGGTTTACTCGTGCTTCATGTGCAATGAGGTTTTACTCATGCTTTATATGCAATGAGCCTTGGATCATGCTAAATCCATGTTAAGTGTTGTTGCCACATTTCCATTTTATGATTATCATGCTTTATCATTCCTTTATGTCCATGTTTCTCTTATTCTCTATTGACATGTCTATTTCCTAACATGTATTTTACTCCTCATGTTATTTCATGTGTACTCCCTTAATGGTCTTTATAGCTCACCCTTTTCTTATGCATGTCCTCAGGTTATCTCATGCAATTCTAAGTACGAGGGAATATAGTGGTCATGTAAAGGAAGTTTTCAATAAAGATGTTGTATTTCATGTTATAAGTTTTTATGTAATGATCCTAAGCCCCAAAGACACTAAACCTCTTGATCTTCTTTATGGGTTTTGGGAAAATACTATGTGTTCCATCATGTCTGGAGATGAAGAAGGAACTTTTGGATGATGCACATAGTTGAAATTTCTCTATTCACCCAGGGAGCACAAAGATGTATCGAGATCTCTGAGAAAACTTTTGGTGGGATAATATGAAGAAGTATACTGCTGGATATACATCAAAGTGCCTGGTGTGTCAGCAAGTGAATCCAGAGAGGCATAAGTCTAAGGGGATGATGCAACCATTTCCCATACCAGAATGGAAATGGGAGAACATCACCATGGACTTTGTCACCGGACTTACAAGGACATCCAAAGGCAACAATTCAATTTGGGTTGTTGTGGATCGTCTTATAAAGACTGAACACTTCATTTCTATTCGAGAGGATTTCTCATTGGATCAACTGGCACGGATATATATTAGGGAGTTGGTAAGGTTTCATGGAGTACCACTATCTATTGTGTATGAACGAGATCCAAGATTCACCTCTAAGTTTTGGAAGAGTCTTTAACATGCTTTGAATACTGAACTGAACTTCAGTACGGCCTATCATCCTCAAACTGATGGCCAATCCGATCAGACTATCCAAACACTTGAGGATATGTTGAGAGCGTGCTCAATGGACTTTAAAGGAGGATGGGATCAACATCTTCCTCTGGTTGAGTTCTCTTATAATAACAGTTTCCACTCGAGTATCCAAATGGCACCATATTAAGACCTTTATGGGAAAAGCTGTAGAACACCGGCATGTTGGGATGAGGTCGGTGACCGTAAGCTGCTTGGACCAGAAATGGTCGAAGAAATGGTGGAGACGGTGAACACCATTCAGCAGCATATCAAGGCAGCCCAGAGTCGACAGAAGAGTTATGCAGATAATCATCGACGATACATTGAGTTTAAAGTTGGAGACATGGTGTTTTTATGCATATCTCCATGGAAGAAGGTAATGAGGTTTGGAAACAAAGGGAAGTTAAGTCCAAGGTATATTGACCCCTTTGAGATTCATGATCGTGTTGGGGCTGTGGCCTATCAACTAGCACTTCCACCTACTACAGCCAAGGTGCATGATGTCTTTCATGTATCCCTCTTAATGAAGTACATACCGGACCCTTCACATGTACTCTCTTCCGAGGTGGTACAATTGGAAGATGATCTTTCTTATGAGGAGAAACCAGTGAAGATCTTAGATTGTAGAGAAAAAGTTCTACGAAATAAGACAATGCCCCTCGTCAGGGTGTTATGGAGAAACCACAAGTTTGAAGAAGCGACTTGGGTGTCATAGGATATGATGAAGCTAAGTTACCCACATTTGTTTTAGTGTGGGAAAAGGAAAATTTCGAGGGCGAAATTTCTTAAGGGGGGAATATTGTAACGACCCAAAGTTTCATTAATGGAAAATCCTTCTTGATCCAGTTAAATGTCTCTTTATGAAAATTTTTTTTATAAGATGTCAACTTCTTTGGTTTTTTGTTAAGAATTGTGACCGTTGTTAATATAGTCATTGAACAGTGATCACATGATTAGTATAAATATAAGGCTTTAACGAACCCAATTTTACTCAGACAATGGAAGCGATGGCCTCATCCAGTAGAATTTTCCCATACAAAGCCCATTTGTCTGATCTCGGAAAAGAGGTGGCGTCTTTGGGCATCGCCCTTGACCAAGCCCAAGCTGAGCTTCGTTGTGTCAAGCTCGAACGGGACCATCTACAGGAAAAGTGGAAGTTGATAGAGATTACCACTCGAGCGATGTTATCTGAGCCACCCCAAGAGTCTGTCACCATCGCACACCTTACCCTTAGGTCTTATGCGGCTGTTTTAAGGGGTTATGTGACAAATAAGTAGTACTATGTTCATGTACATTATTTTTTTGTATATAATATTGAATATAATTTCTAGTCATTTTTGATACATTGTAAATAGTTTTTAAAGTACAAATGGTGTTTTTAGTTATTATTTAATTAAGAAATCTATTTAATTAAATTAAGGGATTTTTGAATTAAATAATATTTTAATAAAATAATAATATTATTATTAAATTAATTTTTATTAAATATAAATGATCTTATAATTTTATGAATGCAATTAAAATTTTTATTAAGGTTTGAAATCCATTTCTGTCAAAACCCGTGAATTTTCGATAAATGTCAGTTTTTATTCTAAAAGTGAAAAATCACATTTTTAGAAAATTATTTAGATAAAATAAATGTTATTTTTGGAATCAGGACATCGAAATTATCCAATGGTGAATTTTTCATAATTTTCTGAGACAGTCAAATTTTTGGGTAAAAATTAAATACCATTTAATTATATAATGTGTTTTATGACATCATAATGACACAATGGTGATGTAATAAAATATCATAATCCTTATTTTCGGCCAATATATGTTTTATCATTAAAATAATGAGTTTTTGGGTTTGTTTGACTAACTTTTCAATGCATTAATGAACCACTCAAGACATATTCAACACTTTTCCTTTTTAAATTAATTTCCATGGGAGTGTGACTCACCTCCACATAAGCTACCCTAATATTTTAATAAGTTCGGACATGGGCCTTATAAAATATTGTTTTCCTCTTTCCTTTTCCAGAATCCACGGGCAAAAACCATGGGATGGTTTGTGATTTGGATTAGTTTAATATAAGGGGTCCCAAACATAAATAATAAAGAATTATATCACCTTTCCTATATAAACCCAACCAAGCTCCCACTTCCTCCTCACTAAAATCACTTGGAGTTCATCCTACCTCTGACCTAATCTCTCTATAATCCTCCCAAGGTGCCCCAAGCTACCAAGAAGCCTCTCACGAGCCTCTCTCTAGCCTTTGGAAGCACACTTCCAAGTAAGGGTTTTTTCTTCCTTTCTCATTTTGTCAATTTTCTTTATGTTTTATTGCCCTTTTAATTTCAATTATCAATGTTGGGGTTTGGTTTAGAACCTCCCCCATAATTCCCTATTATTGTTTGAATGATGGGATACCCATTTCTCTCTCATTAAATGCCTCTCATGTACACCCGTTACTATGTCAAAATTCCGAAAGGAACTTCTCTCTCTTCTTTTACATTCAAGCAATACTTTTTTGTCATGAATCTAAATTCCATTTAAATTGTTGGGACATGTATCTATATGAACTCCTTACTTTCCATTACATGTAAATATTATGAGGAACCCCTTTCTCTATCATCAACCATTTTTATGAATTCTTATGTCACGTTGTTACGCTGCCGAAATCGCACCGATTTTCTAAGCCAATGTCATTGTGTAGTGAATACCATGCCCATTTATCCATCAAGGGTATTCACCTTTATACACAATTACATATTGATTACAAAGTTTCTTGTATGAATTCCACATTCCTTTATCGTGGAATAAATGATTATGTTTTATGAATCCATGTTTTATGATCCATGTGGCACACTTATGCATGAAATGAAATGTTTAAGAAGGGTGCACCCTTATAGCGCTCCAATGCATTGGGTAAAGTATAGTATCATGATACGTCAAGTGCAATGAGTGTTGACTCATACTAATTCAAGTGCAACGAGGGTTTACTCATGCTTCATGTGCAATGAGGGTTTACTCATGCTTTATGTGCAATGAGCCTTGGCTCATGATAAATCCATGTTTAGTGTTGTTGCCACATTTCCATGTTATGATTATCATGCTTTATCATGCCTTTATGTTCATGTTTCTCTTATGCTCTATCGACATGCCTATTGCCTAACATGTATTGTACTCCTCATGTTATTTCATGTGTACTACCTTAATGGGCTTTATAGCTCACCCTTTTCTTATGCATGTCCTCAGTTTATCTCATGAAATGCTAAGTACAAGGGAATGTATTGGTCATGTAAAGGAAGTTTCCAATAAAGATGTTGTATTTCATGCTTTAAGTTTTTATGTAATGATCCTAAGCCCCAATGACACTAAACCTCTCGATCTTCTTTGTTGTATCAAGTGATTTTTTTGTAATAAAGAATGTTTAAGTTGTAATAAAAAGCAGGGTTGTCATACACGTTGTGTGTGGGGTCAACACGCCGTGTAGTTTGAGGTGTTACACGACCTGCAGGTAAGGGGTACACACCCATGTTAGTTGCTTAAGAAGACACGCCGTTTAGTTTTTATACACACTGTGTATTCGTGTTTTGTAAACTTGTGTGTTTTCCTTCCCCTGTTCCCGATTTGTACTCTTGTGTTTTATTTCCTTGTTTTTATAATCTAAGTTGTGCTTTTAACCTTTCAGATTTATGAATCTATGGCATCCTCTGGTTGTACATTAGTTGTCAGGCAGTGATCTGATGCCAGATATGGCTGATCAAGGACTTCTTGCTGATCCTCTGGTCGGGCCAGCCTTGGAACCGGTTTTCATACTAGTTGCAGACACTAACGCGCAATTTAAGGAAGGTTTTATGAGGATGATGCAGATCTTCCAGGGAGCACCGCCTCCTGCCACGACTATGGAATACTTAACGCGGGTTTTCCAGTAGCAGCATCCTCGTACTTTATCGGGGGAAGGAGGACCAGAGGCTGCAGAGTCATGGCTAGAATCCATGCTGACTATCTTCGAGCATGTGGAGATGCCACCAGAGAGGCGGGTCAAGCTTGCTGCCTACATGCTCTGAGACTCTGCCAAGAAGTGGTGTGAAGTTATCTCACAGGTGGGTCATCAGCAGGTTATGTCTTGGGAGGAGTTCCATCATGTGTTCTATGACTACTTCTACTCGGAGACCCTGAGGGCCAACCGAGCCCGGGAGTTCATTATCTTAGAGAAAGGTACTCTTTCTGTCATGGACTATTCCTCTCGTTTCACCGAGCTGCAACATTTCACACCCCTCTGGGATGGGAGTGGGGTGTTCTTGGCAAGGAATTTTGAGGATGGTCTTAGGCGGGAGATCTGCTCGCAGGAGAATCTCTTCCAGTTGACTTACATCACTTCCATCGTCAACCTGGCACTGATTGCGGAGCGCATTCTGAGAGACTCTGGATTTGCGAGTCAGGGCGGTTCTGATTTCAGAGCTAGTTTTCATCTAGATGACAGTAATAAGCATCGTAGGGAGTCTACGCGCGGTGATATAAGGAAGCGAGATGCATTGTCAGGCAGCCAGGTGATATGTTACTAGTGTGGTCGGTCAGGGCACACGAGGCCGCAGTGCCAAAGGGACCCTGTGGAGTGCCGATATTGTGTCAAGATGGGTCACCACCAGAGTTTCTGCCATGTTTTCTCACCAGCAGCTAGTGACCGGGGTTTTTCCATGACTCCTCATTCAGGGGCAGCATCACCAGTTTCTCACCAGTTAGGGAACTGGAGTTCTTCCGGCCATTCAGGTCGAGGTGTAGGTCAAGGCCATGGCAGGAAGCCACCAGTCCCTCAGCACCATCAGGGTGGATCAGGTCAGAGCGGTTAGCCAGGGGTGCAGGGCCATGGTGCAGCCTAGTCATTCACTGTAGAGAAGGCCTATCAGGAGCAGGATCCCAGCCCTTCTACGGTTCGAGGTACGATTTTAGTAGCCTCAGTTTTATCTTCAGCTCTTTTTGATACTGGTTCTACGCATATCTTTTTCTTTGTTTCTATTGTGGAGAGCCTTGGGCTCTGTGTCTTTTCTTCTGTCGACTCGTTGACACTAGACACACCTTTGGGGACAAGGACATCTAGTGTACGCTAGTGTAGAGAGTTCCCTCTCAAGGTTGCAGGGTATCGTTTCTTATGGGATCTCTATGTCCTAGAGATGAAAAGCTATAATTTCATTCTTGGGATGGACTGGTTTGTTCCCTTCCAGGTAGTCGTTGACTGTTATCGCCATAGAGTGAGTTTCGTTTCACCAGAGGGTGAATCTTTTCTTCATAAAGGCGAATTGTATGTTAAGGCGAGTCAAGAAGGACTCGAGCATCATGGGATAAGAAGGGTGATAGCCCAAATTGCTTGTATTTATCTGGATGACTAGAGGACTTAACAGTTAGACCTTCCTCCAGTGGTAGACCATTTTAGGGATGTCTTTCCAGAGGACTTTTTGAGTTTTTCTCCGGAGCATGAGGTAGACTTTTCTATTGAGCTCATGCCACGAGCAGCGCCGGTGTCCATTCCTCCTTATAGGATGGCTACACCAGAGTTGCAGGAGCTCAAGAAGCAGTTGGAAGAGTTATAGGAAAAGGGTTTCATCCAACCCAGTACTTCTCATTGGGGTTCTCCTGTCCTGTTTGCGAAGAAGGTAGATGGTACCCTTCGGATTTGTGTGGATTATTGGAAGCTGAACCAGTTGACGGTCAATAACCGATATCCCTTAGCGAGGATCGATGACCTCTTTGATCAATTTCTAGGATCTCGGGTGTTCTAGAAGATCAACATGAGGTTCGGTTATCATCAATTGCGTGTTAGATCATCATATGTACCTCTAACAGCCTTTAGGAGCAGGTATGGTCTTTACGAATATACACTCAAGTCGTTCGGTCTCACGAACGTGCCTGCAGTTTTTATGGCATTGATGAACTGAGTGTTCCATCCTTACTTGGACTTCTTTTTTGTGGTCTTCATGGACGATATCTTGGTGTACTCTCACACTCGACACGACCATTCCACACATATTGAGATCATTCTGAGTATACTGAGAGAGCATCAACTCATTGCTAAACTTTCGAAGTGCCACTTTTGGATGGATCAGATTCACTTCTTGGGTCATGTCATCTCAGAGGTAGGAGTATCCGTGGACCCATAAAAGGTGAGATCTGTAGTTTCTTGGGAGCATCCGAAGAAAGTTTTTGAGGTCTGGAGTTTCCTAGGGTTGTCTTAATACTACAGACGCTTCATTCTGGACTTCCCACGCCTAGCAGTACCTTTGACAGGTCTGACCAAGAAGGGGGAGAAGTTCTTATGGTCAGATTCTTGTGATTCATCCTTTCAGGAGATGAAGGTAAAGCTGACGTCAGCACCGATACTAGTCTTTACAAAGCTAGGAAAGAGATACACTGTCTATTGTGATGCTTCCGGTCTCAGACTGGGCATTGTTCTTATGCAGAGAGATGGAGTTTTTGCGTACAGATCTTCGAAGTTGAGGCCACATTAGAGGAACTGCCCTATGCATGATCTGGAGTTGGCAGCTGTTGTTCATGCCTTACGCTATTGGAGAAAATATCTTCTGGGAGAGAAATTTGTGGTCTTCACCAAACACAAGAGTCTCAAGTACATCTTCACTCAGCTTGATCTGAATCTGAGACAGTGCAGATTGGTCGAGTATCTTCAGTCTTTTTATTTCGATCTTGCCTATACGCCGGGAAAGGGAAACGCGGTGGCAGATGTGTTGAGCAGGCGAACTCAGATTCAGGAAGTTCAGGAGGCCAACAGTGAGTGGCAGCTTATGTATCTGTTCTCTGAGATTCATCTGGAGGTGCACGATAGACAATGACATACCTTCCTATCTTCTGTAGTTGTTACCTCTACACTACTTGATCAAGTATGGATGAGGCAGCTATCAGACTCAGAAGGCTTAGTCCTGAGGGAGAGTGTGTCAGGAGAGGACCCTCTTCCTAGATGGACAATGGGAGAGGATGAGATCTTGTGTGTCCAAGTATGTGTATGGGTGCCAACAGACATACATGAGGAGCGGATGCAGGATTTTCATTCCTCAGTCTGGGCAGTTCATCCTGGCGTCACCAAGATGTATCGAGATCTTCATCGCCAGTATTGGTGGCCAGTTATGAAGAAACATCTTGTTGGTTTTGTCATGATATGCTCTACTTATCAGCAGGTAAAGGCAGAGCATCGGTGACCATCCGACCTTTTACAACAGTTACCCATTACGGATTCGAAGTGGAACGATATTGCGATGGACATCGTGACCGGGTTGCCGAGGTCCCCCAGGGGAACAATGTTGTTTGGGTTGTTGTTGACATGCTTATGAAGGTTTCACATTTCGTGCCGATCAAGGAGACCTTCAATGTTGATGATCTGGGATGACTGAACATCAGAGAGATCGTTCGTCTACATGGAGTTCCACACTCTATTGTTTCAGAAAGGGATGCTCTCTTTACCTCTCGGTTCTGGTAGGAACTTCAGAAGGCCTTGGGTACACAGGTACTTTTGAGTACAACATACCATCCCCAGAAAGATGGTCAGTCCAAGCGTATGATCCAGGTGCTTTAGGATATGCTCTGAGTATGCATTCTATACTTTGGCGGTTCTTCGGAGAAACATATCCCTCTGGTGGAGTTCGCCTACAACACCAGTTTTCAGGCGACTATTCAGATGGCACCTTACGAGGATTTGTACGGTAGGCCATGTCGATCACCCTTATGCTGGCTGGAGGTAGGAGAGGCAGCCTTGCTGGGACCTCGTCTTGTTCAAGAGACTTCAGAGCAGATAGAGCTGATTTGGAAGAGTATGGCTACAGCATAATCTCAGCAGAAGTCTTATGCTGATCAGCAAAGACATCCTCTGGAGTTCGAGGTCGGGGAGCAGGTTTTCATGCATGTCACACTGAGGTTGGGGCACAAGAGGATTTGGAGATAGGGTGAGCTTTCATTGTGGTACATCGGCCCGTTTTCAGTGTTGGAGAGAGTTGGGTTAGTTTCCTATAGGCTGTAGTTACCTCAGAGGTATCGGGCCATGCACGATGTCTTCCACTTCTCTCAGCTCCAACGTTACTTTTCAGACCCATCTCATGTCTTTCATCCTGAGGAGGTTGAGCTCGAAGTGGATGTATCATTTGAGGAGCATCTCATCCGGATTGTCGATCATAGTATGAAGGTTCTTCGTGGGCGGTATGGTCCTCTAGTACGGGTGTTATGGCAGCATGGGCGAGTGCAGGACGAGATCTGGGAAAGGGAGGCCGATGTACGATCGCAGTGTCCAGAGCTGTTCGGGGGTTATTCTTCTACGCCTCTCTAGGGAAATTTGGGGAAGAATTTCTTTAAGTGGGGAAGTTTGTAAGAACCTGGATCTTTGTTTTAGGTACTCCTTTCCTTTTTCTGGAGTTTTTAAGAAAAATGGAGTTTCTGGAAAATTTTTAAGTACACGCCGTGTACTTTCTGAGTATAGGCCGTGTACTCTTCTCCGGCTCGAAGCCGTGTGCTGGCTGTGTTCGGGCCACACACACGGTGTGTAGGGGTGACGTGGAGGCAGATTTTTGCAGAGTATGGAAAGACCTAGTACACGCCGTGTACTCTAAAAGTACACGCCGTGTACTTTCTTTTTTTCATTAAACGGACCGGGGTCACGCCTGACGCACAAAAGAATCTTCTTCTAGGGTATGTTTGTCTGAGAGTGCTGAGGATCCGTAAATCATCGACGAGCTCCCGCCTCCTCGTTCTTTCTCTGATTCAAGCATGGTCTATTTCATTAGAATCGTAGCGATGAGTTATTCCTTCTGCTTGAGACTTGTTTTAAAATTCCTCCTCCTTCTCAAGATATCATGGATTGAACGTTTTGGGTGTTTTCTCAGATCTACGGTGTTCGGGGGAGAATCAGTCGTCATGTCTCATTTATATCAATCTCCTAGGATCGAGGTAGGTGGTTTGTGCCTTTCTATAGAGATTCTTTAAATATTTTGTGCAATTTCACCAATTCCCGTGAACGGGAATTGTACGTTTCTCATGTTTTTCCCTTGATTGATTGCCTACTTGCTTGATTACTATAGTAAAGGTTTACCCTTGTGAATAGAGTAGTTTTTGTTGTACTCTGGATTTTTTCCGTACTTGTTTTACCTGTTAGGCGTTTTTCCAGTTTCCTACCTAGTTGTAGGATAGTGGAACTGTTGTGATGTTTTTTTGCTGAGCCTTAGAATGATAGCCAATTAGTGTTTGAGGTTTACTTGGGAGATACATGAGCGTTATGCATGTTTATATTACACGGGGATGAGATAACCTAGTGTATGGACCAAAGAGAGAGTGGATGTAAGGGATTATCCATAGTGTCTTTAATTTTACAATGCAACACCATATGGGGAATTGACGTTATGTGCTTCCTCGGAGAGTCTGTAGTTCCTCGACGCGGGTCACAGGGAGAATTGACTTTGAGTGCTTTCCCAGAGAGCCTTTAGTACGATACGAGACTATAGGGGGAATTGATGATGAGTGCTTCCTCAGAAATTCTACTCTTAGCTGAACCAGAGGGGTGAGACTGTGTGTGCCTTATAGAGGGTTTCTAGTACTTGTAGGTTGAACCATAGGGGTTAGGCTGTAAGAGCTACCCAGAGGGTTACCTGTTTTCCACTTGTTGTTGGATGTTTACTTGTGTACATTATATGCTAGAACTGTGGATTTTATCTGTTGTGTGATTTTCTGTTTACAGCTTCTTGTACTTTTACTTGCCTTGTATTCATTGACTATTAGGCACAAATCTTTGGGTGATTGCCTACTGGGATTGTATCTCACACCCTGTTTGGGCCATGATTTTGGGCCCAAGTAGACTTTATTATTGCAGGTATAGATAAGGTCAAGTGCCCTTTGACTTCCGGTACTTGATTGCTTGGAGCTGGGGAGCAAGGGACCAAGATTAGGCTTGTTATGCTGCAGGAGTTTCTGTTATTTTAGTAATTTGTTTTACTTGTATTTCAACACGTTGTTATCTTTGTTGCTTCCTTAGAAACTTGTACCTACTGCATCTTTATCATCATTACTATATATGCATTTCTTCCGCTATTTGGTTTCAGTTGTTACGTATTGATTACTGCTTCTTCTATTTACTGTTGTTTTCCTTAACTTTTATACCTTACCAAATGAGGGTATAGTTTCCCCAATAACTTACCAAGGCCCTCGCTGCTAGTCGGTAGCCTCTGGCATTTGGGGAAATGCACTTGAGGTCATGTGGCGAACTAGGTACGGGGAACCAGTGGAGGGGATCCAGATTCAGTTCGTTACAATATATATCCATTAATATGTAAAAATTAAAGTTTAAATGATTAAATTTATTTTATTTGTGAGAATGTAACATCTTATGATTTTCAATTTAATTTCCCTTCAAAAAGTAATCTGTTAAATGGTTTTATACACATTAAACACTAAACCAAAAAAGGCAGAATACTTTATAAAAAATTATAATGAATCAAATAAGTTGGTGGAGATGGGTATATGTTACCATATTTCAAAATATATGTAGAAATAATGGTCATTATTATGTAGTATATTTAGATAAACAATGAGATCACCTTATAGCTAAAGCTGTATTTTTTATAAAATTACTCTTTTATGCACTTTATTTTAAGGAAACAATTTATTATAGAAATGGTATATTGTTTATATGTATAATAAATATTTTTATTTGAATAAAATAATAACACTAATTTTATTATTAATTGATATAAAATAAGAATATTAACGGTCAATATGTTGAAAAGTTATTTTTCTAAAAAATAATTTATCATTTAATTGTATAATTTTATTTAAAAGTAAAATGATAAAAGTTTATAAATTTAATTTTTAAAAATTAACTTCATTTTTGGATATCAATATCATCTTAAGATACATTTTCTATTTTTTTGAAATCGTTGATTTTTAGGTGAATAGTAAAAACTTAAGATTTTTTCCAAAATCATCCCTTTTATGAAATTATTTTTATAAATTAATTAATTATATTATTTTAAATCATTTTTTATATAAATATGTAAATTTATAATTTAATATAAATATTTTTAAAATAATTTTTTGTGTTGATAAAACCCATGTTTATCACTTTGGAAACATAAGTAATATTTTAGTCTAAAAACATTTTTTACATTTCATTAAAAATTAGTTTTCTTCCATTATATATACTAGATTTTATAAATTTTATTTACTATTTCTGATAAACATGTTCATAATATGTTATAAGGAAAATTTAATGTTTTGGAAAAATATGACAGTTACTAAGACTGAAGATAATTAACATGGTAATTGTAAAATTTTTATTTTTACAAATTGTTTTATTAAAAATGTATAACTCTAATATAATGAAATACATTAATATTTCATCAATAATGATTCAAATATAATTTTTAAACCTATATATAATTATATTAAGACTATTTATTAAGTAATAAATACTAAATATGATTAGGGACACATAATCAGGAAAACATACTTTCCTTGCAAAAATATTGTTTTTATATATTAAATGTATTAATTTAAAAGTTAAAATTTTGTTATTTATAAATTGAATTAAGTTAAAATGAAATAATATTTAGATTTATAAAATTAATATTTTTTAATTTTGTTTACCTTGTATTTGATTAAAAATATAAATTCTAAAGTAAAAAACTAATTTCCATGGTAAAAATCAAAATGATAAAATGAATAAACATGTGTTAAAATACATATAGCATGTTTAAAAAATGGGTGGTAAGTATTAATTCAAAATTTATCAACCCAATAACACCCCAACACTATTTATAATTAACTTATGGATTCATTGACCAAGTAATAGTGTAATGACATCTTTAAAGTGTAAATGGTATTCCCAAAAGTTCCCTTTTCTTCACATATAAAAGGAGATCACTTATAACCATTCGATGACACACTTTACATTAAAATATTTATTTAACCTCTAACCAAACTACATATCCTATGTTTAATTTAATCACCATTAATCCCATGATCTCTTGAATTTTACCTATTTACTTCATTTCTAAGGAGATATCTACTATAATATTGATTCATCAATGAAGTCAGGCACATGCACCGAATGAATCTTGAACAATATAATGGTTTTCATTTTATTCAAAATTAATTAAGTAATTTTTTCATATTATGAACCGATATTTATTTCTAAGGTGTAACTACTTCTTACTCTACGGAGAATATCATAAATCAGGGTTGAGCCCAAAAAATTTAAATTCAATCATGTTTTTATTTTATGTGGTGCATGACTGATGTATTCACTAAAATATAAGTATTTTTTCAATTAAAATGAAATTTAATGAATTTTAATTCTTCTTCTTGAATTTATTCTTTCATTTCATTCATTGTAATATATATGTAAATATAGGGAGTTCACTTTTGATTCAAATCATCCTTATTGATGCAATATATTCCATCTTGAAAGTGAAACTTTGTTAAGAATAATTGACATCATATTAATAAAAGGATTGTCTTAAAAAACTAGTCATCTTATACATAGATATTATATATTTTTATTTTAATATTCATTATAATCTAGAAACACCCACCTGAGGACTGTAATGGTTTAGTGCCTTTAGAGACTAGGTGATCTATTTTCTTATTTAGTGACTGATCTTCAATGTCTCCCATAATTATGTTACCCATTACTAATATTCAGAAGAAAACCCTTAATAAAATCATTATTCATAACCTAGGTAAAGGAAACATAAAAAAGGGTGAGGTTAAATGCTCAATATGGGTAGACAAGGGACACATATAAGCATAAAATTAGAATAAGCGTATGAGAACCTGAGAATGACAATTGAAACCCACACCTTGTATATCAGAGATCAAAATCTTGAGCATTCCATAATGATTGAGAATTTATAAGATATGAATAATAACGGAATAAAATATAATGTTCTATAATAGCATATAATTAGCGTAAGTAATATATTTTTTGTATACACATAAGAATAGAAAATGATTTCCTTAGTAGCAAAGGCTCACCTCCAAGACTATCATAGTGGAATGGTTTCACTCCCTAAACTGTCGTTATAGTGAACGTTCACTCCTAAGACCATCATAGTAGAAAAATTCCCTTAATTAACCTTATTCACTTCCCATTAAATTCATTTCTATCTAATGATATAGAAAGATTTACCCAAGATATTATATGGAGATATATGTCCCACCTATTAAATAATTAAAATCATAGATATTTGTGAAAAAAATGTCATAAAACATTCATTATATTATAACTATTGAAATGTAATGGATTTCATACACATTTCATTATACAATAACCAATGGAAAAAATATCGGTTTCAAAATCATTTGAACATTTTATTTTAGAATAACATGTTATAATAAAAGTTTTTCATTTAAATTTTATCACGATATAAACCTTGTAGGTGAAATGGGTTTCATAAATATCATGTCATCATTAACATAAAAAATTCAGATAAATAATAAGAATGGTATCATGGGATGATATGTCTAATAAATTGTAATTAACATCAAAGTATGTCATCTTATATGTAAAATGATTTTGAAATATCACTTGGAACATTTCATGAGGAAAATCATTTTTTTGAAAATCACTTTTTTTACTAAAAATCTATAAAATATTTTGGAAATAATTTTCTTTGAAGAAAACTTTTCAAACATATAACGGAATATTTAAAAATCATTTAAAAAATTTCATGAATACAATATCCCTTATAATTTTAAAATAAATATTTATAACATAAATAATTTTGAAAATAATTTTTATTTACAATAATTGTGGAAAATTATCAAGGAATATTTCAAGTCATTAAATGTCATGAATGTAGGAAATTTCATTCATTATGTAAATTTAAACACAAATATTTCTTTCCCATTTTTAGAAAATTATAAACAATATTATTGGAAAAATAATTAATATTCATTTAAAATAACTTTTGAGAAAAAATTAAAACATGGGTATATATGTATTTAAGAGAAACATTCAAAATTTTAAAAACATTTTTTGAAAACATAGTTTTGGATTAAAATGGGTCTACAACCAAAGAGTGAAATAAAAATTATTGTTTTGAACACTATTTTGAACACTTGAGTACATAAAGTGGAAATAATGAATGGAAAACATGTATTATTATGAAATAACTAGTGTATAATAAAATTAATTAGTTTCTAGATAGATGGATCGTAATATTTTATCAATGGAAACATAATCATACAAAATCTTGATAAATGATGACATTGTACTATAAAATCTTTTTCACTTTTGTAACTTTGAATTGTAATCCACATGATGTAATAAGATAGAAACATACTTAAAATATAATTATAATAAATAAATTCATGATATCACCTGTTTAAGTGGTTTTATATACACAATATAGAAGTAGAGAGTTACATAACTAATCATATGTCTCATAGAATATTGATACAAAATACTGTTCCAATATTGGTAAATTTTAAACTATAAACCCCAATGAAATAGATATCCAAAATTGTATATTTAAATCCTAATAATTATTAGGATAATTATCGTAAAATACATTCATAATAAGAATATACACCACATAAAATAAATATGTGGTCAATATGGTAAGTGTCTCATATAAGTAAAAAGTGATACTAAAATTAGTTACAACATTTTAAATTTGTATAATCACTGTCCAAAATAATTTTTAAAATAAAATGAAAATATTAATATCCTGACAAAATTGGATTCATTATATGTCATGTAAAAGTGGTACCAGATACACTGCATAATTGAAACGCGTGGTGAATTTTCTTCTGTCTCTTATAAATAAAAGATAGGCCATAAATAACTTATTATAAATCTTAACATCCTTTGTGCATGTTACAAGATCATTTATAATGTATATATTTTTATTAAAAAAAATATAAAATAACCATAATTATATATATCCTAACATATATGGGTTTTAAGGACCTTTTATTACCCATTTATTAACAATTCCATGTCAAAGTTATATTTCAGGCAATAACTATTTTTTTTGTATGTTTTGAATTGTTATCTTTTGTCCTCTTACATTGATCATTGTTAAATAATATTCATAATATTAAACATGGTATTAATATCTTATATATTTATTATATATTTTTTATTGTAATCTATAATATCCATAGGTAGAAAAATAATTACATTATTCATGAAGATGGTAGATCGTACATACCCATGAGTGTAGTTTCCATTTTCTCAACATATTAAATGAAATAAAGATAAATAATATATTAAAATTCAATAATAATTATGATTTTATATATAGAATCAAAATTTACTAAATTTATCTTTAATACATTCCATGTTGAGTCTAAGAAAAAATGAATCACATCGCTTCATGAGACGGCAGTCCTCCGTACACACAAGATAATTCATCATATCCCCACATAATGTAAAGTAAGAAGGTATATTTTTATAATAATAAATAATTATATTAATATCATAAATATAATATAAATATTTTAAATCCATCATTATATCCATAATTTAATTGTGGTTATGGAAAACAGACTAAATCAATTCGTGAGACGGTAGTCCGTTATAGACACGATCAACAATTTCATTTTCCATTTGATGGTAGTGGAGACAAGTATAAGTGATTAAATTGAGATAGAAAAATAATAATATATGAGATATTTTTGTCATTATATTTAATTTTTTAATACCTAATTTATGTTGGAAGATGAATAAATAAAATAAAGAAACTTAGAAAAGGAAATTACCTTCTCTTAGAATACCTCTTATAGATCTCTTATTAAAGACCCTAGTGTTGGTCTTTTTGGAAGAGAAGCCACTCAAAAATATTTCTATAGATTTTTAGTATAGTGTTTTTTAGGGTTTTAATAAAATATATTTCTTTATATGAGTGAAGAAATTAAGGGTTGTGGAGGTATTTTATTAGTGGGGGAATGGAACCCTCTTGGAGACTACATGGACATTTCCCAAAAGAATCTCAAATAAAAACGTTATTCCAAATAAAAAAGATTCCAAATGACTACATATTCGATCTTGAGATGGAAATTACTGAAATAGTTTCATAAAATAGCAATTCTACAAGTTTTACAGTCATTTAAACACTTATCTTCTTAATTTAAACCCCGTTAAATCCATTTTTAACTTAATTAATGTAATTTTTTTATTGTTTTCACTATTAATTATGTTAAAAAAAATTATATTATTAAATAATATAAATTATTTTTATTCAAAATATGGAATCCATTTTTACAAATTAATTTCATATAATTATAGTACTTATCATAAAATTAATCCTGCAGAGGTGGTGAGAAAACAACTTTCCAAAAAGAAAAATGTTCATAAGTTTAAAATGTTTTTATTTTTGAAATTCAAAATGAAAATAATTACAATGAACTAAATTGGATTAATATTTATAATTTAAATAATTTTACTTTCAATAACCTATTAATAATATTTTTATGTTGTCTCAATATTTATAATTTGGGTTGGTGGTTATACTAATGTAAGATCCACTTCAGTTGGAACATCATTTCTAGAATACTGGTCTGTAAGAATATGTAAAAAAATAGAATTTAGTGAGACTGAACATATATGAGTTAATTTATTAACTTTTATTTATTTGTGTACATAGATTCTTTGGATGGAGGTGAAACTGGAAGGAATAATGGTTGAGACTAAGAGGACACTGAATATTTCTTCTCATAATTAGAGTGTTATTTATTTTTTCAAGAAACATATAAAAATTAAAGAAACAAGAACATATATGTCATATATTATTTCTTAAAATATTTTTTTAATGGATATATCAAGAGATAATACATTTGAACCGAAAATAATTATACATATATCTTCACTAGAGTAATTTTGAAAAAAATGTTCACTGAATTGAGGTTTAAACTCCATGTTTATCTTTTCCTATTTCATAAATATTTATGGATATAGACCGGCATTAGGAATTAGATTATATTTTCAATAGGGTATATTTATAACTTTTTTTCATTGAATATAAAGAAAAAATAATTTAAAAAATGTGATGAAATGTAAATGAGAATTGAGGCGGATACTATCGATGTTATTTAGACACCAAATTTCTATCACTAAGAGATGAAGTTCACTAAAAAAATAACTTATCTTGTAGTGTTGTGTTTGTAAATTTATCTTTGATAAAGTTTGTGATTAAATAATAACTGGTGATAATTTTTTAAAGTGGGGTGATGGGATTGAAAACAAATAAAATGGGGGATATGAAGAACCCTTGGAATTATTGACACGATTCGATTTTTTATCAACCCATTTTTTTATTTTTTTTAGTGTTATGGATGGTGTGGATTTGATTAGATTGATTTTAGAACTGATCTAAAGTATAATTGAATGTCATTTACGGATGGAAGTTGAATACACTGACTACAATAGCATTATGAATGTTAGGTGGAATATGTTATATACTTCAATAATATTATAAAAGTTCGTGAAATTTATTTGAGTTATTGAGATTTCATGAATGGGGTTTTGACCAGTTAATGATGAAATTTAATTAAATCATATATTTATATCATCTATTTTTTCAAAGTATTCTAAGGTCTATTTTTAGAATAAGGAATAATGGAGGTAAGTCCAAAAAAATGGATCATCACTCATGGATGGTACTATTGAAGAAACTAGATGCTAAAGGGAAGGTCAACCTTGAAAAAAATAATCATATGAGTAATGAATAAGAGGTTCGCAGTGCCTAGATTTTCTAGTATAGTAAAGGCGAATCATGGGAAGAAACTTCGCAAGAGCTACCATACAGGGAGGGGTGATGGATCACTAGAATGGGGAAACCCAAAAATAATTTTCTTATTACTAGTATATATAAATAATTTTTAACCTATTATAAAAATTGAAATGGGGATCGTCATAAGGTTTTATGGTTCAAAACATAAAAACATGTTTCTCATTGAGTGAAACATTATCACATGATGTTTCCATATCCAAAGTGTAGGGTTTTCTCATCATGAAGAAGGGTTTTGTATGTATAGGATGTTCATAACACACTCATAGAATTGGTGGTACATATGCATCTTCCATGTGTACATCATGTAGAAAATAGAAGAATATATACAATATCATATGATGTTCAATGTGGTGAATAGTGTTAAAGGTAACATATTTTCAAGTCTAGTTTGGAAACACCAATTCATGAAGTATATATGGGTAGAGGTTTGAAAAAGATTCTTGAAGAATATTTGGTCAAGAATTTAGTGCATGAAATAAGTATATGATGTATGTGTGTGATGATCATACATGAATTAAGATAAAAATAAATCATTTATAATTTTATTCACCATGTAGTATTTAATAATGTATTTTTTACGACTTAATGGAATATCAATCTTTTTTGTCAAAGGATTATTGGTTAATCATAATTTTCAAAATAATCATATGCTAAGAATATGAATTTTATCCAATAAATATATATTAAAATAATTATTAATGGATTGGTTAATTTATTAAAGGATATTATTTGTATTGAATATCATCTTTCATTATTTAAATCCAATGTACTAAGGTTGTAGGTGAATAATTTGTTCATGAATCATTATTTTGTGAAGTAATTTTCTATAAGAATATCAGTTTATGAAGTGAATTCACGGTGAAATAACCTATATTAACAAATTTTGATAAAATTATATATAAATACAATGTAGTTTATTAAATTCTAATGATTAAAATCACATATAATATTTTATGTGATGATGAATTAAAAATATTATTCATGAAAAATAATGTGTAAAAATAGTGAGAATATAGTACATGAAGTGAAAGACTAATAATATAAGAACAGAGACAGGGAGATGTAGATAGATTGATGTCATGAGTTTTTAGAGGTAATAAAAATGATTTGTGTACCGTAAGTATTAGGTGAATTAATAATGATTGGGAAAGTTTTTTGTTCCAACATATCTTTATGTTATGTGTTTTGATGATTCAAAAAATTTCTATTTTTATTCTAAATAGTTTTATCTCAAGTGTTTAAGATAATTTATATCTTATAATATGTGTACAAGTATTTATTTTATGATCTGAATTAATTTTATCTTATGATAATTTAGGAATATCTCATGCTTCTTAGAATCCGAATCTTCCATGTAAGACATCATCCTATGAAGTTCAACAAAGTTTCTCAAGACAGATGCTCTAGACAGAATGAGGTTATAAAAGGACTTTATATTCTGAAAATAATACCCACAACTTAATGAAATTGAATAGGATTAATGTTATATCACATTATATATTTATCTAATGATGGATAATTATCTTATGTTGTATTTAATTCAGTTTATCTTATGAGAATGAGCTTATTTATCTTATGAAAGATATCTTATAAGGAATAGTTCTTTTAGTCTGTATCTTATAATGATCATGTACTACATAATTTAATGATTACTTTTCTAATTTCTTTATAAGTCACTTCATTAATTTAGATCACATTAAAAGGATAGTATCCATTTAAGTAAATTCTATCACCCTGATACCTACCTCAATAGGACAATCCAAAGAATGAGAATATTTTTTCTATAAAAGCAATTCATATTTTTGGAATGATCGGATACATATATTTAATATCTTATCTCATCAAGTTATATTTATAAGATTTTTTTACCATTAGATCTATCTAGTGTCAATGATTAAATATTATATAAAAGGATTAGTTATTACCTATAACAAAATAGAGGAAGAATGATAGATGATTTCATTGTTAATATCATCAAAAGAAGAACGTTGGATACCTATACATAGTCAAGAAATAAAATCATCCAAGTTTTTCTTATCAATTATATCAATTTCACTTAAGATAAACCTAAGATACACATTGAATTTTATTGTTATAATAGGATGAATCTCCATCTACTGTCGGTTGTTTCATGCAACTGTGTCTTGAAAATGTTTTACTCAATGTTTTTTTTATTTAATAATTTTTTCAATCAGTGTAAGAGTATGTTTAAGACCAATGATAATTCATGTAAATAAAGATTCTAGTTGAAATATAATGGAACATTTTGTTAATTGAAATATGCTTATACTCAGTTGGGATCCCCCGGTAATAGGGATGTTACATTGAAAATCACCAAACATGTGGGTAAGAGTATTGGTGGAGTAGAGTATGGGATTTCTATTCCCTGAACCACTATAAATCTAGGTGTTCAAGTTACTTTCTATGTGTTTTTATATTTATTCTGAATATATTCTAATGGAAATAATTGAATACACATACTTTGAAGAGGTGGACCAACATTCAAGAAAATTTTAAGAACAAAATTCACCCCGTCTTGAGTTATTTTATTAGCCATTATCTGGGAAAATAATTTATTTTAGAGCTGTTGAATCTTGAGTTCACAAATATCAATGGTTGAATTAAAAATATCTATTTTAATTGGTGATATAGTGGATAATCTAGAAGTTATTTTAGTAGTTAGATATATGTACTTCAATGGTGAAAATTATGGTTGGTTGAAATCTCATATGATCATGAATTAGAAATATTATGGTCTAAAAGTCACCCTAAAATATTTTAATCCCTATTAAATTCCTAACACAGAACCTAAAACATGTGATGCTACTAATAAATAAAATTACAACATGAAGTCAAAATCAATGAATTATATCATATGTGGGTTAGGAACATATGAGATTAACATAATATCTCAATGTCATACAACACATGAAATTTGGACAACTATTGCAGTTTAATATGAAGGTACTAAAATTGTGATAGCTCTTAGATATGATAAAACTAAGATGAAGTCCTATACATTAAAAATGTATGAAGGAGATAGCATTAATCAACTAAATGGAGGATTCAATGAGATTGTGAACTAAATCCCTATTATAGGAACTCCTATCACTAAACCGTAATAGGCATTGAATGTTATCAGATTATTACCACATATGTGTAGTGGAAGGTAAACCTCTATCAAAAAATATAGGGAAGTCAAAAATTTCAAGATAAATGTTCTCATCAAGAATCTCATGATGTATAAATCTGAAATGGAAACTGAAAGTTAAGATCATAAAAAGATCAAAAAATAATATGTTGAATTGAAATTATCTACTTAAAAATATGATAGAAAGATAAAAATAATAAAAATTTCTGAATCATCTTAAGAAGAAGAAATATAAATAAAATCTAAATCAAGTGATGATCTCTCTTAATTTCCATGAATGTTCAGAAAGTTGAATAATAAGTGGTAAGGTTTCAAAAGGTCCTTCAATGAGCATAGAAAACAAGTTGAGTACTCGAAAGTTTTGAGATGCTATGAGTGAAAAAATTTAGGACACATAAAGCCTGAATATCTTGAAATTAATGATGAAATGAATACAACAAATAATTATTTCAAGAAGACTATATATAAGAAATCTTAGAAATAAATGAAGGAGTCCTAGAGTTCTTTTGATGATTCTAGTGAATTCATGGCATCAGAATCAGATGATGAAGCTACAAATCATAAGGCATACATATGATTCATTACACAGTCAGATGAGGTACATTCTTATAACTCTTTTGAGCATGAATGAGAATTTGAAAATGAAAATTTTTCATACAAATAATTAAAAGAGTATTTCACTATCTTGAAAATAAATTATTCAAGTATGAAAAAAAATCCCTTAAAATTATAATAATAAAATAGTTAGTGTAGAAGATAATTAGAACAATTAGATTTTATATTTGAAAATTAAAATCAAAAAACCTATAGTCTCAAATACTAAAAAAGTAAAACAATTGAGAACGTATTAATGGAGTTTATAAATTTCAAGGATGTTACGGGTGTCTTTAAAAAATAAAAATATTTTTTAAGAAATATTCTTGGTCAAAATCAACATAATAAATTAAAATTTGGAATTCAAATCCAAGGAGAAAGGACTAAAAATTATAGAAATACTTTGTTTCATTATTCCAAAAAATAAACACCTTACCAAATTTACTTGTTATTATTATGGTGAAATAGGGCATTCTGAAAAAATATTTATATGAAAAATTCTCAAATTTGTTGATTTAATCATGTTTTTCTTTCAAAATAATTTTTGAAACAAGTTAAAATGATTTCTAGAAAATATAAGCAATTATGGATTCCTAGATCTCTTAATGATGACATTTCAAAACCCAAAATAATTTCCATACCACAGCATTCTGATGTTTTATTTATCAATTTAGGAAAATTCGTCGAATGAAGAACAACAAAAAAATCTATATGGATATTGGATGTTTGAGGAATATGAGTGTAGATTACTCTAACATTCATTCTCTATCCAAACTATATAGAGGATATGACATGTTTTGTGAAAATTTATAATGGAAGATAGTTAGTATTGGATCAGTTGGAAATCCTTAGTCTATTCACATCAATAAAGTACTTTATGTTTAAGGCTTAAAAAATAACATTATAAATATATCTCAACTTTGTAATAAAGGTTATTATATTTATTTTTCTTATAATTACAGCTTAGTTTATAATGATAAATTTCTTGAGTTTAAATCACCCTGAATATACAATGATCACAAAATATATCCTAATTCCTTGAGTATAATTTTTTTACTATTTAAATGCTAAAATTGGTGAATCATGGATTTGGAGAAGAATTATTAGAGAATAAAATGTTTTTTACTTAAAAAATTTATCATAATTAAATCTGATGTATGATTTTCCGTATCATAAATAGTATAAAAAGAAGAAATGATTGCATTCAAAATGGGTAAGCAACATAAGTCACCTTTCAAACAAATTAATGAAGTTTCTACTTCTAGACCTATTTAACTTATCCATATGGATATTTTCAGACCTATTATAACTACAATTATTTCTGGTATGTCATGTTTTTATATATTAGTTAATTTTTTTCAATATTTACATGGTTTTTCTTTTTAAGACTCAAATGTGAAGCATGTTCCATTTTTATTGATTTTTGTAAACATGTAAAAAATGAGAAGGAAGTCATAATAGGGTCCTTAAAAATGATCATATAGGTGAATTTCATAATAATTAATTTATTTCTTAATTCTATATGGAATTAAACTTACATTCTCTTCCCGCTAGACACCTAAATAAAATGGTGTTATCGAAAATAGGAATAAGCCTTTGCATGAAATATCTAGGAGTATGTTATGAGAATATAACATGACCAATAATATCTTGAAAAATTCTATTAAAACCACATGTTATATCATTCACATAGTATTAATAGTTGTTATCTCAAATAAAAGACCCTATGAGTTGTAGAATAATAAAAAACCTAAGGTTGGATTATTAATAATATCTGGATGAAAGTTTTATATCTTGAACACCAGGGATAATCTTGGAATGTTTGATCCAAAGGCTGATGAATGTAACTTCCACGGATTCTCTTCTAACTCCAAATATTATATATTTTTCCATAAAATTTCTAGGATTATTAATGAATCAGTTCATGTTAAATTTTATGAATGTGATCCTTTCGATCATAAAATGATTCATGTTAATGATCCAAATGATTCCGTAAAAAATATGATACCTAAACCTCTATTTAAATAAAACTAGTATGATGATTTAGAACAAGATTACATTAAACAAAATCCAATAAGGGTAGACACCGATGAATCATAAATTATGTTTCCAAGAATACCTAGAAACGATAAGTACCATCCTTTAGAAATAGTTTTAGAAATACTAGATTAAGTAATATAAAAAATGAACATAAAAATAGTATAATTTTCTACCTTTCTATCATAATTAAAACCTAAATATGTAGAAGATGCATTATTAAATAACAACCATTTCTTATCAATGTAAAAAAAGTTAAATAAGTTCAAAATAAACAATGTATGGGAACTATATGAAAGACCATAAAAATATTCTATAACTGGATGGAAGTCATTTTTTAGAAACAAAAAATAAGATCATAGTGTAACAACTAGAAATAAATCTATAATAGCGTCCAAATGATATAATCAAGAAAAAAATATATTATGAAGAAACATTTTTATTGATATATAGATTGGATTCTATTAGGATCCTTATAGCATATATATCATATATGAATCTTAGATTATATCATATAGACATTAAATCTACCTTTATAAATGGTTCTTTAATAATATAAGTTTATATAGAACATCCTTATGGTTTTAAAGATCCTCATTTTTTGAAATTCTATGTTTAAACATACCTAATCTCTATTTGAACATAAACAAGCTTGAATGGAATAGTATGAATGTAAAATTAATTTTAAATTATAAAAATCATTTACTACAGGAATAGAATACCCTACACTATTTAATAAAACATCTTTCTTTGATATTCTATATTTATAGATGATGTTATTTTCAGATCAAAAAACCAAAAATTAGGGAATGCCTTTTCAAAACATATGCATAAATAATTTCAAATGAGTATTATAGATGAACTAAACTATTTTTTTAGATTTATAGTTTATCAAAAAGATTTTGGAATCATATTAAATCAATGAAATTACACACTTGATTTACTTAAGAAGTTTGGACATGAAAATAGTAAGACCCACTCAACTCCTATGAGTTCCAATATCAATCCTGATTCAGATGAGACTGGAAAACTGGTTGACAACAAGTTTTATATAAAGATTATTGGATGTTTTTTTACCTTACTCTAATCAGACCAAATAATATTTTTTTAGTAATTATTTTTACAATATTTCATTATAATCCGAAATACACACATTTCAATGATCAAAAATAAATTTTACGATATATAGAATGTATCGTATATATTTATATTCTTTTTTCAAAAAACTGTGATTTTATTTTGATTTCATAATCAGATGTTGTTTTTACAAGATGTAGATTAGAAATAAAAATCACCTCATAAACCTCTCATTTTCTTGGTAAATCCCAAGTATCTTATTCGATTAAGAAGAAACACTCTATTGCACTATCAACTACTAAAGATAAATATATTACAACATGATGTTTTTGTGAACATGTGTTGTGGGAGGAACACAACCTAATGGATTTGGTATTTAATTTCAAATGTGTTTTAATCAGACGTGATAACACAAGTGCTGTCAACATCACAAAGAAAAGAAAAAACCACTCATGAATAAAGAAAATTTAATTAAGGAATCATCTATTGCGATATCAGGAATTAAAAAATGATATCTCTTTAGAATTTTTTCCATAGAAAAAATTCGTAGACATTTCAATGAAACATTTTCATATAGACATATTCAATTTTATTATGTCATAACTAGGTATGTTTAATTTTTAGAAATTCATTTTTGAAATGTATTTCTTGTATTTAATGTAAATGAATTTTTTCCTTTATTTAAATTTACTTTTTCCCCACTATTTTGACTACAAATTTTATCCAATTGGCCATAATACCTACTATTCATAATAATTACCCTATATATCACTACGTGAAAACTCGAATATAGTAAAATGAAAAATATTGTGTATCAACTCTACGTGTGAAACAACTTTCAAAACATCAAACCCTCATTCTCTTCACTCAAAAATCTCATTACCCCAACCTTTCGACCCACCAATCCATCAAACCATAAGAAATGGAGAAAAATAAATGAATAGATAGTGGCTCTTCTAATAGAATGAAATTTTAAAGGATCCCTGGAATATATTAAGTGGATGACCCATTGATTTTAAATGTCTTGAAAATATGGATATGTTTCTATAGAAGGTCACAAATAATCATTTTTGGAATTACATTTTCAGTTTTTATTGAACCGCTTTCATCTTCATGGAGTAAGTTCATGAATTTTATAATTCGGTATTCCTTCATTTCAGTTATGATTAATACATTCTTAGTGAAACTGTTAATCAGTAGAATCTATCTATAACCTTAGTAAATTTAGTTGAAGTGCTTAAATATCCTCATGAATGTTATCCATTATTTGGTACCTCTTTATCTACCATTTATGGAGTCACCCATATAAAAACATGAATTCATTTTTTGAGAAAAATAAAGTCAAGGATTTAGAGAATGAAATAAAAGTTTTGACATAATTTATCCAGTCAATAATCACTCAACAGAATCATGAGTTCAAAAATATTCTTCTTCAAGATATTACCCTACTTTATTTTTTTATGCTAGATAATCTTATGAATTTGTAATGTTTTATTCTAAGTTTTATGGTCATGTTCAAAACATGTCACTGAACTTTTATCCTTTTGTATGAATCTTAACCCTTGTTTTTCAAAGAACTAAATTTGATTTGGATGTGAAAATTGAAACACCTTGTCATAGTTTGGTGAAATTAATTATGATTGTAACAATATGAAGTTTCTTTCATTTAGACTCTTCATTAAGAAAATTGATTCCCATGTCCTCGATTTTGAAGCTTCCCCTACCTCAACTCAGGGAGAGTTTTCTAATTTTCATAAGACACCGATGTTAGTACAAGAATAATCTCATCACACTGAGATTAGATAATTCCATGATGATGAAGAAACATTGTAACTAATTTGAATATGAGTAAGGATTTTCATTCCATCAAACCAACATTCTAGTTATCTAGAAAGAACCCCTTATGTTCATGTCGTTGTACCTATCCATGTTTTGAAATAAAGGATATCCTTTATTATCACTAAAATATTTTCATTTATTCATGAAAATAAAATTTCTCTAAGGTCTAGGATTTTACCTCTCATTATTAAGTATCATTCTCAAGAGTTGTAAAAAAAGGTTGAAATTAGAATTGGTAAGAAATAATCACTAAAATCCCACCATTGGGATGAAGGGACTTACATTATTGAAAAACAATCAATTAGAGAAGAAATCAATGATGTTATCTAGGAATACTTTGAACATATTTTCTAATAATATTGAAATGATGGAATACTAGAAGATGATAAAAAAATTAAATAAAGATCCACTGATCAATTAAATTTTTTATATTAAGTGGACTCTCTAAATGTTCATGTTGTTTAATCCAATAAATAAGTAAAATATATTCATGGTAATATGGAATAAAAATATAATATTAAAGAAGTGATATTTTTTATTCATTCTATGATGTAAATGTGTTCAGAACAACCCTCTATGGGAACTTGAAATGATTCTGAGGTCCAGTTGACTATATTGGAATTATCAAAAACTATAGATATGGTGTATACAGTTGTTCATTCACTATAATGTGAAATAATTTAAAGAGAATTTTTTTCATGATCATATAATTATTTTAATGAAGTTATAAGGATACCATTATCTTTAATGAATATTTTTGAATCAGTTAATTAATCAAAAAATGAGGTGGATTCTATACTGTCACAACAGCGGCCCGAAGCGCAAGGAAATTCTACTCAAGTGAAGATAGATATAATTTTCCTCATCATAGGTTTAAAAAAATGTATGTCTCAATAGAAAATAATTTTTAATTTATATGGATTGATTTTGAAAAGCTAAATCAATTATTAGTTAATATTTTTATGTCTATCTCCTCTTGGAATGATATAGTAGAGATTGGTGCCTTCATAAAATCTTTAAACATGCATGTTCCCTCAAAAGAAAAAGAAATTGATTCTATTATTGGTACAATAGAGAATCACAATGATGTTTTAAATTTTTGATATCAAATTTGAAAATATGTGATCATTGTATAAATTCACTGGGAATATTTCTCAAATTTTTTGAAATGGTTTCACATGTCTTCTAGAAAATTGAACAAATATTAATGGTGTTGAGAATTCAAGTCTGTGTTGATTCTCTTTTGAAAATTCATGGAAGACATATGCCTAAACCAAAAAAATTTGATCGTCACTATTCAACCTCTCAGTTCCTTAAAGATATATTTGATCCATATGATATTTATCAAATGAAAAATCTAATGTTTTCTAATGAATCATATTTATCCTCACCAGAACCTTCCACCAAATTAACCTTTACCCATGCAGGTAACTTAGATTTAGAAAGGGAAAAGAAATCTTTTATCAATATTGATTACACACCAACAAGTTTTTATCATGAAGATCATTCCCATCATTGATAATCCCTAATGATGTTGGGTGATGTTGTTGCTGCAACAGTTGACACTCTTTTTCCTTCATCCTCATTACCATAGGATCAACCCTTATCCTTAAAAAATACGCCTCCAAAAAGTAATTTTATGACAAGTAGTTAATTATATACCTTTCATGTTTGTGAAATGGTTTCCAAGTGGTTTGGAATTTTAAAAAAATTAATTATTCATCTTTTATGGCATTCAAACATTTGAATATGTTTACATTAACTTTTTCTTAATTATTGTAATTCTTTAACATTTCAATAGTATTTATTTTTTCTTAACATGATTAATTTTACAATTCTGTTATAATTTTTCGTATATATTCAATTCCATTGTTTTAGTATTTCCCTTCAATATACTTAATTATAATTATATTATTATATAATGTTTTAATTCATTATTATGAATTTTATAAAATAGAAAATCTAATTCATTAAGAAACAGATTTCACTGATTACTACTGTTTGCAGGTAATATTTACTCTATTATTTATTCTAATTATTTTTTATATCACAAAAAGGGAGATAATGAAATGTAAAACAAACATAATCCAATTCATTCACATTTCAAAATGGAAGAAGGAAAAAATTAAATAAAATAGAATAAGGAGAAGAATAAAAGAAAACATATTTATATCTGAATGATTAATGATAAAAGCTTGATTTTTGTTTTCATTTTATGGGTTTTGTGATAATCAAACATTGTGATATTTTTGAAATGTATTTTATTTAAAAATATCTTTTTGTTATGTGTTTTTATGATTAACAAAATCTCAACAATTGTTTTAACAAGTTTAATCTCATGTGTTTCAAATCATGTTTATCTTATGATATGTGTGAATGTATTTATCTTATGATATGAAAGTGTTTCATGTTACATTAATTGAAATAAATATTTAGTTTCTCTTAATCATAAAGTTCCCCATATGACTTTATCTTACAAAGTATAACCAAGTCTCTCAAGACAGATTCTATAGTTAGAATGAGATTATAAAAGGATATTATATTTTTGATAGAATACACATAGATGAAAGAAGTTGAATAAGTTGATTTTCATATCACAATAACTATTTATCTTATGCTGGATAATTATCTTAAGATTCATTGAATTTAGATTAACTTATGAGGATGTAATTTTTATCTTTTCAAAGTTATCTTTCTGTGAAAAGTGCTATTAGTCAATATCTCATTAAGATATAGTACTATAAGAATGTTATAA
This sequence comes from Viscum album, assembly GCA_963277665.1. Lineage (NCBI taxonomy): Eukaryota > Viridiplantae > Streptophyta > Magnoliopsida > Santalales > Viscaceae > Viscum > Viscum album. The sequence goes on along the minus strand of OY728164.1, from coordinate 1,464,136,561 downwards.
TTACTTTTTAAAACTCTCTATAAGTAACTTCATGACATTAGAGAACATCAACAGGAGATTATCAATATAAGTAAAGTTAGTATGCATGATACTTGATTGAATAGGACAATTTAAGGAATGGTATTTTTGATAAAAAATCAATTCATATATTTAGAAAGTTCGATGGTATATCATTAATTGCCCGTATCATCAAGATCTTTGTATATCCCTCACTCAACATTAGATCTAACTAGTGCTCAACATTAAAAATATTTGTTTTCCACTAAAACAAGATAGAGGAAGAATGATAGCTCACTCATTATTGAATATCACCAAATGAAAAATAATGGAGACCTATATATAGTCAAGAAATAAAATCATTCGTGTTTTACTTATCAGTTCTATCAATTGAAATAAATAAAATCATTAGCTACATGTTGAATTCTATCATTATATCATGATGAATCTTTATATACTGTCAGTTGCTACAAGAAAATATGTGCTACAAATGTTTCCCCCAAAATTTATGTTTATTATATCGTGTTTTCACTCAGTTTAACAGTGTGATTAATACTGAGGCTAGGTATTGTAGAGTGAGATCCTGATTGAAATCTATTTGAACTTTTTTTTATGTGATAACTTCTAATACTCACCTAGGATCCACAATTAAAAGGTATGTTATTTTTAAAATCTCCAAACTTGCAGTGAAAAATGTTGGTGGAGTGGACTCGGTGATTTTTATTCCCTGAACCACTATAAATTTTTGGGTTCAATATCATGTCTACATGTTTTTGATATTTCCACTAAAAATATTTTGAAATAAATAATTCAATGTGCATAATTCAAAAGTGGCTGGTACAATATTCAATAATATTTTAAGAACTCAACTCACCCCCACTCCTCTTGAGTTATTCATTCAGTCGTTATATAGGACAATAGAAAGAACCATACCATTGAATATATGAATACAATGAGTGAGACTAATTATTCAAATCATGATTATTATATATCTATGCTCTTATATATGTGATCATGCATTGATCTATTGATCTAGAAGGTTTTTAGAGGGATATTTATTCCAAGTGTTTGAGAATCATCTAAAAGAAAATTGCAATATTTGTTATTTTGGTTTGATGTTTTTGTATAAAGAAATGATAAACTATTTTTTTATTGGAGTCTGGAATGGTATGGTTTACCTCTATATAGATGGTGAATTATATGGAGGGTTATGGAATATTATAGTTATAATAAATTGTGATTATAGGGTAGAATATAATCTTGGGGCATTTAAACAATCAAATAAATAAGTAGACTCTAACATTGATGATGGAACTTTTAAAAAAATTGTTCCCATGTGTTATTAATTTATTTTTTCATTCAAGTGTTACTGAGTAATAATATAAGAGTGGACCAAATACTAATATATCAATGCATACTAATTTTAAATAAATCCAAAATTTTAGAATGCTCTCCTAATTCACCCCCTCCACCCTCTCAGTAGTGAAACTCATTCCAATGATATTCTCGATTCAAATTTCATTTGGATAAACTATGAAACAATTTTATAATAACTATAAAATTCATGATTCACCCTTGTTTAGATATCCAAAAAGTGTGACCATGTGGTATTTTCATTAATTGAAAAAAAAATATCACTCATCAACTCTACAAATGTAAGAAAAGTGTGGTCTCTAGTAAATAATAAATGCCACTCATTATACAAAGTTTGGTAACATAATCTCCCCAAACACATGAATATATATACCTATGTCAACTAATTTTATCATATACAATCATGCATTTTAATGTGATCCCATTTTCCTAGAAATTAAGTTCCCATTTTATAATGATTATTTCAATCCCATATATCCAAATCATACATTCTCAATTATCTATGTATAGACTAACAAGATCAATGAATACTTCACATGTCATTCACCTTTATGGATGAGCATATCAAATTCCCCTTGCCCAAATAGATATTCACATCATATATAATATCTAGTTGTGGATGTAAACTATTAAATCTATTTTAGATGAAGTCGTAAAAGTATTTCTGATCATATGAATGGACAAATCCCATCTTTGTTGAGCTCCTACCAATGAAATGTTCAACAACATACCCAACCCCCATTAATTAGCTAAGTCTTGTAGATTTCATGATAAAAGTAGAAAATTATAACAGTTTTTATGATATGTATCTCACCAACCTTAGGTGGTTGGAACTCCAAATAATATATATAAACTTCTAATATCACAAATATATAATGTATGACAATATATGTTGTATAATTAGTGGGTCATTTAGTATAAAAATCCCATTTTGTATCACATTATCATATTTAATATCTCTATAAAAGATTCACACTCATGCTATGATTTCTATTTTTTCCATAACCTATAATAATTCATAATGAATCTCAGCTATGGAAAACTCAATTTTGTACTTTTAGATAAAAAAATATCATTAAAATTCATGAAATTAATATCAATATATGCATATATACATCCAACCAAAAATAATAAAAAACTGGAAATTGTATTTTATATTATATATATATTAAATTCCTAAAATCTAGTAATAACACTAAAAAACTTTACATCAGTGGTGATAAAATACATCATATATGATAAAATTCTAGATTTTTCAAGGTTTTTGTTTCACATTCTGGTGTTTTTATAATTCATTAAATATATATAAAATTATTGACACATCTCTATCTGACCACCTGATAAAACACTCTCACTAAAATATTTATTGAGTAACATCTATTAAGAAATAAAACTTGAATAATGGTAAATTTTAAGAATCTAATTCCTAATGTTCTGCTCCTTGAACATATTCAATCTCCTTAACTTCAAAAAAATTAATTTTATGATTCTAAAAACATTGATTGTCTATTAAAAATCCATTCTTAGTACATCATCAAAATTCTTTGAACTAGTTTCATAACAATTTCACTGTGACATGTTTTAGTAACTAATGTGACTTGAAATTATCCCTTAACAACATAACCTAAACTCTATTAGGATAAAGTTATATTCACATTGAATTTTGACAAGAATAGACATGTGTAAAATAATGATATTGACATTCTCACATTAACTAAATGTAACCTTGTACATTTCTATTTCCACAAAATATCCTAAACTAGTTAGGATATTCATCAACGATCACTTTGACTAATATAACCCTTTACTTGTTAACATTAAACTTATTAACTTGAAACATACTCTCAGTATACTCTTAAGAGCTATATTCCCATCATAATATCATTTTGTGATCCAAAAACTCTTTTGTGATGAAAAAAAACATAATATTTTTTTAGTGGTAATATTTAAAAAATAATCCATTTTACCCCTATCATATATTGTAATATATGAGTTTAGGGAATTTCTATATAAAAACAATACTGTATTCTATAAAATATACCATTGGTGGGAGGTAAGAACCTCTTTCCCCATATTTTAACAAATATCTAAATATAATCCTTTATCCTGGATAAGAAAATTTGTCCTTATCTCATTTTAAACCCATGTTGTACAATATAATAAATCATAAACCATCTGTATGGAATTATTATCTCATTTTGTTCCTAAAAACAATTTTTTAATTGAAAAATTCTCAACACATAGGAGAAATGATATAACT